>FR990012.1:36312656-37670222 GCA_905404135.1 Hesperia comma
AAATTTGGCATATAATTTATTATTGCATCTTGGCAATATAAACAGACAAATATTTTAAGCCATGTAATAATATCTTTAAGTTTGCTTTTAGAATGATTATGGCTATCGCCACTACATTGAAAACAAACTAATAGTTTAATAGAATTTAGCATAACGCAATAAGAAGATGGTTCACGCCAGCCCGCTTCATTTAATGGAATAAGTAGAGGAGATACTGTGGGCTTCTCTATTTAAAGGTAATCAAACTCGGCGAAGGAGTAGTCTCAGCTCGAGTGCAGGCGTCGTTACACGTCAGCCATGTTGGTAGTTTCAATTCAAATATCGAACGCGCCGGGTGTGCAGTTTGATGATACACAGTGACAGTTGATTGGATACTCTGGCGCTGACGAATTTTCTTTTTTTTCAACGCGCCATCTAGAACTTTTTTCTGGTAAGAACTTTTTGTTAATACTTCAGAATTTTCATTTGTATTTATATAAACGTTATTATTACTTAGTTTAGTAATAGTTTAGTGTACTAATCCTCACTATATGTAGTGTATTACAAAACTTACTTCGTATAATAGTCTTCTTACTTTTAATTTATGCTTAATTAGGTACTACCTACTACTAACTACTAAGAGATACATATTTAAATTTAAATTTGTAATGCGTTAAAAGAATCCTTCATTTGAAATAGGATAAATAAGGAAAAACGCGTGGATAAAACCGAACTATCATTCATTTCAGTTTGCCTTCCATTACGTAGTAGGTACGGATGACGTTATTATGACTATTTAGAGCAACACATGATAGTGAATCATTAATAAATTCTACGCTAAGTGTCGCGAATTCCTTTACCAATAGCCTGTGAGCGCCCTCGCGGTCGGATACTTGTACCAAAAGATACAGATGGAGCCACTGAGCATAAATCGCTCTGAAACTGAAACAGGATCAAATTGATTGAATAAACATTATTTATTCGTTGTGTAACTACAATTCGATACTGTAACGTTTTACGAAGAAATGTGCTGTTTACAGGCGCTAACGAGATAATGCAGGGTGGCAACCCGGAGAGATAAGAAAGGGCAAAAGTTAAAGATGAATATAAAGAGCTACAGATAATGCTAAAGCGACAGTGTGTTGAACTTGTGATCGGTAAACAGTACTGTTATTATTTCGAACGTTACAACCATTGTTTTGCCTCGTTAAGCTATCATTGCAATACCTTACATAGATAATTATTGTTTACAGAACAAACATCTCTCTCTACTTTATTATTTAAATTTTAAGAATATTTAAATCTTGATTATCACTCTGTCCTGAAATATAATATTATTTCTAAGCGCCCTATTAACATGAAACATGCACATTTTTTAAGTTAGACCTCCATAAATTCAACTACAAAAACCGCATCAAGTTTTTATCAGTAAATTGTGCGTGATGTCCCAACATAAAGAGAGATAAAATAATAAAAATTGGCTTCTATTGACCCTATGAAGATACTTCGCATATTTTTTTACATTTTTATTATACTAATATGTTTATGATTAAGAAAACATTGAAATTTTGTGAAAAATATAAACCTCTTCGGTCAAACATAATTGCTTAGTTGGTCAATTTATGTGTGGCCAGTATCTAAGCATTTCTTAATCACTAACCTAACCTGTGTTAACGAAACGATTAATCGGTTGAAATTTTTGCAAGCTGTTGCACAGGCAAACCATTACATTATTAAGTTCAAAAAAATAGATTTAAAAGAATCTTTTTCAAAATATAGATTTAAAAGAAGAAAGATTTCTTAACTTTTATTTTATTAAAATTCTTCAATAAAATAAAAGTTAAGAAATTGTTTGTGTCACAAGACACAAATAGGTAATCTTTATAAACAACTTCTTCAGTAGGTAAAATTTTATTATGTTTAAGTTTCGCTGAAAAATTTAAATTATTGAAAGCAGATTTCATTTGAAGTGACTCGATTTCAGTAGAATTTGACACGAAGCCATGGTTTTTGATCAAGATTTAGTACGGTTTCTAGACTTTATTAAAGAGGTGTAGATACCAAGTGGATTTACGAGTAGGTATATGTCTTCAAGATATTTCTTAACTTGGCAGCCTATTTTACATAATTTATTTTGGTGGAATCACCACTTTTCTAAGCTGGTGTAGTAAACTTATATTTATGTAGAAAAGATACACTTGTTGACTATTCAATAAATTCGTACTTTTATTCATATTCATCTATAACTAACCGATCTCTGTACAAGAAAGGATTTCAGGAAAAAATCATATTGGGAGCACCTCAGGGGAAGACTCATAGGGATAAGTCTGCGATTGTTCGCATGTCAAAAATACTTAGCTTAACAGAATCAAATGCGGTTTTCACTAATGTTGTTTAATAAGCCATAAGCTTTTGTGAACGTTTTATTACCATAGTTTATCAACAAAACATTGAGCTTAAATCTTTTTGAAACATTTCAATCTACTTACGTTGAAAAAAATAATATACCTAATAATACCGAACCGAAGTGAGGACGGGTTATTAATAATAGGTACAATAATAATATTCAGGCAATAATGGAAAAATATGTTTATACTCTCTTTATCACAACCTATAAATTAATATGAAATATTAAACTGTAGTGTAAAATAAGATGTTTACATTAAAGCGGTAATGAAGTCTGACCGACATATCTACCTACGACCTATATACTTTACTGTCTGATGAGTAATTCAAGTCTTGCTTGGCTAGCGTACAAAATGGTCAAGACCGTATAATAATTATTACGAATATTCTATTAAAATATTATATTTAGGTATTTCTAACATTAAAAAAAATGTTATGTGAGAAAAAAATTAAAAAATCTTTTTAAATCGGCAAACAAATAATAATGTTAGTATTATTTATTAATTACATATTATTTGATGTAAGAATTATATTATTGGACAGTTAAAAATATAGGGTGTAGATAAGTAGTACCTACTTAGGTAAGTACCTACCCTACAAGAAAATTGAGTTTATATTTTCGAGGTTTTATTACTTAAGTCGTCGAAAAATATTGCAGGTGAGTGAAAATATCCGGAAGCCCATTTTTAAAATAAGTAAGAAAATGTTTTGGTTTCTATGTGCCTAAATGAATTTAACAAGGCCAAATCTTAATTCGCGTGAGTTTATCAACAAAACTTAGAAACTAAACTTGTAATGATTTAATCACGGTTCCATTTTCAAATCACATTCAACAAAGCGCGCAAGTAACAGAATAGCCAAGAAAGGATAAATATTTTTTTTTACACGGACGCCCGCGTTCATGCCACGTTTGGGTGACGTCATCGCAGTCAATTCTAGTGGTGAAGAGATGGGGAATATTGAAGAATTATTTAAACAGTTAATTACGAACGCGACGGTGCCCCCGAAACGTTCTCTGGTCATTCATCCCGCTCCCATATGGACGGTCACGATCCCTGGTGTTAGGAGCAATTAGAGGTGACACGTGCAACGTTAATTTATTCATTTTTATTACATTGTTCCTTGATGTAGGTATGATAGACGGTTTATAAAAGCTCATTGCTTGCTAGCAGATATGGAAAAAATTATTACAGATTACAATTAGAACTGGAGGCCCGGATATGCACTGGTGGGCGCTTTCGAGAAAAAGTAATTAGAAGAGATCTTGGCGGGAAAATTTCCGTGCTTCCAAATGTGAAAGTAATCTGTGATTAATACATTACATTTTGGACAAAGCGTGTCACATAATTGTTTTTTTAACAAATCATGATTACATGGGGTTATTGATATTTCAATGCTTTAAACTTTGATGATCTAATGTCCAGATGGAACATCGGCCGCGTAAAGGTGTCAAAAAATTGTGGCTAACTGTTAGCCACAATTTTTATATCATTGCATCATTGATCACGCACACATAGACAAATAGACGAACGTGTAAAACATCGCCTGCACGCACACATGCTTGATATTGCCTTTGTTTTTTTGTTTTCATTGTAGGGTGCCGCTCAATCTAAGATCATCAAAGGCTTTAAATTAGAATTGTATGATAGTTAGTTAGTTAGGTTTAGTGAGAAGTTTTCAGAGTCACGTAGTTATCTAGCTGACATATTAATTCATTTATCTTCTTATAAAAGCATTGCTTGGAGTTATCAATTACACCCCAGTTTCCCCTAGTTGCTAAGCTTACTTCCATGAAAAGATTAATATTTCCACCACGATAACCCTCTAATTCCAAGCTCCTATTCTTCAATTCTTTGGCAGCGTACCTATGTACGACCTACGTACGTCAGTACCTGATAGGTTCAATTGTAGGGTTAAACTTATAAGGTAAGGTATCTTTGTTAAAACACGTAATCCATACTAATATTATAAATGCGAAAATCTGTCTATCTGTCTGACTGACTGTCTGTTTGTGTCTTTGTGACGCTTTCACGGCCAAATCGCCCCGGCCCGATTTGGATGGAATTCGGAAAATATTTGAAGACTCAGGGCATAAGACATAGGCTGTTGTCTTTTTTTTCAAAAATCAACCTTTAATTAAACGGTATAAATAGGTGATGAACGTTTATATGAAAAATCAAAACCGCATGACCGAATTTAATGAATTTTCTCAAGAAGTTAGTTGATGACGTAAAGTCAAATATGCTTAGGCTACCTATTTTTTGGCTAAATATTTAATCTTCCCGAAGCAAAGCGAGGACATTCTCAAGTCTACCCATAATCTAAATAAAGAAGGTTATAATGTTAACAATTTCGTATTAGAATATTTATTTGCATTCACCCCATATAACGGTTACACCTGTACATAATTATTTTTTTCTACTGCATTCATGTTGCCTTTTGTAGAGAATGATTCAATAAGGCTATGAGGCTTAAAGGAAGAATTCGCTAACCATCATAACCTGTATCAATCACAATTCTCCACTTAAGTTCGTACTTTATCTTAATGCTTTAAAAGTAGGTATTAATAGTAAATTAATTGTAATTAAAATAATTAAAAGTATTAATAGTAAAGTAAGTTAGTATATAGTATAGTAAATTCCCAACAATTGTTTTTGTTGTATTTTGGTTAATTTTATTTTGTAAACTTCAAACTAAGAATAAAAAAAATATTATTTTAACAGATATAATCTATTTGCTAATAATTAATTAATTCTATAAACTTATTAACTAATGACAATGTCATTAACATGAAACATCTCAACCATAGCAAACATTAAATTAAATAGCTTTCACAAAAGGCTACAGAGCGTGGCTGTATACCTTACTTACTTATTACTTAATTGTTTCTTCATTAGTCGTTTCAGTCGTTTATAGATCGTTTAATTCCTCTGCAATCATACTCTGTGCTCCTAGAGCTTAAGATAGCCAGGGCACAATGGCTTATTCTCTTTTTACGTATTTGGAAGCCATATGAACCTTTGCTCTTGTGAGGTATATTTATACCTAAAATGAGGTGTATACCTACCATTAGATCGTTAATATTAACGAATTGGTGAAAATGTTATTAACAATTCGGGGTAGATTCGTTTTGAGATGTAGCAACAATTTTTAACCAACACACGTTACGTCTTATTACCTACGTTGAACACCGTCATTGCAAGCCACAACTTCTCTACTGCTGGGCACTGGGTCAAGGTCAATATAAGTCCCACGATATTTTTATACAGATACAATTATTATTTTGAAACATTTCTTTTTCTCAATCTAGTATGCTTCACCACATCAAACGATCCAAGGTATTAGACGTACGTCTAGAGTTTGATCTAAACTGTCCTTAATAGCTTTAACGCCCATTACTGAGCACGGGTCTCTCATCATCGAGAAGGCCTAGATACATCACGCTTTCAGTTTCTTTTATTCATATTGGTGGAGGGATGCTGATTTATAAAGCGGACAATCCTGCAATGTAGGTAAATATGGTACATTATTTTTTATTAGGGTTCCGTACCCAAAGGGTAAAACGGGACCCTATTACTGAGACTTCGCTGTCCGTCCGTCCGTCCGTCTGTCACCAGGCTGTATCTCATGAACCGTAATAGTTATACAGTTGAAATTTTCACAGATGATGTATTTCTGTTGCCGCTACAACAACAAATACTAAAAAACAGAATAAAATAAATATTTAAGTGGATGGATATACATTCGACGTAAGTTTAGTTACCATTCGGTCCAAGAGATAGCGTTGGGCGTAATATGTGACTACAATAAAACAATTAAATATTTAAGTGAGGCTTTTATACAACAGACCAGATTTTTTGGCGTTTTTATACATAATGGTACGGAACCCTTCGTACGCGAGTCCGACTCGCATTTGGCCGTTTATTTACTTATTTTACTGTAAAGCTTTGTGTTCCAAATATTAGTAAATCAACGTCATCTATTTTTAAATCAAGATTCAACCATTTAAATCTAGAGTTCCATTTATCAAATTACTCTACTCAGAGTTAGTTGGAGTCGTTTGCTCCTAATCCGGATGTGAGCATTTCTGCTCATTCCGTCGTCTGTGGCACGGATGCGATCAATTGAGCAATTATGTGAAGAAGTGTAGTTTGAATGTGCGATGGTTGTTCGGAGTCAGAGTATCTTTGGGGCCATTACGTCACATGTTCAGGGAGAGGACGATAGTGTGACATCGTGTGACAAGGGAAGAGTGACGATATGAGTAACGTAATGTATGAATCTCTCTAAAATTAAACTTAAATTCCAAAGCAAAATTGTAAAATTGCACATCGTTCATTTGTACAACAGTGTTTTATCTAAAAATCCTGATTAAGCAGAAAACTTTTGACGGACAACACGAAGTTTCGATGCAATAATGCTGTGTCACTCCTTGAATTAATGAGGTAAAAAATACTGCGTTTTGCAAATAGATCGCATTATAGTGCGTTTTTTTTAAATAAAAACATTATTGCAGCAAATGAACGATATTTAAGTGACATCATAATCTAAGACAAGGATGGGAGGACTTAAAAATTCTCTGTAGCTCTGTCGACGTTCTGAAATTCAATGACATATTTTTGCACGCTTCCATTATACATTTTTATATTTCTTTGAAGGGCATAATACTGCGGTTATAATGACACAGACGGCATATACAATTTGTGTGGATGTAATCAGTTGTGTTCTCGTAAATAAGAGATAAAAGGACTTTATCAGGACTTATTGTAAATTGACAGTTCTATAATAATTACAATATTTATGTAAGTACTTAACTTTACAATGAATGATAGCTTAGTGGTTTGTACGGTAATTTTACACGGGGTTTAGGGTTGATTTCTGTATCTATTTTGTAAGTTATTACCTGATTATGTTGTTAAGACATTAATTTTATCGCTTGCTTTAGAGGAAATGTGTAGTGTATACTACATAATGTTCTCAATTTATATAAAAATTAAACATTTAATTTTGCATTAGAAATGACCGTAACGACCCGAATGGCGCAATGGTAAACCCACCGGATCGCTGTTCCGAGAGTTCTGGGTTCGATTCCCAGAGGCGAAAATTTGAATAATTAGTTTATTTTCCGTTCTCGGTCTGGGTGTGTCCTCGTCTTGTGTATTGTCCGTGGCACCCACGACATAGAGAATCCTAGTGTGGGACTATGAGTGTGTAGCGTTATGAATTTATTTAAAATATATTAGTCAAGCGGTTTAGACTTTACATACAGCCTTTCATCCCCTATTCTAATCATATAGGGGTTGATTTTTGAAATGTGTGAATCTGGACCTTTAACTATTTTCAGTCCGTATTCCATCCAAATCAGGCCGGTGGTTCAGGAGTGAAAATATACCTAACAGACAGAGAGACAAACTTTTGCATTTATAATATTATTATGGATTAGCTCTCCTCCTACAGTCTTGTCTGCTTATTTTTGTTTCAGTTTATCCTCCTTTTTATCCCTTTAGAGGAGGAATTTCCAAAAATCCTGTCATAGTACTCCCAGCCCTTCCCAAGAAACATAGGTAATGCCTTTCAACTTCTTGCGATCAGTATTTTCCGCTGTGCGTACTCAGTCACCCAGTATCAGAAGAATTTTAAATATTATACGGATAATATAACTGTATTTGTAAGTTCAATTTAAAACATTGTACAAAGTAAACTCCGACACGCGTTGACCTTATCGGCGAGCTGCCCTTGTTAGCGGTCTGAAATGGACATTAGCGTCTTCGTTGGAGAATAATTATGATGACTCATGTACCATGTGTGTGTATAGGTATGTAGAAATGAGGTACATACTTGTGTAATAAAGTGTAATGACGTGTTGTAGCTCTATAGATCATTTTAATATCGATTAAAAATGAAACTATATTTTAACAGAGTCCAAAAAAAGAAGGACGTTATTTATTCTTAGAAAGGATTACTTTTGTATTCAAAAGATAGTACCTAGATAAGTAATCTATACTAATATTATAAAGCTGAAGAGTTTGTTTGTTTGGTTGAACGCGCTAATCTCAGGAACTACTGGTTCGAATTGAAAATTTTTTTTTGTGTTGAATAGACCTTTTATCGAGGAAGGCTTTAGGCTACATAACATCACGTTGCAACAATGAGGAGCGAAGAAATAATGGAATATGTGGAAAAAACGGGGAAAATTATTCATTCTCGAGGGCTTTCGTTGCATGCGTTGTGAAAACGATTCAAGATACCAAAAATATATGTATGAAAGAATTATTCCTCTTGAAATGATCTAAAAAAATGTCCACGACAGTATACATAATCTTTTAAGATTAACACACTAGAACCGTTTTTATGGTAATCAAAAAATCCGAAATTCCTACGGGAGCGGGACCTACGCGGTTGATACTTACGGGTCCCGAAGCGAAGCGAGGGCGGTTCGCTAGTCCCATATAAATTTGAGCGACATCTGAAGGATAATTGTTGGGTTATCTCTACTTATAGGTAGATCTTGGAACCGGTTATTTATTGTAAAAAGTTAATCATTTTCACGAAGTTCCTTATCACACGGTATGGAAAATATAACGGAGTATAGGAACGCATATACGATCATTTGAACCGAAAATCTAACGACTCTGGAGCTGCATAACTAAACTCATGTTTAGATGTAAATAGTTTCGGAAAAGTACCTAAATCTAGGGATCTCCATTGACACAATACGGCCACAATAAAGTGTTTAGGCCCGTCACTCGTCGCACGTGACGATAATAATAATTGCGAACCCAGACACGCTTAATTGAACTTCATGATGCTCTTTTAGACTCACATTTCGCGGTTCACCACGAGTATTGTTTTTAAAGCACCAAACTAAGAAACGTGAACAAGTGGGACAAAAGCTTTAGGAACTTAAAACTTATGTCATCGTGGATATAGGCGTAACCAGGAAAGGAGAGTGTATCATCGTAGGTCGAAGGGTTTACTTAGGTATATGGTACCTAGGTATCACTTAGGGTTATACCCTTTAAAATCTACCTCGAAAAATCGATTGGCCTTTCCTGGATTAGTATCTAGCTGTGTTCACCCATGATTGCGAACACAAAATTTTATATGTGTTACCGGAAATGTATGAAATCTCTATATGCACAAAATTTTATATTTACTTACTAAAGACTGCACCTAACCTTTCTCTCCATTATCTCTCTAATATCTGAAGAAGTTAGCACATAAGCTATTGACAAAAAACGCTATACCTATGTATGTGACTGGGTTGCATTTTCTATCAACTTACTAGGGATTTATAGATTAAAGAGAATAGGGTAACCGCCATCAACCATTTAGCGAATATCAAATATCAAAACTGTACTAACCAGTCTAAACTGTACTATCACTAACTCAAAGTATCTCCATTATTAATTCAGCTGATCGACGAACGACGATAGCTAGGGACCAGAAGAAAGAAGTTATGGAAGAAAGAAGATAAAGAAGAAAGAAGATAAAGAACAACTAAATCTTGTTCCTAAGTACTAGTGCCGCAGGAGTGCTTGTTATATCTCCTGCTGCTTAAGTGCTTATCAATGAGTATTTAGCGTTTCTCCGTGTCTATAAGAAGAAAGAAGAATGAAGATGAAAGGTGTTTAAGAAGAAACAAGAAAGAAAAAATACACGAGAATTTGTATTTGTCTTTTTTCAGGGCAACAATTTAACGTATATATCTGTGTATGTTTGTTGAAAAATAAATCACATCTTTCCTCATATTTATCTATAAACTGTAAATCGGTTTGCTTGTTTAATTGTCTCTGCTGAAAAACACTGACTGACTTAATAAAATTGAGCGTCTCCAAAATGTAGATATGTATTAGATTCATGTTTGGACTTCGTAAATATGATCATGTTTCCGAATTTCGTTTTAAACTCAAGTGGCTCCCTATCCGCCTTCGCCGGAATGTTCATATTCTTTCTGCTCTGTACTCGGTGCTGTTTAATCCGTCAGCTCCTTCGTATCTCCGTAGTAACTTTAAATTCCGTTATATATCCCACAATCATTTACTTCATTCCTCAAATACTCTTACTCTACTCACTCCTTACACTTCCTCCTTCTATCATAAATCCTTCACGCTCACTGTTATTCGTCTTTGGAATTCGCTTCCACAAGCTGTAAGAAAAGCTGATAACCTGGCTTCTTTTTAAAAAAACAATTCAGAATCACTATCTTCTTTCCTAACTTTAATTCTTTCTTCTTCCTTCCTTTCCTGCATTTGTCATTTGGCTTTTTGACTTTGCTGTTACAATTATGTATGTAAATAACAAACATACACTGTTCGTTATTTGATTACGTTGCGCTATTTATGTTTATCATGTACGCCTATACCTATTAACTTCTTGTGCTTTCCTAATCTTTTTTTTGGTTGTCTGGAAGAAATCGCTTTAAAGCGATGAGGCCGCCCATTGTTTGTGTTACTTTCTTGTGCATTTGTTTGTGTATTTGTTTTGGTGTACAAATGAGCCGATTTATATAATTCTTTACTTGTTGGAAAGTAGATACCTATTCCAAGAGTGGTCCCATGATAAGCATATAAGGATCCGATGATGGCCAAAAATTCTAGAGGCGATTAGTGCCATTTTTATGTTTTCATTAAGTATAATAAGACACTACACTTTAATGAAGGCCTGGAGTCGATCTAATGACGATGATACTTTTTAAATAGGTACATGAATATTTGAAATGTGTATAAAATTGAACGGTGGTACAAAACTCTCCGTGTACTATATTACGATATTATTCGCACTTGGCTGCTTTCTCATTAATCCACACTCCAGACCTCCCATAAAGGTATAGACTATAGAGGATGACAAAAATTACACGTATAGTCCTACAACGATCTTTTGGCACATGACTGATGTGAGGGTGATAGAGACAGCGCCTTATAGGGAAGGTAAACTGTGAGGCGCTGTCTCTGTCACCCTCACATCAGTCATGTGTCAAAAGATCCTTAGATATTTTATTAAACTTCCCTGACAGTTTATGTCAGGGATCAGGGGCCGTATTATGAACTCTAAATTCCAGACAGTTCATGTTCACAACATGTGAGTGACAGAGACAGCGCCTTACAGGTAATAAGGTGCTGTCTCTGTCACCCACACATTGTGAACGTAAACAGTCTGGAATTAAGAGTTCATAATACGGGGTCTGGATCCCAAAGTTACGAGTTTTTCGCCGTCCAAGTCACTTCGATTCGTTTCAGTCGGAAGAATAATATCATGCAATGCATACAATAAATTGGTTGATTTAATGTCAACATGGGCTAAATTACAATCAATGAAATAAGTGGGGTATTGACATCGTCTATCTTATTCTTTATTGCAGCGTAGTATTTTGTCCCACAATAAATTATTTTTAGATTTAGACAAATGTAGGTTGAGTAAGTATTTTAATCTTTTACTTTTTATTACGAGCGCTTATGCCTAGGTATACACATTTGACCATCATCTGACGGGCAGTTTTTGAGTTATTCGCAATAATGTGAATTTAATTTATGCTAACTTTTGACTGGGTGTTCCGATGTTGATGATTCTTTTTTTGTTTCAAATGTAGTACTTGCCGTGTGGTTCTTTATATTTGGAGCGACATCTAGCGAGTGGTTTTTGAGTTATCTCGACTATGACGTCGGTTATTTTTTTGTAAAAAGTTATTATTTTACTTTCTTACTATTTTTTTACACTTTCTGTATTTGCTTTTACTTAGTTAGTTCCATGTAACACCATGAAAGATGATAGCACTAATAATAGTAGTGTCACCTGCGAAAGTAATTATGTTACCTACCATTATTAAGATTAAATTGGCAAAGATCATTGACAAAGTAACAGTGAAAACAGGGTTGGGTCGAGAACACTTCCTTGGGGTACACCAAAAGTGAAATCTTCGGATTCTCTCTGAATTTTAACATTTTCAAAACTGACCTGTTGTCGTCAAGATAAGAGCTAAATCAATTTAGGGCAACACCGCGAATAACTAGTAGTTCTAGCTTTTTCAATAGTATTGGCCTTGAAACATCATCAAAAGCTTTTGCTAGGTCAAGGAATGACCCTTCGCTTCTCTATCCTTCAACAAAGTTTTTACAACATTATTCACAAGATACTTTATTGCATCCTCTGTTGATTTATTGTTTTTTTTTATGGAATCAAGTAGCAAACGACCATGTAGCACCACCCTTCCGCTGCCGCCCATGACACCTGTGACCGAACTAGATCAAGACTCAATTTAAAGACTGGGATGGTTAGTCCAGTTAGTAGATGGTGTTAGAATATTAATTGGTTAGTTAATTGATGTGTGAGAACAGGGAATGTTAGTGATGGTTAGACCAGTTAGTATTTGTTAGTATGAGTCTCGTTCTAATTCGGTCACAGATGTGTTGCTACTCCTAAGGACTGAGATGGTCGCCTCTAAAAAAGTGTAACCGGCTCCACACCTTTCTATCCGGAACACAATTGCTGTTAAAGCCATGATAGTGGTAGAAATTTAATGGTACTAAGTTGATACCGTGGCGAGGGGTGGTACTTCCCGAGGAGAATTCTAGGCTCTTGCCACCTTCGAAAAACGAAGTCCAAATTGCTAGCAAGAACATGCTCTTACAACTTTTTCAAATATCTTTGAAAGCGACCATAACTAAGATATAGGCTTATAACTTGTGTGCATTCATGGTATCTCTACTCTAATAAATTGAACACACATGAGCTAATTTAAGTTATGGGAGTAACTCAGGTTCAGCCATATCCATAATATGCAATGAAATTATATAAAAACTAGCTTTTCGCCCGCAGCTTCGCTCACGTAGACTACACCATTTTGGTAAAATAAATGTATTCGTTGCAGTTACGCAGATAATGTACTTAATATTGGGGACTATATCCCTCCTTTATTCCATATCCCATGGGAAAATCAATAAACCCTGAAAATAGTTTTGAGAGAACACGATGTAGGTACCTACATATGTACATATGTACGTACCGACTACTTGTGTGCGAAAATTCAAGTATGTGGTATTTATTAGTTTAGTAACGAAGATAAGTTCATTTTTAATTTAAAAAAAAAACAAACCCATTTTATTCCCTATCCCGTAGAAATTTCGAAAAATCCCTTCTTATCACTTGCCTACGTTACATACCTAATCTACTCGTATGTGCAAAATTTCAGCTCTGTAGCTCAAATGGTATAGGCAGGGCGACGATGAGTGAATCAGTCAGGCAGTCCATTTTTATATATTAGATTTTTTACTTATCCCGAAGGAATTTCAAAAATTCCTGAAATTAGTTCTTAATGATTACGAAAAGCTATCTACTTACCAAATTTGAAGACTATATTCGTTGCAGTTACGCAGATAATGTACTTTATAATGAGAAACATATTATCTCCTCTTTATTCCATATCCCGAGGGAAAATCAATAAACCCTGAAATTAAATTTGAGAGAACACGTTGCACTACATGTGTGCGAAAATTCAAGTATGTAGTAATTATAGTTACGTAGTTAAGTTAATTTTTAATTAAAAAAAAACCGGCCAAGTGCGTGTCGGACTCGCGCACGAAGGGTTCCGTACCATTATGTATAAAAACGCCAAAAAATCTGGTCTGTTGTATGAAAGCCTCACTTAAATATTTAATTGTTTCATTGTAGCCACATATTACCCACAACGCCATCTCTTGGACTGAAAGGTAACTAAACTATCTCTGAGTCCTAAGTATGGGCGCCCACTTAAATATTTATTTTATTCTGTTTTTTAGTATTTGTTGTTGTAGCGACAACAGAAATACATCATCTGTGAAAATGTCAACTGTGTAACTATTGCGGTTCATGAGATACAGCCTGGTGACAGACGGACGGACGGAAAGCGAGGCCTCAGTAATAGGGTCCCGTTTTACCCTTTGGGTACGGAACCCTAAAAACAAACCCATTTTATTCCCTATCCCGTAGGAATTTCGAATAATCTTCTCTTATCACTTGCCTAAGTTACATACCTAATCTAAGTGCAAAATTTCAGCTCTGTAGCTCAAAGGGTATAAGGCAGGGCGATGATGAGTGAATCAGTCAGGCAGTCCATTTTTAACCGACTTCAAAAAAGCAGGAGGTTCTCAATTCGACCGTATATATGCTTTTTTATGTTTGTTCAACGATTTTTTCGTTGTTTATGGGCCGATTTTAATAATTATTTTTTTGTTGTAAAGTAGATATGCGCAGTTTGGTACGGCTGATAAGGACACCAGGATATGATGATGGCATCTTGGAGAAATCAAGGGGAACTTTCGAAAATTATAGGGACGACAAGTGTGTTTGTTAATGTTTTCATAAGTACATTAAAGAGATACAATTTCATTAAGGTCTGGAGGCGATCTGATGAAGCCGAAAGACAGTTGAGGCAAATCCTGAACTATTTACTGCAGTTATCTAGTGTTTGGGCTTGATGAATTTGTAGTGACGAGAACTTTACACCTACATGCCGAATTGAGCGCCATCTGGCGAGTAGTTTTTGGGTTATCTCTGCTTATCGAGGTTGAAGTCGGTTATTTTTTTTGTAAAAAGCAATAATTATATATATTAGATATATGGTGTAAAAGGATTACCATAATGTCATGATATGCATAAGTGTGTAAATTGCAAAAGTGTTTAATAATTGTTTAATTTCAGTCGAATTATAAAAAAAAATATCCAGTTAAAAAAACATGGTAGGTAAGTTAAGTTTGAATGAAGTGAAGTGCTCAGGGACTCGTTTCCCAAAGTAAAGCTAAGGCGAGTTTACTAGTTAACAAAATGTGTATTAATTTGAAAGGTACCGACCTCTTATCATCAGCTGTACCTACCTACTTACTTATTATTGTCGTATCAAAATGAGTTACTTGTGTTATTTCAATAAATTAATTTATTGTTGTTTCGCTGTCAAATCATAAAATTTTACTTTATTAATAGAAAGTATGACTTATTTACACATTGGCAATCACAAATGAAAAAGAAAAGAGTTTTTTTTTTTAATTAGGTATGTTATAGTCGGCACAATCATAAGATTACGATATGACGTCTGTCATTTATGAACACAAACTAACCTTGTATGGACGTCTTCAAATTACTTATTACGGAAATATATTTTTTCGATTTGGACCGCTGGTAATGATACTATGAAGCGAAGATATTTCGTAGTGAATGATACGTCACTTTGGTTAGATTATGCAATGAACTATTTACTGTGCATATTATTATCAATACAGCTTTATAAGTAGGTACATAATGTACCTACTTGTGAATCAACCTCCTCTTCGCTTTGGAAAATTGTTTTTATGTTTACAGATAATAAACAAATCTTCCCATTTTTGCAACATATTTTATTGGTACATCGCTTCTATTGCTCGTAGCATGATGTTATAAAATTGCCCTCAGTTTGTTAAATATTTTAATTAGGCATAAGTCCGAAATATTAAATGCAAGTAACTAGTGGGTTATACGAGTTGGAGTAATATTGTTTAATTACTACGAATATTTAGATAGGTACTTACTTACTTATATGTACGTACTTACATAGGTAAATACTAAAAATTCCGGCGAAATATGTAAACCATCCCTGCTTGTTTTTTATTTGTGTTATTTGCAGGATCTTGAGACCTGCGTCTCAAGATCCTGCAAATTTTTTTTTGTTTGTTACTTTTTTGGGTATTTAATTCCTTTTTTTATTTAATTTTATTCAATAACTAACATTTTTGTAATGTTATTTTGACTCGTGAAAATAGCTGTTAAATAAGTAGATATAATTTTCTTATTCAGATATTGGTGGTGTATAAAGCAAGTAACTATTTCCTAATCTGTGATAAAGCGAAGTTTACACACCAACTTTTTGTATATGTAGAGAATTATTACTTTGAATTATTTGTAGTCATAGGGGCTTTAATAAGGCGTACTTTGTGAAAATTCACGTGTCAACCTGTAACAGTTCATGAAATAAACGAAAAAACATTTTTTAGGGTTACTTAAAAGAGAACCCCAAGTAAAAGCTAACTATTTTATGTGTTTAATAGTTGTTGTAAAAGCAGCAATAGAAACACATATTCTGTGGAAATTTCAGGTATGTACCTATTTTCGTTCAAGAGATAGAGCCCTGTTAAAAGTCAGACGGACAGACAGACAGTGGAGGCATATTAATAGGGATCCGATTTTTACCATTAAGGTACGGAACCCTAAAAAGATGAGTATAATTTGAAGTAGTTAGGGGAGACTGGGTACGGTTGAAACACAGGACGGTTGAAACAAGTCGAATATCTCGCTAATGGTTGAGCCTGCAGTAAAGGGTTCAAGGGGAAAAAGAAGCAGGTAACAAGGTCCAAACCCGAATCTAAGTGTTACATTGGTCACCGGGTGCTATGTATTTTTATAAATAGGCATATTTTATTTTGATACCCAAAAGTAAGTATTTTTCTCCCGAGTTTTATGCTATTATTATGTTAATCTGTTCAAGAGTAAATATTGAGTGTTCATTTATGATTTATGTGAAGTTAAACGAACGAACTACGAATACGGAATGATGACTAGTTTTAATAAGTTATTAATATTACCATTACTATAAACTTTCTCTTATCAAAATTCTAGTTGGGGATGGTTGAAACAATACATGTGAGTACAGGTGAAAAAACCACATAATTTTGTCTTGTTTAGGTACTCGATGCCGAGTTCGCCTGACATGGGGACGGTAGAAACAAATCGGATTTTCTTTTCAATGGTGAATATCTCTAAAAATATCACCCGCCAGAACTAAATACTATTGCCCTTTTGTAGATAACGATCCACTCTTCAATTTAACATGTCATCATCATCGTTCTGTTGATAAACAAAAATATTACGAACAATTAAAGCCAAATCGTTTCAACCGTACCCAGTCTACCTACTATTCCCATTTAGGTACGATTCAGATTCAGACCAACCGGCTCGCATCGGACCGCATCGGAACGGAGCCGTACGGCTACCACGTTCGCTGGAATCCGCACGCACTCCAACAAGCGCCTAGATGTAACGGAGCCGGTCGGAGCCGGTCGGCCGTCGCGACAGCCGTACGGAGCCGGTCGGCCGTCGCGACGCATCGCGCGACCGAGAAAACTATGCGTTGCACGCAAATATGAACTGTAATTACTGTTGATAGATTTCAATGTTCTTTAGCGCATTGTAAAATACCGCCCGGCCCGGCCCGGTGCGGGCCGGTTGGTCAGAATCGTACCTTACATGCCCCCTCAGCCAAATCACGTTTTTGGAGCTTTTTGTTTTGATCACAATTTTGATATGGTTCCTGCTTTTCTACATGGAATTAATTACTTATATTAAGCGCGTCCGTCCATTTACCTATTACTGTATTTATACCCTGCATTTCTATGGTTTTACAAAATATCATTTTCGTGAACTTCATCATCCCAGTTAGATGAAATTATTAAAAATTTGCGACCCGCCCTCGCTTCGCTGAGAGTTAAAAAGGGAATCTACATGCATAGAAAATTACATAAGAGTGTACATAAACTATTATATAAACCTTCCCTGAGAAACACTCTACCTAATGACAACAGAATCCGTTGTATGGTTTAGAAGACGAAGACTTAAAAGGCACAGAAAGACAGAGACGGAGGGTGACTTTGTTTTATACTATACTAGTAAATCCGCCCTCGCTTCGCTTCGGGAAACCAGACCCTTCAAAAATCTCTATAAATTCTAACAAATTAGGCATGTTATTCCGATGTCTAAGCTATATTACCTACTGCAAAGTTTCATGAAAATCCGTTCAGTAGTTTTTGCGTGAAAGAGTCACAAACCCCCACACACACTCACTCACTCACATACATCCTTACAAACTTTCGCATTTATAATATTAGAAGAAGTAGGATAGTGAAACCGCACAACACTATAGAGTTATAGTCTCTACCACAGCAATTATTTTTTCAATATTCAAAATTTCAACACGCTGTATCTATTATTATTGTAATAGCAGAAGATTGTTGCCGCTCTTGTCAAAAGTGAGTGACCGATGTTTAGATAGGATGTTCTATATTTTCCTCTATTTTTGTGCTATTTAGTTTGTTTGAAAAAAACATTTTTGTAAATAAGATGTTAGGCGTTTTTTACTAAATGTAAATTATGTCCCTTGCATGAAGCAGGGCTCGTGATTTCATTTATTGTTGTATGGTGGTATCCACCTTGTATAGAGTCATTTGGGACAACTGTGCGCACTTTGGCTTTTAAAGAAAATTTAATATAAGTTTACAGATAGAGCTAAATACTAAATAGTTGTCTATTAATTCTACTACTAATTCGTCTACCTTAACTCTTTAAAAAAGAAAAAATAACGATTTTCCGAAATTAATAGAGCATCTATGACAAAAACTATTGCAGGGGTCAAACTCATTTAATGCAAGGAACCCATAGTAATAATTTTTAGAATTTTTGTCTATTTATCAGTTATATTGTTCGCGCTTGTCTCATAAACGTCTTAACCGATTATGATGCGGTTTCTTCCTATATTGTGGTAAGGTTATTCAATTAATATGGTTCATAAATAAAATAAACTATGTCAGTTTAAATAAGCCTTAGGTACAATTTCCGAATATGGTTATTAAGGGACTGTTTCCCGTAGGGAAGCAAAGGAGGGTTTACTATTTATCTAAATAAAACTGAAGTGCCGGTCTGTACCTAAATTAAAAATAACTGTGATTTTTCAAGTGCACAATAAGTATAGTTATTTCCTCGATACCAAAACGCAAACAAACGATTTTAATAATATGTTTGTTTGTCTGTCTGCCTGTATTTGGGTTTGCCCGGGCTATTCTCCGAAACGGCTGAACGGACTTTTATGCGACCGAAAGTTAGAGAATTTTACAACATATGCTGTCGCTTCCCTGCCTATTCGGTTCAGGTACTCACCGAAGCAGCCATGTCCGGTGAGCACCTGGGTCAACCTGTAGGTAACGCGTCTCCTCCTCGTCAGCCATGCACCGAAGCTGGGCAGCACGGCACTGACAACACGTTAAGTAGGTACCTACCTAGCCAATATGTTGTAAAATTCTCTAACTTTCGGTCGCATAAAAGTCCGTTCAGCCGTTTTTACCCGGAATTCTCGCGGGATCGAGATTTACGCGGGAAAATCTTCCATGCGTATGAAGTAGCGGGCAAAGCACGTATAAAATATATTTTCTAGAATTGTTGTGATGCTGAATTGAAGATAGCAGTATGATGGGAACGGCTCGTAACTCATACAGATAGGATTGGATCATATGATTGATGTTTTTATTGGGAAAATAACTGCAATCTTTCATTTAGCGATTGCGAACGACATCCTTCGACGTCGGAAACATATTTATGCAACACGAATTGCAACAAATTGTCACCTAAGTGGGGTTCAAAGACTAAATTATTATCAATCTAGGGCCGACAGACTCCCATAGTTATATGCAATTGGTCGTAGGTATGCGTTACCCGGTCATTACTCAATCAAAAAAATTGCATATTAACAGTAACAGAACCAATAGATCTCAACGACAAAATTGCTCGAAATCTATTCACAACGACGAATATCCGTTCGCGATAGACAAAATTAGAATCTGCGGGTATCAAAAAACATCTCAGCCGACCATTTTAATAAGACTGGTGGGTTTAGGTGTGATGTGTGGGGCGATATATACGCGGAGGTCAAGCTACGCTGGCTCCGCGCCCGTATAGACCACTTAAGTTAATAAAACTCCCCTTGGCGGGCATTAAATTTAATAGTCTATGAAAAGGGACGACAAACGGTTCTTCCTGTGGCGAACGGAAGACGGCGATTGGTTCAATTGCGAGCGCATTCACCAATCAGCGTCGAGGTGAGTCTATTCAGTTGATGGAACGACAATTTAGTGGCAGTGCACTCGAAATTTAAATCGTAACGAGCGATGATTTTATTGTTTTGTTTGAATCTAAATTTTTGTAAGATTTTGAAAAAATGCAGACGTTATAAGAAGCTTAGTTTTTTTATTGAAGACTAAAACTTGGTCCTTTCTACACAAGAATACCATAGACGCAAAGTGATCCAACTGGTATAACTGTTTTTGATGAAATAATTAACAAAACGCGTTTTACTTACACATTCGTTTTTTAAGTTTCTTTTTTTAAAAGGACAAGTTTGTTTCTCATATTGATAATTAGAAAGTAAAAAAATACCTAATAATTAGTTCAATAACTGGTAGACTTTCATTATCTCACCATAGAATCCGCTCTCAATTAGATAATTTGTGACATTACAGAGTTACCTCGCAGTTAATTAAAAAATACTTCGTTTTCATTATTTTAGGAAGCAAAATGTTCAAGAATGAGACCAAAATACATTCTGTAAAAATAAAAACAAAAACATTATTTTTTAACAAATGTATTAAACAAAATAATAACCTTAACAATAAAATAAAACAATGTAATGCAATAACAGATACATAATATTATAATATAAAACCTTCATACTCAAAAGTTAATCATGTACAATTATAATGTAAGTACATAAGTACTTATTAATATTAACATAGTATTTTACGTATTTTTATTGTTACAAACTTACAGTAGGTAGGTACCTACATAAGATAAAGATGTTTATTTCATAAAATGGCAGTGGTTTCTCATTTCTACATTAATTCTTTTGTATTTGTAAATGTTCACACTTTTTGGTATCTATGATCTCTCCATAAACATTAAATACCCGATTACACTTTTTGGAAGCGATCATCTTAGTCCTGAAGGGTAGCAATACATCTGTGGCCAAATTAGAACGGGACTTACTAACAATAACTAACCAGACTATTACTAATAGGCTTTGCCCCAGTCGCCATCAATTAACGAACTGACTAATTAACATTCTTTTAATACCATGTTATTTGACTCTTGTCCTGATTTGAGTCTTGTTTTAGGTCGGTCACACTTATCATGGGCACAAGCAGAAAGGTGGCACTGCATGCTTATTTTTTAATTCAATTATAAAATTTATACCTTAATATATTTAGAAAACTTAAGTATCCCTGAATATGACAACCATAGTTTGTAGAATTTCATCTGAAAGTTTCCGTTTTTACCTAACATTCCATGGCGTTTCTCTTACAGTTACTATGAAAATGAAAAATGATTTTATTGATTCACAGGTTTCATTACACACAAGTTGCAAGGGCCCCTGTACTAGGTGGAGACCTGTGTTACTGGGTACCCCGCTCATCCTCCGATACATGTTATAGTAAATCAACAAAATTAAATTTATTACATGATTAAACAAAAAAGTATGATGTATAGTTTAAGTTGTATGTGTGTGTGTGTGTGTGTGTGTGTGTGTGTGTGTGTGTGTGTGTGTGTGTGTGTGTGTGTGTGTGTGTGTATGTGTGTGTGTGTGTGTATGTGTGTATGTATGATATTAATTCTCACAAATTATATTTAGTATTACCATATTATCTCCGAAGAGTGTTGCTATTTGATTATTGCCTTTCATTACAATCCAGCACCGAAAATTACCAACAAATAAATAATCTCGTCACATATATTGTAGGTATAGTGTTGCCACACTCCTTTCGTGAAATATTTTAGAACATTATTTGGCTCTATAATATTTATTAACATTATGTTAAATTCTATTATGATTCGATAGTTGTTTATACTTTTTCAAGTTGTTTAAAAAACACCATTACGGTCAGCGCACAATACATCAACTCAAATCTAATTTAATTAATTGAAATACGAGCCTTATTTATACAGCGTTTGTTAAGTTTTCAACAATAACATAAAATAACTCATCCGCGTACGCTGTCCGGCAACTGCGACGGACCTTACGTAACACGAAATAAGGCTTAATTTTCAATGCTTTCCAATTCGAACTTGCGTCAATTTGGATTTGAGTGGATGTTATGTGCGTAAATGTTAAACCTGTTTAAAACTTAACAATTTTAGTTTCCAGTACACCAATGCCCTGTATATCGCTGTGGATGACGTCACCGGGTTTCAAATACTCTGGGGGTGAGCGGTACATCCCCACACCACCAGGAGTTCCAGTCAACAGGATATCCCCTGGCAAAATAGTCATTACCCTGCAATAATAAAATAAATAATGCTACACACTCTATACGGCTTTCATTTCATAGATTAACAAACATTCACAGATAAACAGAAAAAAAACTAAAAATCGTTGTTTTGGGTTCCATTGTGATAATACAGAAAAATTATAACAGTTTTTTTTTCATACATCCTCCATGTACTCAAATATAGATTTATTTTTAGTTTAAAATATAGATACATGAAGACAATACTCACGAAGTCAATCTTTCGACAACATCAGGTATCTTGTGCACCAGGTTGCAAGTGTTGCTGGTTTGCTTCAGCACATTGTTGATGGAACATTTGATGTCCAACGTTTGCGGGTCTCGGATCTCATCCGTGGTCACTATGTATGGACCGATGGGGCAGAACGTGTCCATTGCCTGGAGAGAGATATAAAGTATATTCACTATTGTGGCTACTTCACCTGAGTTTTTGAAGTGATAACTTCTTATCGGAGTAATCGGAGGGTAAACTGCTTTGTTACGTAACGCGTTACGGCGTCAGTCTCTCTGCCTTCTCTTTTTCTCACGTACATATACCGCAGGGACAGGCAGGCTCCTCCTCTCTCATCTAACCCACAGCGATAGCCGTATTTTGGACAGATGTATCTGAGTAATAACCTAAGCTTTTCGCAAGTTAAACAACTTCAATAATAAAGAGGACAACGTAGATTAGTTAAGTTATCACTTCTGTTGGGCGAGTCGAGGCGCAGGAGGACCCTTCCGCTGCCGTCCATGAAAATTAATTGTGACGGACAAAGAGTAAGACTCAAATCGGAACTACTTAGGGTGATTAATCAGCTAGCAAATTGTGTCGGAACATTAGTTGGATACTTATAGTAAGTATGAGGAATGGGGCAGGGACTGTTAGTGATGGTTATTCCTGTTAGTAGTAGTAGTAGTAATAACAGTAGTAGTAACAGTCAGATTCTAATTCGGTCACGATGTGTTACCGGATCAAATAAAAATTTTGTGTGATTCAAATCCAGAAACGAATATAAGATCGATGTTGAATCATAATAATATTATCTCTTATTCATTGTAGTGAATTTATTCGAATTTAGTTTTTAAAAAATTTTCGAAAGTCAAACTACGCCATCGTTCCCACAAATCCCTTGAAACTCCAAACTAGCTTTTTTCCTACTCACAGTCAACACTCTAATGGTAGCTACCACTTGTACCTACTTGATAATGTCAAGATCTTTATGTGAGTGATGATACCTTCAGATAGCGATAGGTGTAATTCACGTATAAAAATTTGAAGCATTGAGTACTTTGTCGCAAGATAAGAGATAGATATCAGTTTCTTTTAAACATTCCTCACGAGTAATACGATCTTTATTTTTTTCAGAGACGAAAACTACGCGCAGAACTCGAATTCAGAATCCTCAAATAAGAAAAGTTTACTCTATGATTTTAAACTTACACTCACGGATTGTACACATTTTTAACGAGTACCTATTCACGATAATACATGTTATGTACTTCCTACACCGATATTTCGACTCATTGCATGGATCGGAGAGTGAGCAACAAAAGACAAGCAGTGGTGGTGTAGCAAGGGGGGTCTCGGTTCGAATCCCAGGGCATGCACTTCTGACTTTTCGGAGTTACGTGCATTATAAGCATTTGAATGTCACTCCCTATAACAGTGAAGGAAAACATCGTGAGGAAATCTGTATGCCGGAGAGTTCGCAAAACTCAAAAGGTGTGTGAAATCTGCCAATCCACACTCGGCCAGCGTGGTGGATTACAGCTTTAACCTTCTCTTCGAGAAGAGACCCGTGGCCAGCATAACAGTTATGGGTTGCGATGATGATGATATCTTCCGTCTAGTTTACACAGTTTACACTTTATTAAGGTGGTTGCATAGTCAAGCTTACCGCCAGCGCGGTTGACCGGCGCCGATGTACGTCACATCTTTCATCCGCGCGGGTCTCTTTTCACTTTATAACAGTATAAGAGACTTGTAAGCTCGTGTCCCGCACGCCGGTCAACCGCGCTGGTAAGCATGACTATGCAATCACTCTTACATTTGAACTTCATGATAAGTACCTTCAGAACCTCACCTTCCCAAGCAAGAACTGCCCTCCATTCCTCTCCTTCTGCCAGTCGCGAGCACTGATGTCCTGGGCCACCGTGTACCCGAGGATGTAGTCGTAGGCCTCCGCTGCTTTCACGTTACTCGCTCGTTTACCAAACACGACTACCAGTTCTACTTCCCAGTCTACTTTCTGGAACAAAATATAATATAATATAATTATACATATAAATAAACATGATAGTTGACTTGTATGTTGACGTTACATAGGTACGTATTTTACTTTTTAACTTACACTTACTTTCACCTTTATGTATGCAAATCTACACTCATAAATCTTCTTGTGTCACGGGTAACATAGACAACACAAATCAATAACACTCATAACCCGAAAACAAGCATTAAGTAATCTTTCGCCTAAATATCCGCCCAGCCGGGAGTTACTACCATAAGACTAAGGGGAAGAAAGAAACAATGATAGTCATAATGGAACACGACGAGACAGTGGAAGATACAGTTGAAATATTATACATCTACAACTATTTCACAGCTGTAATAAATATTGAATTTTAAAATTTTACCCATGTCTTTTATTTAAGAAACGGCGCAAGAAACTCCTTAGCACTATTATATATTATTATAATAGTATTTTGTGTGCTATACCAACCGTTCCCTCAGCGAAACGTATATTGAACTATTATAAATACCTCAACAAACTATCAAAACCGTATCTATTAATCCTCATCACCTCAAACTCCAAGCATCAAGACAATTCATTGCATTCCGCCCACGCCCAGTCATGTGGAATTACGAATGGTTTGCTTCAATAATTGACCCCAATTTGCGTGCTCCGGGTCAGAAGCGACCACTGTGATTCACTCGACAAATTTTTGACCTCTTCTCTAATAGAAGTATTTTGTCTGATTTTTGTGATTTTTAGGTTCTTTACAAAACTTTAAATGAAAGAGTTTCGTATTTTTACAGTGCCGTAACGTATTCGTATGTATACTTATGTCGCCAAGAATATTCGATGGGCCCAACGAATAAACGTGCAAACGAAAATCGACAACTTCTCAGTAAAAAATAAAAACGTTTGGAGTCACATAACTTTAATAACATAATAAATAGGTGAATATAATGTATAATCAAATTAAAGGTAAAAAAATTATCTTTTAGCTCATATATTTAAAATGGAAAAAATATTTGTAGTTTTCTACATATTCAATAAAAACCGTATTATTTTATTATTCTAGTAAATAATGTGTGACTTGTTAACAGTATCGTATCATTGCACGTTTATTCTTGTCATAAATGAAGCATATACAACCGTAGTGAAATGTTGCACGTTTATTCTACGTATATCTTTTTTTTCCTGTGCCGTGCTCTGACCCTATACACGCTTGTTCCAGTATATTTTTTGGTTTACATGTTTACAAAGATAAATGCACGTATATTAGTGTTGTACAGATTGAATCATTATTATGTTATATATCCTTATATGTGCACTTTATAGTAATGTAAATTATTATACCTAATATACTTTGTTAATGTCTCAATAAAAAAATGATTGTAAGAATAATTATTATTTATTTATGCAAATTTCAACAAATAGGTAGGTCCCTGTCGTGTATTAATTTAAAGAACAGAATCAACAGAAACAATAACAAATATTATGTAGGTACTCGTAGTACTAATTTTCCTCGCCACTATCGTTGGTAACCGAGGTGGATTCTGATGGCACCAAATTTCGGTAGAAAGACTGGTAATGGTTAGGTATGACCCCTGAGTCACACAGAGTCATTAAATCCTTGTATAAAGGAAGAGGTATAGGTAGCATGCCAGTGTATGCGAGTTTCAGGTTCTCAGCTTCTTCTAAAGGTTGTCCTCGTCGTCTTCTTGAATTAGTCCTCATGATAGTTTGCATCTCTTGTAATTCGCCTTCGAAACTGTATCTGAAGTAAATTGTGTCAGGATGATCAGAAGAAAAAATTATTTCTTTTATTTTGCTCCAGTAAATTTTATCGCTCCTTGAATCTTTTAACCAATTCTTCCCTTTAATAATCTCTTTAAAATCTATGAAGTCAGCTTGCGTCATTTGTTTTACTTGATACTTGTCTCCGGTAACTTTGGCATTCTCTATTAAGGAATACATTTGATCAGGTGTGTAAATAGTATGCTTTTTCTTAGAACGCTCAATAGCAGCATGCATAGAATCACCCTCCGATTGGCTATGACCTTTCTCTAAAAACCTATGAGTTATTTTAATGTTAAATTTTTTCGCCGCTAAAGAAAACATGGCGAATACAAAACGATTCCGATTTTGCCCTGCGCATGAATCAGAATAAAAGGAGAATTTTTTTATCCCTAATTCAACGTGTACCTGGATAAACGACCAAAGACAACTTGCTATTTCTATCGCACCCCTTTTCGCTATCTGACAATGCCACACGTAGCAGTAACCTTTCTTAGCTAATAAGTTATAGATCGTGAAATTGTACACAGGATACTTCCGTTTATAATGAAGTATGCCTACTTCACTCTGAGGGATATTTAAGACTTTTTCCAGATCAAAACATGCTACAACACTGTCATCTGAACAAAAGTTTTCTTTTTCGTGTTCTTTTAGTTGCCTTACCAATTGCTTTTCTTTTAAATGCTTTTCATAATCTGCTTTTAATTGTTCTTTTCTAACATCGTCAGAAGTTTGGTAAATTGAGCATGTTTCACATAAATCTTTTTTAGGTTTATGGAAGGAAAGATTAAATTTCGTATTAAAGATTATTTCATATTGGCGTTTAGTTGCTTTGCATGTTTCATAATACTGGTTGTTTGTAGCTATCCATTCCAAATATAGTCGGTGCATTTTAGAAACATTCAAAGTTTCACACAGATATTGTTTTTGGCTATCTTTACGAGTATAGTGTGATTCAACTCTTTCAAATAGATTTATATGTTCGATTATACTTTTCTCAGTGTCCTCTGACATTCTTCTCGGCCTATTCTTATGAGTTCCTCTGTAGTCTTTCAAATAAATGTCATCTCTTAATTTATCAATAGCTGTGTATACTACTTGCTGTGTGATGGACAAAGTATTTAAAAACATGATTTTACAAACTTTAATCATAGAATTAGTATCATCGAGAAGTTGGTATGTTAATGTTTGGGTACGATTATTTTTACGTTCAACTGTTATTTTTTTGACGTTATCTTTTTTTACATGGCGGTTAATGAAGTCCCACTGTCTTTCATGGTCCCCAATAGCCCAAAAATTCTTGAAAATTGTATTCCTCTTATTTTCGCTTACCTTATCATAACATTTCAATTTGCAGTTGCATGGTGGCCTAATAGATTTTCCTTCGTTTTGTTTTTTAGTTCTAACACTTTCGTAACTTTTACCAGAATTTTTAAGAGTTTTGTTTTTCTTATCTTTCCACGAATTAGGGTCTATTTTTCTCTTTCTTGTAAGTGATTCAATAGGGGTGACGGGCCTTTCCTCCGATTCTGTACTTGCAATATCTTGTGATATATTTTGTGTTTCAATGCTTTGTAAGACACCCTCTAAATCAGAAATACTTCTTAAATCGTAATCCTTATTTATGTATAAAACAGTCGGCGTGGCTATAAAATCTATTTTTTGTTGGGTTGATGGAGTCATTATCATTGAAATATCAGTCTGTAAATGATCATTATTATTGGCATCGCACAATGGTGAAGGCACCCTCTCGGGTACTAGTTGTTCCGTAACATTATGAGAAATATCCAAAATTTCACTTGCTGGTACATTTGGGGGTGATATATTATTATCGTGTGGAGATACACTAATTATTAATGGAGCCGTTGAAGTAAAATCATCAGGTTCTGAGTTGGGTTCATTGAGGTCTGATATGCCATCAATAGGGAAAGAACTTCTCGAAAGATATTTGAAAGCTCCTGAAACAAATTACTAAAATTACTACATTGCTATGTTTTAAATAACTTCTAAGGTACATATATCTACAAAGAGTACTCATCACCACAATACCACTTCTTTTCACTCACTGATCAAAAAGTAACTGGAGATGTAAGAAAGGTTGATTCTGGTCAAGCTATTCTCTTTTAAAACCTAGGTATGTGTAAGAATAAAGGTGAGATATATAACACATTATATAAACTCTAACATAACTTTTGCTCTTTTAACCGTTTATATTGTAGGTAATTCACTAGCGTCCCGGTCGCAGTTTCACCCACTCAATTTTCGGTTTTTAAATTTTCCCGCGGAACTCAATTTTTTCTCGTATTAAATATACCCTATATTAAATAAACCGATACCCATTAACTGCCTTAAGACAGGCTGCTGTAGGAAATTATTAAACATTGAAAAGCATACTTTTTTAAATATTTCATTGTTACCTGATGAAGAAGAAGCAGCTTGCTTTTCAATTTCATTTCCATATTGTTCTTCAAATACAATATTGCTGCCATCTTCATTATTATTGTCTGAAAATTAAAATAAAAAATGTAACTTGCAACAACGCTATTTTGTCGTTTTGCAGAGAAGAATTTAAATATTGAACATGTAGGTATAATACAACATCAGCTGAGTCTGTAAATACAATAATCTGTACTTATTAGGTACACAAAAACTAGTCAAATAATAGAACCCGCGCGCGGTACCTGTGTCAGTTAATTTTCGATCTTATTACATAATCCAAAAAGATTAGTCTGTCGAAATTAAATTGGGTCGGAGTCGAGGTGATATAAACGTACCACCTGTTAAAACGTTAAGTGCGAAGGAATAATAAAATCCTTTTCCCATTAATTAAAGTAACTTCCTTACATAAATACACATAATATGGTTAATTAATAATATAATAAATGTAGGTACTTACCTTCAAATCTCCGATAGTTCGCTAATTCTAGTATCTTTCTGCATCGACTTGAAGCACTTTTGTATCTATTCATAATTATACAACAAACAACAAAAAGCCAATTGTAAAAATTAAATGTCAACAATGACACGTGTTCCCAGTAAACAAACTTCACGTAATCAATCCTGTAAATACGCATACGGACTGACACTGACCTTCCGGGTTCCAGTGTTTGATGTCACGCGCATCTATCCCGCCCCCGCTTCACCCCTTGTCTATAATAACGAGCGATTGCAATAGATACTACTGGAAAAGTATTCGTTTATTAAACGATTGCTACCAATAATTTAAAGTTCATAAGCGAATAATATTATTGCTTTAACCTTTACAAAATAGGAAAAAACAAAAGAGATTAGTAACAGACATTGGAATAGCTGTCATTTTTATATACAAAGTTTTGCCGTCTGCAGTAAAGCATTACTAAAAAAAGTTTCTTCCATTTTCACAGGAATAAACGTGTAAGAGCTGTTACCCTAAGGATAGGATAGACTTGAGAAGCAGATTGATTTAACACGTTTATTCTGGTGTACTTAAAGAAATATTTAATATGCAATAGGCGTATGTTTTGTTATTCATGTGATACAAAATATTTTATTTCCGTACAATAAACGAATTTTGTGCTGTAAAAGCCTTATTTTATGTGTAATATTTTCTTAAAAAAATTATATAGGTGTATCACAGGCCAAAAAAACGAAATTCGCGAAGAAAAAAAAAATACGGTAAGAGCTCTTACACGTTTATTCGTTGGGGCCATCGATGTTACCACTCTTCACTAAAACAAATGTGTAAAACCTGTGCTCACCGTTTAATTTGGATTGTTAGCAAAATTTGTCTGTTTCAATTGCATCCCAGACAAATTCCAGCTTTCCACCCCAGTAATAAACGTACCTACATTGGAGATTGCCGGCGAGAATTTAAAATGCCTTAAGTAAGTTTAGTTTATAAACTAAACTGAACTGTGAGCACAGTTTTGATGAACAAATTTTTTAGAGAGAACAGGCAATTCCCTATTCTTGGCGATTCAGGTAAGTAGGTATAGAATTGTATGCAATAAAGTGTTATTATAGCACTAAATACTTATGTATTTTATTACGTAAGTAGGTACTAAGTACCTCACGTTACGTGAGGTAAGTCGTGACATGTAGGTATGTACGTACAATAAAGTGTAATCTTCAATGAATAATATTTAAACCGAAAAAGAACAGACTAAGTATAACATCGACAAGTAATCCTTACTTAATATTATAAATGTGAAAGTGTGTTTGTTTGTTTGTGACTCTTTCACGTCGCAACATGGCTATTATATGGTATGGTTTATTTTTGTGGGGATAGTTAGGAGGGTGGAGAGTGACGTAGGCTACTTTTTACCGCGGAAAAACATCTCATTCCCATGGGAAGATCGATTTTTGTGCTAGATATTTAGTTCCGGAGTTGTTAATAGATGGCGTTAGTAAAATTCATTTTCAAGTTCTGAATCACGCTATCAAATACATAATTTACTTAAGTCATAGGCAAATGTTTAAGGCTACTTTTTAGCTGAGATTCCTACGGGAGCTGGACCTACGCGGCTGTTATCTACGGGTCCCAAAGCGAAGCGCGGGCGGTTCTCTAGTAAAATAATAAAATCATCAACATGGATGCAGCCCATTAATGACCTATTGAGCACGGTCTCCCCTCAACATTGAAGAGGCCTAGAAAATACTACACCACGCTGCTCCAGTGCCGATTGGTGGAGAGGTTAGTGGGTATCCCAAGTATCAGAAATCTTCATGCCGCCCGTAGCCCTCCGACATGGCTTACGACTTACGACTGTTATCTATCGATAACAACCGGGACAAACTTTACGTGCCCTCCGAAGAACGGAAGCCCGCATGAAATCTTGCCACTAGCGGTCACCCATCCAACTACCGACCGCACCCGCAGTTGCTTAACTTTATCGATCACTTAGGATCGACGCACGCCACCGCGCTATGAGCGCTTCATCATACCCACATTAAAATAGATGGCGAGATCACACACCTAGCATCAGCTTTCATAATATAAAAAGAATCATTCAAATCAGTTCAGCCAGTAAATATTTATGAGGTAACCACAAATCAGAAAACAATCATAAAAATCCAGTAGAATTGATAATGTCTTTTTTAAGTTGGTTAAAACAATAATTGGCTATGTGGAAGGAAAGAATAGTAGAGGGCAATCACCAACCGGTTGGACCGATACTATAAAACAAGCGTCTAAATCTACCATTCATACATCCTTACAATTTTCCCAAAACAGAGAAGCCTGCAGAGCCCTCATGGAAAAAATTGTTAGTGATAACCATCAATTTTATGAGGAAACAAAAAAGAATAAAGAAAACAATGATACTTGACAAACACAGTAAATAGCTCTCCTATCTTACCTTAGTAACTTCAGTCCTGAGCCTCACAGCATCTGCAGGCCCAATAACAGTGCTAGGAAACTTGTTGAATATCATCGGCACGGCTGGCGGAGTGAGCTTCTGCTCCTCACAGTGGTCTTTGTAGTTCAGACCGATGCAGAGCACCTTATCCATTCCTAGGATAGGTGCTGCTAGCTTCACCGATGACAGCGGAACTGATGGCGGCTTGCTGGTTGCGAGTCTGGGTATAAATAATATCATGTTATTATTATTGTTTGTTTTGAGTAAGGGTAAATTTCCATAGGCCATTTTGATCAAAGTAGATCCGTTAATTTACTCAAGGTATTTTAACTATGTATGAACATAACGTAAATCTGTTATGGTCTCTTTCATCATTCTCGGACATTATAAGGATTCTGTTGCAGTATGACACTGAAACGGATCTTATTAGAACTGGGACGGTCAAAATAGATCAGAAATGGTCTCAGTGGCCTCATGGAGATACTGGTTTTCCATGCCCAGAGACTCAAATAATAATACTAATACTGAGACTGAGAGAGATATGTGCATAAAAACTACAGTACTCGTAAGTCAGTTAGGAACTAATGATAGAGTTGGTTATTTCATGAGTAGATAATGTAGAGAGACTCTCTACTAGAGAGTGTAGTAGAGGTCTGAGATTGTTAGTTTAAGTAGTCCTGTTACTAAAATTGGTAGGTAGCAATAGTTTGTAGAAATCGTAGGTACTCTGGCAGATACAATACATGTACTACTATGGGTAAACTCCACACTCTATCAGCCATAAAAACATAGAAGGAAAACATTTCAAATAACAATATTAGAACTACCAAAACACTTACCTACCTCTTAACTTTTTCAAGGTCTCCATTTCTTAGTATCTGCACCAGTGTTGGAGGAATTGAACTGTCAGCTTTATTTATGTCTATAATATTGTCGCCTTCAACATATCCTACTCGGATCTCCTCCGGCTTATTATTGTATGTAAATTGTGCGAATTTCATATTTTTATTGTAACTGAGAGAGAATGCTCTGATAGAAGTTTCGCTACCAAACGTCGGGCTACTAACTGAATTATTGATAAGTTTCTTCGGTCTAAAATACGTATTTAAACGTGTTATCGCGTTGCGAGCTGTCCTGCCGGCGCTATTCATGGTCAAACTAATTTACGTCACAGTTTCAATGAAACGCAGGAAAATAAGTGTATTTGGTTAAATTGGTTATGTAACTAAAAGCGATCTTACGGACGTGTCTCTTAGTTAAACTATTTAATAAGAAATGTTTTAAAATAACGTGATTAATTAGGTAAATTACTTTTATTTCAGGATTACTGAAAATAAAAACAATACTTTGATTTGATTGATTTGATAACAGTATCGTTATCACATACCAAACGTCGTTATCTGTTCAGAAACCGATGTTAATTGTTATCAGTTACAGAGACAGAGTATCTGTATAACAATGATTTCTTTCAATATAAAATTATTTTTGTTAACTTTAATGACGGTTATTTACGATTGTTCATTTAATTAAGTAAATTACTTTGCATTTGCGAATTTATATAATGCAAAATATATATGTTTATAATGCAAAATAGAATATTCTGATTTCAGAACGCACGTCACAACACCATAGAGATAGGAATATACTTAGATAGAGACGCCCTAATCCTAAACGTCATATAAAATTAGCTGGCAAGTGTGGCAGGCCGGCCATTTTCTATTCCGCTCAAATACATGTCATCTCGTGTCAAACATTACAGTAGTGACGGAAATATGTTTATTTAGTATCGATAAAAATATGGTCAAGTGCGAATCGCATGAATACCTTTTTTAACCGACTTCAAAAAAGAAGGAGGTTCTCAATTCGACCGTATATATGCTTTTTTTTTTATGTACGTTCAGCGATTATTTCATCGTTTATGGGCCGATTTTGATAATTCTTTTTTTGTTGTAAAGTAGATATGCACAGTGGGGTCCCCTGATAAGGAAACTAGGATCTGATGATGGCATCTCAGAGAAATCGAGGGGAACTTTCGAAAATTGTATGGACAACTAGTGTGTTTGTTCATGTTATCATAAGTACATTAAAGCGCTACCATTTCATGAAGATCTGGAGTCGATCTGATGAAGCCGAAAGACAATCGAGGGAACTCCTCAACGATTTACTGCAGTTATCTAGTGTTTGGGCTTCATTAATTTGTTGTGACGAGAACTTTACACTTACATTTTGAATTGAGCGCCATCTGGCGAGTAGTTTTTGAGTTATCTCTACTTATCAAGATTGAAGTCGGTTATTTTTTTTTGTAAAAAGCAATTATGTAGTCATGATAAGTAAGATCGAATTAAAAGTTTGTATATCATTAATATACAATGTGTCTGGTCACCGGTTTCGGAGACTTAAGGGTGATAAAATATGGTATTTTTTATCGACAAATCACTATTCAAATTTTCTCTTACCCCCTCCATGATAAAATGGCAGCCATTTTGTTTAGAGAGCACACAGCAGAAGTTATTGTGTTTGTAACAATTTAATTTTTAATTCTTCCTAAAGACATTCCTACAAAACCCAAATTGTTACATCCAAAATTCAGAGTCAGTTTTTAAAGGAATTAAAAAAGACGAACGATATGTATTTTTGCTGTTGTAACGTAAGTCATTAAACTAAATATCGATACTGTTTCCGTACACGTAGTGCGCACAACACTAGTAGAAGCAGCCATGTTTTCTTTCACTAAAATTTTGACAGGCACCGTCAGGCACGCTATTTTTGCTCTAGTGTCTAATCCATAGTCCTATAGATCAATGCACAACACTGACAACTAAAAACAAAATTGACATAAAATTGACAATGACACCGTTGATTTTTACTTAATTTCTCTGTCTTCTGTAATATGGCGACGGCATATAGATTCAGCCAAGACCAAGTAAAGTAAAGGTACCTATAGTCGGCACAATCATAAGATTCCGATATGAAGGCTGTCATCACAGTGACAATAGTGAAGTACAACAAAAATCGATGCATTCAATAAACCGATTTATAAATTTAACCGATTATAAGTAATAAGACTTTCTAATCGTTTCGTTAATTAAGTTCGGAACGATAATTTATAAACCGATCTCTGATTGTTATCTTAAAATCAGTAAAAAACAGATGTAGCGTTGAGATTAACACCGAAAGGGATAATAAGACAATTTGACTAGTAAGTTAAGGTGAGGAAATTATATTAGTTATTAAAATGGAAATTACATTAATCTAGTGAAAACGAAGAAACTATTAAACGGTTAATAATTATCCGATTTGAGTGGAAAAGGCTTAAAAACGTATGTATCGGGAATTTATAATAGCTACGAAAAATCGCAATGCTTTAGACATATTAAGGAATCTATAACTATTTGTATTTTGGATGTGACATAGTAGCACATACTTTCGATTATAGTAATGTATCGATTATGGTCGATTCATAAATTGTTTCAAGAGGTCACATAACTATAAATTCAGCCTCCTTATAAAACATTGTAGTGACGTCTTTAATATTTGTTCAATTTTACACAATTTATGATGTAAACTGATTAAAATAAAATAAAATTAATTTAAACAATTTATAAATAACACAAATAAAAAACAAGCAGGGATGGTTTACATATTTCGTCAGAATTTCTAGTATTAAATTATATATTATTATTAAATATATTAGTATTAAGTACGTATAAGTAAGTAAGAATCTCTATCTAAATATTCGTAGTAAGTAATCAATATTACTCCAATTCGTTTAACCCGCTAGTTACTTGCGTTTAATATTACGTACTAATGCCTAATTAAAATATTTAACAAACTGTGGGCAATTTTATAATATCATGCTACGAGCCTTCTATTGCTCGTACCAATAAAATATGTTGCAAAAATGGGAAGAAGTGTTTATTATCTGTAAACATAAAAACAATTTTCCAAAGCGAAGAGGAGGTGGATTCACAAGTACATTACTACTTATAAAGCTGCATTGATAATAAATATAAACTGTGTACTGTCTATGCACAGTAAATAGTGCATTGCATAATGTGACCTATCATTCACTACGAAATATCTTCACTTCATAGTATCATTACCAGTGGTTCAAATTAAAAAAATATATTTCCGTAATAAGTAAGTTGAAGACGTCCATACAAGGTTAGTTTGTGTTCATACATGACAGACGTCATATCGGAATCTTATGATTGTGCCGACTATAGGTAAACAGAGGTACTAGAGGTATAGAAAGAATAATAGGAAAAATACAGAACAGGTTTCACCACTGTTTTTTGTTTGTTTCTTTCAGATTTTTTGTTATTTTACAGACTTATTACCTTTAACTCATGTTTGTAGCAGTTATAGTTCACTAATAGAATGTTATGTTTATTGGTTCATGGTTATGTTATTTAAATCTTAAGATTTAAATATTAATGAAAAATTACTCATAATTCAACAAATTATCAAATTTTCTATCTGAAAAGTATAGTTTTTGTGGATCGAAGAATATGTTAAAATAATGATGTATAATGAGCCTAACCATTTGTAATATTTAAGCCTCAAAAATATATCTAGCTGTATTTGGACTTGAATCTATCTGTGGGTACTTATAAACATACAGTATGTATACAACTCAACTAACTTTATTGAAATAGTAATTATAAATACATTTTTTATTAATAAACTTTAGGCTTTTTCCTTGTTATGTCAAATTCTTCTCTTGTGTGGTACGGTGCATAAATGTCATCAACATAGTACTTTGGTTTCTTCCAAAACTTGGTCACCATTTTATCTAAGAGGGTAGCTTGGGTGCCATTGACAAACACATGCTGTTTCAATCTCCTCTTTAATGCAGAAGTTTTTTTCCACATTTTCTTATTTCTGCCACATTTTGTTCGTATCCAGCCTCCCCAATTCAGTCTGTAAAATCTATTAATTGCAGCTTTTACAGTCTTCCTTTTGCCCCTTTTTAAACTGAATTTAGTCACTGATCTTATGGGTAGGGGTGTTATATTATGAGCAATTTCCAATAACTGCTTTTTATGAATTAATGATCCTTGCGGTAAATAGGGGGCGACAAATAAGTTAGGCTTAGTGTTAATAGTTCTAAAGGTACTGTATTCCTTGCCGATAATCCTGGCCGTATTGTAATAAGTTGTACAAAGAGGTCGTATAGTCCGTAATACTGAAAAAGAAATACATAACCTCAATAACAATAGCCGTCAAAATCAAGTCAATACCTACTTCACTCGCTAAACAAAAAGAACATAATAACAGTTTATCTAAATCACTCAAAATACAATTTTTATACATTGTTTACTTACCAGAAAGTGCGTTTCGAAACATTTTTGTGACTAATAATATTTTTGGTTTGTATTTGTTTGTATAGATTTTTACTTTAGGATCTTTTTATGGATTATGGCATGACATTTGACGTGACTGACAATGACAATGATGTCAATGATGTGACAATGACAAAGACAAACTGATTGTGAATGTTGCTATGCTTATTCTATCACATGCCTTCTTAATTTTTTGTATATAGTATTTTAAATTGTTACCTTATTGAACGGTTCCATTCCATTTTACAACAATTCCATTTTAAGCATAATTATTATGATGTATTTTGCTATAATTTATTTATTTTCCCAATTATAACGCTAACTTTACATTTTTATTTCAGTTTTAAAATGAAGAATTTACTGGTCACACAAAAGAATTTATAGCTATACTCTCTAGTTTTTGACAGGACTGGATCACTGGCATAGATAATACACTATATATATGAGATCACTGGACCAAGTGGAGGAGAGTGCCGAAAATGTATAAATTTACGAACCATTTATCCAATGCTAATTTGGTTTTGGTATGTTGTAGCCCTATTTATTTACTTTATATGTTGCTTTTTTAATATTTCGAAAACCACAAATAGATTGTGAAAGTTCTAAGACATAAATATGTTGACAAAGTTTTCTTATTTTTGTCATGTTTTGATCGATACTCTTATGTTAAAATGTTGAATTTTTAAGAAATTGGTAGAAATATTAATAGGAATGCGATATTATAGACTTTAGTATACAACAAAAACATTGATTTTGTTGTTGTTGATCCTTACATAACAAGGTAACGTCATTTTTAGTAATAACCTACAAATACTTCGGTCATAGGTTGACAGACAGTCAGCTGCTATGCAGATATTGCAGATTCTTGAAAAGTAAAATATGTATAGTATAAAAATCAGATTATATAATAAACTCCTTTAAAATGTACTGAACATTGTCAGACATCTGAACAACAAATACATAAATAAGTTTGTTGTGAAGCTGCGAGTAGAAATGTATACTGAATTCAATGTTATTTCACACACCTATACATCCATTAAATTTGTAATCGATCGCTTTCTGAACATGGAAGATATATTAATAAAACAATAAACTATTTTTGGAAGCCTTTATTATAACAAAACTTCTGTTTCAGGTAAGGAAGCAATTAGGAGATGGATCATGCGCGGCACTCATAGTAATGCGTGCGCCGCGGCGGCGCTACGCTCAGCAAGAGAAATGTCCACCTCCGAAGCCAGCAGCCAAGTCCAGCAAACTGTTCTGGGGAACCATCGGCGCCACGGTACTCACTGGTGCTGCTGTTGTATACGCCAAGTAAGTTACAGTGCTTATACACTAGATTAGTTAATAAATAGTTAATTTCTACATGTATAATAAGTATATGTTGTGAATGTGTGAAGCATATAATTGTATGTGATAATTGGCCACAGTTAGTTATCAATATTTATATGCACTTCAGGGCCACAATTCTGCTAATTTATAAATGCGTCCATATACATGCATACATTTTAGTACTTGGTTGAATGGTTTAACACGTTTTACATACAAAATGTATCTAATTAGGTGTTTAGATTTGAGAAATGTTGTGATTCATCCTTAATCTTTACACAGGATGTTCCAATTTTTAATTGATTACTGTTTGTTGATATTGTAATCCATTATTTTGGCGATTTCTTTTTTCTATATTTTCTCTCATTTTATACAGTGTAAGTAACAACATAATTTGATTTTTTTTTTCAGAAATACCCCAGAAGCGCGAAGCTTCCTTGAATCGAATGTTCCCTGGGCAAATGACTTTATTGCACTAGTCTACCAGGAGAACACAACTTATTGGAAGTTTTCAGTCAACCAGTTTAACAAGATCTCCACTGCCATATCAAACTTCATGTTCGGTAAAGTAAGTAATTATTATTATTATTATTATATGTTATAAAACACAGAACCTTGCTGTGTCAGTCTTTTTGTCAGTTTGTGAAAAATTCCAAAAGTACTTAAATTTTCATGTGGTTTTCACCAATACGCAATATTCATGAGGAAGTGTAAGATTTTGTGAAAATTAGGTGGGAGCGGTTTTAATGTGTGGAATTTGGAAATAACAAATGACAAAATTAACTTATATCAAGGTTATTAATTATTTTGTTCCTTCTTTATAGGAGGGTGTTTCTCCACGAGACTTCAAACAGAGATCCGATCAAGACATAGACAAGGACTCAGCAATAGAAATAGCTAAGAAGAAAGATTATGAATGTAAGAACAATTTCTTATTTTATTTATACAATAACTTTCACATACATTTTTGGTAAAACAAACCTAGTTAGCATGTTACTAATATATTCTGTTTACTTTCCACCAAGCTGTCGGGAAAAAAGGTATAACTTATACATACTCATGTTATAAATGCGAAAGTCACATTTATCTGTTTCTCTATTAATTAATTGTTTCACAAACATTTTTCTTAAAACAAACACAGTGAAATGTTACTAAAATATTTTTTTTATCTCCCAACAAGCTCCTGAGAAAAAAGGTATAGTTTACCCATAGTAATGTTATAAATGCAAAAGTAATTGTGTCTGTCTGTCTGTTTGCTATACACTGGCAAACCTGTGTATCTCAAGTTTCGTCCTGAGTTGATTTGTACAAACATTTCATGGAGATAGTATGAAACCAGGGAAAATGATACAGGATAGTTTTTATCCTAGATATAATATCTTCTCTCTGGATATTTTTAAGTCAATTTGTCGTTAGTCAACTCCTAATCAGGCTGTTTTGCTAGGCTACAGTCGTTAAAAGGCCATAAAGTAGTAGATGTATATAGCTTTGTGGCAATAACAATGCAAAGCGAGAATTTTAAATGAATAATGTCACTGATGCAACCAAATTCAGTATCCATTACATAACTGAGTCATATAGTTTGGAAGTTAGAACTAATTTTCATTGAAACATTGTGTGAAACTAACTGGAGAATCATTTGTCCATCTACCAGTACCACCACCCGCATTTGGACCTTTGTACACTGAGGAGAAGAAAATTGAAACGCCTGAAGTTCAGACACCAGGTAAGCGGCAAAAACCAACTAAAATTACATAGTTGTCTTAGATTTAACAGATGTTACCTTATAAGTTTTGACTGGCTGATGCGATTTTTATTGGATTTTTTTTTTGTATGCTTATGCGTGTCGTTTGTTCCTGTATAGATTTGCCATCTGACAGGTAGAGTTGACAGTTAAAGGTGGTAGGGCCTAGAGCTCACCCGGGGAAGTACCACGGCCCGCCACGGTACTTAGTACCATTCCTACCGTGTAATAATTGTTTTAAGAACAATTGTGTTCCAGATAGGAAGGTGTGGAGCCGGTTACACTTTTTTAGAGGGTACCATCTCAGTCCTCAGGGGTAGCAACGCATCTGTGACCGAATTAGAACGAGACTCAATGAGTCTAGTTCTGGGTCGGTCACAGTTGTCATGGGCGGCAGCGGAAGGTGGTGCTGCATGCTCGTTTGCTATCTTAATTCCATAAAATAAGAGAGGTTAGACCAAGATGACCATATTTATTGTATATTTTCTACATAGGCCGCGTTCCGTAATCGTTCCGTAAAAAGTGTCGTTTTGGTCGAGTTTCGGAATGCCGCCATATAGATAGTGAATAGATATTATGTAGTATATGTATAGATTTTTTGTGTATGATTCTATCACTAACTGATTTACTACGTATAGGGGAAATTGAGGAGCAGTTGGCCACTGTCAAGTAAATTTAAATAAGATGATCTAATTAGTATGGTATTCTTAATAATAATAACGTAATTTTATACTGTATACTTCTCAGAGGTAGCATAACTATAATTTTGAAATTTTAAGTGGCCAATTACTAAACGCTGGCTAATTACTTCTGAGCTTACCCTACCTATGTAATTGACTTCAACATCTTTTCCTGTTACATATAACCATTATTCCAGCGACTCCGATCCAAGCCCCACAGATTACAAAGATTACAAAAATAGTCTGTTTCAACTACAACAATATAAACCCTTGTATTCCAGCGACCCTAGTCCAAACGGAGCGCTGCGAGCCGCAGCAAGACGCCCCCATCCGCATAACCAAGGACATGGTGGAGCTAGAGCACGAGATGCACGAGAACACCAAGGCCGCCGTGGACAACTACAAGCGCGCCACGGACCACTGCGCTGATTATAACCGCGCGCTGTTCCGGGTACGTTACTGTTGGGATTGGGAGGGATTTTGGAATGGTTTCTATGGTATGCTATGGGTATAACCAAGGACATGGTGGAGCTAGAGCACGAGATGCACGAGAACACCAAGGCCGCCGTGGACAACTACAAGCGCGCCACGGACCACTGCGCTGATTATAACCGCGCGCTGTTTAGGGTACGTTACTGTTGGGTTGGGAGGGATTTTGGAACGGTTTCTATGGTATGCTATGGGTATAACCAAGGACATGGTGGAGCTAGAGCACGAGATGCACGAGAACACCAAGGCCGCCGTGGACAACTACAAGCGCGCCACGGACCACTGCGCTGATTATAACCGCGCGCTGTTCCGGGTACGTTACTGTTGGGATTGGGAGGGATTTTGGAATGGTTTCTATGGTATGCTATGGGTATAACCAAGGACATGGTGGAGCTAGAGCACGAGATGCACGAGAACACCAAGGCCGCCGTGGACAACTACAAGCGCGCCACGGACCACTGCGCTGATTATAACCGCGCGCTGTTTAGGGTACGTTACTGTTGGGTTGGGAGGGATTTTGGAACGGTTTCTATGGTATGCTATGGGTATAACCAAGGACATGGTGGAGCTAGAGCACGAGATGCACGAGAACACCAAGGCCGCCGTGGACAACTACAAGCGCGCCACGGACCACTGCGCTGATTATAACCGCGCGCTGTTCCGGGTACGTTACTGTTGGGATTGGGAGGGATTTTGGAATGGTTTCTATGGTATGCTATGGGTATAACCAAGGACATGGTGGAGCTAGAGCACGAGATGCACGAGAACACCAAGGCCGCCGTGGACAACTACAAGCGCGCCACGGACCACTGCGCTGATTATAACCGCGCGCTGTTCCGGGTACGTTACTGTTGGGTTGGGAGGGATTTTGGAACGGTTTCTATGGTATGCTATGGGTATAACCAAGGACATGGTGGAGCTAGAGCACGAGATGCACGAGAACACCAAGGCCGCCGTGGACAACTACAAGCGCGCCACGGACCACTGCGCTGATTATAACCGCGCGCTGTTCCGGGTACGTTACTGTTGGGATTGGGAGGGATTTTGGAATGGTTTCTATGGTATGCTATGGGTATAACCAAGGACATGGTGGAGCTAGAGCACGAGATGCACGAGAACACCAAGGCCGCCGTGGACAACTACAAGCGCGCCACGGACCACTGCGCTGATTATAACCGCGCGCTGTTTAGGGTACGTTACTGTTGGGTTGGGAGGGATTTTGGAACGGTTTCTATGGTATGCTATGGGTATAACCAAGGACATGGTGGAGCTAGAGCACGAGATGCACGAGAACACCAAGGCCGCCGTGGACAACTACAAGCGCGCCACGGACCACTGTGCTGATTATAACCGCGCGCTGTTCCGGGTACGTTACTGTTGGGATTGGGAGGGATTTTGGAATGGTTTCTATGGTATGCTATGGGTATAACCAAGGACATGGTGGAGCTAGAGCACGAGATGCACGAGAACACCAAGGCCGCCGTGGACAACTACAAGCGCGCCACGGACCACTGCGCTGATTATAACCGCGCGCTGTTCCGGGTACGTTACTGTTGGGATTGGGAGGGATTTTGTGACGGTTCGTTATTGTATTGTAAGGGTGGAGGCTAGGATATAAAATGTGTAAGATTTTTTTAGTGCTCATAAGTATGCTATTACAACGACGAAGTTTCCTATTGCAATGAAGTTCCTTATTGCATAGTATAGGTGGAGGCTAGAACATAAAAGTGTTTAAAGATTAGAATAATATTCTTGAACAGGCCTTTATTCATTTAGTTATCATTGACAAGCTTAATGCACTTGGTTTTTTGGTCGTTGTTGTCCTGTCATTATTATTTTTTTGGTTCTGTCCTTAACATTTTGTCACTACTTTTAATTAGTCTTTGATGTCTTTTATTTATTGTGTGTATGTGAGTGCTGGTAACATTAACTGTTTCACAATTCCATAACTACTTGCATCACAGTATGGAATACCAAATAAGTACTTGACACTAACAATAGCATCATTTAATTTCAGGTAGTGGAAGCTTCTGTAGACAATCTGGATAAGAAGATTTTCTCAGCTTTGCAGGGCGCGAAGAACGAGAGAGACTCCACTATACAGAAGGCTAAGGAAGCGTCTGCTAAGGCCAAGTGCGCTATTGGTAATTATCATTTACAATTATTTATGCATGTTGTGACTACATCCTACTATCCTACTAATTCCTACTAATATTATAAATGCGAAAGTTTGTAAGGATGTATGTGAGTGAGTGAGTGAGTGAGTGTGTGTGTGAGTGTGTGTGTGTGTGTGGCTTTGTTACTCTTTCACGCAAAAACTACTGAACGGATTTTCATGAAACTTTGCAGTAAGTAATATAGCTTAGACATCGGAATAACATAATTTGTTAAAATTTATAGAGATTTTTGATGGGACTGGTTCCCCGAAGCGAAGCGAGGGCGGGTTTACTAGTAATAAATAATTTTGCAGAGACCCTGGATCGCATGATAAAGGCAGGCGTCCAAGCGCCCCCGGAAAGTTTGGCCGCAACGCAACGTTACATCAAGCAGTTTAGAGCGGATCTCAGCAAAGCCGAAGCTGCGTACAAAGTGGAGTTTGACAAGGCAGTGCTTAGCGACAAATATTGGAATAAGGTAAGGGAATTTGCTATTGAAATAATATCATGGTTCTTTATTTCCCATCACTTTTTAACCAACTTCATAAAAGAAGAAGATTGTCATTAACTTCTGTTAACTCAACTTCGTAGTGGGTGAACCGATTTTGATAATATTTTTGTTTAACATCTGTCGGGTAGTTTTTAAGTTATCCTTATTAATGTGCATTTAATTTATGGTCGTTACATCTGTCTGGTACTTTTTGAATTGTCTCCGCTTGTCGCTTTTGAAGTCGGTTATGTTTTTATTAAAAGTTGAATTAGGCTCTAGACAGACGGACCGCATTTCAACTGCAATCCAACGGCAAATTGCAGTTCAGGTGCAGTTTGAATGCAGTTGACACGACTGCAATAGTACATGCAAACCAAACGCGCAGTCCGATTGCAGTTCAATTGCAGTTTGGTTTGGTTTGGTTGCGCGTTTGGTTTGCAGTTCTATTGCAGTCGTGTCAACTGCATTCAAACTGCACCTGAACTGCATTTGCGGTTGGATTGCAGTTGAAATGCGGTCCGTCTGTCTAGAGCCTTATTAAGGGTCAGCTCACACCGAGACGCGACGCGACGCGACGCTGCGCGCAGTCTTTCAAAGAGCGGCTCAAAATAGAACATTATTTTCTACACGAAAAGATACACATTTCATTGTGACAATTCAGAATACGTTGCTAAGCAACGTTGCTAAGAATACGTTGCTAAGCAATGAAATGTGTATCTTGTCGTGTAGAAAATAAAGATCTATTTTGAGCCGCTCTTTGAAAGACTGCGCGCAGCGTCGCGTCGCGTCTCGTCTCGGTGTGATTTGACCCTAAGGCGCAAGTGATATCTGCCTGATAACGTCTATATCATCGAATAACTTATCAGACAGTTTACCTGCCAGATAAATCTATCCGACACATGTGAAACGAAAAGTTGTAGTTTGTCTAGCAGATAAGTTTCTGATAAGTTGACCTGACTTTATCAGGAAGTAGTGGAATAGGTCCGAAGTATGCTAAGTTTATATAGAAAACTAACCGTCGACTTGTTATCCAGGTGGAAGCGGCTCGTAAGGCATACAAGGATGAACTACAGATGTTGTTCCCCGGCGTCGATTTGAACGCCCGGCAGCTGGACATACGCGGCGACACCGACTTGCTGCTCATATACACACTGAAGCAGGTGCGTTTGTTTATGTGGTGATATCGTACATGTCATTTTACACCGCTCGCATATAAACAGAAGCTCTGACATCGACAGTTGGGGCATCTCGTCGTGCATGGCTGGAGATGTCATTTTGCCAAAATTGAATCACATACAGTCGTACAAGGATCTTTTGGCGCGTGGGTGACAGAGACAGTGCCTAGCAATTCGCCTTACCGGTATGGCGCTGTCTCTGTCACCCACGCGCCAAAAGATCCTTGTACGACTATACACATAGTTATAGATTATATACATAGATGTTTAATAACTTGAAGTACATATATATCAATTGATGTTTTGTGTAACACTAAGAGGTTTTTTTTTTGTATTTCAGATCCAATTCTTGCAGAGTGAAATAGCCGAGTTACAGACAGTGCGAGACCTTAAAATGGCGCGGGCCATTGAATGTAAGTACTATAATCTTGGCCATAAGCAGTCATATCTACGTCGTTTAGGTTCGAATACTACACGCACTTCTAAATTTAAAAAAAAACGTGTGTCTACATTTTTCACACTTTTCATGGTGCCGTCAAGACAATCTTCAATCACCCATCACCCTATCGAAATTTTCTACATCGCTGGCATTTAATATACAAGTTCTGAACATTATTATTGTCTGTGCACAGGTCACGATGAGAAAGCTCTCATTGAGTTGAAAGTGGAAGATACCATCAAGAAGGAGAGACTAGAAAAGGAGAAGGAATTCCAAAAGAGGGTAGGACAAACATTTTTGTTGTATTTTTTTTTATTGTACAGTTCTGTATAACATTTTTTGTAGATAAAGAATTATTGAAAAAAGTTGATTGAATTATTATCCAGTCTAATTTCTAAATGTTTTTTACGTTTTTATTACAGAGTCTGGAGATCCAAGCGGAAGCTAACAGGAAATTGAAAGAACAACTCAAGAAGCAATTTGAGATCCAGCAGGAAGTGTTACAGGATAGACTGGCCAAGAAGGAAAAAGAGGCAAGTACTTCTGTATTAGGGTTACCAACCTTTTAAAATGTAAGTTTTTTTTACATTAAAAAAATATTTGTTGAGTTTAGTTTACAATTTGATAATTATCTACGATTTTATTACAAATTTTAAAAAGGTATAACTTTTACTTGACTAATAATATATAACTATAACTATGACTATGACTATGACTAATAAATAATGACTAATAATCCATATACTCGTAGTAAAACGTCACCATCCACCATGAGTCAACTAAAACAAAACCTACTACCATCTACACCAGTCACTAATCCAAAACATTGTCGCAGGTGATGGGCAAGTTCAGCCGGTCGGTGTCGGAGCAGGTGGAGAGAGAGAGAGTGCAGTTCAAGAAAGAGTTGGCCGCCATGGCCGGCAAGCTGAAGGCTATCGAGCAGACTTTGAAACGTGGGTTTATATTATTATGTAGTGATGATCGTTAAGGAGTTGTTTTTAACAGACTTCAATTGCGCGATTATCTCTCGTTTGACTGAACCGATTTTGATACGGTTTTCAGCATTGTATTTGTCAGACTTAGGAGAAGGTTTCAGGTATAGCTATCGTTTGGCTGAACCGATTTTGATGCGGTTTTCAGCATAGTATTTGTAAGACTTTAACCAACTTGAAAACAAGGAGGATTTATCTCTGCATGTCGATTTTGAAGTAGGTTATATTTTTTAAGAAGCAATTTTTTATCAATATTATTGTTTATCTGTGGTCAGAGCGCGCGAAGGCGGAGGCGGAGGCGCGGCGCTCGCAGTCGCTGTGGGCGGCGGCGGAGGCGCTGCTGGCGGCCACGCGCCGCGCCGCGCCCGAGACGCGGGTGGAGGCCGAGCTGACGGCGCTGGAGAAGGCCGGTATGTGCCCTGCAGTACACTATGGTCGGAGCGAGCGAGGGCTGCTGGCGGCCACGCGCCGCGCCGCGCCCGAGACGCGGGTGGAGGCCGAGCTGACGGCGCTGGAGAAGGCCGGTATGTGCCCTGCAGTACACTATGGTCGGAGCGAGCGAGGGCTGCTGGCGGCCACGCGCCGCGCCGCGCCCGAGACGCGGGTGGAGGCCGAGCTGACGGCGCTGGAGAAGGCCGGTATGTGCCCTGCAGTACACTATGGTCGGAGCGAGCGAGGGCTGCTGGCGGCCACGCGCCGCGCCGCGCCCGAGACGCGGGTGGAGGCCGAGCTGACGGCGCTGGAGAAGGCCGGTATGTGCCCTGCAGTACACTATGGTCGGAGCGAGCGAGGGCTGCTGGCGGCCACGCGCCGCGCCGCGCCCGAGACGCGGGTGGAGGCCGAGCTGACGGCGCTGGAGAAGGCCGGTATGTGCCCTGCAGTACACTATGGTCGGAGCGAGCGAGGGCTGCTGGCGGCCACGCGCCGCGCCGCGCCCGAGACGCGGGTGGAGGCCGAGCTGACGGCGCTGGAGAAGGCCGGTATGTGCCCTACAGTACACTATGGTGGTATGGGCCACGCGCCCTACACAGCGACCGAAGATATGACATTTCGTATAAACAAATGAGATGCATATGTCAGCGAGTACTCGCCGGCGGTGTGAACAGTCAGCGAGTACTCGCTGACATATGCGTCTCTTTTGTTTACACGGAATGTCATATCTTTTGTACGTGTCTTGAGCGAGTAAATGGCCGGGATGCACTCGCCGACTCGCCCACGGTGGGACACCTGCCCTACAGTACACTATGGTCAGAGCGAGCGAGGGCGGAGGCGGAGTTATTAGAGCTATTTGTTTACTAGAGAACCGCCTTCGCTTCGGGACCTGTATGTATCAGCCGCGGAGGTCCCGCTCCCGTAAGAATCTCGGGATAAAATGGTTCTATCGTTTATTCAGGTTACTTTAGTATTATTACCATAAATTTTTTTTTGTTAAATCAACATATAAAATTATATTATTCTCAGGTAAAGACGACGTACTGGTCCAGACGGTCCTGAAGGGAATCCCAAGCGAAGTGCGAGAGAAGGGCATCGTCACCGAGAAGTCGCTTCGAGAGAGGTTCGATAAGGTAAGAGGTTTGATAGATAGATAGATAGAGATTTTGTACCGTAATATGCGTTTATTGTGGTCAATAAAGTTTTAAATAAATAAATAAATAAAATCTTTATTTATTTATTTAAAACTTTATTGACCACAATAAACCTCAATGTATAAATAAATAAATAAAATCTTTATTTATTTATACATTGAGTAACTATCAGTGCTTTAACCGACTTAAAAAAAAGTGTAGGTTCTCCATTCAATTGTATTTTTTGTGTTTCCGTATAACTTAGTACTGGATGAACAAAATCGAAACCTATTTTTATTTATTCCAAAGCTGGTGCTATTAGTTTGGTTCCATATAAATTCCAAACCTAGTACTTTTCACGTGGTTGCATTTAAATTCGATCAACACCTGACGACTACTTTTTGAGTTATCCCTAACGACACGCGGCGTGTTCAGATGGAGCAGACGGCGGTGAAGGTGGCGCTGGTGGGGCGCGAGGGTGCCTCCCTGCCGGTCTACTTCCTGTCCTGGCTGCAGTCCAAGTTGCTGTTCCAAAAGGTATTGCTTTGGCTTTGTCATGGTTCTTGATGGTGAAAAAGGACGAACGTAGTCCAAATTAAAAATATATTATTTCGTCACAAATTTTCAAAGTTTAAGGGTAATTTTTGATTCTACCACAGTTCGGGAATATGCTTTAACTTGAAGCAGAAACGACGAAAGAAACTCCCGAGTTTAAATGACGAATGTAATAGGACACAGCTCGTTTCTCATCCAGTTTATATAATAAAATACGTTTGCGAAATAGCGGCAATTAAAAAAATTACGTGCTCCCGTGTGTCATTGATACATTTTAATTTAAAACTAAACAGGTTTTTTAATCCATAACAGTTGTTGACTTCTGATGTTTTATTTTCAGTTCGCCGAAATACCGAAAGATGAGCTGGACAACCAGCCGACAGATTTCTCCAAATTAGATACATTCGACATTATACAAAGAGCGAGGTAATTAAAATTTTGGTGCTTTTAACTCCTTCTGACTCGGTCACTCTTGTCAGTGGTCGTGGTTGCGATGATGGGATACACGGGGAGATGTTCCATGTGTCATTAGTTTTTGAGGACTGCTTTCTTGGCAATCTGCTTCCATTTGGTGCGATCAATGGCGTTGCGAGAACATTGTACCATGGTAGATTCCGTAGCCTTTTTGATTATGTCATGATTTGTCAGTCCAGCGGGTTGGTGATCGACCGTGTGTTTTTTTGCCTTCCACCTGGCCCTGAACCACCAGCCTCCCCATCGAGTTCTCATTTCTTTCGGTGTGACCAAAGAACTTCAATATTCAGAGCTGCACAGTTGACGAAAGTCTCTCTTTAATGTGAAGTTCTTTGAGGATGGAAATATTTGTTTGGAATGCCGTCCACGGGATCTTTAGGAGGCGTCTCCAGCACCACATCTCTAGAGCGTCGATTTTACGGCGATCTTGCAATCTCAGTGACCAAGTTTCGGCTCCATATAGAAAGATTGGAAAGACAAGGCATTTCATCAGTCTGACTTTCGTCTTCTTGGTGATTCTCCTGTCCGATGTCCCTCCAAATCTTTCCCAGCCGTTCCACTGCTGATCTCGTAATGGCACACCGTCGTCTGATCTCGTTACCAGATCCACCAGTACTGAAGATAGCAGAACCGAGGTAGCTACAACCCACTAATGGCCCACTACTGAGCACGGGTCTCTCCTCATTACTGAGGAGGCCTAGAGCATACTCCACCACGCTGCTCCAATGCGGGTTGGTGGAGGGGTTAGTGGCCAACCCAGTGTCGAAAGTTTTCAAGCCGCCCGAAGGCCTACGACATGGCTTAACGACTGCTATCAATCGATAACAACCGGGACCGACGGCTTTACGTACCGAGGTAGATATAGCTTTGCACAACTTCGCAGTCAGCTATGCTCCTTATATTGTTTATACTTTGTTCAGCCCAGTGCACTATCATCATCTTCGTCTTGTCTCGGTTGATGGCAAGTCCGAATTTAATGCTGGTAGTTTCCTGACGAGTCAGGAGGTCTTCCATATCTTCTCTAGTCTGTGCGAGAAGGGTTGTGTCATCAGCGTATCTGAGGTTATTAATCTAACCTACCCATTTTATGTGACCCAAAATTACAATTTCTTGCAAGGCGAAACAGAACATAGTAGTATTGGCTCATTTTTTCATATCATTTGCGTAAGTATTTTCTGGTGAGTGATAGATGACATCCATAAGTCTTGTACTCTTTTAAGTATTTGTATGGGTATTGTATGTATGTAAGTTAAATAAAAATCACTTAATTATTTTCAGATACCACATGGACCACGGTAATCTGGCCGCGGCTCTACGTTACGTGAATTTACTTCAAGGCGCGCCCCGCGCCGTAGCGTTAAACTGGGCGAACTCTGCGCGCCGCCATCTTGAGATCCGTCAGGCCGCCGAGGCCTTAATGGCGCACGCTTCCGTTTCCGGCCTCCTCTATCTGTAGATAGCTTGTCTATGATTATCGGTGGATAGATAGGGAGTGTGTCTCTGTCTGTTTAGATGCATAAATCGCAGTATACCACGATGTAATCAAGAAGCTGTGCGTTTGTAAAGCTTAAATATCGAAGTTGTGGGTACTTTTAAAATTGTTTTTGATTTTTTGATGTTCAAGCTAATTTGAGTCTTATGTAAAGGTGGTAAAGCTTGAAATGCATGGAAGTTAGCTCGGGAACATTACAGATTTACATAACAATATATATTATTACTTTTATTATGTAGTTGGTGCTTCGAACAGAAGGATCCTTTTCCATTATAATAGTTCTGATTAAATTAAATGACAATACAACTTTAAATTTGGTGAAGGCTCGTAAAATTAATTTATATTTCCAGCTATTAGCTACACAATTTGCGTATATGAATGGGTTGATCAAAAATTAGCAATGCTTTCTTAAGAAAGCATTTTTTTGGAGTATTGTATTTTACCCGCCCTCCTTTTCTATCCATCCCTTGCGAATTGTTAAGTGAATTGTTATTGTTTGAATAAATTATCAATATCATGATTGTTTTGACTGATTTTTTAAGTTTTTGTTTTCAGATAACATTATTACAAATATAAAAATATTGTGATAAATAACCCTTCCTACATTAGACATTGCAAAATCAATGATGTTAATGAAATGTTATTTTTATGCACTGTTAAATAGTTATTAAATAAACAATAACATTCACTAGCATAAGAGTCGATTCTTGAAATGAACTTTACGGGAGAGGATATAAGGTTCGGAATACAACAGTAGTCCTAGAGAGGCCCACCATTGTATTCACATTTCGTGGAGAGAAAGTAGTCAGTATAGTAAATCTTTTGAAGTGACTTAGGCGCCTATTTGGACATTTCTTGTATCAGTTGATAATATGAATATTTTGGTCAAATTTTTGGTTTTATTTGACATTTTTATGTAATATCGAGTACTTAATCACACTTTTCCTTATGGTATTAATATTCGAAAATCCTTTAAAAAAGCTAGCAAAATCAACCTTAATAAGTAAATTTGTGTTTCTGTGAAATCGTGTGTGCATTTAATTTCGACAAAAAGCCGTGGTGCCTGCGACAAAAAGTTCTGTAATTTTAGTAACTTATGTAAATATTTAAAAATATTGTATGTAATTTAAAATTAGAGAATGATTTTTATTTCATGTTTTTGTTTTATTTATTGCGATCCAAGGTTAAGATGATAGTTAATTGAACGAGACATTTTTGCGTTAATTGTACATTTGAACGAAATTTATTTATTAGACTGCAAAAGGGGGTTAGTGTCCAGATAAATGCAACTTTGTGGTGTCGTAACCCTTGTCCTGCAGACGATTTTTGTAGTTTATCTGGTAAAATATTATTGACTTAATTTTAAGACCATTTATAACTGCAAATTAAATTCTCTATCATTTTGTTCCATTTACTTTGCGATATAACTGTGGTCCTGTAACCTTGGACTGTTTTTGTATAAAAGGAAATACGACAGTAAATCTTTTAAGTTGAAGGTTAGTTTGGTGGTTAGTCGGAATTGACTATCAAAGATAAACACAACTTTGTCCAACACGTCTTTACGTGTTCAAAGTTGACTAATGTTGCTACATAATTACATAATAATAGGGTGAGGCAAGGTGAAATAAGGTGAGGTAAAGTGAGATTAGACGAGACAAGAGAGAAGACGAAGGAGTTACAAGTATACCGGCAAGCAAGATCTTCGGGAATTCACGGATGTTTTAAAAATACAATGGAAAGTGTACTCTATGGTAGACTCTTTGATGATCTAATGATCGTTTGTCTATGTGTTCGTGATCAATGTTACAATGATATAAAAAATTGTGGCTAACAGTTAGCCACAATTTTTTGACACGTTTGCGCGGATTCGATGTTCCATCTAGACATCAAAGGGTGGACTATAAAATAAACATTTAAATTATATTTCGTCTATAGACTTTAAATCTATGTTCATTATGATACATAAAATACTGGCACATAAATTTCTTTTCATATAATATTAATAACTGTATGCCAGAAATAATCAATGTCAAAAATGAAAACCGAAAATTTTCAATACAAATCCTCAGAAAAATGTATAGAATTACAAGCAATTGGCACACTGCAAGAATTATATTGGTAAGTGCAAAAAGTTTAAGTAATTTTCAAAAGCGTACCTATTCTTTATTTGGATCTATACTTGAATCACCCATGATAAGGAATTGCTACTCCCCGCTAAAAATAACTTAAATACGTGTGCTCACAGTGAACTTAGCCTGTATGCAAAAATTACTTAAGGCATTTCATATTCTCACCGTCAATTAACAATAAACCTTAATCACGAGGACGGAACGCAGCAAAACGGTTTTGCAGTCAGGCACCCCTACAGCCGTACGACGGCCCTGCATTACCTCCTTGATATTTACATAGTGGCACATTAGTGCGCAAACAAACAAACCTCATCAATACCTCGGAACCAATGATGCAATAAATAGGTAGATTGAGCGTCGCCCTACAATGAAAACAAAAAAAACAAGGCAACAATATCAAGCATGTGTGCGTGCAGGCGATGTTTTTCGCGTTCATTTATTGTCTATGTGTGCGTAATCTGTGCGTAATGATATAAATGTCGCCGCCAACAGTTGGCTGCGCTTTTTTGACACGTTTTCGCGGATTCGATTATCCATCTAGATATTTATACATCATTGCTCGGAACAAACTCTTCTTCATTTTAATACAGCTGTGATCATAACCTTACCAGCCTTACCTTCGCAGCACCGTCACAGAATAACCGTCCACGTAGCGTACGCGTCCCGCGCGCCAGGGTTCGACTACGGGGCCAAACAGCGCGAGACATGCCCCCCGCCGCCCCCGCCGGCCAAGCCGAAGCCCCGGGACGACAGCATGTTCTGGGGAGCTCTGACTGTTGTCTGTCTTGCTGGCGGGTTTGCTGCTTATGCCAGGTTTGTGTCTTCAAATATATTAAAATGACCTATTAGGTTTTACGAATCGTTTAGATACCGACAGAATATTCCGTTTATTTTCTCCCCGAATCATCATCATCATCTCTCTTTCTCTCTAACAAGAAATCTTTTAATTCGCGCTAATAACCCTCCATCGAGCTGATAATTCTAAATAACTCGTAGCGGATACCTATCTGCTAAAGATGCCCGAAAACAACGGTCTACCCAATACGCTTTATTGTCCATAATTGGCCAAAAAAATCTTGGTTTCGCCCCCGACCATCCTGTGTTCCCAGATGAACATAAAACTTCAAATAAGTTAGTTACTTAGTCAAATTATACTTTTTTTAAATACTTATCTATTTTCTCTGTTTCTCAGACGTTCTCCAGAGATTCGGGACTGGCTCACAATACATGCGCCATGGTTTGACGACATGATAGCTGTCGTGTTTGAAGAAAACATGTCTTATAAGGACTATGCCGGGAAGTGCATCGAAGACGCCAAAAGATACTTGACCAATCTCACAGTCGAAGACAAGAAACCTGAAGAGTGTTCGCTGAAAGATGCCAAGCCTCCTGCGATCAGGGGTTAGCATTCCTTGTAGATTTGTCCAGAATTCCCTTTGATGTTTTGTAAATGAAATAATATTTCAAAGAAATAAAAAATGAATGATACCAGTTTATTTTTTTGAATATTAAAATCAAAATAATACTTGACAATGAAGGAGACACTAATAGATGTGTTGCTAGTGAACTGGACGAAAATACTTCATTAATTTAAGTTCTTGGCTCTTAATACTTTCGAAACCGAAGAAAAAAATCAGCATGTAACTTATTGACAAGATCCGTAGATAGTCTTTGGCCGATAGAATAGATCAAATTCTTACTTTAACAATTTGTTCTAGTTGTTCCCGACAAAAAGAAAGTAGAAGCACCTGAAGTTTCAGCAGGTAAAGAAAGTATAAGTACCTACCTACTCCTCTCTTCCTATATCGTTATCCACGACTTTACGTTAAACTTCGAACTTTCTTGCACCTCACCTTATCTTGTTTTTCACTTCAAAACTTAAGGTTTTCTGAAAGAGCCAGCTACTTATTTAATGGTAGGATTGCCTCTTGTACTCCTTGCTGCTATATTGTTTTGGAGAACAATAGTTCAGACAAAGGGGATATGGACTACCATCCAGAAACCGCGGGAGCGTGGTGGCGAATGCTCATCACTCATGCGTACGAGCGCAGCCGGCTATGCTGATGTGGTACTCACCGAGATTTACCTGCCTACTGCCTACTCACTATACACCACCTGATGTTGGCTTTGGTCATACGACCACTAAACTTTCATTAAAGGTGACCCTGTCTGGAGGACAGGGTGCAACCCAAGGACGATGGTGTTTGTTGCTATTTATCATAATACCTATAATGTATCTACTATATTTTGACACGATTAGGTAGGTACTTAAAGAATAACAACAAACAGTTACTATATTCTAGCTCCAAAGAAAATAGAAGGAGATACTTGTGAAGCCATGGCTCCCATGCTAACAAAAAACATTTGCGAGATTGAAAAATGCCTGAAAGAGTTTGGGGAAATTGCAGTTAAGAGCTACGAATCTGCAAAACAAGCTTGCGCTTCATATAATAGGGTAAGTATATAAGCAGTGATCAACATACCTAATCCTGTGTTCTGATATTTGCGTAGGTACTATTACAAATATGGTGGTTAGTTACAAATATTTTTCTTTCTCTGAGAATCTAAAGTACGGCAATTTTGTGCGGCATTACTTCTAGTTTGTGGCATTTTCAGTTAGTGGAGAAGACCATGCAAGATTTTTCAATTCCGAAAGTGAAGGAATTGCGTCAGAAAATGGTAGAACGGCAAGAGGCCATCAAAGTGGCAGTGGATAATGCGGTCCATGCTACTGCACAGATGGGTAAATATTTTAATTTAAAGTTAACAATAGGTGCATAATACATACAAAGCAGGTTTATTCGAGCCTTACCGGCTAGTGAATACATTTACAGTTCAATTACGTTCTTAATATCTCAAATTAAAATATAACAATCTGCAAACTTCTCTGCCAATTTTGGTAAAAACCAATGGAACTTTATTTTGTCCCGATACCTAGATGAGCTGACACGTTACCTCGACTGTGGAGTAGAAGCAACCCGTGACTCGATCGAGAGTACAAAGTGCCTGATGAAGGACTACCGTACTCGGATCAAGGCGGCCATAATAGAGTACCAGTGGGAGAATGATATGTCGCTTACCTTGGACAAGAAGTGGCAGAAGGTTAGTTTGTAGTAGGGAGTTCAGTTGCTGAATAGCTATTATGTGTGAAATATGATAGGACTACACGAATGATTAACACCAACTTTGGGTTTATAATAATTATATAATTAAAAATAAATTAGGTATTGTTAGCGTATCATATTCTTGCAAGTGAGACGTGTTGGTTTGCAACTACAAATTAGAGCTTATAATGCCACTTCATTCAATTTAACAGGATCTTGATATAAAATATTGTGAACCCAACTGTCTTTAAAACTAATCCTGCCTTACGAATCAACACAGTAGAGTGTTTCGGCTTTTGAATACGGTTTTATACACGATCATGTCTTACGAGAAAATCAAATTAATTACGATTTAAGTAGTCAAGGTTTGACTAGCTAGGCACCGGCGGCTATCCATATCCGGCGGCATGTTCATTAATTAGAATAATTTCATTCGGCTAATTAGCTACTAGGCATAATAAAGCTAATTTAAACAAGTAAATTATGTCTTAATTCTCAGAAGAATTACATAGGTACTGTAATTATTTTTTTAATATAATTTCAAAGTTGTTTATTAATTTAAATCCACGTCTAGGTAGAAACGTTAGTGGAGAAATACTCGGAGGAGAATCAGACAATGTTTTCTGGACTACAGTATGCTCAGAAGAAACTCCAGTTGAATGGCGATCCGGACTTGTTACTGCATCATACTTACAGATATGTAAGCCTATAATGTTGAATAACGTTCCTTAAAGCAAGTATAATCTGGGTGTTGGATCAAATAGCCTTCTTTGCTCTCGGTATTGCTTCTTCAACTATGGACGAGGCTATAGATTTATGGAATACTATCTTAGAGATGACCGGGAACTGTATTATCCAGCATAGTACCGGCGGTGAAGTTTGGTAATACGATCAATAATTTGTATGTCAGCCTAGCTGCCAGCATCCTTCTAGATCCAACCTTTGTAACCAAGGTTTTTTACATCTTCGGCTCATGTAGGTACTGGAGAGATAATCGTAGCAATAACTGATTTCTCAATTTGATAGGTAACTTATTCGTCTGCTCTTTTGTTGTATTTTTTGTTGTCATTGGCTGTGTCCTTATATAATGATCTCTGTTTGTTAGTTGCAAAAGCTTAAAGTGGAATTAGAAGAGACGGTAGCAGGGATGAGCGAGAGAGTCAACCGGGGGATTCTGAGTAAGTTTATCTCTCAGTAGAACCTTGTCAGTATGTGATATTATTTTCAAGAAGTAGTGTTCTCTAGGCTTCTTAATTAAGAAGAGAGACTCGTGCTAAGTAGTGGGCTATTAATGAGTTCAAGTCATAAGTAAGTAGGTACCTACTCAAGATCTGAATGGTGAAGAAGTAGGTAAACTTACCATGGCTAAATCTGAACAACATTCGACCGTAAACTATGTAGTTTCAAGATGAAAATTTAACTTGGAATCCGGTTCAAAAATTGTAATACAAACAGGCGTATCATCTGAGTATCATCTGAATTGGTCAAGAGTTTTCAACTTATGCATCATATTTCACAGTGTTGCCACAAAGTCCAGTGGAAAAGAAAGCCAGAGACTGTCTTATCGAGTCGGCGATAAAACGAAGACGGTTGGATATGGATAAGGAGTTCAAACAACGGGTAACCTAGTGATGTTTTTATGTAAACAGTCGTCACACGAGCTTACGGCCACCTGATAGTCAATGGTCACAGTCACTTATGGACAAGAGTTAAGCCTGCTTCGAAAGAACGAAGTAGGTTAGGTACCGACTCTAATGCTTGCAGGTTGAACACGATAATTATTTATTAAAGGGAAGTATAGGTAATTAATGAATTGATTACCCACATAATACAATACAATCTGCTGCAAATGAAAATTCAATCTGCTGAATAAATGACGAGGCAAGAGTTTGTTTGTTGTAATCGAAGTCGTTTGGCTGCGTGCCAACCATAACATTGCTGATAGTAATCGAATCGAATGTAATCTTTTCATATTTTTCACGTCGCTAATCAGGTACTAATCACTCAAGAAAGAACAAGTTTATCGCTTTCTCCGTTTCTCTTAACGCATTAGCAATGTTGAAACGGAATAATAAGTAATAATTGATTAGCATTTTTATAACTAGATAAGTACAGTAGAACCAAAGTAAGAATGCGCATAGCATTCTTCGCCATTGTTCGGGATCGGTCGTATTTCCGAAGCGTTGGGAGATGATATCTATATAGAGTGGAAAGTACATTTACTTCATGCATAATTTAATATATATTTTTTTTGTGGTAAAAGAGATAAATTAATATTGATTTATCAGTAACGAGATTTCACGCATGACCCACATAGGAAAGCGACGACGACGATTTAACGATGGAAAAAAGAAGGTTTAAATGAAAAGAAGATTTAGGTATAAGTATTAGGAAAAAAAAGTTTTATTTAATCAGAATCGTATAACAGAACATAGGTTAATATTTAATCAGAATCAGGGAGATTCTCTATTCCTGACATCATAGAGTCATCGGAATTTTCATCAAGGTCTCCAATTTCACTTATATCACTGCTATCTCCTGTGTAAATAATCATTTCATCTGAATAACTATCGATTCTTGACTCATATTTCCTATACTCATCTTCGCATTTAAGGGCATGATCACGAACTTTTTTCCATTCTTCCGAACCTATATTGTTGATTTTTTCTAAAATAGCTTCTTTAACTGACGTAACGTTCATTGCAATATTTCTTTTGGCAACGTGTTGTTTTATTTGCGCCCAAATGTTTTCGATGGGGTTGAAATCTGGATGATATGGTGGCAATCGTACAATTTTATGCCCATGCTCCTCCATTATACGGTCAATGGCAAATTCTGTGTATTGTTCTTTATGTCTTTTTATAATTTCGTACAATTCAGGTTTGAGTTTATTTGGGTCATGAGGAACATTGTGTTGTTGTAACCACGCAATCATTTGTGGTTTGGGTGTATTTGAGTTTGGTGGTTTTACAGACAGCTTATTATGATATGGGGCGTTATCAATTACCAACACACTATTAGGAGGCAAGTTGGGAATCAACTGATTGCGTAGCCAAGTTTGATAACGTTCGGCGTTTATTTCTTTATGATAGTCACCTTCTGAGTCGACACATTTATGTAACATTAAAGCCCCTGAGACGAAGCCTTTTTCATTGCCTGCATGTACAATAATAATTCGCTCTCCTTTAGAAATGGGTTGTTTAATACCTTTTTTGCTGCTGTCTTGCCAAGTTTTACCTTTAGTATGCGATGTATGCACGTATGACTCGTCCATAAATACTATGTTTCTACCAGCATTTCTCAGCTGTTGTATTTCTCGGAGATATTTGATCCTTTTTAAACGTATATCTGGCTTTTCCATAAGTAACCGTCGGTTGGTATCAGTTTTCAGAAACCTAAACCCCATGTCTTTCAAGATGAGCCTTAAAGTCTCTACACAGCCTTTGAAATTAATAGCTTCGATTAACTTTTTTCTCAAATTATTTACAGTTGGGAGTTCTTTGAGCGTCAACTGAAAATTGTATATCATATTTCGAATTACACAATAGTCGAAATCATCAAGTCCCATCCGAAACCTACTTTTAGGTTTTCCTTTTTTCGGTGTGGAAAATTTCATTGATTGATTTTGCCTTTTTTCGTTCAATATATTAGTCAAAGTTCGGCGTGAAATTCCTGTAGATTTTGTCACACGCTCCTGAACTTTTTTAAAATAACCGTCATGGTCGTTTTTGAATACATTAGCTTCATTTAAGAAATAAAGGTACACATTAAATACCATTTGCCGTGCTTGTGAGTTAAGCGGCTTCCCACGTTTAAATTTATCCATTCTGGAAGGATTCGATCTGAAAGAAGATGAAATGGGCGGAGTTGTAACATTCTATCAAATTTATGTAAGCTTTTTATGTGTTTTATTTTTTATGTGTATTCTATTTGAATTTTATTAAAATGACGAGTTAAAAATATATTATATGTACCCTGTATGTATGTATGTTTAAACTTACCTCTGAAAACAAAACCAAGAAGGGTGTGTAATATCAGCTCTATATATTTCCACATAAAACTGACAACTGACTGACATTCAACTCACCGGCGGCGCCCGTCGACCGCCGCCGACCGTTCGAACTTGTTATCGATTGATATTGACTCCTATTTCTATCGCACAAGATGCTAAATGCAAGAGCATTGGTTAGGGCTCTTACGATTCAATAATTCGGTTGTTTCCGGAAACGCGACCACTGGCGAAGATTTGTACGCGCATTATCAGTTTGGTTCTACTGTACTTTAGCGACGATTGAAATGAAACTGTTTGTATATTCCAGTACGATGACCTCAAAGCTTGCAATGAGAAGACCATGAAGGATGCACTGCAGAAACAGTGCGACAGACATCAAGAGGTCCTGAAACAGAGATTGAAGCAAAAGGAAGATGATGTAATCATTTTTGTTTTTTTAAATTTGTGTAGGTAGGTACATTGTAACTTCTCTCATTCCTTCCACTGATCTTACTACATACCTACATACATAACCTACCTACTGTTTTTAATTCCGTCGAAAAAGAGGGGTGCTACAAGTTTGACCTGTCTGTTTGTGTGTCTGTGGGGCTGTACAAAACGGAAGGGGTTATAATTTTTTTATTTACAGGTTATTCTGTTTAAAGGGGAATGTGTATCATGTTTTTTAACATGTCTTCTTCATACAGATGATGGCAAATTTTAACACAATGGTGTCAGAGAAAGTAGGCGCTGAGAAGAGACTATTTGCGCGGCAACTAGAAGACATGGCACTCAAGCTGAAACTCGTCGAGGACAAACTCGGTGGTAGGAACTTTACTAATTTTTTTTACCGACTTCAAAATCCGTTCTCAATTCGACTGTTTTTGTGTTTTAGTGGGTAAAACGATTTTGATAATTTTCTATATTCGAAAGCTGGTGCTTATTGTTCGGGACATCTGAAGAGTATTTTTTGAGTTAGTGTTTTTAATCGACTTAGGCTACGTTGATGATGTCCTCATTTTACTATTACTAGTAAGTCGATATTAAAGTCTGTTTATTTTTGTTAAAAGTTATCATATAAAAATGTGGTTGTTTCATGCAATTAACACAAAATTCACTTAATTAGACCGCGCACGTGTCTTACAACGAGTTTCATCGTGAATTGCATTTTATTGCAAATTTCGATGCAATTTATTCATACACGTTTCCGCTTGACGGCTCCGAATATGTTAATGCATTCACAAGGTTGTTGGGAAATAAAATATAGATGCGATTGTCGAATTAGTCGATGATATTGCAGTTTGACCTGATTTTCTTGTATTTAATTATTGTGTAATATCCTTATTAATCCCTGACGCAAATAAAGGGGTGATTTAAGTAGGTAACAGTTAATCTTCTTACAATAACTACAAATGCGTTCGTTGTCATACTGATACTTCTAGAACCTACCTATGTAGAGGTAGGCACTGGAGAGAAATTTTGTGGGGCGTGAAATTAAAATAAAAACTCTGCTGTTTTGTTAGATAGTCTGAGCTATGATTTAATGAAATAAGTTCAGTTAATCGATGATCGTTGTTCCTATTTATCAGGCGCTCAATTAATGTCTTGTTTAGGTAGGTAGTACCTACTAAATAGATAAACCTTAACATTTAACGTAAATCCTGTACAGTAGTTTATTATATCCGTTACATAGCGATTACCAATACATACCATTGACCCTCATATCCACTCGCGCCTAACGATAGGTTAGTGTATCAAGGGTGGCCGCTGAAATATCCGGTGGAAATTTATCGATGAAAACGTAAAAGTGACCTGATTTAACTCTGTAGTTTTATGCTGTGACGCGGGTCACATTACTTTCCGGGTATTGTTTTCCGCAATCTGTCATGTTTATAATTAACTTTTTACAAAAAATAATTGATTACAGATAACTCAAAAACTACTCGCCAGATCTGATGTCGCTCAAATTTATATTGAACCACACGATGAGTATCAGATTTCGCATCAAAAATAATTTTATTTTATTTCGCTTCTGAGAATGTGTACCTTAGTACCACACTAGAAAAAATCTTTAGACGGGATTCTTTAAGTTAACCAATCATAATCTCAACTTATCACGGCCCACTATTGAGCATGGGTCTCCTCTCAAAAATCAGATTGAGAAGGTTAGGCCACAGTCCACCACCGCTACGAGTTAACCAATGATGGGGAAAAATTGTAGAGCGTCTGAAGGCGGAGCGCGAGTCGCGACGGTCGCAGGAGCTGTGGGCGGCCGGCGCGGCGCTCCTGGCCGCCACCAAGAAGGGAGACCCCTACGTCAACGTTGACAAGGAGTTGAGGGCTATCGAGAAGGCTTCTGGTTAGTCGTTAAACACATCATCATAAGCTATAAGGTGTATTGGTACAAAACACGTCCGGGGCGTCTGAAAGTGGAGCGCGAGTCGCGACGGTCGTAGGAGCTGCTGGCCGCCACCAAGAAGGGAGACCCCTACGTCAACGTTGACAAGGAGTTGAGGGCTATCGAGAAGGCTTCTGGTTAGTCGTTAAACACATCATCATAAGCTATAAGGTGTATTGGTACAAAACACGTCCGGGGCGTCTGAAAGTGGAGCGCGAGTCGCGACGGTCGTAGGAGCTGCTGGCCGCCACCAAGAAGGGAGACCCCTACGTCAACGTTGACAAGGAGTTGAGGGCTATCGAGAAGGCTTCTGGTTAGTCGTTAAACACATCATCATAAGCTATAAGGTGTATTGGTACAAAACACGTCCGGGGCGTCTGAAAGTGGAGCGCGAGTCGCGACGGTCGTAGGAGCTGCTGGCCGCCACCAAGAAGGGAGACCCCTACGTCAACGTTGACAAGGAGTTGAAGGCTATCGAGAAGGCGAGTGGTGAGTTGTTACACATTATCGTCACTTACGAGGTGCTACTTCTTTGTACTCTCTTCTTTCGGAGGAAATGCTTGGTCATCAACATAGGCATTTACGTCTTTGTCAGACGATTCAGTCAGCATCGGTTTGCAAGGTATTATGTTTATGGCTGTATGGAAGCGATAGGAGAGAAAAGTATTAGCTGGTCTTAAGGTTACCGTACGTTTATTTTAGAGAGGAGATCCGTGCCCAGCAGTGGGAAACGAATGGGTCGCGATGATGATGATGATTAACTCATCAAATGATTTATTTTTAGGTGATGGCGATAAATTAGTGACGACAGTGTTGAAAGCGATCCCAGAATCCGTGAGAGTGCAAGGCGTCGTGCCGGAGAGTGTACTGCGAGAGAAATATCATGAGGTAGGTAATGCTTTGAGAATCGCTCATAGCATGTAGCACAGAAACTTGTAGCAATCCTACACGGTGTTCGTGTTTCAAACACAAATCGTTTTAATATAAGCTGGATGTTGCAGAATGTTGGAAGCCTTCGGGTGGCAAATAAACTTCAGATACTACCACTTTATTTGACCACTAACTTCATCAATTCTAAAGGTTCACCAGGCTTAATAGTAGATTGTATGACAAGGGTGCAAAGTAATATTTTTTCGGCGAGGGCGTTTTTTGAATCCAGAGCGAAGTGAGGGATTCTAGAGTAGAATCCCGAGCGTAGCGAGGGATTCTTTAGTAGAATCCCGAACGTAGCGAGGGATTCAAAGTACGTCGCCCGAGCCAAAAATATACTTGCACCCGAGTGATACACTCTACTTTTCATCACCCACTATGAGAAAATAATATATATATATAATAGAAAATAATACGTAAAAATGCACGAAAACTTAATTTTAATTTGAAAACGAAATCTTAATTTGATTTCTTTTTTTATTATTCAGCTATTTAAAACACTATGGCTATATTTTACTATAATAGTCCACTCCACCATATACATAGTTACTTACTTTTACGGCAAGAAAGATTTCGTCGGGTGCCTCATTAAGAAAAGTCTCCACATTTTTGACTGTGGACACTTTGGATTTTTTAGGTTTAAATCCATCAGACATCCTCTTCAGATAAGTATGCTATTAATTTCGAATATGTGTCCAGTTTTATATCGTTATTAGAACTGACTGTTGATTTAAGCATTGAGTAGATACTCCAAAGGGTGGAAGGTTTTTTAGTTTTGGCTAAGTTCTGGAAGTACGCCAAAAACACAGTTTCTGAAAAATTCTTGGCGCCTCTTGCATTTCTCCATTCCAAAAAATTATCATAGGCTTTCAAATATTTTTCCCGGGATTTCGCAGGTAATAAACTATTCATCACATTACTCGCTTCAGTTTTCAAAACAAAACAAAATTTCTAACAATACGTAAAAATGCACGAAAACGCGGGAAATAGTTCGAGCGATCTTAATTTGATTTCTTTTTTTATTATTCAGCTGACGGGGCCCTCGCGTCGAACCAGACATTCTTTATTCAAACAATATTTGTGTTCGATTTCTTTAGCGCAAAATACTAAAATGTTCTAAATTCAAAATAGGACGGAAAAGATCTAGCCGGCAGGAAAATTTGTATGAAAATTCATTCCGGCCCGCTGAATAGAAAACAGCAACTTTGGAACCCCTTATGTCCGAACCAAGTCGTCTTTTTCGAATAGGGGTGATGAAAAGAATTTTATTCTCATATTATCATTACATATAGAATTTTATCATCATTAGGTATGTCGCGGGTGACATACATAAAACAAATGACATAATTATCATTAACGTCCATGACCCGAGACCATCTGTCTCAACTGGGAATCGAACCCGGGACCACGCATTGCGCGCAGGTCAATCCAACTAGGCCACGAGTTCGTCGATAGAACACTACAATAGATCAGTTCATATTGATCTTTGGGAACAACCCATACCTCAAGCAATGCTGTTGGCCACAACTTTTTGACACGTTTTCGCGGATTCGATGTTCCATCTAGATATTTAATACACTTTTTTAGAGGCGACCATTTCAGTCCTCAGGGGTAGCAACGCATCTGTGACCGAATTGGAACAAGACTCACACTAATCATTACTAACTGGACAATACTAATATTAACTAACAGGACTAACTATCACTAACAGTCCCTGTCCTCACACTTATTAACAAACTAACCAACTAACATTCTAACACCATCTACTAATTGGACTAACCACCCTAGTCCCTAAATTGGGTCTTGTTCTAAGTCGGTCACAATTGCCATGGGCGGCAGCGGAAGGGTGGTGCTGCATGCTCGTTTGCTACCTTAATTCAATAAAAAAAAACTTTGACCTCAAGCAACAAATTATGTAGTTAATATTAATGTTGTTATTATAACTGTTGTTGTTGAAGATGGAGAAGGTAGCTCTGAAGGTGGCGATGGTGGAACAGGACGGCGCCCCGCTCCCGGTGTACGCGCTGTCTTGGCTGCAGTCTAAATTTTTATTTATGAAGGTCGGTATCACTTTAGTAGTTCCTCCTTTTATCATAAATCCTTCCAGCTGACTGCAATTCGTCTTTGGAATGCGCTCCCACAAGTTGTAAGAAAAGCTGATAGCCTGGTTTCTTTTAAAAAAGCACATAAGAATCAGTATCTTCTTTCGTAACTAAATTCTTTCTTCTTTCTTCCTTTCCTTCATTTGTTATTTGATCTTTTGACTTTGTTGTGTCAATGATGTGTGTATAGTCGTACAAGAATCTTTTGGCGCGTGGATGACTTGTGGGTGAAAGAAACAGTGCCTTACCATTTGCCTTACCTGTAAGGCGCTGTCTCTGTCACTCTCACGTCAGCCACGCGCAAAAAGATCCTTGTACGATAATATGTTTGATAATTGATTATATTTCGCTATTTATGTTTATCATGTACGCCTATACCTATTTACTTCTAGTGCTGTCCTAATTTTTTTTGGGTTGCCTGGAAGAAATCGCTTTAAAGCGATAAGGCCGCCAATTGTTTGTGTTACTTTCTTGTGCATTTGTATGTGTGTTTTGTTTTGGTGTACAAACAATACAAACAATAAAGTGTTAAATAAATAAATACCCACCCATTAAACTCAATGATAGTATAAGTGTAGGTACGTCACTAGTGCAGTAATATTGAAGCATTCTTAAAATGTTTATTCTATTCCAGTTGTCGACTATTCCCCAAATCGAAATTGACAAACCCCCAATGGACCCTCCATTCAAGCACTTGGACACATTTGATTTACTACAAAGAGCCAGGTATAAAATGAACCTACATTCATTGCGTGACAGATATCCATTAAGGATGCATTAAAAATTATTATTGTAATAACAATTTGTCTGAACTATTATGATTATATTGACTAAATAACAAAAACCAACCCAATGACCCATGACCAATCGTGGTAATAAACCTTAACCGTTATGTAAAGTAATAAGGTTGTAATAACTATAAAAGGTTGTACAGATTCTGGGTAGAGCGGGGCAACTTAAGCTAGCTGCAGTCCAATACAATTTTTGGTAAGCTAAAAATAAATTAGGGAGACGATGAAAAACCATTTTTTTTAATTATGTGGTAGTCAAAATAAGTCTGCTAAGATTTTGTCTATGTGATAAAAACCAAATCCTGCTTAATGACCATCCATGGTACTTCAAAGATCCCCTTTCCCCTGGACGGATCAAGATATAAATATGGTACGATCTGTTACCTTATGTATGCGTTCTACACATTCTGGGTAGAGGGAAATAGTGAGGAGCCCAAAATAAGTTATTAAAATAAAAACCAATTGGGGGCGCTGAAAAGCAATTGACTTACAAAGAGGGCGGTAGGCGCAATAGTCTTTGCTCTAGAGGATTTTGACAACGTGTTAAAAACCAGCCCCCTCTCTCCTTAACCGTAAATATAACCTAATATTTAATCTTCATTCTGAGGTATTCACAGTGCGCTATGTGTGACAAAGGTTTTTCAAAAAAGTTCTAAAAAGAGTTCCCCTTCAGGGCCAGCTTTGCACTGGTGACTCCCCTGGTGTTGCTGGTGTCCATAGGCGACGATGACCACTTACCATCGGGTGGCTCTTACGTTTACCTCCCGTCCGCTTTTAGGTCTGCCCTTCAGGCTATAAAAATAAGTAATCGTCCACAGATTCTGGGTAGAGCGCGGCAACATAGCCGTAGCGCTCCGCTATGTCAGCTCGCTGCAGGGCGCGTCGCGCGCGGCGGCCGCGTCGTGGTTCGACGCGGCGCGTGCGCACCTCGAGACGCGACAGGCCGCCGAGGCTGTGTTGGCGCATGCTGCGGCTTTAGGGCTGCAGTATCTGTAGCTTATTATATACCATATACTCTTTTATGCTTAGGCAGTTGTCCCACCGCCACCTCTGAAATGTATATAGCCTAAATAAATTTAAACTTTACTCGTTTAGTTGATTCGTCGTGGTTCGACGCGGCGCGCGCGCACCTCGAGACGCGCGCGACAGGCCGCCGAGGCTGTGTTGGCGCATGCTGCGGCTTTAGGGCTGCAGTATATGTAGCTTACATATATTATACTCGTACATACTTGAACATACTCGAAGAAACTATTTTAGTTTTAAGCAGCTGTCCCACCGCCGGTTAGTAAGCGAGTAATAAACCATACTCGTTTAGGCTTAGAAAGGCAGGTGTGAAGTAAGCGAGTAACTGAGAGGCGGATTAAGCGTCGACGAGACGCGACAAAGATATGCCGTGTAAACAAAAGAGATGCATATGCGAGCAAGTCCGCAAGTACTCGCTGACATATGCATCTTTTGTGTTTACAGGGAATGTACATAATATACATATTTATATTATAATTTTCTTGGGCGAGAAAATTGCCCATAGTTACTCGCGTACTCAACAACAGTGGGACACCTGCTTTAAGCTGCTAGCTTTCATTCATTACTGCAAAATACTCATAGGTATCAAAGTTATAAATTCATTATGTTATGTGAACGTTGTTAGGTATTTTTTTATATATTGTAATTGAAATTAAAAAAGCAAATTATCATTGAAAAAAATGTAATTGAGGTAGGTATTTATTATTTTGGGTGCTATTTCAATGACATGTTAAAAATCTTTATTTGTTTATTGCAACGTAAGACTTGTATTTTCGAAGTTGATATTGTTACTAAATTATTGTAAATTATGAAAATAAAAAAAATTGTAAATTACACGGTTTTTTTTTATTTTTCCTTTGGGTTTTGCCGTTAATGGACACACATTAACGGCAAAGTAAATGCAATTACAATGTAATGTAATTACAAGTAATAGGTAGGTGTATTATAAAGGGTGAATAACTTTACTCATGCACAGTCAAAATTAACAAAATTAACAACTTAAACCTCCTTCCTCATCACATCTCTCTTCTAAAGCACCCCTTTTCTCTATGTATAGCACATCTCGCTCTTAGTCTTAGCACTCCATAACTTGCCTCACCAGCTCACCAAACCTTACCCGATCTCAGCTCTCCCGATCCTGCTCTTCAGATTTGTTTAAGTAGAGGTATAAATTCCTTTTCTTTTTTTTAACTAGGTAAAATAAATCATGAGACTTGTTTTACTAATCATAACGTCTATTCTCGAAGATGGCCTTGCTTGCTGGCTAATAATATTTTGTTATGGACCGGCCAGAAACGATTAAGAATCCTTCCTCATCTCATCTCCTCGCCTTACCTCTCCACACAACACTTCGCCTAACCGTTCCTCTCCTCATTACTTCTTCAGCATTTCCAACTAATCTTGCTCTTCTATACTATTAAGAAGGGGTATAAAATTCCTACGATTCCATATGTGTTCAATAAGGACATAGTTTCGCTGCGTGTTTCAGTATCATTCGTTTCGTAAACTTACCACACAAATGAGTTTCGGCAACATCCTGTATACGGTTAATCAGTTTTCACTTAGTTTATAACACATTTGTAACTGGTGAGGATTGGACATTTTCAGCTGGTCAATTTTAAGGATTTCAGATGGTAAATTATTATTTTGTATTTTTTTATTTTTAAAACTAATTTAGTGGTTGATTACACTCCTGGGATTTGGGTGGTTAAGTTTGTTAACTTTAGTTTAAACCTATTTTTTTATTTTTGATTAATAAAATTTTATCTGCGAATGAATTAATAAAAATTAGATAATTATTATATTTTGAATAAATTCCCCTGTTCAAAGTACATATCCTAATAATTAGACGAGGATTAGATTAAAAAATAATAATGTTCCTGGTACATTTGCCGCCTGAGAAAACTTACTGCAAAAAATAACCGTTTTCCTTTGTTGTTATATTAAGTACCTGCGTACATTAGTTACGCTCTATTACTTTTGATCGATCAAAGTTAATTTCAGAGAATTTTAATATTTTAATTTTAATTATTTGCGTAAAAAAATGTATTTCTATAAACCAGTAGAGATTTTATCGTCACTCCATATGAATTTAATAAATAAAATAAAAATGTTAAAAATGTAGTAGGTTCATACTAGGGATGTTATGGATATCCGTAACCGAAACCGAAACTATCGGATATCCGAAATAAAAATATATCCGTAACCGTAACCGTATCCGCTAAAAAAGTTTCGGATAATTTCGGATAAGGGCAGAGTCTAAATAAAACCCGTTACGACAGGTTTTTGTTTCACCACTCACCATGTAAATATGGCATATTTGTTATTTTTAGTCGTAAATGAGTCAGATCAATATTTTTTGGTATCACCCTATCTAAATAGTAGGTAGGTAGGTCTCATTAACAGAGATGATCGCATTGGCCTCATGGGAATACTAGTTCCCCATGCCCAGACACCTAAATAATAATAATAATATTAAAAACCGCATTAACAACCTAGTCAATTTATTAGTTAATATTGAGTATTTCACCAATAAAGTGAAGGAAAAGATTTGTACTGCGTACTAAATTAAGTTATAATTAAGGGCAAAATGCGTCCAAAATCAAGTTTAATGTGGACATTTTTTGATCATGATAAACTTCTTCTTATTTTAAAAAGCATTGTAATTACAAGGGTCCCAAAATTCTCAGTTTTCCCTATCTGACTTATTCATTGTATTACCAAATGATAACCCAGACTTGATAGTAAATATAATCAAATTATTACATACCTACTATTTTTTTACTTTAATGTAATATCCGTAACCGAAACTATCCGAAACTTACGGATAATCCGAAATAATTAATATCCGTAACCGAATCCGAAACCGATATAATTTTATTCCTATATCCGTATCCGTATCCAGATCCGAAACTCCACATCCGTAACATCCCTTCATACATGTAATAAAAATTTAACTTTAACCGAAATTTAACTGATCTGTACGTGCAAGACATTTTAGAAAACTATTCCCCATGGAATCATTTATTGTACTCGTATCTATGAAGACTTTTTTGTTCTTTAATAAAATAGTTCGATAATCCTATTATAAAGCTACACCCATTTAAAAAGCTAATGGTCTAAGATCCGAATCTAAGTCGACATTCACCGGCTTGATAATAGAATCAAACTTATTTTATAATAAATTTCGTATCTTAGAAAATATATTAAAAATGGGTTGACAACAAAAATCCTGGACAGAATATTTTTAATTATTTTTTTAAAAAAAATTTTTCATAAAAAATGTTGCATGATGAAGATAATAATAAAATTTTATACTGGACTTAAAGTATAGAACATATAGAATGTGCAGACGTAGGGTAGACTATTATTTACCCACAAATTGTCAAACCCGTACAAATTGTCCGTTTTGAAATATAGCCTTCAGAAAATACGGAATATTTAGTTCGAATTAGGGTTTAAAAAATCATATCTTTGGCGTAGTTCGACCGATTTTGAAGATGTTTGCACAGATTTAGAGCTTATTAATATTCAATTAACAGATAAAAATCTATTACAATGCTATGCTTATGCTAAGCTTAAGTGGCTCCCTATCCGACTTCGCCGGGATACTCATATACTTTCTACTTTACATAGTGTGCTGGTTAATCCTTTGACGCCGTTGTATTTGAAGGAAAGCTTCAACTTTATGGCCTGTTCCCACAATCTTTCCCTCCGCTCTAGCACTAATCTTTCCCTCTCTACTCCTACTCACTCCTCTAATTTCTATCATAAGTCCTTCACCATCTATGCTGTTAAACTATGGAATTCCTTACCACTCACTATTAGACGCTGTGAAAGTCCCTACCGCTTTAAAAATCTAGTTAAATCGTTTTTTCTCAACCTCACGACACAACCTAATTAATCTTCCTTCCTCTTCACTATGAGTTACCTACACTGTTACACATTATCAGTATTCGTATAATATCCTATTTTTATTTGTATATATATTGTTTCCTGTGCATAATATATATATTTATATATATATGTATGTATATATTACGTACATATAATATTTATGTAAGTTTATATGCATGTATAGATTTATTATTTTGATATCTCTATATTATATACTTTATTTTTTTTAGTCCTCTAATTGTGCACCCTACCGATTTTTGCTTATTTATTATTTTCCTACCCAAAGGTTGTCTGGAAGAGATCGCTGCTTAGCGATAAGGCCGCCTTTTGTGAAATTTCTTTCCAGTATATGTATGTTGTAATGTCCTGTTTGTGCACAATAAAGAATATTTGTATTTGTATTGTATTTGTACAATAAACACACAATAAAATCAGTTTACAATTTTTTCAGTTAGGGCCGATTTACATTGATACAGTAGCTGGCGCCAGCGTCACTGGATTCCGGCTGTGTTGGCACTGGCACTGAATCACTGGCGATCACTGCCGATCACCGGGGCGTAGTGTTAACACGGATCAAGTGCCACTGGCTGCGCGGCTGTCCCTGGATCGAAAAATAGGCAGACGGTCTGTTTCGATCCAGTGCTGGATACTGGATGCTGGACTGAATTGTAATATGCTTACACTGATACAGTGCTTATCTAGCGCTGGAATCAAGTGGCGCTGGCGCCAGCTATTGTATCAATGTAAATCGTGTGTATCAGAATGGCGGGTGTACCCTCACGGATTTTAATATCTCTTTCGGATTACAAACGTACCTGATGTGTACCTCAGTGTACCTGTCCTAAAAATCTGTGTACCTCCTTCTATGCAAAGATTTTAAATAAAATAGGTACACCCGCCATCCTGACGTCAGGACCGCGGGTGTACTTCTAATCGGCATAAGTAGCGAAGTAAACTGTTTATGTAGAATTGGTACCTCTTGTGTACCTGCAGAAACAAATATTAAATAAATAAAAAATAGTAAGATTGCTGAGAAATTTTAAAAATGTTTCATTTATACACGGTGATTACAAAAACTGTCCCAATATTTAAACTACACCTTCAGAGAGTACAACTGAGTCATAATTATTAACGTATAATTTTATGAATTTTAAGTGAAAAAAGTAACGACTTTATCGACATAAATGGCACCAACTAACATAATATTATATTCCATTATAACAAATTTTACGAGTTAAAAAAAAGAATTAATAGTACAAAAATTAGAAAGCAACATTTTAGCGCCCCACGCGGTACGCGGCACGACGTGCCGCGTGCGGATCGCCGTGCCGCGTAGCGCGTGGGGCGTTAAAATGTAGCTGTCGATAAAGTCTTTTTTTCACTTTAAATTCGTACGTTAATACGACTTAGTTGTCTTCTCTGAAGGAGTAGTTCAAATATTGGGACAGTTTTTGGAATCATCCTGTATTATATTTGTTTTAGGACCCGAAGGTAAAAATTCAATAATACCAAGCAATGTTTATGTCTTTTCTTTTAATGTTACACTACGAGGCACAACATCTAATATATATATGTCGGAGGAGTAAAATAAATAAGACTTGTTTTGTTTGTTTGTCCCCGCCTGCAGCACCATGAAGTATTTTATGTTGATATTGTGACAATGGAATACAATATTATGTTAGTTGGTGCCATTTATGTCGATAAAGTCGTTATTTTTTTCACTTTAAATTCGTAAAATTATACTTTAATAATTATGACTCAGTTGTACTCTCTGAAGGTATTGGCATAGATCACAAATCACATTGTTTCCGAGGCAAGCGATGGGAGTGCTATGACGACCTTCGTAATTATGTAACAAAAAGCTCTAAGTGTATGATTGCAGAATGTGTCATGTATGGATTAACATAGTTTTTGTAATATCCATAAAAAAACATACGCATTTTTTTGTTATTGTAACAGGTACATACAGGTCAAACTGAGAACCTCCTTTTTTGAAGTCGGTTAAAAAACCGACTCAAGAGTAAACCTGACTCGTTGGTCCTATGTTCCTGTCCAATACAATACAATGTTCCTGGGTTGAAATATTATGGTCATGAATTATCCTTCGTAATACCATAGGTATCAACGTCTACAATGTGGTAATAACTTATTACACTGTTCTACTAACGTTTGTGCCACTTGTCTAAGCCCTCTGGCTTCAACATCGACAATCAGAAATAATTCTAGAACTACTCGAAAGTTGTCATTCAAACTTTCAAGGGACCAAACAACAGCCTTCGAAAAAAAAGTATTATCAAAAGCGATTGCCCAGAATGAGGTATCACACAAAAAATAAGGCTCTAAGGGCCTAGAGCTCACTCGGGGAAGTACCACCGCCCGCCACGGTACCTAGTACCATTCCTACCGTGTAATAATTGTTTTAAGAACAATTGTGTTCCGGATAGGAAGGTGTGGAGCCGGTTACACTTTTTTAGAGGCGACCATCTCAGTCCTCAGGGGTAGCAACGCATCTGTGACCGAATTAGAACGAGATTCATACTAACAATAATTAACTGGACTATTAATAACATTAACTAACAGGACTAATTATCACTAACAGTTCTTATCCTCACACTTATTAACAAACTAACCAACTAATATTCTAACACCATCTACTAACTGAACTAACCATCCTAGTCCCTTTGAGTCTAGTTCTACGTTGGTCACAGTTGCTATGGGCGGCAGCGGAAGGGTGGTGCTGCATGCTCGTTTGCTATCTTAATTCCATAAAAAAAAGGAACTGGGAATCAATCATTTGTTTGAAGTCGGTTAATTGAAAAACAGGCAATTTTCTTAGCCATGTTATCAATATGTGGAGTCATATCGTATATTTTTAAAATGTTTATTAAGTATCCTTCGTGTTGCTAAGGTACTTAAAATTTAACATGAGAATCAAGATCCCTGTGGCCTAAGGTGGAAAGGCCCGGTTCATAGAGCCGGAGATTGCGGGTTCAAATCCCGTCAGGGTGACAAGTAATAGAACTTTTTTGCGTTTTTAAAATAGCACTCGTGATTGTTAATTATAAATCTATGTAGTATTTTGTTAAAATAGTTTGGTTTTTTGTATTAGAGACAATTTGTATTTTTTCGTGTAATTAAACTTAATAAAATATAACTATTTTCGTTTTTAAAATGTTTGGACACAAATCAAAGTTTTTGACATAATTATTTTATTTAAATGTTCAATTTGTCATATTGAAATAAATCGGACAAACTTTATTTTTATTATCTTACGAAAATGAATATAACGAATTTCAAACTGATTTTTATTATAGCTTTACTATCTTTCAAATGTTCACAAAATATTTACGTAATAGATGATTTTAATTGTAATTTCCTTCATCTTTGTTCGTGCTAATAATTAACAACGCCATCTTTTGAAAGTTTGACTTTTGTCCCTCGCAATTTCTTTTGCGTATATCAACAAGTAGTGAAATGTTGTGTGCATAGGTGGCGCTTATTATGTATATCAAATTAAAAGAAAAGAAAAACAACAAAGAGGGTTTGATTAGGACCTAGGGCTAGAACTAGGTTTGATGAGGGATGAACTAAAACTTCTGGGAAAGAATCATGTGTAACGAACGTGACGTAAGCTGATGCACCGCCAGCTGAACTGTGTCTAAAGGAGCCGCCTGCCAACACATCACCGACAAAGACGTAGCCGTAGCCTTAACCAAAGCCATCGCTCGCCATATTGAATATTCCCTCCAGCCACAGCCAGGCAGCCGTCACAGCCAGACGGTGGAGCGGAAGGTGTCAGTATAAGCCAAAGCCATAATCTTAGCCTTATCTGTAGCCATTAGCAATACTTTTTTTATGAACTGATGTTATTTAAAAATAATGATGTGACGTTGACGAAATTTAATTTGGTATTCGATTCCATGATTGTATTGTCATTAAGCAGAAAATTATAAAATCCTAAAGTAAAAATAGCCGTATTAATTCCCCTCTTTTACACATGACTTCATTAAGTAACTATGTTTAGTTTTTCAAGTTCATCAGACTTCTTGAAGTTGATGAAAATTAGCACAGTATAGAAAGGATATTTTCACACAAAATACACACACGCTTAAAGTCCACAGTAAACAGAAGACAAGTAAATTATTGTCAAGCTTTTAACGATTTGAATTATTCATTAGTGTTGTGTCTTAAACACATGTTCTTGTACCTAAGTTGTTTGTTAATTGGTACTTACTATTTATGTTAATGGTCGTTTGTTTAAATGGTCTCTCTTAGGGATAAGATACTTACATTATATATTTAAGCGCTCATAGCCAAGCGGCTTGCGTCGATTCTAAATGATCGACTTAAGCAACTACCGGCGCTGTATTTTGGTGAATTGATGACTGTTAGTGACCACCACTTCTTGATAGAGTCTTGATAGAGAATCTTGTATAGAGTATTGTCCATGACACCCACCTAGTATAATATGGGGTTAGGAGTGGACGTTTCAAAACATGTTTTTTTTACTATAACACCTAATAATAATAATAATACACGATGCAAGGGTCCATGATCCCGTATTAAGTACTTAGGAACCCCGCTCATTCCTCGAAGTGAAATTTAATATTATCAATTTAAACAGACACCAACAATTTTATTTGTGATTATTGCCAGATGTGTGGACATGTGGTTACTGCCTAAATTTGTGTTTCGTAAGGAACACGTTTATATATGTACAGACTTGGTGCTGAAAGTCAACTCTTGTTTAGTTTGAATTTATAACCTAAAGGGAGACCGTATTTAAATGGTTTTAAATTGAAAATTTTCAATGTTTGCAAATTATTTCATAATCTGCAGATAGCATAAGAAATTCTGCAGATTTTGGTATTTTTTACCTTTTAATAAACTTAAATATTAATAGAACCGTTTTTCCCCCGAAGGGTATAAAACGGATATTTAGGTTTCAGCCGCAGCTTGAACCACATTTGAGATTACCTTCCAATATTCGTCATTAAAATAGGCTATCTCACTCGCACAATGCATCAAAATATAGTGTTGTCTCTGTCTATGCCTTCTCCCCCCTCCTCACACGCAGCGGCCGGTGGCCATTTTGCTTCAGTACTTTTCAGGCCGGCAAGGACCTGAAGGTGTGGTTCAAGCTGCGGCTGAAACCTAAATATCCGTTTTATACCCTTCGGGGGAAAAACGGTTCTATTTAGGTGTTCGAGCCTTAGCTTGAACCACATTTGAGACGTGTTTATTATCTGCCGGCGCTGCGTGTGCGTACTGTGACAGATGTAATAGAGATAAATAGGGAGATTTAAAGTCCAAGGCATAAGTATATTATAATGATTTTTAGCTATTTATTGTAATAATAATGACAAGTATTCAATCAATTGTAAAAGAAGGGAAATAATACGACTATTTTTACTTTAGGATTTTATAATTTTCTGCTCCATGACAATACATCGAATAGAATACCAAATCCAATTCGTCAACGTCACATCTTTCTTTTTCAAATAACATCAGTTCATGCAAAAAGTATCGTCAATGGCTACAGATAAGGCTAAGGTTATAGCTTTGGCTTATATTGACACCTTCCGCTCCACCGTCTGGCTGTGACGGCTGCCTGGCTGTGGCTGGAGGGAATCATCAATATGGCGGGCGGTGGCTTTGGCTTGGCTTTGCTTTAACTAAGGCTAAGGCTACGTGATGCGTTGGCAGGCGGCTCCTTTGGGCACAATTTAGCTGGCGGTGCATCAGCTTACGTCTCGTCCGTTACAATCGGCCATCCTGCAACAATTGCGTCCCGCAATTGGAACGCACACAAAGGGTTATTAATTTAACAAAATCAGCAACAACTTGTACTTGTACTGGCACAGCATGATGACAGCGACATGAAATGGCATACATCACCTTTTATGCTGAGATGTACTCCTTCACGTAATGACCATTTTTATAAAACTGATAAGCATTCACTGATTTCTCTTTACATTTTGACAAGGCTCTTTTCTTCAGCCAGACTGATTATGGATTCTTATTGAGGGCTTTCCCAAATTTTATCTGACAGATTTGACAGTTTTTCCTTTTCAAGTAAATATGGCATTGCATCTTGAAAACTATTTTCCATATCGTAGTAAGTATACTTATCAGTTCGTCATTGGCATAAAATTTAACTCTGTTCAGCTGTTCCACGAGATCCATCTTCAACATTTCTCTACTAGCGGCAATACGCACTTGGAATTGAACATCGCCTGTAACAACAAAATACAAACGCGAGTATCTCTCCACGATCGACCCTTCCAGACCTACCATGAGACATTTCCAATAAGAAATCCTGTCTCTGCCCAACTTTATCCATGTTTGTTTCCAAAATTACGACGGCATTCTCAAAATATCATCTCCGTCCGACCCGATTCATCAAATTCAAAAAGTTCAAACTATCAAAATCTCAACGATCTTTCAAATCTTGAATTCAATGAAATTTTAATCTCGAAGCCATGAAACTACTGATATTATTTCTCCAGTTGATAATTTATTCTGTCTTAACCATATCCCTTTTAGATCTGCAGACGAATAGCATTCAAGTCCCATTTTTAGGTTCTCGTAATACCTTATCTGGCTAAACATTACTTAAAGTAAAAACAATACAGAGGTCACCTAATGTCCAGAAGCGCTGATCCACATCCAAAGCATTACAAGTACACGTCCAAGTCTCCCCTCCTTTAATACTTTTATCGCTTTCAATTTCGACCATTGATTTTAATTCTCTCCAGTATCAGGACGTAGGTATATTGTTTTTTAACATTATTATCCACTTCTGAATGTAAAAGAAGGGAAATAATACGACTATTTTTACTTTAGGATTTTATAATTTTCTGCTCCATGACAATACATCGAATAGAATACCAAATCCAATTCGTCAACGTCACATCTTTCTTTTTCAAATAACATCAGTTCATGCAAAAAGTATCGTCAATGGCTACAGATAAGGCTAAGGTTATAGCTTTGGCTTATATTGACACCTTCCGCTCCACCGTCTGGCTGTGACGGCTGCCTGGCTGTGGCTGGAGGGAATCATCAATATGGCGGGCGGTGGCTTTGGCTTGGCTTTGCTTTAACTAAGGCTAAGGCTACGTGATGCGTTGGCAGGCGGCTCCTTTGGGCACAATTTAGCTGGCGGTGCATCAGCTTACGTCTCGTCCGTTACACAATACATTATTTTGGCAGAATAGTATGAGGGAGTTTAATAAAGTAATTAATTAAATACTACGTAGTAAGACAATTTGATGTAATTAGATGATTAATCAAACACATCGGCTAATGTTTACCAAGATTAATTTATGTAACAGTGAAGGATCCAGAGAGAGCATTCACGTTAGGTCTTGGAACATTGCGGACATCTTTATAGTAATGTTTAAAGAAGGTGTTCTTTGACTGCCAATAATTCCCCGTAAACCGGTTGCTAGTCCAGGCATGTGTCGCCACGGCAGCACGGAAACTTCCCGCCGAAGCACAGATTTGAGCCTCTTTAAATAAGTTCTGATCCGACCCACAAAAACCGTTAGTGAGGCAGGTTTGGCGATTCCGCGTGTGGTAATAAATATGCTGCTAATACCCTTTGACGCTCGACGTTTATGAGAAATTGATATGACGTATATCCTCATCCAAAAACTATGTCAAATCTATTGTTGTTGTCCTTGCGTCCATTTTTCAATAGTCATCTAGACAGCTCGACTGTCTGTAGGAGATTGAATTTGTTTTGGAACCGAAGTTTGACCAAAATAGTAATTCTACGTCCATATCTTCAAATGGTCCTCTTTCTAGGGATAATAAGGTGATGTCGTGGACCCTTCCCCCAGTAACAACAACAGTAGAACGCTAGCATGTCTGGAGACTGCAAAGAGATCCTTTTCGTTGAAGCTATACGATACTAAAAAGTTTATTAAGTCCTCCATTTTCTAAGACAATTGTTAGTAGTTAGTAGTAGTTAGTTAGTAGGAGGGCGTATAGCGAAACCTCCTCCAAATTTTGCAACGACCGACTTATGCATTGCTTTTGTTCTGGGAGCTTACTTGACTTCATCATGAAGGTAGCAAAGGTACCTTGCTAAATCTTGTGGGTTTGGATTGTGTGTCGGGATACTTTTATTTATGGCCCAAGTATACCACTTTCTCCATACTGGTTTGAAACTTTTTAACAATGATTTTCTCCAGGATGACTCTAATAAAGCAATTTCTGATTCAGTCCATCCTTTTACTTGATGTGACCAGCCCGAACCATCCTGGCCCTCAATTTAAGGTGCTCTGCCTGTGGGGGTGCTCGGTTTGTTTGTAGATCGATCTAATTTTTGTGGATGTTCGGGATAAGCAGAGGGGAACCCATTGCCCTGAGGCGGAATTCTGGTTTCCAGAAAGCGTTCTCCCAAATTGGAGCGATGAGAATATATAATCCTTTGTCCGACTGGAGGTGCTGTTACACACGAGGTATTAATGCCGGAGGTGGGAATGTCCATGCTAACTTGTACTTCCACTTCTTGCTGAACGCGTCGTTGAAACAACCGTCTTTGTCTTCGACATTCTCGCTCACATATGTAAGTTGCCACAGCTGATCGCCTCGACGCAAACAAATATATTTCCGGCGTCCGAAACTTCTAGAAAAGCATGGATTTGTTCCTCGACAGGCCGTCCGCTATTCCATTGTATACACCCGGAATATGTCGCGCAATGAGGTGAGATTGTTGGTGTTCGCAGTATAAGAGGATTTGTCGTGCCGCTCGCAGCAATTTTAACGATCTCGTTCCCCCTTGCTTGTTTATGTAAGCTACGTTCGTGCGATTGTCCGATTGGAGAACAACGGTTTTCAATGTCAGTTCGAGATTCAGTCTCCGAAGCACTTCTAGCACCGTCCATAATTCTTTGATGTCGCTCTACCATTCCCTCTGAGTCGTTGACCATTGTTGCCATAAATAGCGATTGTTCGCTATGGTTCCCCAACCTAGATCGGCTGCGTCCGTTGTGATGAAGATCGAGGGATCTTCGAAATGTATTGGCATGCATTTCTGAATATTCTCCATCCACCATAATAAGTCCTTTTGCGCTGAGTCCCGTAAGGGAAACTTCTTGTAAGGGATCTTGTCTGGTAACCGATTTGAGGCTCTCTGAAGTGCTCGGCACTGAAGCCTGCTCAACGGTACCGTCAGTGATGCAAAGTTTAGTTTACCCAGTAATATTTAGGAACGTACGCCAACTCTATCGTTTCAACCGCAGAAACTTCGATATGATGTGCTTTATTTTAGAACCGTTGGGGCACAGGCTCTTGGTATTTTTTACTGTGTCCAAATGATCCCCAGGTGCTCCAATCTGGTTGATGTGGTTAGAGACGACTTCTTCCGATTGGGATGCCACCCTAAATCCTCTAAGTATGTCATTGCAAACTTGCTTTGACTTTCCAGGATTAGGGGGTCTAGTTGAATTGTTAGGAAATCCTCCAAAAATAATAGGACTCGCAAGTGTTCTAGCTTTAGTCGTTGCGCAACCCAGTTCGTTATTTTGGCAAACGCGGCCGGACTGCTTGCCGGACCAAATGGGAGGCAAGTAATTTCGTAAACGGTTCCTTGATACGCGAGGGACAGGAACCGGCAATGACTCTGATGAATGGGGATATGAAAATATGCCTGCGAGGTATCTATATACATCATAATTATAATCTCCCCTCTCTAGATGTAGAGGTATTTGAAATTGATTTATAAGACGAAAAGACGGGGCATGAACATAATTGTTTAAATTCTTAAGGTTGAATATAGGGCGATTCTCCCTGTTGGATTTTTTTCCTCAAGATCATCGTTCACCAAAAAACCCGTTTGATGAATGGATTTTTGTAAGGCGTTGCAATCTAGTTTTGCCGTGGCAATTCGAGGGAATGTTTCGTTTGAAGCCAGAGTCTGTTTCTCCTTGTAAACTGCTTTATAGGTGGGGTTGTCCGAAAGGGGATTCTGTAGCCTTTTATAATTTTTAATATACTTTCGAGTGCCTCCCTCCGTTGGCTTGTGTGAAATGCGAGGTATCCCGCTCGGATGGAGTCAGTGGAGTTGCGTGTGCCTCCCCCCCCTTTTTTTTGAATTTGCCTGGTTGGTGTGTAGGGTTCGATTGCTTTGTGCTTTGAGTGGGGTGCCATTCCACCCTTTCCTTTATTTTGGGAATCAATTCTTCTTGTAGATCCCTGGTTATTATGCAGGTTTGATTTGCGCTGAAATTTATTTCATTTCATTTATTATATGCATAACATATGTCACAATGTTGTTCCGTATCTAGAAGATTTATTTTGCTTCCTTTTGTCAGGAAAAAAAAAATTATGAATTCCCCGTGTTCCTGAACTACCTCAGTGAAAGCTTTCTCTTCAAAGAGATGAGTCTCCGAAGGGGGTATTTCATGTAAAAAGATAATTCCCTTCATGTAAAAAGATCTCTGCGGTTCTGTACTACTTCTGTCCTCCGACCACAAACATATTGCAGTAAAGAGTCTGAAGTCTTCCTAAATTTTGAGTCTGCTGTAACGAAGTCCTGCCATACTTTCCCTTTCATTTAGGTAAACAATCTAACAGTTGTTGGAAAACCATCCATTGTTAAATTAAATTAACCCATTTGTGATCACTCTTAAAGTATGGTCAAATCGTTCGAGGACAGCGACAGATTTCCACTCTGGGGTAATACCCGCGAGGAGGTTATTCGGGTTTAAGCACAGAAGGCAGGAGTAGCCTGAAATTGTTTTTGTGTTATTGGCATAAAGGTATGCCGTAACATAAGGATATTGCGCCACTCTGAGTCGCAAAAGCCCCCTTCGATTCCTGACCTGTGGTCTTCATGGTGAAATCGAGAGTAGGTTCACTATCAGATGCTTCGGCATGATGCATGCATTGTGCCCCTAAGTTCAACTTCTCGTGAACGTACCGAGGGGCAATTCCTACATCATCCCCAGTGCTATCTGGGAGGGATTCAAAGGATCCATCTAAGTCTTGATCTAAGTCTTGTCGTTGATTTTTCTTGCAGCAACAACTTACCATTTTCATTCTGTTCCGATTGCATATTAATCATTTTATGAAACAGGGCCATTTGTTGGCTAAGGATAGTAGCTAATAAGTGCTCATTACTGCCCTGGTCTGCTTCTCAAATTGAGCGTGAGTGGATTGCTTTTGATGCTTCATCGGTGTTTGACCGTGGGTCGTCACTTCCTAGCTCGGAGGAGGCATCCAAGCGTCTTTTTAATTTTGATTTGAGTCTGGACACGGTGTCCCTGAATATATTGTAAGATGGTGCATGTATTTTTCCCATTACACTGTGGGGGGCATATAAGAGTGAGCACTGTATTCGCACTTCGACAAGGATGATGCTGATAGGTTGAAGGCACCAGCCATATCCACAATAGGGATGGCGAATCTTAGCTTTATTTCTACGGAGGGGGATATCTGATCCCCACAACTCCCAAACAACTCTTGAAAGGTGTAGTTGTTCCATTCGTGCCAACCGTTCGGAAAATGTTGGTCGACAGCAGCAACGATTACCGAGAATGCTCTTGTATCAGTTTGATACGTCTCCAAGGCCAGTTCACCCAAAGTAGATAATTCGGCCATTTTCTGCAAGTAAACAAGTGGCTGCTTAACTTTATTGAAATCAGAGCAATATGTATATACATTATGTGCTCGCTCGTTACCCTAAACGACAAGTTGCCTCATTAGAGACCATGTCGTCTCATCTGAACGGTCGCCTCATTTGAGCCGTCGTTTCATTCGAGATGACGTGTCGAATCAATCGAGACCACGTGTCGCCTCAATCGAGACGACATGCTGCCTCAATCGAGACGACGTGCCGCCTCAACCGAGACGACGTGCCACCCCAATCGAGACGACGTGTCGACTCAATCGAGACGACGTGTCGCCTCAATCGAGACGACGCTGCTCCATTTGAGCCATCGCGTCGTCCCGAGCAGTGTGGCGCGTGGTCTCAACGAGCCGACGCGCCACGCTTCGTCGCTGGGCCGACAGGCGCCGAGCGGGAATAATATCGTCGCTGAGCTTATGAGCGTCGAGCGGAATGTGAGGCAAGTTTCAGAGTAAGTACTTGCTTGTACGGTTTACGTGTTGCCCCGACGAATATTGAAAGCGTACTGAAGCAAAATGGCCACCGGCCGCTGCGTGTGAGGAGGGGGGAGAAGGCATAGACAGAGACAACACTATATTTTGATGCATTGTGCGAGTGAGATAGCCTATTTTAATGACGAATATTGGAAGGTAATCTCAAATGTGGTTCAAGCTAAGGCTCGAACACCTAAATAGGTAATTCAAATGTCCAAATGGATAAATCGATGTTACAATTAATTTTTAAAAACAAACTAGCATAGACTTTTGATTTTAGAAAGTGTGTTGTTTTCTTTAATTTTAGGCTCAAATTTGTAATTTGCAGCAGAGAGATTATTCATTTGTTAATTCAACAATAAAGTGAAACAAAATATTATAGTAACTACGTATAATAATAATACTCAGTGTAAAAACTTAACGTAACAAAATCATATCAGATATCTATACTTAGTGCATCTTCTTCATAAATTTTCAATTTCTTTCAGGAGTCGCACTGATATTCACCATGTTATTCGTGATCTTGGTGTGCATAATCTGTGGGCTGTGGGCGTGGTCCCGGTACAAAAGGAATCCCCACGAGCCGCCAGCGCTCCCTGGCGGTCTACCACTGTTGGGCCACGCGCACTTACTAATTGGTGATAGTGCTCGTAAGTACCAGTTGTATTATGATGTTTATTACCGGTGCTCAGTGTTCAATTTAGCTTGTAAGCAAAATTTACTTACACCATTTTAAATTCTTGCTGTCAATCTGCAAGTGCAATGTCCCTTAATTATAGGGGAGGAAAGCTGGCATTGTCTGGAATGTGTGGATGTAATTAAAACGAATACGGTATGGCTTTAATTTGATCTTTAAATGACATCATTTTATCAAATCAAATTAAATTATCAAATTAAAGCTATTTTTAAATGATAAACTATACTTCTCAGCTTATGTAAAAGTAGCCGCAAATAAAGGTTGCAGGTGATTTGAACCTGTTGTAAATTATATTCATTCTTTATCGTTTATTTTTTCTTTACGTTAGTGATTTTATTTAATTGGTACTTTTTTGTTTATTTTATTAGAATGTTAATGTTAATTCATTTATGTTTGCAGAGCTATGGAAGTCCGTGATGGAGATGTCGTATAAAAGTCTGGAGGTGGGCGGAGTGATATCGGCGTCCATCGGCCCGAGGACTATTTACGGTAATATGTAACTTTTTGCTTTTAAAATCTTACTTTGCCCCCCCTTCCCCTTCCCCTACTGCCCCCACAACCAGCAGACTGATTAAAAATAAACTGTTTTAAAATAAGTTAGTTCAGATTTCTATTTTCATTATTTTTTGCCTTTCATGTCACAGTGATTATGATTCTGGTTAGATCAACTTTAGATAAAAGCCTAGCTTCCATACAAATAGTAAACATCTCCTTTATGAGTTCATGATACAAAAACAGCAATTAGTAATTTAATTCAGAATTAATTTATTTCCCTGTATTTAAGATAAATTAAAAAAATTAGTTTAATGAGTGAATTTTCTATTTATTTGAATGTTGTACCTATCTGTTTTCTGAGTTTTATTAATCGTATGTTTCTTTTTGTCATCTTTTCTAGTACTAACGGATCCTGATGATTGTCTTACTGTATCGAACCTTTGCTTACAAAAAGATGCATTTTATGAGTTTGCTAAACCATGGCTCGGGGAAGGATTAGTCACTGGAACTCGTATGTACATTATAATTTATTTATGTGTGTATATTAGTGTGAATATTACTTTAAAAAAGTAACTGCGTAGAAACCTTATATGGAAGAAAACTATTGTTGAGTGCCTTTCCGCACGCAATCCAATTCTATTACTGTATGTTAGAATTTTTGTTGTAATAAATATAATCTTAGGAACGATATACTGATTTAGGTGCCGTTTTCTCTTATTTTAGTCTATAAAAAAATAAAAATATACAGTTAAACTAATAAACTTTAACAACACTCAGGTACTAACTAGGTACTGTTAGGTTTCTCGAAACGATATAATGTCTCTTTTATGCGTTGATGTCTTTTCTTTTAAAACTTGCTTGACTACAAATTATCTGTTTTTCAGTGTCAATATGGAAGCATCATCGAAAACTGCTGAACCCAGCGTTCAGTCAGTTAGTACTGGACGGTTTTCTGGGTGTGTTCAATAGACAGTCCCGGCGACTGGTCAAAGATATTGAGAAGGAAGTCGGAAAGGGTCCCTTCGACCATTGGGTCTATACACGGCACAATGCTTTGGAAACCATTTGTTGTAAGTACTTATTTTATAATTAGAAATTTTATGCGTGGCAGGTTTTTAACCGGCTTCAAAAAAAGGAGGAAATTCTAAATTCCACGGTATTTTTCGAAACTTAGTGCTTGAGGTCTAATCCCATATTAACTTCATCCGACGGACAATTTTTTAACTGTCCTTTTTGAAGTCAATTATTTTTTTATAAGTTAGTTTTCACCAATATATGTTTAATAAACTAGTATATAGGTCACCTGTTGGTAAGTGATCATCTTTGTTTGTCACTATCACCGAAACTTACATCAAAGTAAATATCAGTTCGGCGCTCGCGAGAAGAAAAACCGAGAAAATTCCTTTATTATTGGTTGTAACCAAGACTGAATTCGAGCTCCAATCAATTCAAGCTATTAACTTCTCTGAATAATCTGTGCTTCCAGTGACAGCCCTAGGAGTAGACTTCAATGAGAACAGCGTGCTAAACAGCGAGTATGTGCAAGCAACGGAACAGATTTTCAACGTGTTTGTGGACCGCTTCCAGAAGTTCTGGCTCCATAACCACTTCATCTACCGCTTCAGCAGGCTCAGGAAGAAACAGGACGAGTGCTTGAAGATATTGCATAATATGTCTCACACGGTAAGAGATACATTGTATAATAAAAAGAAAAAAGAAAACAGACTTCAAAAACAGGAGGAGGTTCTCAATTTAACTGTATTTTATGATTGTGTGTCTTAAAACATTGTATTGGCAGAACCAATTCTTGTGATTCTTCTTTTTTTTCGAAAATTTTGTACATACTTGTCGTGAGTCATCGGCTCCCATTTTAATTTGAATGACACCTGACTAGTAGTTTTTGTGCCAAGTAACTATGTAATTGTACCCTCAATTAACAATATTTTTTAAATCTAATTAAGGTTGTGCAGAAACGAAAAGAAGAATACATCACCAACAAGATAAATGGGAATGTTGAAAGTTTTACCGGTAAGCTTTTTATTATTTCGACAATTTAGTTTTCATGTCGATAATTGTAAAAGCTCAAACCGTGAAAACCTGTGTGTTGCGTGAAATCTGCTAAGTCATACTTAAAGAAAAGGAAGTTCCCCCGAAGCAAAACCAGGGTGGATTTATTATACCTAATAGCAATAATGATAAAAATTGAGCGATCATCAAAAGATAAATCTCGTTTTTTTCCATAATATTTATAATAGACTTGTGGTAACAAAACTCTTACCTTCTCCGCAGGTACAAAATTCAGAGCATTCCTTGATCTTCTGCTCGAGTTAGCCCTCGAGAAGGGTGCCTTCAACGACCGGGAGATCAGAGAACATGTGGACACCATGATCGTCGGCGGACACGACACGTCCGCTAGTGTGCTGATGTACACGTTACTCCTCATCGGGTCGTACCCACATGTACAAGAGAAGGTCGTTGAGGAGTAAGTACAAGAAGTCAATCAATTGTTAGTCAATTGTCAGTCAGTTGACAGTCAGTTGTTAGTCAGTCGTATGTCAGCCGTCAGTTGTTAGTTAAGGTGCCTTCAACAACCGGGAGATCAGAGAACATGTGGACACCATGATTGTCGGTGGACACGACACGTCCGCCAGTGTCCTGATGTACACGTTACTCCTCATTGGATCGTATCCACATGTACAAGAGAAGGTTGTTGAGTAGTAAGTACAAGAAGTCTGTCAGTTGTCAGTTAGTCGTCAGCCAGTTGTCAGTCAGTTGTCAGACGGTTGTAAGTCAGTCGTATGTCAGCCGTCAGTTAGTTGTTAGTCAGGGTGCCTTCAACGACCGGGAGATCAGAGAATATGTGGACACTATGATCGTCGGTGGACACGACATGTGCGCCAATGTGCTGATGTACACGTTACTCCTCATTGGATCGTATCCACATGTACAAGAGAAGGTTGTTGAGTATTAAGTACAAGAAGTCTGACAGTTGTTAGTCGATTGTTACGTCAGTTGTCAGTCAGTCCTCAGTAAGTGTCCAAAATATTTAACAAACAATAGTACTAGTTAATACAATCCATACATCTTTAGTCTCTCTTTTTGTATGTAGGTACCTATAATTTTATTTAGCGCTAATAGTTGGTATGAATAATAAACAGTTCATGCGTTTCAGGTAAAGCGGATTTTGAAAACTTTTGGATTAAAAACAGCTGAGGCGCTATTTTTAAATGTGAAACAATCAAGATTTTTCTTTAATTAAAACGATAACGTGTATAATGATTTTTTCTTAAGAACTGACATTACATTGAAAAGTTCCATTTGGTGTTGCATTTGTCCGAGGCTTAGTGTGTAGTTAAATCCAAGTTTATGGGGTCACCAACCTTGTTTTGCGACCGCGATAATTTTTATATCTGGAAAACAACTGGCCTCACATAAAATTTACAATAACATTTTTCATTGCAAATAAAATCATCAACGTTGGTCTGATAAAGGGCTGAACCGTGACATAATCAGAAAACGTAGGTAGTTTACGAGTGATTTTTTTTGTTTATTTTATATTTTACTAGAGAACCGCCCGCGCTTCGCTTCGGGACCCGTAGGTAACACCCGCGTAGGTCCCGCTCCCGTAGGAATTTAGGCTAAAAAGTAGCCTACTACTCGCTCTCTTCACTCCACCCTGTCTGAGGTGTGTGGAGCCCTCGGGACAGTTAGTTCCCCTTTGGGGATGTCTCTCGCGGCCCGTTAAAACGGGCCAGTCCTTGGGTTGGGCCCTAAGGCCCTTGGTTGTCCATCTGTGGTTAACCAATAGGTCAAGTCCGGTGAGTGGTGACCTTTTTACAGGCCACAGAGTCTTAAACGGGATGGGGTTCATCTTCGCGCCGCCCAGGCGATCGAGCCCCTACCGGGTGAATCCCGCTGGTGGGAAGCCCAGCAGGAGCCGATCAGCGTCGGGCGACGACTTACGAAGCCCCAGTATCAGTCAGTGCTAGGCCCGTCCCGCGCAACCAGCAAGTCGCGCGGGAAGGCCCAGCGGTCCGGTGGACGGGTGTGGAGCGGCGCCAGGTCCTGCAGATGCGGGAACCGCGACGCGTCGACACGCCCGAACATGTTGCGTGCCAATCGCTCGATGAAGTCGTCCAGGCTCTCGACTCGAAGGTCCCTCTGGATGACGGCGTTCCTGACGTACCTCGGCGCACCAGTCAGCCGGCGGAGCGCAATCGCCTGAACTGCGCGCATCCTCTTGCGCTGCGGTTCGCTGGCGAGCGCGTACCACGCCGTTGCCGCGTACGTGAGGCGGGGTCTGATGTAGGTCTTGTAGACCCCGAGCTTCAGTCCGAGAGGGAGGCTCGAGGAGAGCACTGGTTTCTGCCATCGCACTTCTGGAATTCGCGACGGCTTTCGTAACCTGTGGCTTCATCGAGAGTCTTCCGTCGATTTTGCCCAAGTATTTGGGCTGTGGGGCCCATTGGATATCTTGTCCATGAAGCTCCAGAGTAGGGTCCCGCCTGTTGAGGTATCCTCCTATGTTCACAGCCGGCGTCTTCCCGACATTCACCGACAGTCTCCACGCGGCGAGCCATTCGGGGAGGGCATCAAGCGCACGCTGCATCTTGACAATGGCGTGGGTTCTATTCAGCGACGTGGTGATGTACGCCACGTCATCGGCATACAGGGCAAGCGACGCCCCCCCTGCCGCCGGGATGTCGTCGGTGTAGCAGGCGTAGCAGACCGGGGACAGGCAACTCCCTTGCGGGACGCCGGCTGCGATCGGACGCTCGGTGGATTCGGCGTCTTCAACCACTACTCTGAAGCTTCTATTTTCGAGGAAACTGGAGATCATCTTAACGGCACTCCGGGGCGCCGACGGCTGCGAGATCTTGTAGAGAAAGCCGTCGTGCCAAACACGGTCGAACGCCTTTTCCATGTCGAGGAATACTGCACACACGCGTTCTCTCTTATTCAGAGCCGCGGTAACGGTGTGCAACACACTCGACAGTGTAGCCGTGCTGTTCAGCGGCATCAAAAAGTAGCCTTCCACTTCTGTTGGCAGCTAGGCTATTCCACCCCGGATGCTTGCAGTCGCCCGCGCCCACCACCGGTGTCAGCGAGTCCAGCAACTTGCGGACATCAGCCAACAGGATAGTGCCAGCGGGCGGGCGGTACACTGAACACAGCCGGAGCGGGGAGTTCTCGAGGCAGAGCTAAAGTAGCCTATTACATTTGCCTATGACTTAAGTAAATTACATGTAGTATTTGATAGCGTAATTCAGAACTTGCAAATGAATTTTGTTAACGCCATCTATTGGCAACTCCGAAAATAAATATCTAGTAACTAACAAAACATCGATCTTCCCATGGGAATGGGATGTTTTTCCGCGGTAAAAAGTAGCCTACGTCACTCTCCACCCTCCTAACTATCCCCACACACATAAACCTTACCATATAATAGCTTTGTTGCGACGTGAAAGCGTCACAAACAAACAAACACACTCACATTTATAATATTAGTAAGGATTGAAGTGAATAATTAGACATCATTTATTTCCAGATTGCAACAAGTATTCGGCAATGAAGACAGGGACGTCACAAAGCTTGATTTATCACAGTTGATATACATGGAAGCTGTGTTAAAGGAATCCATGAGGATATACCCTATTGTACCGGTCACAGCGCGAATGCTAGACAGAGATGTTAAATTAAGTAAGTATCGCTTAGTTCAGTTATTTTTGGCAAAGGGAGATTTTCTGGCTAGATCGACAGTCGAGAGATTAGATGTGTAGAGCTAGTGAAGTACATTCAAGCTGTCTATGTAGCCTTGTGGGCAGGGCAGCTGTGATTAAGTGTGAGCCTGCTATCGGGGCTCAGAAGAGACGTATTTATCGATAGGCGAAGACTTATGCCTATGGAGCGACCGATCTTCCACTGTTCATTTTTGTGTTGAAAACTTCGATAGCGTTATTCAGGGTGATAATGACGTCTCTGTGTAATGTGCGTGCGATATTGCTATATTAATAAAGCAAATGACCCCGTTGCTAATTGGAAGTGACCCTGATTGCAAAGAGTTACCAATCCTCTAAAGTACCAATAGAAGTTTTCACTTTAAAAATCCTTTCAGGAAACTGCACCCTCACAGCCGGTAGGACATGCTTCATGTTCATTTATGGAATCCATCGCCATCCAATGTGGGGCCCTGATGCTGAGGAGTTTAAGCCAGAGCGATGGCTTAACCCAGCCACGTTGCCGGATTGTCCAACAGCTTTCGCCGGATTTAGTATGGGGAGACGGATTTGTATTGGTAAGTTTTAAAACTTATATGTATTTATTTTATTTAAAGGTCAGGGCATGGGGAACTAGTATCCCCATGAGGCCACTGCGACCATCTCTGATCTATTGTGGCCATCCCAGTTTTTTCAGGTATGTATATGCTTAGACAGGAGGTAAGTATAGTCCAGCTGTACCAAGATGCATGCAACAGGCTTGAAATATTTGTGGAACGATTAAAACCGTTTGTACACGTTTGCATTTTTAATATTTCTAAACATACGTGAATGAAAATTAATGATATTAAATAGACGTAACTATCGCACCGAAAGTAAGGCAGTTCATCTAATGTAATGTTTATTTAGTTACAATTGTATAATATCGTAGGATAAAGGAGCGGATAAAAAATGGGACTCGCGCTGTGTGGAACGTACCAAATTGTAATAAAATTAAAATCGTCGTAATTTACGTAAATATACGCAGAATTCTTCAACTACGCTATTTACATGGCTCAATTTTCATTTATTATAACGATGGCAAAAAAGTTAACGTGTTTTTATAATTAACAAGAAATAAATTTGAATTTGAATTGGGAAGTAAAACATAAATCAGTACTAAATATACCTACCTCCGGCTCTGTCACATGCGTCGTTTGCTATCTTAATTACATATAAAAGTACATATAAATATTTTTTACAGGTAAATCATACGCATTTATGTCAATGAAGACATCACTAGCACACTTCCTAAGGCATTATGAAGTGTTTGGTGATCATACGAAGTTGGAAGCGAAGATCGACGTTATGTTGAAACCGGTTTCAGGTTACTACATATCGATAAAGAAGAGGATACCCAATAATAATAATAATACTCTGTAATACTGTAATAATAATATTAATAATCTATGAATAAATGTTATTAGATTTAATGTCGAACTTTTTTTTACCGATTTCAAAAAAGAAGAATTCTCATTTCAACTGTATTTTTTATGTTTGTTACATCATCACTTTTTGCTGGGTGTCCCGATTTTTATGAGAAAGCTGACATAATTAAGTTAACATTAAAGTAAGTCAGCTTTTCCATAAAAATCTGGAAAATCTTTCATAGGTACCTAACTTCTATTACGTTCTTAAGGAAAGCGCACATTATAACAATCCCGAAACGGACCAAGTTAAACGAAAGCAATCAATGATCAGGCTAAATAATTTGGTACATAATAATAATATGTATGTAGGTATTCCTGGAAAAATGTAGATGAACATACTAAGTCCTCGATAGTGTCTATAAACTATTACAGTAAAAAAATACTAATAACTAAGACCACAAATAGAAATGTAAACTCGCCGTTTAAATTTCTGTTTCTCCAGGAATGGAGGCCATATTTGAACGTCGGTCCGGCGTGTTAACTAAATTTGGAACTAACTGGTTACGTCTAAAGGCACACAAATAAGTACCTACCTACCAGTCTCATAATAAAATTTAACGAAAATATTCCCAAGAATTTATTAGTATGTAAATTTACAAAACGGCTAACGTAAATAGAAAGTGGTCTTCGCGCGCTTATGCGATAGTGATATTTATAATTATTGTAAGGATTTTCTTCATTAAATAATGTACATTAATACAAAATATATAAATAAAACTGTGCATTTAAATATGTTATGAACTAGTTAGTTTCTTGTAATTATTTCTAATGTTAAGTAGCAATTAAAATTATGACGACTTACAACTTTTTGTAAGTTATTTAACTTGAATATTTTTTGTTTAAAAATAGATAACAGTACACACTTACAGCCTTACACTAGTATTCCTTGTGTCGTGGGTGTTACGCAAGACAATAACACCTAGAACGAGAACAGGTAGTATAATTTACCATTCAAGTTTTAGCTTCGCTGGGATTTGAATCCGGGACCCTAGGAACGGTGATTTTTCCTCAACCCATTATTGAAAGACTTCTGATCATGGGTCGCTAATAATTAAGGAGGCCTAGAGGCTGGAGGCCATACTCCACCGGGTTTCTATTATGCAGATTGCTGGAAAAAGAACCACTACTACTAGACCAATAAGTGGAAGTTCAGCTATCCGACATGGTTTCCAACGATAATAAATAAATAACCAGGATGGCTTTTGTGCCCTCTCAAGCACTGAATAATTCCAAATTTTTTAGCCACTTGATACCATGTTATATAAACGAGTAACATTTTTTACCTTAATTCCATTAAAAAGTTTTCATTTAGTTATTATAACAATAAAAATTTGTAAATTATTTGGTAAAGCTGGTAAAAACTAGTTTTTTCATTATGTTTTTTTTCATAGATGCCACTTTGAATTAATAAAATTCCAAATCCCATTCGTGCATTATGTTAAGTGTTTTTGCTAGGTTATTCGCCAACCGAGAATGAACTACACTAGTAATAGTATCTAAGTAACTTTTTGCTACATGTTGTACAAAACAATTTTAAATCACTTAGCGTCATTATTCTTAATTACTAGGTTTATTCCACTCATGTTTCTTGGACTAACTCTATTAATTAAAAACAGTGGAGCACTAAGAGAGGATTTTTGGAAATTCCTTTCGAGAATGGACATAAAGGTCAAACTGAACAAACTCAAAAAATCTACCTACGCGGGCGAAGCTGTGGGAGGATTTATAGTACTTTAATTACTTGTTATTTAATTTTGTTGAAATTATCATTTACTCGTAAGTATCTGATTAAACTGCAGACATCAATAGCCATCAAGGACCACCATCGCCATCAGTATCACAAAGAAACCTCCGTTGTCGACCAAGAAAGACTGAAGAGGAAAGAAAAAAGTAATGACTCTGAATGATGACGATAATGACGATGATGACGTTGATAACGTTGATGACGATGATGACAATACGACGATGATGATGATGACAATGATGATGATGACGACGATGATACGATGATGAGGATGATGACAACGATAATACGATGATGACAATGATGATGTTGATGACGATGACACGGTGATGACAATGATGACGACGATGAAGATGATATCGATGACGCGATGATGACAATGAATACAATGATGACTATTAAGTTGTAAGTACTGTTTTTAAAGATGCGACTAGGAGTTTTTTTCGCCATTTTTTCTCCTCCTTTACAAAACACGTTTGCGAGATGGCTGAATGGATGGATGGAAAACTGATAAGGTTTTGGTTGAACCACCAAGGAGACGCCAGTTCTTATTATTCCTGGTCTACAAGCATTTGCTTGGGTCTCAGTATTCTAGGCAACAACTAGGGTAAATCTTTGTAAATGAGAGGAATTAGTTTCCCAAGGCCAAGCGACTGCGGGTTTATTAGTTACTGATTAACGACGATGATATTGGTAAGGATATAATGTCTTTTGTAGGGTTAAATTAAAACAGACTTGCTTCGTTTGAAATTAGTTTGGTATATTTATTGTTTGTTAACGTTGACAATAAATAATTAGTAGATATAATTAACGGCCCTCTTCCAATATTCATTTTGCTTAAACATTTACAAATAAATAATAATTATTATAATAATCAGCCTTTTAATGGTAACCATACGCATCAACCAAACCACATACAAAACTACAAACTGAGACCGAGATTTCGACCACGTGGTTAAATTTGTGGTAGTACCACCGCCCGCTGCGGTACTTGTACCATTTATATGGTGAAATAATTGTTTTGATAGCAATTGCCGCCAGGGCTTCCGACATGGCTTAATAATTATTTAATAGTTACATCCGCAACCGACGGCTTAATGTGCCCTTCGAAGCACAGAAATGGTCGAGAATTTTTTGCCATTCAACCAAAATTACAAACTGTGACCGAGATTTCGACCACGTGGTTAAATTTGTGGTAGTACCACCGCCCACTGCGGTACTTGTACCATTTATATGGTGAAATAATTGTTTTGATAGCAATTGCCACCAGGGCTTCCGACATGGCTTAATAATTATTTAATAGTTACATCCGCAACCGACGGCTTAATGTGCCCTTCGAAGCACAGAAATGGTCGAGAATTTTTTGCCATTCAACCAAAATTACAAACTGTGACCGAGATTTCGACCACGTGGTTAAATTTGTGGTAGTACCACCGCCCGCTGCGGTACTTGTACCATTTATATGGTGAAATAATTGTTTTGATAGCAATTGCCACCAGGGCTTCCGACATGGCTTAATAATTATTTAATAGTTACATCCGCAACCGACGGCTTAATGTGCCCTTCGAAGCACAGAAATGGTCGAGAATTTTTTGCCATTCAACTCAGTTGCTTAACTCAGTCGATCACTTAGCATCGACGCAAACCAGTGGGCTACGAGCGTTTGAGTCAACTAATACTGTCTGCTGACTAACCATCTTGTAGGCCTGTTATGAACTCTTAATTCCAGACAGTTCACGTTACAGTACAGTACAGTTCGTACAGGTAATAAGGCTCTGTCTTTGTGATCCACACGTTGTGAACGTGAACTGTCTGGAATTAAGAGTTCATAATAAGGCGCCTGGTCCCCATTTGAGTTTTGTTCTGCGACAGTTACAGTTGTCTTGTTATCTTGAATCGATATAAAATCAAATATTAAAGTTCATTATGTTTGCGAGAAAAGGAAGTTTATTTTTAATTAAGGGAATTAATTTCTGTGTTCTAACGCGATGTAGTATCCTTTGTCTGGTCGAAAAACGAAGTCAACTTTCATCTGTAAATTCCTGTGGTCGCTCTTGATCCGGTAATGACGTAACAGGTGCACAATTATTGATTTAGTAGACATCATTGCATAAGTTTGACCTGAAAAGGTAAAAAAATATACTTATAATAATATATTGAAAATAAATGTAAGTTTATGTACCTATATAATTATGTAGAAAATATTAGAGAAAATATATGAAGAGTTTTCGTAGGCTAATAAAAGCCAAATGAAATTTAATACGATTTTCACAAACGTATTCCTGAAGGTAGAATTAAAAAGCTGGTGCATTTTTCATTACCTACCTGTGCTCAAAATTCAATTTAGCATGTAAGCAATATTGACTTATGCCATTTTAAATTATTACCATCACTGCAATGAACTTATCAAAGGTAGCATTTAAATGGGTTACAACTAAAACGAATTATCAAATGCGAATGCAATTTTTTATACATACCAATGCAGTTCCGTTTGCCAATACTAAAGCCACCGAAAGCAGCTGGGTGTTTGGGAATTTTATCCAAGTTAAGCCACCGCTCTGGCTTGAAGTCATGAACATCTTCTCCCCACATTGGATGATGGTTCAACGCATACAACAACAGCATACATGGTCTACCAGCTCGAAGGGTATAGTTTTCTAAAAGGTTATTGGAATTTATTATAAAGAAATACTTTTGAGTGATTTTAAAACCAAACTATTATCTAGCCCTACTTTATCCTGGTGGGTGGAATATACAAACGCATCTTCATTACCGTTGCTGGGCCAGTGAAAAGAGAAAAGAAACTTACTAATTTTAACGTCTCTGTCTAGTTCCCTCAACACGAATGGAACTAGAGAATAATAGCGTAGAGTTTCCTTAATGACGGCTTCTAAATAATACAGACGAGATAAGTCATCTCTTGTTAAATCTTCATCTTTCCTTCGATGTTTAAATATTTCTTCAAATCTGAAACAAATAAATAATTCCAAAAACACGATTTTATAATGCTTAATGAATTGTAAATGAAAAGCAATAAATTTTAGTCACTGATTCACTGTGTTGTTTACTGTTGATGAGTTACCTTGTCTAGAGGTAATTCTGAGTATTATCGGACATGCTTGTCATAAAACAGCCTTGTATCCGGGACTTATCAGATAATGTCAAGTTCGTAGACTAAGAGGAAACAGTTAATTCAGTTTAACGATTAAGATTTAACTCGAACATATAAAAAATTCAAGTTGAATAAACAGCTAGTAAAAACAAAACTTCATTCATTTTAAAATTAATTAGATTCATCGTAAGGTGTTAAACGTAGTGTAAAGTTCCTCGAAGTTTATATTTTATTTGTCTTTTTTACCTTTGAGCATACACATGAACATCAACAATAGTATACGCATCACCCTTGGACTAACAATCGGGAAGTTCAGATTCAAACCCCACCACGTGCGTATTAGAATTTTATTATTACTTGTTGCGATAAGAACCATAGTGAGAAAACCTGCACAGACTGCACACTTCGTGCCTTTATGTACTTTCGACTGGTCGCCAGTGACTCAGTATTCGGCCACCAAAACAACAACAAAGGTGAAGGACTAAGTCCGTATTGCGGAATCACCTGTATAAACCAGACAAAGTAACAGTCGCCTTCAACTGAGTCGCCGGCGATTAGCCGACAGTGCGTAATGGCACTTAGAGTTCTCCATAAAGTTCTCATAGGTATTATGAAGTCTGCCAATCCGCATTTGCCCAGCGTGGTGGAGCGTATGGAGAATGCAATGTGAGATCTCATCACCATCTGATCTCAATCAGAGCTTAACAGTGGACTAGATATGGATAAAAGGAAAGTAAGAACACTGACTCTCAACTCGCAATCTCCTAGTCAAAATATGAAAAGCCGTTTGGTAGCTGGCTCAAGCAAGAGAGGCTATTCAACAACAAGCTTCTACTTACTCAGCGACAATGCGTTCTTGAACATCAGGAAAGGAGCCGATCAACACAAGAACGAACACGAGAAGAGTTGCAATCGTCTCGTGTCCCGCTGCCATAAATGTATCCACTTCTTCCTTGATCTCTAATTCTGTGAATACTCCATATTCTAGCAGGATATCTATGAAGGACTTCTGCTTTGTTTCTGTAGGAAATATTGTAATTAAATAATAAATAAATAAACGTTAAAATACTCATTCATACTCATTACGAGAGCAACGTCTATTTAAGAAGCCCTCATAACCCGGCGGCTTGCGTCGATCCTGTGATAGATAAAGTTAAGCAACAGAGGGCGCGGTCGGTAGTCTGATGGGAGACCGCTAGTGGCATTTCTAGATTGCTTGAAAGGCATGTAAAGTCATCGGTCTCGGTTGGGTCTGGTCTTTCGGCATACAACTTTTAAACATGGATTGTCCACAAATTCCTCTACCAATCCGCACTGGAGCGAAGTGGAATATGCTTTGGGCCTCCGTAATTATGTAAGACCCGTAGTACCTAAATACGTAACGGGTTGAAATCAATAAAAACTCACGTGATATTGAAGTTGGATCATGCTGCAATTGTTTTTTCTTTTTATCCAGTACCTGTAAAGACGTCGAAAATAGTTGAAAAGTTTACTTTTTTTTACAACGGGCAGTTCCAATGAGATACTATGACACAATGAGATACAACATGAAAGAATCTATTCAAAACTTACCTTTTTTTAAATTAAAAAAAGAACAACAAACAAATATTTTACAAATAAATAAACTTTATAATTTTATACTTATAAAAATACATACCGTCGCTGACATCTCATGAAAAGCTTTCAGATATGATTGTTGTCTCTTTTTAAGTTCACTCAAGGCGTAAATGTATTCTACATGCAGCCATGGCTTCATAAAACGTTCTACAAAGACACCCAGGATGTGGTCAAATGACTCCAAATACTGAAGGTTTGTGTTGGTTTGTTCCGTGACGTCTACGCCCATGGCAGTTACTGGAAGGTAAATATGAACATTGAATATAGAAGGTAAAGGTAAATATGACTATTAAAAGACAAAATGAAAGGTAGATGAAGCTATAATATGTCCATATACATAATTATTATATTATGCGTAGATATTGGAATAATACCTAAATAAACAAAATGTCGGAGAAGTTATTTTTTTAAACAATTTCCATTCAATTACAATTTCAAGCCAAGAATAAAGGGATTTTTACGATTATTATTAACCATACGATTATTAGTTACCATATAGGTATATCGGCAATTACCAACGGGAAATTACCCTATTTATACTCCATTCGCGTTAGACATGAAATTCGGTTAAATGGCAACCCAAAAAATTAATAGCTAAGCCTTTGTGTGATAGTAAATTTGCTTGCAAAATTGAACTGTGAGTACAGTTAATAAATAAATGTTTTAGCGGGGAGTGGCAATTCTATAATAAAAACACTTACAACAAATAGTTTGTAGCGTGTTCCTCCTAAGGTAAGGCAGGTGGTCGAAGTAGCCTTTACCGACTTTACTGCTGAAGCTTTGTACTAACCGCCTGCTCTGCCGGTTGAATATTGGCACAAAGTAAGACAAGGTTTGTTGGTTGAATGCAGGGCTTAAAATCCTTCGACGACTCTTCCAACTTGATACTGAAATTGAGACTTTTATGAAATTAAGGTTGAGAACATTATTATATAAACAAAAACACAACAATAAATATCAATTTAAAACGGCCTCTATTAATGAGCTGACGATAATTAAATGTCTAATCCTCATAAAATATAGCTTAGAACCATTATGATTATGTCTGCGTTCTAGAAAAATTATCTTATTCGTCTAGGAACTGTAACGTCATAGAATAGAAGGACACAAATACCAAGACATACATTGAATCTTATAAATTTTCTCTAGTATAATTTAGGTATACTTATCAGCGTTTGTTAAGGTATAATAAATACAATGCGTACGCGTTCGACGTGGAATAATATGGAATAATAATAATAAACGCTAATAGTAACACACTCATACCCCCGCAGTAGGTTATTACCTGGTGTGCCGGGTGGCATTGACTACACATATAAAACATTACAATTACACCCATGAACCGCGTACAAATATTTATCTTTCACATAAATATCTGCCCCGGCCGGGAATCGAACCCGAATTTATTCTAATTGCATCCCACACAAATGCCAGCTTTCTGCGCCTGTGATTAAGGTGCATTGCTGATTGACGACGAGATCCTAAAATGCCGTAAGTATATTTCGCTTGCAAGCTTTTATCTGAGAGTATGGGTAATAAATATTTTTAACGGCTGGCAATTCTATATTCTTGGCGACTCCGGTAATAAACGGTTATTTTTTTTACACTCGTAAGTATGCGTGATTTGCCCTTACCAGGACACGTAAGTAATCCGTTTCCAAAGACCTCGTTAGCAAATGAATACGTCGTTTGAAAACAAGTGTTGGCCACTGCCAAACAGTCATCAGGATCTGTTACCACTGAAATAAATTGTTAGTATTTGTTGTGTACAATATTATAAAGGTATTGAATACTATTTTTAATGTAGGTACTTCTATATCCGTCTAACATATATAAGGGCTCATTCCCACGGCATACGTCTTTGACGATTCGTCAAAAAACACGATACGTCTTGACGGATGGACGTTCACATTGAATACGGAATCGTGTTTTTTCACGATTCGTCAAAATATCCGCATTGAAGTTCACATTTATTTCGTGATTTAGCTCAGTTCAGATTGGTTCAGTAAACATTCACGATTCGTGATTTCTAAAAGACGTATCCGTATTCGTCTTTTTTCACGATTCGTCAAGCGTGTGAACATGAGTATTTAAAAAGCATTGCCGCCGTCAAAAAAAATAACGAATCGTGAAAAAAGACGATTCGTCCTCGTGTGAATGAGCCGTAAGTCCAACATTAATTTAGGCGATGTTGATGTTGAAAGTGGTATCATTTGTTAAAGTTAGTTATGAAAGTTATATCAAGAGGTGTCTAACTGTAAGTTTAAACGCAACAATATAATTTTCAAACATTTACCATATATCTGCAATGGTCCCATCCAAAATGAAATAGCGTTTCCTTTGGTAAAACTCTCTTCTGTGCCCCGCTTAATTACATTTATTATGCCTGAAATTAAACAAGTTTTATTAATTTGACGTGTCATAAAACTGAGAAAACAAGATTTTCTTCCAACAAGTCATTTTTCAAATAGCTATAATTGAATCTATGAGGTATTTAATTAAACTTTAAATTTAGTTTTGGCACCACGCAAGAACTATTGAATGAAATTTTAAAGAAGTACAACTAAGAAAATTTTCCATAGTCGTATTTCTGGCGGTCTAACTTAAAAAAAATGCATCAATTTTATATTAATACACCGATTACGGGTTATTTCCGGTTACGGGCTCCGGTCCATCTCAGTCCTCAGGAGTAGCTACATACCTACTTGTGACCGAATTAGAACGAGACTCATACTAACAAATATAAACTGGACTAATTATTACTAACAATAACTAACAGGCCTCACCATCACTAAAAGTCTCTGTCTTCTAACTAACCAACTAATACTTATTCTAACACCATCTACTACTTAGACTAACCATCCCATTCCTTAAATTGAGTCTTGATCTAGGCCGGGCGGCATCGGAAGAGTGCTGTTGCATGCTCGTTTGCTACTTCAACTCCATAAAAAAAGATAAGAATCTAAGTTTCTATAATTACATGGCAACGTGTGCCGGGTCAAATAGTAAACCAAGCGTGACTAAAACCAATATTATTCATGTCTATTTTTGGCCGTTGTTTCAAGTACCAGACCGGAATAACTCGTTCTTTTTTCTAACCTTAAGGTAGCAAAACTAAAGAGTGAGAAAAACAAAAAAAAACATAATATGCCTAAATTATGTTAATAAGACCGACGACCCGGATGGCGGAAATTTGAATGATGAATTCGAATTGCCGTTCTCGGTCTGGGTGTGTGTCCTTGTCTTGTGTGTTGTCCATGGCACCCACGACACAAGGAATCCTAGTGTGGGGCTATGAGTGTGAAGCGTTATTATTATTATTTTAAGAATAAATAATTCGTCATTGATAGCGAGTCTTTTTTCAGAATGAGAAGATTTCCTCCTTCTGACGCAATCGGGTAAAAAAGTGGATAAACTGAATCATTTTATTTCTTTTTAATGGATTTACGTGAAACTTTGTTAATAGGATCCTCAAATGACGCAAGTGAGAAAGGATTTCATTTATTTGATGAAGTAAAGTGATACCGATTTTTATCATCTCAGCGAAGATGATTGATTGCAAGAAATATTAATCGCTTTTATCAATGTGTAGGCGTACGAGTAATAGATCAATTGCTACAAAAATTTATGAACATAATATTATCAGATCGATATCATAAAATAATAGCTGTAAATTAAAAAACCATCCCACTGCCTCTAAATGATCATCAGGTCCATATCAATATTTAACATTAATTCATGATAAGACATTGACATTTTTTACAAGTCTAATATTTTCTTAAATTCACAGAAGTAAAGACGCAGGTGTAGCCGTATCATTATTTATATCACTTAAGAAGAAAGTATTAATTTTTTTGTGTATAAGTTAGCGTTTGACTACCTTCCCCCATGGCAAGTGCCAATGTAGTCCTTAAAACCTATTCACTCTTGATTTAACTTAACTCACAATATAATCGAACGGGCACACTGACTCAGGAAATTATTATACGTAGTCAATCGAATTTTTACAATTATCACGAATAGTTACAACCAATTAATATTCTACTACTGACCACGGGTCTCTCCTTGTAATCGAGGAAGCCTAGAGATTACTTCACCACGTTGCTCCAATGTAGATTGGTTAAGAGGTTAGTAGCCAAACACTGTGTCGGAAGCCTACCGAAGGTCTGTTTTATAATAATAACAATTAGGGCCCAACGGCTGAACGTGCCCTCCGAAGCATGGAAGTCATGAAATTATTGCCATTTGTGGTCTACCTATCAACCGCGCCCGCTGTTGCTTAATTCATTAAATCACTTAGGAAGGACGAAAACCCCCCGCTATGGGCGCTTTCTCTTCCAAACACTATAAACAAACCAATCAAGAATTTATAATAAAATGATTTACTTTTACTGCCTCCGATGACCAAGTGAAGATGACCTAGTACAGGAAGGTAGCCGGATAACGCTGGTGGTTCTACACTTTTTTGTTTTTTCAGTCTCGAGCAAATTATATAAAGTAGTACAACACAAAAACACGCTATGCGAACAATCAGAAAAAATTCCATTGTCCTTAAAAATACTTGAAATGATAAACTTTATTTTGTCTTTGCGTAACGTAAGGAACACAATATCCTTATTGTTTGCCACTGCAACTTCCACGTCCTAAATTTAAACTTTAACTATGTAATTTTTTGCCCCATCTGAGGTATATATATGTAAGGACGACGGCGCAAGAGTCGATCCATAGACATTTATTACGAGTACTTACTTAACACTGTAACTGTTCGATGTCTGTAAACGAAAATTATTTAAGAAAAACTACATTGGGATATCAATTACACTGCATAAAAAATTATAACTTTTGCCTGATGAATGAACTTTGTCACTTGATGTTAACTAAATCGATGTCACTAATTCTCAATACACCCTCATTTTTTTGTAACAGCTCTTGTTTACGAGTTAAAGCTGTCACTAAAAATTCCCTACCTTACAGTCTCAATTTGCTGATAGTTAAAATATTGTTACGAGTCAGGAGTACGGGTTCGAGAAAATGCAAAAATGTACCACATAGATTTTATTGTAACCGTCGAAACACAATCACTTTGTGCACACCAAAACACTATGCACGCACTTGTAAACACACTCGTCGATCTTCGTTTCGCCCGTAGAAATCACTTCACTTCTCGCTGGTATCGCTTCTCGTAGGTATCGCTGGTTCTTCCCGGTTTCGCTTCCGAAACTAGAATGCCACGCAGTGGACCGAGTGCACCTTTTATACCACTCATGCACCAGACATGCCGTTTCTAGAATATTCTCGCTAATTCCGGTACCGCTTGGATGAGGTTCGAGTATGTTCCTTGCAATCGACTTTCGCCCTTATGACTATTGCCGTAAGGTCGACGCGTCGTGCGTGTACTTTCGAGACGGCCGCGCTCTATTGTTCTATTGTTCGCTTGACATGTTTATTGCTTCCGGTTTAGCGAAGTACATACGCCAGGGTTGTCACAATATTATTCTACTTTTGTAGACAAATAACAAAAGGAACAAATTCAGGTACGAAACCGCTGTAATCTGGAATGAACCCGTGGTGAATGTTATTTTTTTTAAACACTCAAATGCGGGCTGATTATTGTAGGAGCATTCAGAATAGCTGTCTGCCTTCTGCTACAGCTGGAAAATCGTATGAAAGATTTTTTCCAACTTAAAAACAATTTTTTTTGCAATTATTGTTGTAAATACAGCTTTTTCATGTTAAATATTTTTTAACAAACACTGATACCGGAATTTTAATGAGAGATTTGTAATCGGCATAAAAAATTGGATGTCAATCATGTATCATAAGCTTAATCATCAGAAATGCTGTTGTACAGTGTTATTTATTAAATTTATTTGTTTTGAAAATCATACATTTTTTGTACTTAAGTAGTTTGGCAATAGGGAGATCTCCCGCCAGGCGAGACGACATGCCTGGGGGGCGGCCGAGGCCCCGAGTGAATGTACTCGAGGCGTGGTATACATACATTATATGCCAGCGATGTAGAAATCTTCGATAGCGCGTTTCAGGCTTCGGTGACGTCACCGTGTGACGTGTGAGCGGTGTCGCCACAGTAGCATTTGAAGTATAATTTTATTATAATTTTTGTTGCTTATTTTTAAAGCTTCGCTTTAAAGGTCAATAAATTCGTATAATTTTACTTTTGCCATGTATGAATTCTAAAGGACCTTTACTACGAAATTAACGAATAAACTATAATCATTCGACTAGTAGCTTCAAAACGAATTATCATACTTTTAAGTTTTACTTACGCAAATCAAAAATATTTGGCCAGAGGGTACATACAGTTAATAGTCCACACACGAATAAAATAATCGGTTCAATATAATCGAATCGTGTACATACCGATTTTATTGTCCATAATTTCTAGAGCTTGAACTTCAGCACATTTTAGAGATTTTTCAGGGGAACAGGTTTCCTCACGATGTTTTCCTTTCACGAAAGGTTGTGGTCATTAAATTTTAATACGGGCATTTTTTTATTAGTGGTGCGGGCAGGATTCGAAAACAGGCATCACTATTCGGGAAGCTAATGTTCTAATAATGTTTAGGTACTAATCGGACTGGCCATATTAGTCCCAATTTGAGTCTTGTTCCGGTTCGGTCACAGTTGTCATGGGTGGCAGCGGAAGGGTTGCGCTGTATGCTCGTATGCTGCATTAATTCCATAAAAATATATTAAAGGAAAACAATTTAGATTTTTCTTTATCTCTGCGTGTTGAAGGCACTTCTCACACTACGCTATTTATTAGCTACGCGACTGCAACGCAATCCAAAATTCACTGTATCTGACACTTCTCACTGACAGAAGACGCATCGTACACGCGTCGCTTTCATACATTGACAAGATCCGAGTCGCTTGCAAATAGCGTTTTCTGAGAAGTGCCTTGTGTGAGTTTATACTCACTAATCTAAGACTAGGCTTATTTGCTTTGGATGGTATTTTCATCAGTAGGTAAGTATATCGTTAATAAACGAGTAGGTTCACATTTCATCATTAAAACAATCAGATTAAAAATATAAAATAATTCGAAATAAAAACAAGTTTTTTGAAGCGTAGCGATGAAGGGTTAATGGTACATATATAATTTATATTAATTTCACCGAAGCAATTAGGAGTAATTTGGAAGCAATTTATGTATAATCAACTTGAAAGAGAGAGGTCAGCGATTCGATACGCATGATAAGTCATGATAATATCTTTTGGAACTGCAATAATTTATTATACTGTCGACGAATCTCTCTGAATTATTTTTGCCGTTAAGCCAGCTTTAGTGTTATTGTACTGATGACCGACTTTTCTTAACGTAAATAAATCCTAATAATATTATAAATAAATACTAATATTACAAATGCGAAAGTTTGTAAGGATGTGTGTGTATATGTGTTTGTTACTCTTTCGTGCAAAAAATACTGAACGGATTTCCATGAAACATTGCGGTAGGTATATAGCTTAGATATCGGAATAACGTAATATTTATAGAGATATTTCTATAATTTGGTCAAAATATAACGTTCATACTAATATTATACATGTGAAAGTATGTTTGTTTGTTACTCTTTCACGTCACAACATAGCTAATATATGGTATGGTTTATGTGTGAGGAGATAGTTACGAGGGTGGAGAGTAACGTAGGCTACTTTTTACCGCGGTAAAACATCTCATTCCCATGGGAAGATCGATGTTTTGTTAGTTCCTAGATATTTATTCCGGATGTTGTTAATAGATGCCGTTAGTAAAATTTATTTGCAAGTTCTGAATCACGCTATCCACTTAACCGTGCCTCTCCCATGGTCAATTGTGTGTAGCTTGTTCCCGTGTGTCCAGTGCCCAGAATCTTTACATTCTAGCCCCAAATGGAAAGACATCTTACCTAATATCGTCTACAGTAGCGTATTAAAATAGTGTTTGTCATGTATGATAAACAACTCATTGTTGATTATCTTGGACCATAAGGCGAAGCCGTGGGTAAGAGCTAGCATGAAGAGAGCTGTCACGTAAGTCGGAAAAAATCAAACTTCTGGGAACTATTTTCTACTAAGCGGCTGGTTCCCCGAAGCGATGTAAAGTCAAGTTTACGAGTGTACCTAATTATACTTCTATAAATAAATTAAATTAAAATCTAGGCGTTTTCCTTTAGTAAAATTTAGTTCAATTATCTTATCCCACTGGTTCAACTCTTAAACGTAGTTGAACTACTGGGATAATAAAGTCGGACTAGTTCAACGTTTGAACTAGTTAATGAACTACAGAATGAGCCTATGTTTGCAACATTGTTAGTAGTATCGGATCCCACTTTACAACGGAATTCACCGAGCTGGTTAATGGATGAAAAGTATTTTATATCCAGTTATTTAAATATATGCCAATAAAAATATTGGATATAAAATACTTTACATAAATTCACCAGCTCGATGAAGGTCGTTGTATAGTGGGGTCTTAGGCCGGCCACATAACGTACACTCGAAATTCAGTTTCGAAATTACGAAACGGAATATCAATTGGAGATGCCATAAATATGATGTAGGCATCACACACATACTTACCTACGTCTTTTTTCATTTGGAATTACCGGGCTCAGTCGAACGGCGCATGTAGGCAAAAATGGCAAAAAAAAATTTTCTCTGATAGCGATTTCATTGTTGCTGTTACTTGTAAGTTGCTGTTACTTGAAAATAGGTATGTCGCCGTTATTTAGTGCATCCCCTCAGGATTATCTCGTCATCTAGATGTTTTTATGTAATGCGTATTTAGATGCACAAAGTAACATCGACGTATTTTTCTTTTTATTTATTTATATTCTTAAATTTCGTTTCGTGATTTCGAAACGTAAGTAATTTCGACTGTATGTGGCCTTTAGACCATTAATTTCGAATTATGGATCGGTGAATATCTAAATTGGTATTATACTTCTAAAAACATTTTACGACGATAGAATTTTCCATCAGATGCACATCGATCGCACAAAATGGAAAATACCATCCGAGATGTGAAAAATGTGCCGTCCAAATTAAGCAATTAATTATAACGAATGGTTTGTATGAAGAATATTAGTTACTGTAAAAAATAATTAAAGCGGTCGGTACACAGCACTTACAACCAATTATATAACCAATTATAAGCAATTACAACCACTTGGGAACCGACCAACTAAAAGGAAAGCTTTCAATTATGATCTTTATGTCTTGGTAATTATGGTTGTATTGTATAACTACTTGAAAGACGTACTACTCGCCACCCACTTCTGACCAACTCTGTACCTACGCCAAGCCAAGAAGAAGAGTGAAGATAGATAATTATTGAAAAAATTATCTTTATAGAGACAACGGAAGCCAAAATTATTATTTTTAAATTTTTTGTCTGTCTGTGTGTTTGTTCGGGCATCACACAAAATTGCTGAATGCGGGTACAGGTGTTATGGCGCAACGTTTTTATGTTATTTCCAAGAATGAAACTGCTTGAACATGTATGAGTTCATATTAAGCAGTAAGTTAATTTAATTTAATTTATTCTATGTTTTTGCCAACTTCTAAAATAATGTTTTTTATAAAATGTTGTAATTATGTTGTCGATAATGTGTATGATCCGGTATTCTATAAAATACCTGGGTTAAGTGACTGCTGCTCGAAGGTCTCCCACATGGCATATCTAACGACTTATCTATCGATAACAATTATTTTTTATTCAGAAACTATTGCTTCACATCTGGTCCCATAGATATTTGCGCGACATCTGACGGGTAGTTTTTGAGTTATCATCAATAAAGTGTATTTATTTTTATGGTCGTTACCTCATAAGTTTTTTTACTGAGTGTTCCAATTTTTTATGATTCTTTTTTTAATCGAAAGCTGGTGCTTGTCTTAGAGTCCCATCTAAATTTGATTTTGTTAATGTTAAAGTCGATTTTGTTTGGTTAAAGAGTTAAATAATTAAAAAGAGTTAAATAAATAGTACAACACGGATGGAAAAGTAAACATTTGGCATACCTAACGTTTCGTACTTCATTGATTATCTAAGTGGCAATACACTGATGGTACTTGATTTTGTAAAAAGACTTGAGTTCTGCCAAAAAGAACGCAAAGACTAAGTCTTTTAAAAGAACTAATGACTGAGTCCTCTAAATCCATGGTTGTATAGTTTAGCAATAAAATAGCTATGAACAAATTATTGATTTATTAGGAAAATAATATATTATTTGTATATTATACATTATATATTTATATATTATTTTAGTGCAGTAGTGCAATAAATGTGGAGGACGACATTAAATAACCTATTTTATGATAATAAAACGCTGACTCGAGTTCATGAGACTCGAGCCTAACTCAAAGAACTTAAAAGGGCTCTGAAGGCTTAGAAGACTCAAAGGACTTGGGACTCATGTGACTAACGAGAGACTCGAGTTTCTTACAACTCTAGTCTCAGCGCCATTGATGGTCGTAATTAGGGTTAAAAATTGAACCTACACCGCGTTGTTAAGGATAGTTAGTCCTATTGTTAGTAATATTCATTTTAATATTTGTCAGAGCTTTGTTTTATTTGGTAATAGGTGTGTACCCTTGAGGACCTAGTTGTTGTTAAAATAGATGGCAAACGATACAGATTCCTTAAAGCCGTGAGGGCTCAACTGGGCTGCATAATAAAGTAGGACAGTCTTAGGTAGAACTTGGCTTGACACGCTCCCGCGTGTCTAATTTATTTGGCAATGTCTTGTTATTAACCCCCGACGCGAAAAGAGGGGTGTCATTGTAACTCTTAAATATTATGCCCGCTAGTAATGGCAAAAATTAATTTTAATGATAATGTTTACTTAAAGATTACTACTTTATTTATCGAAGATCAACCCGTAAATCACAAAATGAATACTAATGCGCATCAAAATAAATTCTAGCGCGGGTATTACATGCGCCGCGTCTGTCTCTATCGCTCACTGCCGTATTAAAATCTACTCTACCTACCTCTACCCGAGTGATGCCGGGGTGGGTTGCTAGTAGGTAGTACTTTAGTCGTAGTCGGTAAACTAATAAACGAATGCCCTGTCTGTCTAGGTTGTCATTTTCAGAAACTGAATAAAACTCTAGTTTCTTCACAGATTATGTCTGACGATAAAGCTCCTAGATTAATGAATACTAAATTGATTCTAATTGGAGTTGCAGACACTTTACTTGATTGAAGATACAAGGAGCTTTCAAATACTTATTGAAATTACTAAATACTTCAATTGTGTGGTTCAAAGGCTGGGGAATAAGGAATTGTAAAATGAAATATTACATTGCATTGCATTCTCCGGGTCAAAAGATTGCTATGATTTCCCCCGAGTATCGAAATGACTCGACGAATCCGTCGAACTATAAGTAACGTTCATAAAGTTCCCACGGTTCCATATGCCTATTTAGTTAATGAAAATGTCAGACTGTTTTAGATTTAGAAGAAAATTTGTGTGAGTTTTTTTTGCAGTTTTAAGTCACGGCAAAATGTTGCGTGTAATCGAAACTCATTAGGTATCCTCTGGCGAATCGAAATAGCAGTGACGTACCTTCTCCAAAATTAAAACTGATGGCTTATTTGCTGAAGTTGAGAAAGTAGGTACCTACTAATTTATTTACATTTAGGTACAGATACAGAATTGGATGCTAGTACAACAATTTGAATTAAAAAATTTACGAGATTTTTTTTAGTTTTCCTGTACACAAGAAGGCATTTTAATCATTTTCATAATCCTATAGGTTTGTGAAGTCTGTCAATACTTACTTGATGAAATATATTTTATCTCTTGCACTGTATTTGGGCACAGAAGTTGACAAAAAATGTTAAGTAAGCGTGAGTACTGATCAAAATGGTAATATTTCAATTTCATTGTGCAATAAATCATAACAAGGGCGCATAGAAGTTAAAGAATATTTTACAACTTTAGCAGATTACAACAACGTTACAATAACAAAGTTTCAGCTCACCGCAAAACTCACAGATGTTTCGAAGGGAGCTTTCGAAGGGATTTCAGTATTCTATTTAAATAAGTTTTACAAAGGTCCTATTTTAATTTATGTATAGCCTGAAGGGCTGAGCTAAAATCAAACGAGCCGCCTGATGGTAAGTGGTCTTCGACGCCTTTTATAAAGAATCCCATATCTATGTGATAAGCATGTCACATATAGGTAGGGTCCACTCAAAATAGGTGTATTTTTAATAGATTTTTGACGACTCCTATTGTACAATGGTTACCATTCTGAACTCTCCCGAAGTGTCATTACATTCGACATCTAGCGAGGCGAATAATGAGTTTAAAATGTAAGGTAACTCATTGATGATACGTCCATTTGGAATGCTTTTAAATGGAAGATTTCCATATGGAAGTACCTCCATAAGGAAATCTTTGAAATTTTGCAAGACGTCTGTTTGGAATGCTTCTAAATGAAAGATTTCCTTATGGAGGTACTTCCATATGGAACTTCCATTTAGAAATATTCCAAATGGACGTATCGTCAATGGCTACCTTTATTCGTCTAGGTGTGATGTCCATTGTACTCAAGACACAGAGTATCCTAGTATGAGGCTTGATATGTTTTATTTATTTGATTTTTATTTTGTTTATCATAATGAAAAAATACCCCGTCGGCTTTACATTCGGAAACCTTTGTTATCACCCGGAATAACTTGTTGTTTCATCAGAAATAAATAATTTTAAATTCGATTACGTGTTAATATATCCCTTAGAAAATATTTTGATTTTTTGTCTATATCTTTGTTTGACAGTTTGTCCGTTTATTTGTTTCCGCTAATAAAAAATATGGCTTTACTGTTTTAGATAGGATTATCTGACATGGTCTTATGTGTAATTTTTCGTGTTTTGTAGTGGAATTGTATAGGGCACATTTTAGTACAAGCACATAGTACAGTAGGTAGGTATATTTGTATTATGTTGTATTCTTTGTAAGTATGAAACTAAAAGCTTATTTACACATGGCGACCCTAATAGTACATAAATGTAAATGAACGAGGAGGGCAGGCAATTTATGTTGAAGTTATCTTATCAGCACACTTAAATGGGCAGCGCTTAATAGAATCATTATCCCATGACGCTGGCTTACACGTACACAGAACCTTAGATAGAAACCTTATACTTATAATCGGCTGTATCATTTTTTCAGTCAATAGGTAATAAAATACCCCCAGTATGCAATATTTGCAAAAAAAGAATTATTCTACGCCGAATTAATTGCGTCGCAACAGTTTTAAGGCGCTCTTCTAGTTATTAACAACGCTATAATTCCTGTAGAAAATGCGGGGAAATTTCAATACGCTGTTGTGTGAAAAGATCGAGCGGCCATGCTGGTGCCGGCCACCTTCTTCTTTATTTTAATAAAATTAAATAATAATATAAATAAAGTTGAGGATACTGATTTTTGAAAATACTCTACCCCTTCCCATGATGGCATAATTTCCGGAATAAAAATATTCTATGTCCTTTCGCCAGGTCAATTCTGTATAGATCTGTACTATATTTCATTACAATCGGTTCAGAGCAGCTCTTATCATGAAAATTTCACAAACAGAGAAATATACTTTCTTTCTTTTCAAAGAATTCGGCGGTTCTTTCTGCACAGAGAGATAAATTAACGTTTCTTTTATTTCATTTATAATATAATATAAGTAGAGATTTTACAGAACAAAATGCATTTTAAATATGTGTTTGTTACTATGTATTGTGCTAAATTGCAATAAATACGAACAAACACGTGTATGTAATAAGGAATAACATAATGGAAGTAACATAATCAGGCTAAATTGACTCCCTGGTTAGCCGCAAATCGGCTGCTATTGTGGCCAGATGCAATTGTTATAAATATGTATGTTGTATGTGGATGTTGCTACTTTAGGTACGTTCATTTTTCAAGTGCTCTTCTTTTTATTTTGTAAGAGCTGTTGGAAATTTTCATAATTTTTTACACCCAACTGTGTAACAAGCGCTTGAGAAGAAAAATGTACTGGGATTTTTGTACGGGTACAATTTTGTTAAATTAATTAATTTTGTAAAATTAGTTTTTTTTTTATAGAAAAAGTTGATTTTTACAAAATAATCCAAAAGTCAAACTACACCACTGTACGTTTGAGACACAGACGGAAAGTGGAAGGAATATTAACCTCAGCATAATAATGAGATCGCAATAAAATTTGAATAATGGGTAGACAGTAGATTATAACGGTTAATGACCTTGGTACTATATTTCTGGTGATACGTTCTCCTGGGATAATTTTGACGTTGTCCGTCTCTAGCACGGGCGAAGCAGCGGTCAAAAATCTAGTCTGTATAGCATAAGTGCGCTTAATAATCATGTCATTTGGCCATGTTTGTATTCATGTGGCTTCTCATAATATATTATTTATTTATTTAGGTCCAACATTAAAACGCTTGTGCATACAAATGAAGCCTCACTATGCTCGTAATCCCAATTACTTAGTATTTAACTTTTTACGGCAAACACAACGAATTATATTCAGATTCGTATTATTACTGAATTATTAGTTTAGGTTTTTTTATCTATGTCTTAATAGGTTTTATTAACTTTTTACGGCAAACAAAACGTGAATATATTCAGATTCGTATTATTACTGAAATATTAGTTTAGGTTTTTTTATTTATGTCTAAATAGTATTCGTTTTAGTTACTGCATAATTTTAAAACCGTTGACTATCTTATTATACTTAACCACGGAATGTAAGTAAAATTCCGTTAATTTAATCGATTTGATTCAAAAAACTTATCTAATCTTTGGAGTGACCCACCATATCAGATAAATGTTTCAGTTCGAGTAGAAGATACGGCGAAAGAAATATCTTCGCACATCTTTTATATTAAATACTTACAATCTATAACAAACCTACGATTTTTACCCAATGGTAAAAATGGTAATGGTAATTTGTTATGCAGTGATCGAATAAAAATACATTTATCTTTACGATATATGTATGTAGATATAGTATACCTAAACAGTTTCTTCAGAACAACTTTGTTACATAAACTTTGCTAGGTAAAACTTTGTTGCTCGTGTTACTCGCCACCAAAGAAAGTTTCATTGTTCTTCGTGTAATATTAACACCTCGTTTTGCAGTAGAGTTATAAACTGTGCAAGGTATTAGTTAAGATGATTACTTTATAACTAGCGTTCGCCTGCGACTTTATCGACATCCTTACTAATATTATAAATGTGAAAGTGTGTTTGTTTGTTTGTTTGTTTGTTTGTGACGCTTTCACGTCGCAACAAAGCTATTATATGGTAAGGTTTATGTGTGTGGGGATAGGTAGGAGGGTGGAGAGTGACGTAGGCTACTTTTTACCGCGGAAAAACATCCCATTCCCATGGGAAGATCGATGTTTTGTCAGTTGCTAGATATTTATTTTCGGAGTTGCCAATAGATGGCGTTAACAAAATTCATTTGCAAGTTCTGAATTACGCTATCAAATACTACATGTAATTTACTTAAGTCATAGGCAAATGTAATAGGCTACTTTAGCTCTGCCTCGAGAACTCCCCGCTCCGGCTGTGTTCAGTGTACCGCCCGCCCGCTGGCACTATCCTGTTGGCTGATGTCCGCAAGTTGCTGGACTCGCCGACACCGGTGGTGGGCGCGGGCGACTGGAACTGCAAGCATCCGGGGTGGAATAGCCTAGCTGCCAACAGAAGTGCAAGGCTACTTTTTGATGCCGCTGAACAGCACGGCTACACTGTCGAGTGTGTTGCACACCGTTACCGCGGCTCTGAATAAGAGAGAACGCGTGTGTGCAGTATTCCTCGACATGGAAAAGGCGTTCGACCGTGTTTGGCACGACGGCTTTCTCTACAAGATCTCGCAGCCGTCGTCGCCCGACGCTGATCGGCTCCTGCTGGGCTTCCCACCAGCGGGATTCACCCGGTGGGGGCTCGATCGCCTGGGCGGCGCGAAGATGAACCCCATCCCGTTTAAGACTCTGTGGCCTGTAAAAAGGCCACGACTCACCGGACTTGACCTATTGGTTAACCACAGATGGACAACCAAGGGCCTTAGGGCCTAACCCAAGGACTGGCCCGTTTTAACGGGCCGCGAGAGACACCCCCAAAGGGGAACTAACTGTCCCGAGGGCTCCACACACCTCAGACAGGGTGGAGTGAAGAGAGTGAGTAGTAGGCTACTTTTTAGCCTAAATTCCTACGGGAGCGGGACCTACGCGGCTGTTACCTACGGGTCCCGAAGCGAAGCGCGGGCGGTTCTCTAGTTTTGAAAATATTTTTGAACAAAGTTCCTTATCGCACGAATGGGAGTTAGACGAAAAAATGTGTAAAATGTTTAGCTTATTCGTTGAAGGCAGGCAATAAGGTTGCACGCGCTGCGCAGATTTACCCAATCCAATGTCCTGTGTTCGCTGTATTTTATGAAGTTAGATGAAATGCAATAAAAATGACATAACATTGAAGATATAACATACGAGACATAAGATGACATTTAGATGAGTTGAAATGTGATCAGGTGCAATGAGATGAGATGCATTAAAAAAAGTCTTTTGGGTATCCTTGCTTCCAGTGTTTGCTAGACAGCAATCAATAGGTAGAAATCAATAACATCAAGACAAGCTTTTATATTTTCATTCAATATACACTCAATCATGGCTACATTCATACAAAACTACAATATGTAGCTGTACACGCGATTCCTAACGTCATCGCCTGTTTTAGGGGTCCGTTGGTTAGAATTCGTTTTATCATGACCATAAAAATATATTTGAAAAATATGAAGCACATCATTATTATTTACAATTTGTAAGTATGTTGTAGTCACCTTTTAAATTACCGCCTTGCTTAGAACTAAGTAAGGAAAAATGACTTTGTGGTTTGTGTAATTAGCCGACAAGCAAACAAACGGGCACAAGCAGCCACCCGATGGCAAGTGGTTAAGGAAAAAGAGAAAAGAAGAAAGAAGTTACCGATTTTAAATATTAGATAGATAAACTTTTTATTGTTTGCACACTAAAGTATACGAAGTAAAGAAATAAAAATAAATATGAAGCACAAAACAATAGGCGGCCTTATCGCTAAATAGCGATTTCTTCCAGACAACCCATCGCAGGTAAGGTAGGCAATTAAATATTGCACTTAAATGGTAGCGCGGCGGCATACATAACATCAAACACCAGATGTAAAACAAATAAAATAAAACTTTAATCAAAGCTATTTGTGATTCTATTACAATAATTTTCCTCTTAAACTGTTCGTGATTTCTATATCTAAGATTTGGGAAAAAATAATGTCATACATAAAAAAATAATCATCCAACTGAATGGCACATATATCAGAAAATGTTCATACATAACTTACGGAATGGACTTTTAGGATTCCCTTTTTACCAAGCACATTTATCGCAAGTACGAGTACCTTACGTAAATCTATTGTCATAATTAATATTTTCAGCATGTTTTCGACACTTAATCACAACTTAATTATATGTCCCAAAACAAAGGAAAGGCGGGTTTACTAGCAATAAATATACAGGTCGCTTGCCGGATTTAGGCAGTAAATAAAGCAGGTAATAAAACAGTTTGTAAAATGTAATATTGGCAGGCAACAAATGGAGGGAGTGAGCTAAACCACTTAATTCTGTCCCGAGTAATCCCCCTAAATCCGTTTTGTGTACCCGTACGCATTGGTGGCGTAATTTGTGACCTGGATTACTGCTCATTTGTGTGATTACACACGTATTGTTAACAAATTCACTTGTAGATTTCGTGAATATAGATTCTTTTTTAATGGAGTTAAGGTAGCAAATTAAATGCAGTACCACCTTTTCGCTGCCAACTGGAAACTGTGACCGACACAACAAGACTCAAGATATAACAGCTGAATTTAGATTTTATTATATTAAATTCATCTATTTGATCAGGAGTGGATGGCGGGTACGTCTTTTAAATATACAACCGTAATAACCGAGACATAAAGATGATATCATACTTGAATAGGTACTATAGTTTTAGGTAGTTGGTCTGTTGCCGTGTCTTAGTATGCGCGCAGTAGTTTAGTCCTTATAGTTGTTTTTAGTAATATTCCAGTTAATAAATTGATGAAAGACTAACATGGTCGTCTCTTAAAAGTGTTAATGATTAATTTGTAATTAACAACTAATTTTTTCGAATGAGCGGTTGGTTAGGCAAACTAAAGAGTTATTTAACATCCTACTAATATTATAAATGCGAAAGTTTGTAAGGATGTATGTGAGTGAGTGAGTGAGTGAGTGAGTGAGTGAGTGTGTGTGTTTGTTGCTCTTTCACGCAAAAACTACTGAACGGATTTTCATGAAACTTTGCAGTAATATAGCTTAGACATCGGAATAACATAATTTGTTAAAATTTATAGAGATTTTTGAAGGGACTGGTTTCCCGAAGCGAAGCGAGGGCGGATTTACTAGTTTTTAATAAGATACTTAACAAAGAGTATTTAATTAAACTCAAACGTTCAATAAGAAATAACCTTTGAAATGTTTTAATGTCTTAACCACTAGGCTATCACCGCTTTGAAAGGACGAACAACTGAGGAGAACCAAACATATGTGTATGTATCTGTCACGAAAAGGTCTGCCCATACGTGAAATTTACCCTAGACCACTTTGCAGTCTAAGTACCTACTAACTAGGCTAAAGTTCTCAATAATTATTTAAATTAATTAGTTTAAATACCCAAATTTATTTGATGTAGGTACGACAGGAATTTAGCGCTCGTACAATAATTTTCCAGAACACCTTCATTTGATCGTAGGTGGCGTAATTGGTGACTGGGAGGTTTAAAATGGTTATAAAATTATGATACGGCATTTTATGAGACGAGTTATAGCCACTCATAAAAATCCCTAACTACTTTACTCGCTTTACAGAAATGATGAGCGTATGAGAATTTCTTTTTCATTTGTTTAGGACTTTCGTTTATAAAATTCTGGCTACGACACATCCGAGACTAAACTGATATTGTTTTTCCTGTCGAACGGCAATTTCGTCTGGCTATTTACATAGATAAGCGGTGACAGCCTAGAGTAAGTTACTAGTTGAAGTGTTACTTGCTAAAACATTGAAGGAAAACATCGTGAGGAAACCTACATGCCGGAGAGTTCCCAAAAACTCAAAAGGTGTGCCAAGTTTTCAATCCGCATTTGGTCAGCTTGGTGGACTTCGGCCTTAATCTTTCTCACCACGGGAAGAGACCCATGCATAATTGTGGTCAATGATGGGTTGAGATCATGATGATGATGATGGAGAAAGAGAACTTCGAAAATACTGACAGCTTCTAGTACGGGAAAGATAGCTCACATGCCGTAACACGTTTTTTCTGGAATCAACAGCAAACCAGTTGGTAGCAATAGAAAGTTTAGTCAGAAAACAACATTAATACCATAGTTGGTAAGTAATTATGAGAACTGGGGCAGCGACTGTTAGAAATAGTCCTGTTAGCGGCATAACTGCAAACCATTAATGACCCATTATTGAGCACGGTTCTCGATTCATTATTGAGGTGGCCTAAAGCATACTCCACTATACTGTTCCAGTGCGGATTGGTTGAGGGGTTAGTAGTAGCTAAGCCAGTATCAAAATGTTTTCATGAGGCCCGAAGGCCTCCGACATGACTTAATACTGCTTACGGGGTGTCCAACGTTAGCGACGAATACGACGTGACGCTACGCAACACGACGCGATGCTACGCGCGATAATAACAACGTCGCGTGTTGTCGCAGACTATCACATAGGCAGTGGCGGATTAAGACTTTCCGAGGCCCTAAGCACAGAGGCTGTGTAGGCCCTCTTTTGCTGGATGAAATTACATATAAAATTATTAAATAAATAAATTGAGTCGGCCCCATTCCGAAACTTGCTCCAGAGAGTTCTCGACTTCAGACACAAGTTTGATTCTGCTATCCTCCACTTGTGAAGGAGAGGCATTTGCAGGGCCTGTATAATCGGCATCACCCGTGCTGTCATCTGTATAGCAATGAATGCCGTTAGCACGCTCCAGCATGTCATTGATATGCAGAATACACAGGGTAGGAGACAGCATAGACCCTTGGGGAACACCAGCGTTTATGGGTATCTGAGCAACAACCGTCGACTACGACCTTTATATGTCGCTCAGACAGAAAGCTGGCTACCCAACTGCATAACCTCTCAGGGAGACCGTAAGATGGTAACTTCGCAAGAAGAGCCCTGTGACAGACCCGGTCGAAGGCCTTAGCGATGTCTAGGCTGACTGCCAGTGCTTCCCCATTGCTGTCTAGGGCTTGAGCCCACCGGTGCGTGAGATAAACTAAAAGATCGCCAGCTGAACGACCGCGACGGAAACCGTATTGCCGATCATTGATCAGCTGGCGATCTTCGAGATATCCTAGAAGCTGTATATTTATTTTACGCTCCATCACCTTCGCAAGCAGGGAAGTTATCGCTGTAAGCCTGTAGCACTGAGATCGCCCTTTTTGGGGATAGGATGAACTAGGGCTACTTTCCACGAAGACGGTACTATACCAGTGGTTCCAGGCAGGTTCCATTGGGCCTTCGCCCTGGACATTTGCTTCTTAGCCGACCGGGAGGCAGCGTTGAGCTTTTTCTTAAGCTATGGGGGTGGGGCTGATGGGTTCTTCGAAGTGTACGCTGATGCCCAGGCCTGGTATGCGGCCCGCTTGCGGTTAGATGCCGCAGCACATGAACCACTGTACCAGGGCTGCTTTTTCCCACCGATGGATACGACAGAATTAGGAATGAAACATTCCATACCCTGTCGTATCACAACAGCTACTGAATCAGCGCACACGTTCGGGTCCCCGGAAGCGAAGCAGAGCTGCCTCCAAGGGTACGAACTCAGGAATTCCCTAAGGCTTCCTGTACATGACGCCGCAACCGGACAGGTGCCGGACCGCAAGTTTATGTACATGAATGAAAATCGTTCCTGAGCCGCACCGGCGCCGCACCGGCGCCGCACCGGAGCCGCGTCGGCGCCGGACCGCCACAGCGCCAGCGTTGTTCACACGTGTGTCATTTCACCATATTTCAACATGGAAGAGTTCGATTATGAGTTATTGATTAATTTAGACGCATATTGGTATTCTGAAGTTGAAGTTTAGCTCGTAAAATGTTCAGCAGTGCATCAAAAGTTCTTACACTCATTCTAAGATATTCAAAAAATTTATCTTCATAATTTCTCAATTCTTCAAAAAGAACATGAAATTCTCCCTTGTTTTCCCTACAGGATAAAACAAGGTGTACCCAAAATCTTCTTCTACGTTTGTTAATTTGTTCCAGCCACTGTTTGTAGATTAGATAAGTCAGTAACACTTTCTTTTTTTTTGCTTAATATTAACTTTTGAATAGATACGAAATATCAAGACAGTGAAGTCTGTACGGTTATACTGACAGAGCTATACTGAATTGTGATCGCTGCTTTATTATTTAACGCGGAGACAATACGGTTTCTACGCGGCGCCGGTGCGGCTGCGGTGCGGCGCCGGTGCGTATCCGGCATCATGTACAGGAAGCCTAAGTCCGTCCCAGTCTGCTGACTTATAGTGCCAAACTTGACGCGTGCCAGTGGGCCGAGAGCCCTCTTGCCGCGTCAAGGGCACAGTTGTCCTTATCAAGCAGTGGGCAGATCCAAAAGGAGCCCCGACCACCACTCGGTAGTCCGTTGGGTGAGAAGTCAGCAGTAGGTCTAGCAAAGAAGCAGTATGGGTCTCAACGTCTGGGACTCTGGTGAAGCCAGTAACTACCTGAGTAAGACCGTAGGCCAGGGAGAAGTCGAAAGCAGTTCTCCCGGCGAAGTCGGTGATCCTGGAATGATCTTGCTATATTGGAAGCTAAATAAAAATACTAAAGTGGTGTTTACGTGGAAATTTTTATAATGAAGTAAACAACTTAGACAAACCGAAAACAGGTAATATCAAAACGTAATTATCATTTTCACTAACAGTATGAGGGGTCACTCCCGGACTGCCCGCGCCTTGTGATCTCGGACTTGTGGGTGAATCTCGATAAAATGTAGGTATAAAATGAAACGCCAGCAGAGAATGGAGGCCCCTGGAGAACAGGGGCCCCAAGCACGTGCTTGTAGTGCTTATACGTTAATCCGCCACTGCACATAGGACGCAAGTAGGGATACCGTTGATTTGATCGCGATCGTCGCGTTCGCAACGTCGCGTCGCCGTCGCGTCGTTTTCGTCGCTCACATAGGACACCGCCTAACTGTCGATAACAAACGTGACCGACGCCTTTACATGTCATCCGAAGCACGGAAGCGCGTAACAATTTTTGTCGCTAGCGATCACCCATCCAGCTACCGACCGCACCCGCAGTTGCTTAACTTTGTCGATCACCTAGGATCGACGCAAGGCGCCGGCTAAGAGCGCTTCAGTCCTGGTAGTTGTTAGTAATAGTCCAGTTAGTCGTTTTGATTCTGTAACGTCTAAGGAATTAAATTTTCGCCTTAGAAAGTGAACTGCATACCTTTCTATGCTAAACACAATTCCTGTTAATAAACTAATCCGTGCCGTATCCGACAGTTAACAATCTGAGCGCCCCTTCGGCCTACGGAGGTGCGAATCAAGACAAAATTAATTACACCCAGAAACGTCCCTTCTAGCAATACCAAATTCCTCCGCATAGATATATTGCGAATATTGTTCTAACATTCCTTTCCTCTATAACGATTTCACGTTGGTTAGTAAACTTACTGGCTTATTACCTAGTTAGTTGGGTTTTGCGGTTTAAACTTATTAGGCCCTTTTACAAGTTGGTAAACTAGTGGTGATTAAAAAATGGACAAACTCATGAAGAACTCTCAGGTGTACAGGTTTCCATACCTTTTTAGAAAATTAGCAGTGTGAGCAGGATTTTTACCCGGGTTTTTCGACTCGGAAGTCCAATGTTCAAACCGCTCTGTTATCACTCACTCTCTCTTGTCAGTTTCTTTATCAACTGATTTTCCCCTGGAGACTAAAAACTCAAAGTAACACCGAATACATATTTCTAAGCTGTTTTGTGCGTAGAACCAAGGTTGAATAAGAGCTGAGTTGACATTCATCACATCACGTATAATCATCATCATCTCAACCCATCATAGTCCACTGCTGGGGGCCACTGCTGGGCACGGGGCTATTCCCAGAATGAGAAGGTTATGGCCATAGTCTACCACGCTGGCCAAGTGCGGATTGGCAGACTTCACACACCTTAGAGTTTTTGGAACTCTCCGGTATGCCGGTTTCGTCACGATATTTTCCTTCACCGTTTGTAGCAAGTGACATTTAAATCCTTTAACATTACGTATGCAGACTTCAAACTACCCGAGGTCTGAAATAATAATAGTAGTGACTCGTAAAATTAAAGCCCGTCACATAACGCTGAAATGGTCTCAATGGGCAAACCGTGGCTATAACCCTCGCGTAAAGCTTTTTGTGACTCGGTTTCTTCTCGCATGACGTCCGAAAGTTACTCTTTAGAAATGGATATGTCGTGTTAACGTTCTATGTTGTGACGTGAGCAAGCATTTAATTTTGCTACCCGAGCCGAATACCACTAATGTGTCAGAATAATCATTTGCCCTATACTTGTGGGTACGCGTATTCGCGAATGTGAGTGAGCGGCCTTAGGATCTATGAGTTACTATGGATATGGACTATGAGTTGTTTTCATAGTGTGATGCAAAATAAATCAATGACTGGCAATAATATGGTGGATACTGTTTGGTGTGGTAGTCTCATTATCTACTCGTATCAAATACTTTGGTTTCAAACTAGAGGATTCGTCCTTCGGGAAACTTGATTTTTAAGTTTCAAAAATTAAATAGTTTCCCATTTTTGCAAGATTTTTCATCGATGTTTTGCTTCTAGTAGTCGCAATGTGATGTATGCTTGCAGCCTTCCTTGATAAATGGACTAACCAACCCAATGAGAATTTTTGAATTCGAATCAGTAGTTGTTCAGATTAGACTATTCAAACAAACAAATTCTTTAGCTTTGTAAGATTAGTAAGTATAGATTAAATTACAGCAATCTATTTAAGGGTTAGAAGATTAAATAATTTGTTAGGGTGTTTTGAGAACCGTACATTAAGCGTGGTGGAGAGGAATGTGACGTCATTGTGAAAACGCCATTTGCTGGATTATTGGCTTAACCGAGTATTCGAAATAGCTACAAACCTAATGTACGTATTTACATTCAAATAGAATGTTAGTGTAGTATACAAATTAGTAATTACTTAGAACATTTGGAATAGATTGTTCGTCGTAAGTTTGGAGTTCGTTATGAATTAATTGCTTTCTGCTCTTAGTACCTAATCTTGGGTAGTTAGTACCTACCTACTGGCTCAGAAAGTTAATTTAAGATTAGTAGTCACAGTAACCAATTTCGTCGTAACACAGATGATTGGAATAATGCTAGAGGATTGAGGTTTTATTGATCCAAAGTTGATGGTTGATATGACTGTAGAAATGTACCAATCTACTGAAAGTTTATAATAAGTAACTATGACTTGAAATATTGATATGAAGTAAGTCTTAAGCGCCTCACATTTTATTCAGTGAAGTTTTTTGTCAATTACTTTAAGCTTTTGTACGATTAAGTCTCTATACACGAGTTGTACATGATTCAGTACAAAAATACTTTATACCTACTCAATAAAGAAAAATGTTTACCCTCTGTCATCATTTGCACTTAACTAAAATTGTTTTATGTTAGTAAATATTTACTGTCTACTTTTTATATTTCTACACTATTCTTCGCGCCATATTGCTAACATTGGATTGACTGAAAGAATTAAAAATTTTATTGGTTTACAGGATGAAGTAACCTATATAAAAGATTAGCCTTATTTGTAGTAATTTTCTTCAGGGATACCCACTTTTGTTGAGGTACTAGTAAATTAGAAGAATGGGGTAAGGGTCAACAAAAAAGTAGGTACATAACATAATAAATAATGATCTTAACATTAAAGATATCTTGTATGATTATTTTTAAGTAGATATACACAGTAAATTCTTTGATTTTAATTTAAAGTGCCATGTTAAAGCACCTATTTATAATGATTTAGTGAGTGGGCATGTAAAAATTTCGGTAGACTGCAGACCATAATACCTCATCCAATAATACTACCTACATCGCGGTCCCCATTGACCCTTTGACAAAAATAATAAGGCACTCAGCTATTCCGTGTCGATTGAACAACTACTCACGCGAGGCCAATTGTTGACCCCAAAGGTCAAAAGTGAAAGGACGTACGTACTTATAAATACATAAGTATGTAAGGATTTATTTGAAGGCAGCCTCCTTGGGTTGAAGGGTCGGCCTATTATGTTTTACGATTCCGTTTGATGGGCTTTCAATAAGCGTGTGGACTGATTGATCTTTTCATAAAGTTATTTCAATACATCCGGAGTGTATACAAAACGTCAAGACTGATTAATTTGGTGATGGCGCGTCAAAGTTTAACCTTAAAGGACTTCAAAGTCAAAACGAAGATTATAAGTTATAATATCAGTTGTACAATGTAAGATGTTTCATGTTCGTAAGAGTACTTATTTTTATAGATATCTATCTATATTAAACAAATAATTGTTACAATTTCAGCTGGCATGATGTAGGTTCATACGGAGGAAGGATAATGAGTAGGAATAATTTATACCCTTCAAATGAGGTCAAAATTTACAAATCAGTTACAAGACTTGTTATAATATATGTATTGGAAGGCTGGGCTGCCATATACGGATGAAATACGAATGAAAGACGACTGCATGTGGAGGAAATGGGAACTTTAGGTGGACTTGTGGAACCTGAATGGATAGAGTAAGAAATGTAGAAAGCAGAAGTCTGACAGTAGCACAAATCACAGCCCAGTGAATTGGGATGGTTACATCCTAGTCCCTAAATTAAGTCTTTCTAGGTCGGTCACAGCCATCACGGGCCTCAGTAAAGGGTTGGTGCTGCCTGCTCGTTTGCTATCTTAATTCCATAAAAAAGCAACGGATCTCGTTTGAGGTAGACTTGTGACAGAGACAGATTATAATCATTGTTCCCGGGGTCGTGACTTTTAGAAATGTCTTATTTCCATGAAAGAAATATAATGTGTGATATTGCCAAATGGAGTGATTCGTAAAGTAGCGTGTTAAGTCTAGACATATCATTATACGGTGGTTTACCGGATGGTGGTTTATACCAGAGTAGCTGTCGCGCTGAATATATGGATGAGGTGATAAATAAAAGCCTTGTTAGAGTATTGCCTAACAAAATAACACGTTTTTTGTAACTGGCCATATGTACTTAGTACTTTTTTTGTTTGGATTTTTTTAAATATATTTTAAAAAGCATCAATCGAAATAAAAGAAAGTCTTTAATACGCCGTTTTATTTACAATGGGCCTAATAGATAAATGAGTAGTATCTAATGCAAGTTAGGTATTTATAAAAGAGTACCTTTTCGAAATTTGAAAAGATCGGATAACAGGGACGCGGACAACATTCCAAAAAGCGTTTATAATGATCCATATTGGCTATAAATAACCATGAAAAGCACCATTTTAAGTATACGAATACTTTTATTTATTGAAAATGGTATAGGTGGTATTTTAATCATCGATAATTTAAATGACGCGTAAACGATCCAATATATACATAGAGATAGGAATAGTCCTTAAAGATCAATGAATATAGACGCATCACTTTAGGATGCGTGACGTTGGAATGACAGCTACACAATACTTCTATTTAGTTTTCTTTGTTTACGATAAACATTTTTGCTGGGAAGAGTAATGGAACGATAAAACGATATTAATGGGTTACATTCAAATGACGTCACAGAGTGATAGGTGTTTCATGTATGATAGGGAACAGATAAAATATTTTACAATTTTAAAGTTTTTTTCAATGATTTAACCTTAAAATCTTAATCAACTGATCTTAAGTCTTAAATGAACAACATCATAAAGAACTTCCAATAATTATTTTATTTTACAAAATATATTATTTTTAACTATGTTTTTGACTTTTTTGTTATTACTGTTGTTGGCAACTTTGTCAAAACGGAAGCCAACAACGCAAGAGGACGTCAATTGAATCAATTTTTAACGGCACTTCCGCCCTCTATGGTTGAAGGGCGAGAGAAATGGAACGTAAAAGGAAGATGGCGATATGTCAGTTTTTACGGCGTAACTAAGGCTGGATCTGTGTTGTGTTAATGGTTTAACAAGGAGTGTGGTGAGGTTTAGTTAACATCAGAAGTGTCCCGGACCCGTAAAAAGTTATAATGGGTAGAAGCAGAAGCAGAAAACGCCGGTATTCCAGGCACATTTGTTCGAATTCATCCAATTCAACGTCGACGTCCTCAAGTGCAGGGACGCCGGTGTCACCACCTCGATCAAGGAAAAAGAGAAAGGTACCTCGGTATGACGATACCAAGTCTGTGAGTAACTGTTCCCTTACACTAAATAATCTAATACCAGAGTTTAACCCACTTAAGGATAACGTCAATGCATGGCTTAATGTAATACAGTCGTACGCTAACACATTTTCTTGGCCAGATGATATCATTCGTTACCAAGCATTAAATAAATTGAAAGGCTCCGCCAAGACATGGTACGATTCCTTATTGCGCACTGAAAACCAATGGCCCTCTTGGAAGTGGAACGATTGGAAAATTAAAATCGCAAACAGTTTTCAAGTACGTCGAAATATGTTTGATCTTTTGAAAGACATTATTGATAGGAAGCCGGACGAAAATCAATCGCTATACGAGTTTTATTTTGAGCAAAAGAGTAAAATAGACTTGTTATCATTAAACTTTACGGACCAAGATATAATTTCAATAATATTGGGGAATATAGGAGATAGCACAATCTGTGCATCTATTGAGGCAAGTGCGTTTACATCCTGTGACAGTTTAGCTAGCTTTTTGCATAGTCGCACATACAAATCGAAAAATACTAAAGTAAACAGCAATAATATCCAAGAATCTCAAAGCAAATCAGTCCTTCAGAATCAGGTTAATCAAAACAGTCAGACCCAAAATTTGGCACCAACTAATGTTCTTTTATCGAATCATCCTGATGCTAGTCGTAACGCACTGAACAATGCACAAACACAACTTCGCAAACCAATAAAGTGCTTTTCATGTGGCGGTAATCATAAGCGAAATCAGTGTGACATTAAATGTGATTACTGTGGTAGAAGAGGGCATTCGGAGACTGTTTGTTTTCAAAAGAAAAATAAAATAAAACCCGAAAATCAGGACATAAAATTTGTTGCTACATGTACTTCTAAAAATACATTTATAAAGCGAGTAATTATAAATAATTTTTCTCATGACGCTTTTATCGACACTGGTAGTAGCTGTTCATTAATTTCAGATGCATTAGTATTAAAACATAATTTAAAGACTGTCTCATTGCAATCACCAGTAGTTTTACAAGGATTTTCGAAACAAAGCTCTAAAACGGTAACTCAGTCAATAGAAGTAAACCTACAAATAGACTCTGTGTTATTAACGGGCATAGAGATGTACGTTATGGACGATTTAGCAGGGTGTGACATCCTGATAGGACGTAACGTGACGGAACGCCCCGATATATGTTATTCTCGCGTTGGGAATCTACTTAAGTTTGATCACGCCGATTCGCGTACAAAATCTTGCAATACCGTTAGCGAACTAATGTTGGATACCGATTCACACCAGAGCCAGCTTATAAATTTGGTTAATAAGTATCGAGATTGTTTCGCGTCAAACGTCAGAGAGTTAGGAAAAGTCAATAATCACGAGATGACCATTACTCTAACATCGTCTCAGCCAGTACAGTGTAGACCATATAGAGCGTCGGTAGCAGATAGGAAAATTATTCGGGAAATAATAGACGAGTTAATCGAAAATAACATAATTCGACCTAGTAAGTCTGCCTATGCAAGTCCTGCTATCTTGGTAAACAAGAAAAATGGAGAGAAACGCCTTTGTATCGATTACAGGGCTTTAAACAAAATTACAGTTAAAAATAAATATCCTATGCCCCGCATTGAGGACCTGATAGACAGACTTCAAGGTTATAAGTGTTTTACTAGTCTAGATCTTAAAAGCGGATATTATCAAATCGGCATGGCTACAGAATCAATCGATAAGACCGCATTTATAACTGAGGATGGACATTACGAGTTTTTAAGACTCCCTTTTGGATTAGTAAATGCGCCCTCCTGTTTCCAAGAAATGATGAATAAGGTCCTTGGTAACCTTCGGTTTGATAAAGTGATTCTGTATCTTGATGACGTCTACTTAATTACTGAAACAGTTGAAGAAAATTTATGGTTACTTGAAGAGGTATTAAAAATATTCAGAGAAAATAACTTAACATTAAATTTTAAAAAGTGCCATTTCTTTAAAAGCGAAATTGAATTTCTTGGCTATAAAATTAAATCAAATAGTGTAATGCCAAATGAGGCAAAATTAAGAGCGGTAAAAGAGTTTCCGGTACCCAAGACGGTTCACCAACTGAGGCAATTTCTTGGCCTCATCAGTTATTTTCGCAAATTTATTAAGGATTGTGCAATGCTGTCTAGCCCTCTTTCAAAACTGTTAAAAAAAGATACCCCTTGGGTATGGGATACAATTCATAAGCAGGCATTTCAAAATTTGAAAGACAAATTGACATCTGATAGTATTTTAACAATTTTTGACCCAAGCAAAGAAACCATATTATATACTGACGCTTGTAGAGATGGCCTCGCAGGAATCCTTATGCAGCTCACTGAGGAAGGCGAGAAACCTATTCATTACTATAGTCGTCAAACAACAGAGGATGAAAAGAAATATCATTCCTTTGAACTCGAGCTTTTGGCTATAATATGTTCCCTACAAAAGTTTAGGTTGTATTTATTAGGTTCAGAATTCAAAATTGTTACCGACTGTAACGCAGTTCGGTTTGCTTTAACAAAAAAAGATATTATTCCTAGAATTGCCCGGTGGGTATTAGCAACGCAAGAATTTTCATCCTTACTAATATTATAAATGTGAAAGTGTGTTTGTTTGTTTGTTTGTTTGTTTGTTTGTTTGTTTGTTTGTGACGCTTTCACGTCGCAACAAAGCTATTATATGGTAAGGTTTATGTGTGTGGGGATAGTTAGGAGGGTGGAGAGTGACGTAGGCTACTTTTTACCGCGGAAAAACATCCCATTCCCATGGGAAGATCGATGTTTTGTTAGTTGCTAGATATTTATTTTCGGAGTTCCTAATAGATGGCGTTAATAAAATTCATTTGCAAGTACTGAATTACGCTATCAAATACTACATGTAATTTACTTAAGTCATAGGCAAATGTAATAGGCTACTTTAGCTCTGCCTCGAGAACTCCCCGCTCCGGCTGTATTCAGTGTACCGCCCGCCCGCTGGCACTATCCTGTTGGCTGATGTCCGCAAGTTGCTGGACTCGCCGACACCGGTGGTGGGCGCGGGCGACTGGAACTGCAAGCATCCGGGGTGGAATAGCCTAGCTGCCAACAGAAGTGGAAGGCTACTTTTTGATGCCGCTGAACAGCACGGCTACACTGTCGAGGGTGTTTCACACCGTTACCGCGGCTCTGAATAAGAGAGAACGCGTGTGTGCAGTATTCCTCGACATGGAAAAGGCGTTCGACCGTGTTTGGCACGACGGCTTTCTCTACAAGATCTCGCAGTCGTCGGCGCCCCGGAGTGCCGTTAAGGTGATCTCCAGTTTCCTCGAAAAGAGAAGCTTCAGAGTAGTGCTTGAAGACGCCGAATCCACCGAGCGCCCGATGGCAGCCGGCGTCCCGCAAGGGAGTTGCCTGTCCCCGGTCTGCCTCGCCTGCTACACCGACGACATCCCGGCGGCAGGGGGGGCGTCGCTTGCCCTGTATGCCGATGACGTGGCGTACATCACCACGTCGCTGAATAGAACCCACGCCATCGTCAAGATGCAGCGTGCGCTTGATGCCCTCCCCGAATGGCTCGCCGCGTGGAGACTGTCGGTGAATGTCGGGAAGACGCAGGCCGTGAACATAGGAGGATACCTCAACAGGCGGGACCCTACTCTGGAGCTTCACGGACAAGATATCCAATGGGCCCCACAGGCCAAATACCTGGGGGCAAAATCGACGGAAGACTTTCGATGAAGCCACAGGTTACGAAAGCCGTCGTGAATTCTAGAAGCGCGATGGCAGAAACCAGTGCTCTCCTCGAGCCTCCCTCTCGGACTGAAGCTCGGGGTCTACAAGACCTACATCAGATCCCGCCTCACGTACGCGGCACCGGCGTGGTACGCGCTCGCCAGCGAACCGCAGCGCAAGAGGGTGCGCGCGGTTCAGGCGATTGCGCTCCGCCGGCTGACTGGTGCGCCGAGGTACGTCAGGAACGCCGTCATCCAGAGGGACCTTCGAGTCGAGAGCCTGGACGACTTCATCGAGATTTTGGCACGCAACATGTTCGGGCGTGTCGACGCGTCGCGGTTCCCACATCTGCAGGACCTGGCGCCGCTCCACGCCCGTCCACCGGACCGCTGGGCCTTCCCGCGCGACTTGCTGGTTGCGCGGGACGGGCCTAGCACTGACCGATACTGGGGCTTCGTAAGTCGTCGCCCGGCGCTGATCGGCTCCTGCTGGGCTTCCCACCAGCGGGATTCACCCGGTAGGGCCTCGATCGCCTGGGCAGCGCGAAGATGAACCCCATCCCGTTTAAGACTCTGTGGCCTGTAAAAAGGCCGCCGCTCACCGGACTTCACCTATTGGTTAACCACAGATGGACAACCAAGGGCCTTAGGGCCCAACCCAACGAGAGACACCCCCAAAGGGGAACTAACTGTCCCGAGGGCTCCACACACCTCAGACAGGATGGAGTGAAGAGAGCGAGTAGTAGGCTACTTTTTAGCCTAAATTCCTACGGGAGCGAGACCTACGCGGCTGTTACCTACGGGTCCCGAAGCGAAGCGCGGGCGGTTCTCTAGTATTCTATAATTCATAGGGAAGGAAGTCGCATGCAACATGTCGACGCTTTGAGCAGGAACCCGACACAAAGCGGTCAAAAATCTGAAAAGGAGTTAGTATTATCAATAACAGAGTCGGACTGGCTACTTTCGGTGCAACTTCAAGATCCAAATTTAGTCAAAATTAAAAACATTTTACTATCAGGTGAGGCCGAACAAAATAAACATACTTTTAACAATTATGAGCTGCTAGGTTACAAAGTTTACAGAAGGACCAGCCGAGGGCGTAAGTGGGTGGTTCCAAAAAAATGTATCTGGCAAATTATAAAGTGTAACCATGATGATTTAGGTCATTTTGCCTTAGACAAAACAGTAGAGCGCATTCAACATCAATATTGGTTTCCGCGTATGCGACAAATTGTAAAAAAATACATCAAGAACTGCTTAAACTGTATTTATTTTAAAAATAAAGGAGGGCCCAAGGAGGGGGAACTATATCCATTGCCGAAGCACGCACAGCCCTTTCATACTCTTTATATTGACCATTTGGGTCCGTTTGTTGAAACTGTAAACAAGAACAAATATCTGTTAGTATTAATAGATTCTTTTACTAAATTTGTCTTTATTTCCGCGGTCCGCTCCACGAACGCGCTCGGAGTAATTAATGAATTGGAACAAATTTCAAAAATCTTTGGCAATCCCAGACGGATCATATCAGATGCTGGGTCATGTTTTACATCTAGCGAGTTTACCGAATATTGTATAAACAAAAATATTCGTATACACACTGCAGCGACGGGTATGCCACGTTCCAATGGCCAGGTTGAGCGCTTTAATAAAACTATACTGGAATCTATGAGAGCCCTAGGAGCTGATACAGATGAGAATTTGTGGGACGAATGCATAAAGAAACTTCAACAAGGGTTAAACAGTACAATTCACAAAACGATCAAAGCTGTTCCAAGTGAGGTTTTCTTTGGTTACCGGTTACGCTCCGACTGCGATAGTTTGGCACCGGATAACGATAGACTCATTGACGTCACGACGCTACGCAAATGTGTAGACGAAAATATTAAAAGTAATGCAAAGTCTCAAAAAGAAAAGTTCGACAGTACGAGAATAAAGGCAAAGAAATTTACCGAGGGAGATCTAGTTTTGATTAAAATACAGAGTCATAATAATGATGGAAATAGTAGGAAGTTGCTACCAGTATTTAAAGGACCGTTCCAAATAAAGAAAGTCTTAGGCAATGACCGATATGAGGTGACTGATTTGCGAGGTAGTCAAAGGAGTTGTAAGTCATATACTGGGACAACCGCGGCGGAGAACATGAAACCGTGGATAAATATTGATGATTGGGAATAAGCACGTAAGTGTCCGTGTTGGCAAATGCATATATTTCGTACATATATATTGACAAAATACATATTTATATAATTCATTCCCTAACAGTCTGTTTAAACTTGCGTGTCTAAATTATTTTAGAGTCAATATAAAATACAGAAACAATTAATTTTCATCACGTAACTCTCATTTTCCTCTTAACTTCTTAAGATTTATCGTATTATCCGGGGTATTATCATGTGGTATTTGGGTGCAATGCAGTATGACCTGTTGCGTTTTGGACGTCTTGCTCAGGGGTTATCGAACGGGACGAATTTGCTACGCTTAAGTGAGGCTACATACCCTTTGAGCGGCAAACATCCCATTAACACATGAGGCGAACCTGGAACACTTAAGGGAGGATTACATCCTGGGAGGTGCAGGCGGTCTCATCAGCATCATAACATTCATGCAAGACTAGTATGGCATTTGCAACTAAGGATTTGCATTTCGAACGGGACGAATTTGTTACGCTTAAGTGAGGTTACACACCCTTTGAGCGGCAAACGGCTCTTAGCTCATGAGACGAACCTGGAACACTTAAGGGAGGATTACATCCTGGGAAGTGCAGACGGTCTCATCAGTATCAAAACATTCATGAAAGACTTAATGTGACAGGTACCATTATAATACCTTATTAACAGTTATAAACTTTGGTGTTTCAGTATTTTATATGGACTCTTGGGGTGCCTGGGGCAGGCACCGCGCAGCATGGCCGTGTTGGCAACTTTGTCAAAACGGAAGCCAACAACGCAAGAGGACGTCAATTGAATCAATTTTTAACGGCACTTCCGCCCTCTATGGTTGAAGGGCGAGAGAAATGGAACGTAAAAGGAAGATGGCGATATGTCAGTTTTTACGGCGTAACTAAGGCTGGATCTGTGTTGTGTTAATGGTTTAACAAGGAGTGTGGTGAGGTTTAGTTAACACTGTCTGATCGACTATAACGATCCGTATGGCGCAATAGGTATAGGAGCAAGCAGATTTGGGGCCTGCACTTTTGCTGTATGTGTGTGTTTGTGTGTGTGCGTGTGTGTTTGTGTGTTCTTGTCTTATATTTTCTCCATGTTACCACAGCACAGTTATTTATTTCTTTAAAAACATCCCAGTAAGAAAATTGAAAATGAAAATAAGGGGTTTTTGATTTTATACCGATTTTTGAGAAAGTTTTCAGGAAATCTCGATGCCCTAAGACGATTTTATAAGATATTTATGAAGATGTTTTGTAATAAATCATTGTATGTCTGTGTAGAATAGAACGCAACGTATCAGATTCTGTGACTTCAAGCACAATGTAGAAATACAATATTAAAAGGGGTGTGGGACTCTGAAACAAATATACTAACCCCTTAGAGCTCTTAAGCCAACAGTGACTTAGTACCGTATTGCGTCGAAATTGTATTTTCTGAAAGGCCAGCTAAGTAATAATAAAATTATACGTATTATCTTGATTTATATGTCACAGACAGTGTCTCCGCACTGAACAACAGAAGAATTCACTGAAAACATATTGTACGTAGGTATGTGTCATGTAGTTACCTAAAGTGTATTTGATTTGAATTATTTTTGAACGATGAAGATATTCGAAAGATCTATTACACTTAGTTAAAACTACTATTATTATCTAAATCGTTAGCTTTTATCAGTATTTCAAAAGATCTCGTCTACACGTTTATACCTACCTATTATAATTTTTTTTTTTAAATACCGACTTCAACTTAATTCAACATGTAGGTGTAAAGTTCTCGTACCTACAGATTAATCAAGCCCAAACACTAGATAACTACAGTAAATCGTTGAGGAGTTCCCTTGACTGTCTTTCGGCTTTATCAGATCGACTCCAGACCTTCATGAAATTGTAGCGCTTTCATGTACTTATGAAAACATTAACAAACACACTAGTCGTCCCTACAATTTTCGAAAGTTGCCCTCGATTTCTCCAAGATGCCATCATCAGATCCTGGTGATCCTTTTAAAAGGACCCCACTGCGCATATCTACTTTACAACAAAGAAAGAATTATCAAAATCGGATCATAAACGACGAAAAAATCGCTGAACAAACATATAAAAGCATATATACGGTCGAATTGAGAACCTCCTTCTTTTTTGAAGTCGGTTAAAAACGTGAGTGTCGTTCAACACGGTTCGAAGGAAGTTATTAATCAGAGACTTGGTAAGAGACTTACTTACTATAATATTTGACGTACACCATCTAACAGCTGACTTACCTGACTTGACATATTATGGCACCTTATTGTCGCAGTTAATAAAACTGACTGACCAATAAGCGCGCATTTATGGACTTTACTGAGGCAATAGCATACATTCTCATTTAAGTCACACACAAATCTTACACTTTTTATTTTCTTGCTTCCATAGGTAGGTAGTAGGTACCGTGTGGTTAGGAACTTCATTCCTAATATTACCTGAGGTGAATTCAGGTTACTAGGGATTAATACCTACATAAAAAATAATGTAACAGGTCACAGTAACAATTCCTGCTTTTGCTTAAACCTTTAATCTTTATCGAATTACCATTACCGGGTACCTCACGCTTGCAGGGTAAATAATCATAACATTAAGGGAAGGTGACTGGGAACAGGGTAAATCAATTTGTGGCCAGGTGTTTTTTGTATAGGGAATACGATTCGTGGATGCGGTATTAAAAAAGTTCGGTTAACGAGACGAGGTGAAAAATTGATACATGTATAACTTACGACAATATAATTATATTTATCTAAGTACATCGATTATTAATTAACCGAATTCAACATCCACAAGTAGAGATAACTCAAAAGTACTCATCAGATGTCGCTCAAATAGGATAAGACGACACGACAAGCATCAGCAGTCGAATATTAATATAATCATCAAAATCTGTTCGTAAATGACTTAGAAATTGCTAGGTGCACATCGTACTATCCTTCCTACTAATATTATAAATGCGAAAGTTTGTAAGGATGTATGTGTGTGTGTGTGTTTGTTGCTCTTTCACGCAAAAACTACTGAACGGATTTTCATGAAACTTTGCAGTAATATAGCTTAGACATAGGAATAACATAATTTATTAAAATTTATAAAGATTTTTGAAGGGACTGGTTTCCCGAAGCGAAGCGAGGGCGGATTTACTAGTTAAAAATCCTTACTAATATTATAAATGTGAAAGTGTGTTTGTTTGTTTATTTGTTTGTTTGTTTGTGACGCTTTCACGTCGCAACAAAGCTATTATATGGTAAGGTTTATGTGTGTGGGGATAGTTAGGAGGGTGGAGAGTGACGTAGGCTACTTTTTACCGCGGAAAAACATCCCATTCCCATGGGAAGATCGATGTTTTGTTAGTTGCTAGATATTTATTTTCGGAGTTGTCAATAGATGGCGTTAATAAAATTCATTTGCAAGTTCTGAATTACGCTATCAAATACTACATGTAATTTACTTAAGTCAAATGTAATAGGCTACTTTAGCTCTGCCTCGAGAACTCCCCGCTCCGGCTGTATTCAGTGTACCGCCCGCCCGCTGGCACTATCCTGTTGGCTGATGTCCGCAAGTTGCTGGACTCGCCGACACAGGTGGTGGGCGCGGGCGACTGGAACTGCAAGCATCCGGGGTGGAATAGCCTAGCTGCCAACAGAAGTGGAAGGCTACTTTTTGATGCCGCTGAACAGCACGGCTACACTGTCGAGGGTGTTGCACACCGTTACCGCGGCTCTGAATAAGAGAGAACGCGTGTGTGCAGTATTCCTCGACATGGAAAAGGCGTTCGACCGTGTTTGGCACGACGGCTTTCTCTACAAGATCTCGCAGTCGTCGGCGCCCCGGAGTGCCGTTAAGGTGATCTCCAGTTTCCTCGAAAATAGAAGCTTCAGAGTAGTGGTTGAAGACGCCGAATCCACCGAGCATCCGATCGCAGCCGGCGTCCCGCAAGGGAGTTGCCTGTCCCCGGTCTGCTACGCCTGATACACCGACGACATCCCGGCGGCAGGGGGGCGTCGCTTGCCCTGTATGCCGATGACGTGGCGTACATCACCACGTCGCTGAATAGAACCCACGCCATCGTCAAGATGCAGCGTGCGCTTGATGCCCTCCCCGAATGGCTCGCCGCGTGGAGACTGTCGGTGAATGTCGGGAAGACGCAGGCCGTGAACATAGGAGGATACCACAACAGGCGGGACCCTACTCTGGAGCTTCACGGACAAGATATCCAATGGGCCCCACAGGCCAAATACCGGGGGGCAAAATCGACGGAAGACTTTCGATGAAGCCACAGGTTACGAAAGCCGTCGCGAATTCCAGAAGCGCGATGGCAGAAGCCAGTGCTCTCCTCGAGCCTCCCTCTCGGACTGAAGCTCGGGGTCTACAAGACCTACATCAGATCCCGCCTCACGTACGCGGCACCGGCGTGGTACGCGCTCGCCAGCGAACCGCAGCGCAAGAGGATGCGCGCGGTTCAGGCGATTGCGCTCCGCCGGCTGACTGGTGCGCCGAGGTACGTCAGGAACGCCGTCATCCAGAGGGACCTTCGAGTCGAGAGTCTGGACGACTTCATCGAGAGATTGGCACGCAACATGTTCGGGCGTGTCGACGCGTCGCGGTTCCCGCATCTGCAGGACCTGGTGCCGCTCCACACCCGTCCACCGGATCGCTGGGCCTTCCCGCGCGACTTGCTGGTTGCGCGGGACGGGGCTAGCACTGACTGATACTGGGGCTTCGTAAGTCATCGCCCGGCGCTGATCGGCTCCTGCTGGGCTTCCCACCAGCGGGATTCACCCGGAAGGGCCTCGATCGCCTGGGCGGCGCGAAGATGAACCCCATCCCGTTTAAGACTCTGTGGCCTGTAAAAAGGCCACCACTCACCGGACTTGACCTATTGGTTAACCACAGATGGACAACCAAGGGCCTTAGGGCCCAACCCAAGGACCGGCCCGTTTCAACGGGCCGCGAGAGACACCCCCAAAGGGGAACTAACTGTCCCGAGGGCTCCACACACCTCAGACAGGGTGGAGTGAAGAGAGCGAGTAGTAGGCTACTTTTTAGCCTAAATTCCTACGGGAGCGAGACCTACGCGGCTGTTACCTACGGGTCCCGAAGCGAAGCGCGGGCGGTTCTCTAGTATATGTATATTGGCGTTGAACATAGTCTTTCTTATTTGTAGTCGGTTAAATAAGTAAAATATTTGACTAGTATCTCGGAACCTAACTTTCGTTTTCAACTTTTTGACATAGACAGACCCTATTAATTTTCCATAAATTTCCTGATGACGCGGTTTTCTAAACCAAAATATGATTTACGAAAAAATTTTAAAACTCTGAAGTTTCCTAACATTCACTTGGTTCTTTGGCTGCACTGTACGGTAAGTAGGTAGGTATATCAAAAAAAAGTAGGTCAAAAAATTTATTTTACAACTTCATTAAACTCATAGCTGTTTGCGAGGTGAAGTTATTACATTTTATATGTATCTAATAGATAAGAATACAACGCATCAAATAGTACGTAGATACTTGGATAGTAACCATCTACCAAGGATGGAATGAAAGAAAGATCTCACTCTAAGGCCCCAAATTGGAACACAAGAAGTCGCTTGAGTAACTCAATCAAGAGAGTGGTAGGATAAACAATACTAATAATAAAATCAATGCCTAACAAAAGGCCCACCGTCGAGCAATCATTTTTATAACCTTTATCCTTTAAATAGCGACTGTCTGTCAGTAATATTCAAATTAATAAAGAATAAGAATACTAGGGATTATGTTTTGTGGACCATTTCAATTAATTATCTTTAATTGTCGTTGTCTTTTTTCAGAGTTTCAAACGGTTGAGAATCTTTATTTAAATTGCGGTCTAAATTCAAATTTACTTTTTTAGGGGTAAAGCCAACTTACAACAGCGATAGATAAACTTAATATTTTCAATAATATATGTTTGGGATATAATATATCACAGGCATTATTTTTCGCACAACAAGTATATTAAGATGTCATTATAATATATCATGATTAAGTATTTGTAAAAAAAATCCAAGGAAGATTTTTGACGGCTCAACAAAACAGATTTTCATTATCGTTCGAGCCTTATTTAGGATTATTACAAGATTCGCTTCAATTTCGCTCACACAGACGCAAGGCGTACGTCCTATTGTAAGTGTTTTAAGGGGTTAGGGGCTGCGCTGCGGGGAGAATACTTCTAGAGCGATCTTTTGGAACACATACATAGATATTTGGGGTGTTCGGATTTGAGACAGATAACCGGCTATTACCTAAGTTAGGTCTTATGAAGCGTTTGTTAATGAACAAGCAAAATTACCGGTAAAAATAATTAGAGCTAGTATTTTGTAAATGTAATCGTGAGATGAAAAAACATTAAATAAAGCCGGTACTTAATATTTTTTCAGCTTAGTTGGCTTAAGCTTAGTTTATTGTATTTTTTTTATATTTCATCATCGCGTATTTGCAGTGCCTACTTCGTTTACTTTATGTGGCTGAAGCCGAAGATTTGGCCGAATACAAGTCGGAAGATTATTTCAGTCGAATACTATTTGTTTTTCAGTAGTCGTAATCTATCTCATACTCGAATTGTTTTCTTTAAAGTATTGTTTTGTTTTTCTACACTTTAGCAGTACAAAGATAACAAAGCCGTGGGATTTATTTTCGTATATCTAAACAGTGATCCCCGGTACCGTAATAAAGTATCGGTCTAAATCCCCGGCCGCGCGAAGGTCGGCAGTAACAATGAAAATATTGAAATTTTATCACTTCGACCGTGCAAACGCGTTCGCGATATCCAACGATTGCGAGAACGCTTATGGAAAATCGATGTCTGCTTTATCGATGTTACTAAATTATAATTCGAATGGTGCATACAGATGAGTCATTTAACAGTTCTAGAAATATTTGTTTAATAACTATGTAGTTATTGCTTCGCTTGGAGAATACTGTAACTTAGTGTGAGCACCTAGTTAATACTTGATTAATCGGAATAAAATAAACATATATTATATTATTTTAAGTTCCTTTCCTATATTGTTGTTCGGATCTGGCAAACGCACGCATTTAAAAATCTCCCCGTCAAACTACAATACACCTTAATCACAGGAAAGCAAAACCGGCATTTTTATGGGTTGCCATTTGAATGAATTCCATATCGAACGGTATATAGTGATATATACTTACCTATTATATTAAGTATAAGATATAGCTACGAGCAAATCGGATTGGCGCCTTTTAAAAAGTCATAGCGTTAAGATCTTTAACTTTTCAAAGTAACAGATAAGAAGATTAATGGATATTGGAATAATGTGAAAGACTGGAAAAGACCCAACATTTTTGCTTGATTTTAATTGATTAGCAGTGTAATAAAACTGTGGCTAGCTAGAACAGGGACGGCGATAATACGAGTATATGTTCTCCACGTTAGTTAAAATCATTTTGAGAGATAAGCTACTTAAATATTATCTATCTATATTCCTAAATCGTACCTAATAGCTTAGCTTAGAGTATCCGGCTTACCACACTACTTTGTAATACAAAAATATTGACTACTTAATTAAAATAATAATTATTAATTTTTTCTTGATTTTACCGAGATTCGTAACCTATCGTTCTTGTTTTAAGGTGAATATTTTGAATATTATTTTCAGTTTATTTCGTATAATGGTTCAAAGTATACTTATAAGAAAGAAAAATTTTGTCTCTACTAAAAATACCAATTTTGGTACCAATTTTTTTTAAGATGAGCAGATGTGAGACAAGGAGAGGCAAGGCGAGGAGAGCTAAAGCGAGGTATGAGATGAGAAAAGATTCTTCCAAAAATTAATACAAGCCATCATTGAGATTTGATAGATCATTAAAAAAAATGGGAAATTGATTGATGTTGTCAAAGTTGTCATCGAATAAAACGGTTGTGATGTGATGAATCAAAATGTTTATTCGAAGTATTTTTTCCAAACACTTTTAGAAAGTCAAACTACGCTATCGTTTCAACAAATCCCTACGGTGAGTGGTCTTGGAAGAAGAAGCGGAAAGATGATGGGACACGAAAATTACAATATTTTTTTTAATTTGGAACACCACCTGTGTCGCTTAAAATAATTTTTAATAAAACAACAGCGACATCGCGTAAATAAATTCCCCGTCTTATAAAAATACCAAAAAAAAACTCTAATCTTTCTTTGCTATATTTCTGCTATTTAAATTAAAATCTCCGTAGGTTTAGGTAACCTAAAATATATATGCAATACACGCAGGCTCGTCAGATAAAACATTTTACGTACATGTTACGTGCAATAAATTATTACAGTCATCCTTCACGCTGTGACGGGGTGAAAATCTTAATCTTTTCTCGCAACTTTTTCAATTTTATACGTAGGTATCTAAAATTTATTACCCTTTATACATTTTGAATATAAGCCTACTTGCCGAGTAAGGGATAATAGCGACAAACGAACAACAGGGTCTTTATTATTGGGGTCAACCCAAATACAAACACCTTTTCCTTTGTTACTCCTTTTTATTTTCCTTCTCTTAATTCCAATAATCAATTCCTCATCTATTATAATATTTTATGCAACTAATACAGCGTAAATAATACAAATATTGTTTTATGGCATAGTTCAATAGTTCCCTCAAAACCTCAGTACCTAGTCAGTACCCATACTGTCGCTCCTCTTTTCTTTCCCGCCATTATTCACTTGTTTTTTTTTTATGAAAACACAAGGCAAAGATGGCGCCGGATGCAAGTCATTCCAGGCACTGCATGATATTAAATTACTTGTATCACAATAAATTAATTATTAAAGTTAAACCTAATGTTAGAGTCATAAAATAAAATAAATTCATTACACATTATTTCCAACATTAACTGGTTGGTATTTTATTTATTTAAGCTTACAAATATTAATCTGATTATATGTTTAAAAGTAGTACAGTTGTGTTACTGACTTGCGATCATAATTGTTAATGACATAGATGGCACCACGGTTTAGAGATATTATAAATGTGAGTGATTTGGAGGTAATCATTATTATTGCTGTTCGATAATTGTACGAGTGAGAATAAAGTGTATTACTGCTCAAACAAAGTGTTATCCTTCAGTACGTGTGTGTCCTAAACAGTTCCTAATAGTGTCCTAACAGTTCAGAAGTGACCGTTTTAGCCATACTGGTTAAAATCCACGCTTGCAATGAGCCGTCGTTCAAGCCGCCCTGCTATATCAAGCGATGACGAGGAACCGCTTGCTCCGCCTCCGAAAAAGCAACGGAAGCCTCGCAATACGCGACGCCCAAACAACAACGAACGCATCAGTCAGTTGGAGAAACAACTCGAACAGCTAATTCAAAGCAGGAACTCATCGAATCTACCGAGGCTGTCAAATAATACTGAAACGCAAGTCTTACAGCAAAATAATGCACAGGACATTATTGTATCCGCAGGTACGTGTACCAATAATAATAACAACACGCATGCAACAACCTCAACTGCTATTCCAACGGGAAGTGTTCCTATTATTGTTGGGCCATTTTCAACACCTACCCCCTCATTAAGTGGAGAAGGGAATGCTTGCTTACCTGCAACCACGACATGGAGAACTAGTGCCGGTGACTTGTCACATATTTCAACGCCACCTATTGACCCGGTTAACCTTAATTCTACGCAACAAATAACTCCACATGCCACGAGTTTATTTCAAAACCAATCGCATGACAACACAAATAATTTAAGATTTATTAGTAAACCCGACAACGTACCAAAATTTGACGGTAATTCTTCTTTGTCTGTTCACGCATGGTTGCATCGACTGGAGTCGCTAGCGAAGATTTACGGCTGGGACGAAAGGACGCTGATTTACCATATGACCGGCAACTTGGAAGGCAACGCGCTGCTGTGGTTTGGGCATCAGAAAGACATCAATATCTCCTGGGAAGAATGGAAGAAGCGACTTCAAGACTACTTCCCAGCCAGCCGAGGTCTCGCCGCTAAGCTACACGAATTTGTGACTACAATCAAACGTCGTGATGAACAGGTGATAGATTTCTATTATAAAAAATTAGCACAGGGTATATCTTGCGAACTCAATGATAATATGATTTGTGATGTAATAATTTTTACTTTAGGTGATCCGTTACTCAAGGCAGGGGCTCGTGGTTCAGGTTGTAGAGATACTCGTTCTTTATTAAACTATTTAATAGACGCATCTGTTGATATCTCACCGTTTAAAACTAACGACGCCGCTTTAAAAGATCCTAACAGACTTAAATGTTTCACCTGTGGACGCAGAGGTCATTTATCAACCCAGTGTAGGAGTAATTTACGTTGCGATGTTTGTAATAAATTTGGGCATCAGACAGATAATTGCAGATTTTCTAAACAATGTTCACATTGTAATAAAGTAGGGCACGATCGTGATGAGTGTTACAGTCTTAAAAATATTCCAAGACCTAAGACACTAGCTCCTAAAGCTAACACGGTGCAACATGACGGGAACCGCGATATGAAGTCAAAAATTTATAATATTCATCCAATCGATCAAGGTGACCGTAAATATCACAAAAATGCTATCGTTAACGGTATTAGTTTATCAGCTTATATTGACTTGGGTAGTGCATGTAATACAATTACGATTTCAGCCGCGAAAAAGATTAACCTAGTATACAACAAGCAATGTAACACTAGTATAAAAGGGTATGGTGGCCAGATCATTACACCAGAAGGCGAATCATCCCTTCAAATAAGTATTGACGGTGTCTGTGTGACTTGTTCTGTCCTTGTTGTTCAGGATAACCTACAGGATACTGATATGATTGTAGGTCGCGCTTTTAGTGAGTTACCTGGTATTTGTTTGACTAAAACTACAGATACCTTAACTTTTTCCAAAATTAACGAACGCAGCATTATTAACACAGAATTACCATTTGCCAATGAACAAGAAGTCATGCTATCTAAAATAGAGCTAAAAATTCCTCTTGATACAGTAATTGTTCAAGGTTTAAATAAAATAGTTGTATATTCTGAACACGTTGACACAGACACTATCAAAGTTCATAGATCTGAACATAGGTCATCCGGTAAGGAAATAGACATTCCTGAGCAAATGACAGACATGCGTGATAGTATTGGCGTTATAAACGTTGCAATGCCAACCCCTTACTTTATATTCAACAGCTTGTATAGCTCGAGCACATATAAATACGGATAACTTAATTCAATTTGATACAGATTTAGATAATGATAATGATATAAAGAGTCTCCAAGAAATTTTAGAAAAGTTTAGTTATTGTTTTGATGATAACCGTACTGTGGGGGAATGTGACGTTCAGATGAAAATAGAATTAACTACGGAAATACCTTTTTATTACCGTCCTTATCGCATGTCTCTCAAAGAACAGGAAATAGTCCGTGATATTGTACAAGATTTGATCGAAAAGGATATCATTGAACCAAGTAACTCCCCTTATGCTAGTCCCGTTATACTCATCCCAAAAAAATCGGGAGAGTATAGAATGTGTGTCGACTATCGACGGTTAAATAAATTAACTAAAAAAGATCGTTACCCTCTCCCAGTCATTCAAGATCAGTTAGATAGACTAAGCAGTGAGGAATGGTTCACAAAACTAGACTTAGCGGCAGGATTTCACCAGATCAAAATGCATCCTGATAGCCGCAAATATACTGCATTTGTTACGCCATTTGGGCAGTTTCAGTATAAAAGGATGCCTTTTGGTTTGGCTAATGCCCCGGCTGTCTTTCAGCGGGCTATAAATCTCCTTCTTGATCAGTACAGATTTAAATTTGCATCAGCTTACGTTGATGATATTCTCCTTTTCTCTAAGACAGTGTCGAGCGGTCTTAAACATCTCGAACAAGTTTTAGAATTAATAAGCAAATCCGGTCTGGTTCTACGTAGAGAAAAATGTTCTTTTCTGAAAACCAAGATAGAGTATCTAGGACATATTATATCGCTAGGCGAAATACGACCCTCTCCAGATAAAATAGAAGCACTGGCCAACTTTAAGGAACCGACAGACATACAAGCGAGCTATTTCCGGAAGTTTGTCGTGTCGTTTGCTAATAGAATTAGACCTCTTTCCTTGTTGTTAAAGAAAGACACGAAGTGGCAATGGGGTGATGAGCAACAGAAATCATTTATAGATATTAAGTCTGCCTTAGCTTCAAAACCTGTTCTTGCGATATATAACCCCGAATATGATATCCAACTTCACACTGATGCATCTACCCATGGTGTTGGTGGAATTTTATTTCAAAAGCAACCACAAGGGGAGTTGAAACCAATAGCATACTTTAGTAAACAGACCACTGCATGTGAACAAAAATATCACTCCTATGAGTTGGAGGCCATGGCTGTTGTTCTCAGTATTCGAAAGTTTCGAGTTTATTTGCTAGGAAGACCGTTTACCGTAGTTTCCGACTGTCAGGCCTTGAGTGCTACATGGACTAAAAAAGACATGCTGCCAAGGATAGGTCGTTGGTGGTTAGAGTTACAAAGTTACGATTTCACAGTAGAGTATCGACCTGGTGCAAGAATGCAGCATGTCGATGCTCTTAGTCGCTGCGCGCTTCCTTTGCAACATATTACGGAAGAGAATTGGGTGGTTGCGGTACAGAGTAGTGATCCTCAACTGCAAAATATTATTAAAAATATCAAAAGTAAAGATTTTAAAGATTTATATAGATTTAACGATAATATTTTATACAGAAAGGTAAATGATGATTATAAAATTGTAATACCAAAGTCAGTTCGTTGGAGAATCACAAAACTTTTTCATGACGATAATGGTCACATGTGCGAAGCCAAAGTAATTGAGCTCATTAGTCGACAATATTGGTTTGAAAAATTGAGAAGGTTTGTTGTAAAATATGTAAAGAGTTGTATTTCATGTCAATTTGCCAAAAAACCATCAGGTAAACAACGAGGTTTCTTGAATCCGATTGATAAAGGAAACGTTCCCTGGCATACTTGGCATCTCGATCATTTAGGTCCATTTTGTGTTTCAAATAATGGGAATGCGTACCTGTTGGTAGTTGTTGATGGTTTTAGCAAATATACTTGGTTACAGCCAGTGCCGAATACTTGTGCGAAACATGTCGTATCGACTATGAATTTTCTCATTCGCGTATTTGGATTACCAGCGCGCATCATAACCGACCGTGGCAAAGCGTTCACTAGCCAGGAATTCGAAAGTTATTGTACGTCAAAGCAAATTCACCATATTCTTAATGCTGTCGCTTGTCCACGTGCAAACGGGCAAGTGGAAAGATGTAATCGCACCATTTTACAGTCTTTAATTGCATACACAGGAGACAAAGATAGTGACTGGGAGCGCATGGTACCACAGGTCGAAAGGGGCATCAATACATCACAGAATGCCACTACACAAAAATGCCCATTTGAATTGGTATATGGTGTAAAACCTAGGTTTGAAATCGACTTACCGACCATACAACAAAATACGCGTAATTTACCTGAACTGCGAGCCGACGCCCAAGCAAATACTGTTAAATCTTCAATAATATCAAAAGAAAGATACGATCGGAATAGACTGCCTTGTATAAATTATAAAATCGGAGATTTAGTCCAAGTTCAAAGAAGAATTGTTACTAAAGGTCTTACAAGCGGGAAATTAGTTGATAAGTATGCTGGTCCCTATAGGATTACTAAAGTGTATAATAATAATCGATATAGAGTTGTGTCTTTAAATAAACGCGGAAGAAAGTACAATAATGTAATTGCAGCAGATAGAATGAAAAAGTTTATGGTACAAAGTATAAGTGACAATGATGAATCTGAGAATGAAATTGTAAATTAACACAATGCTAAAATCAATTTTATAAAAATCAAATTAATTAAAACACTGTCGATTTTGACAATTTTTTTTTATACTATTTGCAATATATATCTATTTTTTTTCTCTTTTTCTCAAATAAAATTTTGTTTTTGTTGATTGATTTTAGAGATGTGTAATTATTTATTAGCAATCATTTGTTGGGTTAAAGATCTTTAAAATTAGGTATTATAAATAAAAGAATAAATTTGTAAAACACATTTTATAATTTATACTTTATTTACAACTTAAATCTATAATATAAATAATAATATGAATTTAATAAATATATATATATATATATGGTGTGTCCAACAATGATAAAGAGAAACGTCCTGGTGTGTCCGGCGACGATACTGCATTACCCGCTCAGGTGTGTCCAGCGGCGATAAAGTACTAGCCTCCCAGGTGTGTCCGGTGATGGCAAAGCCTCCCAGGTGTGTCCGGTGATGGCAAAGTACTAACTAGCTGGTGTGTCCGGCGATGGTACAGCATAAAACCGCCCAGGTGTGTCCGGGCAGGATGACATCCAGTTATCTTGGTAATACCGATAGCACCCATGTTTTCATTGTACTATTTATTTATATACTGCTATGTTTAAGTTATTTAATATAAACAAAACTTTGAAAATGTACAAATTAAGTTAAATTACAGCTTCTTTAGCCCAATTTTGTAGAAACGTTTTTCATTATAGACCTATGTAAATTAAGACTTTATTACGAGGGCGTAATATATTTATCAGGAAGGCCGAACTACGAGTAACATAAAAAAAAATATCAGTAAAATTTATCGGTTGTTTTGGATTTTCATAGATCATATTTTAAAAAGTGTAAGACATTGACTTTAAGACCTAAGATTTGATAATTGTTTCCATAATTCATTTGTCGCTACTGTGAAGTTACAAAATGGTCATATTCAGACCTAACATTTGTCAATTGTCTACACGTTTCTTTAAAGTTCATAAAATGTTCAGATCGATATTAAATCAAATTCAATGTAAACAAAATACCAACCACTTATTAATTACGAGGCCGTAATTAAATGTCAGGAAAGGCCGAATGTTAGAGTCATAAAATAAAATAAATTCATTACACATTATTTCCAACATTAACTGGTTGGTATTTTATTTATTTAAGCTTACAAATATTAATCTGATTATATGTTTAAAAGTAGTACAGTTGTGTTACTGACTTGCGATCATAATTGTTAATGACATAGATGGCACCACGGTTTAGAGATATTATAAATGTGAGTGATTTGGAGGTAATCATTATTATTGCTGTTCGATAATTGTACGAGTGAGAATAAAGTGTATTACTGCTCAAACAAAGTGTTATCCTTCAGTACGTGTGTGTCCTAAACAGTTCCTAATAGTGTCCTAACACTAATCATGTATTAAAAAACAAATATTCTTTGATACTATTTTACAATCTTAGATACATATTATTTTTATTCAATCAAACAGGAACAATTCATATAAACATGGCTATAATATTCTTAAAAGAGAATAATCAATTAAATAACGCTAACAGCTCGGCCATCCTGCATATCGCGAGTCCCATCGCGTCAGAATAAAAAAAAGTGCCAACTTATTTAGATAATAATATTCTCGAACGTGTTTACAAATAATAATCACTTTTATAAAAAAAATAACGTAACTCCTTGAAAGAATGAAAAATACATTAAATATAAAACAATTAATGAACAGCTCGGCCATCCTATATATCGCGAGTCCCATCGCGTTAGAACCAGTCAGCACAGACAATAGGTACGTACCTACTTTAGATAATAATTCTATTACCAGACTCGTCTGTGGCAGTACCTAATGTATATTACTTATTTATCGTCAATATTTACGACTGCAACATCATTTAAGTAGGTAATTCATTTCTTTTTACAATATTAGCAAGTCCACCACATTCGTTGCATCAACTGAACTTTTACCAAAATTTCGATCAATGGTCCAGGACTGAATTTTGTCTAAAAGCTGCAATGCCTTCATAATCTACTACAGCCTCTTGAGACAGAGAGTCGGTACCTAATACTACAAATATAATATCATGTTACAGCTTTACTTTTATGTATCATTAATTACGGAACCAAAAAAAAATTAAGTGACGACGCTATAATTGCAAGGTATGTATGTAGTTAAGAAAAAAGTAAGGGTTTCTTACCTTTTTCCACCACGGTTTTACAACTGTTGCGACAAAATATAATCCTTATCGTCTAACCAGATTTGCATCGATACCTCTACTAGCTTGCACAACTCCATAATAATTCCACAATTTTTGTATTACTTACATCGCTTTGTCTCATTAAAGTAACCTGGCTACATAAATCAAATATGGCACTTAAAATGATTTCATTGATTCATATTAAGAAATAAAACATTTTTATAATCTAAAGGAGAACATCAGATTTGGGCCTGGAGCGAACAGCTTGTTCAATACCCTCAAATAATCTTGTACATTTTATATTTAAAAATCATCCATCCATTTCATATTTAAAAATCTAGTTACATCATATCATTATTAAAACATTATAATTTCAAGCCTATACGAGGCACCATCCGATATTTTTGATTAAATATACTTATCGGCGAAGCGTTACGTCTAAATGTCGTACGTTTACATCGAAATAAGATACCGTCGTATCGATAGGTACCTATACTAAAACATCGTTGGCGATACGTATTGGACATCGCTAAGTCGCGACACTATGTGTGTGCGATGCGTAAGACGACTATATTTCATTATTCCCATCATTTTCCGCAAAAACAGAATATGCACAATGTGGTAACAATATCCTCGATCTAAAAAAACGATGTCTCATACCTACATGTTCATATTCCAGGCCCAAGGTCCTTAATAAAGTTGCTGGTCTCCTTTTACACATTACATTAGTTATTCACATTATAAATTAAGAGCCAATACACATGAGCTTCACATAAACTTTAACTTATTCGACCAACCCATCGTACCTATTGCGCAAAAGTTAATAATTACTTTCTCCTTTAAAATAATAAAAAAAACATCTATGACGTTAGACCAGGAATGGAAGCTCTCAGTATCATAATTATTTACAAATTAAAACATTACTCAACATCGATAAAGACTAATATTTTAACATGTCAGTACCTACATTCGATGTAATTAAACAGATAAAAAAAATCTAATATAAGTACAAAAAATGTATAGGCTCGTCTTACTAAAACTAACAATTATTAGCTGACATGTGTCGGACATGACGTAGTCCTGATGATTCTGATAATCTCTGTGCTTCCTCTGATGTCCACCCATTCTCCTTCTAATTACAGTTGCACGAATGTTTTTATCTAATTCCGTTTCTTCTGTCAATATCGTCCATTGTCTCTCCATCGATATGCCGTCCCTATTCACCATTTCGTTGCCTCAGTGCTTGTTTGTCCTATCTTTAACCCTTAACCTCGGGTAATTTCCTTATAAATCCAGCCCTTGACCTTGGGCATGATCCATATTTAACCCTTAACCTCGGGTATTATCCTTGTGAAGCCCTAAACCTTGGACATGATCCATATTTAACCCTTAACCTCGGGTATTATCCTTGTGAAGCCCTTAACCTTGGGCATGATCCATATTTAACCCTTAACCTCGGGTATTATCCTTGTGAAGCCCTTAACCTTTACCTTAACCGATCTCAACCCTTGTCCTTGGGTTTCCTTACTGCCGTTTGTCTCTGAAACTCAAAACCAATAAGCTTAGAAACAAGTAAGACTAAATTTTATTCGTAATTGTTCATTTGGGTTTCACCAATTTATTATCTATACTAATATTATAAAGCTGAAGAGTTTGTTTGTTTGGTTGAACGCGCTAATCTCAGGAACTACTGGTTCGAATTGAAAATTTTTTTTTGTGTTGAATAGACCTTTTATCGACGAAGGCTTTAGGCTATATAACATCACACTGCAACAATTAGGAGCGAAGAAATAATGGAAAATGTGGAAAAAAACGGGGAAAATTATTCATTCTCGAGGGCTTTCGTTGCATGCGTTGCGAAAACGATTCAAGATACCAAAAATATATGTATGAAAGCATTATTCCTCTTGAAATGATCTAAAAAAATGTCCACGACAGTATATGTCTATCTTTTAAGATTAACACACTAGAACCGTTTTTATGGTAATCAAATTTGGTCGAACCCACTGCCATACGAAACTTGCCGCGTTTCCAAGTTTAATCTGAATTAATCTTGCTGTGATCCTTTGCTACTTTGCTATTATTTTGTCTTAAGCTTTATTTCTAAGTTTAATTTAATTTAACCTGAATTAATTTTGGTGATAGTTTATTATCTTCCCGAAATTCCTACGGGAGCGGGACCTACGCGGTTGATACTTACGGGTCCCGAAGCGAAGCGAGGGCGGTTCGCTAGTCACTAATATTATTTAAGTTTAGTTTTAGTGGCTCCCAATTCGTCCTTGCCACAATGCTCACATTCTCACTCTTCTCTATAACATCTTTATTTGATCCAAATTATCCTCCATACCCAAAACAAAACTTCAAATTCTTCTACCTAACACACGACAAATCCCTCCGCTCCTTTAAAAACCTCCTTAGTACAACAAATTAGACAAATACAGATGCAAAGCTTCATACAAAGTGCGCCAAACAAACGCGCACATAGACACGGCTCACATACACCAAGAATCAGAACAATTCGGACCACTCGGACCCCGGCTGCTACTTCCAGCGATATGACATTTACAACACACAAATAAGATACTTTTCCTAAAAAAAATATAATTATTATCTTAGTAGCTTTTTCTATTCCACTCTAAATTGCGCATTACAATCCCTCTGACATCCAGTTGCTACAGAAAGGCACAAAAAGTCCTTACTTCCTTGTAATTCAATGATTCATTACTAAACACAAGTCAATGTAAGTATGAGGCAGGAAGTTCCTTGCATGTCTAAAGTGTATATTTGCCTCCGATTTCTAATAAATATTAACTGAAAGGATTGTTGGACAATTTGCAAAATTATTTATTTGAGGGTTAATTTATATAATATGATTATTATTTTCTTTCAAGTACTTAATAGACGTACAAAAACATTATAGAATCCAAATAAATTGAAATAAATGCTAAGTTAGCCAAATGAGTCAATACTCACTACATACAAAACCGAACAATTTTATTTTTATAAAGAGCACCCATCCCCCCGAGTCCTCTTCCTCCACAAGCACGTGCAATCAAAACGATTACGCGCAAGCACCATTATTTCGTACAAAAAATATGTTACTACAGATAACCTGGATTACCTGCGTTATTGAACCCGCCATCCAAGGACTCCCACGATCTCAGTCTACAATCACAATACTGTGGCGACACCGCTCACACGTCACACGGTGATGTCACCGAAGCCTGAAACGCGCTATCGAAGATTTCTACATCGCTGGCATATATACCACGCCTCGAGTACATTCACTTGGGGCCCGGCCGCCCCCCAGGCATGTCGTCTCGCCTGGCGGGAGATCTCCCTTTGCCAAACTGGTAACCTCCGGACAAGAACACGTCCCCTCTGGTACCGGTAGCGCTTCAGGCCTCACCTCCCACTTCACCTCACCGCTCACACCTGACGGACTACAGCAGCACCGCTCGCCACTAGTCACGCATGCTCGTCGGGTTCAACGCAGCGCACGTGGAAGACGCTTCCTGATCCCGGCTAGTTGATCTGCCCATCACGACTGCACGGACGGCTGGAGTGCACATCACTCGCCCTCCGCATTCGTCGTACCGCCCTCCCATCTCGACTCACCGCAGATAGAGGGCATCTCCTGGGTATAACACCTACGTCTCGACGCACCGAAGACAGGAATATTGAAGACTTGACAGCGAGTGTATATCGACCTCCGGTCTGAGCAGGGGGGTGATGTGGCGACATCGCACAACGACATGCCTGGGGGGCGGCCGGGCCCGGGTGTAATTTGGTAAACATGAACAATGGTTACCAAATTACACCCTATGCCAATGACTCCAGTCATACACTTCCATTTCCACTTTCCCGTTTAATCCATATCAATAAATTACATAACAAGATCCAATCCAAGAACATTGCGGAGTCGTCAACCCCAAGGCCCACGAACACATACGCAACCCAAATCGAGGTACATACATGAGCTTAACTTCTGTACTATCCTTATTTTGTGTTAGTACTCCTTTACACTCCACATCCTTCTATCAACATTCCTTCTCAGTTACTGCTGTCCGCCTCTGGAACTCCTTAACTTTATCTATTCGTTTTGCTGGCTCCTTAACTCCTTCAAATGTCAAATCACTACGCAAAAAGCAAGTGAGTGGGCTCGATCATTAGGGCTTCTAATTAACCCAAAAAGAAGTCTCAGGCAATAATTATTGGTTCGAAATATTATCAAAAATCCTTAGACTTATCTAAATTACCATCATTATGTCTGGATAACACACCTTTACAATATGCTACTACTGTTAAAAACCTTGGCTTAACTCTGGATATTAATTTATCTTGGAGGATGCACGTTGGGGAGGTCAGTCGTAAGGTTTTTCATACCATGCACTCGCTTCGACGCTTTCAGAGTTTCTTGCCGTTTAAAACAAAAATCTCTCTATGTCACTCTCTAGTTCTCCCGATTTTAGATTATTGTATGCTATTTGGATGCCACAGAGGAGCTTTTAAATAAACTTGAGCGCTTGCAAAACTTATATAAGGTTCATATTTGGGTTACGACAATTTGATCGTGTGTCGCAGTTTTGCAAGAATCTCAAGTGGCTCCCAATCCGTTTTCGCAGGAATACTCGTATACTGTGCCTCCTGTATAATATATTGAATAACCCTTCCTCTCCCTCATACCTCTGCAACCGTTTCACCCATGCACGCCCGTCTGGCGTAGCTTGCAGAACCCACATTAAATCCCTCCTACACTTTCCCCGTCACAAAACCTCGTCTTATTCCCACTCCTTCACAGTACATGGTGTTAGGCTGTGGAACTCACTGCCACCTAGCATTCGTCAGTCTAAAACTTTGTACTCGTTTAAGAAAAAAAAAGTCAAAGAGCACTATCTTTCCTTATGTTGTTTCTTTTTTTATTTGATTTCATTCAAAGTACATAATTAGGTTTCTTTTTTTTGTTTGGTACACCCTGCCCCTTATACTGTATTTCCAATTTTCTACTTCTACCTTAAGGGTGTCTGGAAGAAATCGCTCTTTAGCGATAAGACCGCCTGTTGTATAACATTTTGTGCAAATGTCTTATGCTGTTGTGTCCTTGCTATGGTGTACAATAAAGCGTATCATTGTTATTGTAATTTAAGTGCTTGGTGCCAGAAACTACTTTCTCTCCGGATATAATTTTACAAAAACAAAATAACCGACTTAAACATCGACAAGCAGAGATAATTCAAAAACCATTCGCCAGATGTTGCTTATTTTAACCCATCTAGATTTAGGTGTAATGTTCCCATCAATACAAATGAATCAAGCCCAAACACAAGGTAATAACTACTATAAAACGTTGAGGAGTTCCCTCGACTCTCCCTCGGCTCCATCATCAGACCGACTCCAGACCTAATTTATTTATTTAACACTTTAATGTTTCAACACCATACAATAAAATACACGAAATTCCTTCATCAAAATGTACTTAGTTCTTTAACATATTTAACGAAAACATTAACAAATGCACAAGTCATTCCTACAATTTGTGAAAGTTCCCCTCAATTTCTCTGGGATGCCATAATCAAATCCTGGCGTACTTATTATGGTACCACCTACGAAATATCTATTTTCCAACGAAAAAAAAAAGTCAAAATTGACTCATGAACGACGATGTAGTCCACGAACACATATAAAAAACATAATCCTTACTTCCTTACTAATATTATAAATGTGAAAGTGTGTTTGTTTGTTTGTTTGTTTGTTTGTTTGTTTGTTTGTTTGTTTGTTTGTGACGCTTTCACGTCGCAACAAAGCTATTATATGGTAAGGTTTATGTGTGTGGGGATAGTTAGGAGGATGGAGAGTGACGTAGGCTACTTTTTACCGCGGAAAAACATCCCATTCCCATGGGAAGATCGATGTTTTGTTAGTTGCTAGATATTTATTTTCGGAGTTGTCAATAGATGGCGTTAATAAAATTCATTTGCAAGTTCTGAATTACGCTATCAAATACTACATGTAATTTACTTAAGTCAAATGTAATAGGCTACTTTAGCTCTGCCTCGAGAACTCCCCGCTCCGGCTGTATTCAGTGTACCGCCCGCCCGCTGGCACTATCCTGTTGGCTGATGTCCGCAAGTTGCTGGACTCGCCGACACCGGTGGTGGGCGCGGACGACTGGAACTGCAAGCATCCGGGGTGGAATAGCCTAGCTGCCAACAGAAGTGGAAGGCTACTTTTTGATGCCGCTGAACAGCACGGCTACTCTGTCTGTGAGAGAACGCGTGTGTGCAGTATTCCTCGACATGGAAAAGGCGTTCGACCGTGTTTGGCACGACGGCTTTCTGTACAAGATCTCGCAGTCGTCGGCGCCCCGGAGTGCCGTTAAGGTGATCTCCAGTTTCCTCGAAAATAGAAGCTTCAGAGTAGTGGTTGAAGACGCCGAATCCACCGAGCGTCCGATCGCAGCCGGCGTCCCGCAAGGGAGTTGCCTGTCCCCGGTCTGCTACGCCTGATACACCGACGACATCCCGGCGGCAGGGGGGCGTCGCTTGCCCTGTATGCCGATGACGTGGCGTACATCACCACGTCGCTGAATAGAACCCACGCCATCGTCAAGATGCAGCGTGCGCTTGATGCCCTCCCCGAATGGCTCGCCGCGTGGAGACTGTCGGTGAATGTCGGGAAGACGCAGGCCGTGAACATAGGAGGATACCTCAACAGGCGGGACCCTACTCTGGAGCTTCACGGACAAGATATCCAATGGGCCCCACAGGCCAAATACCTGGGGGCAAAATCGACGGAAGACTTTCGATGAAGCCACAGGTTACGAAAGCCGTCGCGAATTCCAGAAGCGCGATGGCAGAAACCAGTGCTCTCCTCGAGCCTCCCTCTCGGACTGAAGCTCGGGGTCTACAAGACCTACATCAGATCCCGCCTCACGTACGCGGCACCGGCGTGGTACGCGCTCGCCAGCGAACCGCAGCGCAAGAGGATGCGCGCGGTTCAGGCGATTGCGCTCCGCCGGCTGACTGGTGCGCCGAGGTACGTCAGGAACGCCGTCATCCAGAGGGACCTTCGAGTCGAGAGCCTGGACGACTTCATCGAGAGATTGGCACGCAACATGTTCGGGCGTGTCGACGCGTCGCGGTTCCCGCATCTGCAGGACCTGGTGCCGCTCCACACCCGTCCACCGGACCGCTGGGCCTTCCCGCGTGACTTGCTGGTTGCGCGGGACGGGGCTAGCACTGACTGATACTGGGGCTTCGTAAGTCCTCGCCCGGCGCTGATCGGCTCCTGCTGGGCTTCCCACCAGCGGGATTCACCCGGTAGGGCCTCGATCGCCTGGGCGGCGCGAAGATGAACCCCATCCCGTTTAAGACTCTGTGGCCTGTAAAAAGGCCACCACTCACTGGACTTGACCTATTGGTTAACCACAGATGGACAACCAAGGGCCTTAGGGCCCAACCCAAGGACCGGCCCGTTTTAACGGGCCGCGAGAGACACCCCCAAAGGGGAACTAACTGTCCCGAGGGCTCCACACACCTCAGACAGGGTGGAGTGAAGAGAGCGAGTAGTAGGCTACTTTTTAGCCTAAATTCCTACGGGAGCGAGACCTACGCGGCTGTTACCTACGGGTCCCGAAGCGAAGCGCGGGCGATTCTCTAGTATATCTATACGGTCGAATTGAGAACCTCCTTTTTTTTAAAAGTTGGTTAAAAATGGAAGTCCACAGAAATTATTACGTAAGTTATCAATTTACTTGTCGTAGTAATAATCCAAAATATATCTACCTGATATACCTTTTTAGTTGTTTTCAATATAAAGATATTTATTGTATAATTTAATACTTTAAAACTTAGAGTTATCTCCTACATAAATGCATAAGAATGAACTAGCTTTCCGCCTGCGGCTTTGCCCGCGTGGAACCCGGCCACCTCGCGCACTTTCACTGAACTGGACAGCGCCCCTTCCCTGGACCCATTCCAAAATACTTTTTTTTTAAGCTGAAACCCTATTACAATTTCAATTTAATATTGAGCAAAATCGACCTTGCAGTCCAATACCTGCTGCTTCCCTTTCATAAGAAAGTCCGACTCCATCCCGGCCCAGAAGCCACCTTTAATGAATCCGCATTTTACGATCCCGCGGAAATGTCCTCTTCAATTTTAAAGTTTAGGGGTGATTTTGAAAAAATACTGAAGCACATAATATTTTTTAAGCTTAACCAAGAGACTGGACATTAATTTTCAAGTTCCTAACTTGGAAACTACCGAAAATACCATAGAAATTTTCACCCCGCATGTTTAGGGGTTGGAGGGTTATTTCGAAAAAAACACTTAGTTTTTTTTTTATTTACAACAAAGAGTATGTATATACCAATTTCTATCTTGAAAATTTTATTAAATCCGATACAATCTTTCAACCCCCTTTTGAAGGGGTTGAGGGTTAACTTTCAAAAAAAAAATCTGATACACGTACCTATTCATTATTTTGCAGTAAGCAACCAAAATCCAAATTTCCAAGTGACTAACTTCAATGGTGTAGAACTTTCATGTAAAAGTTTTTCACCCCTTTCACCCCCTTCAGGGTGGAATTTCCAAAAATCCTCTCTTGGTGCTCCCCTACCCTCCCCAAGGAATAAATATGCCAAATTTCATGTTTCCAACTTAGAAAATGACGGACTTCTACATATATAAACTTTCAATCCCTATTTCACCCCCTTAGGGTTATAATTTCTAAAATTCCTTCCTTAGTGGGTGTCTACTCAATAAAACGACCCTACTCACCAAATTCTATAGCTGTAACAGTTTTTGCTCCCCGATGATGAATCAGTCAGTCAATCAGGACATGTTATTTTATAAGCATAGATTGAAATGTACATACATACCTATACATAAGTTAGGTCCAAAGTAAGAAATAACGGTGCCGAACATCATATTTTAATATCTCATTATTATTAATTTTAAAATATTAGGTACTTTATTTCCATAAGCTATTTCCTCCTAAACAGTATTAATCTTTATCCGATAAGTAAGTATATTATTTACATGGACTATTTAATGTAGATCAAAATTATCCTTTATTGTTTATCATTTAAATGAGTGTTCACAGATTAAAATTATACGCATACAATACAACCCATACATCGATGATGCAATCAAAATTCCTTACAGCGAAACGGCTGGTGCCAAATACGTAAATAAATGTAATTGTACTAAAAGTCTCAATTTAATGTTTTATTTTCCTATTTGCACTAATAACCAAAGCTTCTAAGAGAAGGAAAAATATTGTGTTAACCACTATTATGCTTGCAATAGTTAAATCGTAACGCGAAATAGTATAAAACTGTAGTCAGTTAACCAAATCTCTTTATGTTTAATAGGTTTAAATAACGGCAAAAAAAACAATTCATACTTACTAATATACATAGGTAGGCGTGGAAGGAAATTTTATATATCCTTTTCGAAAATCCCGTCTTCTGAACTATTGGGGTCAACCCAAATACAAACACCTTTTCCTTTGTTACTCCTTTTTATTTTCCTTCTCTTAATTCCAATAATCAATTCCTCATCTATTATAATATTTTATGCAACTAATACAGCGTAAATAATACAAATATTGTTTTATGGCATAGTTCAATAGTTCCCTCAAAACCTCAGTACCTAGTCAGTAGTGTCAGTACCCATACTGTCGCTCCTCTTTTCTTTCCCGCCATTATTCACTTGTTTTTTTTTTATGAAAACACAAGGCAAAGATGGCGCCGGATGCAAGTCATTCCAGGCACTGCATGATATTAAATTACTTGTATCACAATAAATTAATTATTAAAGTTAAACCTAATCATGTATTAAAAAACAAATATTCTTTGATACTATTTTACAATCTTAGATACATATTATTTTTATTCAATCAAACAGGAACAATTCATATAAACATGGCTATAATATTCTTAAAAGAGAATAATCAATTAAATAACGCTAACATTATATAGTAACATTATATCAATAAATTACTTTGTGGAAGTTTATTATACCTATAGATTGGTGGAATCAAAAAGGACGTGTGATTTCAACGTGTTAATCATAAGTGTATTTATAAATACCTATCTACAAGAAATAAATGATTTGAGTCTGAGTTTGAGTTTCAGTTTTTCGTCTTCAATTTTTTTTAAGTTTTATAGTATCGGTGATCTTATGTATACTAAATCTTCAAACCAATAGTTAAATCTTTAGAGTTAATACAATTTTGAAACTATGTTAGAACGATATTGGATCAATCAATGGCCAAAAGGCAGCATAAAAATTTTACCTTTTTGATTTTTAATCTCACTGTGAACTCTACACAATAGGAGAGGAGACTTTCATTTGTAACGTAATGGGAACGTTCTGCTTCAGTTGCAGAATTACTAATGCATAGGTACTTGAACCACAGCGTGTTTATTTGTTAGCAATGATAACTAACAGATCCATAAAAAAGTAGTGTTTCATGCTTCACTTGCGAGGAAACAGCTAAATTACAAAGAGATAAATTACTTTGAAAATTATATCGCTTTTAGCTTTCACTTCTACGATATGACAAGCCCACTTCGTGAAAATTTGTTATTTAAATGAAAGAAAATCGACTTGATTGTCTTCGTAAAGTTTTTCCTTTACTCTTTTTTACTTGATTCAATTTAGGTATTTGGAGGATGAAACTTTGTTCTTTTTCCACCGTTCTGCGTATTTAGAAGCAATTATTTATGGACGTGTGAATTTATTTTCTGAGTAGTATAAAATAAAAGAGTAAAAAATTTACGAAAAGATTGCACCTACATTAAATCGAAGAAGTATCCAGGGTTACTGGATAAGTCTAATATTTTAGGAGTTTAATAATATAATATTATGTAGTAGCTGACCCGGCAGACGCTGTCTTGAAACATAATAATTATTTATATCTCAGGTTCTAAGAACCTTATTTAAATGAGATTATCGCCATTTTTAAGTTAGACTGCCATAAATACAACTAGAAAACTGCATCAAAGTTTTATAAGTAGGTACTTTCTGCGTGATGCCAGGACAAACATGCAAACTTACAAAATTGTTAAAAATAATATTTTTTGCTTTCATTAACCCTCTGAAGATCACATATTTCTTTCTTTTCTTTCTTTTTTCTTTTATCTCTTATGTACTTACAGTCCAAACCATGTTACATTTACATAGTACCTCAATAATATACTGGCTATCCGTCCGCGGCTTCGCTCGTCCCCTATTTTAGCCGATAAGGGGTAGGTTTTTGAAAATATAAATAGCCTATGTTTAACCGTGCGCCATGTACTATCTTTCTGAGTCAATCAATTCCTATATTATACATCTTGCAGGTCTCTTCATTATTCGTTTGTAATCGTGTGCTTAAAATAAAAACCACAATGTTTTAAGTCGTAACACAAGTGGTTATTGATGGACATGATAGTAAATTTTTATCAGGCTTTTGTTTTTTAGTTAAGGATTAAATCCCATAGTGAAGGAAGAATAGATTTTACTATTCAGATATAATACGACAAAGGACTAATATAAATAAAAATGGTCACCGCCATTTTATTATAGCAGCTCAAAAGATTATTTCTGACCTCACTCGAACAAAGACCATTCTATTTCATTTTTCAGGTTTCGCCTGTTCGTAGCTACGAGTAAACGAAACCTTATTACTACTAAAAAAATAACTATTAAACTCAAAAGAAGGCTTTTACGTTCCAAATCCTTTGAATTAAAATGTGTTGAAAAGTTTTTAAGTAATTCATTACTTACCTACTTAATCCACAAAAAACACTGATAGGTAGTTTGCCTGACCGGTCACTGACATTCGCGCCCACGCCCACAAGTGTAAGAAGATCTTCGCTAATGACATTATGCGAGGTTTTTGACAAGTAGATACAGGAGGCAAACTGTAAGGCACTGTCTCTGTCACCCACATGTCACCCACGCGCCAAAAGATCCTTGTACGACAATACACGGTTTTCGAAGTTGTCAAAAGGTGCGTAAGACGCCCCCAGACCAGGTGGTCTGACGACCTAAAGAATACAGCGGGCATCCGCTGGATTCAGAGGGCTCAGGGATTTTGTCCAGCAGTGGACACTCAAAGGCGAGTGGATGGATATACGGAAAGAGAATCCTAGAGTAGGACTGAACTCCACACGTGTGAAGCATTATTTATTTATATAATGTTTCAAAATGTTGATGTGGCAACGTTACTTACTGACCAACTGATACAAGATCGATTTGGCATTGAAATTTTACGAGTGCCGGTCTTTAAGATAAACTACGTCGTTGAAGTTCTTATAGAGGACATAAGGGAGAAAAATTTGGACTGGACGGCAACTTATTGCCTATAAATGTGAATGTGTATTTGTTTGTGTTTCTTTCACATCACTACGCATGTTTTTATATATTTTCGTGTTTAGAAACAGTTAGGAGGCTGATGAGTAATATGGTAATAGGTACTACTTTTTACCACGGTAAAATATAATTATCATTCCCATGGGACCCATCATAATGTGTAAGATGCGTACTACCCATGCTCATATTGGACTGCGGTAAGCATTATCCCTGTTTAACTTCTAGAAGTTCTTCTGCCATAATAATATACTCTCGCTCTCCCTTAATAATTATTAATAAACTCTTTTTGTAAGTGAGTTATATTCACAATATTGACTGTTAAAATTGTAATTGTCTCCTTAACTTTCCTAGTGAATTTAAAATTCATAATTGCATCGTTCAAAGCTACAAATAAACAGCCGTATGTCCTCAAAATAACTAAGGATATAAGGCTCTTTATTTGAACGAATAGTTTCTTTGCTAAGCGCAGAAAACTTCCAATTAAACTTTAGCAATTTGCTAGGAAACAAAGATAGGACTGTATTTGGGATTAAAAGTCTGGTTAATTTTTGCCACAGTAAGTTTGTAATTTTTACCTACTAGTATTTGAGCTATCTACACTGAACTTGTTGATGTTGATTTTTTTTTTGTAAAATTGGTTACTTCATATTATATGACGCATTCCTATTCGTCTTTGAGTTAATAGGACATGACTTTTTTATTGGTTCTCCAATACTTTAATGGAAACTAATAAAAAAATTATATGTTTGTATGGTTATTATGATTGGCTGAGGGTCGGTCAATTATATGACTTTTCATTCTATATTCCTGAACTATGTATTTTCATCCAAGTAGTTACACTATACAAACTACGCAATAGGTGCTTGTTGCGCGAAATGAAACAATATTCTGGGCCAAACACCCAAGCAACTCATTTATAAACGTTCTTATTATTCGGCACGTCTTGATATAATATTAAATTTATTTTATCTCTTCTAAAACCCTTTTTTCCCCGCTCTGTATGCGAACCCCACTATGAATCAGCGGCACGGATTAAAAATTATCAAGCAAATATCATGGATTAACTATCTCCGACACATTTATAATACCTACCCATATTTAAATGTTAGAAATTAAAACAGAAAGTTCAGCTTTTAAAGAATAATAAAAGCTTCAACATAATGTAGAAGGTTGCTTCTTTTTCGCACATTGCCACTTTAATACATGCGAATAATCCCGCTTCCTACCAAATTGAATTCGTATAGAATTTCAACTAGGGCAAGCCCGCATTTGAGTCAAACCAATTTATTTAACAATGCGATGTGAATTTTGTTGTATGAGTAGGTACCTATTACGTTCAGAAAGTTTGAGGAGTCAATTCGCACTTCACGACGCGGCACTTCACAGCAACCAAATTCAAATTGCTTGTGGTGTGGTTGCACTCATTTATTAGCGGTTTATTAAGTTGGTACTCACCAAAAATTGAAATCGTGAGTACCTGTTTGCATTTAAAATAAGCTATAGACCAAAGATCCGACTGTTACAGATCGCTAGTTAGATCTACATTTTTGCTTTCCATATCAAACGGAACGTATATCTTTATCGCACAGGCATTAAACCCTTGGATCTCTTTGTACGAAAAATGATTTTGTATTCGTAAGGGATCTCTTAACAGATTTCTTTAGGTACAAATAAAGAGTATCGGAATCTTTGTAATATAAGTTATTCAGCAATCATCTAACAACTTCGTAAATTGAGACTAGCGGCGTGAGTTGATCCCTTTTTAAATGTTGATGTGATTCTCCGATTTCAGCTATAATATCTGGATATTGTTATTGCTTCGCTTGGAGAAATTCGAAGTTTAAGTGAGATTTTAAATAAAGATCTATATAAGTATGTCCATGATTATAATCTCACGCTAACGGCTGCCTAATCATTTAAACAACTACAACATACGCATCTTATCTTGACCGGTCTGAAATTCGTTTTCGGATACCCTTGTGTATGCATGGTCACCTACCAATCCAAACCTTCTAGACAAATATTTAAACAGATGAGCCTACGGCTGCCTAAAGTGGAAACAGTCAACGGTTGAAAAGAGAAAAAAAACCGACTTGGTATCAACTTGATATCATCTCCGTTATCTATTCGACTATCAGTTTAAAGTCTGTCTTCCACGCTCTATTTTGTATCTCTATGATCAAAATACCGCGGCCACGACGGTGCTTCGATACATAGCTTCGATAGCGATGTGCCACAACGTATTCGCATGCCAGTGACAAAAATATATTTTTATAGCGATTTAAAAATTATAGGTTGATCAGAAATATATAAAAAGTAATATAAAAAACCTCGCAATATTTCAGTAAGCTCGTGGAACTAATTTGTTTTACTGGCAACGCTTGCTTTCTAAGTCAGCGAGTTGAATGTTATTGTTTGTTCTGTTATTTTGAGTGCTCATTTTGTGATAAAATGCCATAAACTATTCATAATATTATTATTATAACATTTCCGACTTTGTTGTCAAAATGACACGAGCGTTAGAATGTTGTTGTTGTTGTTGTAGACTGTTGTGTTGCCATAAAAAAGGAAACTTTAGCGCCATCATGACAGGTTTTCTATATTCCTGGTCAAGTTATAAGTACCTACATTATATTATCCCTCTGTATCATCGCGTAGCCTATAGGCAACATACCGTTTGTACCCTCGCCAAATTCATATTATTGATTTTGTTTGGTTAAAATGCACCGTAAACTATGGTCAACAAACCAATGTTTCAAATTAGTTACAAAAAAACTAACTAGATGGCATTATCTGTCGCAAATCGAAGTTAATATTTCAACTGTCGGTAATTTCAACAAGTACGTGCGTGCTCTGATTTGAAAAATAGTAAAAAATTGGATTTTGAGTGTTTTTGGGTATAATATTGCGAACATGGACAGGTAAGTGCATGAACTTTGATATTTTTAATTAATTTAGACAAAATTAATATTATTTTGTACTTATTTTTGAACATTTATCTTTGTTTCTCGTAGGCTACATTGACCGAATAGGTAGTTATTCTGTATGACAAGCAAAATGTTTATTATGATTTTATAATATTCCAGGAGGGCTCGCAAGCGGCCTCTTAAGGACTTGGAGATTGCTGTCGCACTAGAAAACGGTGCAGACAGTGAAGACGGTTTGGATTTTGACGATGACAGCCTCGAAGATCCTGATTTTATACCCGGATTGGAAACATTTGAAGATGATACTGCCGGTGTAGATATTGACGTGGATTCTATAATAGAAACCTTAGAAGAGGACAACGAAAACCCATCTACTAGCGCAGAAATTGCTCCATCACACGTAAGCCTTCCTCAGCCTTCTTCAGCTCAAGCCATCCAACAAGGGAAGAAAAATAAGCCCGCCAAATTGAATCTACGTTGGAAGAAGAAGAATCTTCAGCTGATTCCTGATCAGCCTTTGTTGGAATATCTAGCTAAAGAAGGCATCCATGTTCTTGGTACGATAAGAAGGAATAGAATACCGGATTGTAAGTTGCAATCAGAAAAGGTCATTGTGAAAAAAGAGCGTGGGTACTCTGAAGAATATGTAGCCGATGTCAACGGGGTCGATGTGTCTACTGTTGCTTGGAAAGACAACAAAATTGTTATCCTGGGTTCAACTTTTGCTGGGCAAAAACCTGAAACTGATGTTCGAAGATGGGATAAACAGAATTCAAAGTATGTCAAAACAAAGCGACCCAATGTAGTTGGAGAGTACAATCGCCACATGGGTGGCGTCGACCTCATCGACAGCATTATGGGCATTTATAAAATACGGCTGCGTAGCAAGCGATGGCATCTGCGCCTTTTCTACCATTACTTAGACCTCACGATGGCTAATGCATGGCTACTTTACAAAAGAGTGTTTAAGTACAAAAACGTACCAGGATCCGGCCGTTTATCATCAGCGGATTTTCGTCTGGAGGTTGCAGTATCTCTTTTTAAAATGGGCACAAAGTCTGTTATGTCCAGTCGCCGTTCGGTGGAGAACGAGCTTCAAGCCAAAAAGCGCAGAGGACCTGCTCAACATGCACCTCCAATGGCAGTACGACAAGACCAGATTGGGCACTGGCCTATATGGTCTGATAAAAAAATCAGATGCAAGTTTCCAAAGTGTACGGGATTACACAATACATGCGAAAAATGTGGGGTAGCATTGTGCTATACTAAAACAAAAAATTGTTTCAGAAACTTTCACCTTTCATAGAGGAAATTTTCTGAAACAGTTTAAAGTTGATTGTAGATGTTTCTGGTCTATTGTCTCAGTGTTGCCTCTAGGCAACACTCCCTTTTTCTTTAATTTCTTCGAAAATAAATAAATATGTAAAAAATCCCGAAACACGTGTATTTTATTTTTTCGTTGTTAGACTAAATGCAAAAAATTAGAAAAATCCAAGTTCTTGAGTGATAGAGGGTTATGTATATTTTTACTTAGCGATTAGTAATAAACCTACTCGTATGAGAACAGATATACCATAGCATATTATTATTATAAGACTACGTAGGTAGGTACTACGTACTATATAGTTCTACAATACAAATATTTGTGATTTACCTTTAAGCTTTGATAATGGTAATTAAAATCGTGACGGGTAGGCTAAACATTAGTCTAGTATTGTTTTAGCCAATGACCTCGCGGGCCTTTTAGTAGGGCAAAATAATAATTACAAAAAACAAACAAATAACGTCGGACACAATTATTTTTTCACAAAAAGTTGTTTGTAAGCTGCGTATAAAAGATATAAAATGATTTGGCAAACATTTATTAGTGTTTGCGAAACAAATATTTTTACGATTTGTTAGCAAAGTACAAGTTTATGATGTTTGATATTGTGAAAGAATATGGACGAGGACGACTACTTCATAATAACAGAAAGCTACTAACTGAGAATAAATATTTATCCGTCACATAAACGTGTGCCTCTGCCGAGATGCGAAGATAAGACCTCTGGCTACGCAGATAGGGTCAAGGAATGTTTTTTAACTTTTTCGACTTCAAAAAAGGAAAAAGTTCTCATTTTGACTATATTTTTTATGTACTCATAACTTGTGACTGGGTGTTCCGATTTATATAATTATTTTTTATTCGAAAGCTGTTCTTGTCTGGCCATGTCAGAAGTGCGCGCCTTGAGATTTGAGCCCGGAACCCTCGAGTAATAGCTCGAATTCTTAACCACTAGGCTATCCAGTTACAGATCGCTAAAGATCGCTTACAAAGCGATTAATAGCAAACGCGCGTGAGTTAATGAACTTATTGCTAGTTGCATGACTAGGGTCATTCCCGCTAGGTAACAGCCTGTCGTCAACACTGTTGGCGATACAAAATATAAAAAGCTATACCATGCATGGCTGACGCGACGGTCATTAAACTGTAGTGTATAGTCCTACAAACATCTTTTGGCGCGTGGGTGACAGGGACAGCGCCTTACAGGTAAGGCAAATTGTAAGGCGCTGTCTCTGTCACCCACACGCCAAAAGATCCTTGTACGACGTTACCTAACGTGACCATGTTATTTTTGGCTCGTTGACATCGTCTGTAATCGTCAACTTCCAGGTATAGTGAACATTTACAACTGCACGTTCAGTTGGTTCAGTCAGGCAGGACAGTCCCGACAGATAGCGTCGGGACTGTCCTGTTTAATACAGAACAGGGTCATAAGGGGTCTCTACAGATTTTCTATCTCCTATGATTTTACGCGTGAGGCGAAAAAGTGACTCAATGCAATTTTATGCGGTTTTCAGTATTGTGTTGCTCGATGTCTAACTTTAAAAAACAAGTGCATATTTCATGTAAATACAACGATTTAAACCTGAGATATTAACACTAATAATTTTTTGAGTAAGTATATCCGTTCATCACGCAAACTGCTACATTATATTTTTACATTTGTAAAAGTATACCTAATAAGTTTCCCGATGCGAAGCGACGGCAGACTTACTAGTTACTATAAAAATAAAAGCAAAATCCAAGTCGCCATCTTGTGTTGCTGACATCGAAGGGGTCGACATTTAAATTTACGACCGGACTATCGAACCATAAAACAATTTTACGTTGAAACTGCTTTTTGCTTGGAAGTTATTCATTTTTACGGAACTACTTCGACGTAAATTGTCGCATAAATAAACGATCGTGCGAGTTTCTGGAAGTTTCTGTGCGTGATTTGATTGAGGGACTGTAACGGCGTGAATTTGTGCGCTGTTTGTTATGTATGTATGCTGTTTGTATTGTTTATGTATGTTAAAGAGTTTCAACCCATTAATGGCCAACTGCAAATATTTGAAGGAGTACTAACGCCTAAATCGGGAGTTTTAAAAGACTGAATCTGATCTAATCGGCTAAACTTTTTAGAGTCGACTCAGTCCTTAAGGCTGGCAACACATTTGTATCCAAATGAGTACTTTACTAAATGGACTATATTATTTACAACAAATACTCTTTTCAAATTCAAATTCAAATATTTATTTCTTCGAAGTAGGTTTTTACAAACACTTATCGAACGTCAAGTTACGCCATCGCTTCAACAAATCCCTACGGCGAGTGGTCTTGGAAGAAGAAGCGGCAAGAAACTCCCAAGGAGTCTTTTTTTTCTCTTTCTCCACTCACAGTTACAGTTGCACTTACTTCTAATTACGGCTAAAATACGAAACTCATGTCCAAGCTGATTTATCATTAAAATATTCATCAAGTTTGTAATAACCTTTCGTCATAAGAATGCTTTTGACATGAGTTTTAAGTTTACAGTACGGCATTTCTGTTAATTGTATCGGAACTTTATTATAAATTTTAATGCAGTTACCCATGAAAGAGCCACCAGTTTTGCTAAGTCTGAATTTTGGTACAATCAGTTTAGCCTTATTTCTAGTATTTATATTATGAACATCACTTTTTTTAAGAAAACAGTCATGATATTTTTTTACATACATAATATTATCCAAAATATATTGTGATATCACAGTTAATATATTTATTTCTTTAAACAAATGCCTAAGCGAATCCCTTGGCCTGAGGCTGTAGATGGCACGTACTGCTCTTTTCTGTAATATAAATATTGATTCTATATCTGCAGCTGAGCCCCACAACAGCAGACCATAGGACATTATACTATGGAAGTAGCTAAAGTAGACTAATCTTGCTGTTTCCACGTCAGTCAAAAGCCTTACTTTTTTGACAGCGTAGGCAGCAGAACTAAGTCTCCCCGACAAGGCTTTGATATGAGGACTCCATTGCAAATGAGTATCAATAGTAAGGCCTAAAAATGTTGTTGAATCTACTGTTTCTAATACCTCCTTATTCAGCACAATGTGTGTAGGAACCTGTTTAACGTTTGGTAACGTAAATTTAAGACATTTGGTTTTCTTCGCGTTTAACAATAAATTATTGTGTGTGAACCAGTTTAGTACTTGTGAAACAGCATTATTTACATCGTCAAGCTCTGGGAAAAATACTCTGGGAAAAATACTCTGGGCAAAATACTCTGGGCAAAATACTCTGGGCTGGCGACTATTTGCCTGACTTTGTACAACCCAGTTCAATGCTGATGTTATTTAGCAACCACAGTATGTAATACGCGTTCTGAGAAATTTCACGCGTTTAACTGCGTCGTTTCAAGAGACAAAACCCTGGGACAGATAGACAGACAGCGGGGGGTTAATAGGTTTTCAGTTTGTTTACTTTATGTATTAAACCCTGAACATTATGTACCTAACTTCTTTAAGCGATTTTTTTTAATAATCCAATAACTGTCACTGACGATTCATTCAACATTCAAACCAATTAAGAAGGCAATATACATGTCAAATATATTTATTTTATTTTTTTAGGTGTTACAAAAGTCTTTTATCAATACTGGGAAAAGACAACTATTTATACCGCCCATATTTTACGTTAGGATGGTGATGCACTGGGTAACGAGAATAATTTATTAAGATTTATTTTTCGAATAACAGTTACTACGAGTACTACATACAGTAACCGAATGTGGCGTCTGATAAATTCATCATCATCTCAATTCACCATGACCCACTATTGAGTACGGGTTTCTTCTCAGAATGACCATGAGTTTTGCACACTCTCCAGCGTACAGGTTTCCTCACGATAATTAATTTCCTTGGCCCTTCGTTAAAATGTTTAAAAAGCACTTAACCCCAAAAAGTTATAAGTGCGTGCCCAAGGATTCCTTGATAAATGGACTATCTAATCCATTTTTCAATTTGCATCAATAGTTCCTGAGATTAAACCGTTCAAACAAACAAATTTTTAGTTTATAATATCGAAGTATAGATTTTATGTTGGGCTTGGGACGAGTATACTACGAACCTTAAGCTATCCAAATACGATGGATCCTGTCGTAAAATGAATAATAGGGGCATATTTCACGGAATTTTAGCTACATTGCCTGGAAAATCGGCAAAAACTGAAAATGGGCTGGTATTTTCTGGCTAAAATTGAAGGATTTCTATGGAATAGCTATTGATCTTTGCCGCGTTAGGTTTTTCGTAACGTGTGTGACTAGCATATTAACAAGAGGAGCGATGTAAAGCGCTGTCAATATTGAAAGGAAAAGCGTTCTCAGGAAGATTAATTATTTTCTTGAAATGTATGTAATTTATCCATTATAGTGGTGGCGAAGTGCCTTGCCCTTCTCTATGGAGACACCCGAGCCGATTAATGGGTCGAAGCCATCCAAATCTTGTCTGTTTAGAAATTTCAGCTTTTTGGGTTATCATGACGATTCTACCGGGAAGCAATGCTAGCTGCGCCACTGAATGGGATATACATCCTGAAGGAATAACATAATATATTATTGGACGTGAAGTTCACTGATTTATCTTAACTGTTACGTTATATTCAAAATCGATAATAACAGTAACTCAAAAATTACCCGCCGGATGTTGCTCAAATGCGACCAGTTAATATCGGTTTAAACAGAAAAAAATGATAATTTCTCCATTTTGAAGTGGTTTAACAATAATTGTCCTTAAAGGGCCAAAAAACTTACATAGACTTTCGTAGAGATCTTTTGTGTTTAAAATGTTTAATAAGAATACCCACGTCATTAGCATTATTTAAAGTATTGCGAAAAGTCAGTAGATAATTTTCTCGCTTGAACTAGTAGGCAAGCCGGTGAGAATGATGAATGTGTTGCATTGCAATGAGGGTAACCGTTTTTGTGCTCACCAGTTGGCGCCACTGCAGAGGGAGGTCATGCTGTCAAAGTTTTTGTCAAAAATATAGCTGTCAAAGTTTGTTTATTGTCTGCATAGAGATATTACACTAGAGGGCAGAAGCCAGGCTTCAGAGCGTACCTCGGATAAAAAGAGACGAAATCTTTAGTAATCACCTTTCTCTTTCTGGCTCATCGGGATTGGAGAGAGATAGGTAATTACCGTTATCGTTGTTTCTCTTTCTAACCGGGGGCGATTGCAATGTATGGACAGCCGTATGGCTCACCCATGATATCTCTATAATATCTCTATGGAAATGACAGGCAGACCTCACTCTGCACTAGCGGCCTCTAGCGGCGAATTCACACGCGGTTACCCTCATTGAGGACATCATCCGTTAAATATGTCAAAGACAGGTGAGTAGACATTGACGGAGGAGCGACACCATTTTGCAATATTTTGTCTGTCACTTTTCGAGGGCACCATACGAAGACGGAGGACGATATAGACCTGACGATATATCGCCGAGAGGAATTGCCAATCTATATAAAAACTCTTGCGTTACTGAATGATTGACTGACAGACAACGCACAGTCAAAACTACTGAACATAAGCTGAAATTTGGCATGTATGTTCCTTGGGGAGGGTAAGGGAACGCTAAGAGAGGATTTTTGGAAATTCCACCCGGAGGGGGTGAAATAGGGAGGGGAAGTTTAAATGAATTCCACACGGGCGAATATTGCGGGCGGAAGCTAGTCTTTGCTTAAAACAAAATTAGGTGCTTTCGCTCACAGTTTAATTTAGCTACTTAAAACATTTTACATTCTCACTAAAATGTTGTCTAATGATTTCCTGTAATTTTCCGAAGTAAGAAAAGGTGAAACTTTTCTGGCGTGAGTGCCGTATAAGGCATCTGGTCTGTACTTTTTAAATTTAATGTAAAATCCTTTTTTGAACATGTTTAAGAAAAACTGTTTTTATTATCTTGGCTCTACTATAGGTATGATTATCCTTAATGGAATACTTAAGTTTTAATTGCAACCCACACAAATGCCAGCTTTCCATGGTAAGGGCGCTTTTAGTGTCATGCGTATTTGATCACGCACGCGGGATTGGCCCGCATGCGTGAAATTTCACGCTGCGGATCATACGCAGTTTAAGTTTCAGTCTTCTGCGGGTTGCGTAACGGGTTGCGTAGACGATTAGTAAAATACGGTGCGTGCGCCCCGTCCGACACTAAAATGGACAGTAAAGTTGTAGGGACGCTCACGCATGCGGATGCCCCGCTCCGGGATGACGCTCCGCACAGCGCCCCGCGTCCCGCGTGCGTTTATCACGCTTTATAATAAATTCAGATATGAAATTGTTCTTTGCGGGTGCTAAGCATGCGGGCCAATCCCGCGTGCGTGAGCAAATCCGCGTGACACTAAAAGCGCCCTAAGTGGCAATTCCATATTCTTGCCGACTCTTAATTATAAGGATTTTCTTATAATTATAAAAAAATCTAGAGCATACTTCAACCACGCTGCTTTAGTATGGGTTGGTGGAGATGTTAATGATTTCATTAGCTGGTATTATTACTTATAATAATAATAAACAATATCTTTATTTACTCACACATATGATACAAACAAGTAGTTCTTTAATCAAGAATATGTAACAGTATTATGTGGGAGTCTGGAGTCCGTACTAGGATGAACCTGTATTACAGATCTCCAGGCCCTCACCCCGATGAATAAAGGGAAAAAGAGATACCAAGATTAAAAAACCCGTTCAAAACAAAATATGTGAGACAGTTTGTCGACTGTGTAATAAACAATTTAGTACAAAATAAACATAAATAAAAAACTGTTTGTTGTTTGGACATTTCTACATGTTATAAATTCCGCTGTAACGTAGAAATAAACAATGAAACAGTATCGAGTATTTCGGCTGACATCGTTCATATTATTTTGTGGTCGATTCGTGTAAAGATGTACAATTTGTAAGTACTAAACTTCATTATTAATTCGAATAAGTGTGCCCACATCATACATTCATAGATAAAAATCATAGATTAGTACAGATGTTAAGCTTCATACATTGCGTGTTTGAACAACGCACACATAGACATCATGCATGGACACGAAATATGCACAAAAAATTGTTCAAAGTGGTTCCACATTTTGGTGTCGTGTCGTGTCTATGTGTGCGTTGTTCGAGCGCGAAATGTTTGGAGCTTTACATCTGTTCCTATTACTACTAATATTATTATTCCTTTTGGTAAAACGTGTCTGTCATTGAACCACTTTTCTCCAACGGTGTTGGTCCTTCGAGCTATATGGTCAAATCATTGCCGCTTTGATGTATCCTTAACGCTCGTCCACTACGTCTGTTTAGGTAGGTAAATACTATGGCCAGTAAAGACGAGAGAGCGCGAGTACAAAGTATGTAAATGAACTATTTGCTATTTTATCATCTTCACTAATGGCTATGAGTAATTGCTCGCTCTCGGCTCGGTGTCATAAAACAAAGGATTCTTCGTCTGTTTTCGTGAACGTGTCATCTGTGCTGAAAATATCTATGAGAGAGAAAAAGACATGGAAACTGCTGTATTCGTGATCATTCTCGTACACGAATATCTAGCGCAAACCTAGGCCGAATTTCAAGCTGAGTATATAAACCAGGTGTAAAAGTTAAAACTCTTTGCAGGTGGAAATCATCGATAGCAATGCATTTAATCAGCTGTGTCTCAGCCTTTTGGGATATTGCTTCTACCACACCGGATCCATATAGGACGGATACCGTACCACGCCAAAGTTTTTTCCGATGGCAAATTGCAGAATGGGAAAATCTGAGATTCTGGTTCAGTCACTGGGATTGGATTGATATTTCTAACAGACGACACTTGCATGTCATTGCGGGGATATCGATAGGTTCGAATTTAAATTCCGTTGTCATAAAATTTACTATGAGGGATTCCTCAACACAATATACAATTAGTGGAGAGTAGTTTTGTTATTAATTGATAGGCTTCAGAGTCAGCACTTTTTTCAATCATCCATTTTATTTCTTGAAAATAAAATGCAATTACATCTTTCGTTTTAGTCTTACTAATGTTCATCACCTCCAGTAACTTATCATCAAATGGCTTACAGCACCTTTGCCGACTGATTGAAATTAACTTGCCTAATTAAACGTGAAAAAACCCAACCCAATCAAATTCCCAAAAACCCAAATAAAATTTCATTTATAAATATTTCAGATTTTACGCCGTTATCAACAGCTGTTATTATGAATCGTCGAGTTTTGATATCATCAGCAAACTATCTAGATCCTCATATGAATAGACAGAAGGATCTTAGAATTTGGGCTTTGGGAAGAGCTGGATTTTTCAATACTCCATACAGATATAGGGTCTGGCGAGTTTGGAGATTATTTCCTAGAAGTGCCAGTCCCGAACACCAACATGGTCCCCGAGGGACTCATGTACCCAGACACGATGTAACTGTCATCTACAGTTGGGACCAAATGTATATTTACCCAACATTGCCAGCATTTTACCAATACGCCTATAGATCATTTATAACTGGCAAGCATTGGCAATTGACAGAAAAAATTACCTTTGCTGGCTCCGGCTTCGAATATATGGAACACGTTCGGGAGAACTACAAAATATTCTACGCTGAAGCATTCAAGAAAGAGATCGTTGACTGTTCGAAATACTTGCCCAAATGGTGGGGAAAGTTCATTTGCGTTAAGAATGTCAAGCGTTTCTCAGGTGTGCAAAACGGCGGTGGTCTGTTCGCGGGCAACTATTTAGTGGGTTTGGGGTGCTTCGAGATACGATACAATGAAGACAGGATACTTGTGTTCACTGATTTGCGTTATTATGTCACTTGGATATACGCATATGCCGACATTTACCCTGGGGAGTATTATGAGTACGCATATCCCCAATGGGGTATTAAGCTAGGTGCGTACGATGGGCACGGTAATAATCCTTACATCCCGTATTGGCAGATGAAAGATGATCTTTATCCTTTCGGTAAATAATAATTTCATTGTTAACTCAGGAATATATTGACGTGAAATAAATTTATTACAAAAATATTTTTTTCATCCCACCTATTCGAAAAAGACGACTTGGTTCGGTCTTAAGGGGACCCAAAGTTGGTGTTTTCTATTTAGCGGGCGGGAATGAATTTTCATATAATTTTTCCTGCCCGTTCTTTAAATAGCGGGCGGGAATGAATTTTCATATAACTTTTCCTGCCCGTTATTTAAATAAAGGGCTAGCTTTAGCTTAGTTTGGATTGTTAGAAATTCATGGTTTTGTTTTGAAAAATGAGTTCTTTAGTTAGTTTAATTAGTTTAGTTGGTTTAGTCAGGTTAGTCGGGTTAGTCGGGTTAGTCGGGTTAGTCGGGTAAGTCGGGTTAGTCGGGTTAGTCGGGTTAGTCGGGTTAGTCGGGTTAGTCGGGTTAGTCGGGTTAGTCGGGTTAGTCGGGTTAGTCGGGTTAGTCGGGTTAGTCGGGTTAGTCGGGTTAGTCGGGTTAGTCGGGTTAGTCGGGTTAGTCGGGTTAGTCGGGTTAGTCGGGTTAGTCGGGTTAGTCGGGTTAGTCGGGTTAGTCGGGTTAGTCGGGTTAGTCGGGTTAGTCGGGTTAGTCGGGTTAGTCGGGTTAGTCGGGTTAGTCGGGTTAGTCGGGTTAGTCGGGTTAGTCGGGTTAGTCGGGTTAGTCGGGTTAGTCGGGTTAGTCGGGTTAGTCGGGTTAGTCGGGTTAGTCGGGTTAGTCGGGTTAGTCGGGTTAGTCGGGTTAGTCGGGTTAGTCGGGTTAGTCGGGTTAGTCGGGTTAGTCGGGTTAGTCGGGTTAGTCGGGTTAGTCGGGTTAGTCGGGTTAGTCGGGTTAGTCGGGTTAGTCGGGTTAGTCGGGTTAGTCGGGTTAGTCGGGTTAGTCGGGTTAGTCGGGTTAGTCGGGTTAGTCGGGTTAGTCGGTTTAGTCAGCTTAGTTAGTTTAGTGACTATGACAGTATTATTCCTGAATTTGAGGCGCCTTTTATTTTCTCATAGGGGGATGAAAAGTAGAGTGTATCACTCGGGAGCAAATATTTTTGGCTCGGGCGACATACTTTGAATCCCTCGCTACGTTCAGGATTCTACTAAAGAATCCCTCGCTACGCTCGGGATTCTACTCTATAATCCCTCACTTCGCTCTGGATTTAAAAAAGCGCCCTCGCCGAAAAAATATTACTTTGCACCCTTGTAATACAATCTACTATTAGGTACTTCATATGGTCCAAAATGATACTGACTCTGTTTTGTCCTATAGAGCATGAGGTTATTGGCCTCTTTGAGGTCATGGGTATTACCCTAGTCCCACGTTACTCACACAGGCGTGTAACGATATTGACATCGTAAAAAAGTTCAATTTTGTTTACAGAATATTAATATTATTAATAGATTTTTCGTCATTAAGAAAACTTTTGCCGAACTAAAACAGTACCTACTCCTGTTTAAAATCACTAACTGACCACAACTAACAGAAGTAACTATTACTAACATTAACTACACCATTTTTCATACCCACTAACAAGCTGGTCAAGTAATGTTACTAATACCACCCTAGTTAGCAAGTTATAGTCATATCGGGCATGAGCTCATGAGTAGGTACTTTCCGTGTTCGGTGTGAATTGCCACGCGCGGCAGCGAAAGGGTTGCTGATTTGCTATTTTAAATCCAAGAAAAAACACAAGACACTCAATCTGTGAGGGCCATTTTGAGGGAAATATTCAACATGACGAACTGGGTAAAACCCTTCATTGCATAACAATTCCTGTAAATCTGAAAACTATCTATGTAATAAATGGAGAACTCCCTCACACTGACTTTCCCTTTGAATACAAAAATGCCTTCTATTTCAAGAGAAAGAGAGATTAAAATTCCATGTATTTTACTGGAGTTAGGTCGTTTTTGTGTCGCGAAGTCACAAATTGATTTCAGCCACACAAGTCCGAGGAATTCAATCCCATTTACTGCAGGAGAAAAGATGTTATGTGTAAGTAATATTCATCATTAATTTTTTTACGGCGCGTAGTATGCAATGGTTCATACTACTCGTATGATGTCACTCAAATTAATATGGGACCACACAACAAGCACCAACTTTCGAATAAAAAAATCATTAAAATGATACTCATACTTAAGTAAGATTTGTGAGGAATGGTTGTAACCTTTTTTTGTTAAAATTATTTTTATTTGGTGGTAACTACTGTCGCATTAGGTTTAAATTACGTCATAAAGTGTAGCTTGGGAACGACCACACGTTTGTTACCGTCGGAGATAAAACGAAACAGGAGACAGCGGTATTCACCACATGGATCTCGCTTAATATTGTGCTTAAAGTAAGATGATGTGAACTCGCGTGGACACTACGCACTATAAAACATACCTACATCATTCCTTAATAAATACATCGTTTGTGAGTATATTCGATCAAAAAAACCAACTAATAGATAACGACTCACCCACAAAATCGTCCACGTAAATAAGGTCCCATCTACATAGTTTTATTTGTTTACTCACGAACTAATATAAAAGATTACTATCAATTACAACCATGTTACTTCGCAATAAAGTCACAAAATATTCGAACATTGTCGTACACTTATGAATTTATAATCCTTTGCCACGAAACAAAAAAAGAAGACATATAAAGGACCTTATTTTTGTAAACGGTTTTCTAACACTGAGCCCTACATCTTACGAAGAATATTTGGTCGCGTCTTGCGTGGTTACGCCTGGCTGCAACCCATAACAACCGGAACCGATGGCTTTACGTGCCCTCCGAAGCACGGTAGCGCTCAAGATATTTTGCCACTAGCGCGAGCGGTCACCTATCCAAATACTGACCGCGCCCATAGTTGGTTAACTTTGTCGATCACTTTGGATTGAAGCAAGCCGCCGGGCTATGAGCGCTTCTAGTTACGCAGGCGGTAAGTATGATTGTTTTATCAAAAACGTCTCATTTGTAGTTGTCACTATCTCCATTACCGGTGACTGATCGTCCTGTGGACGCGAAGCTTACTCTACGTAAAATAAATGATATGCCATCGCTTTTCCCATATTTCATTCAAGATATGCTGTTTGATTCTTACTTGGCTTATTGTCTGGCAAAATATTATAGCGGTTCGATCGGTCAATCGAGTTTCGTCTTTGGTTGGTCGATTCGGTCGTTCGATTGTTTGGTCCATCATTGCGTCGTTCGGTCGGTTTTTCGATCGGTTAGCCGGTCGATCGGTCATTCGATTGTTACCGTTACCTATCGTTAAAGGAACCAAATTGGACATTTCCGCAAACAAAGTTACAATATACAGCTAGGTTTTTCAGAACTAAGCATTAAAATTAAAATCTTTCAAAGAATTCGCTCGCAAAACCGTTGTAAATGAAAAACGTAAAATTCTTTTTTTATGTCGCTCTCTGAAATTGAATTCTGGAATTCTCTAGTGTTCCAGACATTTTATTGTATCGTACAATATACACTTTTGAATTTTAAAACGAACCCAAGAAATTACATTTGAAATAAGCACATCGGTACGTTTTTTAATAACCTGTAGATTTTTACGACACGTGCAAATAAGTTTTTGAAAGGTTACATTGTATTGTCGATTTTTAGCGGAGAATTTTTAACGGACTTTAAATAAAGGAGGTTCTCAATTCAACTGTATTTTTTCTTATATGTGTTACCTCATTACTTCGTACTGGGTGAACCGATTTTGATTATTCTTTTTACATTCAACAGCTAGTGATTGCCGTCTTGTCCTATTTAAAGAGCGTCCTCTGACTTCCACTTTTAAAAAAGTGTGTGTATGATCGCTACGAAACATATTTTTACTGAGATTTTAAATATTAATAATTCTTTTTTTAATCGAAAGCTGATACTCGTCGTATGTTTCCATATAAATTTAAGCGACATCTGACAGGTAGTTTTTGAACCCTATTTATCGATTTTGAAGTCGGTAAATATAGGTGAATCTTAAAAAAGTGTATTAAAATTGAAATTAACCCCTGTAATTAATCCCCTGTTAAACCAAAGTAAACTTAACAGATTAAATCATGAATGAAACCGCGGAAGTGCAAGTTCAAGACTCGTTGGAACACTTCCAACAAGTTCAGTGTTACAAAGGCTGTGATTGTGACGTCATCGCTAGATAAGTATAAACGACGATGTAATATGACATTGATTTTGTGGGTAAATGTTACTCGTAACTAAGTATGTTTGGGGGTGTAAGGGGCTTTATCTAATATGATGAAGCTGAAGCTTCAAGCCAACCTATGTTGCTATGCTACCAACGAGATTGTGATCTCATGCTCATTCTCCGAACGAACAAATAATATTGTAATTTTTTATTTTAAAAGTTTTTCCGAGAAGTTTTTTTCGGCGTTTTTTTCTCCTACTTTATAAAGCACCGCCTTAAATCTCTCCATCAAACGAAATTACTTGACGACTACGAAATTGTGGAAGATTTCCAGTACCTTGGGTCCGTCATCAATAATAAGGGTAGCTGTGAACCTGAAATACGTCGACGCATCGCAATGGCTAAAACGGGAATGACCCAGCTGAAAAAAATATGGAAAGAGAAACATCTCCAACCGTACAAAAGTTCACTTAGTTCGTACACTTGTGTTTTCCATATTTTTATATGGCGCGGAATCCTGGACCCTAAAAGCCACAGATAGAAAAAGAGTGGATGCGTTCGAAATGTGGTGCTGGCGCCGCTTACTACGAATTCCCTGGACAGCTCACCGAACTAATACCTCCGTTCTAAAGGAACTGAAGATCCAGCAATCCCCAAGACTCTCCAGCATTTGCCTGCACCGCATTCTCAAATACTTTGGACATATTGCACGAAGGCCGCACGACAATATGGAGAAATTGATGGTGACAGGCAAAATCGAGGGCAAGAGACCTCGGGGCCGTAGTCCAAACCGATGGTCGGATCAAGTATCACAACATCTCAAGATACCAATAAGCACGGCACTCCACCAAGCTTCTGATCGCCAGAAATGGAGGCAAGCAATAGAAAAGGCTTCGCGTCAGAGTCACAATCCTCGGTAATGAGGCATGACTGAAGAGAGAGATAAAGCACCTTTGCAAAACAGTGGTAGAATTAAGAAAATGACATTCATAACTGTATCAGTGATATAAAAGGAATTTGAATTAGAATTTGATGGCTGGACTCCGTAACACCAAAAAACTTAACAACTTAGGTTTTAATGTATTATATTAAGTTATAAGAGGAAATTTTGTTTTTAGTTGTCATAAAGTAGGTACCTATTTTACATTTTATGAATTATAAAATTAATTTCAGAACTGACCATTGAACTTGGCGCTCATTAAGATATCACTTCTGTTGTCATTGAAATTAACAACCAAGGTCCAAGGCATAATTAAGTATATCACAATTTGGCTCTCATTTGACATTTATGTTTTGATGGGATGAATATTACAATCACATCTTGTAAAAGAAGACACAGCGAAAGAAACCCCTCGATAGACTTTTAAAAACAGAATTTTCAAATAATTACAATCTTTAACATACTTACTAACAAAAGCGGAGCCAGTCGCAAATATCTCTATCCTCGCTTCCTTGTTACTAATATGTTCATCAACTTTATATATTGAGATAATAGACATGAACCGCCTGACAAAGCAATAATATTTGTTTTATCACGGCTTTGTGAGCGTAACAATTGTCTCTTGAAGCGGAGCGAGGGTTACAGAACGTATCATTCTATTATTGGTTACAAATATACGTATGTACATGCAGCTATACATTCAATCGTAATACGTAATATATCCCCGGTAAGCCTTTACTAGGTCACTGGTCATAGATTATGTTGACACCGCTCGGTTTTATGCCTATTGCCTATGTCTTGGCTATTTTTAAATTTTCTGTACAAATCAGATTTTCTGGAATTGTTATTTGCAAAACATTGAAGGTCTCTAGAGCTCAATTAATATTAAATATAAGGGCGTAAATAAAATGTCCCGCGATTCTCGTTTTAGGCTTATTATTCTTGTGATAAAATTTAAAGCTATTAAAATAGTTTATTTATCCTACTAATATTATAAATGCGAAAGTTTGTAAGGATGTATGTGTGTGTGTGTGTGTGTGTGTTTGTTGCTCTTTCACGCAAAAACTACTGAATGGATTTTCATGAAACTTTGCAGTAATATAGCTTAGACATCGGAATAACATAATTTGTTAAAATTTATAGAGATTTTTGAAGGGACTGGTTTCCCGAAGCGAAGCGAGGGCGGATTTACTAGTTATATCTATTTTGAACAAAAATTTATCAGTTGTACTAAATTCATTGACAACACGTTACACAAATGTCAAATTTTGCTATGTCGGATGAAAATGACTTCAAACGAGTGTTCTTCGCCAGACGCGATTTCAATATTAACACTACTGACTAAACATTTTTCTGTCACGTACATAAGTATGACCCGGCCGGGAATTGAATCTCCTCGCTTTACAGTGACTACTAGCTAGGCCATGGTTTCGACATAAAATCTAAAATCCTGACATATCAATAAACAAGTTTCAACGCATAAAAATATCTGAACATTGAATCAACCCTACTGCAACGTAATCTATGGCATTGCAGACCCAGTCAACAAAATCAATAGGTCGACGAACGCTTGGAACTGACATGGGGTGCCAAGGCCGTCTTCCCCCATTGCTCAAGGGCTGCCGACGCCTGTTTGACGGAGCCTTGGCATATTATCTTGGCACTGTGTCCAAAATAAGGAAAAAATAACTTTATTGCTTGAACCAAGGCCAAGTTTGAAGTGTTTGTGGAACTATTCAATGTCGAGCTACCTATCTGTGGGAAACGGTTATGGTAAATGATGACTTTGCATGGTTATTTTGTTGTGTTCGGCTAAATATAAACTAGTATTTTATAGTTTCGTTCTGTAGTTACAATTGACGTAGGAACTATTATGCCGTGAATATCTTATGCTTTAGAAGATATTCCACTAAGTAATAGACGTAATAGAAAATAAAATTGTTCAACTTCGTTCTTCATAAATTATCGACATAGAAATTTCATATGATTTCATTGAACGGATTAAGTGTGTAAAGATGGACTGACAGATAGAAAGACAGACTGGCTGTTATACAGTTGCTTTGTCAGATAAATGTTGTTCTTAACTTAAGTAATGGATGTTAGCGATGTGTGTGTTGTCCATGCAGCGCACAAGGAATCCTAGCGCCGGTGTGTGTGCATCTTCGATCAACAATACCATGTAGATGTCACCGTCTGTGTAATATCCCACTGCATATTATGTCAGCTCTTATTTTGTTTATTGAGTTGAGGAATGCTCGTAAGTACAAGATAGTGTTAAATATTTATGACCATTGATAGGTAACATTGTTGTAATAGAGAGTTAATTTTTTGCCTTAGTTACCTAATAAACAGAACTGTGTAAATGAGACCTTAGACGATTTTAAGCTTCAATTTTATAAGTAATCCGTTATCTAGTTGGTACTGTTGATCGAAGGTGTGCATTTATTTATTGGCCAAGCGAATTTCGCACCGCAAAATTCAATTTGCCTCTACCCTTGACAGTTCAATATCGATGAGTTGGACTCACTCCAAATCATTCAGTTCAGCTGTGGACCTCATTAAGCTGACGTCACAAGCTGCTAGTGAATACTAATTGGTATTCTTCCGACAATTTATATACTCTGGATGTAAAGTTGAAAAGCATGTCAATTTGAGCACCACATCTATGCATATAAAAGTTTATTTTATGACCTATTAAGAAAATAGGAGTTTCTGAATTCAACTTTTGATAATTCTTTACTAATCGAGTGCTGGTACTTACTGTACAAGAAAGAAGAAGCGACATCTGATGGAAAATTTTTGAGTTATCATTATTTGTCGATTATGAAGTCGGTTATTTATTTTGTAAAAAGTAATTTATTTCCTTTTCTTTCGTTTCTCATCGCCAACTCATTGGTTATAGCTTTGGTATTGCTAATGTCTATGGGGGTCAGTGCTCACTTACTATGAAGACGGTCAACAGCTCGTTTGTAGTTTGGTAAAGAGAGGTCAGTAGCGGTGATAGCCTAGTAGGTGAATTTGGCCTCCTATTCGGAAGGTCCGGGTTCGAATCCCAGGGTACGCACCTCCACCTCCACGCATTAGCTCCAGTATGTGAATTGTAAATGATCGACCCAATGTAAGTTTGGGAGCGGTCGTTACCTATTAGGATGAGTGCCCGCTACAGGCAAACTTTGTTCAATTGGTTTTGCTTTTAATTTCTAACACGTTCATTGTTACTAAGGGTCTCCTCACACTTATCTGTTTAACGCGAGATCTCTTTAAGACAATATAGGAATATATTTAAAATAAAACGATGATTGGAAGGTGATTAATGATAAATTAACAACCATTGGAAGGAATTTTAAATCATTGATAAAAAAAAAAACAATTTCTAATTATTCTTTGTTCGCCATCATACATTAAACACCAATCACTGCGTGGCGTCATTAATAATATGTAACCTAATATCGTGTTTTCGTTCCATTGCTCTTCTCCAAAAAAAATATGGTACAGTCGTACAAGGATCTTTTGGCGCGTGGGTGACAGAGACAGTGCCTTACAGTTTCCCTTATCTGTAAGGCGCTGTCCCTGTCACCCACACGCCAAAAGGTTCTTGTAAGACTATTAAACAAATTATTGCACACGCATTGTCATTGTTTGTGTAGCTGTCATTGTTTACCAAAGACGTCACGCATCTTAAAGTGACATAATGGAAATACGTAATGTTTTCTTTATTATGTAATTTAAAAATATTTATTTTCTAAACTTTGACAATGTAAAACGTACTCCATCCATGCAACTTTGGCAAAAGGGGTTCGAAGTTTTTATTTCTCTTCTAAGTACAAAGTTATAACTAGTGTCAGAGTTAAACGCCTACGTGATTTGTATTACTACGTGATTCCGAACAATAGTTAGACTACGTCGAAAGCTTTTGTTATCAAAGCTTCAGAATTACGGGTTGGTCATACTTGAGTTGCCGAGAGTATGGTATTGCCACTCTCCATTAGAAACAAACCTATTGCATGTGTTCACGGTTCAATTTAGCTTGTAAGCAAAATTTACTCCAGACATTTTAAATTCTCTGCCATCAATCAACAATGAACGCGGAAAGCTGGTATTTGGGTGGGTTGTTTAAAACGAATTCTATATCAAACGCGAACGTAATGTCGTACAAGGATCTTTTGGCGTGTGGGTGACAGAGACAGTGTCTTACAGTTTGCCTTAACTGTAAGGCGCTGTCGTACAAGGATCTTTTGGCGTGTGGGTGACAGGGACAGTTAAGTTAAGGCAACTGTAGTTGACAGTTAAGGCAAACTGTAAGGCACTGTCTCTGTCACCCACGCGCCAAAAGATCCTTGTACGACTGTAGTACAGGTACGTTATTTCTAATTCAATTGTCAAAAACTTCGCATAATCATTAGCGAAGGTCCGTTCTACACTTGTGGGTTTGTGTCGCGCAAATGTGAGTGAGCGTCATTAGACCACGTCGTGAGCTTTTGTTATAAAAGCTTCTGAAATGCGGGTTGGTCACTAAGTTCGGAAAATTTTTGGAGCTTGCTCTAACCCACTTCAATTACGAGGGGAGTACCGTGCCCTCAGAATAATTTCATATTGCTCTCAAACGCGTCAAACTTACTTGAAGGTTATCGCACTTGGCCATGTAGCCTCAACCTACCCTTTTAGGAATGTTAAAAATAAAAATATCTCAAATATTTCCACTATGCACACAGTATTTTTACTGGGATAATATGAAATTCGATTATAGGGGAAGCGGGACATCCCCTCACCAAGTTTTAGATGTGTTTATTTTATATTTGTATTCAAGTGTGTGCACCATAAAAAATATTAAATTGTAAAAAAAAATTAATATCTAATTTATTTAATTAACAAACTAGCGCATGAAAACGTTTTTAGATGTATTTATTTTATATTTAATTTTGTATTCAAGTGTGTGCACCATAAAAATATTAAGTTGTAAATTTTTTTTTATAATTTATTTCATTAACAAACTAGCGCATGAAAATGTTTGATAGCTTGGTGAAAGGTTTATTTTAAAATAGTGATTTTATAGTAAAAAATTGACCTAACTCATCCTTATATCCTTATCCTGATCCTGCTATACCTACCTACACTTTCTCTCACCTGGCCGAGTATTTTTCGTAAAAAGGGGCACAGAACAGAATTTTCCCTTCACGTATTAATATAAAGATGATACGAGAACATTCAAAGCTCACTGATTTTACATGAGCTGAACATAGAAATGCAAAGCTTTTTCATTCGCACGCTCAGTCCCAACATTGCGTTTATTTTGCTCTTTTTAGTTTACAAATGAAATATTTTTAATGAGGCGGATGTAGTACAAGGTTTGTGGATTACGTTAATGCGCACGGCATATACATATGAAGTGTGGGTATGTTTGTGTTTTTGTGATATGAATTTATATACGGCTCACATAATTATTGTGCGTGTGTGTGAAAATAAATTATAAAGGTCTTTAAGTGTGTGGGTAATACACACTTAAAGACCTTTGTAATTTTAAATGTATATTCATAGTACTCATTGTGAATCTTTTTTTAAATACCTACCTATTGTGCAGTTGTGCATAAGCGAGAAAAATATTTAAAATGTATTAATGTGTGAACATATGATTATAATGTGAATGTATTTAAAAAACATGACTGTAATACTCGTACATGTGTTTACTGCTTGTTTTAATGTGTATATAGTTATTTATCGTATTTTCGGCTACAATTATGTTGGGTCCATAATATAATGTATTGTACAATCTTTCTATATATTGCGAAATTCCTAAACAAATAAAGATTACTAAAATATTATGGAATTAACATAGCAAACATGCAGCACCACCCCTCCGCTACCGCCCATGACAACAGACCGACCGAGAACAAGACTCAAATAGTACCTATGTGGAATTGGTTTTAAGTAATTGTATCCCACACATGCTACTAAAGCTTTCCGCCCTTAGGGCTTAGACAAGTGGCACAAACGTCAGTAGAATAGAATACTGAATGTATGGGAATGACTTAAGCTTACGCTAAGTAATTTGATCTGACGCATAGAAATAAAAATCGGTAGCCAAATGTTATCGTAATCTATTCGTTGGAACAAAACGTCTGAATAGTACGTTCATTCGTATCAAAATCGTAGCCAAACAGCAGTTTTGACATTTAGTTCGACTGAAAGCGTGCGAAACTAAGCGAACGCCAAACACTTGAAGATAACGCTACAAAATGGCGTATATTTGTACCATCTCTTTGAAGTGATGGTGATTAAAGTAGGTACCTATATTGTAAGTTGACGGCGGGAATTTAAAATGCCGTTAGTTTTTGCTTACAAGCTGAATTAAACTGTGATCACAGATAATAAAGTTGACGACCCGGATGGTGCAATGGTGTACACACCGGTTCGCTGTTCCGAAGGTCCTGGGTTCGATTCCCAGCGAGGCGGAAATTTGAATGATGAGTTTGAATTTCCGTTCTCGGTCTGGGTGTGTCCTTGTCTAGTGTGTTATCCATGGCACCCACTACACAGGGAATCTTAGTGTGGGGCTATGAGTGTGAAGCGTTATTATTATTATAAAGTTGTTTTAAGCGGGGAGTGGTAATTCCAAATTCTCGGCGACTGAAGTATAGGTAGTTAGTTATACGCATACATGTAGTTTGAGTCAGAGTTGTATGGAGGATTCGAACTTGAGTCATCCATGAGAAAAACGGACGTTCAAGCCATTACGCACATCACATATACCACAGAATTATTACATAGTCCATTAAGTATATACATCGTTGTGTTTATTATATAATCAGTATTATACCCTTTTATGCTAATATAACACGTATAACCTTTTGATAAGCGCCACAATCGTGTGCCAATAAGTTAAGTAATGCCCGCTCTCGACTCCTTCTCAATGGGCGTTCGAACATCTGAGGTAGGGACACCGTCTGTATATAATTTCCTAGGAAAACATATTTGGTAGCAGTTTATCGAAACTTGAGGATATCAGTTAGCATTTATTGTTCATTAGCATTTGTTATTTAGCATTTGCATTATACTCGTATTTATGTGCCCATCTGATCAGTGTGGTAACATACATACCTATATTATATGTGTATGTTTAAATCGTAAAATTTGTAAACGGAGCCTGAGCCCTTAGTGAGATAATTATAGCTTACGATAACGATTCATTTGCATTGTTAAACACAAAATATTCTATACATCGATATCATTTTTGTGTCATATGATACAAATGAGAAAATAATTACAGTTAATATCACTCGTTGCTCGCATTTAATTGGTTTTAATTTATTAATATTTATGTTAATTTGAGGGGAATTAGTCCTGAGTAGAATAAGATAATATGGCAACCCTAGTTGAAGTCGTCCCTGACCTTTGGATCTGACAATCGTGTCCCGCATTGCACTTCGGCGGTAGTCCGTAAATCACGAGGTTTATACCGCGTTTGAATTCGATCTGGAATTCGTTAAAATCGCATGATACACAAATGCCAGCGTTCCGACAATGCGATTAAGGTACATTTAAGATTGACGGCGTTATCTAAAAATGTCATTAGTAAATTTTTCTGACAAGCTAAATTGAACTGTGAGCGCAGGCGATAAGTTTGGTTTTGGTGGGGAGTGGCAATTCCATGTGTTCGATGACTCGACTATGGATATTCTGGAATAAATGGAGACAGAAAATCTATGATCTGGATTTATACCTCACTAATAACCCTCGCTTTGGAAAAGCTATGCTTTAAAGTCAAAGTCATATTCATATTCATATAGTTATTTTGTCAATATCTACACATAAGAAAGGTGCATCTCTTTTTAAGAGGAGAAAAAAGACGAAACAAACTCCTCACCACATCTTTTAAATCAACATCATACGTTGATTGCCTATAATTGGGAAGGCACTTGTTTAAGTTTTTATAATTGCTATCTAGATTTAAGATGCAGTGTAGGTACTTTCTGTTGGCAATCCTTAAAAATAAATAAATAACAAAAACACAAAAAAAACTTCGTCTAAACTGCCTAACTACTACCTAGTGCTCAATAGACTAACGCAAAAACGTTCAGAATGGATTCTTTGTGTTGAATTTTATGGTTACATTAGCGGACCCAGCAGACGTTGTCTTACAACATACTTACTTACCTATATTATTTTTAACTCAGGTTCTAGGCGGTGTATCAAGATGAAACATACACCATTCTTTAAGTGAGACCTTCAGCAAGCTCAGCAAGTGTGAGGACATAGACTGTTAGGTGATAGTTAGAACTATTTGTAAATTCCATAAATAAACAATAATCACAATATCTCAACTTGATTAGTAAAACACCTGTAAATCATGTAGGTATGAATAAATAACACGACCGCGTATTTACGTGCGAATGTAATATTATAGCTGGCTCTTGTCTGCCCTTTAATATTTATTGGCCAATATTCGGTACTGTACGTGCAAGTTGGAGCTTAGCAAAAATCCTGATCCGATATTACCAAACCTAACGCACACCCACGTAATATTGGCACACACTCAACATTAAATAATCACGAACGAAAAATATTTTATGGAGTCCCTAGTCTAAGGGTGTCTTTACACTCTACCTCGATATGACCTTTTTTAAAGTCCATCAATATTTGAGTTATTTAAATCGTGGTGCACACTACTATAGAGGTTATAGCCGTGGCTGTCAAACTGCGGCTCGCAGCCTGTATTAGTGCGGCCCGCGGTTGGTAACATTGAAGCGACGGGGGGTGGAAAGATGGGCAAAACAATAGTGCGAGCGAGCGCTCTTTCAGTGGCGGCGACTGATGGTGACCATACAGACCAGTGTCTATTATTTTATACCATCAATACGTGTATGTAAACAGCGTAGGAGGAAGTTCTCAAATTGACTGTACCTGCTAGGTTTTTATGTGTGTTAGTTAACTAACACACAAAAAATGTATCATTTAAAGACCATAACGAAATATTAATCCATATTTCGTTAACGTTATACATCCTTCGTTAAGAATAACTCAAAATCGACTTGTCAGATGTCACAGCTTTCGCATTAAAAGAATAGTCAAAATCAGTTCACCCAGTTAAAAATTTATGAGCTTATACACACATACCAAAAATACAATTGAGAACCTCCTTTTTTGAAGTCTGTTAATAATAATAGTGAATAACTGACGATATGCAAGCAGCCTTATCACAACCACTCGATCAGAAGTTACAACTAGCCGTGCTGAACGCAATCGATTGCCTAATCAAGGTGCTAGATGCGGCTACCCGACTTGAATACTTCTGCTCATGTGGGCGGATTTCTATACAAACATACAGCCACATATATCGATACATTTTATAGAACTATGCCTGATTGTGGTCTATACGTGGAAATTTTTGATAAATATTATCGTTGGCGGTGTTTATTTGCGCCGTTCTATGATTTCTTGGAATAAGGAGCGAGGGCGGGTTACTAATTTATAAAATAAAGTGGTAAAATTTACCCATCTTTGATATTTATAAGGTGGTATATTTTAAATTTTGTATCATAAAAAAGAATTTAATTTGATAAATTTATATTCTTCGCCAACACATTAATAAGGACATTCTATTTAATATTGAATTTTTTTTAAACTATTTATTAGATATCAATGTTAACCTTTTTTTTAATAACAAATATCTGTACACTCATAATCCCACACTAGGAGTTCGCGTGTTATACGGTTATATTATAGACCAAGAAGGTCCAAGTATAGACCAATAATAAAAATCTACACATTTACATTTCGTATCGCTAGGAATCAAATCAGCCTAGAACTGTTCAAATGGTAGAACGCCATATCAACTTGATTTTGTTTACTCTGCCGTCTAGATGTTTGGCGTGCCAAACTTTAACGAACACTAAATTAAATTAAGCTTCATTTATAATATTGTTTATTTTATTTTTCACAAACATGCATGTATTAATTGTGTAGGTCATAAATATTGTTTCAATAGAATGCAACAATATTTTTCATTCAACCATTTTATATTTTTGGGTCACATGCATTTCACGGTCTCTTCGCGACATTGCATCGCTCCACTGAACTTGACTTTATTAACTCTGCCGTCTGCATGTTTGGCGTGCCAAGTTTTAATATGCTCGTAATTTAAATTGTTCAGAATTATATGAACGAAGGATACTTATTTGTTTATTTTATACTGTTAAATTCTTCGGAATTATATGAACAAAATGTATTTATTTATTTGTTCTTCTTGTAAGATCTGATATCAGGTTTTTTTTTCTAATGAGCGGACTTAAAGTCCATCCAGTGGCATTCTCTGCCAGTCAACCCATGGTGAAGGTAAGACTTATGGCAGGTGGCAAGAATCAAATATTTAATTATGAAGATGAATTCGTTTTAAAGTCCACCCGAATATTGTAAAAGTGGAAGTAAATTTGTCGGTTTGTGTCTGTCTCATTGCAGGTACACAGTATGTTGTCTATAAATTGCCCTGGGACATAACGATAATTTGTTCCTAGTGATAAGGTCCCGTGAAACTATTTAAATAACGTTAAATTTGGTACTGGTCCTATATCAATTTGAGCTACATGATTTGTTCGGGAAGGAGTTTTTGAGGTATGCTGTGTTTGTAGAAGTTGAAGGCGGTTATTGTATTGAAAAAGTATTTAAGTCGTAGTTGATTTTTCATGCGGGAGAAGCCGCGAACAAAAATTACTTGGAATAAAATAGATATTTTGTTAAAAAACAACACATCCTTTCTTCTTATTTGTTATATCAAACATCATTATAACTTGTCGAAGATATTTGCTTACTTTGTGTGAAGTGAATTGTTTTAAACAACTATGCTTCGCGCTCCGGCAACTTCACATGCAGTTGAGAATATAATTATGTATAAGCGTATTTCCCACATATTGATGCAAACATTCGTACAATGATACAAATGTTCAAGTGTATAATGTAAGTGATCAAAGTTAGTACCGCAGTTAGAACCTTAGAACCCAAACAGTATATCCCTGTGCGTAAAAGCCTTAAAACCCACCAGCTTACAACCCGTCAAACAAACCCAACACAATGAGAGTGAGTCTTTGTTCTGGAAAATATAGTTCTCAAGCTTTAAGCAATGGTATCACAATACAACGCATTGCATGAAAGCATTCATAGCCTTAATTACTGTGTAAGGCGATGAAGTATTCATTGTACGGGGCCTATGAAACATGAGCTTGGGCACAAGTAAAAAATTGCAAGATAATTGATTATTTAGTCGTCTTGACGATGCAATACACCCGGATAAGACCCGGATGGCGCAATAGGTAGTTAACACGCCGGATCGCTGTTCCGAGGGTCCTGGATTCGATTCCCAGCAAGGCGGAAAGTGAGTTTAAGTTTTAAGTTTGAATTTAAGATTTCCGTTCTCGGTCTGGGTGTGTGTCCTTGTCTTGTGTGTCCATGGCTCCCACGACACAGGGAATCCTAGTGTGGGGCTATGAGTGTGTAGCGTTATTTATTTATTTAATACAAGTGGATATTAATAGAATATTTTAAAACATAAAACGACTTCTACATCGAAAATCATGGCCGCAGTAAGTGGATGTGCAAGGCATGCAAGGTATGCATTGCTTGCACATATGGACAATGAACCACGGCGGGTAGCATAAACGAAAAACTGTGTGAGGTTGGTATTAGAACGACGGGGGGAAAAATCAACAACGTAATCATAGTCAATTAAGTACGCGTTATTTGCGATGACTCAAAAAGCACTCGTTAGATGTTTCTCATAAAATTGCATCACAAGACATTATCGGTATTGAATTTTTACAATAACTATCAAAGTCGGTTCATCGAATAAGAACTAATTTTAGAGTAGGTGTTCCGATTTTATAATTCATTTTTATTCGATAGCTGGTGCTTGTCATCTGGTCTCATATAGTGACATCTGACGGATGGGTAATTTCTGAGTTATTCCTAAATGTGGATTTTGATAACGGTTGCCTAAAGTGTGGTGCAACCAGTTTAGCCATAGATATGTCTGGTATTATTATTATGAATATCATTTTTCTTAAGAAAACCACCTGAGTCCTTTTTAATCTACATTATATTATGTTGTGATGCAATAGTTATAAATGCTGCTTCTATTTTTACGCTGTGGTTTTACCTTTTTCATTTTCCCTCACGCTATAAACTTTGTTAAATGTTTTAACTGGAGGGTTTTAACTTCATCAAGTACTTAAGTCTACGTCCACGTCAGAGCTTGATGATTGGGATAAAATTCATAGCGAAAGTTCCCTCTACTTTCTTGATTTTTGTTTTTCCTTTCACCGTTTTACTTTTCAAGTAAATTATAAAATTGCAAAATATTTTATTGTTCCGCCAAAATACACGAAATCCAATCAATGTGATCAAATGTTTGTATTATTAAAATGATATTTATCTGCTGTGAAATCAATATTTTTATCGATGTCAAAAGAGTATAAAGATATCGTAGAAATATAATATTATGATCTCGTTAATATAATCAATCAGATGATCAGAGATAGGGATGATCTTTGAAACTATCAACGGTAACCCTTACGTCATACCTACGGTTCATCAAACAATAAAATTAAAAACCAAACCTTAATCATTAAAAAACGTGAATTTCGGAATAACTGCCAAAATTTTATGGATAACACTTTATCACTAAGGTACCGAATATTATCTTTGTCTACGGATATCAATGAAGCAATTCAAGGCAAAGACGAAGTTTGGCCTTACATTCTCCTTCACAAAGACCTTGACTTCCAGATGTAGGTAGACTGAGAGGCGCCAGAACCCTCTGCCAACTTTCCCCGCGCGGAGCTACTACGAAGCTATCTATTTTTATTTCTGACTCTTGCTATCCTTATTATTGGAGGTCATGAGCATGTCCATGAATTAATCTTGGCGATGTTTAATGTAGCAAGTGACCTTGTCTGCTGAGCGCTTTCGGGATTGGGAGGGCTTTTTTTCCTATTACGTTTAGATAGATACTAGGCCGAATATTCGGATTATCGTTGTTTTAACCAGGCTTTTAATAACTTACAACCCAGATACGACAGATTTATAACACCTTTGACTTTTGACCTTTGGGACAATTTTTATAGCGGCATAATGAAAGTATGTAAGAACATTTTACTTTAAAAATATCAAGTGAATTTGTCAAAAAAGGATGTTTTTGTATCGTAGAGCCATCCTGTGTCAATTTTCTACGCGCTGTGTGTGTATGTATACTTGAACCGCACATACTCTCATGCCTTGGTCGAAACTCGGTCAAAACGATGTTCTTTTAAATAACTTTCCATAAACCCTATTGATTAGTTCTATAATCTAATCAGCTCTAATTAAAAAATGTCGAAATTCGCAAAACGCTCCAAGTTTTGTCGCTCTGTTTGGAAACGATTATCAATTTTTTTGGAAAAATAAACTGTTTTTCGGCATAAATGGTAACCTTACCTAAACGTTCTCAGCTCGACATTGCACGAGGAAAGTTGGTAATACGTCGCGACGCCCGCCAGTCGGGCCACATGCACGAATCAAGGTCACCGTGTACGATTCAGGGGCTCCAGTAGGGTTACCAACTCCTTTTACAAGAAAAAAAAAGTATATTTATATCAGAGAAGAATCATAAACAGTATTTTAGGAAAACTAACAGTATTTTTTATTCTTAAATCTATATTTTTAGAGCTTCTCGCACAACTTATTAATTTACTCTATTTTTTTGCACTGCAATAAGCGCCCTTTGGCATTGAGAATATTACGAGTATATGACTGTCTTAGTCGAATATTTACAGTGTTATGAATTTTGAACAGTTTTTTTTTGTTCAACAGTAAAAAGTATAATGTAGCGAATTATATTGTTTTTTAACAGGATGGTTGGTTGGCAACCCTAGGCTTCACTGTATTATTCGATATTGTCTTCATTCGCTATAAATAGCTCCAAGTTATTCATGACCAGTAGCTAATCGATTTTTGTATATTGTATATTTTGTATAATATGTCGATCACTCGTTTCATTTAACTTTTATCCTTATGTTTAATCCCTCAGGGATGGTTTTACCAAAAATATCAAATCAGGTGTTTCACAGTAATAAATAATTTAAGGGCCAGTCTTCAAAGTATCTGCTTTAAAATGGACCAAATTTCAAACGAACCTAGAGATAATGTAGCACTCTAATTATGAAATATTTTTTGAAAACGATCTAGTAATTTTTGAGGTTAATAATTATTGTATATTTAAAAATTCTTAGGTACAAATCTTTCTTCTTTATACCTAATATTAATGAATATGGTAACGCAATTGTAAGGTACCTACAAATATTCTTATAACTTTTGTATAATAAGTGTCTGTGCGCTTTGTACTAATGTTACAATTTTTAATGTCATTTTCAATTATTGCGTATTGTTTGAAACTTGTGAATTAAAAATTGCCAGTATTCGCTATTATTTTTAATGATACTCACTGAAACACATACAAATATTTCACGAATGTTTCCAAAAAGTTTTGAATTTTTCAATTTATGTTATCAATTGCTAGTTTTATTGAAACGCGAGCTACATACAACAATGCGCAATTTATTCGCAGTTTATCTAACCCCACTGCATAGCAAAACTGTAAACGATCGCTGAATCACCAAATTATACAGAAACCTACATTTTCACGTGGAATTTAATAGCACAGATAGCTGGCGAGCCACATTGCTGATTTGAGTGGACAGATGCGATGTGTACACTCGGTAAAATTTTACGACCAGTAAATTTAGAGCTTTCATACAGAACAGACTGTAAACTTGTTAATTTATTTGACACTAGCCCTCGCTTCACTAAGGGACCCGTAACCTACATTGAAAAAATGCTTTGCTGTTATTGACATATTTTTATTTGTGACCTGTTTGAAATTTAATTTTGACAATAACAAAACCCGCAATGACGACAAGTAAAATAAGAAATAAAAAAAATAACACTAGACACACGTAACTTCACGCTAAGATTCTCTGTTTTGTAAATACCATGGACAGACAACACACAAGACGAGGACACAGACTCGGACCAAGAACGGAAAAACCTCTTCATTCACATTTCCCCGTTTCAGCGCCGTCGCTGAAACGGGGAAATGTTAAATCCGTATTTAACGTTAGACGAATTTTTCTTCAACCGGAGCCGGATTCAAAAAGCACGCAGTTCTTATTATGAAAATTGCGTCTATATTAGGTATATCTAATATCACTCGCTTCCGTGAAGGAGAACATCGTGAGGAAACCGGCACACCTGAAGATTCTCCATAACGATCCCAAAAGTGTGTAAAGTCTGCGAATTCGCACGTAGTCAGCGTGGTGGGTTTTGGTTTGAAACCCCTCATATGTGAAAGAAGGCGTCCCAGCAGTGGGACGGTTATAGATTGCGAAGATAATTGTCTGTACCAAAGTGAAACGAGGAAGTTGTAACTAGTACTATGATAAAGAAATAATTTTCAATTTTGTTCTAAAACGTTAAATTCAAATTAAAATATTTATTTATTCCAAGTAGGTTTTTACAAACTCTTTTCGAACGTCAAATTACCCCATCGCTTGAACAAATCCCTACGGTGAGTGGTCTTGGAAGAAAAAGCGGCAAGAAACTCCCAAGGAGTCTTTTTTTTCTTTCTCCACTCACAGTTACAAGTTGCACTTAGTACTTATTACGGCTAAAATACGAAACTCATGTCCAAGCTGTTTTATCATTAAACTCAAGCAGACAAAACTCGTTTTATTTTAAGTTAATGGAATTAAGGCCACATTAAATTTAAATCTTGGTAAGTAAATATAACATTATTCATTACAAAGCTAACTTTCAAAGGACCCTTGCTTTGTTTTCCCAGCCAACTGTGGGTAAGTTGTCTGGCGGTTGCGGTTTTGAAGCTTACATCGACAAATCTCTTAAGCGCAAACAAACTTTGGACTGGATTATTTTCATGAAAGTTACGTTTAACGGGATATAAGTTTGAAGACGATCCCAGTCAAAAAACCGACGTCAATAGATATTGAAGTTGGTTTTTTGACTTGAACAATAATAAATAAAGGTTTTTGAACTCACTTAAAAATCTTTTTCATAAATAAAAAAAGATGTAACTATTTTGTGAAAAAACTAACTGACTATACCAAAGCGAAATTGAAATTAATATGTGATCAGATGACAAGTACCAGTTTTCGAGTAGGTATAAAAAGAATTACCAAAATCAGTTCACCCAGTAAAAAGTTATGAGGTTATATTATACCTGCATAAAAATACAATCTGACAACTTGAGAGCTTCCTCTTTCTTTGAAGTCGGTTAATAAAAGTACAATACATGTATATTACCAATGTCGTCGGAAGACCGTGACTACTTATCATGAGGTGAACATAAAAGCATAATATTATGTCACAATTTCATGACCAACAAACAACCAATTGCCTGCGACGCGAGGGGTCCCGGGTTCGATTCCCGGCCGGGGCAGATATTTATGTGGCAGATAAATATTTGTACTCGGGTCATGGGTGTAATTGTGATGTGTTATATGTGTAGTCCATGCCACCCGCGACACAGGTACCTGGTAACCTACTGCGGGGGTATGAGTGTGTTAGCGTTTATTATAATAATTATTATTATTATTAATTCATAGTGTCGATAGCTAGTCGCATATCGACAAGATTTAGTGAGGGTCGTTTTATGGGGCAAGTTCCCTCAAATTCTACTACGGAAAGCCTTTAACCTCGATAAATCTGCTTAAAATAAACCACATTCCATTAGGTGCTTATATCAAACATTCTACCGATATGGAGTTTTGGTAATGGATTAGAATGTAATGTGGCGAAAGCGCTTTTATTTTGTGATCATGTTGTATGAATGATCGTCATCATATATATTATGTGCCTACCAAATAAATTAGCTTTCCCTCACGGAATCGCGTGGATTATTTCTTTAAGTTTATCCTTTTAGGGGGAAAACTTCAAAAAATGCGCTATTAGTGCCCTAATTAATGCCCTATAATGCCCACGGAACTTCCATGCCAAACTACTTCTGTCGTTAAGTAGTTTCAGCTGTTCAGTTGTCTGTCAGTGACTTAGTAACGGAAGAGTTATTTAGATCATTATATATTATGTATTCATGATTTTTTACCGATCAATTCCTGTATACCTACATGGAAGATAAATATATGAGAAAAACTATTAAAGAAGGCTTTATTACCGCAACTCAAAAGAATAGTTTTTAGAATTCCAAACTAAAAGCTACAACCCACTAATGGCCCACTACTGAGCACGGGTCTCTCCTCATTACTGAGGAGGCCTAGAGCATACTCCACCACGCTGCTCCAATGCGGGTTGGTGGAGGGGTTAGTGGCCAACCCAGTGTCGAAAGTTTTCAAGCCGCCCGAAGGCCTCCGACATGGCTTAACGACTGCTATCAATCGATAGCAACCGGGACCGACGGCTTTACGTGCCCTCCGAAGCACGGAAGCGCTCAAGAAATTTTTGCCACTAGCGGTCACCCATCCGACTACCGACCGCGCCCGCTGTTGCTTAACTTTGTCGATCGCGTAGGATCGACGCAAGCCGCCGGGCTATGATCGAATTCCAAACTACTATAGCCAAAACTACTTTCACTCGGGCTATTAGTGCACTACATGAAACAAGACTCTTTTTCGATAAGAGTACCTACAATCGGTAATAAAATCATCAATTAAAACAAAATAATTGCATTAAAAAGTTGTGTCGGGTTACGATAACTTATTTTCTACGGGTTTCCTACCGCACTTCATGTTGGAAAAACTTTAATTAAAACTTCATCCAGTTAAACCAACACTAGAACTTTAACTCAGGATTAATTACTTGTCTTAGTTAAGTGCAAAATATTGTTAAAGAAGTGTTTATATACTTACTACACTATTTATTTATATGTCGTATGTAGTCTTGTTCTATGTTGGCCACAGGCGGCAGCGGAAGGGTGACGCTGCATGCTTGTTTGCTACCTTAATTCCATAAAAAGTCGATCAAACAAGCCACCGGTAACACTAAAAGAACAAAAGGAAAAAGATAAAGGGTTGGTACCGATAATATAATCGATAGAAAAGTCGCAATATATTTGCTGCCATTTTGTATCAGCCCGACTAAGAACCAATGACGCAAGATAAATGTCTAGGAAAGTTTATGTAGCAGGAAATAGATTGTTCCCGCGGGTTAAAGGATAAAAGTAAACAGTAAGGGAATTTTAGATGTTTTGTAGTTATCTATGCAAAGTGAAGATAACTCCGTGATAAAAAAAAATTACATTTGCGGAATAATACACAAAGCATAGTCCTATAGATCAATGAGTTATGCACACTTCCACGCGTTTGACATCTTTCATTCACCTTCCATCCTTCATTCATATTTGTTGTTCGTTAGAATATTCTAAAACAATCAAGGGAATCCAGGTTTCTGCTAGAACATGCCACCATCACACCTAAAACGCGTCATCGAAATTTTTATATTTGCATAATACTCAATTATCGAACATTTTTGCTGAATATCTTCCTACAGGAACAACATTATTTACTATGTGGGCTCTTTTTTAGACATCAACGCTTCAATGATACGTATGCGGGCTGTTTTCAGATGGTAACGCTTCAGTGATACCTCGCACATTACTTGTTTGTCAGCTATTTCTATTTACAATGATAACTGTAGATAAATAAATAAATTTAAGAAACCCCTGACGAAGAAATCCTTTAATGAGCGAATGAACATCAAAATTTCAAACAGATCTTCATAATGACTAATACAGACAATTAGTTAATAATTCAATTTTACGCGAATAAGTCAATTTTATGCCGAGAACGCCTTATATCATTTTGGAAAAGAGCTGACACTCTTCAAACTGTTAGACCGACTTCTACCACACATATAGTCGTACAAGGATCTTTAGGCGCGTAGATGACAGAGACAGCGCCTTACAGATAAGGCAAACTGTAAGGCGCTGTCTCTGTCACCCACGCGCCAAAAGATGCTTGTAGGACTATAGCTAAAAACGATTCGATTAAAAAACTATACTCTAATCGGTTCATTTATGCAGAAGCTAATTTTATATAGGTTTACTTTATGTTAGGCACAGTAGCAGGCTACGTATTTGGCCAAATCGGAAAGTCAAATTATTAAGCCATCATTCCAATGAAACTTGGAAATTTGAAATAGAAGAAAATATTGTGCAAAAATGGTGCAAAATTGGTTCACTCTTTGAACAAGTACTCGAATATTTGCTTGTTCAGATGAATCGCAAAGCCAATTAAACGAATAAAAAAAACTTTCTCTCAATTATTCACATTTGACAATCTTTCTCTCTATGCACTAATTATGATGAAAGAGAAACGGACAGGAATACTGAACAAGCATTGTCATATGTGACCTGAATACAGGCCAGTTTTCAGTTTTTCGAGTCGGTGGATTTACTTAAGACCAGTTACAATTTTATTAGATAGATAGTTCAAGATCATTTGTTGCCGGATCGAAGGCGTTAGTGTCACCTGCGACATAGGGATTCCTAGACGGCAAGACCGTTTATTATAATTTATTGTTTCTCTACAACGAGTCGTTCTTATATAATATACCCTTTCTAGTCTGTAGGGTATAGTGTAGTGTAGGGTGTGTCTCTGCAACGTCTATGAAGCATCTTTCATTTTATATTTAAACAAAAGACCTGAAACCAGTTTTCATGACAACTTAAAACTAACTGACAAAAAATTCTGTCCTAAAAATGGTCTCATGCCTTATATTTCAATATTTCTTCACTGGATGAGTCAGTCACTCGCAAAAGACCTTCCTTTTCTTAGCTTCTACCCATTAATGGCCGACTATTGAGCAGGGATTTCTCCTCATAACCGAGGAGTGCAAGAGCCCAGTGTCAGTTGTTTTATACGGCCTGAAGCCCTCTAACAGGACTTAACGTCTGCTACCTTCTAATAACAACCGGGAAAGTTTCACGTACCTTTTCAAGCATAGATAAGATACGCTCATGAAGTTTAGTTACTTCACCTATCCAACTGCCCACGATCACTTATATATATAGTCCTCCTCATCGATTTCGATGACGGCGACTCTAATTACTCCTTTTGTCGAGCGTGTGATCTTATATGACTCGCTAGACCAAATTTTGATTTTAAAATACGGTCACAAGTATAACAGTATAATTGACCATTTGAGTTATAAGTATATGAATAGGAGGGCTTTGGTTTCTCCTTAAGTGCTTGGCGTTTCTTGTCAAGGGCCGTAAGTCTGACATGTTCGAAGGCTTGAGCCTTTTTATAGACGGTTGTGTGCCAGGATGACTTTTTCAACGCGAGCTCCTCCCAACATGTATGGTCAATATCGCATGCATTCAGGTGCCTTTTGAGAACGTCCTTGTACCGCAGATGTTGACCACCACGTTTCCGCTTTTCACGATCACTTACCATGACACTAAACTTATACTCCGAACGCATTCGATCTGGAATTCGTTAAAGTTGCATGGCATACAAATGTCAGCGTTCCGCCTATGCGATTAAGGTACATTTTAGATTGACAGCAGTATCTAAAAATGCCCTTCGTAAATTTGCTTACAAGCTAAATTGAACTGTGAGCACAGGCAATAAGTTTGGTTTTGGCGGGGAGTGGTAATTCCATATGCTCGGCGACTCAAGTATAGGATCGACCCAAACCGTCGGGCTATGAGTGATCCAAACAAACCTTGTATCAGCCGACCGAAATTCTAGCCAATGGAATTTCCGTTTATACTTTTATAAAAGTTTGGTAATCATTAAGTTCAAATCGTTTCATCAATCATCCATTGGATTGAGAGCCGATCTGTCAGACAGCACAAAGTTTTAATTGCCATAATGACGGACGACTCTGAAACTAATTTAGTCAAAACTGCCTATTGTGGAACTTTTGACTAAATTAGGAGGCTTTGAACTGCTAGCATTGTGCTTGAAGTTTAAAATTAAACGGGGTTGTTAGCTCGACAATGGTGAGTATGCCTCAATAAATTTGCTCAAAAAATTTCCAGTATAAAAGAATAGTAGATTGTATGACAAGGGTGCAAAGTAATATTTTTTCGGCGAGGGCGTTTTTTGAATCCAGAGCGAAGTGAGGGATTCTTTAGTAGAATCCCGAACGTAGCGAGGGATTCAAAGTACGTCGCCCGAGCCAAAAATATACTTGCACCCGAGTGATACACTCTACTTTTCATCACCCACTATGAGAAAATAATATATATATATAATAGAAAATAATAGAAAATAATACGTAAAAATGCACGAAAACTTAATTTTAATTTGAAAATGAAATCTTAATTTGATTTCTTTTTTTATTATTCAGCTGGCGGGGCCCTCGCGTCGTACCAGACATTCTTTATTCAAACAATATTTGCGTTCGATTTCTTTAGCGCAAAATACTAAAATGTTCTAAATTCAAAATAGGACGGAAAAGATCTAGTCGGGCAGGAAAGTTGTATGAAAATTCATTCCCGCCCGCTGAATAGAAAACAGCAACTTTGGAACCCCGTAAGTCCGAACCAAGTCGTCTTTTTCGAATAGGTGTGATGAAAAATGTATTGAGTGCTTCAACTTGGTGGTAGGTGAGGATATAATTATCTTTTTTATGTTCAAATTTTAGGATAAGTTGTATTTGCATTATATTAGGCGACGATTTCAGTGCTGAAACAACACAGCAAGGTAAGTAAAACCATCTTCTAATTGTTAATTTTTTTGTTAGCAGTCATTAAGACATTTTGAAGGTCTTCGGGTGGTATAAAATTGACACTTGGGTTAGCAACTAACTCTTCCGTCAATTCACACTGGGCAGCGTGGTGGAGTATACTCTAGTTAAGATCTTCTCAGGAATCAGACATACCCGTGTTTACTTGCAGACCGTAGGTCGTTTATAAAACAATCAAGTAAAACACTCGCTGAGTTTGACTACTAGTTTCCCTGTCTTGATGACAAGGATTAATATATCACACTATACTCCGACTTTTAATTCGATTCCTAAAATGACATTTCCAGTGTTACCGTTTTTTATTATCACAAAAATAGTGTTGTAACCTGGACGCAAATGATTCGATTTGATAAAAATATTAATCGGATTATAATCGTTTCGCATAATTTAGCAAATAGCTAAAATACTGCATGAAGTTATTACAGGATCAATAACTACACATAAAAAAAATATTATCAATTTCCCCCTACATTTTTAATTGTTAAGCGCTTTTAGTGCACGTATGTACTAAAAGCATGCATGTACCGGTGTTTAATATTTTTCCTTTACTATATAATTTTAAATAAATAACCTTTCCGTATTGATCTCTGATTTTTTTTATTATATTTTATTAAAACACATATTGAGAAAAGAAAATCGAATAATCAAAACATCGTTCGTTAATCGTGTGAGTAATCACTATTATTTCAAAGCTGGCAACATTATTTCGAAAAGTGACATTAGCTTACGTCAATTTAGGAATCTAATTAAAATTCGGAGTATAGAACGATTATAAGATGTTTCTATCTCACATGATCCCAAACCCGAGAGTCCTTCAAAGAAGCTTACTTAAACTTTATCTTACACAAATCAAGCCGCAATTGTATCAAACTTCGCGAAAACTTTTTACTTCTCTACGAAGACATATTATATAATTCCCTTGGGAGTTTTTGAGCTTTATTTTTATTGACTTAAGTGCCAATTTACTTTCCCCTTAAGATTGGATTCGAGATAAAAAACACGGTACAATTTGCGTTTAGGAGCTGATTTATGAAACCATTTTGGACTTTATTGTGTTGTGTCGTGTAAAAAGTGTTAAAACTTTCGTTACAGTTGGGACATTTTTGTAATATTTTTGTAAAGTATAATTATTTTGATAATCGTGAAGCGTAAAACGTTTCGAAATGGTCATCGATGTAGTTTTAACACACTTTCAAGGTGATAATATGGATTATTATGACCAGGTTCTATTAGGGAAAAGTGATTTTAGACATTATTATTTAGCATACAAAACATTGGAAAATGAAATAAAATCGTACACAAGTTTGTACATTGTATGAACTGTCAAAGCTATCAACAAGGCTATGCCGGTTTTTAATTAATAAAAATATTAAAAACTAGCCCATTTTCTGCGTTTGGGTTTTTAACAAAATTAATAATTTATAAACAAATATCATCCCTTATTAAATCTCCTTACAGCAGGTGTTTCATTAAAACAGGTGTTTCATTATTGCTTACCAAAATCCCTAAAACCAATTTTCATCGCGTCTCATTAAAAGTCAGAGGAGTCTAAAAAATGGTCTCCTATTTCAACCTGTAAAGAGTGAAATATAATAAAATATATTTGACTTTTTCTATTCATTATCTACCTGTTACTAAAATTTCATCTTCACAGGTCATGTAAAATTCGGTATTTCTTTTTAATCAATGGGTGAGTCCATTCGCTTTGGGCCTAATTAATTAAACAACCCTTATGTCAGTGCGTACCTACTGGTATAGATACTTAAGAGCTAAACGCAAACTTGTCTCGATATTTAGTGAAATAGAATTAAATCCATACGCTTAATTATGATTAATCGGTGTATGTGATTGATAACCAAAAGTTACGCTGTCATTTCGCGCCATTACTATCTCCATCTGTCTTGTCTGTGAGAGCGCCATACATGTTACGTTTGCGAAGGGTGAAATCACGTAAGCAAAAAATGTATTGAACACATATAATAATTTTACTGAGCACATAAAATAATAAAACATTTGTATTTAATGTACAAGCAACCTCACTCGTGACTATTCTAATTGGTCCCTCCAAAAACCGGGAGAAATAAAGGAAAAATGTGGAATGAGTTTCTTTCGACATGAGGTTCTTTAAAGAACGTTAAAAAAGAGTTTTCCTCAGGATCGGTGTCGCATTAGAAATTTGGCAAGAGATCTCCCGCCAGCCATCTAGATTTATGCTGTCTGTGCCTGGGGATCGGCTGATGCCCCGGCTGTCGAAGGGAGGGCTTTTGTGTACGTATATGCTAGCGGTGCAGAAATCTTCGATAGTACGATGCAGGGTTCGGTCTGTGTGGCAACTTGAAAAAAGTCAAAGAAGTTTTATGAAGAATATGAGCTTCAGTAATGATGATACATCAATGATGATTATCATACATAGATGAGTGCACGAAAACCATTGAAGAAACCTTCGTAATCTTTTTTCAAAGAGATATGGACACTAACGGTCCGTAAAAAGGTAAAAAATAACAAATATTAGGTACTTATATTGAGCATAATAAAAACAAATTAGACCCAACGGACTAATGTTTAAAACCCTCATTCATTAAATAATAATTATAATAGTTTAGAATTCTGAACTATTTCAACCAAAGTATCCACAAATTATAAACATGACGCTTTTAAATAGCGGAATACAATCATGACCTATTCCCGGGTGAATAAAACATTGTTAGGAGTAAATTGAACAAAAATGAATCTTATGTTTTATGTCGTTACTATTAGAGAACCGCCCGCGCTTCGCTTCGGGACCCGTAGGTAAAAGCCGCGTAGGTCCCGCTCCCGTAGGAATCTCAGCTAAAAAGTAAATTACATGTAGTATTTAATAGTGTGATTCAGAACTTGCAAATGAATGAATGAGAATTTATCCTCCCAAATGTCCAAAAAATTGAGAAAACTCTTAAATTAAATAATGAAAATTTAATAATGGAACAGTCCACAGTTTTCCTGGGGGTCACTTTGGACTTTAAGCTTCAGTGGGGCTCTCATATATCAGCACTATCAGCTAAACTAAGTAGAGCGGTATATGCAATTAGAAAGATAAGACAGTTTACTGACGTGGAAACTGCTAGACTTGTCTATTTTGCCTATTTTCATAGTCTTTTGTCTTACGGCATTGTAATGTGGGGCAAAGCAGCTGACATAGACTCCGTATTTGTACTGCAAAAACGAGCAGTTAGGGCTATTTATAGGTTGAAAACGCGCGTTTCTCTGCGGGAAAAGTTTAAAGAAATTGGCATATTAACTGTAGCCTCACAGTATATTTATAGTAACTTGGTATACGTAAGAGAAAATTTAGGCATATATAAAGTCAACAGTGATACGCATAATCATCTAACGAGAAAGAGACACAATTTGGTTACGTCTTCATTTCGTCTGCGTAAGGTGCAGCGATCTTTTGTGGGGCTTGGTGTTAAATTTTACAATAAGATACCCAAAATGATACGTAATTTACCTATTGAAATGTTTAAGCGACGTGTAAAATCACAACTTGTTAGTAAAGGATATTATTCTATAGATGAATATGTTAATGATAAGGGTGCCTGGGTGTGATAATGCCGCGACCAGTTCCACTTAGACTAGAATTAGTTTTTTTTTTTTGTGTTTAGCCATAATTAGTAGTAAGTGCTACCTGTACTGTGAGTGGTGAAAGAGAAAAAAGAGACTCCTTGGGAGTTTCTTGCCGCTTCTTCTCCCAAGACCACTCATCGTAGGGATTTGTTGAAGCGATGGCGTAACTTGACTTTCGAAATGAGTTTGTAAAAACCTACTTCGAAGAAATAAAGATTTGAATTTGAATTGAATTTTACTAACGCCATCTATTAACAACTCTGGAACTAAATATCTAGCAACTAACAAAACATCGATATTCCCATGGGAATGAGATGTTTTTACGCGGTAAAAAGTAGCCTACGTCACTCTCCACCCTCCTAACTATCCCCACACACATAAACCATGTCATATAATAGCCATGTTGCGACGTGAAAGAGTCATAAACAAACAAACAAACAAACTAACACACTTTCACATTTATAATATTAGTAAGGATGACTAGAATCGTTAAATTTATTGGTGTTTGTAATTCAGACGTGGAAATGTATTCGTTAATACCCTAGCGACTTTAAAATATACGTTTAATTATTTATTACTACGCTATGCAAGTGGAGTGGTATCATATAGGTACCTCCATAATGCTATTTAATTTAATTATTATGTTGGTAGTTATAATAGCGAAATTAATCTGTAAACAGATTTTATTGCGTTCATGCCACATTCAAAAATCACGATGCAAGCGTCTATCTTTGAGTACCGACATAGAAAAGGAGGTTCTCAATTAGACTATAATTTTTTGTACTTACTTTTTTACTTTATAACTTTTTACTGGCTGAATACATTTTGATAATGCTTTTTATTTAAAAGCTGGTATTTATCGTAAAATTTGAGCGACAAGCGACAACTGACAATCAGCTTTTGAGTTTTCTTTTAACATGCGTATTTAACTGACTTGGACTACGTTGATAGTATTTTCATTTTATTGCTTGTCGATGTTAAAGTCGTTTTTTATTGTCAAAAGTAAAACAATACTTATTATGATTACACATACCTTACCATGTGCACTTTACCACACTCGTAGAATCATTTTCTTATCCAGTCGGTGACTACTTATTTGCATGAAAATTTTGTATCAAGCACAAACTATTTTTTACATAATTACAAAAAACTTGAAACTTACATGAAAATATGTGCGCCTAAACTGATTTTAATATGAGCTACCAAGAAACAATGTAGCGAAGGCCAGTCCCAAGTTTAAGTATGAAGCAAGGGCAGCTGAATGAAATATTCAAAGCGGCCTCGAATAATCGATTTGCTTGGAAACAATTGGAACAACATTTTAAAATTTGATTTAATCACTCCTGTCCTTCGCAAATGATTATGTGAAGTTTTTAACAAAACTCGTAAGCTGTCAAAGCTGAGACGGTTTTTGGTCGCACATCAAAGCGCGAACCTCGAATCTTCGCTAAGTGTTCACACATTCGTGTAAACATTTGTGCAAACATTCGTGCAAATATTCGTGCAAACATTCGTGCAACCGTCCGTACAATGTACAAAGATTTTGCATGAAACAACATACAAAGAACTTCACAATCTCACACATAAAACCTCTTCAAAAATATTATAACGTCTTCAGATTTTTGTATTCAACAGTAGGTACTTTATTAAATTACGTCATAATCTGACCAACGGGAAAAAATATTCCTGTTGGTCAGACTAGTCTGACTATCAATCTGACCAGTGGGAATAACCAAACGTCCGTGCGCATCTGAGTGACCGCAGTAATCTCAATCTCTCTCAATCTGTCTCTCTTATTTGTAATTGACCTATTATTGTAAAAATTTAATTTAATAGGACATGACATAATTTAAATATCTAACAATGTGTAAGTTTGTATATTTTATCATGATAAATGACCGTTAATAATGTACGACCATTAGAGGCAGGAATTTGGAATGTGCATGACATTTGACATAAGACCTAAAACTGTGTAACCCTTTAGTACATAGTATCTCAATGGTGTAACCAGTGTAACCTTTATTCCACAATAAATTGTATTGAATTGAATCAATGTTACAGGGAGATTGAACTAAGTTTTTTTGTTAATACCAAAGATTTCACAGATGCTTTATTAACAAAACAGGAAATACCTATAAGGGTTTTCTAACTGTTGTCTATCGGGTTGTTTGTCCGTTTGTCTGTGTATTTATTCCACGTAACATTAGATACGGCTTTATCGATTTGAACGCAGTTGCCACTTATGTATTGAAACAAAATAGGTGTTTCATATCACTTAACAAATGGAAAAGATATTTAATCGTAGGACTCCATCTAAATATTTTTTCTTTAGGATACCCCTTAATTTCTTCGAAATATTCCCGATAAGAAGGCAGTTATTAAAGGCAATAATAAACAAATTTGTTTTTCTCCATTTTCACGAGGCAGAAGTGTTTAGGTTGGACTGAAGGACAAAACTTTCCAGTTTACACACGTTGAATATTCTAATATAAAGCAATTTAAAATAATGCCTCAGTAAATTCATTATTATTGTTCACAGAAAAGTCTCGCGGCTATTACCTTTCGTAATCACAATATTGTTGTTATCAATAACTTAAAATTGTTACATTAATATCCACTCCTTGATTGGTAAATCTTTTGTAAAGTAAAATCGATCGCAAAGCCAGCGGGATCGGATGAGATAAAAACTGGCCTTTATAAGGGTAATTTTCCACAACGTTTGGTTGGGTATCTCTGTCTTTTTCTCTCCTAACTTTATAAAGGTAATTTTCCACAACATTTGGTTGGATATCTCTGTCTTTTTCTCTCCCAAGTCGTAAACGAAGAAGAGTAAAGACCAGAAGCTGTCAACTATCGTAATCACAAAAAAAGAAACAACTTACGCCAATGTACACGAAAAAAATGGCACAGAATGGTCTTGATAATGTTTTGTTTCGCATTGCGTGCCAGTTATTTCGGAAAGCACAATATTCTTGAGCCACATACAACCATTCTTTATCGTGCTATTTCATTTTAGCCACGCTCACCAGATATCTATACTAATTTCGTGTTCGATATGGAAATGGATATAACAGCTTTCCGCCTTTAATTTAGGTTTATTGTAGACTAGCTTCCGCCCGCGACTTTTCCCGCGTGAAGTTCGTTTAAATTTAACCCCCTATTCACCCCCTTCGGGATGGAATTTCCAAAAATCCTCTCTTATTCCACCCCTACACTCCCCAAGGAACATACATGCCAAATTTCAGCTTCTTCCGTTCAGTAGTTTCGGCTGTGCGTTGTCTGTCAGTCAATCACTCAGTAACGCAAGAGTTTTATATTAAACCTATAGATTGATTGACGGCGAGTATTTAAAATGCCCCAATGAAATTTTGATTGTAAACTAAATTGAACTGTTAGCACACGTAATACGTTTGTTTTAAGTGCGGAGTGGCAAATTCCGTTTCTGTTTACGTATCCGAAACACTTTTAAACATTATTCAACTTAATCCTTGTTTTAAAGCTTCCTGGAAAGGATTATACTTCAATATTGCTTCAGCATTATTTAATTCACTTGGTCTTTGCAATAAAGACAGAATACTCTGAGTAGTATAAATAATAAAAGAAATGACGTTACACGCTCATTAGCCCCACACTAGGATTCCCTAAGTCGTGGTTGCCATGGACAACACATAAGACAAGGACACACACCCGGAGCGAGAACGGAAACCTAAACTCATCATAAAATTTCTGCCTCGCTGGGAATCGAACCCTGGCCCTTGAAACAACGATCCGGCGTGTGAACCATTCGGGTCGTTGATAATAAGGGCAGTAACAAAGAGAATTTCACACTAAATAAAGAACGCAACGAGCGCAGTTATTTCGGATTAAAACAAACTATTTTGAGAAATATTCGTAATTAATCGTAAATTCACTATCCATCTCTGTTCGATATTGAATTACATCATCATTTATTTCATTAAAGCAGCAATGCATCATTCCGAGTTGAACGTCATTTATCCAATCAACAAGGCGTAAAATGATCCAATAAATCATTTTGTGTTATTCTCTTTCATGACGCGTGACGCATTTTGATGTTCAACTATTTCTTGATTGATATCGCTTATGTTTTACAGGGACATAAACGCATTGTAACATTATTAAATAGTTACCATTATTCTATACAGAATTTAAATTATAACTGATCTACATATGTTTTACGTGGAAGATATTTGAGATAAAATATTGTATGTGTTATTACTTTTACTATTGTATGTGTTATTACTTATTAGATTTCTGGATGATATTTTAAAAAATTGCGTAAGTGGGTTTTTCTTCTTGATGGTTTTTCGGTTAGCAGATGAAGCCTTAACCCCACTGAAATCTAACTAAAACATCAGTGACAACCGCATCCAAGATTGTTAAGCCGGTCCTGAGATTCAGAATAGCAAATCGGCTTCAGCCATACTAATTGAAGAGAAACTTTGGATTACTTCAGGTCGGGAAATCTGATTCAACTAAACAAAACAAGGCGATCGCTGTCAAATAGAGTCCGTAAGACTTGGCTTCTACTTGTTGAAAGTTAACGTAGGGTTGACTTCTAAATCCTCCACTAAATTGTCGTACAAGGATCTTTTGGCGCGTGGCTGACGTGAGGGTGACAGAGATAGCGCCTTACAGTTTGCCTTACATGTAAGGCGCTGTCTCTGTCACCCACACTTCATCCACGCGCTAAAGATTCTTGTACGACTTTACTTGAGTCGCCGAGCATATGGAATTGTCACTCCCCTCCAAAACCAACCTGTGCTCTTAGTTCAATTTAGCTTGTAGACAAAATTTACGGACATTCTTAGATACCGCCGTCAATCTTAAATGTGCCTTACGCGCATTGACCGAAAGTTGGCATTTGTGTGTCATGGATTTATATTGAATTTCAGATCGAATTCAAACTGAGTATAGTCCGCAGTGGAGGAGCGTGGTAGATTATGCGCCAAGCCTCCAGAACTCCTGAGTTAGGCTACCCGAGGTCCCGGGAAAACCTACTCACTTTCACACTCCCATGGTTTCTACATATGAGTAGTTATACTTGAGTCATCGAGAATATGGTGACTCCCCTGGTGTTGCTTGTGTCCATAGGCGACGATGACCACTTACCATCAGGTGGCTCGTCCGCTTTTTCGTCAGCCCTTCAGGCTATAATAAAAAATAAAAAAACGTCCAGGTACCTGTAACTAGTAGTCCTGTATAAATATGATATGAAATTACTCTTCTCACAGAATTTTTTGACGTGACAACGTCTTATAAATTGGTTTGCCGGGAGGCACTTCAAGAAACTGCGTTAGTAAGCTCCGCTCACGTTCCTTGGTAACAGTGTACAGAAAATGGTACAGCGCCATCTATGATTAAGTAGAGTAACTAGTTTGTTACCTCACTTAGTTGTGACTAATGGTTAATGGTCTAACGGTTAGCAGCGCTAGATGGCGGATGGTGTTACAATGTTTTAAATATAATTCTTTGTATACGTTTACCCCATGAAGATACGGGAACGCAGGGTCAACTTCACAAATAACCACAACTGCTTGCAAACCCAAAATAGCAGTTTATTATAAAACCAAAGAAGTCGACACATTGCCCTTTAAAAATTTTTCTCTTATATAAACTCCACGTTACACTCGTTAGCGCGTTTCACAAATTGGTACAATGCCATCTTGTTTACAAGTGAGGAACTATTTAACAAAAATAAAACATTAAACTTAAATTGCTTCCGCCTTCACATGACGGTTAGACAGTATAAATAAATGTTTTAAATTGTTACTATTATTTCATCCTTCTTCCTACTATACGAATGAATATTCACATTAAAATTATTTTACCACTTAAAGTCGTTGTCACGTAAAACTTTCGCCCGTATACCGACGTTACAGGCAACCAATTTTTTTTAGAATATTTTTCGTTGCAAATTAAACTTTTTGGCATAGAACCAAAAATAACAAAGCTATTAATCAATCAAATGATTTTTTGCTATTTCTTGGTCAAAGTGGTTGTCTTTCCTTTCATATTCACGGTTTCGATATTAATTTGGCCAAAGAGTTTTTACACTTCAACATCTAGGTAATAATCAAATGTAATATTCAAATGTACAAAAATGAAATGAACCGGAGTTAATTCGAAGAAGGTTTTTACAAATAATTTTTAAAACAACAAGCGTCATGAAAACGTTACGAAAACAAACGAAAAAAAAAAATTGGTTGCCTGTAACGTCGCTATACGGGCGAAAGTTTTACGTGACAACGACTTTAAGTGGTAAAATAATTTTAATGTGAATATTCATTCGTATAGTAGGAAGAAGGATGAAATAATAGTAACAATTTAAAACATTTATTTATACTGTCTAACCGTCATGTGAAGGCGGAAGCAATTTAAGTTTAATGTTTTATTTTTGTTAAATAGTTCCTCACTTGTAAACAAGATGGCATTGTACCAATTTGTGAAACGCGCTAACGAGTGTAACGTGGAGTTTATATAAGAGAAAAATTTGTAGAGGGCAATGTGTCGACTTCTTTGGTTTTATAATAAACTGCTATTTTGGGTTTGCAAGCAGTTGTGGTTATTTGTGAAGTTGACCCTGCGTTCCCGTATCTTCATGGGGTAAACGTATACAAAGAATTATATTTAATTAAAACATTGTAACACCATCCGCCATCTAGCGCTGCTAACCGTTAGACCATTAACCATTAGTCACAACTAAGTGAGGTAACAAACTAGTTACTCTACTTAACCAGAGATGGCGCTGTACCATTTTCTGTACACTGTTACCAAGGAACGTGAGCGGAGCTTACTAACGCAGTTTCTTGAAGTGCCTCCCGGCAAACCAATTTATAAGACGTTGTCACGTCAAAATTTCTTTGATATATGTATTTATATATTTTATTTATTTATTAGATAATATCATGAATTATTTATCGGCATAATATATTATTTTCATTAAAAGAAATAGAAAATCCAAAACGATAAAACAGGTTCAATACAACGACTGAAAAAAGTAACAGTTATATGAATGTTATTTTATAAACGTAATATATAAATTTCCCAGCGCAAACTTTCGGTAGCTTCGTCATTACATATTTTAATCATCTCTACGTTTATGCTCTAAAACTTTACCTTTACATAAATCTCTAGAGTACCTTTACCATAAAAATCTTAAAAGACACCTTATGAAAGAACTGAATAGCTTGAAAGCTGTAGCTAGCTTAATGCACTTTGTATGAACTAACCGAAGGCCGGTATAAATAAAATATAACCGAGAATATATGTAGCTTGACCATGACTTCCGCGACTCAAATCACTAGTGCAATACCGACGGTATTTTAAACGCTTAATATATTGTTTTTAAACACTCATTATATTGGTTTTAAACACTTATAATAAGTATTGCAAATACTACTTGCAACGTCGATGTTTGTTAAACGGATTGTGAACAAAAGTACAGCTCATTTTATGAAAAGACTAGCTTTCCCCACGCCTTTGCCTGCGTGGATTTTTTTCAGCGTATCCCCCTATTTTACCTTTAAGGGGGAAATTTAAAAAAATCCTCTCTTAGCTCTCTCCTACACTTCCCAACCAACAAAAACAGCTTCTTGTGTTCAGTAGTTTCGGCTGTGCGTTTTCTGTCAGTCAGTCAATCAGTCAGTCATTAACAGACTGAAGTGTCGACTTTGTGTTTGACTCCCACCAATTACTGGTTCACAAGGCAGGGTATTTCCTAATAACTGAATTGGAATACAGCATATTCTACTATGCTGCTTCATTGCGTGATAGTAGATGAAAATTTTAAGGTTTATTAGAAATTAGAAAATTCTTTCAAGTTCGGCAAAAAATATAAAAGTCGCAGAATTTTACTTAATAATGAAAGTTACCGAAAATAAAGCGACGGTGGGTTTATTAGTTCTTATGGATATCTAAATATATACATTTAACTAGAAATGTAGAAGTAAGACAAATAATACCCTCTACTTTTAGTTATGAACGTACAATTACGTGAAGTACGTACTAATCCTACACAGACTCGTCAGTTATACAGATTCGCGATTATCTGGACCTAATTTATATTACAATTGACTATTGACGACATTAAAATTAATGAGTGCTTATTGTTATTGAATTTTTTGAATATTTGAATTGTAAATATTGTAGGTAAATGCTGATTATGTTATTTAATGGATTGCTAGCTGAATTACTTCATTTATTAAACAATTAAACATAATAATAGGTAGGCTAACGAATTGGGGATACCTGTAATGTTAGTTTTTTAAGCCTATGAATTAAATAATTAAATAAATTATACTTAGTCGCCTCAAAGTCTGGTTACTGCGCTCAACATTACCATTGTTTTGTGAGTAATATCAGAAAGAAAGGTGTATATTTTTTTTCAAATAATAGCAAAAAGCGAATTTACCTTTTTATAGACGATTATTTTACCTTTTACGGGGTTAACATAATATATAAGTTACGTTCATTATATTCAATTGACTACATAGATATTTATTTATATGGATGCCTTAGCACAACAATAATAATTAGTCTGGTTAATAAAGTTTCTACTGCTCAAATTTAAACTTTTCGTAGTGCTTTCAGTACATTATATATGGACTGACACACACTGCAAATCTCAAATAATATCAATTTTTTTTAAATATACAGAACTCTAAAAATACTTATAGGCACAAACTTATCCATTAATATTTCCTTGAATCAACATCGGCCCTAGCAAAAGATAATTCTTGACTCCAAAATGGCAACAATGATTCGCGCTGAAGCGTTCAGCAAACATTTGGGTACCTCCACTATTTGAGATACCGTATTCCGTGACAAGGACAAACGTACGCCAATTCACGGAGAAAGACAGAGACGGACGACTCGTAGACGCTCTACGGCTACGGCAGTGCTCGTTCGTAGCTCCCACTCGTAGCACGTCTACGGCTACGATATTCGGTTGTAATATTACATTTCGTAAATTTCGGGTATGAGTGAATATGGTATTGTTATATATAAAGTGAATATTGTTATGTAAAAAGTGGATAAGTTTTTGGCCGACAACCCAACGTACAATATCATAGTGAGAGGAAATGGGAGCGGATATCTGGGATTGGAGGAAGGTATGATGATCACACGGAAGTGACTCAATTTTGTTTCCGGTTTCAGAAGTATTATAATTTTTAGCACGTATTATGTTTTTGAATGTGTCATTTAGAATTAGAATTATTTGTATGTAATTAATGTTAAATTATTGTGAAAAAGTGCGTTGAAGTTTAGTAAAAAGTTTTCTTTTGGCAGATTTACCAGTGAAAATATATTGATTTTTTTTTAAGTTGTTATAAATATGAAATAGTAACTTTTTGACGCTTGAAATTCTGTTTTTTTTATTTGTGGATGTAAATATCTGTATTTTCTTATGTAACGTATTGTTTTAGAAATAACACATACTGAAGTGACACCTTACATATCAAGTAACTACACAAGCACACATTACAATGTTTTACGTAGAAGACAAAAGCCTTAAGAAAATGAATATTAATGGTGAGTATTAAAAATCTATACGGTTAAATCAAAATTCTTTCTTTTGGCTTTTACACCCATTCATAAAGTGTTAATAATTCTTAATACATTATTTACACGTGATTATTTTGTCATTAGATGCAAACTATCATATGAACTTTACAGTATCAAATTAGCTTCTGTGTAGTTATACATTCACACATATACACAATTTAAAGGAATTTAACGTAGTTATATTATCCTTTATGACGAAGGGTGACTAATTGACAGACATTTTTTTGCTTTTATTTCTTTATTGATATCTTTAAGTGACGGTGACCATCTACTACCATTAGGTAGCGTGTCTTACCGTTTATCGGCTATTAAAACAAGCTCACATCCGGAGATAGTAAGCCAAGTGGCATACCTTTGTACCTACGTGGGTTATTGTCTTAAAGCACTAAGAAAATATTTTGAAAACTCGTCCCTTAAACCGAAGAATAAATACAAGAAATCTATACTAATAATTGTTTGCTTTTTTGAAGGCGTTATTCTCAGGAACTACTGACTGGTTCGAATTGAAAAATTATTTTTATGTTGAATAGACAATTTATTGAGGAAGGCTATGTAAAATCATGCAACGACCAATAGGAGCGGAGCAACAAGTTTCCTGAAGGGAAGCGAGGGCGTCTACTTAATAATATTGCAGAGTGGGTTGTATATAAATAAAAAATTTGGTCCCAATTTTCTGGCAGATTCATCATTTTAATGGGACGAAAAAAGGGAATTACTGAAAATTCTACCCCTAGAGGAACATAGTGGGAGATGAAAGAACGTATTGTTGTAAAACGAAATCGCGGACTCAAACTGGAATTATTATGTCTGGGTTGTTCCCACAATGGTCATCCTATATTAATTGTACTTTTTTAACCGACTTAAAAAAGAAGGTTATCAACTCGATATGTATGTATGTAATATAGTTGGAATTGAATAATATTTGAGTAAGTATGTTGATCCGTTTAGGCTTCCAAGCGCGTGTGCTTAATTTGTAAGTAAGTGTATGTTTGTCCACGAATTTCTCTTAAACTAAAAGTCATATCGAGATGATTCTTTTTAATTTAAGTTAGGTATACTTCGACTTAGGCAACAATGCAAGTTTCATTAAGATTGCTTTAGTAGGTTTTGAGATGGAGGACATCTGATTGGTAATTATTGAGTTATCTATTCTGATTTCGAATTCGGTAAAAAGTAAAAAATTATTCAAAGTCGCTTTTAATAACGCAACTTCGATTGCCGATGGGTGCGAATTGTTTTATCACAAAGATCAAACTAAACTATTTCAATTTAATTTCAATTCTATTTAAACGAAGCAAAGTTCAACTTCCTGAAGTTCCTGTTTAAGAAGCCTTGATGAACTTGGGCGTTCTATTGAAATGATTTTAAACTGAATATTTAAGTTAAACATTTAATTTCAAAGATGAAACTTGTGTGCGAGTCGAGCGAGAGAAGCAACGCCTATTTAGTTATCTAGTTAAACTTTATAATTCTATTTGGTGTATGCGTAACTTTATCTCACTTTACTCATACCCAAAGTTTATTCCTAAAAGTTAACTAAGTCTCCGTGCCTCAAATAAGAGAATGGAAGTCTTATACGATCAGTTTGCTGTCCATCTGTATGTCTGTTAAGACTTTTTTTACACAGGAACACGTGTTCTTAATTGGACTGTATTTTTATGTGTTTCAACTCATAAAAAATTACTGAGAAAACCGACCGTTTTACTTAGTTCAAATATGGTGCTTGTCGTATTTGAAACTAGAAAGCGACACCTGACGAGTATTTTTTGAGTCATCTCTTCTAGTCGATGTTAAAATCAGTAATTTTGTTGTAAAAATAAATTATTACCTTATTGTGTGACTCAAAAAAGCGTAACATATTTACGTACTGCTTCTGTGGTCCTCTAGATATCAAATGCGTGGGCTAAATGTGAAAATACTAATGTCAATCGATTTGTATCGATCTAGCAAGTACCATTAAAATATAAGACTTGACAGTAATAAAAATTCAATATAGCGACAACCAGACACTGCCGTAGAGAAGGGAAAGTCAATTAATGTACTTACATTAGTGACGAATCATTGAATAGGTATTTCAAAATTTTAAGTTTCTTAATTCTTTTGTGGCGGAATATATTTCTTTAGATAGTCTGCATTTATTTCATTTCAGTTTTATGGTTCAGCCTAATTTATCTACGTTCATTAGGCCTCGACGCAAAAAGAGGGGTATTATACCTAACTTTGATATTTCTGTTTATGTGTCTGTCTCGGCCTTCAAAGCTCCTTAACGAATGGACCGATTGGCGCATTATGTATGTAAATTATCATTCACGAAGATCTATTCAGGCGTTTCGTGATCATCAGCTCATATACGAAACCTGCGACATAAATAACTTGATACTAATATTATAAATGTGAAAGTCTGTCTGTCTGTCTGTGACATTTTCACGGATAAACCACATGTCCGATTTGGATGAAATTCGGAATGAAAATACTTGAAGACCCAGAGTCACACACAATCTAATTTTTTTTTCAGAAATCAACCCTTAAAGGCTTGAAAATTTTAGTTGATGATGTACCCCTTCCCCCACTTCTCCGGTTCACGATATAAATGAATTCCACGTGGGCAAAGCCACAGGCAAAAGCTAGTATGTTATAGGAGAAAGCCTGCAAGATAAGATAGTAATAAACCTTCACCATTAACATTACGTCATAATACTGATTTCCTAATTCAGTTTACATAACAAACTTTGTTTTCTATTTGGCAATAACACGACACAATATAGGTTTATTGATTTTATATTAATCTCTACTAGTACCCTCGGCAACCCAATTTCGCTAGGCTTCGGCAGACCTATCTTAGTACCTACATCCAAAACGATAGAAATTCCTACACTGTTTAGATGAGACTTATAAATTGGCGTATTTTTATTTGTAAAGATATTGACGACTGAGAAAATTTTATTGTTTACAAAACTCATTCGAATCAGCACGGCTATTCTGTAAGAAACAAATTCGATATCGAAGCTCACTCAGGTGAGTTGTGTCACTTCGATTGCGAGCTTAATTGGCGCTGCCGTTGGTTTTATTTTTAAACAGAACGCAATGTACGTCAAAATTCAAAATCTCACCGCGGATTCAGCTATCGAGATGTCAAAGATATCCACAGAATAACCTAGCAGGTTAGTCTTTTTGATAAGTGAGGACAATTTAGCGAACATTATTAATAAATAATCATTGTCGTATGGATTTGCATGCCGTTGTTTGAGGAAATGAGAGAAGGTAATTAATAATAATTATAATATTGACAACCCGGATGGCGCAATGGTTTACACGCCGGATCGCTGTTCCAAGGGCCCGAGGGTCCTGGGTTCAATTCCCAGCGAGGCGGAAAGAATGATGAGTTTAAATTTCCGTTCTCGGTCTGGGTGTGTGTTCTGGACATGTGTGTTGTCCATGGCACCCACGACACAGGGAATCCTAGTGTGGGGCCATAAGTGTGTGACGTTAAAAAAGTATGTACATGAAATGTAAAAGAGAAGTACATAAGTTTGTAGCGCAGAAGCGATAAATTCAATATGGCTAATATTATTACTTTTAATGTAGCTATCTTTAACTAGGTATCTCTTATGATCCGTAATTGTCCTTCATATTTACAATCAAATTTAAAATTTGTATAGTCTTTGATTACGACTCTATATTTAACTACAACTAAGCAAATAAATTACAATTATCTTGTAAGTAGTCGATCAGTTAAGGTTTTATTGTTTTAAAGTATTTTGTTCATAAATCATATACCTAAATAAAATTAAAGTGTCATTCTGTGATTTCAAAGTAACTGTGTTTTTTCAAGTGAATATACCTAGTTATTGACAAGATACCAAAAAACAAATAAACGATTTTAAATTTTTTGTCTGTTTGTCTTTCTGTTTGTCCGGGCTAATCTCCGTAGTAGCTGAACCGATGTTTATGAGATTTACACAGAAAGATAGAGGAGGCTATGGAGCAACATATCGACTACTTTTATTTACCCCGAAAGTCCCGCAGAATCGGGGTTTACGCGGGAAAATCATCCACGCGCGAACAAAGTCGCGGGAGCAAAGCTCGTTAACAATAAATACTTAAATACAATGCCTTTAAATTACTGGTTTGTCTTGAAATTCCTCACAATGTCTAATTGCTCACAGAACATTTTATCTCGGAATTAATTGAAGTCTGCTCTTTCAACGAAATGGATTTGAATCAGAAAAGGTCTTTATCTATTCCAACTTTATTTTAGTTTAAGATCCTCATTCAAATAAGAACCAAAAATTAACTATGTATAATAATCCTTATAGATATATCACTACATAGTATAAAACAACTCAAACAAGAAACTCAAAGGTGTGTGAAGTCCGCCAATCCGCACTTGGCCAGCGTGGTGGACTATGGCCTTAACCTTCTCATTTTGAGAAGAGACCCGTGCTCAATAGCGGGCCATGATGGGTTGAGATGATGATGATGTCTCAGTCTATGTATGCATAGATCTTTTAAACTACGCAACGGATTTTGATGCGGTTTTTAATAGCTAGCGTGATTCAAGAGGAAACACTAAGAATTTTTGAACTTTCTAATGTGATCTGGTAAAAGTTTTCGTGTCAAAGAAACAGGACTCCCAATGCGAAGCGAGGGCGGTTTTACTATCATACTATTAAAGTAATACTAATAATTTAAACAAAAATATATTGGCAAGCAAGATAAGAAGTTACTAGTACCTGTCCATAAAATGTAAGGGTTTCCCTCAAGAGATAGACAGACAACAGCTGATGCCCTGAATAAAGTTCCCTCTTTTACCTTTTACCTAAGGATTCCTACAAATATATTAAAATATTATAGATAATAAATTTCACCTTACTGTCCCACTGTTTGGCATAAGGATTCATAAATATTTCTATACGCCGTTCGTTTTCGATCTAGAAATCATTATAATTACATGGCACACAAATGACAGCTTTCCGCCTATGATATTAGGGTACATTTAAGATTAGCGGCGGGATCTAAAAATGCCCTTAGTAATTTTTGCTTACAAGCTATATTGAACTGTAAGCAATAAGTTTGGTTTTGACGGGGAGTGGCATTTCCATATGCTCGGCGATTCAAGTATAATAAAGTAGTCTTAGGCGCTTTGCACATGGAGCAATTATTGCAGCAACTGGCAACTCGCTGGCAACTAGCTGTTTACATACATTTCAATTGGACTACGCACACATAGCAACTCGAGTTTCGAGTTCCGGTGATCGTCAACAGTTTTCAATTGCTGTAAGGCTGCTTTTCTTTGCACGTACATAGCTACACCACTCGCCACCATCCATAGCACGCATCTATAGCACGCATCCATAGCACACATCCACTGCACGCATCCTTCCAATTATAAAACATATCTTAGTTGAATCCGTTTCCACCAGTGCTAAGCTATGTGCATCAATGAATATGATTGGTGGATATCAAACGCATCCACAGAAACGTAGCATAGCACATCTCTGGTGGAAAAGCACCCTTACAGTCCAATTTTCACTACCCTTGCCAATTGCGGACAAATGTCACACACCTTAGAGAATTTTATGGCGCGCTTTCAAATGTACAGGTTTCCTATTGCTGTTTTCCTTACATATATTGCAGTGGACCCACCGCCGGCGAGGAAGCGATTAACTATATGCTATTTTCTCCCTCATGAAACTTAAAAAAATATATACATAATATATACATCACCGACAATTTAAGCGACAAATCATTAAAAAGAAAACAAAAATCAAACATTAAAAAGCATTTATTTACGTCTACAAGCAAGGTTTACAAACAGTGGTTGGAACCACCCTTTGAGACATTAACAAAAAATCTTTAATTTACTCTGAATGTTTATTCCATTGTTCGCTTTTTAACAAGAAATTTACTGATAGTTAGTCGCTTTCTAACTGACGGCATGACATCTGCCAATAGATTTATAAATCCGGCTTATGAATTCTCTTTTTTGTTTTCATTCTTTCATTGCCAGAACTAATCAGTGATGTCTTTAGTATTACTGGTAATAAGTGACGGTGATTACTCATTATCTTTACTTCAGTGCCTCTATTATGAGTTTTTAATACTATAGTTTACTATACACGCTAGCGTCTATCGTTTAGAATTTGTATGAAAATCCGTACAGCGCCTCTAGCGGTTACGATACTGAACTACAATTCTCATACAAATTCTAAACGTTAACTGCAATAGTAACGTCCTTTACGTTTACTACAACAACTCTTAATAGAGGCACAGATCGGGGTTCATGAAATGCTTATTGGCAGAATAATATATTGAAATGGGATTAGACAAATATTCAGTGATTTCGTTTTTAAGAATTGTTTCAGTGCCTGAACTTTCTATGAAGTAACAGACAAGCATTAAGATAAGTAGTCATTATCTGGAAAACAGCAAGACCAAAGAAGGCGCAATCCAAGACCTTGCTGGAGTTCTTTCTACGCTTTTCTTCAAGAAATTCACTCTTCAATATAATCATACCGCAACGGAAAAATATGAGGCTCATTCCACTGCTTGTCTAATCACACGAATAAATGGATTTTGGATACTTTCAGAAGGGAATCATTAAGCTTTATCGCAGGGAATAATGATGTTCGATAAAACGTACATAGCGTAACTCATAGCTCTTTACGCAAGACCTTAATCGGCAATGGGACATAAAACGGGGCTCTATATTATCTAAGTTCACGAGTCTATCGCTCAGTTAACGATAATGCTCAAAGCCTTGAGTTCGATATCGCAGACATTTAAGAGACTAACGATCTATTTCTTTTGCATATCTACAGCGAACAATAAATGCACATATCTATTGAAACGCGAAAATGCAATTAGAGTCGCCACACTTATCTGCAGTAGGATAAATCCAAATTGGTATGCTATGCTATCTATATCACACCGAAACCCCGTATATAAAAATTGTTATAAACTCAAGATCAAACTAAAATCATTTATTACATAAAGTAGGTTCATAGATACATAGGTTCATAACGAACGACAGATTCTTGCGTTAAGCACCATTTCGTGAAGGTGATATGTTGAATACTGAATTTAAATATTACACTTATTTGTATGATGCCATCATATTTAACCTAAATAGGCGCGAAGCAAAGTAAGTTTCACGAAGTACACATTATTCGCATACGATACCTCCTACTGTCTAGATTAAACGTGCATTGACTAGTTTCTCTACCAGTAGGGGTAGCTTTATTTGCTTCGGCCTGAACACTAAGAATACCAGTATGAATTATTTTAAAACAAAACGCCATATCTCTTAGTATAGTTCAAATACATTGCGAGCTATTATTATATTATATATCTATGTCATCTTTAATGATATTGACTCATTCGTCCACTAACACTTAATTAATCAAAATAGAAACGTGAATTGAACTGACCTGTGAGCCGATTCATAGCTCAATATGACAAACGTAAACAATGAGCGGAACTGCTGCTCATCTTACTTTATAGAATTGCCCAAGTCAACTGAATACCTTCTACAGAGCCACTACTAATTGAAGGTCATATTTAAAAGCATATTACAGATTCGCATTCAAACTCCGCACTACGTCTAATCGCTCGCAGAATAATTATATCTGGGAATTAATTGATGTTCGTGCTTTTAACAAATTCGATTTGAATTTGAATAGGAATTCGTTATCCTCCTCTGTTTTGTCTTTGCTTAGACTTAGACAACACTCGCATCTTTAATCTTTTGTATTCAATGTACATATTTTAACTTGTCTCATTGTGTATTGTTAGTTTTTGGTTTATTATGTTTCGGTATTATATTATAACGGTGCTTGGAAATAAAACGCACCGTAGAAGATTGCCTTAAATAGGTATAAAGTTATAATACGCAGTATAAAATTCGTCACAGGCATAATGTAATATTACACTTTCTTATTCTTTTTTCTATTAGATATCAATTTACTGCTCAACTAAAATTCCACTTGATAGTGAAAAGCAAGTTGTAGGTAATAAAACGCACTAATTTAATTTCAGTTAAAACTTTCAAAAGCAATTTTAGTTTTCCATTACATACTTAGTAAGTACTAAGTATTCAGACAACTTCGGAGTTCTAATTAAAAACAGTAAAATACATATTAGATATTAAGCTTTATGCCTTTTTTTTGTTATCGAGGGGGAAACCTTCAAAAGGTACCTGGTGCCGTGGGAGCGACACAGGGTTATGTGGGATTTTTACCCACTAAAACCCCCCCGGTGGCCTACCTCAGCGCTTGTGGAGAACTCCGGGATCTCCAAAGGAACACAACCGGAGTCCTCCTGCCCGCGAGAGACTAAATGCCCCATCGCTTGCCATCTCCATACGACGGTATGCGGCCACACATACCGTCATCCTTCCCGGGGTTGGTGATGGACGGTTCGAGCTCCCACTGTAGCCGCCCCCAACCCCGAAAACCCCTTTTAGTCGCCTCTTACGACAGGCAGGGGATACCGAAGCTCGTATTCTGGTCCCGAGCCACACAACAAGCTTTATGCCTGTCATGTGTAAATAATAATTATGTATGAATGTCATACCTACTTGGAAATTTCACAAATTAAAAGCTGAATGAGCTGATAAAATTGAATAAAGAACTACAGAGCGCGCTCACGAGTTCACAATATTTCCGTCAATAATTGATTTAATAATCACAAATGCGAATCAAATCACATCGGCAGTCAAATGAACGATCTCGATCAATTAATGTAAGCACATTGAAAATTACATCGCTAATTGCCGAGTTCACGGGTGAGCTGTTATCGGGAAGTGCCGCTAAAAATGAGCGAAAACCTATTTATTCAAATGCGATGATTTATAACGGTGAGCGAAAGATCACAAGTATTTTAGAAGAAATATCGCAAATCGAGGGTACATGTAAAATTTTCGCTATCTTTTAGCACGTCATTTTTTGCTGTGTTTTTTGCTGTAAAACTGTAAAGCATGTGCTACACGGTTTCAAACCGTGGTTTGAAACCGAGGTTTAAAACAGTGTAGACAGTAGTTTCAAACCAAATTTCGCTTGACCTTCAAACGCCCTTGGTAGAAAGGCTTGTGTTTCAAACCACTGGCAGAAGCGTTGGTTTGAAACCGTGTAGCCGTTTGTTTCAAACCAAGCGAACGCAGTCACACTGCAGCGGCGAGCGCGGACGCACGCATCAACGACAACGACGAAATGTCACGAGAGCAGAAAGAACGAGAAGTGTTGACTGAATTTCTCGAGTTGTATAGAGACTTGCCCTGCCTTTGGGACCTCACATCAGAGTCCTATAAAGATTGTATTAAAAAAAAATGCGTGGAATATTTTAGCCGACAAATTAAAAGAAATTGACCCAAGGGCCAACGCCGCTTCTGCCAAAAAAAATTGACAATCTAAGGATATCCTATCCTTATCCTACTTCCTACCTACTAGTCCTACTAATATTATAAATGCGAAAGTTTGTAATGATATATATGTGTGTGTGTGTGTGTGTTTGTTAGTCTTTCACACAAAAACTACTGAATGGATTTTCATGAAACTTTGCAGTAATATAGCGTAGACATCGGAATAACATAATTTGTTAAAATTTATAGAGATTTTTGAAGGGACTGGTTCCCCGAAACGAAGCGAGGGCGGGTTTACTAGTCTTATATAGGTCGAGCGTAGAGACGTGATAGTCGCGCGACGGTCTTTTTACACTGATGTTTCAAACCAACACTGATTGGTTTGAAACCGTGTAGCCGGCAAAGCGCAACTCGTGCTGTTTCGGTTTCAAACCACCGTTTGAAACCGTGTAGCACATGCATAAACTGGTCGCTGTTTGTGCACGCTAATCTCAGAAACGGCTGAACGGATTTTTATGAGACTTTCACTAGGAGATAGAGAAGGTTATGGAGCAACACATAAAACATAATATATAGTTTATAGGGTACTTAACACATATAATGTATAGGGTACTTTTTATCCCGGAGCTCCCGCGGGAAAAACTTCTATGTAGGGTTGATTGCTATCTGTACATGGAAAATAAATATTATTGTGGGCCTTTATTATCCCAATAAAACTCAATGTACAGATTTTAAAATATTTTTCTGTTCGTCAGATTATCTGTTCGTTTGTGGGGTGTGCATGCCAATATCAGAAATTGCTTTAAAAACATTTGGGGGTTGTTTGATTTTTGTGACAAGGAATATAATGAGAACAAGACCAACGTAGTCATATTTATGTAGTCAATTCTCTACGCATTATTAGAGACAATTCAGAAATTGTTCGTCAGATCGCGCTAAAATTTAAACGGAACCACATAACAAGCCAAAGCTTTCTAGAAAAAAAATCATCAAAAAGCAAACCATTAAAAAGTTGCACTAGAAACAGGCGAATTGAGAAATTTATCCTTTTTGGGGTCGGTTAATAAGACCGTTCTTTGCAGTGGTTCACTGATACGTAGAAGTTTGAAGGCATTGAAGTTAACTTTTTATGTTTTTCTTCCTTTGACACCCGTGTGAAATCGAAATTCTTTTTCAGGTTTTGAAACGCAATTTGCAATTCGCTAATGTAAAGGCATTTTTGGTGAATCGAAATCGTACTCGTATAACCTTTTCTCTTTATTATGATTTCCGAAATTACATTTATTTATCCCTCAGTTTTAAATGCATAAGATTAAAGGCGATAGAGTTACAAAGTACGAGTATATGCTTTAATGCTTAAAATTATGTGTGGAAGGAATTATTTTATGATCAAGTTTAGTAGTTAAAAACTTAAAAGTTATAATATGTCTGCTGACCTATTTTAAATCACTATTAACCTTTGAATAATCACTCAAAACAAAAAATAATAAACGAAACTTAAACATGAATTATGATCCATTCCTATCTTTTAAAATAAAATAATTCTAAATGCGACATTACAACAAATCTACCGACGTTACAATCATCAAAACCCACCCGTATATTTCTCTACGGCGCCTCAAAAGAACAAACATAGACTGTTAAACACACTTCCATGCTGTCGAGTAACAAGTAACAAACGGGAAAGTTAAATAACGTAACACAGAAAATAACTACACATAACTACCTCTTGTTGCAACTTACGTGTGCGTGTTTATGCTCTGTCAACGTCCCAGGTGAGGTGTGGCTCAAGTCATTCGACGCTAGCCGAACGCTGCATGTGTGTTAGTGGCTGGAAATAAACTGGCGTATTTTCAAGGAAGCTGATAGTAAAATGAAATTCAGAAAGAAGACCTTACCTTTATACAGGTATCTAGATAATTTCAGAAAGAAGTTAATAAGTTGTTATTAAACACTAGTTGATCGGGCAGATGTTATCTTACGTCATAATTGAATTACATACCCACTAAAATTAAATATGTTAATCTGCGAAATCTTCATCAAATTTTATTCAGTACTAGCTTCCGCCCGCAGGCTTCGCCCGCGTGGAATTCGTTTAAACTTCACCCCCCTATTTCACCCCCTTCGGGTTGGAATTTCCAAAAATCCTCTCTTAGTGCTCTAAGCTCACCAAGGAATACACATTCCAAATTTCAGCTTCTTCCGTTCAGTAGATTCGGCTGTGCGTTGTCTGTCAGTCAGTCACTGAGTAACGCAAGAGTTTTATATATATATATGTATAGATTTTTTGTGCGATATAAAAACTACATACAGGTAAAAATTATTACCATATTTTTGACCTCTATTGGCCCTCTGAGGACCCAAATCATCAAGTGCATATTATAGACAAAAACCCATTTACATTTTTATTTTTGGTATGTATAGATTTCGGAAATATTAATAATGCCATTGAGCAACTTGTAATAAAGAGAATAATATAGTTGGAGTCTGAAATAAGTTTTTATGAAAAGAGGTTTAAGAGAGATGTCTAAGACGAGATTGTTTTAATAGCTTAAAACTAATCACTACCCAAGGGAATATTAGATATCGGTTTAAAACAGAACTGACCTTTCTTTAAGCCATTAAGACCTACGCACTACAACCTTGGTTGACAAACTTTGGAGGCTTTGGGATCTCATGAAAATTCAATATGTCGAGGATTCGTCGGGAGGGGACCACAGAAGCTTCTTATTTGCCTTCCTTGGGCTAGTGGCTTATGATCGTCAATCAATATATCCAAAACTCTTCCTTTACTGAGTGACTGACAGACAACGCACAGCCAATACTACTGAACACAACGAGCTGAAGTTTAGCATACATTATGTTCTTTGTGAATTATAAGGTGCTAAGAGAGGATTTTTGAAAATTCCCCGTTAAAGGGTAACAAATTGGGATAAACTGAAAAAAACTTCTAATCGGAAAAGACTAAGAAGAAAGCTAGTCAGCATAAAAAACTCTTCCTTTATAGAGTCACTGGTAAAATTTCAGAAAACGCACAGACAAAACCCAACCCAAGAAGTTGTAATTTTATATGTACGTTCCTTTTGGAGTAAGAGAGCATTAAAAGCGAACTTTTAAAAATTCCCACTCTAAGAGGAATAAAAAGGGATAATCTGAAACGTTTTATTTCTTAAATGGATTCACTTGAAACTTTGTATTCGATTTCCTGAAACGACGTAAGTGGGCACAATGAAAGGATTTTTGGAAATAAGACTTCGTGCAGATTACACGAGCGACGTCGCGGGCTGTAATCTAGTCGTCATTGAACCATGACGTCATTGCTTTGTTTGTTACAAGAACTACATAGGACCGGAAGGTTTGGTTTGGTCACAAAGGCCCTACATCCCCATGTATTCAATTACAACCGAGGAGACATTGCAATTAGGTACAAAACCTTGTAATCAATTCCCTACAATTTGGTACAAGTATTTCTCCAATTTCCATTTGACAGGCGATATTTCTCAGAATATTAATGGACTAGTTCCAGCGTAACTCCAACTACTATTTCGATTACCGGCTGTAATTTACGTTTAGGATATTCTACGCCGGAATAGGTTTGTTGGTTCTATGTCTTATAGTTTTTAGTTTTATCATTAGGTATATTTTTAATCGACTTCAAAAAAGAAGGAGGTTCTCAATTCGACTGTACATATGCTTTTTTCGCTGTTTATGCACGCTAATCTCAGAAACGGTACAATGGATTTTTATGGGACTTTCATTGGGAGATAGAGGGTGCTTCTGAGTAACATATTTTTATCCCAGAGTTCCCACGGGATCGGGATTCACGCGGGAAAAACTCCTTATTCACGAAGGAAGTCACGGGCAACAGCTAGTCTTATGAATAAAAAACTTATGACAGATAAAAGACAAGTCTAACAATTTTCAAGAGTGAGTACCTACTAAGGTAGTTTCCCTGGAACAATCTGAAGGCAGTATAGTCATAAATAAACAATGGTAGGTACATCCAATCGTTCAAGATTAAAATGTATCCCCCTGTCATCATCAGATTACTCCACTTAATGAAAATAGCTACTTTCCCCTGTTTTGTTAGAATTATAAATTAAAACCGGAATGAATTAAGTTCCTAAGCGTTTCCACAGAATACTAAATAGCTACCATTTAGCGCTTTCAATAGGGAATATGCATGATTTTTTTTTATTGTTTTTATAGCTCATTTATGTTAATATAATACCGTAAAACAAATATACGAGTCATGGGAAAGTCCAAATTTATTTTAAATTAATTATTGAAAATTGCAGTGACATAAAGCCGATTCAAACGCCGCCCTTTTGGCGCGTTCTATGGTGACGTCATCGTTCGTCAGGTTGGAGTTGTTTACTAACAAGTGGTTATGAGCGAGGTTGAGAAAGAGTATTTTATAGTATTAAATTTACGTTTTCTAGTTTAATTTCATAAACGGAAGTATGGATGGAAACCGAAGACCTTATTTTAAGTACTGTATTGTACCTATGTGCAAGAATACGAGATGGAACGCGCCGGACAAAGTATTTTTTCATGTTCCATGGGATGCTTATATAAGAAAAATTGGTGTAAAATTGTGAAAAGAGATATTATATCTACAAAAAGCACTGCATACTGTTGCGAAGATCATTTTAACGTAAGAAGAAAATAATTATTTCTACCAAATATTAATAGTTTTGGTTTAATTTGGCTAACAAAAGTACAAACCCTAAAAAGTTGTTGTAAGATTCTCGTTCAGATCTGGGATAAAAACAGATTTGATTATAAAGTATTCCCAAACACGGATTTATTTATTAACAACCATTTATTCCTAAAATGTGATATGAAGGATATAATATAATTTGTATGTAGAAGGTAAACGTCTAAATCTTTACAGGTTATGTTAAAGACTTTTATGAATTACTTAGAAAAACTGTACGAGAACCATGTACCTACCTAAATTAAATATCTATCACTTCCTCACCTTGCAGCTTTGACTCCCCTGATTTCAGCTGATGTAAAATCATTATTTGAGGCGAAGTACGAACTCATCATGAAAGCATCTATGTACAGTAGTACACTGGAGCTTGGTGCTCAATAAAAGATGATGTGATGATGAACAATGGGTTTAATTCTGGACTTTGCAAATACAATTATCATCTAATTTAATTTAATACGTGAGAAAGCTTATTCACTGTGCGCTCCGTTAATAGAATGTTCGAGTCCGAATGTACGTAAGTCGCGGGTAAAATAATTATAATTTTCACCACACAAACTACCGACATTATTGCGAGCGCCTGCACAAGTTTTCAAAGCAATTTGACGTCAGTGAATGTAACTGTAGGCGCAAACAATCAATTATCGGAAGATTATCCGATTGCGCCTTTTGAGATCCACTTTCAGACATTGTTAGTCATTCAACACATCACTAACAAACAAAAATCACGCAAGAAGTATACGATAAACTCTGAAAGCAATCAAATTAACTGAAATATAAATGAAAACAGCTAGTTCTAGTATGTTTTTGACATGTCCATCGCGAAGGATGACGTCACGCCGATGTCTAACCAATGGCGTTGCGTTTCGACATTTTAAATTTGCCTCGTAAAATTTGCACTTTTTATAAATTTATTTTAGTGATTTTAAAAAGATTAAATAGAAAATAATGTGACAGATATCATTATTTTAGCGATAACGACTGTACAAAAAATATTTACTTAAATTTGAATGACATGCATATTCCCTATTATGAAGAAAATGTGTCAATTTCATTATTGTTCTCTTTAATAGTCTCAATTAAATGTTAAATGTTATAATCTGTATTAATAATGAAACTGTAGAGTTGTGTGTTTCAACGCCTTAATATTTCGAACTGTTGGTCCATTTTGATAAATATTTTTGTACTCATTAGGACTGCTGTATAGGTGTATAGTGATAATTTTAATTTTTAAGTTAACCTTAAACATGGATTTATCCAAAGTAAAGCGTTTATCTCACATTATTAGTAGGTACCTAAATGTAGCCATTGACGATACGTCCATTTGGAATGCTTCAAAATGGAAGACATCCAGGAAGTACCTCCAAAGGAAATCTTTGAAATTTTGGAAGCCGTTGACGATACATCCATTTGAAATGCTTCTAAATGTATGGAGGCACTTCCAAATGGACGCATCGTCAATGGCCTTAATGGTGATGTAATATTTTTTAGATGAAGTGACTCGGCACGTCTTTTTCAAGCTATATACATATTTATTACTAAAACCAAGCATTACAAATAATCACTTGAGTTTCAATGCCCTCCATACACAGAATTACAGACATTGTTCTGTTACAATATTGATTATTATACTTGCTTTACAATAGACTAGAAAGACTTCAAGTCAGTAAATAAACTTCTCCATAGACATCGTACAATGGAAGAGCTACATCGTACACAAATTGAAATGAGTTGTCAAAGCGACTCAATTCATATTGCTACGTTTCGATATTTTCCAAACAAAACAAGACAAAGCAACGAGAGTGCCCGTGTCGTTAAGTGCTTTTGCTATAGATGTATCGACAGACAAGAGGATATTGTGCTCAAAGAACTACAGAAATAATTGCATCTATCACTAGATTTTTGCCGGCGACTTTGCTCGCATTTTTACATTAATTCCTCTTGATATTCTGAAATGCTCACTTGGGTCGCATAAGGAAGCTATAAAGTATATGTAGTATATGTAGCTACAAAGTTTCAAGAGAATCTTTTTATCCCCCCCTAGAAGAGGGAATTTTCAAAAATTCTCTTTTAGTTCTCCCCTACACTGCATAAAAAATACATGCCAACAGCTAGTTTATTATTTCAGAAGTTTCGGCTGTGCGTTGTCTGTCAGTCAGTCAGTCAGTCACATAGTAACCAAAGTAGTGAGAGGGCACATTAAGAGGTCATTCTAGAGTGGGGATTAAATTAACGCTACATCTATCCCGAACATACTGAACATACTGTATAACACTTTAGTGCTCAGCAACCGATGAACAGACAGATTTTACAACTGTTAATTTTACTCAGGATAATCTGTAGTTCTGTAGGTATAACCGAAACATTGACAACGAACAAAACGCCGTGTCTCGTTTAACGGTTATCAAATTGTACACCAGCCATTGTCCGACTGAAATTCTAGATTTAGTATTGGAAATTTTAAAGCTTTATGTAAGATAGAAAGTTCCTGCAGAGATAAAAGCCTGAAAGCCGCATTTCAAGTGTAAAAGCGCTTTTTGCTTGAGCGTAAAATCCTGTGTCGTGAGTTTTGAGCATTAAAATTTAGAACTTATTCGTAGATATGAGTGGATAGCTGTATGCACGAAGATAGCAGCGGTTAAGAATGCGGATTTTTACGAGGGGAATCCAGATTCGAATCCCAGCGTTTCTGACTCTTCGGAATTATATGCGATTTAAAAGGAAACTCAAAGGATGTGTCAATTCTGCCAAGATTAGCCAGCGTAGTTGGCCTTAACCTACTCACTCTCAGCAGAGATCCGTGCTCTATAAAAGGTCATGTTGGGTTGAGATGACGATGATAATTATAATAAGTTTGATGTTCATTGACCGGCCGAGGTATTTAATAAAAGATATAAAAAATTCTAAAACTGTTATACTTATTTTTTACCTGACTGTACTTTGTATGAGCGTGCGAGTTGATGACGAAATTATTAGGTAAATTCGAAACGTGCCAAGTCGCCCGATCGGGCGAGTTTTTGTCGGGCGAGATGACGATTAAGCCTGCTTTAAAAGTTTTCAATCGAGATATTTTAACTTATTTTATTATAACGTTTGTTCTCAATATTAAAAAATACTGCATGGAGTTTGCACTGTATTCCGCTCCACTTTCCTTCAGTCCAACAATTCATTATTCTGTTCTATTCTATTCTTAAGATCGGCTTGATGCTAAAAGCATTCTCTGGCGCTCAGCTGTCATGAAATACGTATATAGCTACTCAGATCAGTGGTTAAGAGCTATTCTAATGCTTCTCAAGGCTCAAGGAGAGCGCAGAACTAAAATATATAAAAAGTATCTAAGTATATTTCGCAATATATAAGTAGCTGCAGTGGATTGACTTTAAAATTGTTAATTGTGCGATTTGTTTATGGTATAGAGAGTAGTATAGTAGGTATTGTATAGCTCAAGGAGATTAAAAAGTACTTAAGGGCCATTTTGAAATTAACTTCTTAAAAAACAAAGTGTATCAAGAGTACTACCTGCTAACCGGCATTATATCCGTTGCGATGTAGCCAGCTGCTGAAAATGCCCTCCCTGACTCAACACTGGTAGGCAACAGGGTGACTAAACAATTATATGCAAACTGCAGAAATCTCCCTCTTGTTCCACCACACTCAAATAAATCACATCTTATTTTATTACTGAGTCTAACTCTTTATCTAAGCTTGTGAATCTGGATCGTGTAAAAGGACTTTTAGACGCTCGCAGAGTTCCTTCTAATTCTTCGCTTCGTTCACTAAAAAGCGAGTTAGATACAAATGACGTATGCATATTGAAACTTTAAAGACATTGAAATTTCTATCGCTATTTTACTCTCAAAAATTATTCCTCAAGAATATAAAGGCGTACTCCTTACCTTAATAGCCGAAATGAAAATCGCTTACGTAGAATCACCTAGAATAACCAAACAAAGTGTGTTATAATTAGTAATAACTACAAAATGTCACTAAACCCTCTACGAAAAGTATAAGGCCCGAGGTATTTAAGTACCTCCAATTACTCAGACAATTACTAGCATAAGTATCTGGTAATTATAATTATCATAAAGTTAGCCGTGACATCTTAGTGGGATTGTGCTTAGAATTTAATTACACTTGCTTTAATCAAGGGAAACATCGTAAGGAATCTTAGTAGAGAGATTTCCAATTACCTAGAAGATAATTAGGCGAATAATTTTGTAACTACTAAAATTTTCTGCTCTCGCAATGTAAGGGTTACAGGCTATTGACCACAACTTTGGTCAAGTACGGGACTACGGGATGGCGAACTTTACACACCTTTGGGAACTTTAGAGAGAACTTACGGGTTCTCGTGTAAGTTTCCTAACGATGTTTTCCTTCACCCAAGCAAGTGATAATAATTAAAGTCCGAGGTGGCCAAATGGGAGAGAAACGCGTGAAATGAAATGAAGTTGATAAGGAAATGTTTTTTCACAAACTAATACGACATCGCGTCAACAAATCCCTACCGTTCTCGAGAAAGTGTCAAGAATCTCCCAAGGAAGCTTTTTCCTACTCACGCAATCAAACAAAACTGCAGTGTATGTCATGGATAGTTCATGTATCGTTATAAATACATTTAATTATTAACGCTTTAAAACAAGCATTCTAATATTAACGATCCGATGTGGATTACGTAGGTACTAAACAGTGACATACGCTAAACGCATTGACCTGTTTAATCGAAATCAATACAGCCTCAGTTGAGCAGCCTAAACAAACTAAAAAAACTCTTGTTAACTCTTTTTGCTAATCAGTTGAACTTTTTACTAAGCGTTCATTCACATGAAAATAGCCGGGAAACAAATAGACTAGCTAATCCGTACTAATCATAATAAATGCGAAAGTGTCTCTGTCTTGTCTGTCTGATTTCACGGCTAAATCATTGATGATGACCCAGGGTCACATATAAGCTCTTTTTTTGCAAAAATTAACCCGTAAAGGGTTGAAATAGGAAATGAAAGTTTGTATAAAAAATCTAAACCGCTTAACTGATTCCGATGAATATTCTCAGGAAGATAGTTGAACACGCAAAGACATATATAGGCTACTTTTTTTCAAAATCCAACCCCTCAGGGGCTGATCGGGGAAAGCGAAGTGAGGGCGTTCACTGGTTTTGCCATAAAATAGTCATTATTGCTCCCGAATAACAAGAACAATAAAGGCATCACCAACGCGTTGCCAGCCAAGCAAGGAAGTGAACCTGAGTTACAAAATTAAATTTGTTAATAAATGAAATAAAACATTGATAGCAAATATAAACGAAACATACTTCTTAAATTGTATTTGTTATTGTACTTTACATTCATTTCGTCTACATAATATATCCAATCAATCCAATCAGCTATTTATATCATACATCGTTAATGAGTAGATATGTGGATCTTATAATAATCTCTCCGTGATGATGTCATATTAAAATCGTAGGTATAACGAATTTTAAAAGGACTTATTAATTAATATAATTATGTATGTACTTTGAAATATCACTAAATATTCTTAGTCAAATTTAAAAGGAAAGACATAAAAAGATCACTCAAAAACATTAAAAGATAAAATCATTTTTGCTTTAAATTAACAATACTGAAATGGCCGTCTGTGGCTTTCAAAGTTTCTTTTTAAAGTAGCCAGTATTTTACCTTCTTGAAATTTCCTTTTAACAAACAAGTTTTTAAAGTAATCTCTAATATTCGTTCAGTATTTTTTGTCCATCAGCCGCCACCAAAACTGAATAGAAATCAAAAACAAAAACGTCCAAATGAGAAGCAATTTTTTCAGTACTTTCTCATATTTTGAACTAAATTATACCTATTTTCTGAATTGGTCACCAACTATCTTAGAGAGAAAATATCTGCTTATTGTGGTCTCAGCAACAGAGCGAAATCGAAAAATAAAAAAATAATTAAAATCAAGAATACTGGGTTGGCCGTTACACCTAATCACACTGGAGTAGCGTGCCTCCTCAGCTATGAGAAGACATACATTCTTAGTAGTGGACCATTAATGGGTGGAAGGTGATACTTTTACGTGATTTTTTGACATTTACTCATTAACTTACTGAATATAGATAGTATTTGAAAGCGCAAACTTATGAACCTCTTTTTTTAATATCTGAGAGAAGATGTAAATAGCAACATCAAACAAAATCAGCCTTCAGAGAGCAAAATAGCAGTCTAGTAGACTGTTTTATCCGAGGAAGAAAATGGGTCATGCAAAAAATAAACTGATAAAGAAAAACAAGCTCTCCTCTCCGCTCGATTTGAAATGTGTCAACTGAAACATAGCGGAGAGATTACTTTGTCATATCGATATTTATCGTTTCCCAGCTCTCTTTTTTCTCTTATGCTAGCTCGTGTAACAAGGATGTTTTATAACGTGTTCAAAATTTGCAAATGGAATAGGTACGATTGTGTACTAATAAGTACCAATGTTATTTAACAAAACACCAATTGATTCAAGAGTCGTTCCACAACAAAACACGTTTCAAATTAAAAAATGAATTTATTAATTACTAATAGTGTTTTATTACTATATATCCAAATGCCAATTAATTAACAAAATTATAGGCTGTGGTATAGGTAATAACCATAAGCAAGTTTAAAAATAGAATTTCTCAATTATACCACAAATACTTCACTACGTATGAAATACCAATTGATTTTGCAATCCTTCTACAAACAACGCATTTAAAATTCAAATAGAACTTCGTAATAACCTATGGAATTTATAAAAGCAACGAATCATCGTCTCGACGAAACGAAAACAAAACATTGCGTTACAATGAAAGATTCATATAGCATTCAGGAGTTGGATGAAGGCTATGAAATAGGTATGAAAGACAAAGTTTTTGGAGGAATGAAGTAAATTGTTAAGAAGTTAAATTGAAATTGATACGATCAGAGATAGGCAAATGCCAAATGTAATTGTGATTACTGATTACAATTACAAAATTGTTGAGAGGCCGTGTTGCAATCAGTGCCTCTATTATGAGTTTTTAATACTATACACGCTAGCGACTATCGTATAGAATTTGTATGAGAATTTTAGTTCAGTATAGTAACCGCTAGAGGCGCTGTACGGATTCTCATACAAATTCTAAACGATAGTCGCTAGCGTCTATAGTAAACTATAGTATTAAAAACTCATAATAGAGTTACCGTTCATGGGTAGCTGTATTAAAATCTATAATAAAATTCCGTCACAATTAACAAAAATGCCATACTGTAAATTTAAAACTCCTGTCAAAAGCATTGTAATGACGAAAGGTTATTACAAATTTGATGATTATTTTAAAGATAACACTTAAAGATAACAGCTTGGGCATGAGTTTCGTATTTTAGCCATAAGAACAAGCTGTAACTGTGTGTAAGAAAAGAAGCTCTTTGGGAGTTTCTTGCCGCTTCTTCTTCCAAGACCACTCACTTTAGGGTTTTGTTGAAACGATGGCGTAGTTTGACTTTCGAAAAGTGTTTGTTAAAAACCTACTTCGAATAAAATATTCATTTATCATTAATTTGTCGGTCTCGGTTTTTATCAAACACATAAATGCTGTCCACTAAAGCTCTCTGGAGCAGCGTGGTGGAGTATTCTCTTGGTCTGCTCAGGTATAAGGAGGCCCATGTTCGGTAGGGGCTCAATATTGAGCTAACCTAAAATAAATAAGGTTAATCTCAGAATGTTTTCTGCAATCCAATTTTATGTTTCTTTATACGTACACAAAATAACTAAGCCGATAGACAAACTAACCCAACACAAACGTGACCGTTAACATCACACAAAACACAATTAGGTACACCTTTTTGTAAGTCATCTTTAATGACTAAAGTTTTTGACATGATTCCGATTTTGATTTATTTTTGTAAAGTTTAATGATTTATAATGACTTTATTAAATTATTAAGTTTACATTGGTAGTTGACCTAATTCGTAATTTAAGGAATCAAGATGCAAAATTTAGTTTCAAGACAATTTCAAGATGCAGTTTTGCTGTTTTTTTTTATATGCAAAGCATATTATTATGTTTGACAGCAATATTTTCTATTGATACTTTTATATTTATATATATAATACATCTGTAACTGAACGCTGTCTGTTCAAAGAAAAAGAAAAAAAACTTTTTTTGGGGCGTTTGTTATCGCAGTAGAATCCAAAACAATGACTTAAGCTTAAGCTTAAAACATAAGCTCACAAAACGTGTTATAAATGAGTATGTCATCCTTTAAATATTTTGCAAAGTAACACCAGGGGTGCCTTGTAATGACGATCTGTATCCAAACGCCAAACTTGTCACATCCGCATTCCTTTTATATGCGTGGGGACTTAATTGAAGCGAGGGTAAGAGCGGAGAGGTGAAAGGTACTTTTATTTTAAAAGAAATAAAAGTAACTTTTAACCCAGAACAAAAGGTTTAATTTCTTTTAATGGTCAAGACTTTTATAAAACAATATTATCCATTTTATAATGTAAGGAGAAAAGAAAATGGAAACGGTTAAGGTAAAGTAAATTTAACGATTAAGCGAATAAAATTATTGCATAAAGTATATAAAATATTGTTCTAGAGAGATATTTAATTGATGACTTATCTACGTACTCTTTTTAAGAATAAAGCAAATAGACATGTAGCTGTGTGAAATTGAAGATAAGGAAATATTATATAAAAGTTTACATGGAAAAAAGTGCAGAAAACCCTCTGACAAAATAAAAATAATGTCGAATTTAGACTACAGAGCGGGTCTTTGTATTTAAATACATTTTGACTGTTATACGCGCGGTTTTATTTCATTAAAAACTCTAATTATCCCTTTCAACAACACAATTTTTTAAATTATTATCAGTTGCTTGTTACTGTACAGTACAAAGGTACAACATAATTGTAATTTCACAATATTCTTGTCTCGTCAGTTTAACACCTGCAAACTGATTGAACAATATAATGTTCACACACAATGCTATTTTTTAATGGAATTAATGCTATTTATTAACTACGCGACTCCGACGCAATAAGGGTAAAAGCACAAAATAAGGTTTGAGGTAAAAGGGTGTGAATTCGCCACTAGAGGCGCTAGTGGAGAGTGAGGTCTGTCTGTCACTTCTCGCTTGTCTGAATGTCACTTGTCACTTTTCTGAATGTCACTTATCACTGTTTATGTATGGGCGGGCTTTGACAGCAGGACCTCACTCGCCAGTGGCACCAACTGATGAGCACAAAAACGGATACCCTCATTCAAAGTTCGCCGACACTAACATTGTTCACTGACAAGACATGAATCGTACACGCGTCGCCTCATGTGCAGAACTTGGTAAATAGGTATATAGGGTGTCGTCTCACAAGCGACGCATTAAATACCTGGACAAGATCCTAGGCGCTTGTGTGTGTGAACGGCCTTACACCCCTAGCGAACTGAACTGTGAGTTGAAAACCAGAAAACTGTGAGTTGTTCTAACGAGTGAGTGAGCTCACTCAAATTCGCGCGAATACTCGAACCCACAAGTGTAGAGGGGCCTTCGCAAATGATTAGGTTTGCAAAGTATTCCTAGGTGTCAAAGCTATGACAATTCGTGCAATGCACAAAAGTCCGCGCGCATGTGAGTGTGCACCGTATAACTAGACTATAAGCACATTTTCGAATTACTTTTACACAATTCGACAAACAGATAACAACCCAAAAGAAACACCTACATAAGTATGTATTTCCATATTTCAGCTTAAAATGCCGATATGTATTTTTATTTGAGTTATTTAACGACTTACGAGTACCTACGAGTACATCATTAGTAAACAAATCGTCGTACGACAAATTGGGCTCGGTGTTGTGTATATAATATAATGATGTACGAAAACTCCAACTAACAAGACGTGAATTGTATAGTTGGTAGGTACTGCTGTCAAATATGATTTGTCATCGTGGAGATTATTTCGCATTATCGCAATATTATAGCTGTGACCATTATACATGGAACTGGATTAAATATCGGAATTTTGTGAATTTTGTGGTGGCGTCAACCCATAATGACCCACTACTGAACATAGGTCTCTCATCATACTTGAAAAGGCCTAAAACGTACTACACCATACTACTCCAATGTGAATTGATGTCGAGGTTAGTAGCAACATAACTGTTTTTTATGCCCGAAAGCTTCTGACGAGGCTTAAAGATTGCTACTGAACGCTCACTACTGGGACCGACGGCATTTGTGCCTTCAAAGTTCCAAAACGCCTTTACTTCGCATGGACACCTTATCATGGTAATAACGTGTATGTGAATAAATACCAACAAAATGCAACGTAAAATGCACATCCATGTTGTATTAAAAGACACAACATGAATATCTATCAAACCACGGATCACGTTGTAAATCTAGCTACCATCAGACACATCGATGAGTTTAATACGTTGCCATATTTCCAATAAGAAAGTATTTTTCAATATCAGAACGAAATCCACAGACTTGATTATATAACGTAATGAATAAATACCGTAGATTTCTTTCTTGCTGAAATTTATTTAACCCTTGATAAGTGTGCCCAAAAATAACTTTGCCCAGACGAAAAATATTATGAAAAATCACATTTCTGAATAATGAAAGCCATTAGATACCGCTGTATATATCTTTACATTGGTTTCAGCCCACGAAAGTATGAATTTACGTAATTGAAGAGGCCTAGAGAACATTTCATCGTGCTGCTCTGATGATAGGTTGAGAGGTATCCACTCCAAGTGGTAGAAGATTTTTTTGACATACGAAAACCACCATGGCGTCTAATAATAATATGAATTGGGACTGATGGCTTTAAGAGTACTCAGAAGTAAGGAAGTGCTCGAAAAATTTTGTGGCTAGCGGTCAACAGATATACTCGTATTATCTGTATATTTGCCTCGTTCTATCTCTGTATAGAATAATTAATGTTAATCGCTGAAAAAGGGTTATAAAGATATTGTAGCAAGTGACATTTAAATGTTTAAAACGCACATAACTCCGAAAAGTCAGAGGTGCGTGCCCTGGGATTCGAACTTTAATCCATTTTATGAAACCTACCTAGGTTCTTGAACGTAGGGCAAAGATAATGTTTTATCTCGATAACTTAAAGGGTTACGGTATTACGAGCTTAAAGGGTTTACTGAACGGACCCATTTAAAATGACTTTCTACTCATTGAGTTAAGCTAGATACATATTACTAATAGGCTTAAATCTCTGGTGAAGTGGCTTATGTTGACCTGACCTTTAGACTCTATTAACCACGTCTACATTTCTCAGGATTATATATTTACTTGATATTAATTTTTGATAAGATTTCCATCAACACGGCATAATATTCTGAATAAAATCATTGTTATCAGCCTTTGTCATAGACGAACTACCGATTTAACCAATTTCAGATTTGACGAATTGCCGATTTGACGAATATCAGACTTGACCAAAGTTGTGCAACACGTATCTTCGTTAGGTCAGAATCATTAGAATAATTAAAGTCAGCATTAACGTCATCACCAAAGTCCACATCATCATCTTTAACGTGTTTATAATAAGCGCCATTGTCATCTTTATCATCTTCACCATCATCAACATTTACTTCACTTTAAGTTTTAATATTATCATCAGTGAAGTAGTAAATTTAGAGTCTATTTATTTACTCAACTTGTCTTTTATGACTTCATGACATTGTTCAAAACTTTGGAACGTAATTTCCGGTAACGAGATTTTATAACAAAACAGATTAAAACAAATATGATGGGTCAGACTAAGCTAAGGTCAACAATATAAAGGATACTTTACAATTTATGGAAATCAAATTAATAATATTATTTAATTCCGGTACAAACTCTTCAGTAAAAGCTCTTAATTAAATTGAAAACATTAATTCGCTATTTTGTTACCGTTGTTGTAACGAAGCTGTTTTTTATTCAATTATTTCTGAAGTGTTTACGTTTTGTCAATTTTTTTTTGGATTTGTAACGAAACGTTTTGAACCATCACGGCTGAATACTTGACCATGGCAACAACAAAGTATAGTAGGGTAGAGTAGTTCAAATTTTAAGTTAAATTTTAAACTGAAGTCGTGAGAAGAGTTGGGAGTTGATAAGTAAATAAAACAGCTTTAAATGAATGTGAAGAAAAAGTTTTAAAGAAATTTAAACGAACGTCTGTACATTACGCGCAGATTTTTTTGCTTCATAAGTAAAATTTATTGTAAGAGACTTTATTTAACGACATATTTTTGAACCCAATTTAAAAGGAAGAGTTCTCAATTAGATTGTATTTTTATAGATGTTATTCATAGCTATTTACTGGGTGAACTGAATTTAATAATTCTCTTTTTTTTCAAAAATTGAGTTATGTCTAGTTGTAGTTTTTGAATTCGGGTTTTTATCTAAGAATTATTATTTCTAAAGCAGTGGTGGATAAGTAGACAAATATAAAACTAGATGAGGGTGATATCACTCGTTTTGTACATAACACCCTAAATATAAATTGAGACTTCAACAAACTACTTGGTTCAACACGAGCGAATTCACGCCGGGTCCTTATATTTTATGCAAAGGGTGTATTGTGTTTGTCAACACAATTTTCGCACCCTAAATATGTATTGACTTTCGGTCTGAGTACGTTTTAATAGTTATTTTGGCACAGTGTTTTGGGATTTCATCTGAATTCAGGGCCGTCGAGTGTATACTTGGTTGTTTAATTGCATTTGACGTTATCTTTGACTTATACGATTTTTTAAGTTATTAAAAATTATTAATTGTTTCGGTGAAACACAATACTTTAAAAAAATCTGTAGGTACATCTAAAAGTACGCCATAATATTTTTAAAGATATAAAGTAAGCCCTACTGAGCCATTATGGTGAACGAAGGCATGTAGGCTACTCCTTCCTTTATGAGAAAGAATTCAAGTCTCATGCCTACTCAAGGGTTTGGAAGATCATGTAAAATTTTGTAGTAGTATCTAACAAGAATAGGAATTTCTTTTTTATAACTTCTATCTAGTAACAAGTCTATATGCGCATTGCTCAAACGCGCAATATTTAAAACTTTACATCTGTACTAGTATATAATTTCTGTTAATTCCGACCGCCTCAAAGTTGTTTAACTCGTTCCATCATTTACGATAGACATAGGTATGGTATCGGGATGTAAGCGTGACATTCTATGTAATCACAATCAATTAGCCAAGGACATTGACGAATGGAACATTCTTCATTATGGTGCGTACAGACTATATAACAAAACATGTTATAAAACACAGTTATGTATCTTGTTATATGTTTCATTGTTAGACAACAATGTTAGATATTATAGACGTTATATAACATCACTACATAGTATAAAACAAAGTCGCTATTTTTGTCCGTCTGTTTGTTTGTCTGTTTGTCTGTATGCTTAAATCTTTAAAATTACGCAACGGATTTTGATGCGGTTTTTTGTAATAGGTAGAGTGATTCAAGAGGAAGGTTTTTATGTATAATACATGCATATATTCCCACGAGAACGGGATCCACGCGGGTGAAACCGCGGGCGGTCCGCTAGTGTTACATAATCTGTACGCACCCTAAGTAAGGCCTCGTTCCCTATATGCGGTGTGTCGAATACGATCGCAGGATACCTAACTTATAGGTATAATGTAAGGCATTTCTCACATTACGTACCGGTTACCATTACCGGTAAGTGTCATAAGGTAAGAAGCTATTCCAAGTCTATAAAATTATAATAGGAAGTATAAAATGTTTGTTATTACTCTGTAGTAATCAGAATATGGTCTCATATTATGTTAGTCAGTCAGTTATAACCATAGATCTTATTTATTATGTGGTATGGTCTCCTTCTGCGAAACCATAATGGTTAAGAAGGAGACCGCCGAGCGGGACCGACAGAGGGCCGATCTCGCTCGAACTCGAAGACGAACTCGGGGCGGCCTAAGTGTCCGTAACTAAGTAAGGAGGACAAAGTACCGGGTGGGCCCTATGGGCGTTGCGCTGGAGTGGCTCCGGTGTGTTCCTTTGGAGATCCCGGTCTCACCGTTTGCGCCAGAAGGCCATCGAGGGGGTTTTAGTAGGTACAAATTCTACATAACCTTCGGGTATCTTTTGAAGATTTCCCCCTCGTAAAAAAAAAGTAATGGTATAAGGTAGCAAACATAAAAATACAGGCGAATTGAGAACCTCCTTCTTTTTTTTGAAGTCGGTTAAAAAGAATTTTCCGCCTATCGGTTTCCTCGACTTAGTTTTTCACCACTTTCTTAAAAATGTAACCGCCTTAATAAAGGGAGCTACGTATCCAACTACATGAAATTTTATTTAAAGAAGTCTGGAGAATCGTGAGGACTGATCAAGCTTACTTTAAGGACAGGCGTTTGTAAAGCTATCTAGGGAATTTGAATGAAGGTCGCAAGAATATTTCTAACGCACCAACCTTCACTAGATATAGGGTATAGTCTCCAGATGATAATTTGCCACAGATTCTGTGCAATGTTTGCTTTAATATAAACTCGCTTTAATATAATTTAGAAACGAATCTGTAAAACTTTGTAGATAACTTTATATTTTCAACCTACTTAAAAAGAAGGAGATTCTCAATTCAGCTGTATTTTTTATAGATCATAATAATATATGGCTTTTCGAAATTCTTTTGGCTAAATGTGAGGTGGTCTGTAAATATTAATATGTGACGCAAAAACTTTGACCCTCTGTTCTGTCAGGAGTATGAAATTTTGCGTAGTTACGTTAATATGTGGAGTTTGAGGAAGTTTTGCATTCATCAAAACAAATAACAATTACATTGTAATACTCAAAAATTATTGAAAACTTCATGTACGTGCCAAATTTAAGCCCAATAGTCTGTTGTTTGTGAGTTGTCTATGAGTCCAACGTCCTCAAATGATTTTTGGCAAATTTTCCCTCTACAGAAATGGAGAGGTGAGGAAGGTGTATAAGTTAATAAATATTTACCCCTTAGACGTTCAATATTTCCACGAATCATATAAATAACTTTCCACTAAATAACTGGTAATAAATAAATGTTATGTCAACAAAATAATATTCAAGGAAAAGGCGGTCATAGGTAGTCTAGTGTCTAGAGACTTTTGAGGTTATTAATACGGCCTCCATCGTGAAGGGTCCGGGTTCGAATTCCAGGGCACACACTTATGACTTTTAGGATAGTAATATAATAATTTAAATGTAATAGTAGCTATACCTAACGTTGAAGGAACATGTCGTGAAGAAACCTGTATAACCGCGGAGTTCACTTCACCTTAACCTTACCTTTTCATTCTGAGAAGAGACCCGTGCTCAAAAGTGGGCCATGATAGATTGAGATATGATGAAGCATTTAAATTTTTATACTAAATTAACAATGTTCTTCTCGAGTTATAGCAATAAATACCATACAAACAGAATAATATTTAGTAATCAATTAACCTTTACCAAGTTTTAGCTTCAAAATCCATTAAAAAGTGATTTTCCACCACAAATTACACTTCTTTTGCCAGAATCGATTATTGCCAAGGCTATGCCAAGGGCGGATGTCGCATGCCAATGATCTGACTGGCCTTCGAATACTTTATGATGGGGAAGTAGTATTCATGTAATATGTTACACGCAAGTCTTAATCTATACACAATGTGTATATGTTGTATTGATAAAACAAAATATTGAGGGGGGTAAAGAAATAGTAATAGAACAAGAATCAAAAATAAAAAATTTAAAATTAAAAAAAAGTTTGTCTGTTTGCGCGCGCTAATCTCCGGATCGTCTGAACGGATTTTTATGGGACTTTTAATAAAAGATAGCGAAGATTCCTGAGTAACATTTAAGCTATTTCTTATCCCGGGAATCCTGAGGAATCAGGAATCACGCGGGAAAAACTCCTATGCGCGCGCTAATCTCCGGAACGGCTGAACGGATTTTTATGGGACTTTCACTGGAAGATAGCGGATATTACTGAGCAACATTTAGTCTTCTTTATATCCCGGTATTCTAGCAGGATCAGGTTTCACGCGGGAATAAGTGATATACGGGAACGAGGTCACGGGTACATAATGTTTATGGCACTTTCACTGGGAGATAGAGGAGGTTCTGGAGCAACATATAGCCTACTTTTTATCCCGGAATTCCCGCGGGATCAGGATTTACGTGGGAAAAACTACTATGCGTGAAGGCGCGGGCTTAAATTTTTTATAGTACTTTCACAGGGAGATAGTGGAGGTTCTGAAGCAATACATAGACACTTTTGATACCGGAATTCCCGTGGGATCAGGATTCACGTGGGAAAAACTCCTATGCGCCAAGTCGCGAGCTTAGATTTTTATGGGGCTTTCACTGGGAGATAGAGGAAGTTGTGAAGTAACATATAGAACATACATATAGGGTACTTTTTATCCCGGAATACTCGCGGGGTCGGGATTCACGCAGGAAAAGCTTTGTGACACACTGAGTTCCACGCGAGCGGAGCTGCGGGCACAGCTAGTATTGTAATATCTTACGTTACGGAAACTGCGAATATTGTACCATCTTACGTAAAACGGAAACAGCGACATAACATAAATAAATGACAGTCATTCATAATATTTAACAGCTGTTGACCGCGGCTTGGCTCGCGTGGAGGTACTTTTGATTTATACTTCCATCCCTAACTTCACCCCCTTGGGGGTAGAGTTACCATAACACTAAATAAGGCCTTTTATTATTTCTAACCAGTCCTAATGACCAACTTTCACAGTATTTGCTTTAAAACGAACGAAACAAACTCACAAAACTTATTTTAGACTTTTCGAGGAATATAACAAAATCTCTTCTTAGCAGACGTCTTCTTACTATAAACTACCTTATAACTTGGGATTCAAACCCGGACCTTCAAAGTAAGAGACCGAATTCTTAACCAATAGGCTATGAACGCTTTATAATGAATGTGACCTACAATATTTAAGAAGATTATACAGTTATTGTCCAGTCAAGTCTGCATCGAAGAACATTTATATCAAATCATTTCTAACAAAAGTATCTATGGATATTAATCAGACATTCAACAATAGAATAGATCGAATAACAATATTCCGAATAAAGAAAAAGTCATCAAATAAAACGAAATACACGTTTTAATAACACGAGTTTTCTTTAATATTTTTTTATTTATTCGTCTTCGCTTTCTTTTATTACAACCTTTGATTATTATAAAAGTAACACATTAATTTATTTCTGATTTGTATTGTTGTTAATCTCGTATAAGATACTACCTATCTACGTTCGTGTTTTTCGCTTTTTAACCCCCGACGCAAAAAGAGGGGTGTTATAAGTTTGACGTGTCTGTGTGTGTGTGTGTGTGTGTGTGTGTCTGTGTGTCTGTCTGTCTGTCTGTGGCATCATAGCTCCCGAACGGATAAAGCGATTTCAATTTAGTTTTCTTTGTATTAAAGGGGACTTACGGGCGCGTGTTTTTAGATATGTTTGATGAAAATCGGTTGAGCCGTTTAAAAGTTGTTGGGGTTGAAAGCGGGGAAGAATTTTCACTCTGTCTCTTTGTGGCATCATACCTCCCGAACGGATGAAGCGATTTCAATTTAGTTTTTTTTTGTATTAAAGGGAACTTAGGGGCGCATATTTTAAAATATGTTTGATGAAAATCGGTTGAGCCGTTTAATAGTTGTGGGGGGTGAAAGCGGGGAAGAATAACCGTATGTATGCAAATATATTCGTGTGGGGTCTCAAATGAAAGCGTACAGTAAGAGAATATTTATAACTTAATCCAAAATATTTTTACCTATAAAAAGTATGAAATAAAAAATTTAATTAAAAATTAAAAAAACCCCCGACACAAACATTTAAAAAGTAAAAAATAATATCTTTAAAAATAATACGTCGCGTTGGGGGACCGCTCCATTTACTTCTAACTTTAACACAAAAAAATATTGATAAATGATAAGTCTTGGGTAAAAGACCTAAGTAGGTAAGCAAGTGATACTTATGAATAAAATCGTACTTAGATAATGAATAGTTAGAAGCGGTCCCCCAACGCGACGTATTATTTTTAAAGATATTATTTTTTACTTTTTAAATGTTTGTGTCGGGGGTTTTTTTAATTTTTAATTAAATTTTTTATTATATAAGTATCTTAAGTTATGAAAATCATAACAAATAATAATATTGTATTGGCATTCGACGATTAAGTGACCCATGTGTTGACCCATGACGTGTTGTATGGGACCCATGTACCTACTTGATGGATGTTTCTAAATGTTGGTAAAACTATTAAGAAGGATATATCTACGTTTTATTGTGTTTATCAGTGCGTTCGTGCCTGATAATCTGAGAATTTCAATGTATGCATCATTTTCCGTCATAAAAAGTGATCACAGAACAATATTTGTGCAAATTATTCTAATCTAGTCTAATCTTGACGACCTTGATGGCGCAATGGTTAACATGCCGGATCACTGTTCCGAGGGTCCTGGGTTCGATTCCCAGCGGGCGGCAATTTGAATGATGAGTTTAAATTTCCGTTCTCGGTCTGGGTGTGTGTCCTTGTCTTGTGTGTTGTCCATGGCACCCACGACATAGGGAGTCCTAGTGTGGGGCTATGAGTGTGTAGCGTTATAAATCTCGATACCCATTTGATGCTACACAGTACAAAATTTACAAACTGGCGTAGAGTCTACCCAAAACATTGGCGTCCTTCAAAGACTTCCCGGCCGTAATCAGTTAAAAGGGACCGCAGGCCTCTTTGAGGCGAGTAATGAATTGTTACTTTTGAAAACTAACTTGGATCAATTTCTGTGTTAGTATTTACAAGCATTGTAGCATTAATAGATTGTCAATAGTAGGTACCTACCCTTTTTACGGACATCAGAACATGAAGTCTCAATTCGACTGTATTTTTTATACATGTTACCTCATTTACTGAGTGAACTGATTTTGATGATTCCTCTTATGTTTGAGAACTGGTGATTGTTGTTAAACCCCATATAGGGCGACACGTAACGAGTAGTTTTTGAGTTATCCTCAATATTATTGTTCTTATTTCATTACTTGTCAATTTAATGTGATCAATTTAGAAGTTGTTTTTTTACGAATAATTTGAAGTGAAACTTCTATGATTTTAATTAAACTTCAGTCATCGCGGATTGTTCATATTTTTTTCTGATACAGGTACTCATAGTTTCTACTTTGAACGCCGATGTGTAAACCCAATTTCATATCATGTATAGATTTCCGTTTTCTGTCACCAATAAAATGACATCTAATAATAAAAACCACGTATTCTTCCAAGACATTGTTATACCCATGAGGGAAGTTTTATCTATAGCTTATTTCATGTAAAATTAGCTTCGTCATTCAAGGACAGCTGTCTATAGAATATATGAAGGTTAATCAGATCATAGACAAACTACTTGCCCTTGATATAGCCTCGCTCGATCGATTGACATTCAAGAAGCACATGAATTAACGATAGAAGTATGTATGTACTTCCACACTCGAAATGGAATAACATCACTAATTGCATTAATTGTCTTTCATATTTATATTACAATTTCTTGGTCGATTAAACCCGTCTGCACTTTTTTTATATGTACTTACCTGCCTACACAGCACTGACACTGCACTGACAATTCCGAGAATGTATGAAAGATTTGCCGGAACTGTGACGGAACGGTGACTTCACTGATATGTGTGAATCCGATATCCTGATCTTGTCTTACATTCTACATCTTATTTCTATATCTTTTATTCCGTATCTATATTATCAATATCTTAATAAATAATAAAAATGCAACGAGATGATACCTGTACATAGGAGATATTTGAGAAAAAAATATCATCAGGAGGCACGGAAGTGCCCCCGCCAAGTCGAGCTAAAATGCGGCACGGCCATCCTTTTCTCGAATTAAGGGCGTCATAAGGCCAAAAAAAGCCAAAAAGTTTTTTTGTGTGTCTGTATGATTGTCCAGGCATCACGAAAAAGCTATTGGATGTAATTGGACTGGTTTTTGTAGTTTTATTGCTGGAGATCTAACTTAAAAGATGGCGTATATTTTTCCTTGGTGCGCCACTAAGCAGCTGAAACATAAAAAATATAATTTTGCAGCATATAATTTGCCAGGTTAGTTTGTTTACTATAAAAATGTCAACAAAATAAAACAAAATACTTACTCATTTAATAATGTTGTTGTACAAGGGATAAAGTACAAACACCCTTGACCTGTTATATTCCTACGCTTAAATGTTTGTAACCGTCTCGGATCATTTATATAGCCAACAAGTACACTCGTTTCTATAAAAAAACATAATTCTTGCGTTTACTAACTGTACCCACATAAAAAGTTGCTATTCATATTTGTCAGGCGGTTCATATTTTTTTATTATTTAGCTAGCATATACAGTTACACTTTTATCAGCAACAATAACTCCAAAAATATCTAAAATATTGCTTCTTTTTATAGAACATCCATGATGAATTTTGTTATCCCGCTGAGACAGATTCGTTTCACAGGACTCATTCTAAGTATTGGCAAAAAATTAAAATGTATGAAGTCTCCTGAATTATTAATACACTAACGATTTACTGGAAAGATCAATTTATCTTCATTAAATATCCAACGTAATAAATATGGTCGCGATAAGTTATCGGTAGGATTTTAAGAAATGCATTCGCAGACAGTATTCTGTAAGTAGATATTTTTGTCATACAAAAACCCGTAGATCATGATTTTGATAAAGGTAAAGTTTGATCTCCGTTAGCGATCGCCCAAAGTTCTACCAGCTACTACACTGGTACGATATACATATTTTTATCTTCATAATATATAAAAGCGAAAGGTTACACTCATCACGTACCTAATATCGAAAATCGTTCGATACCTATGTAAAGATGTTTGGCTGGGAGTTAGTTTATAGTTAGTAGACGTCCGCTAAGATCGAATTTTGTCCTAATCTACTCCTAAGGGTAAGTCTTGTATAAGGAGTGAAGGTTTTTTTGGAAATAAGTCAATAGTGCTTCCATGCGAACCAAGCCGCGAACAGCAGCTAGTTAGTTCTCTATAAATATAATAAGCATGTATTATACCATTTAATCATCTAGATTGTAGAACATATTACCAGATTGTCAGTGGAAATCGCATTAAAATCCAAAGCAAAATTTAATAACTATTGTGATCTTAAATGCGTCACTAAATATAGAATTATACCTATCCACACTTTTATGAACCTTATTAATCTAGGCATACAGACGAAAAAACTGACTATTTTATACTGTGTCAATTTATAATAAACTAGAAAATCCGCCCTCGCTTCGCTTCGGGAAACCAGTCCCTTCAAAAATCTCTATAAATTTTAACAAATAATGTTATTCCCATGTCTAAGCTATATTACTGCAAAGTTTCATGAAAATCCGTTCAGTAGTTTTTGCGTGAAAGAGCAACAAACACACACATACACACACATCCTTACAAACTTTCGCATTTATAATATTAGTAGGATAATTAATGTTAAGACAAGGCTCGTTATAATTGTATTATGAGGAAGCTCGAAAGCTATTTATAATATTCCGCTTCCGAAACCATTTTGTGTGGAAGTTAAGACGCGATTATCTTGTAAAAAATCCTAAAAATAGATATTTATTTAGTTTTCTTGGTGAACGGTTTTATGGGCTCAAGCCGGTGTTTTAAATTTTTTTAGATGTTAATTAACCGCTTTCTTTTCTGGGCATTTGACAATTTTGAAAAATTTATTATTATAAATTTTACCTCGTTATGGTAGGGGAGCCGACGATGCTAAATGTGTACTTACTCGAGCGTCATAGAGACCTATTGGGTTGCAAAGGTTAGATGATAAGGAGAAAAAAATGTTATATAATGTATACCTTTTCATCGGTGGGGGAAGCGGCTATAGATCTTTAAATATGTAAAAAAAAACTGCCGCATGGACATACTCGAGCGCGTCAGATATTGATACCATCAATGGCCTACGTATTTTTAATAATGTATGTATGTTAATCTGACCGTTTGCATGGTGGGGGTGATCGTACGTAAGGGTTGAAAATGAAAAAAAAAAAAATTTAATCGAGCGCGTCAGATTTTCTAAGGGGGTGTTAAGTGCACCAAAAAAAAGCTCTAATTCAATAATCTGACGATTTGGATGTGACCCAAACTCGCAGCCATTATACTAATATGCAAAAAAAAAATCGCCATTTTGAAATACTCAAGCGCGTCAGATTAAGATATATATGGTTCATCTTTATGTCCTAGACTTGCTGTCTCTTAATCTGACGATTATCTAGAGGGATTTCCCTAATCTGCCAAAAAAAAATTAAATCATTGAACTTCATTTATAGAAAAGCTCAGGAAATAGCATGCTAATAAAGAAGTGTATGTTTTTAAGTAGAATACTTGTATTTACATAATATAAGGGCCTTAATATCAATCATAGTTTAAACTATGCTTCAGAGTTTAGTCACGAATTATTTCTTAAGATCAACGGTAGATAATCGATCAAGTCCAGTTTAAACTATTTAAACTCTCCCGAAGATTGGTTAAAAACCTCCTTGTGAGATTAACCTTTCGTTTAATTTGACGTTTCTTGAAGATAGTTTTTGAGTTATTCATAATAATGTGTATTGGATTTATGGTAGTTGCCTCATAACTTTTGACTGGGTGTTCCGATTTTTATAATTCTTATTTTATTCGGAAGCTGGTGCGTGTCTTGTGATACAGTATAAATTTGAGCGACCTCTAATGGGCAGTTTTTGAGTTATTTTTAATAATGTGTGTTTATGGTCGCTACCTCATAACTTTTTACTGAGAATTTAAATTTTCATCCTTTCATCCTTTTTTTTAATCGAAAGCTCGTCGTATGTTTTCGTATAAATTTGAGCGAAATCTGACCGGTACTTTTTGATTTATCTCTACTTATCGATTTTGAACATTAAACTTTAATGACGAATTTTTGTTATTTCGGCTCTTATAAATCGTCAGATTATATATTTTTCGTTATCCTTGAATCATTTCCTTCAAAATAAATAAAAAATTAGCCACGCTCGAGAATGTCAAGATGGCGTTTTTTTTAACAACTTTGTAGCCCTCCCCTTTCATTGCGTCATTCTCAAATTGTCAGATTAGTGGAATACACACTTTTTAGCGTGTAATTAACTCACCGTACCTTAATCTGACGCGCTCGAGAATGTCTGATGATCAATTTTTTTTTACTAATCTGATCCTTTATTCTATAGGCGCGGCCTCATATATGGGGCTCATATTTGGTGGAGCTACTTAACTGGGTGCCAGGTACCTCCTGTACCTTAATCTGACTCGCTCGAGTGAATCCAAGAATCCCCTCTTGGGCTCCCCAGCTATTATAAAAAGGTGCACCCTGCCGTTTTACCCGCATAAATCCAGATCCTGTGGGAATGTCAAGATAATAAGTAGCCCATATGTTTTAGAGCATAAGATGCAATTTTGCGTGAAAAAGTAATAAATATAAATTCACTCATTGACTCAGATTTTACATACAGACTACTCCCCTTGCATCCACGGCTTCTTCCACGTAGAATTTTTGGTTCAGTTTATTCCACTTCTATCCTTTTAGCATTATTTGGATTATCATACACTACCCAAGGAACATGTATGCCTTTCAGCTTCTTATATTTAGTAATATCAGTTGTGCGTTGTCTTAGCGTATTTAATTATTTCATAATATCTAATTAAATAGCATCACTATTTTGTCGCTTAACACATTACTTTCTTATCTGTTTTACTCATTGCTTTTACTATTCTATTTCTGTTTATGAATTTAAATAGCGAATGCTTATAAAAATATTTTCGTCGGAGCTTAAATAAGTGTGAGAAAGCTCGGCGAAGGCCGCGGCCAAGGGCGGGCATGGCGTGCCAGCATTGAGCTTTTCACGTGTAAACCTATTTTTAAACGTTTTTAATCTGTTTTTTACATCTTGTCAAACCGGCCAAGTTCACTTGGAATCACGTGAGAATCTATACGTATAGGTTATAAAACTATTTTTCGATTTTTGTAATTCTAACTCTCCTCTAATTTTTATATTTACAGTTAATAAATTGCTACGCTGGACTTAACCTTCAAATTGTGGGTGGTGGATAACCCTGAATGTATTATTAGAAGTAGAATGTATCATTAGAATTTACATAGTTTTTGGACTTCTTTCTTTTTGATCGGTTCATCCTGAGGGTTCATCAATTTTTATTTACTTCTAATGCTGGAAACGGTAATTCCATTATTTGTAAATAATATTGCAAAGAGTATATCTAATAAAACTCAATAAAATAATTAAAATAATCGTTTGCAACTAATTTAATTTCCATTTTTCAAAATTGAATTTCGTCATCTATACCTACCTACTGAAAGAAAAAATAAGATGTCAGAAGAAGATGAAAAAAACAACGCGTTAATTTCTCGGACGACAGCTGTTTCAAACATCCGAAAGGCGCGTTGAACCCTGTTTGTTCAATTGTAATAGGGATTACTTTCGTCTGGCCGAACTTGTAATTTATCATCGGTGAAGCGTGAAAGGACAAGATTTATTATGTTAGATCAGCCGACTCGGAATTACAGAGGTTCGGAGGTGCCAGATTGGATTTTGTTTTGGGAAGAATTGTTTTACTTAAGGGACGTGTTTTACGAGAACAAAATGGAAAAGACAAGGTTTCTTATACTTGAAATCTGTATTTAATATCTACGAGTGATTTTATAACTTATGGCTTGGTTAATAGAGTTCATATTCACAAAATAGAAGGGCGTTTCATTTTTATCTAGATTTAAGAGGCTAATTATGCGATGAGCGCTATTTGAGGTAAACCTATTTGAGGGGAAAACCTTCTAAAAGAACTACAGATGACAACAGTGAAATTAAGAGCCTCCTCCTTAAGTTATAAACAAGTCGGTTAAAAAAGTACTGTGAAGAAAGTGACTTCCGTATAAAGTAAATTAAACCTATCTTACATTTATTAGTGTTGCGTGTTGAAGTATAATTTGAACAACGTTGTATTTCAGAAGCTATGAATGGAGGCAACTGCTATAGAAAAGCGTTCATTCAAATTTCAAACATTTAATCTGGACGACACGCGTATAACTTGACCTCATTTTGCTGCTACTTTTAATAGTGAGGCGTATTTCTTACTGGTTTTATGATATATTATCTAGATTTTTTCTTAGAAATTGTGGATATGAAATTCACAAATTGTTTCATACTGGTAAGTGGTACAATAGTATCGTTACAGGACTTTAGATGAATTGAGTCTTGCTCTAAGTCGGTTGCAGTGTCATGGTGGTCGTCGTTTATTCTTTATTCTATTTTAAAACATCTGCTGAATACTTGCTGCATATGAGTATGCGTTAAATTAAATTATTATCACTATACCTATGAGGAGGCCTATGTTCAGCAGTGGACTTTGACAGGCTGATAGATAAATAAATTATCACTATAATAATATGATATAAATGCGTCACAAACCGTATGCTTAGGTTGATCGTGTCTCTTTATCGCTTGTTCGGCGCTCTAGCTTGCACACTCAGCTCAGGCGGAACTTGATAATGAGTTATGCATTTTCGTGCGTGCACGCGGCTTCATCTGTGGCTTCATCGATTTATAAGACGCTCAGATATCGGACGTACAAGTTATATGGCATTATCAAAAATAAATATCGAATGCTCGTTTTTAGTCGAATACTTCAGTTTACACACACAAAATAAATAACAAAAAGGCAGTACTTAAGTGATCTATCCGAAAGAATCACTATAGCACTTAGTTTCGTTCCAATACGATTCAAAGTACACCGAATCTCAAGGGATGACTTTTCACTTTATTCACCGAAGCGTATTTAATTCTTAACGACGCTCTTCGATTTGAGTCGACAAATGTTAGCATGTCGTGAATATAATATCAAGCGACGCAATGTATGCTTTAATGTTGACACGATGTAACAACCAACAGAAATTTACATGCTAAATACTTACGTCAGATTAGAATGGTAAAGCTATTTGTTTTGCGTCTTCAGGAATCTATGTAGTTTGATAGTATTTGAGATGTTCCTACTTTATTTATGTACTTACATATGAGTTGGTATTTTTCAGAAGTTTATACTCGCACATAGTCGACTGATATCGGGGTAACATAGTTGATTACATGGTTGATTAGTTGAACACTATGCCACGAACATTCGTTAATTAAAATACGTAAAATAGGTAGGTATAATCCGTGCGCGACCACAGTTGTATACCCACTACTTTTTAGGGTTCCGTACCCAAAGGGTAAAACGGGACCCTATTATTGAGACTTCGCTGTCCGTCCGTCCGTCCGTCTGTCACCAGGCTGTATCTCATGAACCGTAATAGTTACACAGTTGAAATTTTCACAGATGATGTATTTCTGTTGCCGCTACAACAATATTAATACTAAAAAACAGAATAAAATAAATATTTAAGTGGGCGCCCATTCAATCGACGCGTCAGCGATAGACTAGTTTCGGGACAAGAGATGGCGTTGTGGCTAATATATGGCTAAAATAAAACAATTAAATATTTAAGTGAGGCTTTCATACAACAGACCAGATGTTTTTGGTGTTTTTATACATAATGATACGGAACCCTTCGTGCGCGAGTCCAACTTCGCACTTGGCCAGTTTTTTGGAACTGAGAAGCGCACATCCTGGTTGCGCACGGATTATACATACCTATTTATGAAACAATAACGTATTTTTTAACCGACTTCAAAAACGGAGGTTCTCAGTTGGACCTATATGTATGTATGTATATTTGTGCGCGATTATCTCGCGTTTGGTTGAACCGATTTTAATGCGGTTTTCAGCGTTGTATTTGTTAGACTTAGGAGAAGGTTTGAGGCACATTTTTTGGCTGGACCGATTTTGATACGATTTTCAGCATCGTGTTTATCAGACTTAGGAGAAGGTTAACCGCGTTTAACTGAACCGATTTTTACTTTTCGGCGTTAAAGTCGGTTCTATTTTGTTAAAAGTTATTAATATATATCACATTCGATAAAAAAATTCCTGTACCTCGACGTAAGACGTCTAGTCTTTGCTATTTAATTAATGTAAATTTTTATTATTACATCATAAATAATTGTTTTTCATAGTTTATCAACATCCTTTTTCTTACTGACTTCAAATAGAAATAAGTTCTTAATTTGGCTGTATTTTTATTTATCTCTCTTATCGTAATTTACTGTTTTCTTCATTCCAAAGCTAGTCGTGTTAGTACAGTGCGACATACGCCATTTGACGAGTAGGTACTTTTTTAGTTTTCTTTACGTATCTAGTATGTTAAAGTCCGTTTTTTTGTGAAAAGTTATTATTTTGTTTAAATAAATCGAAGCTCATTGTTACATAGATTAACGTATAAGTGTAGATAATATAAAATTAGTTCCTTATTATCTTACGATCCGACGGCGACGGTCATACTCGTAGGTTATCGACCATATTTGTTTATACAATTGCGGTCGGTGAGAGAGATTTATGGATTCTATGTTTATTATTCGCCGTTTGTATGTAGATTTATAGCTGTATATCAGCAGTGAGCCAGCCTCGTTGTGCTCCGATAAATGCCTTGTACAAGCTTGAAACGATTGCTAAGCGTTTGTAGGTATCAGGCACTATAACATGTTTACGTTATTAAGCCGATTAAGATAACGTTTACACGTTCTCGGGATCGTGATTTTATCATATAACTAGTTGACCCGGCAGGCATTGTCTCAACATACCCATGGTAATTTTAATTCAGGTTCTAGGCCGCGTATGAAGTTGTAAAATACACCATTTTTAAGTTATACTTTCAGTCATTTTGCTTTACATAATTTCCGATCTCATAAGGAATCCGGGATTAAAAGTAGCCTATAAATATGTTTATGTTTAAGTATTTTATAAGTAACTAAATACATATTATGTAAATACATATTATGTGCTCGAATAACAGTTATATTGATACACAGACAGACCCTTAATTTTTTTATATGTGTAGATAAAACTCTTTCACCACTTTATAATCTCTTTAGTGTAATATAACGTTCCTTATTATATAATCTTATTTATTTATTTATATAACGTTATATAGGTACCTATCTTAAATAATCTTCGCCTTTCACGATATTATAACTTAAATAAAAATCTGTATTGGACTGGCCCATAATAAATTGTGGCCGAGACGTACTGCACTCAGGAAATAAATTGCTTCCATTGCAAACCGTATTTTTAAAGTATATCAATTGTGTTGCAATACCGCAGCACAGCATAGTATCACCGTCAACAATGGCGTTAGAATGAGAAAAGAATATAGTTTATTTATTTCTTTTCATCTGGATGTAGTCAGCGTGTACATGAAGATAAAATTAAGATATTTAATATTGTTTTTTTTGCCCAAATTACCTATCTTATATCCTGTAAATTATGCAAATTAAATAGAATTCTACAATAAATAATTATTATTTTAAAACATGTTAACTATTTGCCTTATTTGTGTTTTGGGGTAAGTTTTCGATTCACAATTTCAAATTCAAAATCATTTATTCAACTACGCATTACTGAAATACTAAAGCACACTATTTTTTATTATATTGTCGTTTCGAAAAGTTGTTTTATAATGCTTTTGAAGGAGAAGACACAAAAGTAAAAATACATCTTTGAAATGTCGTTGCAAAATCGAATCTATAATGTTTCGAAGCATAGTCTGAAATGGTAAGCGTTGTGCCATGTAACTCAATCAGCGTATAACAAATTATTTTAGGGTTAACTATTTACAGTAATTAATTAATTAATTTCGGCCCAAATTATAACTCGTTAACGTAAAAGCAAACCTTATCCCCTAACCGATGTAATTAGACGCAATATACAAGGGGAAGTTATCCGGAAATGTCTTTATTGCGAAGTAACCGTTACATAACCTAGGGTTGCCAACAGCTTCGAATTTTCTACTTTATTTTTAGAAATAATTGATGAGAACATAGTAATGTACAAAAAATACAGATTCATATGAAATATGTTGTTTATTTGTATGAAAACACTTTTTTGTGTTTACATTAACTGTCGTAAAAGGTTATTGCATAATAAGTGAGTTTTTTACTTACTGTACATTTTAAAGCCGAAATACTGTATAATAATGTAAACTATAGCATATCCTATAGTCCACCACACCGCGGCGCCGTTCAAACAGGGGTTGATAGATTTCACGCACGCGATTTACTCGCGACACTATTCATTCCGAAACAAGTAGAAATAAAATTTCTGACACAAACATACTTTTTTAAATTTAGAGATGTGTGCGTGATTCGAACACACGCTTTTCGGGATTCAAACGTTTAATCGACGAAACTAGATATAGATATCCCTGCTTACAGCACGATCGGCAACCCTAATATAACCAGGTATTTCATTTGCCACGCAAGGTCTCCACTCGACAATCGATTATTCTATTTTTGTTTAACTAAATCTGGTTGGACCGTTGGATAATTTTTTGTCTTGGTTCTGTAGGGAAATAAATTGAACTACTTACATATTTTGGTAATTTCAAATCCGTACTCGATTTAACACCTGCATTTACAAATGATCATCGTCATCATTGCAACTTATAACTATCCCACTATTGGGCATGGGACTCCACTCAAAATGACAGACTAATCTAACTAGCTAAGTGCGGATTCACTATTCATCTTTTTCTTAATGTTTCTTCTCTTTTTCATATATTTATACTAAGAATTGACGCAAGCTACTAAACTTCTATATTTCAACCGAGCTACCGGTTTCATAATAAACATAAAATTTCCTCGACATAAAAAGAACCACACAATTTTCTAACCACGCAAACATAATCTCCCTACACTAACATCATTTTAATCTGGTCATATTTTTAAAAGTTTCGCATCAAATGTGACAAATCCTCAAAGCTCATACCGCGTGCAGAATGAGTTTTCTAAAGAGCAATGGAACCGTTTCACTGTCGACGAGTAAGCGATAAGTATCAATTTTTAATAGACTTCAAAAAATATGTTATATATTTATTTATTAATATATTTATTTATAGATATATGTAATACTAGAGAACCGCCCGCGCTTCGCTTCGGGACCCGTAGGTAACAGCCGCGTAGGTCTCGCTCCCGTAGGAATTTAGGCTAAAAAGTAGCCTACTAATCGCTCTCTTCACTCCACCCTGTCTGAGGTGTGTGGAGCCCTCGGGACAGTTAGTTCCCCTTTGGGGGTGTCTCTCGCGGCCCGTTAAAACGGGCCGGTCCTTGGGTTGGGCCCTAAGGCCCTTGGTTGTCCATCTGTGGTTAACCAATAGGTCAAGTCCGGTGAGTGGTGGCCTTTTTACAGGCCACAGAATCTTAAACGGGATGGGGTTCATCTTCGCGCCGCCCAGGCGATCGAGGCCCTTCCGGGTGAATCCCGCTGGTGGGAAGCCCAGCAGGAGCCGATCAGCGCCGGGCGACGACTTACGAAGCCCCAGTATCAGTCAGTGCTAGCCCCGTCCTTCGCAACCAGCAAGTCGCGCGGGAAAGCCCAGCGGTCCGGTGGACGGGTGTGGAGCGGCACCAGGTCCTGCAGATGCGGGAACCGCGACGCGTCGACACGCCCGAACATGTTGCGTGCCAATCTCTCGATGAAGTCGTCCAGGCTCTCGACTCGAAGGTCCCTCTGGATGACGGCGTTCCTGACGTACCTCGGCGCACCAGTCAGCCGGCGGAGCGCAATCGCCTGAACCGCGCGCATCCTCTTGCGCTGCGGTTCGCTGGCGAGCGCGTACCACGCCGGTGCCGCGTACGTGAGGCGGGATCTGATGTAGGTCTTGTAGACCCCGAGCTTCAGTCCGAGAGGGAGGCTCGAGGAGAGCACTGGTTTCTGCCATCGCGCTTCTGGAATTCGCGACGGCTTTCGTAACCTGTGGCTTCATCGAAAGTCTTCCGTCGATTTTGCCCCCCGGTATTTGGCCTGTGGGGCCCATTGGATATCTTGTCCGTGAAGCTCCAGAGTAGGGTCCCGCCTGTTGAGGTATCCTCCTATGTTCACGGCCTGCGTCTTCCCGACATTCACCGACAGTCTCCACGCGGCGAGCCATTCGGGGAGGGCATCAAGCGCACGCTGCATCTTGACGATGGCGTGGGTTCTATTCAGCGACATGGTGATGTACGCCACGTCATCGGCATACAGGGCAAGCGACGCCCCCCTGCCGCCGGGATGTCGTCGGTGTAGCAGGCGTAGCAGACCGGGGACAGGCAACTCCCTTGCGGGACGCCGGCTGCGATCGGACGCTCAGTGGATTCGGCGTCTTCAACCACTACTCTGAAGCTTCTATTTTCGAGGAAACTGGAGATCACCTTAACGGCACTCCGGGGCGCCGACGACTGTGAGATCTTGTAGAGAAAGCCGTCGTGCCAAACACGGTCGAACGCCTTTTCCATGTCGAGGAATACTGCACACACGCGTTCTCTCTTATTCAGAGCCGCGGTAACGGTGTGCAGCACCCTCGACAGTGTAGCCGTGCTGTTCAGCGGCATCAAAAAGTAGCCTTCCACTTCTGTTGGCAGCTAGGCTATTCCACCCCGGATGCTTGCAGTTCCAGTCGCCCGCGCCCACCACCGGTGTCGGCGAGTCCAGCAACTTGCGGACATCAGCCAACAGGATAGTGCCAGCGGGCGGGCGGTACACTGAATACAGCCGGAGCGGGGAGTTCTCGAGGCAGAGCTAAAGTAGCCTATTACATTTGACTTAAGTAAATTACATGTAGTATTTGATAGCGTAATTCAGAACTTGCAAATGAATTTTATTAACGCCATCTATTGACAACTCCGAAAATAAATATCTAGCAACTAACAAAACATCGATCTTCCCATGGGAATGGGATGTTTTTCCGCGGTAAAAAGTAGCCTACGTCACTCTCCACCCTCCTAACTATCCTCACACACATAAACCTTACCATATAATAGCTTTGTTGCGACGTGAAAGCGTCACAAACAAACAAACAAACAAACAAACAAACAAACAAACACACTTTCACATTTATAATACTAGAGAACCGCCCGCGCTTCGCTTCGGGACCCGTAGGTAACAGCCACGTAGGTCCCGCTCCCGTAGGAATCTCGGCTAAACAGTAGCCTATTATAAAGAATATACTGGAACATCAGATATAACATTTGCCTATGACGCAAGTAAATTACATGTAGTATTTGATAGCGTCATTCAGAACTTGCAAATGAATTTTACTAACGCCATCTATTAATAACATCCGGAACTAAATATCTAGCAACTAACAAAACATCGATTTTCCCATGGGAATGAGATGTTTTTCCGCAGTAAAAAGTAGCCTACGTCACTCTCCACCCTCCTAACTATCCCCACACACATAAACCATACCAATTAATAGCCATGTTTCGACGTGAAAGAGTCACAAACAAACAAACAAACACACTTTCACATTTATAATACTATAGAGAACCGCCCGCGCTTCGCTTCGGGACCCGTAGGTAACAGCCGCGTAGGTCCCGCTCCCGTAGGAATTTAGGCTAAAAAGTAGCCTATTACTCGCTCTCTTCACTCCACCCTGTCTGAGGTGTGTGGAGCCCTCGGGACAGTTAGTTCCCCTTTGGGGGTGTCTCTCGCGGCCCGTTAGAACGGGCCGGTCCTTGGGTTGGGCCCTAAGGCCCTTGGTTGTCCATCTGTGGTTAACCAATAGGTCAAGTCCGGTGAGTGGTGGCCTTTTTACAGGCCACAGAGTCTTAAACGGGATGGGGTTCATCTTCGCGCCGCCCAGGCGATCGAGGCCCTACCGGGTGAATCCCGCTGGTGGGAAGCCCAGCAGGAGCCGATCAGCGCCAGGCGACGACTTACGAAGCCCCAGTATCAGTCAGTGCTAGGCCCGTCCCGCGTAACCAGCAAGTCGCGCGGGAAGGCCCAGCGGTCCGGTGGACGGGTGTGGAGCGGCGCCAGGTCCTGCAGATGCGGGAACTGCGACGCGTCGACACGCCCGAACATGTTGCGTGCCAATCTCTCGATGAAGTCGTCCAGGCTCTCGACTCGAAGGTCCCTCTGGATGACGGCGTTCCTGACGTACCTCGGCGCACCAGTCAGCCGGCGGAGCGCAATCGCCTGAACCGCGCGCATCCTCTTGCGCTGCGGTTCGCTGGCGAGCGCGTATCACGCCGGTGCCGCGTACGTGAGGCGGGATCTGATGTAGGTCTTGTAGACCCCGAGCTTCAGTCCGAGAGGGAGGCTCGAGGAGACCACTGGTTTCTGCCATAGCGCTTCTGGAATTCGCGACGGCTTTCGTAACCTGTGGCTTCATCGAGAGTCTTCCGTCGATTTTGCCCCCAGGTATTTGGCCTGTGGGGCCCATTGGATATCTTGTCCGTGAAGCTCCAGAGTAGGGTCTCACTTGTTGAGGTATCCTCCTATGTTCACGGCCTGCGTCTTCCCGACATTCACCGACAGTCTCCACAGACGGTGTAGCCGTGCTGTTCAGCGGCATCAAAAAGTAGCCTTCCACTTCTGTTGGCAGCTAGGCTATTCCACCCCGGATGCTTGCAGTTCCAGTCGCCCGCGCCCACCACCGGTGTCGGCGAGTCCAGCAACTTGCGGACATCAGCCAACAGGATAGTGCCAGCGGGCGGGCGGTACACTGAATACAGCCGGAGCGGGGAGTTCTCGAGGCAGAGCTAAAGTAGCCTATTACATTTGCCTATGACTTAAGTAAATTACATGTAGTATTTGATAGCGTAATTCAGAACTTGCAAATGAATTTTATTAACGCCATCTATTAACAACTCCGAAAATAAATATCTAGCAACTGACAAAACATCGATCTTCCCATGGGAATGGGATGTTTTTCCGCGGTAAAAAGTAGCCTACGTCACTCTCCACCCTCCTAACTATCCCCACACACATAAATCTTACCATATAATAGCTTTGTTGCGACGTGAAAGCGTCACAAACAAACAAACAAACAAACAAACAAACAAACAAACAAACAAACACACTTTCACATTTATAATATTAGTAAGGATTAGTAAGGATTTGTACTACCCGCAACACATCGAATTTTAGTACGGGGATTTTTTAATTTATTTATTCAATTAATCTTTGTTGGAAACAAACTTTAGTAAATTGAATAAGTAGGTCATAGATAATTTTGACCTATCTCGCATTCTAAATCAATACTACATATATTTCAATTGAGGATAATTATATGTTTAGGTAATCAAAATCGAAGCATGCGTAGCGGTGCGTAGAGAGCTAAAATGTAGGCAAACTCATTGTAGCGGATTGCAACAAAGTAGATATTCTTATGTCATTTGCTCAGTGTAACAAATCATTTTAATTTTTGGGCAGCTATATGTACAGTGCCACAAACTTATCTGGCCCGGTGGCCAAAATTGGAACTAATGAAAATGTTATATTGTTGTCAGACAAAGACCAAGACAGTAGCGCCCCCTTACCGGGTCAGATAAGTTTATGGCACTGTATAATGAAACGCTAAGACATGGGGTTCTTAACAAAAGTTGTTTCTTTCCGGCACTAATGTTTCATTTGGTGTTGATCGTGACCATAAGACGATGACCACTTACCATCAGGTGGCTCGTATACTTTTAAGTCATACAGTCAAGCTATTAAAAAATATCGCATTAGTACAGCTTATAGTTTGTAATGAAACAACGTAAGTAAAGTTTCAACCTCCGGAAGAAATATTAAATATGATGTGAAATTTCATGTAAAACGGAGAAAATTTTTCTAGAAACTCGAGAAATGTAGTTTTTTATGAAGTAGGTACTTAGTTTTAGTTTCGCATAAGTTTACTGTACTTCCAAAGATATCGGTAAGAACTTTCAGCATCAATAAGAAACTTTCTATTTTAGTTTGTTACGAAACATGCGGGGAACATTCTTCCTACTGATTGGGGTAGCAAACAGTTTGGTAAAGTTTTAAGTTGCACAGATGGTCGGTTTATTTGTTTTGTTTATTACTAGCTTCCGCCCACGGCTTTGCGTGGATTTCGTTTATTAAACCACCCACTTAACTTCACCACTTCACCCACATAACTTTGTTTGTTACCCGTTTCGTAAAAAAAAATAATACACTAAATGTTAACTGAAGCCCATCACAATATAATCTTGAAATCTGCATTCAAATTGGATAAGCCATTTCAAACTCAAACAATACAAACATACAGACAAACAGACAGACAAACAGGGTTCTCTTGCGTGTAAAAAAGGCCTCCCATTATGAATTTTTAAATTATAGCAAAATAGTCGCACTAAAAATTACGCTAGTCTTTAAATAATAACTAACCAACAGCATATTTTTTTTAATCTACAGTTCCTTTCTTCTACCATTAAGCCCATTCGCGTCTGTAACTAATTAGGCCGCATCATTAAACTGACTATAACGGTTAAATAATGACACCAGACTTAAGTCTTCATGACCAATAATTAGGGTAATCCCCTAATTGAGGCAGACGATAGACCTTTACGGTTCACTTTCTGACCTTGTTTCTGTGTTATATTAAAGACATTTCACGTCAAAACTAATTCAATTAGAAACATGCCTAGTTTAAACACGTTAATGGCCTATGTTACCTACTCCAGTGTAGATTCGTTGGGTTAGTGGCCAATGCTGTTAACGGAAATTGTAATTACTTCCAAGGGCCCTCAGAATGGCTTAACTGCGGCTATTTAACAATAAAAGATACAATAAAAAAAGTTCATAAAATGGTCGGCCCCGGCCAACCCACTGAAGCATTGGAAATTTCAATAACCGTTTTAATAACTAAAAAATAACTGACTTCAAAGACGAGATAACTCAAAAACCACTCGCCAGATGTCTCTCCACTTTATAAGGTAGGTACCTACCACATAACAATTACTACCTTTTGAACAAAGAAAGAATCATCAAATCAGAACACCTAGTCAAAAGTTACCATAAGTTAAATTCACATTATTGAGAATAACTCAAAAACTGACTCGAAACTGACTCGAAAGAATTATCGAAATCGATTCAAGGAGTACGAGATTATGAGGTAACCTCCTTCTTTTTTTGAAGTCGGTTAATTATGGAAAAATATGATAATCATAATTATATCATATCACAATATTATCATCATGTGTCAGATGCAGATTGGTAGACTTCACACACTTTTTTCACACAGTTTTGCGATCTCTCCGGCATGAAACTTGTAGTACTTATGTGACATTAAAATTTTTAGTACGCGAATAACTGTAAAAATATAGAATTGCGTGCTCTGATATTCGAACTCGAAATTCTTAACCACTAGATAATCACAGAATAATTCTACGACCTAAATAACGTAAATATTATAACACTGTGGATCGCTGTTCCGAAGGTTTCGATTCCCAGCGATTCGAATTTGAATGATAAGTTTATATGTCCGTTATCGGTCTGGGTGTGTGCTCTTGTCCTGTGTGTTTTCCATGACACCCACGACTCAGGGAATTTACCATCCATATCAGGGAGTTTACCATTAGATAATAGTTTTCCTATCTATCACTTTTGAAACACTTTTATGTGAATAGGGTCCTCGCTATTCACAACAAATGTTAGTACTCACCTGCAGTAAACTAAGGCATCAATGCATCTCTGTAGAAAACTAGAGCGAGAATGAATCCTATAAATGTGATTCACAATATGTTTCAACGTGTTCTAACAAAGTGTAGAGCGTTCGATGTAACCGATGAATGAGCAAATGTGTTCTTGTCTCGTGCTTCGAATAATTCTGCTTGTTTGGATAAAACGATTGAGCAACGACATATTTATTATCCTTACGCAAAAATAAATGGCAGTGATTCAAGTTAAAAGTATGAAAACAAATAAAATATCAAATTTACCATTATTTCTGTCTTCAATAGACAGATCTTATCATAATATTATAAAAGGTCACTCTCACTTATATCATGAAATATGGAAATTATTTTGAAGTTTAAAATAATATTTGGCAGTGAGGTACTTTATAGTTAATAGACGGAAATTTAAACTCATCATTCAAATTACCGCCTCGTTGGGAATCGAACCCAGGACCCTCGGAACAGCGATCCGGCGTGTTAACCATTGCGCCATCCGGGTCGACAAAGTTACATAAACGACGCGAAAATTTTTAACACTCTACTGCAATGCGAACACCAATGAGCCTGTTACCACATTTAATCAGCGCTGTATAAATCTTGCCTGGAGAGAATACTCAATAAGCCGATGCAGTTAAACGCAATAAAGCATTATTCAGGCAGCACATGGACTATAATTTAAACATGCTCAATTTATTATTATTTAAGGCGCGTAGGGTTGGAATAATTTAGACATTTATAATAATAACATGCAACGTAATGCTCCGCCAACCCGCATTGGAGCAGCGTGGTGGAGTATGCTCTAGGCCTCCTCAGTAATGAGGAGAGACCCGTGCTCAGTAGTGGGCCATTAGTGGGTTGTAGCTTAGCTTAGCTTATGCAACGTAATGTGTGTATCTACGAGTATCTTCTCCTCACAGGCGTTCAACGTTATTATTATTATTACCCATAGCTATTTGTGTTTATTGGTGTGTTTCTCCTTGTACCTACCACTGAATTATTTTTCTCTGCATTATATAACTATTTTACACGTTTACACACTTTGATGCTACAAATTAAAATAAAATAACTTACTTGCTGCAATTTTTTTTACATAAGCTCTCTTTTTTTTAAATATTGTATAAAAATAATGTATACTTATTTATTATTGTGTATTTACTTCTCGCGGCTACATATAACTATGTATAAGCCATTAGTAGATACTACACTGTTTAAGTAGAAGAATATAAAAATTGGCCAAGTGCGAGTCGGACTCGCCCATGAAGGGTTCCGTAGCAGCAAGTAATATAATATAAAAAAATATATTCGAGTTGATTAAATGAAGAGTAAATTGCGGCTTAAAATTTATGACGTAGATAAAAAAAAATACTAGATCTCGTTCAAACTAATTTTTGGTGGAAGTTTACAGAGTAATGCACATCATATATTTTTTTAGTTTTATCATTCTCTTATTTTAAAAGTTACAGGGGGGGGGACACATTTTACAAATTTGGGAGTGCCTCTCACGCAAACTACTTAGAAAAAAATTACATTAAAAATCTCAATATCATTTTTGAACACCAATTCATAGATAGGTACCACACGTATGGGTTTGAAGAAAAAAATTTGAGTTTCAGTTTCAAGTATGGGAACTCCCAAAATTTTTTTTTTTCTATTTTTGTGTAAAAACATTAAATCGATTCACAGAATACATCTACTTACCAAGTATCAAGAGTATAGTCCATTATAGTTTCGGGGAAAAGTGGTTGTGACATACTGGCGGACAGACAGACGGACAGACAGACAGACATAACCAATCCATAAGTGTTCCGTTTTTTGCCATTTGTCTACGGAACCCTAAAAAATACAGAATACTTAAATTTAATTTAAATGATTGCTTCGAACTTTTTATTGCATAAACTGTTGCCAGTAACGTAGATTTGTGAATCATACATGAACATAAACATGAACATCATTAGCACAGTGAAAGTTGTCTGTAACTGTGAGTAGGGGAAAACAAGTCCTTCTGTGTTTCTTGTCACTGTTTCTTCCAAGACCATCTACGGTCGAAATTTCTTGGAGCGACAGCATAGCTTGACCTCCGAAAAGTCTAAAAACGAGTTTCAAATAAAATTCATTTTAGTTTAGTTTTTCATTTCAAATATAAAATATAATAGCAGCGATTTATCGAGTTACTTGTCCAGTGTAGCTTCAACTGTATTTGAATAGAAATTGTATTAATACCGGAGCCAACTTCAAGGCAGTGTGACAACTAATAAACCTGATAAAGGCTTTGTCTTCTTGAAGTTACCGACGGCTATACACTTAACTGTCTAATCTTTTCTTTTACATTATACTACTAGGGTAAACTAGGGCGTTATTGATCACCGTTAAGAAATTGGCCACTTGAATTCTCAAAGCTTTATAATTGAAATAACAACCTTAATCTTAATCTCTATACCACTCAGTTTAATCTCAATGGTACTCACAGTGTTAATTAATATCATAATATAATATAATAATTAAGATCCTTCACTTCTATTTTGGTCGATATTACAGTAATTACTTTGGCGAGGGAGAAGTAATGAAGGAAGAAATAATTGCAGCGTTTCCTGCGCAAACTCACCAAAAAAAAATACATATAAAATACTGAGATATCATAGTAAATACTGTAGAATCAGTAGAATATGACTATAGAAAATAACACAACTAACTGTTGCCCGCGACGTGCCCCATGAAGTACGTTGACTTTAAGCGGACGGTTATTAATTATAAACTACTTCGTTGCCCATCTTTATACGTCCAGTAGTTTACGATATTACGCGAGGACTGCTTTTCATTTCTTTTTTATATATTTAAATAAAATACTAAGAGGCTGACTACTGTAAGGTATATCCTGGGTATATCTATATATCGAGGTCATAAGTATAAAGTTACTATTTCTTCGACTATGTTACATATCTACAGCAGCGTCCGTTTATCTTGGAATGGTTTTTCTTATAATCCTGTATATTAGCTAGTTTTTGAATACTAGCACTCATATGAGCATCATAATACCAGGACTCTGCAAAAAGCCGATCTGATCGATCGACGTCACCTATTAACGCGCACTATAGGGCCGGGTCACTACATAATCATCATTCATAATTCATCCCTCCGGTACGGACGACGCGCGTTGGTCATTTATTATGCGTACCGAGAAAAAGTGGATTAAATTGCCAGGCCTTGGTGGGCCGTTAGATTATAATGTTGGTCTTCAAATCAAGAGTGAACAGACTTTTACTTAGTTAGTGTCACCACCAAGTGGTACTTTAGACAAGAATTAACCATAAATCTTTTATTAAAATATTAAATATTAAATCTATCTATACATATAATAAAACTGTACATGTTTGCTGTTTGTGTACGCTAATCTCAGAAACGGCTGAACAGATTTTATGGGATTTTAACGGGGAGATAGAAGAGGCTGTGGAGCAACATATAGGCTATTTTTTATCTCGATGTTCCCGCGGAATCGGGATTCATGCGGGAACAATTTCTATGTACGAACGAAGTCGCGGGGAACAGCTAGTTGGAGGATGGACACTAATGTATGGAATCTGGTACCGGCACCAATTAGAGTAAATGATACATCGTTGGAAACATGTTGGAAAGGTATTTTTGTGTAGATTGTGAATAACCATGGTAGTCCCAATGCAAAAATGTGTTTGTTTGTCCTTCATTCAAATCGTTTCGGAGCGACGTTATTGTATAATTTTGTGTGGACATAATTATGTAGTTAAGAGCCTGGAGAGCGACATAGACTATTTTTCACTGCGGTGAAACGTTATATTCCCATGAAGTACTCTTTACATCTAAATAGATATTCTTTATTTGCAAGGTAAAATACAATTAAACTTAACAAAAAAGAACAATAAAATCAAGGCCTCTGGCATGGTGCAGACAGTTCCCACTTATAATATGGGTGCCTTTAATTCAAGAGTCTATGCTTTCTTCTAGTTCCCACAAACCATTAGGTAGGGTAATAGATAATCGGTAACTTATACGAGTACAAAGTAAAAAAACAATGACGAAATAATTTTCTTAGAACTTCAGCAAACCCACAGTACAAGTAGCTAACTTTATCGATCCGTATCTACTTACGACGCAACTGTAGGGCTATCAAAGCCTAAAGGTAACATGCTACTTAAGATCAATTACGGCTGAACTTAATTAGGATGATGGAACTCATGGGACTGCATTGATCAAGGTCTAAAAGCCCTATTTCTGTAATTATTTTAATCACTGTTGTGTTTTGAGTGATAAGCGTGTTCTTGCTATTTTGCTCAATGACTTTTGTCGAGTTGGTGTTGATTTGGTAATACACTACTTAATAATAACATTTTGCACTTTTAATTATGGTAGCATTTACTTAATTTTATCGTTTCCTCTTATGTGTTCAATTAACAATTTGTTGATGCAAGAAATAAAGTAAAAAATAAAGTTATGTATGCGACACACCATTTTTTAATGCAATAGAATTCAAAACATAAACATATTTTAATCCGTGTTTAATCAGTGTTCTACCTTTACCACTTTGACATTTGACTGTCTGCGCAATACGCAATCAGGTAGGTGTCATTATAAATTACTCTGAATAAAAAAAATTGGTAAGTCAACCTGCTACAGTTGTGTATGAAAAACCGGTGTATGAATTGGACTTACGTAACTACCACGAAGTGATATTAATTCTTATCATTTGGCCAATAAAATGTTATACAGTATAGATGAGAAATCTCACTTTATAGGGTTACTTTTATCTGTTATATTTAAATTATTGACTTTTTTCATAACTTACTGTGATAGCGGTCATACTGACATGGATGCTGTGAAAATTTCAGTTGTCGAAATATTTTCGTTAAAAAAGCCACTGACAGACAGACAAACAGCGCAGGATTATATTTTTTAGGATTCCGTTAGGTATGGAGCTCCCAAAAATGGAAGTAATTTTACATATAGGAGGAACTATGTATATGGGAGATGGATATATTTGTCGAAAAAAATCTTTAGTAACAAAGTCGTGTAGTGGTTGACTTTGTAATTTTACGCGTTTATACAGAACCAAGTTCGGTGAATTAGCGAAATGCCGATTGATATTCTCAACGAGTTTCCTTGTTTTAATACCATGAAAAGCAATAAAACTATTCTTAAATCTTAATATAAGTGGATTTTGCCGATTTGCCGAGCCAAGTATTTTTTTAAAGATACATATTTATGTGCTCAAAGAATCAGTCTTACGGTCTAAAGCAAGCTCCCCTGCAAGAATTTCCCTCACTTAACTTAGTCCTAATTATTATTCTTCAGATGTTTACGGGCAACTATAGTCATGATATATAAGAGTCATCTAAGATAATTCTTCCATTTTTCACACGCTCTTCCCATCTCTCGTATTGTCCATGTTCATATACAATTGTCTTCCCGTAATATATATGAAACTCATCCTTTCTCATGTCTCACACTCAACGCTACGGTAAATTTATTGCTTCTAATATCTTGCGTTAGACGCTCTACTTTTATGATTCTATTGCATCTTTCATTTCTTTGAATCATTACGATCAAAAACCGAAATTGTTCAAATACCTTTGACTTATTTGATCTTCCAAAATCAGATAAAAATAGAACCGCCGTCACGATTACTTCGGATTTCGATAGAATAAATGCTGATTTAATTTAGAAGCAGGAATATCCAAGCTAAAAGAGGTTCCTCTTCAATAAAATTATTTCGATGCCTTCAAGAAAAACACCCGTTGAAGTATCGTGGAATAATTTAAAAGACTTGGGGGAATGATTAATAATTTTTCTTTATTCATCGTTTCCCAATCCTTATTTTTTTATCCTTCCTCCCAATTAAATGTTTTAAAATTCTATCAAGTCTAAGCCACGTAAGGGTTTTTGGTCGAAGTTTTATAAAATAATAATTCCATAATTCGCCTTTTTATTAATTGAAAAGAATTTATAAAAGGAGTATTATGGAATTTTTAAATTAAGTTACTTAATTTTAATTAAATCTATTCATAACACTGTATCCCAATGTAAGCAAGTTTCTCGATTTAATTCCCGGATCCTGCCGAGTCTTGATTACGAGTAAGATTTTCCCACTACGGATTCGCTGTACGAAGCGCGAATTTAATTATTATTTACCAATGCTGAAGAGTCTTTGCAAGTCACAATGGCTTTGTTCAATCAACGACAGACTGTGAAATACGTGTGTCTAATTACAATCGAGGAAACTTCAGGCATACTCCATTGCGAAACTAATCAATATTGTTTTTGTTCTCCTGGACTACTTAGTTAGAACTTCTGGTGAGCATGGCCAATGAGATAGCACGAGAAAGTACAATTGAATGCGGCATTAAAACAAAATTAACGGGCAGCTCACGTTTGTTTAGCAAAATTTCTATCCTACAAAAATGGCACGCAAAGCGAGACAAAACATATTATCATTTTTTCGTTTATGAGAGCGATAAAATGACATCCATGTGTTTATACTTTTTATGTCTATGCTTTTTCGCATTCTAACAGTTATTTTCTATTGTCACCAGATGGCGCCCTGCGTGCAGAGGTAGAATCGCGTGGGCGCGGCACGGAGTCAGCGTTCCTCGATGAACTCCACTCGACGCTGCCGCCTGCCGCGCCCGAACACTGGGAGCACACGCTCGTACTTATCCTCAAAGGCCTAGTCTTCATCATCATCATCCTCGGGGCTTTACTCGGCAATGCGTTGGTCATCATATCTGTTCACCGTCACAGGAAACTACGTGTTCTCACCAACTACTACGTCGTCAGTCTGGCCGTCGCAGATATGCTTGTCGCTTTGTGCGCGATGACGTTTAATGCCAGCTCAGAGCTGACAGATACCTGGCTCTTCGGACCTCGAGTTTGTGATGTATTCAACTCACTTGACGTGTACTTCTCCAGCGCGTCAATACTGCACCTCTGCTGCATATCTGTTGACAGATACTACGCAATAGTAAGGCCATTAGAATACCCAGTAACGATGACGCACAGAACTGTTTGCTTCATGCTAGCAAATGTTTGGCTCTGGCCGGCCTTTATCAGCTTCGTGCCAATATTCATGGGCTGGTACACCACAGAGCAGCATAGAGAGTACAGGAAAGCTCATCCTGACGTATGCATATTCAAAGCCAACATGGTGTACGCGATAATATCATCGAGTGTCTCCTTTTGGATACCAAGTTTAGTAATGATATCAATGTATTGTAAGATATTTAGGGAAGCAATTCGACAAAGAGAAGCATTGACGAGAACGTCCTCCAATATTCTGCTAAACTCTGTTCACATAAAGCATACGTCCCATTCAGCGCATCATTCGCACTACTTACATCCGGATAGACGGCCGTCAGACATAAGTCCAAACTACAGCACTTTCACAGAAGTAGGTCCAGAGGAAACTGAGTTTGGCGGGGAAGTTGTACTAGCTTTGGGAGACATTTGTCCCAGTAAAGAAGCAAGTCCCAGAAAGTCGGTTAACGTAAGCTGTGATACAGCCAGTTCTGGATACTGTTCTGGGGGATCTAACAAGAGGTCTTCCAGTGGACCTCCTATAGGATGGAGGCCTAGCTGTTCCTCTGGCACAGCAACAAGAGACTTGGCCAAAGCTGCTACGGAACTCAATGCTCAAGGTAATGTGTTTATATTTAATTTAGTAATACATACATAGTTTCAAGTAATCAAAAATTCTTATAGAAAAATTCCAACCATCTCAGTCATCAAGGATAGCAATTTAATTTGTAAACAAAGAACAAACAGTGACTATCCACATACTTATTAACAAACTAATGTTCTAAAACGATTTGTAGAAACCCATCTGCTAACTGGACCAACCATTTTACTCCCTATATTATTTCTTCTTCTAGGCCGCTTACATCGGCGACAGTAACAAAAGACTTTTTACTTAACAAATAAAACATTAATCAAAAGTGAATACCTACTTAGTTGTCGAATCTATAGGTATAATTCCTAAACCCAAACAGTCATAACTAATAATAACAATAATTACATCTTGTATTCGAATGACAGTGGTTATACCTGCCTAACAAACCGTCCCGTACTTATTTCGACATTTCTGAACTTGTTATGTAGAGTGACACTTCAAACATGTCTAAATAAGAGTAATATTTTTCAGAGGGTCAAGTGGTATAACATTTACTTTGGAAGACATCGGATACATTCATATATCTGAAGTGGATTCATTAAAATATCGTTTCACTATAAAAATAGGATTCATATTATTATGGTGGTTAAAGAGCTTGTTAATTCAAACAAATTGCTAATGTCAAGGTAATATAATGTCAAAAATATTTACGCCAAAAGTTTCGATCCTGACTTAATGGCTCTCATCTAACATCAATCTATTTAAGTAGTAAGAGTTAACGTAGGAAGGAGTTTCAACTTTGCCGATCACTTGCATGGCATAAGTTATAAGTGGTTCTATTACCACGGAAAATGGTGTACTGACGACCTAAATGGCGTAATACCATACCCAACTGCCGTTTGAAGCGTCCTAGGTTTGATTCTCAATTATGTTTAAAATATTGTTTTGACCAAGGCGCCCCCTATATCTATGTCTATCTATCTATATCTATACATATAATAAAACTGTTACTGATCCCTGTCTGTACATGGAAAATATATTTAAAAGTTTATACTGGGGGGCCTTTATATGCGCAAGAGAGCCCAAAACAATGTTTTTTTAATTTTGTCTGTTTGTCTGTTTGTCTGTTTGTCTGTTTGTCTGTTTGTCTGTTTGTCTGTTTGTCTGTTTGTCTGTTTGTCTGTTTGTCTGTTTGTCTGTTTGTCTGTTTGTCTGTTTGTCTGTTTGTCTGTTTGTCTGTTTGTCTGTTTGTCTGTTTGTCTGTTTGTCTGTTTGTCTGTTTGTCTGTTTGTCTGTTTGTCTGTTTGTCTGTTTGTCTGTTTGTCTGTTTGTCTGTTTGTCTGTTTGTCTGTTTGTCTGTTTGTCTGTTTGTCTGTTTGTCTGTTTGTCTGTTTGTCTGTTTGTCTGTTTGTCTGTTTGTCTGTTTGTCTGTTTGTCTGTTTGTCTGTTTGTCTGTTTGTCTGTTTGTCTGTTTGTCTGTTTGTCTGTTTGTCTGTTTGTCTGTTTGTCTGTTTGTCTGTTTGTCTGTTTGTCTGTTTGTCTGTTTGTCTGTTTGTCTGTTTGTCTGTTTGTCTGTTTGTCTGTTTGTCTGTTTGTCTGTTTGTCTGTTTGTCTGTTTGTCTGTTTGTCTGTTTGTCTGTTTGTCTGTTTGTCTGTTTGTCTGTTTGTCTGTTTGTCTGTTTGTCTGTTTGTCTGTTTGTCTGTTTGTCTGTTTGTCTGTTTGTCTGTTTGTCTGTTTGTCTGTTTGTCTGTTTGTCTGTTTGTCTGTTTGTCTGTTTGTCTGTATGTCTGTGTGTTTGTGCACGCTAATCTCAGAAACGTCTAATTGCAGCTTCGTTCTAATTGCAACTTACACAAATGTCAACATCCGCCGCTGTCAATAACGTACATTACAGATAGACGGTGAGAATTTAAAACGTCGTAAGTAAATTTTGTTTACAAGCAAAATTGAACTGTGTGCACACGTAACAGCTACTTATATTTTTAGCAGGGAGTGGAAATTCCACATTCTTGGAGTCTCAGGTGTAGGGCTATGATTGTGTAGCGTTTATTTACATATTATTTATGCACGTAATTTCCCGGGTACCGTAATTTTCATTGTAGTAAGGTACAATGAAACTGACAATGAAATAGTAAGTATTGTTTAAACCGGCTGTCAAGCATTTTGTGGGAACCTTGATATTTTTTATTCACAGCATTGATTGAATAAAGGTCGAGGTTACAAAGACGTACAATCGTACATGATACTCGTAAAAGTTATTGGGAGTAATATTATATTTTTTGATTTAATATTGATAAACAATAAAGTGGAATACTGAATTCACAAAAGATTTGACATTTCATAGAAATGATTTAATTATCTTCCAACTGCCTCGCTTCTATTTGGGAAATCTATCCCTTATATCCCTTATAGTATGAGAAATAACATATTATATATTATTTTGTCTAGACGGAGATAAATAAATCAAATAATACCTACCTAAATAGACTTTTCAATCATCTACATACTGTCATAGATGAAACAAACTATAATACCACACATGAAAATAGATACGATGAAATCACAGATAATCATATTCCAACAGATTTTTTATATCTGTTCCATCTTTCATTAATTAAAAAGCTTCATTTAGCAAAGCTCTAATGAAACCGTAGCACTCGCGACGTGCTGAATTGAGACCCTTATCGTCGATCTGCGAATGAGCTTATAATTCTATGAGAGTTTTAAATTAAATCAGGATCTGTGCAAACCTGCGACAGTGTCTAAACGTCACACGTGTGAAAATTGTCGCAGCGAAATTTCAATGCTCTGTTGTTCGTCTGTCAAACCTCCCGGTCCCTTGCTTAGAAGGCCATTTAAAGCAGTCGCTTCTACATGTTATTAATAATCAAAAATTCTACCGCTGCGCTGGGATCGACCACAAACCTCCGTACCAATTTCTAATGTGAGCGTACTGGTACTGGTACAACCTTTGGTGATATACTACTCTGGTTTTCACTGAGCCTTTTCAGTCATGAGGCATGTAGGCTGCAACTAATTAATTTCAGTAGGCAATTTAAAGATTAAAGCCAAAACTGTGTAATTGTAATTGGTTTGATTCCCAGTGAGGCCGAAATATGAATAATTAATAGAGTTTAAATTTTCGTTTAGGGGTCATGAGTTTGTAGCGTTATTTGTTGTCGCTGCGACGCAACGTCGCAACTTTGGGCTGTAAAATATCGCACCAGTAAATTAATTTATATATTTTGATATTTAATTTCACCCGTCAGTGTGGACTTGCGACATTTTGTCGTACCGCAGTCGCGTGAATGTAGGTGTGAAGAGGCACTTATCTTCGTTAGTTTAAAGACTCTTTTAAGCAGTGCTACAGAATTTCACGTCCCTTATATTTCTCCTTTGTTCGTTTCTGTGAAAACCTTAAGTATTTTTGGCCAAATTTCCTCCAAGTAATTTAATTTGCTTTAATGACGATTGCACTTTATACAGTACAGGATTTCGTTTCAAAGCTGAAAGGGCGATCTCATTAAAAGTAATGATACTTATAGAGCAATGTTGAAAGTTGGTCGTATGGCTCGTTTAAGAAAATAGAAGACAAAAAGTTAGGTACCTATAATGATTAGTTCTGTACAGAAAACGCATCTACAGCGTATTACCAGAAAAGAAGAAGAAAAAGTACAGGCTTTCAAATCTAACCGTCTGCTAGTTTTTTGCTGCTATTTTCATTAAAAACCAAAAGAAAATTTGTGAATAAATTTTATGCTAATATTTATACTCGAATAGGGTTTCTGGTGTCCTTGGACAACGTTCATCTGTGAGCAACAAATGACTCGCCAAGTTTTTGTTGACTATTTTCATAAAAAGTCCAAAATAGTGGTACATTTTGTGCAAACATTTATGCTCGAGTTTACTGAGCAAATACAACGCAGTCCACCGTGATTGCATCAGATGCTTACCTCCTGAATATGGTAATCACACGACAGCTGCTGTTTCATAAGGAAATAACCCAACCTCGCTTTGTTTCAGGTAACTTAGGTATGCTTACTAGTATAAGTTTAGTTGGGTAAAATTTCAAATTCCAAGACAAATAAAGTATACGTACTCAAAATAAATTACAGATTTAGAACACATCCTCGTTATACTTTTAATATTTAGATTGATACAGCTACTGACGTAATTTATTCATATAATTTCCAGATAAAATATTTTAATATTATGTGCAAAACCAAAGCACCCTCATGCAAGCGTAGCCTTGCAAATTATTGGCATACAGACGTATTAATGCCAACAGCTATGCGGAGAATGTCAGTCTATATTTGCGTCAAAACCTCCTTTACTCCCGTACATCTCTTGTTCAGCAGCCTTTGGAATTGCAGACAAGCATGAACGGCAATTATTACCGCTTCAACTCAATAATGGCCCACTACTGAACACGGGTCTCTCGTTATAGCCTGGTATACTCCACCGCGCTGCTCCAGTGAAGATTGGAGAGAGACATAACGATCTTTTCTATAGCTAAAAACCAGTACTAATGGCTTTGTGCCCCCGAAGCGCATAAAAGCTCAAGAATTTTTTACGACTAGCGGTCTCCCATCTTACTACCAACCACGCCCGAAGTGGCATTCTATTTCATTTTTTTGATCACCTAAGATCGCCGCAAGCCAACGCGTTATGAGAGTTTCAATGTAAAATATTATTGCATCAAAATTATAGTTTTCTGCATTCCTACTGCATATAATTATTTAAAATGCCATATTTTACTAGCTGACCCCGCAAAAGTTGTTATGCCATATAAATTATTTCTAACAAAATGACTATTAAAAAATAGGGGTTGGTGATAAAACGGTGAAAATTGAGGGTTGTATATAATTATGCTTAATGCCACATCATAGGAAAATAAAAACAAAAAGTCTTGTCCAAAAATTAAAAAAAAAAATTTAAGTGTGAACAACCCTTATCACTTAGGAGTATGAAAAATAGATAGTAGCCGATTCTCAGACCTACTGAATATGTATACAAAATTTCATTACAATCGGTCAAGCCGTTTCGGAGGAGTATGGTAATCTAACATTGTCACGAGAATTTTATATATAAGATACAACTCCGTCTACGTACAATTTTGTAAAAAGATGTATTATAGTTATAATTACCCAAAAGAAAATCGAATAATTCTATTGTATACCAATTTTCCACTATAATTTACATTTTTAAATAAAATAATCTTGTTGGTTTATTTTAACAATATTTGTACAATCAACTCGAGTATCCAATCAAGCGCGTAGATTTGACACATTTGAATTGCACACTCGGCTCTGTTTGAATTCGAGTTCACTGCAATTTCATACGAACGTCAATGGCTGGACTATACAAACAATATTGTATTCTAGTCCGCAAATTACTACTGTCTAAGGGTCTATTCACACATATCAGTGAAGTCACCGTTCCGTCACAGTTCCGGCAAATCTTTCATACATTCTCGGCATTGTCAGCACTGACACTGCACTGACAATGCCGCGAATGTATGAAAGATTTGCCGGAACTGTGACGGAACGGTGACTTCACTGATATGTGTGAATCGAGCATAAGTCTTTCTCAAAGTGAGCGTTAGATTTAGAAAACATTGCATAAATGGAAAAAGTACACTGGACTATTACTAACACAAACTTAAATGGAATGCTTATACATAAACACAAACCAGCTATAACATTGATAAGTAGAGATAACTCAAAAACTACTCTTCAGTCGTCTCGACAGTGTCTTTCAATTTAACTTAGGTTTTATGGAACTAGAAAACAAGCACTAGCTTTTGAATAAAATGAGAAGTGTCAAAATCGGTTAACTAAGTTAAAAGTTGTGACACACGTAAAATATACAGGTGAAATAAAAAAGTCCCTTCTTGAAGTCGATTAAAAAGCATTGATAAATAAGGTCAATGTATCTCAACGTGGGCGAAATTGCCTTGTGTGGGCGCTTTGACTTTTCAGGTGATCGCCATAGAAAACAAAACTTTACTCAAAAGTTTTGAAAAGGGTTTCAGATTATATTTCAAACCAATATCACCTCTTGGTTAATACATTATTATTAAAGTTGAAGGAAATATTCAATCATTTTAAGTAACTCCGCATAGGCCCTCCCACGGCGCGCGGGTAGTGGAACGGCAGTGGGAATGCGCTAAACAATAAGTCACTGTCCGTCGACTACATAGAGTTCATTTTTGTTCACTGATAGTCATGACAGACGTAACACGTCATAAACATCGACAAACTCGAAAAGGTACACATTTCTCTTTCAACATTATCTCTGTCAACATTATGTCACAAAAAAATTAAACATTCAAGCGTCAATCATCATTTCCTAAACTTGACTACTTTGGCACAACTTTGAGAACCACTGAATGTAGTGATTACTCTAATTAAAATAATGGACCATTAGCTTTTCGTACTACTACAACAAATCAATAATGTTCAGAAATAATAAATACATTCCATACCTACTACTGTTGCTTTGTAAAACAGTATGAAAATGTTAACTGATGAGAACATACTCGTATTTCATAATTTACTGCCTTTTGAATACCACAGTTTATCAGAACATTTCGAAACTCATATGGATTCTCTCTAGTTCTGTACTAAGATACATTGCTGTTTAACCGCATACTGCTACTCTACTCCAGCAGATTTACGAGTATTATGCAACGTGTGTTTTGCGAGTACATTTAGAACTAGCTGACATGGCAGACGTTATCCTTCAACATATCTGGTTTTAAGCGGGTTATTGTGATGAAACATTAGCATATATTTTTTACAGCCTTAAAGACTCATTAATATACGGGTTATCTGATGTGGAAAGAACTCACAAATATAAATCTATACAGGGTGAGTTGTAATTCGACGTACCTACTTCTCTTGGGATGTATTGTCATATTAAATCAAATTTCCAACAGAATTAACCATAATAACAGTAATACCAAAGAGGCTCGTTATAGAGATATTCGATATTTTTGGTTTAGTTGTATCCATCTTTCCAGACTGCGACCCCTGACTAGTCGAAACTTACTTAAATTAACACGATTCGTCCCCTAAGCATAATTTACAAACTTGGCTAAAATCTCTCTTGAAGTATTCGAACTATTTCATTCATTATTAAGCTAATCTACCGTACATCCCAAAAAGGTAATGATTTGCAAAGGGTATCCAAGACCGCACATGAGGGTTAAGGGACCGATATGCGGTAGATGGTTAAGGGTTAAACCTGAATAAAACTCTGAGAAGAGCACAATGGAGAATATCTGTAATCTGGAGAGACTGCGGTCTACCTAATTACTGAATAACGTGAAACTGGCTTCGGGCAACCTTATAACGACCTCATCCAATATAGCCTGACCTGTAGATAATAAAAATCGATTTGACCGCCAAAAGTGGCCTTACTACGTCAGGGTTAATGTTCGATTATAATTTGTGACTTCAAATCATTTTTTTTTTTACTTAATAATTACTTACTTTTTAACTACACTTGTAAATGTAATACTAGTGTCTTACAATGCGGTTTTTTTTTTACTTATGGAAGTGATATTTACCTATAATTGGAAGTGCATTTATTGTTTTATCCTAAGCATGTCAATTGTTTTTTTTTGAAATGTATCGACCGTTGGTAAACTTAATAAATAAATAAACTAAAATCAAGAGAATTTTTGATAAGGGTTAGTGAGTAACTAGTAAAGTTAATATGTACCTATAAGTTATGTACCTAAGTAGGTGCTTGAGTAAGATAGTAAAAGTTAATATTTTTATCGAATTAAGGTAGCAAACGAGCATGCAGCACCACCCTTCCACAGCTTCCACTGCCGCCCATGACAACTGTGGCCAACCCATAACAAGACTCAATTTAGGGACAAGGATTAGCCCAGTTACTAGCTTACTAGACGGTATTACAATGTTACTTTGTCAGTTTGTTAATAAGTGTGAGGACAGTGTGTTAATAATTATGCAACTAACTTTCCGCAACCCAGAATACTTGTAAAGTACCTACTTGTTGTGTGTTATACCTCCTCGAAGATCTATTCCCCTGTGGGCCATTCATTACTCTGGAATATGGAAATAATGAACAATCAATATGAAAATCTTCAAGTTTGGCGCAGGTCTCCTAAGTTTACAAATTACAACCATTTCCTTGCGATTTTGATCTAGAATGTTCTCGACGATTTATTATCACTTCCCAGTAAGGTTGGTTAAATTTGCGCATTATCTGCTACCAACAGAGGTGGAGGGTCGGTCGCCCGTAACTTCAAAAAAATTTGGAGTTTCTCGATTCGACTGTATTTTGCGATTTTTAAAATAACCCACACAAATTCCAGCTTATCGTCTCTATCCTTTAGGTTCATTATGTATTGAGGGCGAGAATTTAAAATGCCTTAAGTTAATTTTGCTTACAAGCTAAATTGAACTGTGAGCACACAAAATAAATTTAATTTAGGTATAATCCGCACTGGCTACTACTATCGTCCGATATTGTCGATTTTCCCAAAAACAGCTTGAAGTTTCTTCATGAGATGAATTTTGTCCGAGTATCATGAAGCCTGATAAAAATAACAATTTGCTTTAGGTATAAATAGTTTCTTTAGTGAAGCGAAAGCGGTTTCTAGTCTTTTTACTATTTAAATTAATCTGTGTAGTTCTAGTAAAGCGCTCACAACTCGACGGCTTGCAATGCTGTTAAACGATCGACAGAGTTAGGTAACTGTACGCTGTAGGTTTGGGTAACCGCTCGAAGCAAAAGTTCTTTGAGCGTTCCTGTATTTTGGAAGGCAGTTCAACAGTAGCGCCAGATTGTTATCGTTAAACAGCTATCGTTAAAGCGTGCAGGAAACTTTCGGATTGACACAAAAACTTCCGACAATCCCCTGATCGGGCGTAATCACAAAGTGCCCTACAAATGACGCCACGCATCCATAAAATTATTTTTCGTAAATCATTAAAATGATATTAACACGGTTATTCGTAGCCATTATGGTTCACTCTAAATTGTTTTTTTTAATTTCCTGATCCTCTATTGGGTCGGTAACTAATCCTTCTACTAATCTGCACAGAACTAGCGTGGTTGGATATGCTCTAGGCCTCCTCAGATATGAGGAGAAACCCATGCCTTAATATCCAATAATGGGGTGAAACCAAGCCAATTATATCTTATGGTTATACTAGCTACTAATACGCAGTCATCCATAACTATTATCACTTATCGAAGCCCGGCACAAAATGTCCAGGCAATCAGAAATGCTGATGTCCATCCAATATCTAATCCAATATTAGCAGTTTAATTACAAATGACGCTTTAGGATGCGTCATCAATTGCATAATTAATCAGTTGAATTAATCCACCTAATTCTGATAAAGATGCAGTAATAGGCTATTAGTTAGAATTTGTCAATCGTTCCATATTAAAAACAAACTAGTGTTTTGGTGGGATTACGTAATTCACATTATATTCAAGAAATCAAAATCAAAAATCGTTTATTTTTCCAGAAAACACAATTTTCACAGAGCTGTGGCATCTCCCCATTGAAGTATTAGAACTTGTGTTTGGGAAGTCCGCTCTTCCCAGAGTTGTGTATTCATTTTCTGGTATATATAGATAGGTATACAGGCAGAAAAATGTGTAATATTATGTCGGATAAATGACGGTTTGGAATGTTCTGTTTTAAAATTAAAATAAAAACCGGCCAAGTTCGAGTCGGACTCGTGAAAGAAGGGTTCCGTACCATTATGTATAAAAATGCCAGAAAAATCTGGTCTGTTGTATGAGAGCCTCACTTAAATATTTATTTTATTCTATATTTTTAGTATTTGTTGTTGTAGCGGCAACAGAAATACATCATCTGTGAAAATTTCAACTGTGTAACTAATACGGTTCATGAGATACAGCCTGGTGACAGACGGACGGACGGACGGACGGACGGACAGGGAAGTCTCAGTAATAGGGTCGCATTTTACCCTTTGGGTACGGAACCCTAAAAACCACCGACTAAGAAAATCATCCAGTGAACTGATGATCATTAAACGCCCGAAAAACAGATCATACCGATCTTCATAATCTATACTAATATTATAAAGCTGAAGAGTTTGTTTGTTTGTTTGTTTGTTTGGTTGAACGCGCTAATCTCAGGAACTACTGGTTCGAATTGAATTTTTTTTTGTGTTGAATAGACCATTTATCGAGGAAGGCGATAGGCTATATAACATCACGCTGCAACAATTAGGAGCGAAGAAATAATGGAAAATGTGGAAAAAACGGGGAAAATTATTCATTCTCGAGGGCTTTCGTTGCATGCGTTGCGAAAACGATTCAAGATACCAAAAATATATGTATGAAAGAATTATTCCTCTTGAAATGATCTAAAAAAATGTCCACGACAGTATATGTCTATCTTTTAAGATTAACACACTAGAACCGTTTTTATGGTAATCAAATTTGGTCGAACCCACTGCCATACCAAACTTGCCGCGTTTCCAAGTTTAATATGAATTAATCTTGCTGTGATCCTTTGCTACTTTGCTATTATTTTGTCGTAAGCTTTATTTCTAAGTTTAATTTAATTTAACCTGAATTAATTTTGGTGATAGTTTATTATCTTCCCGAAATTCCTACGGGAGCGGGACCTACGCGGTTGATACTTACGGGTCCCGAAGCGAAGCGAGGGCGGTTCGCTAGTACGAGTATATATAGGAAATAATTAAATTTTATGCTAAAAGTGTCTTACATCATATTGCAATAGATACTCTTCAAACTACTGGACCGATTTCTAGCAAAAGCTAAAAAACTGCGAGGAAATAAATAAAAAATTTAAAAAACTATCAATTAAAAAAACGGACGCCATAGACCACGACACGACAGACCACGATATAGACACACAGACAGACAGGTAAAATTAAAAACATCCCATTTTTGGTCCAGAGTAAAACCAACATATAGTTCACTTAAATATAAGAATGAGAATCGCTTCCAAATGTCTGCGATAAATGGAAACAAATCACAAAAACACATAAATTCCCCATTTCGTGGGTGCAATGGAGTTAGATGACCTAGACCTGAATGGATAGTCTAGTGATTAAGAATTCGGCCTCCTATTCGGAGGCTCGGGTTCGAATCCCAGGTCACGCACCTCTGACTTTCCGGAGTTATGTACTTACGTTTTAAGTATATAAATGGCACTTGCTACAAACGGGAAGGAAAAACATCGTGAGGAAACCTTCATGTCGGAAAGTTCGTAAAACTCAAAGGTGTGTGAAGTCCGCCAATCCGCACTTGGCCAGCGTGGTGGACTATGGCCTTAAACTTCTCATTCTCAGAAGAGGCCCGTGCTCAATAGTGGGCCACGATGGGTTGAGATGATGATGGAAAATACACACCGAGATCGGAAACAAAAATTAACTTTTACTTATTTCACCAAAACTTCATTTCCTTGGACGAATTAAGTAAACTACAAAAGTAGTTTACTACCCAGAAGCTCTGCAAAGTTGTGAAAGCTAACCTATGTAAATATTTTTGCCGAGCTAAACTAACTAACAAGAACTAGTTTAAATCTTTCGAGTATGTTTGCACGAATGAAACTTACATCATACCTTACTGCTGGCAGAGCAAGTTGCCAGGTGTACGGAAGGTAAATAAATTGTGCAACAAACTACGAACTTGAAATTGCAGCATTTGGATTCGAGTATTTTTCAAAATGACCCGCATTGCGCAATAGTTAATGCCGGACTGCCCTTCGGTCCTAGTTTCTATTTCTAAATTACGAGTAGAATGATGTGTTTTTTTCTTTTTCTTACATAAATCATTTTTTTACAAAACATTATGTTAACCGACGTTAAAATTGATAAGTAGAGATAACTCAAATAGTACTCTTCAGATGTCGCTCTTTATATGACCGAACTACCAGTACGACTTTTCGATATAAAAAAATTATCAAAATCAACACGGTGCGTGATAGGGTCATCTGATAATTATATCTATTGCTTGTATAATAATAACGGTATGATACGTCATACTCATGAGGCCATAATGTCAAGATTCGTCTCAACACCCCCCCCCCTCCCTCCTCTTCTAAATGCTTAAGTAACTAATGAACGCCCCCTAATGTTAAATGTTTGTTTGTCTGTAGGAGCAACACTTCGTGCAGCGGGCAAGTCGTGGCGAGCAGAGCATAAGGCTGCGCGGACACTAGGCATTATTGTCGGGGCGTTTCTCTTGTGCTGGCTACCGTTTTTTCTATGGTATGTATTTTATACAACTGTTGCATAATCTGATCTCTATAATATTGTTGATCATCTTTTATTATTTCCACATACTAGAGAGTTCAAAAATTTACAACCTTTTTAATAACAGTAATAGTGAAACAATTATTCATCTGCATTTATATGGTTTTACCACCGATTCAGTCGACCCTTTCTTAATAAAAGTGCACATTTTATCATGCTGCCGCCATGAACATACAATCAGTTGCTACTAATAGAGGCTATTTGGAATTTTCGTAATTAAGTTAGTGTCTTAATGTAATATTTCTAAAAAAACTATTTATTATACATTTGTATCAAAGGTACGTGACAACAAACGTGTGTGGAGAGCCATGCAATACGCCGGACGTGGTCGTCGGCGTACTCTTTTGGATCGGCTACTTCAACTCAGCGCTCAACCCGCTCATTTACGCGTACTTCAACCGCGACTTCCGAGACGCGTTCAAAAACACGCTCATGTGTGCGCTGCCTTGTTGCTTCAGCTGTTGGAAGGACACTGGGAATGCTCATTTTGTTTGAAATTAGTGCCTATTCATACGAACAACTGCATCGCAATTATCAAACGTTTTAGCGGCGATTACCTCAGTTTTAATGGCAGCAGTACTGTGATCGAACTAGAATGAGACTGTTACTAACTGGGTTACTACTAACAATGATCAGGACCTACTAACAACCTTAGCAACTAATATTCTTACACCGTCTGTTAACTGGACTAAGCATCCTAGTAACCATTTCAGTCTTGTTCTGTGTTTGTCACGGTTGTCATGGGCGGCAGCGGAAGAGTGTTGCTGCATGCTCGTTCGCTACCTTAATCTCATAAAAAATACAAAACATAAGCAGTTACATGGGAATAGTTTAAATACAACTGCCGTAGAACGAACACAAACTAAACTAATTTATAATCCATAGGGCACTGACTCCAATCTTTGTGTGCATTCCATGCGCTTACACTTATTATGAATAATAAGTACATTAATTAGGTATTAACTACAATGGTTAAGTTGTTATAAACGACACAAATTATATTCAATCATCAGTTTACATTGTTTCATCTTATTTTATTTATAATTTCATTTCTTTATTTTTATTTCTACTCTAATCTCCATAAAACCTATAGGTTATGTTATGTAATTCTACCCGAACCATATCACCCTAAGTTCTTAAATAACCTAAACTAAAAATCAACTCCAAATCGCCAATTTTATAATTTTATTCAACAACTTGCTAACACAAATGTATTCTGTTTCTGTTACAATAATTGAAGCTAAATTAGCTTAAACCTACCTGTATCAGGAATTTAGGTAGCTTGACAATATTTGTCCTTGATAATATTACAATGTCACCGAAAGCTTGTAATGTTGCAGCTTTGACACATAAATTACATTACAAATAGAATCTTGTTAATGGTTGACGGGAAGTAGCTAATTATATCCAAGATATTTAAAATGTATTTATTATTTTTCACAATATAAGCAAACAACTTTATAAATAATTAATTAATGTGAATAAAACGAATTCCGATAACATTACAGTAGAAATTTTTTAAGCATTATACTAAAATATGTTCAAGATATTGCTATACAAAGTAGCAGCAAAAATCGTATTTCCATAGCATTTATTTTGAGAATAATTTGTTAAGAAGTAAATAACAGTAGAAGTTGCGCCTTTCCATCGCAAAAAAAAAAACAAATTCAATTAACAAGTTGCGAAGTTGCGACAGAATATTATTTTTAAACTAGAATTTTCACGTTTAAAAATGCAAAATGTAGTAAACGACACGAGAGCTGTTGCGACATAAAATTGCAAGTGTGCAGTGAACCGACTTAACTCAATTTTATAGAAGCTGTACAGCCCGTTAGCGATATTAATTAATCTGGTTTTATGTAATTAAGTCTAACGAGTTCCTCGGTAACAACTTGTTATTTTATACGACGCCAGTTAGTTGAATAAAGCTTTCTATTAAGCAGTTTCATTGCGTTCCTTAACAAGTCCTAAATGATTTCACTCGCAAAAATGTAAGCATCTTCAAGGAAAGGGTTAAATGGCTCTTAGTTAAATGGGTTTTACCAGTACGGTCTATAGCTCTACTTACCATTGAGTACCGTCGAGCCCTTACTTAAAAAGTGAAATAAAGTCTTCGCCCCCCCTGTTTAAAAAAAATTGTAACCTCCCTTATTTTAATCTTAAGTGTATCTCAGATTTTGATCCTTACAGACTTTTATTAAAGCTAAGAATGATTTTTCGATCAACAAAACGAGATTTATCTTTTCTTCTTACAATATTTAACATACTTATTTAATCGTTAATCCATAGTAAAAAGGGATCTTTCGTCAGATACTTCAATAGGATGTCGCTTAGAACGAATTTCAATCACGTTTTCATTTTCTAGGAAATGTTCATAAAAGATCAGTGAACACAATAAGGATTTGCTCCCTCCCTTGTAGACATGTAATAAATAATTAAGGAGGCACGTTGTTATTCAGCGAATTTCATTATCTTGTACATATAATGTCGTTTAGTTCTTAGCTTACAACCGACTGGTATTCAGATTATCAAAATAATTGCTTTACTTATTTAACCCCAAAACGGTTAAAAATGTATTTATTTTTGTATTAAAGTACATCATTATCTTTTTTATTGTTTACTGTTTATTATAATATGTTCTTTTAAAATAATACCTTTAGATTTATTTGAAGGAGGTATAAGTTTTTTTTTATTCATATCCACCATTGTATTTATCCATACATTTTACTATTTACCTACTTACCTATATACTATTTACACACACAATCATCACAAACAAGCACCGTCCGAGACCTAACATGTTATGTCACATCAGTCTAATCAGTAACTGAAACTCTCTTTGATCTGCATGTCACTAACTGTGACTGTATCAAGTGTACGTGACATAATATAGAAGATTTATAATACAAACTGAGTAATGGTGTTAACAAGCAAGTTTCCAACGCCTTTGAGAATATATTCCAGTGACTCCTTTGAAAATAACGTAGGTAGTTATTAAAACAAAACAAGAAGCAAATACGGGAAAGGGAAGTCACAGTTTGACAGATAATTTATTATGTTTAATTTATTTTATTTTATTTATGTGGGTAGATTGTAAACTGTCAAATAATTATCAACTTTGCAATCGCAATTTTGTGATCTATCTTAATATAAATTTATTGTTGTATGAGGTTGTATAAATGATCGTTTTATTTACAGTTGTTTTTAAATCGCATATGTATGTCAGAGATTAAAGGATTTCTAATATTTCTATTGTGGATATCTGGCGTCCGCCATGTTCTACGTCTTAAAACACAGATTGGAATCAGTGCGCACAACCGGCGCGGTCAAGTCTCGAATGTCTAGTGTGTCATCTCATGTCACTGCATCAACAAATGCCACCTTGTCATTTTTGACATATCTGCCAAACGTCACAGTGACACGCGACATCTCTAAGACAAATTTGACTAGAACTACTGACTCAATGAATAGGCTGAATCGATAACAGATGGCGTTACCAGTACGTAAACATAAACAAGTCCATTATTTATTTTACTTCTCCGACACGGCCATACTGACAAACAACGCGCTCTCGCGTTGAGCACTATGACTTAATAAAACGCCGAACTGTCAGTAATACACCAGACAAAGCGATATAGCTTTCAGACTACACGTGTACAAAGCGTTAAGCTTTCAGTAATACACCACACAAAGCGATAAAGCTTTCAGTTTACAGGTTTACAAAGCGTCAAGCTTTCAGTAACACCACACAAAGCGTTAAAGCTTTCAGTTTACAGGTTTACAAAGCGTCAAGCTTTCAGTAACACCACACAAAGCGTTAAAGCTTTCAGTTTACAGGTTTACAAAGCGTCAAGCTTTCAGTAACACCACACAAAGCGTTAAAGCTTTCAGTTTACAGGTTTACAAAGCGTCAAGCTTTCAGTAACACCACACAAAGCGTTAAAGCTTTCAGTTTACAGGTTTACAAAGCGTCAAGCTTTCAGTAACACCACACAAAGCGTTAAAGCTTTCAGTTTACAGGTTTACAAAGCGTCAAGCTTTCAGTAACACCACACAAAGCGTTAAAGCTTTCAGTGTCCAGGCGTCAGAAGTACAAAGCGCGGAGCTTTCAATACTCAAGCGTTGGGAGCACAAAGCGCGGAGCTTTCAATGTCCAGTTATCACCAGAGCTTGCTCGTCCATCCTGGTCTACCTAAAATCACTCTCAAAAATCTCGTCTCCGTCCGACCCGGTCTAGTTTCTTACCCTGTCAACCAGTATTCTAAAACAATGAGCCACTACCAAACCAGCACTTACACCGCTTTAAAGCTGTAATCCAAACCCAAATCCAACACAAATTGTCACAGTTTACCCATGAACTGAAATGGCTGAAGGTCATTAACTCAACATCATCATCAAATAACTTTTCAAATCATAAACATCGTCACTTTGCTCAGTACCCAAAATAAATTAACTGGTCGCCAAAGATTACCTAATCCAAAACAAACTTTACATTTCTCACAAAAGTTATTTTTCTCAAACAAGTTATCAGTAAGTACTCAAAACAAGTTCACTGAAATTTAATAAATCTCACAATAAAATTATGAAGTTTTATTAGTTAACCACTATATAACTATAATGCTGTCTATACCGTCAACTGACATCAATTATTCAGTGCATAAAAGCAAATCAGTAATTTAAACCATTTATCAAAAGTGAGTATTTGATACTGCGTAAATTTTTACTTACAACTTTTTACATGAAGTTTGTATCAAATTTCATTTAGTGCGTCATTATCAATTAGTCCAAAATAACTTAACTTCCATCTGCAAAGTATGAGAGCAAAAACCGATCTCACAATACCATAGATAGGTACCTTAAATGTTACATACCTACTGTAAGGAACTCCTTTTGGACAATCACCAATTATGTCAATAAGAAGGAGTAACAGGCCGTTTACTTATAAAAGGATATTAAATAATACAACTGTCAGAGGAAGACATAAGGGGAACACGAATATTTTACTATGGAAAAGATGTATGTTTGAATGATTAAATAAACAAGTTAAACAGTAAATAATTGTTTCCTGAGCTTCCCTTTTACTAGTAACTTATTATTTCGAAATCATGAAAACAAATAGTAACTTTCTAATCTTAATACTTCGATCTGAATAATAAGATAATAATAATCAGACTTAAACAATTCAAAAATCTTAATAATTAACAAAATAATGGTAAACAGATTATCTCATTATTAAATTGAATGCAGATTCACTACTTTTGTTTAGTAACACAATATTTCTTTTATGTTCCAACAATGGGTCCTTTACCTAATGGAGACTCGAGTCATAACATAATAAAGTATTTTAGTTGCAATCCTATCATGTGTTATTATAACAAACTTTTAAAACTTTAATTCAGTTTATGTATTGTCCCGCAGACATTCCATCAAACGAATAGTGTTCATAAGCCTTTCCAGTGTCTTTTCCCAACCTAAATGCATTATTGACTCATGTTTGTGTATTGCTATTAAGTTCACGGTATTCCACACATATCCTATCGGAACTATTACGTTTCTTGACTAACAAAATAGGACTAGCAAATGGGGAATAACTAGGTCTAATTATTTGGGCATCAAGCAGTTCATTCATTTTGGAATACACTAATTGCCTTTCGTCTGGGATAAGTCTGTACGGTCGGTGATGGACAGTCTCATGTGGATCGACAAGACATACCCATCCTTAAGTTCACCTATTATTAACTCGGGTAGGTATATTATGGTAATTCCCTTCACAAAGGCATGACAATAATATTGCTCAAGGAGTTCTATTAATAATTGTGGTTCGTATTCAGATGGAATATCAGTAGTACTGAATAAAGTCCACTGTCTCAGTTATTTTAATTTTCTAAATACTGAAACTACTTTCGGTTATAAGAACACTAAATCCTAGACTTAAAATCTCACGGCAAATCATAATAATTGCAACTAAAAACTCATCCGGTATTACAATATGAAAAGTACTTATCTCTAAGTGGTAACCGTCAATCAAACTTAAAATTTATTTGGTGTATATCACATTAGAATTATGCAAATTCAAGAATAGAAAGTAATAAATTCGGGCAATCGTATTACAGGCGCAGGGATATTAGGCGTACTAATAATCTCGACTAATTGAGCCATATTACGGTTTTGAAAATCTAATATTGCACGCCATGAATCCTCACCCTGTTTCATGTTACCAAAACAAGGCGATGTCACCCTTGGTTCCAGACAGGTACCAGACAAGGTCCTGGTCTCCAGCTCCTTAAAACCCAGAATCGCCTCCCAAACGCAGCTCAAATCCGACGTAAACACCTACGTCGACTTCATTCACTTCGAAAATATAGCGACTAAAGCGGGCAAGAACCCAACCAATTCGTCCGTAATAACTCCAATAACAATGCTTTGGATCATTAGATAACGCTTAGACAATATTCAAAATTAACAATGAACCACGCGGGCATTTAGAATACTATACAAAACAATAAAATGTGCTTTACTTCATTATTACGTTCCAGTTCAATAATTGCAGCATATTTCTTCATTTATATCCATCCTGTCAGTAGTGACATTTCAGATTAGAATTTAAGCCAAGAACTTTGTTTGTAAATTAAATCGCTGTAATATTAATAGTCATTAAAAATTTGATGACCTATCTTGACATAAGTTGGCAAATGTGCAACAACATTAGAGTGATTATTCTTTACTGAACATAACATCTATCTCATACTGAATACTCGTTACCAGAATTATAAGCAAGTTCAATCAAACCGCAAGACGTCATTATAGTGAGACCACTCGAAAACACCCTGTCACATTCATAATAAATAAAACCCATGAAAATTGTATTGTGTTTTACTTTTAAAACAACGTGAACTAATGAGTAACCAATGAGGGTAAGCGCGTGCGAATCTTCCGCTAGAGGCGCCAGTGAAAAGTGAGGTCCGTCTGTCACTTTTCGCTTGTCTGAATGTCACCTGTCACTGTTCATGTACGGGCGGGCCTCGACAGCAAGACCTCACCTCGACGGTGGCGCCAACCGGTGAGCACAAAAACGGCGACCCTCATTCGATCGACGTCGCCAATGAAAAACCAAACCGTTCACTTTTTAAAAGCGTAAGCCAATTATTGTTGTAGGTACTCGATAAATGGAACACCTCGCCAAGCTGAGCACAAATAAAGCAAACATTTTATGTGTGTCTTTTTTTTTTTTTTTTAATTAATCCTTTTAGCTATAAGCGGAGCGCCAAATCACCAAACACCAAGACAATTAAAAGAATACTTTCGTTATTCACCGCTACTTTCAGTATCAGTTACTGCATACAAATTAAAAGTATTCAAGAAATAATTTTAAAAAATTTAACATGCGACAAAAGAAAACACTTGTCGAAAAGGTCACTGCACTGTACGTCATATCTCGTTATCAATTTAAAAATGTATCAACATTGAATGCATAACCAAATACCTCACAATAAACGTTTATTTTATTTTCTTTTTAAGCACGACCTTATAGTAAACTACCTCCATTATCTTTAACAATTTTGTGAACGTAGATTTTTAATTTTAAATCGAAAACATTTTAATTTAATTAACAGTGTGATGTATGAGGTATGGCCACTTACAAGAACGGCCATTCGATGAGCAAGTATGTTGTAAGAAGTGACGTTGTCATTCTAATAATAAATTATTGGAAGATTAATATGCCTCTTTGTTAATATCCCGAAATTAGCCCAAACCAGGAATATTACACCAACAAACCTTACGGACGGACTCTTCCACGGTCTCTTCAAGACCCGACCAGCTTAACTAAGATTCATCACTTCTTATATCACAATACTTCAAATGGTACTTGGCCCTTGGGCAAAATTAAAGTCTGTTACCAAATGTAATGAAATTAAAAATATGTCATACCCAATACTCGCGAAAATCCTCCATACCGATAGGTACTTGCCATTTTTCTGCACAATCCTTAAGTTATACCAAAATTCTACGCCAGATTCCATCTTACATAGCATCATAGCAACTCACTGTTTACGCCTCATTATAGTTATCACCATAAAAATATTCACTTTCCGTTGCCACAGGAGGTTGGGTAAGCACGCTGGGTAAATGCTGTGCCGATCCCACCGCTGCTGTCAGAGATTAAAGGATTTCTAATATTTCTATTGTGGATATCTGGCGTCCGCCATGTTCTACGTCTTAAAACACAGATTGGAATCAGTGCGCACAACCGGCGCGGTCAAGTCTCGAATGTCTAGTGTGTCATCTCATGTCACTGCATCAACAAATGCCACCTTGTCATTTTTGACATATCTGCCAAACGTCACAGTGACACGCGACATCTCTAAGACAAATTTGACTAGAACTACTGACTCAATGAATAGGCTGAATCGATAACAGATGGCGTTACCAGTACGTAAACATAAACAAGTCCATTATTTATTTTACTTCTCCGACATGTATAAAAGTTTATTTATCTTTAAAAAATAGTTTAATACTACAATCGGTGCATGAGTGAAAAAAGTTTTATATTGTTGTTGTATTACGTTATACGTAAGACAAATGATACAATTAATCTTCGATATTATTTCACTGACATTTTCATATTTCATCACTTTAAACATATATAATATTAATAAGAACTTTTCGATATAAAGCGTAGACGTAAAACTGTATATATTATAATGTAGATCAATCCATATAGTTATTTAATAATGTGCCATTGTGCAAAGTAGACTGTACATAATAAATGTATTAGAAAATAGTTGCTCAAATATTGTCATAAGCAATATTGTTATTTATTTACTTGATTATACTATTAACATTGTAAAATACCAAAATACAGATATATACTATCATGAGAAAAAAGTATAATTGATAGAAAACTAATAAGTTTTACTTAGATTCAAGAGCACAAACACATAGGTACTTAAAGAATATAAAGAATATTGTTAAACAAAATTGCGTTATTATCAAAGTACCGATTAATTTATTATTTCTGTGATAATGATACTTATTTGGTAATGATAAGGTGTGATATAAACGTGTACCTATATCTATTGGAATTGATTATACCGTAGGGATATACACTTCAATATAAGTAGAAATATCTCCTCATTGACGCAAGAGTAAAGCGAAATAATACATTTTATTACTTCTACGAAATCTCACGCGTTTTAAATTCAATTATAATTTGGCATAATAGCTATTTTCGCTGCTATGGTAACCGTTGCTACTGTGAAGCGTGAAAGCGTTTAATTAAATCAAACTGTACCTTTATTCACTTCTCATCGACAATGCGTCAGTGAGGTTTCTTAATATTTCACCGTAGCTACATGTCTCTTGTTTAATAAATATAAACTGTTAGTTAGAAGTTGTTTCAAGTTTATTTCAGCAATGTGTATAATATAGGTCACACAATCACAGGTCATAACAGTTATTTCGCTTGTAACACCATCAATAGCGCTTCATTGACTATATCCCCGTAGAAATAATGTCTTTTTTGAGTCCTATAACTACGAGTATGTCAACACCAAACATTATAATATCTCTCTCTTACTCCGCTTATACGTGTAAGAATAACAAACAAAGAAACAAACTTATTTTTGTTTTATATTTTAAATAAGCAAAGATTATTTTTTATGAGTCTGGATAATTTAAAAATTATTTCGCTTATTCGCGTTTCTGGAGCGAACCCGAATATATAATTTATTTAACAATCATTTATTTAATATCAGAAAGTAAAACACATTAATGTGTAGCAATGAAAATCACCTGCACACTGTGGTCTATATTTAAAGTTTACGCAACCAATTAGGAGTTACAACCTTTTGGCCATTAAATTTGGTCACGGAACGATATTAGAGCACTCATTGAGCACTACCATGCGATGTCTCGTGCTAAGAATGTGTGGTGATATTCTTTGGACTATATTTAGTATTAACTCCACTAGATTCAATTCATTAATTACCTCTACTATATAGATTGAATTGAATTGTCAGATAAAGCATAGATTGGTAATTTAAGTATAAACATTTTTAAATAAAGGTAATTCATTGTAAGCCCAAACTTTAAACGTTATCTCACTTCACGTACGCCTCTAACATACGTAAATATTCGTAGACCGGGCCTACGACTGCTATGTCACAGGTCGGTGCTACGTGACTGCTACGACCGGTTACGCCGTAGCACAGCATGTTTTAACAAGCAGATTTTCTTCAAATAAAGGTATCAACACTAATGCCAGTGTGCATTCCGCATGATTCCGCTGTATCGTCATTATAATTATGTACCTACGAGGCTTTGAACGCACACAAAGACTTTTGTTAGGCGAATCAGGACGACACTGTATGACTGTGTGTGTTATTCAGTATGTACGAACACGGTACGCACATCTAAACCAAATAAGGTGTAAATATAGATAAAATCTATAGTTATTTAAGTACGTCGTAAGAAGTTTTCAACAAACACAACACTACTCAGTTTCTTGTCTTATGATTAATGTAATCGCCTATATAATCCGGAACGAAGCTTTGTTCATACGCAACGGACATGGAATCGTTGAATACAAAATGCAGTAACCGTTAATACATGCAAACATAGTAATCTCCGTTTAGTCACCATAGTCACGTTCAATGAATTAATACGAGCGCTATGAGTCTTTACACATGTGTTTGGTTTAGCTATTTCAGTTGGATCAAAATGAAAACCTTCAAAGTCTTATAAGTTATAAATACTTTCATTATGAGTATCTTTAATATTAATAAATAACGCTACACACTCATAGCCCCAGACAAGGTTTCCCTGTGTTGTGGATGCCTTCGACTACACACTAGACAAGGTCACACACACAGACCAAGAACGGAAATTTAAACTCATCATTCAAATCTAACCCAGGACCATTGTCTTAACCATTGCGCCATTCGGGTCGTGATTTTTTTGCGACTACGTAGTGTATTTGGTAGAAGTTATGCCTTCGTGGCTATCCCACTCTTGGCTAGAGCAAATATGTATTTGCTTATTATTCCCTGGTCATGTAAGTCAGTCATGTGTTTAGACGTTTTTAGATTAGCCTGTTCAAAAAAACAAACTCTTCGGCTTTATATATTAGTATAAGATTTAATTTCTCCTATTTTAACACCAGTGTGACAACGTCTTTACCGCTCCACTCATCACGTAGCCTTCAACCTGAGTAACACTTGAAACAACATCTAACTAAATGTTAACAAATTAGTTTTACTAGTTTTAGTGTGTTCCTCAAATAATGTTATAAGTAACACGTAATGATATTGTTAGTAGTTAGTTTGACTACATGTTGTGATATCATAGAGTTAGTAATTACTAATCTTAGCTGACGTTGTATGAAATTGTTTAAGTATGTTATAGTTTTGACTGTTTTAGTAGTAAAAGTAATCGTAAATAACAAAAGTAAAAGCTGTGTATTATTTTGTTATTATTGCCATTTTCATTAATTTATTTTACATAAAAAATGTTAGAAATCACGCAGAAGATTTAATTATAATAAAATCCAATTGCAATAAAACAGTATTATACCTACAGTATAATATAACTTAGTTGTTAAGTTAATACCGATATTACACAATATATCAGGTACCTTAGTCAATTCGTATTTTACATTACCCATATGAATTTTATTTAAAAATAATAAATGTTACACTAAATATTACCAGTCAATATCAGTAGTATTGATATTGGTATCAATATTAATTAAGAATATTAAGATTGTAAAATAAAATATCCTTTATTGTGTATTTAAGTAACCTATAATTGTGAGTTTAAGTAATTTAATATTTTTTATTTGCAAAAGGGGAAAACATATACGTAATTACTAAGATTTAATTAATAGTAAGGTATTATAATATTAAAATTATTGTTAGATATGAAAATATTATGATAGTATATTTTGTAATATAACTATTATAATCATTTTACTCATTTACCATTACATACATATGTACATACATACATATACATTTCCGTTAACATATATAATAAGTCAGTTTTCCTTTTTACCTACTTAATACATAGATATATGTGTTTGGAATACATCTCTTTACAAACCCATGTGCGTTTCAAGACGAAAAGTGTCTTCTACCGAACACGAATATATTTCGACTATCAGTAAACTCCTCAAGACATAAAAGCCGCGAAACTTCTCTTTAGTTTTACTTTTACGCAATTCATTACGAAATGGAACACCTGAGTCTAGTTATTAAGGACTCACTTAATAGTAGGTATATCTATTATATATTATAATATTATTACTATAGTAATGTTATTTATTATGTTATACTTATATTTGTTCTTTATACGAAATTGCAATTATTAAGCATTTTTATGAAATTGATATGTTTTTTGACTCTTCCGTACAGTTCCCGTACTGTTCCGCAAGGTTACAGTAAGTTCATTTTGACTCGGCTGATGTGAACTTCGTTTTCCGAGATGTTTGCGCACGTACAGTAACAGTAAGGCCAGTCAAAACACGGCGGCCATGACAGTGTTTTGTGATGCGCTACTTAGTATTGGCCATGAACGTATTTACGTCCATGGTATTGGCTGACTATCCTACCGCCTGCACTCCCCGCCTCCTGCCACCATTTTGGCCTTAAAATCGACATCTGCGCAGCCACTCGTAGCTATGTTCACATCAGCCGAGTCTTACTGTACGTACGTATAGCCAAACCCCGCATTTCTAATCTCATTACTGCACTAAGGAATAATTGATAACACTACATTGTGAATTCACTAAGCAATTACTGATTACATTGTTCTGAAGTAATAAGATTAGTTTGTATATTCGCTCGTAGTAATAATTCCATTATGAATACCAATTTCAATTTACCGAATAAACTCACATTATCTGGATCACTGATGTGGATAAATCGTTCGTTTAGATAAACAATGTTATTCCAGAGCAGTAACGTGTATTAATTTGTAAGTAAATAGTGTACGTGTCTACGCTGTAATACAAATACGTAATATATATATATTAGTTGACAAGTTTAAACTTAACAGCAATTAAATACGAATAACGCGTGAGTGCCGTGGAAAACTTGATGTAAAGTTGGAACGAAGATAATAATTTATTGTTACACTTTAAAGCACTTCTCACACTATGCTATTTATTAGCTAGGCGACTGCAACGCAATCCAAAATTCGCTGTATCTGACACTTCTCACTGACAGGAGACGCATCGTAGACGCGTCGCTTTCATACATTGACAAGATCCGAGTCGCTTGCAAATAACGTTGTGTGAGAAGTCCTAACTCTGACACTTGAACATCTGTCATACCTCACCTGACAGCTGACTTATCTTACTTGATAGCTGACACCTTATTGGCTGCAATTTATAAAACTGATTGACAAATAAGCCCGCGTATATGACTGGACTAAGCCAAAGCAAACATTCTAATTTCCGTCTCGCAAAAATCTTATACTTTTTATTTTCTAGCTTCCATCTATACCGTGCGATAAGAAACTTCGTTCCAATAAGCGCTCATAGACCGGCGGCTTGCGTCGATCCTAAGTGATCGACTCGGTTAAGCAACAGCAGGCGTGGCCAGTAATTGGATGAGTGACCGCTACTCTTCAGCGTTTCAAAATTTTAGAGGGCTCGTAAAGCATTTTGTCCCGGTTACTATCATACCAGTCGTTAACCCATGTAGGAGGCCTTCGGGAGGCACAATGACTCCCGATATTTGAATACCACTAACCCGTCCAACAATTAACACTGGAGCAACACGATGGATGCTCCCGGCTTCCTTAGTTCTGAGGGACCCGTGCCCTGTAATATAATGAAGCAACTGCCAACATTTGACACTAATTACATAAAAACAAAAACAAATACAGCAACGAAATAGATTATAATTATTTTATACAATTCTATTTAAATAATTTAATGAGTCAATTCAATTGTGACGCTATTTATGTATTTTTAATAACAAAAATAACAAATTTTTGTTCATAATTTCATAATCATTATTCGATAAGGTTGTCATCACATTCACATAGATAAGGGCTTACTATTATGTTCGTAATAATAGATGTATTATATTACGATTGTTTTTTAAGAATAAACAAAAAAAAATATTATTTTTCAAAGTGCATATTAACTCCCGATATTTATAATTATTAATGATTTCTACAAAACTACTGTGCATAATATTCATTAGTTGCTAATAATATCTATTGTTACAGAATTTTATTTAAAATCTTTAGGTACAGTATTATAATTTATAATTGCAAAATAATTATGTGTATAAATGTACATAATATGTAGTAATAAAATAAAAGCAATAATTAAATAATTAAGCTTTTAATAGTTAATTAAGTTTCCGGTGTAAATTACTAGATCTGTAGCGTGGTTTTTATCCTTAAAGTTCTTGTTGCAATACTAAATGTCGTAAGTGCAAATTAAAATAAAATTATCAAAAAATTCTTTGAGTTTTATTTTCTCAGTTAAACGCTAACTCTATTGCTTAGTGGTAAGGATTGTTCGTCGAAAGATGCCAAGTTTGATTCCAGGTGATAAGAAGTCACCGTCGGTCGGCCATGGTAATCATTAATGATTCATCATTAACATTAAATCACCGATATATTGCTTGCAAAAAATATTTAGTCGTACAAGGATCTTTTGGCGCGTGGATAACGTGTGGGTGACAGAGACAGCGCCTTACAGTTTGCAGTTTACAGGACAATACGTGAGTGTCGTAGAAATCAGTTGAAACGAAGTTACATTATAGTATGTACTATAAATCTGACACTTGAATATCTGACATAAATCTGACAGCTGATTGGCTGCAAGAAATTAATCTGATTGACCAGTAATTAATTGAGCCCAGTCGTACATTTCCATCGAGCAAAAATCTTACACTTTTCATTTCCTAGCTTCCATCCGGTACGGATAAGGAACTTTGTACAAAAAACATTGAGTAGAAAGAAAAAACTATCTCTCACGTACCTTATCGACCCAAGCAACACATGACTCAAACAAGAGGATGACATCAGGCTTCATGGAAAGATAATACGACCAATATTAATGACCTTTGTATTAATATTGATATTGATAAACAATATTAACCCTAAGCGAAACCTTATTACATTGTAATTCCATCTGTTTATTCACGATCCCAAACTTAACCCTCGACTCGTGTGGGGTCTTTCCAGCCCAGTGTTTACTGAACTTTTATAATAATTATGTTGAAATTTATACATATAATAAAAATAGTTATAAAGAAGAAGCCCAAAATATTATTTTTTTAAATTCATTTACTAATGTACTAGAGTATTTTTAAATGTTGAAGGACCAAAAGTCGCGAATACTAGAGAGTTAACCCGTCTACATTCAGATATGGCATAAAACCTGGCAACAGCTGTTCGAAATGCGCAAAACTATTTAAAACTATAAAAGTTAATCGCTTATGAACACATGTGAGCAATTATGTGATCAGAACTTCTTCAATAACTCCTTCAAAAGTGATTTGAGCCGAGTGTTAGCGAGTTTCGAGGAAATTAAAATAGAAACTATACTAGGGCTGCTCAAAATTCGTGAATGGAACAGCAGAGATTCGTAAAATCGTGGAATGTGTATTAATTGATAACGCAAAAAATAAAAAAAAATAAAAAATGAACATTTAGTAAGAACGATCAGAGATTATAAAATTTGGATGATGATTCAATTTTATCTCTCTCTGATTAAATTTTATTCGTGCTCAAGAAAATAAGTGATGTGTATATTTTTTTTAATATTTTTTTTTTCATTTGTTCTATGAGGTCTATTAGATACGATGATAATAATACTTAACGATACACACTCATAGCTTAACACTAGGATTCCCCGTGCGATGTGTGCCATGGACATCACACAAGACAAAGACACACATCCAGACCGAAAATGGAAATTTAAGCTCATCATTCAAATAGCTGTAATAATTCCCAACGAGGAACGACCAACGGGGAAACGAACCCAGGACCTATGGAACGGCGCTCCCGCATATTACCATTGCGCCATTCGGGTCCTCAAAACATGATATGTAAAATAACTCTGTTGAGGATTTGTTGAAGCGATGCCCTAATATGATTTTGTGAATTGTTTATATAAACCAACTTTGACTTTCATTTCATTTAATGTTATTCGGGTTATTCCATTCCATTCCATTTCATTGAATTCCGTTTCGTTACGTTCCATTCCGTTCCATTTAATTTCATTTCTTCTAACCGTCAAATGTTTTACGAGTATCGGTCATACGGAAGACCTCAAATATTGAGCATCTTAATTTTATAAGAAATATTTTATGTTAATGTGTAATGTTAAAATGTTCTAGCGAACCGCACTCACTTTGCTGAGAGTTAAATGGAGCATCTACATAGCCCATGTTCAGTATCGTATTTATCGGTCAAATTACATAATAAGCTTATGTACCTACATAAGCTTATGGTGAAAACCGCAAAAACGTTGCGTGGTTTAGAAGAAAAACACTTAGAAAGCACAGACAGACAGACAGATGTGGAGAGCGACTTTGTTTACTTTGTTTTATACTATGTATTCATGTGTAATCAAGTTGTAAGCAATATTTCCTAAATAAAAAGTTTAAAAAGAACAATAAAGTGGTACCTTTTGTGCTGCACTTTCATTTTTAGGGACCTAAACGACAGCAATAAGAGGAGTGCTAATAAAACACCGTAAAATCTAAAGATTTGGTTGTCTTTGATTTGTTTTTGAAGGTCTTAGGGAGCTACCAAGATAAATAGTGTGGGAAGAGAGTTTCAGAGGTGGACTGCAGTAACTAAAAAGGACATGGGCTTATAAAATAAATAAATTAAGGTGGGTGAGGGTTCTAAGTTAAAGGTAAGGTAAGTAAGTAAGTAAGATTAAGGTAGGGGTAAAAGCTTCGTCACTACCTCTGTTCTACCGTGATCATGATCCATGCAAATGAGTCGATATATCGATGTGCAAAATAAATATCGTGAGTAATCGTATCATAGTATAACGTGTACAATCCGCGATGAGTGAAGGTAAAAGTCATAAGGATTATTATATTATTACTATCACCTACTATACATACCTACGTATTTAGAACCTTTACTAAAAACTAAAAATAAATCAGACTTCGTTGCTAATAAATCGACTTTAAGAACCGAAAGGGTTCAAATGAAAGGCAATATTTTTGTTCGAAATAACTTGCTATTTAATACAAAGCTGAGATTTTCGCACATTTATATTATTATTGCGAGATTATCATGTCCAAATTCCCTTTACGTGACAGGCGAGGGACTTAGAGATTAAATCGTACAGTTCACTCCGGCAATGCAAAACAGAATTGTTGTGGACTGTTTCTGTATTATATTTAAAATAGGCGTGAAATTCAAACGCCTTTTTTCTCGGAGAGCTTTTAAAAGTTCCGTACTACTTAATAATCGTAAGGATCAACCGCGTGTCTGATCGACAGTAAAAGTTGCAAATGAAGATGTGGTGAACTAATGAATGAAAAAAAATCGATGTTATACTAAATGAAATACTTTATTTAAACATCTATACTTATAATAAATCTGTAGAGAGGTCAATTCTGTACATTAAATATATTTCCAAAATAACTATTAGGGGGTGATTAGGGATCGATACTGATGCCAAAAATGCAATCAGTAAAATTTTTGTCTGTCTGTCTGTCTGTCTGTCTGTCTGTATGATGTATAACCGTTATAGAAACAAAAACTACTCGACGGATTTTAACGAAACTTGGTACAATTATTTTTCATACTCCCGCGCTGGTTATAGTATACTTTTCATCACGCTACGATCAATAGGAGCAGAGCAGTGAAGGGAAATGTTGGGGAAACGGGAGAAGTTACTCCATTTTTTAAGCTTCCGTCGCGTGTGCAACCTTAATGGTTAAAGCTACACAGAAATCATGTATGACGGAAATGTTCTCCTTAAAATTATATAAAAAATATTCCACGACAGCATATTATGTCTATCTTTTATGGTTGACTCACAATAACACGTGTAACTCCCGATAGCTTAGCAGTTCGAAGCTTTCTGATTAAGTATACCTATATTTTATCTACTCTTACGTTTATGACACTTAAGTGGGTGAAATAAAGGGGTGAAGTTTAAACGAAATTCACGCGGGCGAAGCCGCTGGCAAAAGCTAGTATTATATAATTCTTTACATAACGCAATTTCATAAAATCACAGTTCTTAACTTGTTTGATACTTCATTTACGTTTTATCCCTCGCGAAACCTTTTCTCCCACAATTTCCCTGGATAAGAATAACAAAATACAGGGTACTGTAGGGCCATAAAGCTAGATATCAAAGGCAAGATCTAAATTTGTAGCCAGCTTATCAGTGGAACCCTTTTGTTAAGACATAAAGGTAACTTTGTAGAGGAGATGGTTCTTACAAAGTAGTTTGCATGAGTTCTACAGCTTTTTGGTTGAGTTTACAGAGCTCTCTAATTATATAAAGATTTTTAGATAATATAGAAATTTCTTGTCTCATCACATGCCTCTGTAGCGTAAGCGTTCTCGTACAACGCCTTTTTTTGTGAGGGGTATAGGCCATAGTGGTCATTTTTTGAGATCATGATAGGGGACCGAAAAAGTACAGGTTTTCTTACGAAAAAGTCCCATATCATAGCGAATGATATTAATTGAACTAGTTTCCAAAATCAGTTACTTTAGAGTGATATTGTAATATTTATAAAGCGATGCAATAACCATAAAAAAAATTAAAATACGTAGAGCCTAATTATGAAACTATTAACATACCCACCGTATCCTGTAATATTTGTTTTAACATCAATGTAAGTATGTTCTGATAAGAAAGGTGTGGACCTGTTTACACTCTTTTAAAGGTGACAGAATTAGAGCGAAGCTCTTACTAACACTGACTTAGCTGAGCTATTACTAAAAACAACTAAGACAAAATTTGCTTAGAGTCCCTCCCCCAGTCCATAAACGTATCTACTTACGCACTGACAATCCTCAATAAGTGGTGACGTCACTTCCTTTTTAACAATTTTAATTAATATTCATTATTATTTTAAAGCGTTTATCAAGATATAAAATAACTTTAAAGGTGTCTTCATTTTAGCGACATGACTGTAAAAAATCTCTAAAAATTAAAGGCATATTCCCTATTGGCGCAACGCTTATTAAGCAAGTTACATTATAAGAATAAAAAAACAACATCTGCGTAGCTAACGAATACCGGTTCAAATTAAACCAAGCCATCAAAAAGATAATCTCAAACGCAAACCGAATTGTTTCAAACAACAACCATTAAATTAAAACAGTCGAGGCCCTGATGCAAATAAAAACAATAACAAAACAACACAAAACCTAATCATTAGCAATCAATTTTAGTTTATATTACGCGTAGTTTTGGTTCAAAATCAAACACTTAATGCGAACGTTTGTGCTGTCTGGTTTTGAGTATACACAATGAATTTAACTGAAACGACCAGGGAATTAGCGAAGTTCTACACGTCCTATTATTGGAGCAATGATCTATTCTTCGGAATTGCTTTCAAATAATTGTGTGTCATGCTTATACTCCGTTTGAATTCGATCTGGAATTCACTATTATTTCACGGCACACAAATGCCAGCGTTCCGACAATGCGATTTAGGTACATTTAAGATTGACGGCGTTATCTAAAAATGTCCTAAGTAAATTTTTCTGACAAGCTAAATTGAACTGTAAGCGCAGGCGAGTTTGGTTTTGGCGGTGAGTGCAATTCCATATGCTCGGTGACTCAAATATACGAAGTAAGTGTTTATAACCCGACAATCCATACCATGATCCATACTAATATTGTAAATGCGAAAGAAACTTTGTATTTGTCGGCTTTTCATGGTTAATCAGCTAAATCGATTTGAATTGAACTTTGTATGAAAATATGTAGTTTAGGGACTCGGAAAAGGACGTGGCATATTTCTTAACTCGGAAATAATCTCTTAACGGGGTGAAAAGGGGAGAGGAAGGGATATGAAACTTATCATAATTAATATTATCAGATTTCAATAAAATTTGGTAGTCGTCAATGACCTGAACTGGGGATTAGATTACTTCACATTTAAATGAAAACGGGTACTCACGATTTCAATTATTTTAATTTTATTTTTCTGATATTTCCATCCAGTTGCATGGATCATGGTCACGGCAACACCGCGGTGGCGGGGAAGAACAAAACTTAATTGAAATCGTGAGTACCCGTTTTCATTTAAAATTTTTAGTGTCCGCGATAATAGGTATTAATTTAAAATCATAGATTACTTTACTCCACGCAATAGGTTTCCATTGGTTCATTTTGTCGTTGCTTTTAATGCGGGCGAAGCCGTAGGCAAAAACTATCATGGTTTCACAGGTCTCTAAATGTCACAATAAGGAGGTTTGTTTAGGGTCGATTCAGACATATCAGTGAAGTCTCAGTTCCAACACAGTACCGGCAATAAAGACAGACAACGCTTATATAAGATGATGCTACATGATCATTTGCTACCTTAACTTTTAATTTACTTTAATGGACCAAGTCACCCTATTTTATAAGTGAACCTATTCTATACCCAATAAGTATTCGGACCATAGATTTAGCTTATACTCGTACTGTCGTTTAATTCCGACACAACGCAAAAGTACCCAGTATACTATATACATTATATATATACTATATAACAGCAGATTAGTATATATAGTATATATAACAGCAGAATTAATTAAACCTCCACTTACCATCGCGGCATCGTCTACTGGTTTTGTTTTGCTGTTAACATAAAAAATTTTGGTAATCACATTTAATAAAAGAATAAGTATAAGGCTCTCACCCTACTCTTTCACAGCATAAAATTTATATGAAATTTCCAAACTTATATGTTGAGAAAAATTTCGTCTTACAGCTGTTACATATTAATTTCACACGTGACTGGCATTTTACCAAAGGTTTTGTTTTATCATAATACACTACTTTCCTAGTAAGTGTGTACACGATATTCATCCTTAGCCTCATAATGTTAAAATAGGTTTTAGCACACAGTGAAAATAAGGTTGGCCGCTAGGTATAAGATGATAAAATTATACGGATGAAGTCAACTCTGTTTTTATTAGCCATATGGCAGTCTTATCAAAGTGACATTGTGTTCTTAAGGCGACCTAGGTAGATATTCATAATCTTAATGTATAAAACTGTTTTGACTAACATCATCTTAATAGAACCTAAAGCGCTATAGCTACTAACAAGTTTGGCCAATGGCTTCATAATGTTACTATAGAAAGTATTATGCTCCATTCATATCTACAGACACGCGCAGACACGTCGCGTGGCAGACAAAACATTCTCGTTGAAAATGCTGTCGTGTCTGCGCTGCGATCTAAATGTGAAGAAGTGTATGAAAGAATATTATTTTGTCTGCCACGCCACGTGGCTGCCACGCTCGATGTCCGTAGATATTAATGCCGCATTATTAGCATTACACATCGTGAATTCCTACTCATCTACTCGTATATCTATGTAAGCACATAGAAGATTTATATGAAAAACCATTATTGGATGCCTTTGCTATGTTATCGAACCCAAAACATTGACATTAATTTGAAATAAAAAATGATAATTATATTGAACAAACACAACAATGTTATTACATAACCTTTATGTTTTTAAATGTTATATTTTTTTTACCAACAATTTGTCGATATATTTATTATTATGTCACAACTTTTTATATTGTAATAACTTAAGTAATATAATAACCTCCTATATTGAGAAGTCGGTAAAAACGGTTTCACTTAAGTCAAAGCGTTCCTGAAATAAGCGAATGTTGCCGCTAGTGGCCGTAACATGCATATTTAATGGTATCAGGTGTTACTCGTTCCTTATGGAATTGTTATTAGGTTAGGGTAAAACTGCACTGAAGTACCGAGCGTTTTACTGTTCGTTTTAACTGATTTCAATAATTGAAAATTAGCTTTTCTGAGGAAGCTTTTCTGAGGTTTTGTATCCCCATATAGCTTACTGCGAGTGAATTGTAATAAAGAAATCATATTACAGTTTAATTAATGTCAGTTAGCTTTTCTTCATAAAATCAAATATTATAATTTTGCACTTCACAATACCGACCGGCTTTTTATATAAAAACAAGCAATAATAACACACTTAAGTTGCCTTACTTATGTAAATCCTACTTCCTATAACACACTTAAGTTGCCTTACTTATGTAAATCCTACTTCCTACTAATATTATAAATGCGAAAGTTTGTAAGGATGTATGTGAGTGAGTGTGTGTGTGGGTTTGTTACTCTTTCACGCAAAAACTACTGAACGGATTTTCCTGAAACTTTGCAGTAATATAGCTTAGACATCGGAATAACATAATTTGTTAAAATTTATAGAGATTTTTGTAGGGACTGGTTTCCCGAAGCGAAGCGAGGGCGGATTTACTAGTATTTACTATAAATCATCTAATCAGTACCCAAATTAAAGCTAAAAGCAATCTTGACCACGTCATCTTTCGAACAATAAAGCCGCATATAATTAAGTCCATCCCTTCGAGAGCTACGTTTTACGTAGACAGACAGAAACACAAGTCAAACTTAAACATCTCTAGTTTTTGCGTCGAGGTTTAAACATAAAGATGCTTATGAACTAGGTCAAACTTAGGAACTCACTACTTCATTTGTACTAACGAGCAACAATGTTTCAACGTCTTGCGACCGTTGTTCAGCAAATAGATTCACTGTGATCTTACCTTTAATCTTAATCCACTTTGCAAATTCTTTGCGGAGTACCTACTACAGTTCTTGATGAAGTACGGCAAGGAATAGGTACATGTTTTGTGTTGTTATATTATGTCGCAGAGTGCGGAAACAGTGCGTCTTAACCGCAAAGTTTCCGCGATTTTAGTTGAATCTTCCGCTCAGTTTTCACGGTATTAGGGCAACCTAGAATACAAATTTGCCATTTGCCCATTTGCCCACAATATTTGTTGGTGAAGTTCATTCCACAATTACATTAAAAACGAACTTTTTTTATGTTAATAGTCCCTGTTATTATTAGTAAGTCTCGTCCTAATTCAGTCACTTGTGTTGGTACCCTTGAGGACTGAGATGGTCACCTCCTAACAAAAATGTAGCCGACTCCATACCTTTCTATTCGGGACGCAATTGCTGTAGACGTGTAGACGAATGCTAATTATCCAGGTAGATTTAATAGACCTTGGCCTGATGTAACCGCTGGTATTAGTTTACTAAATTGGCACATTATAACAAATTAACTATTAACCCAACATCTGAGTACTCATACAGCTCATCTATAATAACACCTAATTAGAATTCCAAATAAACATAATGTACATAACATTCGTGAACTGCCGTGACATCAGAAACTACTTAATAGTGTCGGAGTTATTCATGCACAAAATCAAAGTAACCTGTCGCTGCCAATTACTCAATCCTCTGTGGCGTTGTTTAGAACTGTTGAGCCCCGTGGGAGCCCTTGTTACCACTTCGGTTATTATTAGGCTTGAGCAATGGGCTTGAGCAGACTAACGACTACGTTTAATATTTGTGATAAATGCTGTTTTGTGTCAATAGCTAAAAAAAGAAAACATGTTATTATGGTCGACCAAAGATCAGGAAAGATGCAAGAAAGCAGCTCTAAAATCCTCAGCCTAATAGGCTTATTACACCTTCCTAAATTTAGTCATCTAAATCAGGAGGCAGGAGGCGTCAGTCGTTTCGAAACATTTCATACTATGAAAATTGTATTGTATGAAACTGTGTGACGTTTCGAAATCGAACTTCGTACGTGGTTTGTAGTTCGGATTTCGTAGTGGCCTCCTGATTTGGGCCGAGGCCGCAAACCACCTACACCACCACCTCTCTTATTCTCTATTTCTACTAAACTACCTAAAAACTATAACACCGCGGCTAAAAAGGCTAAACCACCGCGGTTTCTTACCGCGTAAATTTTGTAACTCAAGGAATGCAATACAAGCGGCCGCACTTGCGGTTTCTGATAATGTATGCGAATTGCGCGGTTACGCGGTTACCGCCGCGAGAAAAAACCGTGGTGCAGCCTCGCGCTTAGATGACTAAATTTAGGAAGGTGTAATAAGCTTATGAGGTTTAATAAGTTTTTTGTTGTGATGTTTTTGTTTTCGTTAACGGTTACCAGTTACAGTATCAGAACAAATCTTTATAGGTACGAGTATCCATAGTTAAAATTTAAAATTATGTCTCTACATGGGGGATATTTGAGAAAAAACTATATGAAAGATCTTCATAGAGACAAAAGAAATATAAAAATTTTACTTTTAAAATTATTGTCTGTATATTATTTATCCGAGCAGAATTTGCTAAGATTTTGAGACAAATTAGGCGATATTTAGAATGGTTGTATCCCATCTGGCCCGGTGACTTGGCCCGGCGCCGGGCCACAAATAACGAATATTTTTTTCACAGTTTATTTTATATTTTGAAAAACTACTATTTCGTCGTTGCAAATTCCTTTAACTACAAGCCTATTTACTTAGCACCTTTAGTCGTATTGACAATCGCACGTGTGCACCACATACTTATTGCTCCCACAGACGAACGCGGCCGATGAATGTGTTATGAGGCACTCACAACTTACTACTACAATTTGCATACATATATGTCGGAGATAGGATACTTGTTTGATGCTATTTTATCTGTGGTAGACGAGGTGGTCGATGGTGAATTGATACTCTGTGGCGCGCGCGGGAGAATTGTTATTAATGGAGAAATATGAAAAAGAAATTAATGTCGCGTGCGATCGGAATATTGTTCTTGTAAAAAGTCCTTATTAATTTTAATGCCGTGAATCTCTAATAATAATAAATAAAGTGTATCCGCGAGTGCGAGTGGTTCGATCAATAAATCAATATCGTAATATCGCAAAGCAAATCCAATCAATACCAAAGTAAACCCAAACCGAATATTCATAATGAGCCATACATGAGCAATGAATAAAGTAGCTGGTTGTGTGTTGTTGCGTGGCTCTGAACTCTTGTTTTATTTGACATCCTGACAAGTGCCCCCGTCATCAGTAGTGGGATAAAGAACCTCTGTCCACGTTTTCAGAACATTTTAAGTTATTTCAGGTTATAATTTCTAGATTGTGAGGCGTTGATGGAAAGTGAAGAGATGTGATCACCATGCCATAGTAAAACTAACTAACTAGATTTTGAAATAAAATGGCAAGTATCGTTAAGAAAGATTTTTGAGTAAGTCAGCGAGTATTGGTATGACATTTTAATTTCATTACATGTGGTAACAGAATTTCATTGCTTAAATTTTATTTCTCACTTTATGCGAGACAATAAAGGGCCGCGTGGCCTACTCGATTTGACAAACAAATGAAGTTCGTCTCAGTGCGAATCTAGTGAGCCATGGCTTCGGTCTTCGAAAATCGAGTTGGCCGCGCCCGCTGAGGGCACATTTTGTTTAGCAAAATTAGACTTTATGCACATAGCAATAAGAGTTATGAAAGTGAAAATCACATTATTGACCAGCGGGTTATGATGAAATTCAATAGAACATTATAACCCGGCTAAAGCCAAGAGGTATAATGTCTTGCTTTCGGTAAGGTTTACATGACATATAATTCGGCATTGTCGAGCATGTAGTGTGAAAATTTTATTTTTTTGTGTAAAGTATTTTGTGTGTGTTGTGTGTAATAGTTTGTTTTATAATCGTGAGTGGAAAAAAATCCGGTAATAAAATCAATTGAGACAGATACGTAATTAAAACGAATCGATACTCATTGTAATCTTATCCCTGATAAAGAGAAGTTGCTTTAATTATGAACGTTTGTAACATCGGAACATTATTAACTTGCGTTCACTTTGTTGAAATTTTATGTGGGTAGATTTGGGGTTAGGCTTAGTAAAAAGCCACAGGCCACGAATAAGATTCATGCTTTGTTTTCTGATGCCAATGGCGCAATGGTTAACACGCCGATCGCTGTTCCGAGGGTCCTGAGTTCGATTCCCGGCGAGGTGGCCATATAAAGGCGAGGTGGCCATATAAAGGCGAGGTGGCCGTATAAAGGCGAGGTGGCCGTATAGGGGCGAGGTGGCCGTATAGGGGCGAGGTGGCCGTATAGGGGCGAGGTGGCCATATAGGGGCGAGGTGGCCATATAAGGCGAGGTGTCTGTATAAAAGCGAGGTGGCCAATGTAACACCGTTCATAATAATTAGCGGCAGTGTCTCCGATACTGGTCAGGTAGCTGGTCAATAACAAAGGTACTCTTTTAGTTGATTTGGTTTTTTTGTAATTTGGTGCACCGCTTATCGCTGAAGAGGATTAATTGAAAAAAATTAACACACAAAATACATAGTTTGCTTTATTGGTACTCAACTTGAAGAAGAATATAGCGAGTATATAGCATTAGAGTTATATAACGAATTTCGCTTGCGCTTTGAAAAAAAAAAACAATAGCAGTTTGTGGAAGTTCAGTGAAATTTTTAATTAAAGTAGCAGTTGGATACAATCAGTTCCCTAACACACTTCGATTGGTTTTAATTTACCTTGTGAAACCAATGTGTTTTGAAGTTATCTCACAACTGGCGATGCAATGTGCATCGATTCCTGGTTTTCCAGTTAAGTTTTGAAGATGCACAGGACATTTCTTTGGCGATCGGGAACAAAGGCAGCACAGGCTGGTTACACGCATGTTATCTGGAACCGCATCGACAGCTGCGTGCTTGCACTCGCGCGCTCTATGGAGTTCATTCGTGTGACATTGAAGGAGGAAGCTCTGGCAAACCATAATTCTTCGCACCTCTTCTGAGGGTTACTGCCTCGGATCGGACGCAACGTAACAGGTGATCTGTATCAACGTATCAGGTTGTTCAGTATGATTTGTGATAGCTTGAAGAAGTAGTAAATTAAAACTTTTCTTTTCGAGACGTAGTTCATTTAATAAGATTCTCTATCTTTGAGAGATTTAGTTTTCGGTCAACTTATCGAACGGAACTTTTGAAATTGTATTTGAACGGTTTTGTTACTTTGAAAAATGTATAGTCCTTAAATGAACACTGGAGATAGGTGTTCTCTGCTTTATTGGAGGGTGCCAATAGACAGTTTTGCATCAGGATGGACCTCGCAATGCAGATCAGAGCTATGTATACGGTTTGAATTTTATTTCTGGACAGAAATACTGATTGTACTTGAGTACCGTTCGATAAGTCAATTTATTTGAGAAATTATAACTTTTTAAGAAAAGTAGCTTTTATGAGAAATGTAGAGTTTGTTTTATGGATTAATCTTTGGTGACCAGTTAATTTATTTTGAGCACAAGCTATTATGTTTTGAGCTGACGAAAATTAAAAGTTATGATAATTTGATATAGGAGATATTGTTTAACCAGTATGTTTGACATTGTTTATTACCTGGTAGAGTTTAATGATGGCTTTTGATAACCGTGACATTGCGATGGTTAGTGCCTGAAGGTCAATTTGTTAAATCTGATGTGACGATCAGTAATGAGGAAGTTTAGGTCAGGAAGGGCCGAGCGTGGAGAGATACTCGCGTATGTATTTGGTTGTTACAGGTAATCTTCAATGCCTTATACGTGTTGCCGATGGTAGAGCGTGCTTGAGGATGGATCACGGGAAGATGCTGAACGCATACGGTTTTATGACGATGACGTATCGAGTAAAAGTTAAAACTAATCGCGCAAATAATGAATTGGTAATTTTGTTCTAAACAAGTGTTATGTTATGGAGTTTCTTCCGCTTGCTTCTTCTCCATAGCGAAGACACTTAGCGAAGCAGCGGTAAAAACGGTAGTTAGGGTTAAAAAATGCAAACAAAGTTTTTGAAATCCACTCGCAGTAACAGCAGTAGTCATTTTTGATGTTTATATATTTATTTATTTATTTATTTATTTATTCACAATAAATGTAAACATTACAGGTCAATTTAAACCTAACACCGTTTACAATTAGCGCGTTGTAAAAAGTCCATGGCCGTTCTGCGAAATACAGCAGATGTCGAATGAAATAAATCTAGATCTGGGTTCCCAGCCAGGACCCCATTGAGCAAAGTTACTGCACGAACCAAGGGTGATTCTCGCACCAACTGCAAGTTGCAACTTGGCACTGCCAACAACCTTCGTCGGCGCGCGTAAATATAATTGTCCGGTACATGAAATGAAACTTGTTCCAACACTGATGGGTTGAAGATACTGCCCCTAACCAGTTCAAAAAAGTAGTCCAGTAGAGCCATGTTTCGTCGAACTTCGAGGGAATCGTAACCTGTCATTCCAAGTACAAATAAACTTGGATACAAATAGGGATACCCTACAAAGTATCCGTACTGCCTATGATAGAGCCATCTTAAGAATTTCCTTTGGAGTTTCTCCAACATGAGTATATATTTTTCCTCATGTGGACTCCAGATAACTGAGTTACTTTCTAACGTACTTCTCACAAAGCAGTTATATAACATTTTGATCGCGGCCACACTCTCAAGGTTTTTTGATTGTCTTAAGACAAATCCTAAAGACTTGTATGCCTTAGATGTAATATTGTTAATATGTTCCGTAAATCTTAGGTTGCCACTCATCATGACTCCTAAATCTTTAATAGTGGATTGCCTCCCCAATACCATTTTATCTAACCGGTAATCATATACTAATGGCTTGCTTGAGCGTGAGTATGTAATTACAGAACACTTTGCCTCATTGAACAAGAGCTTATTCCGTCTACTCCATTGAACAACATTGTCAATGTCCCTTTGTAATATATGACAATCCGATTCACTCCCAATTTCAAAGAACAATTTTAAATCGTCAGCAAATAATAGACAACGAACTGAACTAACCGTATCAGGCAAATCATTCACGAAAATTAAAAATTCAAGAGGCCCCAAGTTAGAACCCTGACTCAATCCAGAAAACGTAAAATATGGCTCTGAGAAATATCCTTTGAACTGCACATACTGCCTCCGATCACGGAGGTAGCAGGAGAAAAATTGTAATAAAGCAGGAGTAAATCCGGCAGTTGCTAACTTACGGAGAAGTAAATCGTTATCAACCGTATCAAACGCTTTCTGGAAATCAAAGTATGCAGTATCAACCTGAAAGCCTTTATCTACAGCTTCGGTAGTGTATGAGTAGAAGGATAGTAAGTTACTCATAGTGGAACGTCCGACTCTAAACCCGTGTTGAGCGTCAGAAAGTTGACTTTCGACCTGAACACTCACTAAGCGATGTAAAATACTTTCAAATAATTTGCCAAATACTGATAATACCGCCACTGGCCTGTAATCACTTACTTCTGATCTAGAATTGCTCTTTGGAACCGGAACCACGCGTGTGACCTTCCATACAGCCGGATATTCACAATCTTTTAGACATAAATTAAATATGTGTAAGAGAGGTTCTGCAAACAGTGAACGACAATCCTTAATTATGTAAGGCGGAATGCCATCAGGACCTGGAGATCTCTTTGGTTTTAGTTTACTGAGTGCATGTTCTACATCTGAAAGGCTAATAGAGCCAATATGAATGTGTCTACTAGAACTACTAGACATACTAGATTCTTTCTCAGCATTTAATTCGGGTCGCTTATTTATATAAACCGACTGAAAGTATTCAGCGAACAGTTGAGCACATTCCCTGTCTGGAACTGGTTTGCCATTACTTACAATAGCTCCCCGATGTTTCCCGTTTTTACGCTTAGAGGCTACGTAGCGCCAGAATGTTGACGGATCGCCTCGTATATCCCTCTCAAAATTAGCTTTGTATAGGCGGAAGTCGGCCTTAATGCTCAATTTGACCAGTGCTCTGTAATATGAGAACTTGACTCGGAACCTACAACGTAAGGTTTTTTTGTACAAACGATGAAAGTGTGCCTTGAATCTAATGTAGCGTCTGGTTAAAGGCGAGTACCACACGGGGTAAGAGTACCTAGGTTGTACTGCCATACGCACTTTACTAGGAACGCAGTTACCTATGCAGTTATTTAAAATCGAATAAAATTCTGCGACGGCTTTGTCAGGATTCACAATACTTGTTACTGATTGCCAATTTATTTTTGCTAAGCTATCGTAAAGAACGTGATAGTCAGTTTTCCTAAAGTCCCATTCAGTGCTGGGCCAAGCAACATCAGATTTAACATAATTGTCTAAGGATGTGCTATTGCTAATATCGACCTGTTTGCGGACTATCTCTATTTCTAGAGGCGGATGGTAAGGGTCTGGCAGTACCAAGGCCTCAACCGCAGCTTTAACACATACTGAGCCCAACGGTGCACTGGCCAAGACCAGGTCTAGTATCCCGTCAAAACGATTTAAAATGTTATTTACCTGCTGTAATTCGCAGAACTCCAGGAGATATTCAAAATTATTATACACACTCACAGTTTTATAATTTAAATTAAAGTCCCCACATATTAAAACGTTTTTAAATTTCGCACAAATTGATTCTAATACATCAAATACTAACAAATATTGTTCTTCATCCGTATTAGGCGGAATGTAGATACACACTAACGTAGTCAACAATCGATTTTTCACGTACAACCCGGCACATACCAAATCACACCCTGTTGATACAATATTCGCAGTAATAATCTGACGCAATTGATATTGTGGACTTGCTATGATAGCAGCTCCACCTCCACGTTTCTGGCCCGGCCTGTCAACCCTAAGGATAGTATATCCCTGAGGTACCACCTCCTCGTCATTGATACCCGACGTAAGCCAAGTCTCCGTTAATAAGTATACATCTCCTTGGGAAGCACTAATTTCTGTAATGAGCTGGTGTAATTTTGTGCGCAGTCCACGTACATTCTGATAGTATAACAAAATACACTCGTCTTTGTACCTATTAGGCAGATTATGACCATTTTTTAATTTATACCTATTGATTCGTGGCGACTCGCCTACGAAACCACTGGTTCAATCTCGTATTTGGTGGCCAATTTTCAGCGCTCATGTAAAACGAAAATAGGCTTTCTGGTACCGTTATTACAAAAGAGGCATAGTTTGTATGTTTAAGTTCCAACTTTTTCACATCGTATGGTTTATCTGAAGCTTTCCTCTTTTGCATATAAGCTTGCACGTCTTCGGACGTCGTTTCATACTTAAGAGACCAAAGATGAATCATTCGCAGATTTTCAATCGCTGTTAATTGAGTGTCCACTTCCCCGGCTCCTCGAATAACCGTGCGAAACTGTTTACGGCGACGGACAGTCGTCCATTGCTCTTCACGTTCCGCACGTTCGTTATCGCTTCGCTCTTGGCACATCAATGTAGACGGCGCAGCCGGATCATTTATCGACCGTGGCTTATCGCCCGGCGCCTTAGCGCTCGTAGCTGCGGTGTCAGTGATGGCCCGCGTTCGATCATCATCGGTGATCTTTCGTGCGCGCCCGTCGTCAGTTCTCGCCCTAGGTCGGTCGTCCTCGTCCGTAGGCGCGCCTCCAGCGAGGATACGTCGCTTGCTGCGCGTCATAATCGTCGCACTCGTTTTCTCACGCGGCTCAGGGTGCAGCTTCGCTGATGACGTCGGTGGCCTCTCGCTCATTCGTTGGGTTCGGTTATGCTTATCTCCGCTCTGCGTAACTTGTTTCGAGCCGTTACGTTCTTGAATACTTGCATTTAACAAATCAAATTTTGATTCTAACGCTCGTACCATGTCCACCAGAGAGTTGATTTTGAGTTCTAAAGGAAGCACTAAACTTTGCATCATCTTTAGAACATCTGCAGCTCCGAACTTATCCATAATAACACGGTTTCGTAATTTTTAACACGGACAGTCAGAAAACACACGTTCGCACGATGACCTACCGCCGCGGTCTTAAAGATTTTGAGTTTTGTTTTGGTTTGAATTAATTGAAAATTGTGGATCGAGCAATTGAGATGGTGTTAATAACGGAATGGAGCATCACCCAGGGACGGGTGACATGTCAGCGATGGCCGTGTCGGAGATAGGATACTTGTTTGATGCTATTTTATCTGTGGTAGACGAGGTGGTCGATGGTGAATTGATACTCTGTGGCGCGCGCGGGAGAATTGTTATTAATGGAGAAATATGAAAAAGAAATTAATGTCGCGTGCGATCGGAATATTGTTCTTGTAAAAAGTCCTTATTAATTTTAATGCCGTGAATCTCTAATAATAATAAATAAAGTGTATCCGCGAGTGCGAGTGGTTCGATCAATAAATCAATATCGTAATATCGCAAAGCAAATCCAATCAATACCAAAGTAAACCCAAACCGAATATTCATAATGAGCCATACATGAGCAATGAATAAAGTAGCTGGTTGTGTGTTGTTGCGTGGCTCTGAACTCTTGTTTTATTTGACATCCTGACAAGTGCCCCCGTCATATATATAAAATTACTTGAGATACTACTAGAGATAATGGCATATTGCGTGTACTATTATCAGTATCTAACGACAGTTTAATATTGTGTTTAGCGGAGAGTGATTATTCCATAATCTCGGCCAATTAGGTATAGATAGTCTTAATGCTTTGTACATTAGCGAAATTGCAAAAACAGTATTACTACGGATTTTTGAACAATTTAGGAAATTGTACACAAATATTTTGAAGCTGGTAACACTTTTGTCATGACATAGCGAGAGTAAATTCCCGATGAATTATATAACATTAAAGTGAATTGGGGACATTTCATGGAGATTATACAGTACGATTTACGATTGGACAGGGTTTAGGAGTGGCGAGGTCTGATAGCAGTTTTGTTTCTATGGAATATTTTGTACCTACTCACCGTTTTACGCCCGTTTATCTACTGTAAGATCAAGATTAGCTTCTATATTGGCCAATATTTTCTTCTGAACACGGGTTGCTGCTCATAACTGAGGAGGCCTAGAGCATACTCCACCACGAACCACAAAGCTCTAGTGCGGATCGATGGATGAATTAGGGCCTAATATATCGGTATACTTTAAGCCCTCAAAGTCTTCCTACATGGTTTTATTTCCCTTCTTTCTTATTTTCTGTTTTTTCCTTATTTCTACTTTCTTCTTTACTTGGCCAGCAACACCTCGGCAATGCTCTTATTATACCTACTTTATAGATCAATGTACCTACTGATTAATGTTTATGGTGCAAAGGTTAACTTTTCTGTTCGTTTGCCAGCTATTAATATGAAAAAATGAACTGACGTATGTTTTTGAAGTACAGGAAAGAAGGTTTTTATATGTTTCTAATATTCATAATAGTTTAGTAATAATAGACCAACCTTTAAGTTACTACGCCGTTCATGCAAAACTTGGTTAGTCCCTCCGTTGCATTTTGTTATTCTCTGTAGGTACATAAATTTCTGGGGTCTTATCCATCTATGGTTTTGTAACTACTAACGACCATAGTCTTTGATCATAACTGGTGTACCTCGTCAATACTCAACACCTAATTCAAATCAGAAACAAATTGCAACCGTCAAGGTGACAGGTGAGCTGGTGATCAGTATAACAGCCACGGAGCAAGCAACGCACAATATCCCCAATTACCAAGGGTAAACAGTCCAAAACCTTTTAAAGGTCCAAAATTTTACCCAAATCCCCTCATTAATTCTGGCGCGCTCTGAAACTCCCAATGAACTGCGCACCCGAATCGCATAATGAAGTGTGATTAGTATTCTGTCCAGCAATGCTGTAATATTATTTTTTATGATATGGAAATTGCAATAGGTAATCGAAGGTTTTTTACTACTTTTCATTTAAAGTTTCCTCATCAATGAGAATCGAAGTCAATAAATATTATATCAGTATCATCTACCTCTCTGTACTTGGTAACGTCTGAGAAATCGATAAACACCGGCTGCATGCATGGTAAAGTGTCACGTTCCGCTTGAACCAAGCCAACCAACCAGTACCCATTTAGCAGTGATAAAAGAAACTTGCATGCACTAGCGTTCGTCACATCTTCTAGTCTTATAGCCTTTATAGGTTTCGGAGATTTGAAGAAACGAATACAAAAAAGGCAAAGCAAAAAATAATGTTTTGAACTTTATTGCCATCATTAAAATTGCATAAACTTTTTCTGAAATATCCCCTTCATATAGATTATTTAAAATTTTATGATTTGAAAGATTGTCGGTGTAAAAGATTTTTCTTTATAATTCTGTATCGGTCTACTAGAACAATACAGTTTCAGGGACTCATTTTAAACTAAATCTCCAACATTTCTATTGCTTTGTCGTAGAAAGGAAAGGAGCCAATTTACTCATTCAAGAAGGACTCCCATTTTAACGAACATTCCTAATTGCTCGACCGTCAGGAATACTAATTATGTCATAATAGTCGTTTTATTGTGGTCTCTATTATGGAGTTTCTCAAATTTTGCTTATTAATTAAGCATACTGAATCTTTTAGGCTTTTCAGTAGGTATATGAATTAACACGTTTATAGAACGTGAGTGCCTTTGGACCTGATCAATGACATTATTGTAAATATGGATGTGAAAATGAATCATCGAACATATGGGACGGAAAGAGATAAATAAGTACATGAAAATTTGGACAATGAACAAAATTTTATTATCCCATTTTTCGCACGCTAGTATGTACTTTTATTTAGTCAAGATATCATAGGCCAAATTAAAAAGCCAAAAGTTTACGTAAATAGAAGGACATTATGTATATCGGCAAACAGACAAAGAAGTAATACAATATTTAATTTAATTAATAATTAAATTAACATGGTTAAAAGTTGAAAAAATTCAAACAATTTCACTATTCATGAAATATTAAAAAATAACGCTACTCACTCATAGCCCCATGCTAGGATTCTCTGTGTCGAGAGTGCAATAGACAACACACCAACACACGCCCGGACCAAGAACAGAAAAAAGTCATCATTTAAATTTCCACCTCGCTAGGAATTGAATCTAGGACCCTTTGAACCGCAATCCAGCATGTTAACTATTGCGCTACCCAGTTCGTCAAATCACCACCATTTTGCATAAGAAATATCAACAACAAATATCAAAACCTACTTGAATACGGAGAGTCCTTTTGAAAGATACGCTTCTACATTAAAATTCCTCTTCAAAAGTCTTCCGAGATACTCAAAAGTACCCTTACCTCTCATATTAAGTCACCACGTTGTAAATTTAATTCTACGAAAAGAATATTATATTCCGCAAGTAAAATGGGAATATCTTCGTCTTACCCTCATGTTCTTATGCAATGCGGAGTGAGAAAGTATTATGTCTCTGGAATTGACAATAAGGCCCTAGGGCAGTGCAGTGGCTACAAATGCAGGAATTTTATTCTAGAGTGACAGAAATGCGAGTAAGTATAGCTTAGTAAAAACCCTGAAGTTAAAACTTTTCCAATACTATAAGTATATATAAGTTTCATTACTTCTATTGGCTATTGGAGACTGAATTACAACTTCTTTACAGTTTTTTGTAAACAGTTTTTGATATAAAATAAGTGCGTCATTGATACAATTTATTTTCGGTAATACATCACTTTAACCAACTTTCTGACAAAGTAACTAATATTCTAACAGTGTCCGCTAACTGGCGAGGCCCCGAGTAAATGTTTCACGGGGTGTTGTATTTATGCGGGCGGTGTAGAAATCTTCGACAGCGTGATTCAGGCTTCGGTAACGTCATTATGTGGCGTGTGCGATGACGCCAAAACAGTATAGGTATGCCTATTATTAAAAACTTTGAAGTCCAAAAGATCCAAGTGAAAATTAGTATTCCAAGTTCGTCCAACCCGTCCCTGAAGCAGGTCATTTTCCAACTCCATTATCGAGTTTGCGTAAACGCGACCAAATTAATGGAACAGTTTAGGGTTGATGAATGCGCGCTTTTTAAATAAATGAAAAAAAGTTTTGATAACAGATTTACATAATTGACGTTAAAACTCGAGTTAAAACGCAGGTTAAAGTTGAATTTATTTTATGGGTTTTTTCATAATTAATTTATTCACGCTCGTAACCCGGCGGTTTGCGTGCGGTTTAAATGATCTGGTTATAATAATTATTATGTTCTGGTTCGATTCAAAATTTGTTCCAATTGCATCCCACACAAACGTCAGCTTTCTGCCCCTGTGATAAAGGTACATTTGCAGCTGTGACGGCGAAAATGTAAAATGCCTTAAGTTTTTGCTTATGGTGCGTACAGATTATGCAACATGTTATATAACTTCTGTTTTATAACACGTCCACACTATCTAACAGTGTTGTCTAACAATGAAACATGTTACAAGACCGTACACATTAAAACAACATTGTTGTATAACAATGTTATACAACAATTCAATGCGTGTCATTTCTTAAAATATAGCATATAACATTGTTGCAAAAACTAATAACATGTTGTTTAACTTGTTTTAGTAACACATAGCGTCCACATTTGTAAAACATGTTATTTAACTATGTTTTATAACATGTTTTGTTACATAGTCTGTACGCACCATTACAAGCTAAATTGAACTGTAAGAACAGATACATTTTTTTCAGTGGAGAGTGGCAATTTCATAGTCTCAACGACTCGGGTATAAAATATGTAACGATTGGTGGTAAAAAATCTTAAACCAAGTTTGAGCCGTCGGTTAAAGTTGTTATTTATATACAAGGTCGATACCACCATTCAACAATAAATGAAACCACGAGCCCTGCTTCATGCAAGGGACATATTATATTTAGTAAAAAAGTCTAACATCTTATTTACAAAAGTGTTTTTTCAAACAAACTAAGTAGCACAAAAATAGAAGGAAAAAATAGAACAGCCTATCTAAATAAACATCGGTCACTCATTTTGACAAGAGCGGCAACAATCTTCTGCTATTACTAATAGATACAGCGTGTTGAAATTTTGAATATTGAAAAAAAAATTGCTGTGGCTATAGGTTGTATTTGATTGAAAAATTTTTTGGGGGGCTTAGGTAATCATCAGGTACATAAAATTAAATTTATTGTTGTCTGGTGGTAACCACGTTGTATAAATAATTAAATGGATAATAATATATGTGGCTTAGGGTCAACACGAACCATTACGCTAGCTACTAACATAAAAACAGGAGAAACGAATAACAAAACCGAATGATTCCGAGTCATCCGGAATCGGATCAATTCAACAGTGTTGTAATATAAAATTATTTACAGTAGCATCGTTATGTAGCAAATAGCGTGAAAACAAAGCACCTTTCACGGATGGTTAGCTCCACAGTAAATTTGATAATGTGGGGCTCTAACTGCTCTTAACAGTAAAGCGTAAAGGCCGAGGGCCAGTTGTATTGTTTCACGTTGTACTGCTTTTGTATACAATGTTTCAAATCAATATTATTCTAACTTAATGATATTTTCTAACTCATACGCGTATTTGCTTGCGTTATCGGTAAATGCGTTTCTTTAATCACGTATTTATAGTCATAAAATAAATTACTATCTTTCTTATATTTAATTTGTTATTAGCACTGCGCCCTACAAACTCAAAATCAAAATCTTGTTTTCTAAAGAAATACTCCATTAATAATAGTTTATATTATTCTTGCAGTTAAATTATTGTGGTCTGAAATAACAAAATATTTCTGATAATCAAATCCAATGCAAATAATCATGTAAAAGTTTTATCATAAACCCCACAAAACTCTTAAGCAACAAAATATTTCTAATGTAATGAAATGTAGCATATGAGAATTATTTGAGATTTCAGATAGACAAAGGATGACAGTCGAATGGACACGGGTATCAAAGTTTTGATGGAAAATGGAAATTAGTGTACGGACCTACCTCCTACATCTCAAGAGTTTCTAGAATACGACTATATTATAAGTTAGTTTCTAAAATAAGAATCATGTCCCCAACATGTTTTGAACTTAATTTTCAACATCTGAGAAGTTTCATTTTATAAGAAATATTATAAAAAAGATCCCGCACGTTTACGTCTGTTGACTATAAACCAATTAAAAAGAGTAATTTATGATGAAGTTAAAGAGGTTAAGGAGGAAGAGGTTAAGGATTGTGAATTGTAAAGTGTTTGTATCATCATCATCATCTCAACCTAGCAAAGCTTACTATTGAGTACGGGACCCTTCTCAGAATGAGAAGACTAAGACCATAATCTACCACTGTGGCCAAGTCCGAATTGACAGGCTTCACATACCTTTGAGTTTCGCGAACTCTCCGATATGTAGGTTTCCTCATGTTTTTCTTAACCGTTTTAGCAAGTGGCATTTAAATGCTTTTATCACACATATCTCCGAAAACTCAGAAGTACGTGCTCTAGGACTTAAACCCAGACCCCTGAATAGGAGGCCAAATTTTCAACCTCTAGGCTATCATTGCTTCTGCCGCACTAGGGTTTGTGTAAATTGATTGAAATATGACGGTAACTTGGGAGCTTTCATCGAAAACGCAGACTAATCCCTTTGAGATATAACAAAACAACGTATAGCAGGTTATTTCTCTTTTAAACACACAAAAACCCGAAATAACATAAATGTATATTTTCCTTACTCTACCCATTCTAAGGATCCCGTCTAATAATTTTTCGGTTTGGGACAAGTTATCCGCAGCGAAGTGATGTTTACTAGTGTACAATACAACTGTAGCTACCAACACCGTCCTTTCAACAAGCTCTCAGCCTATAATAATACCCTTAAGGGGCCTGAGTTATGGACGGAATAAGGGTGTAAGCCTTAATGTTTAAAAAGGTAATATTGCACGAAAATATTTTGCGTGCAAAGAACGTAATCAAGCCCGAAGGTGACCTTCAGGGTCATTGTGTACAATATTGTCTTTGTACAGAATATACTTACCAAATTGGATATTGTCATGAATATACGGAGTTTTACTTCTAAATTAATCAATTTATCCAACATGAACGATCAGTCGTAAAATTTTGCTCATACCGTAAGTTTCTTTGGTTATAAAATGATTTTAAAGTCTATAAACAAATATATAATATACCTAATGGGCATCCTAAAAATATTTGCAATATTTATTTAGGCATACGAACACGTTGTCAACCCAAAAAAAATGCGAAAAAACCGAAACTGTTCGACCGAATCCGTTTAGTGCCTAACAAAAGTATTTATTTTCAACTAATTAGCTTATATTGACATCTCTACTTGAGTGGTCGTGAATATAGAATTGCCTCTCCCCGCTAAATACACACATAAGAAAAAAAATATCTACAATATAATTGAGGACCCCCTCCTCGGTTAAAAATATCGAATGTACAAAATTGACCGCATCACAATTTTATTACTAAGACGAATAACTCGTAGATGATGAATAAAATACCTACTTCCTTTTGATATTAATGGACGTCTCATGAATAAATCGCCCGCTGCAGGCATAATCAATCCAACTCTTCACTTTACCACTTCTTGAAGATATTCAATTCAAAGTCACTCACAGAAAGCTGCATTCGAAAGAGATAGACGGTTTCACTAGCTCTATTATTTATTCTCTCGAAAATATATTTTTGTCCGTTTTCTGTTTATTGGTTTCCTGACTTGATAAAAGAACAGCAAAATATAGGTACCTACATTGTTCTTTCTCTTTCTTAGTTTGAGTTTAGATTTTATCATTGATGGTTTAGGGTCTTCTTGTGTTTTTATCAAGAACCCCTTTTAAATAGAAGCTTTTAATAAGTACTTTAATTCATAATAGAATAAACTTTTCCAATTACATAAAGGAAAGAAAAAAAATAAAATGTTGGTCAAAATTTTAATAATGTACGGTCTCCAATATTCTGGGGTTTTACCTCAAGTTAAGGTACTGATTACTCCTCACTTACTGTTAAAAATGCGTCCATACTACGTATCCTATCCTATCCTATCCTACTAATATTATAAATGCGAAAGTTTGTAAGGATGTATGTGAGTGAGTGTGTGTGTGTGGGTTTGTTACTCTTTCACGCAAAAACTACTGAACGGATTTTCATGAAACTTTGCAGTGATATAGCTTAGACATCGGTATAACATAATTTGTTATGGGCGGTTTCGTACCAAGTATTGTAACACTTTATGATGTATGTCATTAAAAAGGTCTTAAAAAGTACTAAAACTTTTTGTATGGCAGCAAGTCTGGATCTAGTGCAGGAAAAAAGATATAGCCTATTCTATGATGCGCGCTATCATGCAATTCAGCACGTTAGCGCGCTTCGTAATCGCGCATTTATGCACCGCACCGCCGCACTGGCGCCGCTACCTCACTCCCCTTCACCCCGCACTCACCAGTCGATGGTCCCGCGCAGCTAAATTGTATAGCTGCGGGTAGAGGTAAATAAACTTCTACCCGCAGCTATTGTCTAATACGAGTATAATGTGCTTTATGATTGGCTAATTAACCCTGTCACGTTGTTTCTCGATATCGTCAAGTGAGTTGTGGCTGGCTACTCAGTCGTGCACGATCGTTCGTTCGTTGTGTGACTGCGCTGTGTATATCGTCGGTACAAAAGTCAACTTGCCAATCTGCAAATGTCAAAATGTTCAGGAAGGGTAGGATTTTAATAAAAAAAGTATGTATCGTAGTAAATCAGAGATTTATTAAAATCAATTCTAGTTAATGAATTTGTATACTATTGCCACAGATACAATATTTTGCCAAAATATGGGTTGTGTAAAAAATATTGATGTCCAATGTATGTATGTCAAAACTGCCAAAATTACACTTTGGCTAGTTGACTTTTGTACCAATGATATCAGTTTTATTTAACCGTTTAAGACATGTAAACGACTTATATACGAGTAATAACACTAACAAAAAAAACTTAATAAATCATGTGTAACCATGAAGCAAATATAGAGAGGACACGTTGTATGTAGATTTCCCTAAGAAAGAACGCGTGACACTTTGCGCTAGATCCCGCCCACCATCCGCCCACTTGTTTATTTTCCATCTAATGCCCGAGATACACGAGGCTAGTTTTTCAAGCTAGGATAGCAAGCTAGTGTCAGTAAGCTAGCAAGCTAGTACTTCTTGCTTCTAGCTTCATAAAATGTAACTTATAAATGAAGCTAGTTTTGTCTACACGAAGCCAGAAGTACTAGCTTGCTAGCTTACTGACACTAGCTTGCTATCCAAGCTTGAAAAACTAGCCTCGTGTATCCCGGGCATAACGGTCAATAGCAAAACTACTCGCTTCGTTGTATATCGATTTTACTATGTAGTTTCACTATCTCACACTAGATGTCAATAAATGTAGGATATAACAGGGACGGACTCAAAATATAAGAAAAGTGTCGCCATCTAATGACGAGTAGACAGCACTTCATCCTTTTCTTTGAAAATGTAAACGTCCATAACGTTGTGCACAAGACGGGCGCCGACGGTAAACTGACTTTAGGCCACGCCTACTGTGATGATGACGTCAGGACCTAGTTGAGTCACAGTGCACAGTTGCTTAGGCCGTCTCCTATCTATATTTTTTTGCTTCATGTGTGTAACACATATTTTTATTTCATTGAAACCCTAAAATAGGGCTCAATTATTACAAAACTTTTAAAACATTGGAATGCAAATAATTCTTTACCTGCATTCAGTTATTAAATATTTTTGTATGCATACCATATAACAGTCCCAGGACAACATGTTTATACAAGTCGCAACTTGTTACAAGGGTTGGTACGCACCCCATACAAAAGTGCCCATTCTCCAAATATAGAGATTTTTGAAGGGACTGGTTCCCGAAGCGAAGCGAGGGCGGATTTACTAGTGTTACATAGTTGTAAACATAGCGTTTAGTTTGTTGCAGTGATACATAGCCATGTTAAACAAATATTGACATGTTATATAACCAAAGATATATAACATTTTATGTTATCTGTAAGCACCCTAAAAGGATACACTATCCCAGTAATGGGAAAGTTATGGGTTGTAAAAGAATTGAGTACTGGCTTCTAAAATGAAATATTTTCAGAAGAACACCCATTTCAACACGTGGCATATTTTTATAACGTTTTTTTAAAGGCTCACGATCGAGAAAATTCCGCCGCAATCCTACGAGGGTCCAGCTGCCGATAGAACATCCATTCGTGCGGAAAAATTTTACTTTAAAAATAGTTATTGGATTCTTAAAGATGCGATTCCACCAGTGTGGCACAGTAACACGCATAATGTTCACGCGGGTGGGCTCACTCGGACAAACCATAACAACATAATACACTAATAATAACACTAATAATAACCATAATAAACATACACACTATTTTGGTGGAATCGTACCATAACATTGACAACCCTGTAGCAAAGTTGGTGACACTTCAAGTAACATTTTCGATTTGAGCCTTTTTTAACCGACTGCGTCTGACGTAGGATAATATTTTTCAATTGTATGTATGTTTGAATGTATGTATATTTATTTAGCGCACCCTACAGTACAAATGGCTGGACAGATTTTAACATAATATGAGTTGTCGTTGTTTCGTGAGAACTGTGGCTTATTGCTTTGAATTAATAATTCACTAAGGCCTACTGTCCACGTAAATCGCACGTCATACGCACGCTATCGTCAATCGCCGATTGCTTGCATCTTGCGTAGAAATAATCAAATCTGTGTCCACGGTTCGACACAACAAATATGCAAAATACGCCTGCTTTCATTTGAAGGTTGCATGCATTCGTCATTTGACGCGTCCGTGGACAGTAGGCCTTAACCGCGCTCATTCGCATGCGTGCGAAGGTTTGTACATTGTAGGAATGTTTGCACGAATGTGAGGGGCCGTCACGAATTCATTCGCGAACTTTGCTGATGAATGATTGTGAGCGCCATAACATTACAAAGCGTGTTTGTTTTTTCAATCAATTCATTATTTTATTTCGAGTGCGTTTACTAAGGCCTATTCTTCCCAAAGCGATGTGTAGCCGTAAGCGATGTGTAAGCTTGCAAAGTAAGTAAAGGTTAAATTACTAAAATTACATAATACAAAATAAATTGTACTTAACTATTACTTTATTCCTAGGATTATTGTGTCATGATTACCTTTGAGTGCTGTGTGGTGAATGTGTTAGTGTACCGTCACTATAATGCCAGGATCCCGTGACACATTTACTACGTGCATCGAGTATTTGAATAAATTCTATTTTTTACGTACAATTATTAAGCAACGGGCAATATAGTATGCCTGGTGTGTCCTTCGAAAAATAGCCATAGCCATTAGCATAGCCATTTTCATAGCCATAGGCATTGCATAGCTTATAGCCTTCCTTAATAAATGGACAATTCAACACAAAAATATTTTTTTCAATTCGAACCGGTAGTTCCTGAGATTAACGCGTTCAAACGAACAAACAAACAAGCTCTTTTAGTTTATAATATTAGTTCTAGACTAGCTGTTGCGCACGACTTCGTTCGTGCATATGAGTTTTTTCCGCGTGAATCCAGATCCTATAAAACTATAAAAAGGTTTGGGTTCTCTGTCGTATATAAAGGCCCACCATTTATTGATTATAGTACATATTTTATCCTTCGGAGGTGACTTGTGTCAGCACAATTTTACACTCTATGCGTCTGTACACCAATCTTCGAAATACGTCCTGAAACGCAACTTAAACGTGTCAAACAAGTAGAGAACAAAATAACCCAAACCCTCTGAGACACGGCAAAAAGACCACGAACATAAGCAAAAAGCTAATGTGATGGACGTTTTAAACCACCGCGAGAGACTCCGTTATGTTCAATAAGGAATTCTTTATAATTCCAACGCACACAAATACCAGCTTTCCGCTTCTGTGATCAAGGTTCGTTGTAAATTGACGGCGAGTATCCAAAACGACCTAAGTAAATTTTGCTTAAAAGCTAAATTGAACTCTGAGTACAGGTGATAAAGTTGTTTTAGCGAGGAGTGACAATTCCATATCCTCGGCGACTCTATAGAATGGGCTGCCCTCAACGCTCGTGTGGACAATGACAAATGGATTGAAAATATAAATGCTACGTAAAATAGACCATCAAAGGAATAGATATACAAAAGCTTGTGGGAATAAAGACTAGAAATATTCCTCTTAAAACACTTTTTACTGTCGAATAATAGGGAAAATGGAAGTATTCGACGACTCTGTTGCTAGTTGGTTGGGTTGCCTGCCAAACGCGGAGTCCCGGGTTCAATAAGTAGATTGATTAGTCCACATTGTGTTCATGTTGGATATGGAATTTGTTTTATGGCCTCAATAAATGGCTGGTTTCCGCCCCTGTGATTAAGGTACGTTGCAAATGACGGCGAGCATTTAAAATGGCGTAAATAAATTTTGCTTACGGAGTAAATTGAACTGTGGGCACAGATAATAAATTTGTTTTTAGCGGGAAATGGAAATCTCATATTCTCGACAACTCATGTATTATGTACTACGTAAACGTAAATAAACAATTTTCAATTATTACTTATCATCATCATCATCATTTCAACCCATCACGGCCCACTATTGAGCACAGGTCTCTACTCAGAATGAGAAGGTTGAGGCCGTAGTCCACCACGCTGGCCAAGTGCGGATTGGCGGACTTATACTTGGACTTGGAAGGTAGTAATAATACTTAGAAGGTATTTGAGAAAAACTATAATCGCTGCTGTTTCTTTAAACCGGTGAATCAAAAAACAATGAACCCTAAAAATATTATAAACCAAAGTTCCCAATTCCAACAACTTAAGCAATCACCGACGATTTCATAAAAATCACTGAATAAATAAATGGTTTGCGGAAAAAGGCTACTGCTTATCTTTGGAATTTAACTTTCGTTAGCTTCAGACAAACTTTAGGAATGTTCCAATATTTTTTTCAACCCTCCACTATGACTGTGAGTTCTAAGTCGAGAGAATCCTTGTTAAAACTTGGGTGTAGGATTACAAAGGAAATAAAACATCTCTTACCCATAACATTTCGCCACGACTCTGATATGCAAATTTAAGTCTTATTTCAACATAATTAGAACTCCAAAGGAAACCTTTAGACTCAGTCGGTTTTAAAGGTTTGGTAAAAAGATAAATTGTTGTTATGATAATAGGTTTTGCGTACAGAACAGATTTTTTGTATCGATTTCATTCTGTTTTTGTTTTTATTCGTTTGTTACTGTTTTGTCTGACTCTACAGTCTCTACACCTCAAAGGGTAAAATGATTATCGGGTTTTGTATGTCTAATCTGAAAGTAACTATGTATTGACGGCCCAAATTCTAGAAACTCGACGAAATATAAAAGAAACACGGGAATTAAAATGTGCAAGCGGGATAAAATTATCTTATGGATAAAATTATGGTATTCGAAATATAATAATTATGGTATATAAAGCAATCGGAAACTCGACATGGGCAGTACAATTTCAGTACAGGAGGACAAGAGAAGAAGAGAGTAAAAAAGAAGAAAATAGAAGTATCGTTAAGTGAAATTCAGTGTCTTGTTGTTGCAGTGCCGTAGCTCTAAACTTGAAGTATGAATTATACCATCTTTTATTTATTGTCCTATGTATCACTATGTGTTATAATATTTAGTCATTTACCTATCTGTCCTCATATTATTATGCAAACACTCACAATTTTTAATTGTTCAACACTTTGAATTATCTACTGAAAATGTTTAGTGTCCGCGGTAAAAGTAAAATAACTTCAAAATCATATGAACCTTATTTTATTACTACAATTTACGACAGAACAGACAACGTAAACTCATCTAAGTCAACGTTAATAATGCAAAGAGCAGGAACTTAGACCATTATCACGAGGTCTTACATTAATTACGCTATATAATTTTGAAGACAATCGTAACTTTTATAATTTTAAACAACGCCTACAATAAGTCGTAAAACACACAATGCTGTGCCATAAACCACATCGCGAATGTACCGCTTTTGGGGAACTGAATAAAGGTCTACGCACACTATATCTCTCCGTTTTTAATCCGATCAAGTTATACATCGGACAGCATCGAAAATCAAGTTTTATAACGTACCTACTAGCTATCCGCCCGCGGCTTCGTCCGCGTGGAATACGTTTAAACTTTACGTTTCGTCCCGTTTGGGATAAAATTTCTAAAAACCCGTTTTTAGTGTTCACTTTTATCATGAAAGAAAGTCTTGTACTTTCAAGTTTTAGGCAGGTACCTACAGTGGTTTTCACTGTGTGTTGATGCCTTTCATACCTACCTACGGCCAACTTCAAGATGACTAAGTAAAATAGTAGGAAATTTTCAACCACGCTGACCGAGTAGGTATTGGGTAACTTCATACACTTTTAAGAACACTATCTTATGTAAGTACTAGTTCTTACTAGCAACTTCGCCTGCGTTAAAGCGTTAAACAGCTTTAAACTACCTGTTGATCCCAATGACTTAGATCAATGCTCAGAGATCGACAAAGTTAAACAACAGCGAGCGCGGTTGGTAGTTGGATGGATGACCGGTAGTGGCAAAATTAGATATATAAGTTTTTCTGTACGTCAGACGGTACTTGAAACCGTCGGTCCTGGCTTTTTTAACGTTGTAACAATTAGTAAGTTATGTCTGAAATAAGGAAATGTTAACATTTCACATAAATATTCAATCTACACTGAAGCGTCGTGGAGCATGTTCTAGAACTTCTCAGTTGTAAAGAGGGATTCATGAGAAATAATGGCCCGTAATGGATGCAAGCAACTTTGCTTTCTAATAAGTACCAGTTCAGTTATAAACATTATTTTTCACAAATCTGCTGGTGTCGTTCTCGAAATTATATTTTTGAAAGCACCGCGGTAAAAAAATGCGAACTCTGAAAAAATTATAGCTTCCCGAGCCAACGGACACATAAATCATAGTAACTGGAATTCCTTTAGAAGATATTCTCAGGCCCTGAAAATTACACTTCTTCCCTTTTCGCGTCGTTAGCACGACTGGACTTGAGGAATGTTTTTATAATTAGCTCTTTTTTGTTGGACAAGAACGTGTTAGGCTTTTTGTTAACTGCGACTTTGCGATTTATCGACTTTATGTCATCAAATTTATTTTTTAATATTAACTTTAGGATAGTCTTGTAGTCTTAAAATAGCTAAAGTTTCAATAGATTTTGCCGTCAGATCATTAATATTTCATCATTAACATCCCTATGGTATGACCGACGATCAAATGTATTTATTGATGCTTTTGATGGCCAAGAAAGAAATAAGAAGAAAAGGAACTTCAGATGTGCATTTAAAACCTTAAATTACCTAACCGTTCTTAACTAACACATTTTAAGCACAGTATAAATATTGCAATATCACTTCAGTGTCCTTTTAATTTTAATTGCAATATTATTACCATATAATTACGATTTCATTGCAATTTTATAACGATATCAACACCTTACTGAATCAGTTTCTCTATTATGCGCCTAAATACAAAAGCCTGTTTCCCTAGACATCAATTCTCACTCATCGCGCAACAGTTGATTTAGTCTGTAAGAAGCCTAATTTGACGTGAAAAATTTCTTCAACTCTATTAACGCTAGTGAAACTTCCAGAGAACCTTTTCACCTTTTCCAAGCTTACATTTTAAATCTGCACGGACATTTTAAAGATGAAAAATGTACAGTCTTGCCTCCTTGCGAGAAATAATACCAAAGTTCTTAAAGATGTTTAATTCGTCGGGAATGTTTTAAAATTCCATGCAATTTGTTCATGAAATTAGTTCATGTAACGGTTTTAACTAACTTCGGTTACGCTTTATTATGAAACTAGTTTCTGCCCGCGGCTTTTCCTGCGTAGAATTCTTTTAAACTTTACCCCCATGTTTTACCCGCTTAGGGGTTGAATTACTAATCTTTTCTTAATGTTCACTTACATCATGAAAGGAACTCATCGACTTCAACATAAAAAAATACAGATAACTCAAAAATTACTAATCAGATGTCGCTCATCAAAATCTGTTCAACCAGAATAAGTAATAATCATAAACCTTTTTTTGAAGTCAGTTAAAAATTTGCTTTGAAAGGAGTACTAAAATTATCTACTAACTTGCAGCTTTATCTAATCTGACATTAACAAGATACCGTAATTAATAGTCAGAAGTACATAATATACAGGTGTTTTACGCACAATTAAATGACGATAGCATGTGTCTCAAAGCCGGGTATTCGCTTTAATTAAACTGTAATACCCCCCGCACATAGAGGTCTTACTATAAATGCGAGTAAGCAAAAAAACAAATAGGTATCTAAGTAAAAATATTTTGAGAAGGTATTAAAATAATTCGATGGAAATCTTTGGAAATGGGCGAAAGATTGATGGCAAAACATCAGTGATAGGTTTAAATTACCTACTCTTTTTAGAAGCTAAAATTTTAGTCCTCAAGGGCAGGAAAACATCTGTGACCATAGTAGAACAAGACTCTTACTAACAATTATTAATTGACCATTAACGACAACTAAGGCCCCTTTCACACTACGCTATTTATTAGCTACGCGACTCCGACGCAATCTAAAGTTCCCCGACACTGAGGCACTTCTCACACAACGCTATTTGCAAGCGACTCGGATCTTGTCAATGTATGAAAGCGACGTGTCTACGATGTGTGTCTGTGCCTGTGCCTGTCAGTGAAAAGTGTCAGATACAGCGAATTTTGGATTGCGTTGCAGTCGCGTAGCTAATAAATAGCGTAGTGTGAGAAGTGACTGACACTGTTTACTGACAGGACACGCATCGTAGACGCGTCGCCTCGTCACCTGGACAACATCCTAGGAGCTTCCTAATAGCGTTGTGTTTAAACGGCCTACCAGGACTTCTTACTAAAAGTCTTTGCTCCAGTAACCACACCTTGTCCTACAAACGAACGAACCAACTAACGTTTTAATACCATTTGCTTACTAAAGTAACCAATATACTTTCCTAACTAAGTAACCAAATACTTTTGGCAAATAGAGATCTCCTGCCAGGCGAATAAATTTTTGTTTCATTTTATTATTTAAATTCAGATTTATATTAAAACTGTAACATTTTAATATTGGTTTTATGTTTGTACACAATAGGTATTTTATAAATAATACTTATGTACCTGTATATATTTTCAGTAAACTTTAATAATTTGACCATGAGTAACTGTTAGTAAGGAAAGGAAATCCTTTGGTTAAAACGATGGCGTAATTGTTCTTTGGAAAAGTGTTAACAAAAACCTAATTCGAATAAAAAAATATTTTTAACAATTTCCAATCATATCGACATTTTGAAAATTCGTTCGTTACCAACCCCAAAATGTTGGAGTTTGTAATTGGAACCCTCAGATGTTTGGAACGTTTATTGAAATCAAAATTGTCAACATCTTAATTGAAATCCTAACAATTTTAACATCTTAAATGAAATCCTGAAAATTTCAAAGCTCTAATTTGGAGTCACGAAAATTTTACGACCCATTATTCGGCTCGTTATTTCAAACGGCTATTTCATTGTACACGCTATGATCAGGGTCTAAGCGAATGGTACAAATAAAATTCCGATAGCGATCCATATTAAAACCTTTCTAGACCCCCAAAAGTAGGGTACATTTTTTGATGAAATTGAAATTTCAAATAGGTTGAAAGGGTTATCTCACGACAAAAAAACTGCTATTGAATAACGCTATTGCGTTGGCTCAACCATTACGAATTCAAATTAAAAAAAAATGCGTGTAATACGGTAAAATAGAAACCATTTTTTGCGATATTTACTCTCAAAATTATGTGCTTATCTATTTTATTTGTGTTTCTCCCGATTGGAATATTGTCTTTTTGAACTTTAGTACTTACATCAAACTTAAACAAGCGAAGAAGTTGCTCCATTCTCGCGCAGACCGAAAGTTTCTTTTCACGGGGTTAAAAATAAAGTGTCTTCCTTCCCGATAGTGCAGCGCGAACAACTAACAAGTGAGATCTATTGATCCCTGTTTGGTAGAGACTACTATTATCATTTTAGTGCACCTTTTGTTCTTATATGTGGTACCATTTGAGGGTACAAAAGTTTAAACAAATTAAATTCCTCGCTTGAGAAGCTAGCTCTAGCTTTAGCTTTGTTGTACCAACCTAGCCCCGTCGCATTCGCACCTCCTACGATTCGCTTCCGATACGCTTCGTGTGCGAAGTTGTACGGAAATTTTCGTGCTCGTAATGCTCTCGTCGCACGTGTGGCTAACGAATATTACGATACGCTACTCTACGCAACGACTCCGTGTGTGAAGGGCTTTAGCCATTGTTCATACCAAACATATTGTCGGTCGCTGACTAAGCGCATTACGCAGTTTATTGTTATTCCATATATTTTCAACTTCTCGTTCACACCAAACCGATCATACGCAAACTGAGTACACGTTCATATTGAGGCTGACAGTAAGCATACTCACAGTCGGCGGCGGACAATACGTTGGTGTGAACGATGCCTTAGTCTAGAAAGTTAGAGTACATAATAGTTCACCAGTGATGAGTGGTACATAAATAAAAAATGCGTGAGCGTCGTAGAACACTTTTATTGTTGCCCTTTATCTGTGACATTTGAACTTCTGACATACCTCACCTCACCAGACCCGATAACTAGCACTTTATTGGCTGCAATTAATAAAACCGATAGACCAATTAGTCCGCATCTATGACTGGGCTTTACATTTTCTAGCTTCCATCCATGCCGTGTGATATGGAACTTCGTTTCAATCATTAAAATAGTATTAGTGAAAGATAAATTTGAATTATATTTTATTAACATTAATTTACCCCCCGAATGGCGCAAATGTTTACATGCTAGTTTGCTGTTCCAAGGGTTCTGCGTTCGATTCCCAGCGAGGCGAAAATTTTAAAACTCATAATTTCAGCTCTCGGTTTGGATATTCAAAGTCAAAGTCAAAGTCAAATCCATGGCACCCACTACACAGACAATCCTAGTATGGGACTATGAGTGTCTAGCGTTAAAAATATAACAGTCGAAGCACCAATTGCTAGCCCAAAGCAGCGCAAAAGCTTTGGAATAATTTATAGTTTGTAATTTAACTCAGGCGGTGTCGACAGTATTCGTAGTCGCAGAGCTACGAACGGCAACAATAGCTTCGTTGTACTGCCAATTTAATACAATAGCTTTATTAATTGTAACTGACGGTAAAATATTAGCGGGGAAAGGTTATTTTAAGTAATTAACCAGATGTAACCACTGGGGCTTACATAAGGCCGTGGAGCCGATCACACTTTTATGAGGCGACCATTTCAGTGATCAAGGTTGCCAACGCATCTGTGACCAAATTAAGATGAAGTTTATGATAACAATTACTAATTGGACTATTACTTACATTAACTAACAGAACTAACTATCACTAACAGTCCCTGTTCTCACACTTATTAACAAACGAAGCAACTAATATTCTAACACCATCTGTTAAGTGGACTAACCACCATCCTAGTCCCTAAATTAGGTCTTGTTCTAAGTCGGTTACAGTTGCCATGGGCGGAAGTGGAAGGGTGGTGCTGCACGATTTTTTGCTTCCTAAATTTCATAAAAAAGAGAACTAAGGTGGCCGAGTTAAAACGCACGCAACCCTAATTTTCAAAGTTTAAAAAATATCACTTGCTTCGGTGAAGGAAAACATCAACAGGAAACCTGCACACGTGAGAATTTTCTTTAATGTTATCAAATGTAAGTGAAGTCTGCCAGTTGCACTTGGTCAGCGTGGTGGACTTTGGCCTGTACCGTTTACATTGAGATTGAGAGGAGACCTGTGCCCAGTAGTGAGTTTTATTATCTCGGTCGATTCATAAATAACCGACGTAAGGCGCTTAACTATCGCTTGCGTCCTGTCTACTTGTTCTTAATTTTTCATTTTTCGCAGCGTCCTACATATCTGTAAATACTAAACTTCCTTTCATGAAACCTAGTTAAAACAAAAGCTACTTTATTTCCGGGCAATAAGTTTCATATCTCTTAGTAAAATTTTTGTATTAGACCCTGATATTTTCTTCTTGATCTTAATAAAGTCACCATCACGCGCATATGTTACTCGATTTGCTTGTATTAAATTTGACTAAATCTCAGTTAAGTGACTAAGAAGGTATAATCTAGAGTTTTGAGGGTGGAAAAGAGGAACTTTTAGACAATGAAAATTTTACAACTTTTTGCTAGCCTGAAGAGCTAACGTAAAAGCAGACGAGCCACCTGATGTTTAGTGGTCATTGTCGCCTATGTACACGAACAACCACAGGAGAGACTTCAATATAATGCTGGCCCTAAAGTTGTCACAGTGCAACGAGATAACGTATCATTTTTGTTACACCTTTATTATCTTACTCTGTATGTACGAGTTTATAACGGAAATCAGCCTAATTTTCACCCACTTAAACAAGTCCGATGAACTCAAAAGTTTGCACAGACGTCAAGGGTCTATTATGACATTTGTATGACAAACATGCATAAATAGCGTGCTCAGAATTTGCTCCTGGCAAGAGAGCTCCTCAACGGATAACGGCGTAATGTATGTATTTATTTTATTATTTATACTTCAGTTAAGTAGCTTTATACAACGATATTTTAGTTTTTTAAACTATTGATTTACTTTTAACTTTCTTTAGTAGGTAAAGGTTAATCTGTTTTTTACTAGGTATGTAGATTTCAGAGATGTATGTATCTAATAACATAGAAGTATTTAAATAACGTTATCTTCGTCTTAATTATATAAAAAGTTAGACATTGCTAAAGATACGAAGCTATCAATTAGTCTTTGAGGATCTCTCAGTAACCGAATTAAAGTTTACTAGAATTAATGAGAGTTCATACTTCATACGAATCCTTTTACGACCGTAAAACTTGAGCGGGTAAGGCAGTATAATGTGGATTACAACCGTAAAGCCCTAATTTACGACTTCACTAATTCTCTTAGAAGTCTTAAGTCACACGTAATAAAATTTTTGAACAATGCGTGGTAGATTTTCTGATTACCTATTATTCATCACCATGAAGCGATGATAGCCTGGTTAAGGATTCGGCCTCCTACTCTAGGGGTCTGGATTCGAATCCCAGGGCACGCACATCTGACATTTCGGAGCTATGTGCGTTTTAAGCACCATATCACTTGCGGAACGGTGAAGGAAAATATCGCGAGGAAACCTGTATGCCGGAGAGTTCGCTAAACTCAAAGGTGAAGTCCGCCAATCCGCACTTGGCCAGCGTGCCCTGGGATTCGAACCCGGATCCTCCGAATAAGAGACCGGATTCTGAACCACTACGCTATCACCGCTACGCTAGGGCATACACATAAAAATACAGTCGAATTGAGCACCTTCTTCTTTTACGATGTCGGGTAAATATCAATATGTTTCCTATTCATTACTTCACCTATATCATATAGACACGACGGTTTCGTACTAGTCTGGTATCTGTTCTTCCAATTTACCGACATGACCTTTTCATTCGCTAGTTGTGTCACAGTATTTTTGGATACCTACATTCTAACGATCTGATAACCTTCCTACATGATATGAATTCAGTTCTCGCGTAGGTATTTCAATATGTCAAGGTTTTATTTTTCTAAATAAATCATCTTTTATCTCTTATCACAACAGAAATAAATTTCAAAATCAACAGCAAACTGCCTTTGTTGCGAAGCTTGTAAAATTTTCTTAAATTATACTTATTTCATATATTTTTAGGTAAATTCTATTAAATTATTCCTCGCCGCGACTCCACGGTCCATTTGCCGTATAAAGCGACAAGCAGGGACAATTAATATAATATGAACATGTCTTTGAATGTCTATAGTTTATCACGGCTCTGGTCCTAGGATACTGCTAGGTATATTGCATAAAATTGGAGATTCTGTGAAAAAATTGTACTTCATTAATGATTTAGCAGCACTTGTTGTAGTATTGCGATAAATGGATATCTTTCTTATTCATGGAACGAATTTTGGTCCTTAAATTGTGAAATGAAGTAGGCATTAGATTTATTACGGCGCCTCAAATTAATGACTACCTATCTCACGAGTGCGTGTACTTGTAGGAACAGTTTATTGAGTGCAAATATTGATAACATGGCAATTATAAACCGCTTCGTGGTTTTATTAATCTTAGTTGGAAAAATATAAAACGCTATATAAAATGTCATGCAGTAGGTATTTCGTGATGTCCGGGCAAACGCAAACAGACAAAAATTCTAAAAATAATATTTTGGTTTCTGTTGATTTTGGCCTTTCATTCATTTTATTTATCGAAATATCCCAGATGACGGACAAAAACCACTTACATTTTTATTATAAGTATTGATAACATCGAAGTCATTTTAAAAGAAAAGTGTCTGTCCAGTGAGCGAAAGTTTATGAAAATTGTTGAACGCATTTTCCTCTGCGCTCTTCCTCAATTCTTTCCTTTTGTAGAACGATTTTATGAAAATATACTTATTATGAAATATTAAAATTTTTAAAATATTGATGCTTGTAACAAGATGCGTTATTACGCGAAGAATCTTCACGGTATTTGTAATATTATAACTAAACTAAATTAACCAGACACTTTTAACCAATATGTCTACATTCACTAAAAAGTTTATATTATTAGAAAACAACTTTTGTTTGTTACACTGTTTTTAGCTGCGACTAACTCAGTCCTCAAGATCAGCAACGCATCTGTGATCGAGAGTCTTGTTCTGGGTTGATCACAGTTGTTAAAGGAGGCAGCGGGAGGATGGTGCTGCTTGCTCATTACCAAAGCAATGCATTCGCGCGCAGGCAGTTGGTAATGAGGCAGTTCCTCTCTCTCCGTAATTGACTCGTTTATCACTCGCCCATAAAAACTCAGTACAGCAACTACAAAAGAAAATCCTTAGTCTTAATCAGTAGTTTAACTGACTTAATCTCTAGTTAGACTTACTAATGCCCGGCTAATATTCTACTAATTGGCAGAAAGGCCTAAATCCAGACGTCAATAAAAGTCGAGCGTAAGAAATTAGGCTGATCCGACAAAGGACGAGATTATCAGGTACGATATAAAACTAGCTAGACATAGTTTTGGGTTCCGTAGTTTATTTTGGCTTTAACCTATTTTTTACCACCATGGCACAAAAATGGTACGACTCTCTCCTCATAAGACGTGCAGCATACTCCATCATTTTGTTCCAGGGCGGTTGGTGGATGTTAATGTTAGTGAAGGGTTAGTGGTCAAACTAAGTGTAGGAGGTTTAATGTTAAGGCCCCCGATATAGGTAAATAATTTCTATGTGAAGGTAGCAATCCGTATCCAAAGGCTTTCCACCGTTTTCCAACGTCGGCTTATGTTGCCTATTGACGCAAGTAAATATTCGAGTTTATTTTATTTCCATTCTATCAAGAAATAGGCATAATTTGGTTATGTCCTCAAATCGCCCACGCATGACGATTTCAGACGAGGGTCCTATCATCCTGAATCAAATATAGCTTTCACACATTGGCATTATTGAATAAAGAGGATTACTTACAATAATAAGAAAAATATTACCACCATTTCATCTCCCTTATTTTTTAAAGATTTTTTACCACTGTATTCTATTATAATTAGGTAATAACAATTTTTAAAATACTAAGTAGTAATTTCAGGGCTAAACGAGTTTAAATGGGATGGATGAATATAACGAAAAATTGTAATTTGTTCCTTATTGATTAAGGAACCCTAAAAATAAGCAAATCATCCTAGATAAACTTCTTATTAGTGGGAAAGCGTCTGAAAAGAGATCTATAATTAATGTTCATTTATTCCATTAATTTGGTAAACTGTTATTTAAATACCTAATGTTTCATCACAGCTGTAGGTATGTACCTGCATTCAAGTTTAAGTAGATATTTGCAAGTCTGTTGCCCTCAAGTGTTTGAGTTTATAGTTAGTAAACATCCGCTAAAGGATTTTGTCATATTCCAATAGGGGTTGAAAGTTTGTGTGAAATTGTCATGGGCGGCAGTGGAACGGTGGTGTTGCCGGCACATTTGCTTTCAGATTCCATAAAAAAATCGTCGACATCACTATTAACATTGGCCAATATGATTATTGTCAGAAATAATGAAAAACCTGCATCAACCCTCAAAATAACCTTTAAGAGGGTAAACTTAGGGAAGCTTTGTTTGTAGGTATATTAATAGGGTTTCGTTTGTCACTTTTGGGTACGGAACCCTAACAAAAAAATATAATTTGATACTTAAATTACTTTCAAAACGTTTGAATATCGTTTTTCCTCCCACAGATTCCTATATAATGGACATAATAATCGCTTTTTGCGGCAGAAATTGGTGTGACGTCGATACCAGGGAAACCTACCGAATAATGTCAGAAGAAGTTGGATTATTACGCTTAGGGCTATTACGGTGGCGCAGACGAGCTACTCTACGATTTAAAACTATTATAATTTAAAACAGCCCCCCTAGACAAATGGCAAACGCTTCGAATCTATTCTATATCGACAATCGTTTGCGCCTTAGCAATATCGTTCTTCGGTTGGTAGCCAAATGGCCTACGAGATATCGAACGCTTATTCTATTCGATCGCTACGAAAAATAACAAATATAGTTATGGTTTCGTTCGTAAACGTCATACAAGTGCAATGCCACAAACTTATCTGACCCGTTAAGGGAGGCGCTACTGTCTTTGTCTTTGTCTGACAACAGTATAACATTTGCATTAGTTCCAATTTTGTCCACCGGGTCCGATAAGTTTGTGGCACTGTACCAGTCAGTGGTTTGGTGTTCTGAAGTGTGCTGGCGCTAAATTCGAACTTGAAGCAAATTGAGTGAGTCAGTATACGAAGTTTTTTTCCATAATTGGTAAGCAGAAATAATATACAATTAATCTACTTGTATAGGTTCTTACTCCTACTATTTCAACACGTACCTAATGTTTTTTAAAAATATTCAAGAGTTGAAATTTTTAGGTATGTACATACCTACTATAAATACCTACTTTTTAAAATTGTGGGAAATTGAAAAATTTAAGTAAGATTATTTTTCTTGTTTTAATCATGGAACCGAGGTTACGAGTTAGTCCAGAACAATTCTCGCTTCTTTTAGATTTTATGGAAAGGTATAAATTATTAATTTAAAAAACACATTCCTTCAATTGTAATCGAAATCATTAAATATACGCCATTTTGTAGCGTTATCTACAAGAGTTTGGCGTTCGCTTAGTTTCGCACGCTTTCAGTCGAACTTAATGTCAAAACTGCCGTTTGGCTACGAATTTGACACGACTAAACGTACTATTCAGACGTTTCGTTACATCGAATAGATAACGATGACATTTGGCTACCAATTTTCATTTCTATGCGTCAGATCGAAATATTTAGCGTAAGCTTACGTCATTCCCATACATTCAGTATTCTATTCTACTAACGTTTGTGCCACTTGTCTAGGCCCCCTGATATTTTAACAAAGAAAACTCGACTTCAACACCGACATAACAAACTGAGAACATTATCAACATAATCCAAGTCAATAGAATACGCAGTTTTAAGGATAACTCAAAAATGAATCGTCAGATGTCGCTAAAATGGAATACAAGCTTTATAATATAAAAATGATCAAAATCGACACACTGAAAAAGTTTTAACTAATGAAGACTTTGGTAAGCAAAAGATGTTTTTAATAACGTTATTTGATTATTAGTTCTAAGGTTCGTTAGTAATACTTTTGTTGCTAGGAAGTTAAAAATGTATTGTTAGTAAACTCTTACTCGTTCTAAATCGATCATAAATACACATATTCTTCTTCACGCATAGAATAGGTAGTATTACCTACTCATTGAGATGACTATGTACTAAAGTACAATGGTATTACTATTATTAACAAGCTATGCGTATAGAATAGCAACGAGAGATACGACATAAGCATAACAGATGAAATCAGAACTCTCATATTCACCATTCACGTAACAGTAGGTACGTTCTTGTAATAAGGCCCTACAAAGTATAAATAGGGTACGTGACTTGCCTATAGAAATGTATGAACAACGTGACAGCTTGAAAGGTGGTAAATATTCAGTAATACGAGGTATATTATTCGAACTTCGAAGTGAAATCCAAATGATATTGATCCTAATGATAATGATAAATGATCCTATTATATCAGACTAGCCTGACTAGCTTTGTCCCCTCAGCTTCGCCCGCGTAGATTTTTTTTTTTCAAATTACCCCCTTAATTTTAAAGGGGCAGGGCCCCACCCTGCCCCTTTAAATAAAGGGGGAAAATTGCATGCCAAATTTCAGCTTCCTGCGTTCCGTAGTTTCAGCTCTGCGGTGTCTGCTAGTTATGGCTGCTGTAAGCGGGCGTGCGAGGCGTGCACTGCACGCAGGTGGCATGTACGAGTGTCCTTTTAATTTTGAGTGTTGCTTTATAACTTTGTACTTGGTGACTAGATTTTGATAAGTCTGCTTTTGCTCGAAAGCTAATGCTTCAAGTGTACCTCTATAAATTTGAGTGACTAAATTGAACTAAGAGCACAAGTAATAAATTTGTTGTTAGCGGGAAGTCTATATATATTCTCGGTGGCTCAAGTATATGTAGGCTACGATGTCTATTAATTAAATAAATAAACACAATAGGATTCCCTGTGTCGAGGTTGCATGGACAACACACAAGAGAAGGATACGCACGCAGACCGACAACGGAAATTAAAACTCATCATTCAAACCGCTTTGCTGGGATTCGAACCCAGGTCCCTTGGAACCGCAATCCGGCATGTTAACCATTGCGCTATTCAGGTCGGCAATTGAAACACAACATTATTTTATTTACTTAAAAAACGTAAATTAACATTAACTACTGCGTGATAAAGTATCCAGTGTGTAGTGCCGATTTCTCCCCGACACGCTTAACTAGTGAAGTTTAACGGAGCGATTAGCGAGTTTGAGCACTAGTTTAAATACTAACCAGTAGTTGTTTTAACTTGTATCGCCTGGGGATAAGCTTCGGCTTACGCGCTTTTATCGTTTCAACGTCGAAAATATACAGCGAATATTGTCGTAAAACTATGCCGTTAAAATTATGTTTTACTGATAGCCGATTTCGCTTTGGGAAAGTTATGCCTTAATTACAATATGGACGTCAGTATATGAAACTAGCTGTAGCCCGTGGATTTGCACGCGTGGAAGTAGATTTTAATGATTTTCATACAAACTTTCAAACCATACTTGACCCACTTAGGGGTGGAATGTGACAAAATCTCCCTGCAAAATTTGATCTTCATACTCGTACGTCATGTCAATTAAAAGATCTCGTTTATAGTCATAAGTTTTCCCAAGAGCACTTAAGTGCACTTATATGTCTAGATTGTCTAGCCTAAAATTATAATTTTATGGAAGTTCCCGCGTCACATTACCATTGCCGTAATAAACTCTAGAATGTCAGGTCTATAGGGAACTATAAGAAAATTATAGGGTTGATGCTATGATGATAATTATAATATTACTACTTAGGTGTGTGTTTCTCAACGAAAATTAACGGGTCCAATATTAGCAACCCCCGTAGTATGGTTGGTTGGTACCATTGACTTGCAGCAGCAGTATATACATAACTAGCGACCCGCTCCGGCTTCGCACGGGTGCAATAACTATTTAATGGATGTCATTATAGGTACATATAAACCTTCCTCTTGAATCACTCTATCTATTAAAAAAACCGCATCAAAATGCGTTGCGTAGTTTTAAAGATTTAAGGACACAAAGGTACAGAGAAAGCGACTTTGTTTTATACTATGTAGTGATACTTATGTCACTTTAAAAGCCCGATCCACGGTGATTCCTAAGATTAATCATAAGATGCACCAACATGAAATTGTGAATGTGCCACAAAAATGAGTTGGTAAGTGTGAAACAAAAAGTGACAATTTTTTGGGCCTTTACCAATCAATTTTTTGTTTGTAATCAGCAATAAGGACTATTCATGCACCTAAAATTCTATTTATTAAAAATAGTCCACCCAGTGCCGACGTAATTACATTTTTTCGTCGTTCATTCCTATTAAAATTCCACTGGATACATTTCGGTGTTTAATTAAATTTTATTCCATGTTAGTTACAATGAAATACATATTACAAGAGAAATATTGTTTTTAAACGATTTTATTTAACTATCAATGTACGTTTGTTTATTGGTAGGTAGTATGTTTATACATATTTGAGAAAATCTTGCTCCCTGAATAAAAACTACTTCCTTTACCTCTACGGACTTGATATTGGCGATAAAATGCAACTTTATGACAAGCATGTCCGAATACCTACTACGCTCAATATTGGCTCCAGACAAGAGAACTCTCAATGCCCAACCGTGACTAAATTTGCATGTTATATAATATATTATGTATTTAACTTCAAATTGAAACTCAAGGTCATTTATTTGTAGGGTTAAGTACCTACCTACCATATACAAAAAACATACAAAAGACCTAATAAACTTGTGAGTGACCTGACTTAATGTACCTATAAGACACTCCATGTGAACTAGACCGAGTTTCAAACAGATCCATCTCAATCTCCATCGGCATCCGTCTAAAATGTCCCAGAACAGGTGCATGGAGATTGCCTAGTATATAATGCCTAGTATAAATAATACCTTGCCTAGTATAAACACCGGAATTATGGATAGTACGCTACAATGTTGTTACGCCGATATGACCCCATCATTAACTTCAAGACTTCTCTTACCGCGCTTTGGTCGAAGCACTGGGTCGAAGTAAAAAGTTGTTTTAAATTACTATGGCCGGTCAGTTTCGCGGGAATACGCGTATCCTCAAGTAAGTATAGAACGACCTTCGAAATAATAATGCGAAGTTTTTGAAATATTCAGTTTCATAAGCTGTCAAAACTGTGACGGGGTTTAGCATCAGAGCGTGAACCACGAACCTTCGCAGTCTACTTACTACACATTCGTCTAAACGTTCGTGTGCATCAAAATGAATAGTTAACTTAGTTATATCGTTCTATTAATTATAGTTAATGCGGATAATTTTAATTTGAGATTTAAAACTTCATACCAAACTTTTTGGGAACACGAAAAAATTCTCACGAATTTTGTAATCACAATCTAATTACGACCGTCCATCTAAGCCTTTCTTCTAACGGTCTTTTAAAAGTAATTTCAATGTCGAAATCTAATTATCGAAGTTTATAACACTCCAGTTATATTTAAATATCAAACAGAGTAAATGAAGTTCTGAACAGACATAAATTCTTTAACAAACTTAGTAGTCGGTGGGTAGTCCAAATTTTCATATTTTATTGTTTAATCAACAACTTTGGATTCTGGATAAGTTTCAAAGGATAGAGTAATTCATAGTAATTTATTTGTCGTATTGAGTTAATAGTTAACAGCCCAAAATTGTAGGTGCAAATTACTTCTCAAACCCTTTCCTTTTCAAACTCTTGTGTCCGAGATACACGATGGTAAAGTAATCCTCCTCCCTTAAAATTTCACCACTCTTACCGGGCCTATGCCCTCTAAATCCAAACCGGTGTTTTTTTATTATAAACTAGCTTTTGCCAGCGGCTTCGCCCGCGTGAATTTCGTTTAAACTTCACCCCTTTATTTCACCCACTTAAGTGTCATAAACGTAAGAGTAGATAAAATATAGGTATACTTAATCAGAAAGCTTCGAACTGCTAAGCTATCGGGAGTTACACGTGTTATTGTGAGTCAACCATAAAAGATAGACATATGCTGTCGTGGAATATTTTTTATATAATTTTAAGGAGAACATTTCCGTCATACATGATTTCTGTGTAGCTTTAACCATTAAGGTTGCACACGCGACGGAAGCTTAAAAAATGGAGTAACTTCTCCCGTTTCCCCAACATTTCCCTTCACTGCTCTGCTCCTATTGATTGTAGCGTGATGAAAAGTATACTATAACCAGCGCGGGAGTATGAAAAATAATTGTACCAAGTTTCGTTAAAATCCGTCGAGTAGTTTTTGTTTCTATAACGGTTATACATCAGACAGACAGACAGACAGACAAAAATTTATTAATTAATAATAATTACTCTCTACAGATTTATTATAAGTATATGATAGTTATTTTGGAAATATATTTAATGTACAGAATTGACCTCTCTACAGATTTATTATAAGTATATAGATAGATAGATAATTGTAGATACCTATTAGATATTACTCTTGGACATCGGGTACTCTTGCAAGCTAATACTTAATTTAAATCACATAGTGAGGTACCTAAACAGTTATTTTTGTATATTGTTTAATAAAAATAGGGCAAACAGACGGAATAACTTTAAAAATGAGATTTCACATTTATTACAAAATATATGCTCACCATCACATAGCCGACTCCCGACTAGCCTATTTGGTATTGGTCACAATAAAAATCAAAAAGCCCGTACATGTCCTTAGTATGGAGGTGCTGGGACTCGAACCCAGGACTTTCAGCATGCGAAGCAGACACTCTACCACTGAGTTACACCCCCGGTAATAAAGTGGACGAATGTTCGAAACCGATTTATCGTTGAGGTTCGCGCATGCGTGTGTTTAAGATGAAATGTACGCCTCATTTACGAATAGATACTCGAATCCTCGACGGAAACGACAGAGGGCTCTATTTTTGAATGACTCGTCTTGCGAGTAGAGTAGCAGTCGCAAGCTAAAATATGAAATTTGATCTACATTCGAAACGTGCACTTGTCGCTAGTTTATAATTTTAACAGTATTTGTCGTTTTCCGTTCCTCACGCGGGCGAAACCGCGGGCAAAAACTAGTTATACGTATTTTATCTGTTCTCGGAAAACTGAGCACGATCAATCATATTCTGATATCATCTAAATACGGAAAAAGCTAATGCGGTCGCTAGACAAACAGACAGAATCATGTTCGCAAAAATAAAGGAAGTACTTTCGTTTCACGATCGAACAATCCCTACAAAACCGCGATGAGTCTATACAAGCATCTTCCCGCCCTAGAGTAAATATTAACTTGACACCCCGACATTTTGTGAGAATTCAATTTGTACTGACTTTCTATTTTTTGTGGGCTTATTTTCGTAAATATAGCTTTTGATAAATAAAAGATAAGGTAAGATTTAGCTACACACCTACTTTTTATTATATTTTCGCCCCTAATTTACTTAGTGAAGATTTAGTGAAGATTTGTGTACTTTGATTTATTTTTATAATTTTGTACGGTTCTTATTGGATGATTTTGTTACACTGGACGAAAAAATGCAAAAGGCGTAAAGGCACTGGCTGTAAATACTTATATGCAATGTGAATGTTGGCTACAACTCATTAATTACCTATGTACTATAGAGTAAAAATCTCTCTCTTTGAAATGACCTAGAGCCATCCAAGGGTTTTCGTCATGGTTTAACGAGTGTTATTTAATGAAACTTGTTAAGTTTCAGCGACTTAATGTGCTCTCTGGAGCTCATAAACGCTCAAGAAAATTTTCCACCCCTATTTATCGATAAATAATTAATAATGCATAGCGACGCCGTTCCGTATAAAATCCGCAATTGAAAAGGTAACCCGAATGAACAGAATATAATCTTAACAATATAATTCAGTTTGAAATAACAGTACGTTAGTGCAAATTCAAACTTAAATTTACTATCGATCACTAACGATCAACGCAGTGCACTATCAGCACTTCAATTTAATATAAATTAACAGAAACCACGAAGAAACGACAAAGCTTTAAGGTTCATTACAGTTAACTAGAACTATTGTGCAAGTAACGCCAGTCATTATACCGTGTAATGAGGAGCTCTGCGCGTTGTTATTTTTACACTGTCATTATACAGAGGAAGAGAAGTTTCCTGACACAGTTTTTGTCCTGGAATTTGCATCGCTGACGGCTCGAGAGGTGCCTGGTAAAAGAACCTTATGATTTATTTATTTCGGAACAATGGAGGTCCTTCCGTATGACCTATTTTAACACAAGAACTGGAAAGAGATAGCTATGTGCTATCTGTTTGTTTTATGCGATGGTTCTGTAGACTTTGAACATGTAGGTAGACTGAATGCTACTGTACCGCCGCATTAACAAAGAAAATACAAACTTTATCAAATAGCTCAAAAACTATTCGTTAGATGTCGCTCAAATTAAAATCGGCAAAACTACAAAGATCAGCTTTTGAAAATAAAAGAATCATCAAAATTGCCGTGCTCAGTAGAGGGCCATTAATGGAACGACGATATTATCCCTTGGGCCCTTAAAGAAAATGATTACCAGTTATTTCTTTTTATGACAAAAAAGCCTTTATACTTTTATCTCGTAAAATATTCTATGGTAAAATAAAAGGAGCTAATTAAATAATATAACGCACATCGCTCCATTGACTATTGAATAATATTTTTGAACGTCAATTCACTTTTTAATCATCTCACTTTTACAGGCACAAAATTATTGTAGTATATGAATGGGCATTTTAGATGGTGTGCTTTTGATTATTATTATCATGAGATATCTTAAATTGGTCCACAGCCTCTCGGGATGCACAGATCCAAGCCAATTATACTTGATAGGCATTTTCGATTACCAAGTTTTCTATAGAAATAAATTGAATGAACCAATTGCTTTTAAATTTATGAATAAGCAATGAGGAGACGAGTCTCGATGATAAAAATTATAGTAGTTTTTCACGTAAATAAAATGAGTTGAAAGATATTTTATGTGAAACGGTTTTATTGTTAAAAAAATGGAATAACTTTAGATATGATAAAAATACTAATAGCTAAATGTAATAATTATAATAAGTAAGTACTAGTTATAGCCATCATCCCACTCTCCCTATGAACCCAGGGCTAATCTTAACCAAAGGAATTTCTCAATTTGACTAGATTTTTTATGTGTGCTAACTCATATCTTTGTATTGGATGATTGGATTTTTATATTCTTTTAGTCAAAAGATAGTAGGTACTCGTCGTCACGTCCTATATAACTTTTGACGACATCTGACGGATAGTTTTTAAGTTATTCGTAATAATGTGTACCAATAAGCGTATATCTATGAATGGACTCAACCAATGGCATACATTCCTATTTCCGTCACACAAAAATCTTACACTTTAGATTTTCTAGCTTCTATCTTGCGATAAAGAACTTCATACCACAAACCACTAGGTGTTACGTGTATTCGTTTATCTTAACGTAAAAAAGCCGTACTCGTAGTTCGTGAACTTGTTATAGCACGACGATAAGGGTGCCTTTCCACCAGACATGTGCTATGCTACGTTGCTAAGGATGCGTTTGAGATCTACCAATCACATAAATTGGCCCGCCTAGAAGCCGCCTGAGGGCTGAATGTGATTGGTGGATGGCAAACGCATCCTTAGCAACGTAGCATAACACATCTCTGGTGGAAAGGCACCCTAAATGTCAGACGTCGACATTAACATCGTTGAGAAATTTCGTGAGATTTTCATACTAACGCTGAACGAATTACAATGAACCGGATGTGTGAGACAATGCCAGTCCCCGGATGTACGTGACGTGAGAGGGAATGGGATCCGGCCACTTTCATTTAAAAATTCTTCTTACACGTAATCAGGGATGTTGTCTTCTTACCCGTATCCGTTTTCATATCCGAATTAAAAGTCATTGTAGAATTAAATAACTTTTAACAAAAAACAACTTCAAAATCAACACAACAACTCGTACAAATTTCGATATTTTCATTTGAATTGTGATACTAGAAGTAGCATGGAATTTAAATTTTACAATCATTAAATTTGTAATTGCCTTTTACAATTTTTCAATTGAAATTATCTAAAAGAAAAGGGTAAATCATAAAATATAATCTAAATAATTTGATGGTGGTAATCAATTCCGGTAAAATATAATCCGTATCCAGATCCGAAATATTGTACCTTTAACATCCCTTTCGAAAATCTCCTTGTCTCACTTATGCCCAGTTTCCATGATAACCTATCCTCGCGGTCGGTCTCAAGTCTCAACGGCCTAATCTACCTATTATCTATCCGAATCTTTTTCTACGAAGGTCACATAATAAGTTTGAGATTATCGAAATTTAATCATTGAACGTGTCCCTATTTCATATTTTTTAAGAAAAAAAATATTTGAAAATAGAACTCAGAATTTCGCTCAAGTTTTTAAAGTAAGAATGCAATTTTTTTTCTTTGACTTTGGTCTAAATCCTACCAGTTACCAGTCGTTCAGAGACTTTTGTCTACTGAAGGTTGTTGGGATGAATCAATTTATTCCAGACACAGGGTCCGGTATTATGATTTTAGTTAACTATTCCTTTTGGAGCAATACAAAACAATAAATGAATCACACATCAAAACGGAAATCTACTACGGTCCGTTTTTCTCGATCGTTTTTGCCGCGAACCTGAGCGCTTTGACATGGGGCTCTTCAAGAAAGGTGTAAAAAGAGTTCTCCTTCAAGGCCGGCGTTGCACTGGTGACTCCCCTGGTGTTGCTCGTGTCGATAGGCGACGATGACCTGATGACTTACCATCAGGTGGCACGTCTGCTTTTAGGTCAGCCCTTCAGGCTATAAAAAAAATCCACCAACCTTGGTTCTGTTGTGTAACGTCTGTCGATATGACGCCGAGATGGTTTTGCTTATTATATTCTGCGTGTGCACCAGTTGACTTAAACTACACTACACGGTAGTTACACGTATAGAAATGCGACGAAATATTCTTTCGTTGTTGGATTGCCAAACAGCTCGAAATTAAGTAAAGGAAAAGAACGAATTGCAGCATGCCGAAGGGCTCGCTTCACGAACGCGTGAGCACCGACCGGGACGACTCGTGAAACAGCACAGCGTGCGCCATCGGCGTTTTGTGCACACGACTTACAACAAAGGAGGGTAGAAATCAAATTAATGCGAAACATTTTATCCAATGCAAATGTATTTCCAAAATCAAAATAATATTATTAGATAGTACGGAACAAGTGAGCTTTTAGTCCAATGAAAACTTACATTTACTTGTAAGTATTTATCATAGGACATTATTTTTTAGCTTTAAGCTAAATCCAATTTGTAGGGTTAAAAGATATCCCGTGGTCGCCATCTTCGAAACTGGCAGCAATTAGAGCAAGTTTTACAGTTTATCTAGCAAACTATTGGCATGTATAAAAGTAAAAACTTTTCGTTAGTGTTTCGTTTCATTGTAACAAATGGTCATAAGCTGAGAAAGTCTGTAGTCAGCCATGCCGATCTTTTGTTTACTCGATTTTGTTCAAACTCGTAGAAATCGATTAACCGAACTAGTTGTAGTCCTTGAGTATCCGGATAATCAAATATGCGAATAAACAAATATATGAAAAAAGCGATTTTTGTGCATATATTATGTTAGTTCTGATAATCGCGAATCCGTATAACCGAGAGCCAAATAATCGAGTTTCTACTAAATTCAAATACAACCATTCACCTGTAAGTCTGTTATATAACAGTGTGGAACTTGTGCCAGAGGGAAATTTGGCTGAGAGTGATGGATGGATAAAGACGCAGCACTCCCCCTCCCTCCCTCTATGCCCTCCTTTCTATTCAATTGCCTATTACAATAAAAAGCCTATGGGCTCGAAAATCGTTACTCTGAAAAAATATAGGACGCATCGTAAGCCGTTACATATTTTACAGCTTACAAATCGGGGTGTGAAAGATTTATTGGTCGTAACCAGAATTTTACCGTTTACGAGTCATGGTTAGATTGGCTATATTACAAATCAGAGGTATTGCGAGACTCAAGAAAAAATTCTGTAGGCACGTTTGCTATTATAATAGAATACCTATATATATTTTATTCCTATTTTATACCTCTATTATATCCTACTCCTACTAATATTATAAATGCGAAAGTTTGTAAGGATGTATGTGAGTGAGTGAGTGAGTGAGTGAGTGAGTGTGTGTGTGGGTTTGTTACTCTTTCACACAAAAACTACTGAACGGATTTTCATGAAACTTTGCAGTAATATAGCTTAGACATCGGAATAACATAATTTGTTAATATTTATAGAGATTTTTGAAGGGTCTGGTTCCCCGAAGCGAAGCGAGGGCGGATTTACTATATTTTATAATAGAATAGGTACCTATCCGACTTAGTTATCGAATTTATTTGAGGGGTTAAAATTTCTTAGTCATATCATTGTCATTGCAAATTTGCAACCCATCATGGCCCAGTATTGAGCACGGGTCTCTTTTCACAATGAAAAAGTAAGGCCATAGTCTTCCACGCTGGACAAAAATGTTTGGTGCGATTTGATGTTGAATCAAAGCTTAAGTTTAACGTGCCTTTCGTATTACCAAATTACAATCACCTTACTTTTGGCGCAGCTATTGTCTCAAACTGTATGAAAAGTTTTTGCCAAAAACCCATTTATGTCAGATTCCCTCGTTTGAAACAATAATTTAATTTTTTTTTATTAAAAGTACTTATCCCTAATAAGTGATTCGATTAAAAATGTTGATCGGATGATTGTCTTGATTCGGATTCTTCTGAGTAACAATATTTTATAATATTCAATCTAAATTCTAAAGATACCACTGTACTAAGTTAATAAGTAAAAAGTAAGTCGGTCGGTTGGTTCAAGCGACCAAACAACCACCACTCAAACTGTGAGTGCATTTAATTAAAAAAACGATTTCAGTTTTTTTTAAGAAGCTACAAAACAATTCACAGAATAGATTCCAACTGAATAATTTCAATCTAATCGTCCATCCAGTTAACCATCGATACTTCAAATGCGGGTGTTTTGTTCCACAAAATTTTTGGCTCTTTCCAATTTTTTGGCTGTTTGAAAACTCGTTTGAACGTGTCCGGTTTGAGTTTCAAAGGGAATGCCGAATCGTTCGTGCAAATACCGAACTGAATGTTCTGCTTCAATACACCCTGTCCAATGCATCAGTTTCACAGATACGTTGTCGAATGGAATTATAGCTTTTTTACGTTGTCAAATGGAATTATAGCTTTTTTGTTGACACGACAAAACAAAACGTTGAATTTGATACGATCTGACACGAGGTTGGGATTATTCTAATAACTCGTTTTGTTTTTGGGAGCTTAGTGCCCCAATGTGAAAAATATATGTAGGTATAGACAGCTTTTTTTAATTGTCAGATCATTTTTTCGTGAGCTGACTAAAATCAAATGAAACACGTTTATAATTGTTATTCCAAATAATAAAAAATACAACTATGTACCTTTTCGTAAACTGAACTTAGAGAGATAATAACACCATCTACTAACTGGACTAACCATCCTAGTCCCTTTGAGTCTAGTTCTAGGTCGGTCACAGTTGTTATGGGCGGCAGGGGAAGGGTGGTACTGCATGCTCGTTTGCTATCTTAATTCCATAAAAAAAAAAAAAAAAAAAAAAATCCTAATACCTACAGCCTACAGCACAGATATTAGACTAGGTATGCCTACAGTAATACTAAATACCAATTTCTACACCGTTCCCTCTCAGTTTTTTTTATATCGTTATTTTCTCAGGTACCTACCGTTAATTCAAAAGAATCTCTAAATATTCCAACATTAACATAAAAGAATTATCATTCGTACGACTTTTACCTATTCAGACTCCCGTTGGTTTCCGTGCCGTGAACAAATTGCACTAATTAGCACTTTAGTATCAGAGTTCTTTCGTATTCATGTTATTAGTGTTTACTAAGGCCTTAGGGAACATACCCATAATACGTGACCTGTGTAGAGAGAGAGGGGGGCTTCTAAAATATTACGCAAGGGGCGGAGGCCTTAGGTTTTTGTCACGTAGTCAATATACTTTAGAGAAATCTCTCGCTGTTTCGAGCTATCGACTTAACTTTCTGTTTGCAAAACATGATTTAAAACCGTCTTTATACTTAATACCACATCAATACAGGGGGAGGGGAATGCTTGGCAAATACTACGGGTGATCACGCCAATTTTTGGCCCCCTCAACCCAACCAGTGTAAAACTGGGTCACATAGTATGTGTATGTTCCCTTACCTGGGAGACTGAAACGAACAAAAAAGTGAGATAATATAGCCTCTCTATCTCATTACTTTCATTAAAAAGTAAAGGAATATTTCTGGTGTTCGTTTTTATGTAACAAGGTTCTATCTCTTGAATGGAAAAAGGCAGACGCCTAAAATTTGCGCAGTTAGTGCGGCCGCTGTTAAAACAAATAAATACTAAAAATAAACAGTAACTAAAAATGAAAGACGGTTCCCTTAAACAGGGCCACCGCTAACAGTATGAGCACCCTCGTTTGAATACCTAAAATGTCCTATTATGTTCTCATAATAGTTACATTAGTTACTCTTAATCGCGCTTACTTACATGCGCGCGAATCTTAGTACATTGCACGAATTGTTATACCTTTAACAGTGTTGGAATACCACAAAATTATCAAAAACTTGGTAAGTATAATCATTTGCGAACATAAGTCTTACACTTGTGTTCGCATATTCGCGCGTGTGTGTGAGCGTCCTAATAATGCGTAGATTCAATTATTCATACTTGGGTATTTAAAAATAAAAACGTCACATACGACATTTTGTCTACTAAAATTATTTTTGCGAAATGTGTTTTTACATTGTGATAATAATGAATTACCTAAAAGATGAAATATTGTGATTTTCAATCGCTCCGCGTTTTATATTTTCCTTCAATCAAGTATTCATAATATTTTAGTAGACAATTTTTCAATTTAAAGCTGTATTTGATTATTTCTTTTTATGGTTTAAACTGAATAAAATTGTACTTAATAACATTTTTACCGTCAAAGTTATGCCGTAACTACTCGTACCAAATCTATAATAATATAAAAAGCTCTTAAGGCGCTTTACACACGCAGCAACTCAAGTTGATGCAACTATCAACTTTTTAAAAGTTTCCTGTAAAAATTGATAGTTGCTACAATGTTTACGGTTGCGGCAATTTTATAGCAATGTGTGGGCGACTTGATTGATTGATTTGCGATTGACAGTTGTAGAAACCGGCACTTTAAAAACCGGTATAACATTTAACCGTTGCTAGTTGCGGCAACTGAAAACTGTTAACGATTGCCGGAACTCGAAACTCGAGGTGCTGTCTGTGTGTTGCCAGTTAGTTGCCAGTTCCTGCAATAGTCGCACCGTAAATGATTGTGTTTGACAGCAACATTCGCGATAAAGGATATAAGCAATATAGGCTACAATTTATATTACTTTTTTCGTGGCGTAGCGAAGAGGGGATTTCTAGGGGATTCTGTTCTAGTCACATAGTAGAATTGCCAGTCCCCGTTAAAACCGCTAAAAATTTTATTATGTCTGCTCACAGTACAATTTATCTTGTAAGCAAAATTTACTTCAAGTTCAAAAGCATTTTAAACTCTCGCCGTCAATCTACAATGACCCTTAATCACAGGGTTGAAAGCTGGCATTCCTGTGGGTTGTCATTAAAACGAATGCCGTGTAGAATGGAAGCGAAGTATAGTATACTATAGGTAGTAGAAAGAGTTTCTTTTTATGTCAATAGTATCACAGTATAGTGGGAAGTGGGTACCACCATCAATACAATTATTCAAAGACAACCGATAACGTAATAATATGATAATTATTAAGATGTCAGTTTTTTTTATAATGAAAGAAAAACATTTGTTGTAGGTACCTATTATGTTTTATTAAAGTAATCAATATGTCGAGTCAGGAAGAAACAGATGTTTACGACTTGTTACAGTTACTACACAGGCAACCTGGACTCAATGTTTAGGTTTGCCGGCTTTTATAGTTTATTTACTTATTTATTTAAACTTTATTGACCATGCATTCTCTACCAGTTAGCCATTAGGCTATAACGCCTTCCAGACTCTTTCGCAGGGTCGCCATGTTTTGTATGTAATAATATATCATATCAACCGTATGTAATAATATTTGATGTATATGTTAACGGAAATGTGTTAAATCCGTCATTGTATACAATTCCTAGGAAATGTATACAATTCCTAAAATCGCCAGGAAATGTGTGAAATAAATTATATTGGACACATTTCCTAGGAAATTTATACATTTCCTAAATAGCAATCGGAAATGTAGTACATTAAGATTATAGATCAAGATTTTAATGGGTACGCGGGATAGATAATATGAAGATATTATATTTTACGTTATGATTTTTAACAGATTGTCTCACAGAGTGCCTTAATCAAAAATATTATTGTGTAAAACAATGAATACTCATTTCCATTACTCCTCAGTCAAATTCTTCAAGGTGTAGGTAGGTCGAATTGGTTACAGAACCGAATTAGCCTACCCCTATTCCACGTAGTCTTGTATGCCCTACCCCTAGAGTTTTTTTTAGAACCCGGAGGCGCGGAGGGAGGGCAGCCCCCGCCCGCTGTAACAAAACGCAGACACCCGGGCGAGCCGGAGCGGCTGAGGCTGGTCGCCGAAGGCGACCAGCAAGCCGAAGCTGCGCAGGCGAGCGTGGGTGTCTGTGCTTTGTTACGCAAGGGCGAAGGGGCTGCACCTTCCGCAGCGCCGGAGACGTCACGGTTCGAAATTATGCCCTATATTCTGCGTTTTTACGATTTGGCCAAACGTGGATAACCAAACGTAGACGATTTAACGGTCTGGACAAACTGAGTTGCCCATTTCATGAAATGCGACCATTTGAAGTTAACAAATCTACGATGTAGCCACGACATACACATTTCCTAATACGATATCGGAATTGTATACAATTCCTAGGAAATGTGTACATTTCCTGGGAAATGTATGAATTAGATAATTTTTAAAACAATATTTTACACATTTCCTAAAGAGCTTAGGAATTGTATACATTTCCTAGGAAATGTATACAATTCCTAGATTTCATACATTTCCGGTAACATATATAATATATTATATCAACTAGTGCTGTGTCTCATTCCCTCGGGGATTCCCTGAATCCCTGGGCAACCCCCTGCTACCCTGGTGTCATCTGCGTGCAACACCACAAGGCAATACAGAAAATCACAAAAAGCGGGTTGAGTGGCAAATCAAGATGATTTAATTTAATATACCCTACATACAATTACACACGCATATAGAGACGCGTATAAAGAGATATAAGTGCACATGCAAAAATATAATTTATATAACTGTTATAGGTATTTATTTATTCAACACTTCCTTCAAATTCCTCACAGTACCGCGCAAAACTGAACTTCTTTTTATATTATTTCGTAATGGAATACATTTAAATGACATTAGACGTAAAGTGGAATAAACTGAGTCCTGAGCGTCCCTTTTCGCGGCTCCACGGTAGGTTTACGCACAGAATAATGGATTAACATTTGTGGAACCACCAGGGACATTAAGTTTTACTTTTTCTCCCCTTTGTTACGATGTTTTTGTTGTATCACATTTATTAAATCGCCGTTAAACTAGTTTGGGACGTGGCGATACAGGGCGCAGTGTGTTTTTTATTGAAATGGTGAATGTAGAAGATAATTAAGTTATCTTTCTTGTTTTCCTTGTCTTATGAGAAGTACTTTATTTCCCCATACACACAAGAATAAAAGGAATTAGACTTTACAAAGTTTACAAAACAGACTCAGCAAAACTAGTGCCTCGTTCGTAGGTAAAATAATATAAATAATATACCCTAACGTCAGGGTTTTATAAACCTGATGATCATTATAAAGATAAAACCACTTGGACATATAAGTGCTATCTGTAAATGCGAGTAGGAAAAAAAGTTCCGCGGGAGACTTTTCCGCTTCTTACAAGACCACTCACGGTACGGATTTGTAGAAGCGATGATATGTGTTCTCTTCCAATCACTTCACGCACACTTGATACCACAATAGTGAAGTCTTAGATGTGCAGGTTTCCCTATGATGTTTTCATCACCGAAACAAATGATAATTAGTATAGCTAATATAAAGAGTTTATCTTATCTTATAATAAGCACTTATAATAAAATCGAACCTATTTTAAAGAGCCCCAATTAACCCAAATAAACGAGCCACCAGTTTTACTAATACGTACCTACTGCAAAATATATGTACAGTTTCACATTGAGTTAAAACGTAATAACACGGAGTGTTTCAGCGTAAATCGCTACGATATCGCTACGAGTGCTACGACTTTAATTACGACCGGGGGACCGGGGCAGTAGTTCTCGTTACCAGTTGTTACAATAAAATACCAGCTGTAACAGAGGTTAGCCGCTACTATTAACAACTATACTTTTAATTCCTTCCAAAGCTTTGAAGTCAACAAATGGAACAGAGATTGCATCTCGACGGAAGAGCTCTAGTTTATTGGAAAAGCGTGTCGCAGTGTTTAGCCTCATTTTTCCACGGAATTCTGTTGTCGCTTCTTTATGTAGATAGTATTTTGGGCGAGTTTTTGCCAAACAAATATTGTGTAATGGTACGTCATTGTCGCACCCCATAACTTTCCTTTTATTGAGATCGGGTTTCCGCTCTTAATATGAAGGGTACTGGCGTATGTTTATGAGTGCGTTGCTCGAGCGCGCAGGGTATGAAGCTTTACATCTGTTATTGCTTTTTGTCCTCTATGTGTACTAGTCTACGATTTGTGGTATAGCTGACAAATAAACATGGCAAGTGGTCATAAGGACATAAGTAATTCCAAAGGCATCAGCATCAGGCATAAGGCATCAGAATCATCATGGCAGAGCTGTTAGCCCATTGTCAGCCAAAAAAGATCAGTCAAGAAGGACGTAGACTTGCAGGAATAACAACTGGTTGTCTGTAAAGTCGGTTTACTGACGATAGTTGAACGTGACAACGTCTTAAGAAAATACTGATGGAATGATTGACAAATAATATCATCAAAGTAAACAAACGTCATGAAATCGTATTTAAAGTTACAGAAATTTATCAATAAAAGAAGGATGAAATAATAGTAACAATTTAAAACATTTATTTATACAAAGAATTATATTTAAAACATTGTAACACCATCCGCCATCTAGCGCTGCTAACCGTTAGACACAACTAAGTGAGGTAACAAACGAGATTACTTACTCTACTTCTTCAGAGATGGCGCTGTACCATTTTCTGAAACACGCCAACGTGTGTACGCCGTAGCTACCATAAGTAATGTTAAGGATGTCTGTCTCTCTCGCTCTTAGGCGGGCTAACCATGCCCGAGTGGAAGGGACGCGTGCCTCTCGCTCTCATTGTAAGCGCATAACGTGAGCGGCTGAGCGTGACCGTGACCGTGACACAGTTTCTTGAAGTGCCACCCGGTAATCCAATTTATAAGACGTTATCACGTCAAAATGAAAAAAATGCAGTATGCCGTCATTCTAATATGATTTATCTACAAAGTCACGTCTTTGATATATTTGAGATGCTGAAAAGCATGACAGGGGTCGTCCCAGCGGACTGTAGGTTGAATAATTTCCAGATAGAGGGGTGATCCTGAGAAATCAACGGGAGAGGATCGTGAGATTGCCGCCATAAATTATTTAATGGCCACCTGCGTACTACGTGCCCTCACTTTGATAAGGGTTAGCGCTTGATGAGTGGGGTAGCGGTTTTTGTAATAGCGATTGCGAGTATTTTGTGCACTTAGGTTAGCATACAAGACAACTGTTGACATTTATGATCGACACAGAATCACTTATCATGAGTGCCAATTCCCTTGCCTATTTCTATTGAGTCAATGCATAATAGTGACCAGCCACATATGTGTTTTAAGCAAGGAACCGCAATTCCTATTCTCGGCGATTCAAGTATAAACAAACAAGTAACAAATTAATCAACTAATATCATAATCATGTTAGAAAAGTCAAATAGTAGGGGCATTATCTAAGTTACAGCTGAACACAGTCTCAATCTCTTGAAAGAATTTTTGTTATAGTTGCATATTTTTTACATTTACATAGCAGACATTTTAGTGCGTTAGCGTTTATCCATGTAAGGTAGGTAAACATTTGTATTATGTTACGTGGCGCCTAAATGTACCTATTGTAATTTTATTTTACTTTGTCGTTTTGCAGTGGTTAAGCAGCTCTATTATATTATCCCATTATGGATATTGAAACTTGTGTTAAATAAAGTCGGTTTACTGACGATAGTTGAACGTGACAACGTCTTAAGAAAATACTGATGGAATGATTGACAAATAATATCATCAAAGTAAACAAACGTCATGAAATCGTATTTAAAGTTACAGAAATTTATCAATAAAAGAAGGATGAAATAATAGTAACAATTTAAAACATTTATTTATACAAAGAATTATATTTAAAACATTGTAACACCATCCGCCATCTAGCGCTGCTAACCGTTAGACACAACTAAGTGAGGTAACAAACGAGATTACTTACTCTACTTCTTCAGAGATGGCGCTGTACCATTTTCTGAAACACGCCAACGTGTGTACGCCGTAGCTACCATAAGTAATGTTAAGGATGTCTGTCTCTCTCGCTCTTAGGCGGGCTAACCATGCCCGAGTGGAAGGGACGCGTGCCTCTCGCTCTCATTGTAAGCGCATAACGTGAGCGGCTGAGCGTGACCGTGACCGTGACACAGTTTCTTGAAGTGCCACCCGGTAATCCAATTTATAAGACGTTATCACGTCAAAAAATCATGAAAACACGCGCCTAATATCCCATGTATCTAAGCGGATAAATACAAGAAGAATAATAATAAGCCTCCGCTATCCGCTCTCACTAAGCACTATCCGCTCTTCTGGATAAAAACTCAATAAATCTATGGTACTGTCGGGCGGCTAGTATAAATAAAAAAAATCGCTTCTCTCGACGCTGTACCCTTTTGTAGCTTCATACTTCATTACTGAGTCTATTGGTCCAAAATTGAGTTTGCTACGGAAAAGAAAAGTGGATATTGATTACATGTTTATCGTATGTAAATTGACAGTCTAAAGAGAATGGCTCTGGGATGCTTTGTAACGTGTATTTGTTTTTAGGGTTCCGTACTGGAAGACTGAACCATTATTTTGAATTACTAAACTCTTATGCTGCATATCCTACACGCCGACTGTGTTGCTGTCGGCTGGGCTGCCAAGCGTCCGCCAGTCCTTACAAGCTGTGGAATGAGCTTCATTCTAAGGTATTCCCAGGGCGCTTTGACACGGGGTTCTTATAGAAAGGTATAAAAAGAGCTCTCCTTCAGGGCCGGCGTTGCAATGGTGACTCCCTTGGTGTTGCTTGTGTCTATGGGCGACGAGGACCACTTACCATCAGGTGACTTGTCTGCCCTTCAAGCTATAAACCCCGAGCCTTGACGAGCGACTTACTACTTGTACTTCCTCTCGCCAGCCAAGGCAAACCCAAAAGTACTAGGTACTATTGTAGTAGTTCAATGAACCCTCAACGAATTCAACAGAGTACTAAATTCACGATATTTGAAAAAGGTATTCTCCAAGAAGCTATTTTTGAAAGCCAATATGATACGAAACAGGGCTGGCATATTGCATCGAGATGATTGATGGACGCGCGGATTAGAGACCGTCGCGCCCTAAGCGTTGGAACAGACCGTTTTAGGCGTCAATTTTGGTGTGAGACATAAAATATTGGATAGTTGTTACCAAGCCTATGAAACAATTATGTATGTAACAGCAATTTCGTTATAAGATTTGGTTTGGGTAAGGGAAATGTTATGAGGAAGCCTGCAGACCTGAGAGATATATGTACCACCACGCTGGCCAAGTGCAGATTTTTAATACAGTAAGTAGGTACAGACATTTAACACCTTTTGAGTTTTGTGAACTCTGGCATGCAAGCTTTCGTACGATGTTCGTTACAGCGAGTGACATTTAATTGCTGGTGCACGTAACCCAGAAAAGTCAGAAATATTTATGTCCTCAAATTTTTAAACACCAGACAGCTTTTTCCATCTTAGGTAATTTATTTAGGGGTTTTGATTTGGTAAAATATACGTCAACCCCGTTATTTCCTTACATACACAATCAACACAACATACAAATAACATTAATTAGTTATACATGCTATTTAAACTCTTATGCATTGGTGAACGCATAACTTGTAGTTGATCCTGAACGGTCGTTTCACTCTGCACCTTTTGGGTGCATGTGTCATCACTTCAATATGTACTTACGCAGGATAATTTTTGTAACTTTTGTAAATCCTCATTTCGTTCAAATAAATCTATACCTAATGTTATTATTATCATCTCTCGTGAATTATACCAATCCCCCAGCCACTTATGTCGGCCCGAAATTCGCACGTAATCGTTCGAATGGCGGTAATTTTGCGTCACCATTCACCGCAAACATCGGATCAAACAATTAGCTTGATCGATTATGCTGGCGTACATTTGCCGTTCATACAAAATGGTGGCATTCATCTGTAGGTACTTTTTATGTGGGTCCCATACGCCGCATTGAATGCCATGTGTCCTTAAAAACGCTACACATTCATAGCCCCACTCTAGGATTCCCTGTGTCGAGGGTGTAATGGATAACATACAAGACAAGGACACACCCACACCAAAAACGGAAATTTTGAACTCATCATTGAAATTTTCCCCTCTCTGGGAATCGAATTCAGATCTTTGTAACAGGGATACGGTGTGTTAACCATTGCACCATTCGGGTTGGATGTTCGACAAAGACTCAAATGGGTATTTAAGGAATTTCTCATCATCCAAATATTAACTGAACCTCGTTTAAAAAGTTCAACAAAACAGATGAAGTCTTCCCATTTGTCTCTAACTAGCGATATCGTATGTACCTAGGTATATGTAGTCGATGATGAAATTCGTGATAAGCCCTTGACAAGAGCCTAGTTGATTTACAGAATACAGATAGGCAAGGACATGCAATATACGGTTAGGTACTTATTAATGGAGGCAATTTTGGCATTCCCCGCCAGACAACCTTCAGTTATTGAAGTTACAGACTAGTTGAAGGTCTAAATGAAAGTAGGTATATTGGTCGTATCTTCTATTTTATTACATAATGATGAATCGGCGATATTTTTAAGAGGTTTATGGCAAGTGTCGGGTTAATTTTCTATTTTTCCTTTTCCTTATCGGAGTGAAGTTCCTTATGATACCGATCGCATGGTATGGATGGAAGCTAAAAAATTAAAAGTGTAAGATTTTTGCGTACCTAACGTAAATGAGATTGTATGCCATTGGCCGAGCCGGGTGATATGGCTCACCACGCTGGCCAAGTGTGGATTGTTAGATGCATACAGAGAACGGGGACTGTAAGAATGTAGATATGTAGGTATAAATTGTACAGAATGATAATTCCAGTTATATTTCAATGTTTCTGAATAGCTTCTTAGGACCAAAAAAGGTTACATCTGATGATTTTTGAATTTTCTGAGCGGAGAGTAAAAAAAATCAATATAATTTATTTAAATAAGTACAATTTAAATAATAATTAATTTAAACTAAGCAATTAGTACAGGAAGATATTGCCATCAGCGTGTTCGTCGATCTTGATGGTTGGAGGTGGCGGATCTCTCTCTAGCAGGTACCGTCGTAAGAGAATGAGAAAAATGTTGGTACAAGAGCAGAAGAACGCTGGTATGAGTATCCTGGAATAAAAGAAAATTTAATTGTACAATGGGGTACTCACGATTAGAGGTATGCCCCGGGTACCCGGGTAGTTTAACCTTAATACCGCCCTAAGATTCCAAGTCGCGGGCGGCCAGGGTCGTCATAAGCAGGCGTGCAAGGCGTGCACCGCACGCGGACGGTTCACATGGCGGGCGGCAAATGAACCAAAGCCATCACTTAAAAACGGTTTTGCACGCGGATGTCCAAGTGGCATGAACAACGCAAATGAATACAACAGTAATTTCCTTACATAAATGTTTGCTCCAGCCGGGAATCAAACCCAAGACCCCTTGCTTAATCGGCAGGGTCACTACGAACTTGGTGAAACATAAAGTACCCTAGTATGGCTTACCATTAGATGACCCGTCTGTTCAGTTGTCTGCTTAAGCTATAAAAAAGGCAATCTTCGTACACTATTATTAACGCTTACCAATAAGAGTAACCAAGGCCGGGCCCTGGAGTGAAGAGGCCCAGCGCTATGGAAGAGAAGGCCAGGTGCTCTTGCCAACCAGAAGTGGCCCAGTAAATGCCGAAGAGGAGCAAGACTAGGAACCCTACGACTGATGTTGCTATGTTCACGTATAGACAACCTGAAATATACGGGAAAAAATATTATAAGCGATTGTTTATATAAACTTACAATACCACTTAAGAAATTCACTGAAATCTCTACAGAAAACAAAAAAGTTCTTTAGTTTTTAATTAATTTAAAAGTATTTTTAATAGGTGGTAAGAGACTAGAGCTCATTCAGGTAGGTACCTAACACCGCCCGCATTGGTATGTAGTGGTGGTACCATTGCAACTGCCATAATAATTGTTTAAACAGCAGTTATGTTCCGGATAGAATTTAGTTAGGTAGAGTTAAGGAGAATCTCGTTCTAGTTACGAATGTGATGCAAAATGACTGCCAATGAAAAAGAGTAACGCTTATTACGTAATTATGTTAATAGTATTTTATATCACAGATCATTTGATATTGATTAGATATAATATTAACATTGATATTGTTTTAATAACTTTTTTAATTAACATTATCTAATATATAAGTTACATGCGATTATGTGATTGTAACATCAAAGTATATCTACTTCTCTAGTATTTATTTGTAACTAGTATGATTAATAAGTAGTAGTATTTATTTGTAACTAGTATGATTAATAATAATTAGTAATAACTAGAATGATTAGTCTAGTTAGTAGACGGTGTTAAAACATTTAGTTAATTACTTTGAAAAAAATAATAATAATAATAATAAAAGGATTCAACTTAAAATGTATCATGTGTGTTGGATGTCAAAATATTAAAATATACAAAAAACATGCCATGCCATGTTTGGCATTACCAGGTAATCCAAATATGGGTTCAGTAGGATTTCTAGTGGCATTGAGGATAGCCAGCCCTGCTGCCGCGACGGCCAGGGCTAGCTGGAGAAACAGGAATACCAGCACACTCGCGTACACGCCAAAACTGATCACGGCTGGTTGGTCCACTGAGAACAAAATAAAATATTTAAAATACAAAACCGACTTACAAATCGACGAGTAATAAAGTGAGAACAACATCAGCATAATCGAAAGATTTTTGAAAGGGATAACTCAAAAGCTACTCGTCAGATGTCACTTTTTAAATAGAACTAGATGACAAGTATCGGCTTCAGAATAAAAAAAAAATTTGAAAACCAATTCACCCAGGAAAGTTTTGAGGTAAGACCAGGTTTGTAAAAAGAGGTTTGCAATTATTGCAAAGCTCTTTTTTGAAGTCGATTAAAAATAAACTACCATGTAGCGATATGGAATTCATTTTAACGGCATCCCACACAAATGCCAGCCTTCCACCCCTGTGATTAATGTATATTGCAGATTGATGGCAAGAATTTAAAATGCCGTAAGTAAATTTTACTTACATGCTCAACTGAACTGTAAGTAGGTACAGATAATAAATTTTTTTTTCGCGGGGAATGTCAATTCCATATCGAACACGATTTTGTATAGTCCTACTTATATTATAAACGCGAAACTACTGAATGGATTTTAATGAATCTTAACAATAATAATATAGATTATACATTAAAATAACACATTAAAATACACTTTTTATCCTGAGATTCCTATGGGAGCGGGACCTACGTGTCTGATACCTACGGATCCCGAAGCGAAGCGAGGGCGGTTCTCTAGTCCCTAATAAATGAAAAAAACTTACGTGGATCTGTTTCATCGACTGTGGTATACGACACGCAGGCTTGGTTCGGTCGAAACCTGTTGGCTAGGGCTGTTACCTAAAACGTAAATAAATGCATAGATAAGAAAAAAACATTGACTCTGAACAGAAGCGTCTTCGTTCGAATTTTGAACATACCAATTCATCAATTAGTTGATTTTATGAAAAAATATATTCCATGGAAACCTTATAGAAGTAATACAGTACCTATACAGTTAATAGAAAGTTCATCTCTATAGTGTTTTCGCTGTATTTATTAAAATATCAAGAGCTGACTGAATGAGAGCGATGATAGCCTAGTGGTTAAGAACTCCGCCTCCTATTCGGAGGGCCCGGGTTCGAATCCCAGGGCACGCACCTCTGACTTTTCGGAGTTATGTGCGTTTTAAGCATTAAAATGTCACTTGCTACAAACGGTGAAGGAAAACATCGTGAGGAAGCCTGCATACCGGAGTTCGCAAAACTCAAAGGTGTGTGAAGTCCGCCAATCCGCACTTGGCCAGCGTGGTGGACTATGGCCTTAACTATCTCATTCTGAGAAGAGACCCGTGCTCAATAGAGGGCTATGATGGGTTGAGATGATGATGATGATGACTAAATGATCCTACTTAAAGGTGAATCTATTATAAAATCTGTTACAAATTTTGTAATCCATGAAATCAGAAAAACTCCATTTTAATTCAAGAAACTCAAAACCTAGTTGGTAGTGACCCTGCCTGCGAAGTGGGGAGACCCGGATTCAGTTCCCAGCGAGGCGGAAATTTGAATGACGAGATTAAGTTTCCATTCTTGGTCTTGGTGTGCGTCAGTGTCATAATGTGTGTTGTCCATGGCACCCACGACACAGGGGATTCTAGTGTGAGCCTTTAACGTGAACCATTGGGCCATTCAGGTCGCCACTGAATTATTTATTTATTTATTTATTCAGTAACACCTTATTCTAGGCTATAAAAGGGCAAAAAATTAATGCCTAATGGCATTCTCTACCAGTCAGCCCTGGGTAGATGTTGAAAAGGCAGATAGTAGGTGTATAAACTGTAAAAGAGAAATACTAAGAAAGAATATAAATATGAACTGATCAATATTTGGTGTTAAAAGACATCCTAGTTACCTCTTCCTGTCTCGCTTCTGATTCAGTTTTACAGCTAACAGCACATGCATTTATACTAGGCACACAGGTCACTGAAAAAATCATGCAATTGATTATTACCTATGATTTAATTAAAAGCATGTAAGTACCTAACTACAGAATAATATCAAAGCACACAAAGTAGATAGTAGGTACCTAATTAAGGTAGTAGGTAATTGAATTAAGTTAGTGTTTTTTCCTATTAAAAACCAGTAGGTGTTATTATAGGTATGTAGGTATTAGGTATGTTAGGATTAAATAATATTTAAAAATAATCTATCGAAAATAACTTAAAAATTACTCAATGCGCTACATTATGAGAATGTAAAGGGTGTATTAGGCAGGTGTTTAGGTACTACAAAAAATATGACTACGGGTAAACAAAAGAGATGCATTTGTGTGGATTGCCATTAAAACTGATTCAAAATCGAACGCAAACGTAATATAGGTAATATTTTTTAAATACATGCAACGTCTACTTACTATACAACGTATTTTGCGACGGAGTAGCGAGGTTGTGCAGTATCACCTCTCCCTTAAACAAGCCATAGCGAACAACGCTGTCCTGTGACTGGACTGACGCCGTAGCAGTTGATTCTATCTGGAACAAGGCGATTTGTAAATAATTCAATGATCTATTGCTTTTATTACCAGAATAATAGCTAAGTTAGCGCCGAAATAGAGATGTGACAACATCGATAGTTCGATAGTAGAGCTCTCAGCGCAAAGTGAGGACCGTAATGCTTCTTGCTAAAAATAATTCTTAAATGAAATCTAGAAACAAACAAGTTGGTAGGTACTTAATAAAATGCCCGTATCCACGATGAGGTAAATTTTAAATCGGAAAGTATGTAACAAGCTCAAAAGTTTAGTTTTCCGTTAAATATTTTTATACATGCGCTTCATTAAATAATAATAATGCGTGCAGCAGAACAACTTTCAAACCTTGTCCTTTTCGATTATGATCATAATTTACCGTCATTCACCTATCTACCACTCACCTACCTACTTAGTATATCATATCTAACAATATGGACGAAAATGTTAATCTTAGTAGTTACTAATCTTTATGACCCAATAGCGACAATTTGTGCATTATTATATGATCGTAAGATAAAATTCATATTAAAAATACCTACGAGTAGGGGCATACCCTCATGATGTTGATATCAAATTGGCCAACAGCAAATCATAATATCCTACCGTCCTACCCATTTCCAAGACGACCCAATCGCCATCTGTCCGTGTAAAATATTTATCAAAAACTATGTAATTGGAAGTAGGTAGGTATCTACTAACACAATATCATCTTAATCATCGCAATCCATAACTGTCCCACTATTGAGGACGGATCTCTTCTCAGATTGGCAATAAGGCCATAGGCCCCCACGCCACGCTAGCCAAATGCGGATTGATAGAAGTTTACATAACCTTGATCATTTTCTATTTAGCAATCTATGGTAGGTAAGCTCCAAATTCTTACCTTTTTTGATCCACTTGCGTACCCAAATACTTTTGCGTTTTCGTAGATTTTTTATCGCAATAGTAGCAGCAGCGCCTGCACGCCATTTATCTATGCTGACCGTGCATCACTATCGTTGAGCTATCGAGCATAATTAATAATTATGGAATTGCCGCTCTCCGCCAAAACCAAACTTATTATCTGTGCTCACAGTTCAATTTAGCTTGTCAGAAAAATTTATTAAGGACATTTTTAGATAACCCAGTCAATCTTAAAAATACCTTAATCGCATTTGTGGAACACTGGAATTTGTGTGCCATGAAATTATTATGAATTCCAGATCGAAAACGAACGGAGTATAACTAGTACCTACTTAACTTAGTTTGCGCGTGAAAAGCCTGGGCACAATTTCTGTACACTTAAGTACAAGTAGACACCACTAATCAGACAAAAAAATCCTACAAGTGTAATCAGTACAGATACCGCGACATGAATGTCTGACACTTAGGTAAGTCGAAATTTCTGTCATATATAAACTAACTTAAGGCCGGTACCCACATATAGTGATAGTACCCTCACATTGTGAGATCCGTGCCACTCCGTGCTCAGCAGTGAGAACATTTAGTATGAGTTGCGAAGATAATGATGAAGTAAGTAGGTACTCCATTTTTGAGAAGACAAAAGATGGTACACGTGTCTAAACCATTATCATAATGAATGTAAATGCTCTGACAAATCTGAGTGGCGGAATATTTATTATACGAGTCGAGAAGCTTCCAAAAACTTTAAAGAATTCTACAGTAACAAATTAATGCTTATCATTCCAATCGCTTGAAAGCACCAAGTATAAGTTCAATTCTTATACGAATAGGTACTACAAATAGCCTTATCAGAGTTTTTTTCGAAGCAGGATTTTGAAACACTTTGTCTTAAAAACAAGACTTACATTGGAAGCAGGACATTAAAAAACATTAGCTTTGTTCTTTCTTCGAATTGAATTTAAAAGGTTAACAGTTCACGAATTTTTTATAATAAAAACACGGCAGTAGGTACCTATATACCTACCTATACTCATACTGAGTACCTAATTCTCGAAAAGTTTTAAGACCGCCCGCCACGGTACCTACTTAATATGATTTTTACCGTGTAACTATTGTTTCAGATAGAATAGTCCTCAAGGATAACAGTTTCGATGACTGAATTAGAACAAGACTCTTGCTAATAATTACTAACTGGCCTATTGTTAACAACTTCTAACAGGAATAACTATCACTAACAATAAGGAATAACTATCGTAGGTACCTTAGGTACGTATGTACTAGCAAACTAACCAACCAATATTGTAACATCGTCTGCTAATTTTACTAACCACTAGGATGGTCCCAATTTAAGTTTTTTTTTCTGTGTTGGCCATACTCGTAGTTGTTATGGATGGCGTCGGAAAGGTGTAACTAAGTTTGTATTGTGCGATATAATAAATCAGGAAGTCCCACCAAAATCGAGTTGTGTGGTGACATTGACCTAAATTCAGTAGCTTATTAGGACGCTCATAAGCACAACTATCTAACATAATTATAAGCAGAGCTCCAAGTGACATCAACTACAGGTGTTCAACTTGTTACATCTAAAGCCCCTTGTCACGTCTTGAATTAACTGCATCTACCTACGTTACTAGTGTAGCCAGGTATAACCGCTCAAAATATCAGGATAAACATAGACAATTCACTAGTTAAAATGAAATAATGTAACGTGCACTTAATGCAGGAAGTGTGGAACCTTTCACGCGGCCAATGGTGTGGATTTGTCCGTTCGTGCTGACTGTACCTCAGTTGGGTATCGAAGCTGGGACTACCAGGCTAAGTCCCCAATTGCATAATCAAAATTCTATTCTAATATCACATACTTAATGTTATTGAATAAATGCTAATGTAACTGTGTCTGTCTATCTGCTATCTTTTCACCCTTAACCCGCTGAACCGAATAAGATACCCAGTACTTAAAGTATGCAAATAGTTAAAATCCTTGAAAAGGATAAAGGATAGTTTTATCTCAGAAATACATTCCGTTAGAATAATTTTAACGATATTTTGTGGTTCTCTGACTCCAACGCGAGTAAAGTCGCGAGCAAAAACATCTTAACATAAGTATACTTAAACACGAAATAAGTAGGTATAATTTTCTACCTACCCAACTGTCACTGGCAATAGAAATAATCAACAACACCATACACAACACACTCGATAGAAAAGCACCAAAAATATATCCCCGTCTGGTGACAGCCATTTTGAACGATGATGTATTCTGATACTGAATCAACGCGCCAATTATTGTTATCAACGATTACAATTATCTATAGATAAAATAACTATTACGAGTAGGTATACATAAATTCGTTGACTCACTTTATTGACCGGTTCAGCTGTTATTTACCGTTGGAATTAGTGTTTTCCCAAAAAAACTTGTTTTAAGGGAATTTATTTTTCAAGTCCTTGACTTGCTGTTTTTATGAGTGCGGATCCTGCTTCAAAAAAGTAGAAGGTCCTATGTATTCAAGAAATGCTCCAAGTCACTAAATACAATTCGTTCTTTCTCGTTAGTTACTAAAATAATTGATAAGAGTGTGCTCTTTTTATGGCAACTTCCAAACGAGTGCCTCTCTCTGTGCCTCTGCTTGAGGCTAGAGTCAGTATTATCTTAATTCCATCTTCCTACTTCCGCGATGTCTTGGTGTGTTGGACATCGATTGTCCCACATACTACCATCAGGTCTGCTCATTTGTCGGTTAATTAAATTTAAAACAATACCTAAGTACCTAAGTACTTTCTTAGACAACTAGCAAAAAACGATACCTAATTGTCGCGGGAAGCACCATAGTACCTACTGTTATCTAATTGATAACAGGGCCGATATGAAAATGACGTAATTTATTAATCTGATTTGTTTGCAAGGTGAATCTAGATGTGGAATAGTTTAGTTGATTAATTTGATTATCATGTTGATAACGTAAATAGTTGGGAATCCATTAGCGGTTCATAGCTGGGGTCAGACTTTCAGAATGGTTGGCAATGGAGGGTATTTTAAGCGATAATTCTTCATTGTCATAGTTATACTTGAGTCCACTGAGAATATGAACATGCTACTCCAAGGTAAAAACGAATTTAATACGTGTGCTCACAGTTCAGTTCAACTTGTCAAGCTTGTGGAGCCATACTTATTAACTTAAAGCATTTTAAATTCTCGCCGTCAATCTGCAATGAACCTCAATCACAGGGGCGGAAAGCTGGCATAAGTGAGTCGCCAATAAAACAAATTACATAGGTAACGAACTTGGAGTCCTTAAGTCAAGTCGTATTCTTCGGGCAGGAAAATTCTTCTGACACCAGGTTAGCCGCTAACCCCTCCACAAATCCACACTGGAGTAGCGTGGTGGAGTGGATCCTCTAGACCTCCTTAATTTTATGAGTATAAACCTGTGCTTTAAAATGGGACATTTAGGGTGCGGTTCCACTGAGGCGGAGCGGAGCGGAGCTGTGCGCGATTCACCAATCACATGGCTTGAAATCCACATCTCATTGTGCGTCGCGTGGTTTTCAAGCCATGTGATTGGCGAATCGCGCACAGCTCTGCTCCGCTCTGCCTCAGTGGAACCGCACCCTTATGGGTTGAAGTCAAACAGCCATTTATGGTTTCGTTCCATCGTTCACTTTCGAATAATCATTTCAAAGATACAGAATAAAACAAAACTTATTAATATTTTAAGTAATTAATTTATTGCATAAGCATTGCTATAAATATAATTTAAATTACATTACATGATTTTATAAAATATAAAATTTGACATCACACTGTGCAAATTACTCTATTATGAATACTTATTAAAATATTTAAATTTAATCTATTTTTGTCATTGTAATATAAGTTTAAGGCAACGTTATTCAACACAAAACTCGTTTCGATTTTCACTAACAATTACATCACTATTAAGTTTTAATTTAGCCCAAATATACAGAACACTTTTTAACAGCCAATAATCAATATTTCCATGTCTACTATGACTCCACTACTTCTAAAACTACTTCCATTAAAAGAGATTTATCTTAGATAGTATATAATATCTTAACCTATGACTTAATTCAGAGTAAAATTCTCGAATGACACAGATTAAATAGCTGAGGAAAATTAAATGCAATCTAGATGTGAATTCACGTATCCAAAATAAATGGATATTATACATACTGATAGGTATTTTTAACCGCAGCCTAATGCCTGTGCTAATGCTTTGTCTTGTGGCGTTCATGACAACCATGATTATATAACTGTAATTAGTATGGCAACACTGCCACGCCATATTTGTAATATTATTGTGGTAGCACTATACTTATTAGTGTGGCAACATTGAATGTGAATCGCTCTCTCGCCTGTTCGCCGCGACACGGAACGGTCGCTTCCGAAATTGTGTCTTGTAAAAGTCTTGTAATATACAGTGAATCTAGAAGTCCGCCTTTCATTGAACACGAGGGACGTCGGTAGACGTGCCCACATTAGTGACATTCTCAAATTGGTGACCTTCGACGATTTTGCTGCGTTCGCGTGTTTTTCGCCGGTCGGCAGCATCAAAGGATTTTGCCACCGGCGTGCTCAGCGAACATCGTGGACCATTCCTGCACTTCGCGTCAAGATCTGCGTTGCAAACGCCCTTTTTGCACGACCCTCGACCTGGCCGGCTACCTTCTAGCCGCCGGGACCTGTCGCAAAGTCGCGCGCGCGCATGTTGGCGCCATAAAAGGAAGATTTACGAAACGTGTAATTCCGATTCCTCAGTGCAAATTCACATTGTGTACAAAGACTAAAAGTGCAAATAAGTGGTGTGTCAGTGTAATAATCTTACGCATCCATCATTTAAGTGTTTTTCGCCATTTCGGTACTTGTAGGTACAGTACAGTCGCCATATTTTTTCACTTCGGACTCGTATCACACGACTACCAGCGCCCCTAGCGAATTTCCGGCGAACTAAAAATTCATTTCAAACGACTTCCGTCCGTCCGACCGAGCAACGAGACAACACCGCTGTGCGAGCGCCACTTACCGTCACACCTTTTCAACACAGTGACAGTGTTGACAGGTGACAACGTCTGTCTGACGCGAAATGCCAGGTGACATCGGACATTGCAGCGCGTAAATACAACCGTAAAACGGGGTGAATAGGGATTGCGGGTTGAATAGGGACAAAACTGAAAACGTAATTCAATGCGTGATATTCAAACGGAAACTTTACTAAAGGGTATATTTTGTTTTTTAATTTGTAGTAGAATATCTACTTTTGTAAATGGCAACACCAAACGAAAATGAAGTTAGCAACAATTAATGGTCATAATTACGCATTGAAGACAGGTAGTCAAACAGTGCCGTTTTTTGCTCTCAAAACTTGAACGATATCTCAAAAAGTTGCAGTGTTTACGTGATAAAAGTTTATTAAACACCTAAAGTAACTCATAATAGACGTGATAATTACAAAGGTAAGTCAAAATACTTAGCATTTTTTAAAAACAATAAACTTTTCCGAGTCGAAGTATTTTTTATTATCTTTTGGGGTTAAAAGGAACGGATTGTGGGCGAATAGGAAAGTCCTAGGTATGAATAAAAACTCCAACCGTTTCAATAGGGAATAATTCGGTTTTAAAAGAAACGGTAAAGTTCGAATGAGGACAGGGTTGGCACTTTATGTAACCACCAGTTTGCTGTACCTTCGTACTTCCTAAACGAATGGACCGATTTTGATGCAGTTTTGTTTTAAAGCTGATGTGATCTAGATGTTAAATCTTATGTATTTATATATATATGTGTATATATATATATCTATTTATATATATATATACATATTTATATACATATATATAAACATTTTCCCACATTCTTTCCCCGACTCCTAGTTTGTTTGTGATTTTATTAAAGTTGATTTACAATTAGAAATGTTTCTCAGAAGTTTATCTGTTTCTGGAAAATATTTCAGAAATTAACCTGTGTTGAGTTTTAATAAAGTATTTTAATGCACCAAGACACTTTTCATCCCACCTATTCGAAAAAGACGACTTGGTTCAAAGATCTAAGTAGGGCAATGCCACTTAATCAAATTAAAGCCTTTTGGCAGCCCTATGCTTAATTTCCTATTATCCCCTTTGCCGTCTCTAATCGCCCCGTTTCGGGTATGAATAGGGACACGCATATTTTCGCAAAAATCAGGTCGAATTAGTGTAAATTATGTAATTTATTTATCTTCATCGGAAAATTAAGGAAACCGGAAAAAGTTTGTAATAGTTATTTTATTAATGTTCCGACAGTAAATAAACAAAAATTGACTGTGAAGTTGAATTTTGTACCTATTCACCCCGTTTAACGGAATCGAACTATTTCTCAATTTGTGTGAACTTTTTTGTTAATATATTGGATATTTTACAACCTACTAGCGTAATTTAAGGATTATTATCTACGTTATGCCATTTTTATTGTGAAATTATTGTGTTTACTCTTTTATTTCAATATTTTTTACTTTTGTTTGTACATATTATTTTGTTTTGATTAACTTTGTGTACATAAATAATTGTGAATAATGGCAGAAACTTTAGAAGCAGTTTTAGCGAGGTTGGAAGCCCTTGAATCTGAGAACGCCAGACTATGTGAGGAATTAGAAAACAGAAATAGCAAGTCATCCATATGTACCGTAAAAGCCAAACTGGCACCATTTTGGCAGGAACGGCCTGCTGCCTGGTTTGCTCACGTAGAATCACAATTTGCACTATCTGGTATCAAACTTGACGAAACTAAATATAATTACATTTTCTCACATATCGATTCTCGTCTGTCGCAGGATTTGGAGGATTTAGTTGTCAATCCTCCTCCAAAAGGTGAAAGGTATGAGTGGATCAAGGCTGAGATGATCAGAATATTTTCCACCTCCGACTCACTCCGTCTACGGCAGCTGATTCCTCAGGCACCTGAAACTATTAGCAGGAAAAACTTTTGATACTGAGCAAAATAACAGCATCTTGAGGGAAATTTTTCTGCAGCTGTTACCTAAAAATGTCCAAGCAATTTTGGCCACCCAAGGTGATCTCACTTTGGACAAAATTGCTGAATTAGCGGACAGGATTTTAGAAACTAATCCAGGCTCTGTCCATCTCCATGCCGTATCAAGTTCACCTTCAAACCCCCTGGACCTGGCTGCACTTGCCAAGCAGCTGCAAGATCTAACTTTGCAGGTAGCTTCTTTGACTAGAAACTCGAGGATATCAAGATCTAAGTCACGATCCAAAGCCTCTCCTAGGTCAAGGACCAGCACACCAACTGCAAGGCTTTGCTGGTATCACAAAAAGTTCAGCGAAAAAGCCACTAAATGTAACAAACCTTGTAGTTGGTCGGGAAAAGTGACCAGCAGTCAGTAGTAGCGGCAACTGACTGCCAATCATCCAATAGCCGCTTGTTTGGTCGACAAGGAGACCAAAGTTTCTTTCCTGCTGGACACAGGCTCGGACTTTTGTCTCCCCAAGAAGCTCCTTGGCAAGCAACCACAGTCCATCGACTTCAGCCTGTCCGCTGCCAACAGTAGCTCAATTAAAACTTATGGCTACCGTGAACTAACTTTAAATTTCGGTCTGCGTCGAGAGTTCAAGTGGAACTTTGTCATTGCCGATGTAGATACAGCCATTATCGGTGCAGATTTCTTGGCTTATTACAACCTTCTACCGGATTGTAGAAATAGGTTTTTGAGGTGTGGAGTAACTGGACTTACCATTCCAGCCTTCATATCCCGAGTTAGGTACGATTCAGACCAACCGGCCCGCACCAGGCCGGGCCGGGCGGCATTTTACAATGCGGTAAAGAACATTGAAATCTATCAACAGTAATTACAGTTCATATTTGCGTGCAACGCTTAGTTTTCTCCGTGGCGCGACGTGTCACAGAGTGCGTTCGGCTGTCGCGACGGCCGACCGGCTCCGACCGGCTGTCGCGATGGCCGACCGGCTCCGACCGGCTGTCGCGACGGCCGACCGGCTCCGACCGGCTGTCGCGACGGCCGACCGGTCGGGGCCGGTCGGGTCCGTTCGGAGCCGGTCTGCCGTGAGTCGTGGAATACGAACGGAAATTACGGTGCAGGAACTAGCGAATCATTCAAGTAAAATTTCACTTTACGTCTACGCGGCGCAATGTGAGCAGCACATCTGGGTTCTTGTTGGAGTGCGTGCGGATTCCAGCGAACGCGGCAGCCGTACGGCTCCGCGGTAGCGTACAGCTCCGACAGACGCGGAACGGAGCCGTACGGCTGCCGCAGTAGCCGTACGGCTCCGTTCCGATGCGGCTCGATGCGAGCCGGTTGGTCTGAATCGTACCTTAGCCAGCCAAGTGTTAAGACAGTAAATATAGACGGCTCACCATTTTACAAAATCCTTTCTGAATTTCCAGCGATCACGAGATTTCCTGGGATTCAGCGCGTTGTGAAGCACAACACTGTGCACTTCATTACAACAACCGACGGTCCTCCCGTCGCATCGCGGCCGCGTCGTCTCGCGCCCGACAAGCTGCACGCTGCAGAGGAGTTTGCTGTAATGCTCCGGGCCGGCACCGACCGTCCCTCCAAGAGTCCGTCGTCATCTCCACTGCACCTGGCACCTAATAAGGCTGACGCATCGTGGCGACCGTGCGGAGATTACTGCGCGCTGAACGCCCGGACCATACCAGACCGCTACCCGGTGCGCCACATCGGAGACCTCTCCTACCGCCTCGCTGGATGTACGGTATTTAGCAAACTCGATTTAGTTAAGGCATATCAACAGATCCCCATAGCAGAAAATGACATTGTAAAACCACTATACTGACTGTTCGAGTTTCCTTTCATGAGTTTCGGGTTGCGCAATGCTGGACAGACATTCCAGCGCTTCATGGAAGAAGTCCTCCATGGTCTGGATTTCTGTTTCCCGTATGTGGATGATATTCTCATCTTCTCCACAGACGAGGAACAACACGCGGAACACCTGCGTATAGTATTCAAACGTTTGGATTCGTACGGCATAGTGCTGAACCCATCCAAATGCACACTTGGAGTTAAAGAGATTGTCTTTCTTGGTTACAGAGTTTCCAAGGAAGGCATACGGCCTCCAGATGAAAAAATCGCTGCTCTGCGCGATTTTCCTCTGCCCAAGACTGCACAAGGCCTGCGAAGATTCTTGGGCATGATGAATTATTACCGGCAGTTCCTCCCAAACGCGGCGGAATCACAAACTCCGTTAATAGACTTTCTCACGGCTCCCAAACTCAAGGGCAACAAATCCATGCCTTGGACTCCTGAATTAGAACGCTCCTTCCACGCCTGCAAGAATAGCCTGACAAAGGCCACCTTACTGACACATCGTGTACCAAATGCTCCACTTGCACTTTACACAGATGCGTCTGGCGTACAGGTAGGTGCGCACTTAGAACAGAAAACCGACCAAATATTATTACAGGGAATTGCTGGCGGTTTATTTGGCAGTGCAACACTTCCGTCATATATTAGAGGCCCAACATGCCACGATATATACGGATCATAAACCTCTCCTACACGCTTTCACGCAGCGCAGAGAGAAACTTCCACCTGCCCAACTAAACCAGCTCACATTCATCTCGCAATTTACCACGGATATAAGACATGTCAAGGGCGAAGACAACGTCGTCGCCGATACCATGTCCCGTATCGAAGCCGTCGCTCTCGTCGATGACTATTCTGCCCTATCCCAAGCTCAGGAGGCAGACGACGACCTAAAGACAGTCCGTACCGGTTCATCATTAAAAATTGAACCAACCTTGATCCCAGGAACCAACATCACCATCCTGTGCGACGTGTGGACTGGCAAGCCGAGACCCTACTTGCCACTGCAGCTCCGCCGACCGGCGTTCGAGCGCCTACACGGCCTGAGTCACCCCGGCGCACGCGCGTCCGCCCGCCTCGTCGCCGCACGCTGCGTGTGGCCTGGCGTCGACAAGGACTGCCGCGCTTGGGCACGCTCTTACCTATCCTGCCAGCGTAGAAAGGGAACGCGTCACGCTTCTACGCCGCTCGTGAACTTCGTCACACCTTCAACACGGTTCAGGCATGTCCATTTAGACATCATCGGACCCATGCCTGTGTCGAATGGTTTCACCTATTGTCTTACGGCAATTGACCGATTTTCCCGGTGGCCCGAAGTGTGGCCCATGGCCTCTATTACTGCTGAAGAAGTCGCCGACACCTTTCTGAATGGTTGGATCGCCCGCTTTGGCGTGCCTGTTACTGTGACCACTGACCAAGGTCGTCAATTTGAGTCGAACCTATTCCGACGACTCATGGAGATAGGTGCGACCAACCGTAACAGGACCACTGGTTACCATCCACAAGCGAATGGCATGATAGAGCGCTTCCATCGCCAACTGAAAGCTGCTATAATGTGTCACAACGATTCCTGGCACAGAGCACTTCCTCTCGTCCTCCTAGGCATTCGATCCGCTCTAAAAGAGGACCTCAAATGCTCTTCAGCCGAGTTCGTATATGGCGAACCGCTGCGTTTACCTGGTGAACTCCTCGTGACCAGCCCTCTCCGCCCCAACGAGATCGATGACCTCGTGGCACAGCTGCGTGTGAAGATGGCAGATCTTCGCCCAACTCCTGCTTCTCGCCACTCCAAACCAGGTACATTCGTTTTTAAAGACCTTCCAGCAGCATCGCATGCATTTTACGTGACGACACAGTCCGTCGCCCACTCCAACCACCCTATCTAGGACCGTACCAGATTTTGGAACACTCCAGAGACGGTAAGACTATAACTCTTGACGTCAAGGGCAAAAACACCGTAGTGAGCGTCGACCGCGTAAAACCTGCATTTGTAAGGGCCGATGAGACAAACACCACCCACATACACACATTTCCCCTCAGGAACCAGACACACAGAATACCCATCAACATCAACCACAGCAATCCACCACACGATCTGGACGTCAGGTCAGGTTCAAGATTTCCAACGATTATTGTTATTATTAACTAGCGTAGTTGTAAAATATTTCTTTTATTTTTTCCTTGTTATATTTTTTAATACGATTGTTATTTGTTGATTTTTGTTTATTATTTTAGATGGTATTTTGTATATTGTGTTTATTGTTAGACTATGTAGTATTTAAGTTCTTTTTTTACTTTATTGTACATACCAACTGTTTAGCATATAAGATTTTTCTACTTTATTTTCTCCGTAGGGGGGTGGTTGTGGCGTTCATGACAACCATGATTATATAATTGTAATTAGTATGGCAACACTGCCACGCCATATTTGATTATTGTGGTAACACTATACTTATTAGTGTGGCAACATTGAATGTGAATCGCTCTCTCGCCTGTTCGCCGCGACACGGAACGGTCGCTTCCGAAATTGTGTCTTGTAAAAGTCTTGTATTAAACAGTGAATCTAGAAGTCCGCCTTTCATTGAACACGAGGGACGTCGGTAGACGTGCCTACTGGTGTCATTTCCAAAGTCTTAATTTGCCATCAGTTATTTTGAACATAGGCGTAAGAAAAAAATGTTTTATTACGTGGAACGTTGTAAAAAGGAAAATAGCAAAAGGAGTTTTAATTGAACTTGTGAAACCAGATTTGAATTTCACCTGTGGCATTCGAGAATCCCCATAAAATTTTCATAGACGCATCTCCGTTTCGATTTTATAACCTAATGCGTTGTTATAATCTTATAATATACCATAGATAATAAATACGAATATTACTAAGGACTATAATAAAAGAAGTGCAATATATTATACCAATAACCATACTAAATTATCAATTAACCAAGTAAATTATTGTTGGAACCAAATTGACTAATGAGTTATTACTAACATTAAAATACTTTGAAGAAAGCCTTAATACACTAACCCTTATATTTGTACAAAGAGAGGTAATTCATTGCCATATCTTTACGCAAATGCTTAAGCTCTGTATGTGTGTGAGTTTGTATATGTGTTTGTGTGTGGGCGCTGCATAAGTAGTGTTTGATTGAGATATTGTACAGAAGCTGTACTGTGATTGTTTTAGTTCTGATTTATAATAAAGAACGAAATTTACTGAAATATTACCACACAATAAGTGGTGACCCCGATGCATTTTATACCAAAGTACTCGTGAAAATATGAATCGTCTTACTTGTTGTATAAATTCATCATAATTTAAATTGAATGTTTAAAAAATTAATTAGATATTAATAAAATACTTATCAAGCTATATTTTAAGCAACGGACCATATTATAGAGTAACCCTGGATTTATAATGGTGACCCCAGTACAACATTATCAACACACTCAGTTACACTATGATCTTAAAAATTTCAAGAGTGAAGTGAATAAAGTGAGTGAGTGAGAATCTAGATTTTTGGATTATGAACATGTAATAATGCGACTCGATTCTAATGTGCCCAATTATATATTTAATAAAGATCAAGTGGGATTTGAAGATGCTGTTAAAAATATTTTTTATTTTGTATATTCAAATACATATTACTAATAAGAATATGATGTTTTCGCGTGTTTATAGCAGGAAACTACTTACAAAATTAGGTAATTATTAAATACCTAAGTCAACTGCAAAAAGGTCTATAATCCAATGTCATCAATGGGACTTTTTATCGACTTACTCGATAATATCGAGTTTTACCCTAAAGTTACATTTAGAAGTAACTACAATCATTTGAAGTAGAGCAAACATTTATCTAAAGTAGAGCAAACATTATTTTAAAGTAGAGCAAACATTCGGTGGCACGAGGAGGAATGTCAAATTCCTCGTAGTTCCACTGGTGGTACTACTGGTGGAACGACGAGGAATACACCAAATATAGTATATTGCATGCATGACAATACACTTTTTCTGTACATCGACAAACGCGCAGATAAAAAAAATCTACATAAAAATAATGCATTTTGAATTCTGTTTTTGACTTATCAACTCTGTTTAATTATTCCTTAAAATATACTTTAAGTAATCTTGTCTATGTATTCGAAAATATTCAGATTAACTATTATGAAGGTAAGCCATGGATATTAAATTAATACCATACACATAGATACATCACCAATGCGTTGTCGACCGTTGTCGAAAGAAAGAGAAACAAAACAGTGACTTAAGCGACTCATATATCTAATCTTAAGAGCTTACATAATCTTTAAGACTTCCACCTTAACTAAATCTAAGAATTTTATACGCAAAGCCGAATACCACTAAGTTGACTAATTTGTTAACATTTTATGCTTATACACAACAACATAATAACAAATTCTTGTTATATCGATGCTCTATTATAAATATAACTAAAATTGCTTAAAATTTTCCTTCAACAAAAGCATGGCTAAATCACATAAAATAATATATAATTAATGTAAGAACTGAGTGGCTTAATACGAAATTATAATCGTTCGTAAAGTATACTAAAATAAAAGTACAGTACCCGGCAAGAAATAATGCACATCGGTATTCAGAAAGAGATATTTCGGTAGAAGACGGTCGCGTTCACTCACAAATAAATATAAAGAGTTGTTAAAACCTCCAATGGAACATCAATTATTATTATTATAAAAGTGCTTGATAGGGTTGCTTTATCTGCTCTTAATAGATATTGCACTAACAGTGCAATGTGCGAGAGAGACAACGCTCTATAAAGCCGTAACTAACCGATTATCTCTTTCTGAATATCGATGTGCATTATTTCTTGCCGAGTACTGTATATCTATGTTTATAAGAATGTAAGTAACGAAGGTATGCGAGAAAAAAATGGAGATCTATGTTAGGGCAATAGAATCAAAAACTCTATACCTATATAAAGTAAGATTTTTCAAAGCATTATATAAATTATTGTTTATAAATGAAAAATTGATACTGAGATTGATAATTGAGGATATCTGCGCTGTAACTTTAATTATTGATTCGTCTCTTTGGTTATCTCCTTCATAAGACTCTTCGTATATGACAGAATGAGATAAACACACAGATTTCAGTTTCAGAATGGTAAAGTTTAAATCTGCGATATACGATTCTACTGTCATCATCACGCAACAAAGTTTAGATTATATTATGTTTTTGTCAAAACATTTATTTAAACTATTTCAATCGTTTTTAAAATTGTTTTCAAAATTCATCGCTTACTGCTCATTAATTTTTTTTTAATACTAATATCCTATAACAAGAGATGAACGACACAACACTCAATAATCGCCCTTATTCCCAAACCACTAAAGCATATTCAAACACTGCATCAGATCCGTCAAGCATTCATTTTCTTCACACAACTCCTTCAACCTTCCCAATTGTGTCTCAGTGAAACTAGAATGCGTTGCCACTACACACAACAGTCTACGATCCGAAAACGACATAGAAACGTTTTTCGGTATTAGAAACTGGTCGAAAATACCGGTATCATCGTCGACGGTATTTCTAAAACCGTGTCTGAACACGTGATAACCTAAAGAGGATATATTTCTTATATGTTCGTTGGAACTAGCGGATATTAGTAATATCAGCACACAGTATGGTAACAATGTTGTAGACAATTTGTCTGTCAGTAAGTGGCACAGAGCTTCGAAGATCCATCCACTTAAAACCGGTAATTGGTCTTGAGATACAGCCGTTTGGAAAACCTGAAACAAAGAAATTTAATTTGAAGGTAGGTCGGAAATTTTGTTTCATTTTTTGCAGGTGATACACATCTATTTAACGGAATTCGAAAAACGGCTGTGGTTCATAATTCGACTGCATTTTTATGTGTTACCTCAGCTTTTACTGGGTAAAGGAATTGTGACAAATTTCGTTAATTTCATCAACTAGTAATAATCTCATTTTCCCATTAATATCCATGATTATTGATCCGTATCTGTAATTAAACTCATTACCAAACCACCAAAACAAAAAAAAAAAACTCACCTCAAAAACAACTTCAGCGTTCAACACAGAGCACTCTATCCACCTATCTCTGTCACTGAACACGCCCATTCTCCTTCGCTCGGCCTCCTTACAACACTCCACGAACTCTATCACGACTCTACTCAACGTCGCGGCTGGCGGTAGAGTCTCTCTTAGGAAGTATTTCAAGGCCGATGCTAGTACCGCCTGATTCTCTCTACATTTCACTTGACGGAGCACTTTGTAGAGCAGGGTGATGCGCTCCATAGAGCTCATAAGAACGTCAGGGTCCATGTTAGAGACGTCTGCTTCTAGTTTAGGGCTTATTAGCTTGCTATCAGCTGTGACAAAAAGGATTGAAATGTTATTCTAAAGACATCGAGTATAGTACTAATAAATTAATATTATCTGCAATAACATAAGTGACATAATATGACCTCACCCAAATAACAGTCCACTACTAGGCACCGGTCTCTTCTTATAACTGAGGAGGATTGGGTGAGAGGTTAGTAGCCAACTCACGAGAAGGAAGTAACGGCCTAAGATCTATAAAATGCCTTAACTGAATAGCTAAATGTCCTATGAGGAGAGATCCTCAGAAGTGGGCCATTAATGGGTTGGAAACTTATTGAAAATATAATCCTTATTCCAAGCATTACTGACGAGCAAAAAATCGTTACCAAAATATAACAAAATAATGTGCTTACCGGAAAACAAATGCACCATCAGTATTTGTACCGCATGGTCTTCTGAGAACTTCCTGAGATTCTCCAAAATCTTTTCAATTATATTGTTCTTCAGATCTTTCGGAAGTATTTGTTGTTGAAGAATCGTCGTTATGCCCTGTAACATGTAAATAAATAAGTTTGTTGCGTAAAACAATACATTCTGTTTAAATTCCGCAGATTGGAGATTTGAAGAAGCCTGGAAGATTTGAGTTTAAGTCCCCTAAGGCAAAAAGGATTTTAAAAGTGGGATAAATTTTGTTTGATTTACTGTACTTATAAATTACTCCGTATGACTACCTCAGTAAAAAATAATGAAAAGTTTTATTTGAATAGAAAACGACGTAGCGTTTAATATCATCGTTTAGCATCATTTTATCTGTTTTTTTTTATTTATATTCAATATATTTCAATAGAACTACGCAAAAAAATTGTAGTGCGCGTAATGCGGTTACGCTTTTGGTACTTACCCGTACAACAACATCAGTGCAGTAGGATTTAGGGTTCCGTATGAGGTAGTCCACAGCGATGTTCATCAGATCGGGGTGTCCTAGCTCCACCAGGGTGAATAACACCGCCCAGTACAGGCTCTGTTCGTAAAACGAGATTCTGCAAGGAAGAATTTATATTTATTTGGTTTTAATTGCATCCTACATAAATGCTAGCTTAACGCCTTAATTATGGTATATTACAAATTGAAAATTGAAAATAAAATGCATTTTTTTTCTTTCTTAGTTTTTACAAACACTTTCCAAAAGTCAAACTACGCCATTGCTTACGCTACAAACAACGCTTACAAAATACGCTAGCTATAGAAAAACTTAACTGTTAACTGTATGAGGCAGCCCAGTAGCGTCGCCTAGCTTGACGAGAGGAACTATACATATAGCTACAAACAGTCACTCACCGACTCCCAACCCTCAGATACTGCCCCACAGCAACGTTCAGCTGCGTAATCAACTCAGAGTACGGGCTAGGGCTGCCCACCGGCAGCCGCGTGCACGTTAACTGTATGAGGCAGCCCTGCAGCGCCGCCTGGCGGAGCGGCGCGTAGCTTGACGATAGGGATTTCAGGAGCTTCTGGTGGACTGTTGATATCTCCTGTGGAGTTGTTGATTTGATTATATGAAAAAATCATATTCGAATTATTAATATATTTTTTACAAAATAACAACTACTCGTCGCTACTCGTAACTACTCCGCTAACGTGGGAGTACAGGTACACGAATAGTACCAGTTTTCAAATAAAAAAGAATCATCCCAATCGGTCCATCCAATATAAAAGTTAAGAGGTAACATGCATAAATAAATTGAATTCGAAAATTTAAAAACCCCTGACATTTTGTGCAGCTCCATCTAATATACAAGCTAGGTAAATAAATAATAAAATCATATTACAATTTCAGTAATATAAGTTAGCTCTCAGACCAATAAACTATAGACTGCGCGCCGTGAACAAAAGCGTGAAGCCGGCAAAAGTGCGCCTAAAACACACATCGAAACCAATAGAATGTCCTATGTTGACAGTTTGAACTAGAACAAATTTAAACTTTATTTTTTGGAACTCAAAGCTTCATTTATTTTTTATTATTTAGAACACAAAAGTCGTTTTGGTGCGAGTGCCGCCGTGTGTATTACAAGGCGAGGCGTACTTTTTGCCGGCTTCACGATTTTGTACACGGCACGCCGTCTATAGTTTATTTATTGGTCTGTGAGTTAGCTTTCCTCCATCAATAATTGTTCACTGCACGCAATCTAGATGGCGCTGAAATGCTCACTCACCTGCGCGGCCCGCGTCGCGTGCAACACGGGCACGCACTCGGCGAGCGCGTGCAGCGCGGCGGTGGGCGCGCCGTGCGGCGTGGGCTGCTGGCTCGCGAGCTGCCCCGCCGCGCGCCACCAGTGCGCCACGGTGCAGAACACGGTGGTGCACGCGCTCAGTGACGTCACTAGCGCTGTCTGTCCGTCACCGTCACCGTCACCGTCAGTAACACAGTAACACTGCTACACTCACCTGCGCGGCCCGCGTCGCGTGCAACACGGGCACGCACTCGGCGAGCGCGTGCAGCGCGGCGGTGGGCGCGCCGTGCGGCGTGGGCTGCTGGCTCGCGAGCTGCCCCGCCGCGCGCCACCAGTGCGCCACGGTGCAGAACACGGTGGTGCACGCGCTCAGTGACGTCACTAGCGCTGTCTGTCCGTCACCGTCACCGTCACCGTCAGTAACACAGTAACACTGCTACACTCACCTGCGCGGCCCGCGTCGCGTGCAACACGGGCACGCACTCGGCGAGCGCGTGCAGCGCGGCGGTGGGCGCGCCGTGCGGCGTGGGCTGCTGGCTCGCGAGCTGCCCCGCCGCGCGCCACCAGTGCGCCACGGTGCAGAACACGGTGGTGCACGCGCTCAGTGACGTCACTAGCGCTGTCTGTCCGTCACCGTCACCGTCACCGTCAGTAACACAGTGACACTGCTACACTCACCTGCGCGGCCCGCGTCGCGTGCAACACGGGCACGCACTCGGCGAGCGCGTGCAGCGCGGCGGTGGGCGCGCCGTGCGGCGTGGGCTGCTGGCTCGCGAGCTGCCCCGCCGCGCGCCACCAGTGCGCCACGGTGCAGAACACGGTGGTGCACGCGCTCAGTGAGGATAATAGGGCGGTGCGCGCTGCTAGACCTGTTGGTGCCTGGGGGAGGAGGTTAGTATTAAACAAAAGATATTATAGCACCTTGGAAATACCGGTAGACTCAAAAAAATTACGTTCGTAAGTGTATTAACAAAACACTGTTTTTAAGAGGAGAAAAGACGAAAGGCGATATTGCTTTTAAGTGCCATCGGGTACATAAGATTGTGCATTGTCATTCAGAGCTAAATGGCTCATAGCCCGGCGGCTTGTATCTATTGATTATATTTATCACACATACTTTCGGCTCCAACATATCAGCAGTGATATCCATCAGTAGCTGCAGGCAACTGTTCACGTCTATTTCCTTGTTTTTCCTCTTGCGTTTCACTTCCCGACGCACTCTATAGCTGCCCTCGTCGGACAATTCTGTTACAAAGTTAAAAACCATAATAAAAAGTAACTTCTTATTCTTAAACATTTTACGACACATAACATTCGTATTGATACACTCTGGTCATATTTTGTGCCTACAATACATTTAATCAGTATCAATCTGTGTATCATAATAAACACACGTATATCGGGCTCTTGAAGTGTTATTGATACTCACCCAATTAGTACGGAACCATACGTGTACAGTGGTGACCCCGACGTAATAACTTAACCTAACCTACATCTCCATCCTCAACATCCCCACCACAACCTTTATTCACTCTATCCATTCCTCTCCTTCATCCTCCCAATCCATTCCTGCCCCGAAAACATCATCAGTCCCTTCCTCTCGTATTATCAATCTCTCTTCCTCTCAATTATAAAACATAACCAACAATCAAAGACAACAACTTACCAGAAGCAAGCCTGAGATACTCGACACTGAACTGCGCATAGAAGTATCCATCGAAGTCCTCCTTCATGAACGGCACTCGTTCTAGGTTCATATCGTCGAACAGATTGTACGCGCGCGTGCCCACTAGGATGTTGCGGAGACGTTGCATTCTATTGGAATAAGAAAATTGATAAGAATAGCGAGTAAATTGGGAACGTTTTACAAATACAAAATGACTAGTACTATTTAATTCTAAACCAGTGCATCTTAAATTGTTTGCTCAACACATTTTTTAGAAAAAAATCATGAGACTTATTTTTGGAACGAAGTTCCTTACGGCAGGCTTGGAGGAGATAGGGATTTTGCTGCGCGACCGAACTGAAAAAAATGTGATAGTAAAACCGTAAGAAAAAATGCGTGGAATAAAACCGTTAAATGAGACGTGCGCAGGCGCGACAGTCGTATTGATAAAAGTGAACTACAAACATTAATAGCTTTTGCGTGAAACGTTGATTCTAGACCTAAAAACCGAAGTACTAAGTGCTGTGTAATAAGAAATCACCCGCATTACTGCAAATTATTAAACATTTCAAAGTTTGATCAAGACGCGTAAGCGTGTTCGAAATCCGCATCACATAGGACCTTTTTCACTCGACGCCAAGCGTAAGCGGGCGTACCGGGGCATTTATTGCTGTGCATTTTGGACTGCGAATATTATTTTATTTCCTTGAGACAGTTAAGGGGCATTTGTTGCTGTGCACTAACATTATTGGAACGAAGTTTAAAATTGATCACGATTTTTTTTTGCAAATTGTGTCGATTCTAAATTAGCCGAAGGAACTTCGTTCCTACCTAGTGTCCCACGACACCACATCTTTTTTTTAAAGTTACGGAAGCTAACACACTATGGAACATATATTTTGTAAATGAATTAATTGTATCTTCACAGGCTTAACACAACACTACTACACTACTATACCACAAGACTAGTACACTACTGTACAAGACACTACTACATAAACCAAAGTTGCGTGTAGCGTGTACTCACTGCGGCACAACCCGCCGTCGCGCTCGCGGCACGTGCGCGAGGCGTCCCCCGCGGCGGGGTGCCGTCGACACCAGCAGCTGGGTGAGCCCGCGCACCGCCCAGTGCGGGCCATTGCCGTTACACAAGACTACTACACTACTGTACAAGACACTACTACATAAACCAAGGTTGCGTGTAGCGTGTACTCACTGCGGCACAACCCGTCGGCGCGCTCGCGGCACGTGCGCGAGGCGTCCCCCGCGGCGGGGCGCCGTCGACACCAACAGCTGGGTGAGCCCGCGCACCGCCCAGTGCGGCCCGTTGCCGTTACACAACACTACTACACTACTATACCACAAGACTACTACACTACTGTACAAGACACTACTACATAAACCAAGGTTGCGTGTAGCGTGTACTCACTGCGGCACAACCCGTCGGCGCGCTCGCGGCACGTGCGCGAGGCGTCCCCCGCGGCGGGGCGCCGTCGACACCAGCAGCTGGGTGAGCCCGCGCACCGCCCAGTGCGGCCCGTTGCCGTTACACAACACTACTACACTACTATACCACAAGACTACTACACTACTGTACAAGACACTACTACATAAACCAAGGTTGCGTGTAGCGTGTACTCACTGCGGCACAACCCGTCGTCGCGCTCGCGGCACGTGCGCGAGGCGTCCCCCGCGGCGGGGCGCCGTCGACACCAGCAGCTGGGTGAGCCCGCGCACCGCCCAGTGTGGACCATTGCCGTCCAGGGCGCCCAGCAGGCCTACCCACATCTCCTCGAACTGCTTCTTGGACGACCAGCCGATTAGGTTCATCCTGGGTCACAGAGGACAGAATTGTTGTAATATGATTGAGTGTTATTGTTACAGGTTTGAAAATTGAGGAAGGTGAAATATTGTCGAGGTTGAAAATAACCGAAACAGAACCTTCCCATTTGCATTTTAATAAAATTTCCGCCTCAATAAAAAAAGCAGAGATTATTAGAACATCATTTTGATAGTAGGTATTGTACTAACAGAGTAAGTCCTGTTAGGTCAGTCGTTACTAGTAATATTGAAAGGGTCTCGTTCAAACTCGGTCATAATTTGGTTTGCTACGCTTGCGAACTAAGGCCTCTACAAAAAGTGTACTCAGTGTACTACCAATAAACATCACAATACTCACCTAAACAGAAAAGACTCGAGCACATCCATATCCTGGAACGCCTGTAGCGGCAGATCGATCTTCTGGAGGTGATCCTTCTTGTCCAATACTTCTACATACGACCACGCCATCGGCGGTATCAGCGCTATGTTCGATATCACTTCTAGTCTAGAATACAATGATCAATATTAACTAAAATTATAGATCGTAATGCATTTGTCCTGTATTAAGTTCCACGATAAAGTTTATTAATAAAATGTAAAGCATCGAGTTCAATAAAAATCATTCGTAACAGGTCCAAACAAAATTTCGTTATAGTTACAAAAATTGTGCAGATTAAAATTAGCTACTTAATGTTTTAAGGATGTAATTATCTGTTCACGATGTTTTGTCAGTCCATTATCCGACAATCCAATTACCTTTATTCATAAAATTAAACATCAACGCATTCATTAACAAAATTATCCATCAAAGAACTCATTCATCAGCACACCAATCCAACATCATTTTTTTTATACCGCACATACCATAAACACACTCAATTAACAATACAACTATCCAGCAACGCATTACACATTTGATACACACAGTTATGTATAAAATAATTATCTATCCATAAATCCTTTTATCCATGTATGCAATTATCTACAACAAATTCAAACAACCTATAAAACTACTTTCAAATAACTCACCTGGAAAGACTAACCAAGAGGCTCTCTATAGGTTTTCTATACCTCGCAGGCAGTATATAGCCATCTGGTCGACTGTAGAAGTTACACTCCCAATACTCTATCAACGTGACTAGTTTATCCCCTGTTATGATTATGTCTGGTTTGGGCCCGTCATCTTGTGTGCGCATAAATTGCTTTAGAATAAGGGGTTTTGTGTCCTGAAATTGATTTAAGTTCACCAAGGGTTGTTACAAACTAAATTTACCTGTAAATTATATACCCATCTAAAGCACTGCGCACATATAACAACCTGTAACCGACCAACATAAACCAAAGCATTCAAATGGTTTTGGTCAGAACAATGTAAAATGACCAGTGTATACTTGAAAGACGTACTACTCGCCACCCACTCCTGACCAACTCGGAACCGACATTAAGTATAAATAAATAAATAAATAACGCTACACACTCAAAGCCCCACACTAGGATTCCCTGTGTCGTGGGTGCCTTGGACAACACACAAGACAAGGACACACACCCAGACCGAGAACGAAAATTTAAACTCATCATTCAAATTGCCGCCTCGCTGGGAATCGAACCCAGGACCCTCGGAACAGCGATCCGGCGTGTTAACCATTGCGCCATTCGGGTCGTCAAGTATAGTCAGTATAGCATCGAAATTCAACCGTATAAACCAAGAATAAAGATCATAATTGAATGCTTTCGTTTAAGACTGTCCGTTACCATTGTTGAAATGTTGAATGTGCGCAATCCTTAATAGTTATTTTGATACGTACCTTCACTAGATACTTGACGACAGCATACAAACAGCTGATCGCCGATTGAGTTCTATTAAAATTGCTCTCAGTATTCAACTCAGCCCATATCTCATTAAACTTCAGCGCCTTCGCCACATTATCTATAGCGATCACTATAACATGATCAACGGACACATTATCCGTCTGTACGTTCGTCACACGAAACGATACGTCCGCGTGTACCGGACTTTCTACTACATTTTTATTTTTTATCAAAAACGATAAATACTGCAATGACACTACAGAAAAAATACTCAAATTCCGCGCTAGAGTCGGCGGTATTAGATTCTCGATACATTTCTCGATTAAATCGCAATCGAATTCGTCGATAGCGTTGATTATTCGAGACAATGATTCGAGAAATCCTGTGAGCATTGTTTGAATCGTAATGAATTCTTGGTAGAACAATTTGTCCTGGAAAACTTGATGGCATCGACGCGTGTATCTATCTATAGTTTGCTCGATGCCTAAGTTAAACGTTTCCGATTGACTCAACGGTCTATTTTGTTTTGGGAACAAATGTAAAATATCCGCTAAGGACTTGTCTAACGTAGCTATTCCCACTTGATATAAGTTCGGTATCTCTGGAATGCTTATTTCTGTATCATCATCCGTGATTTCTAAATTACCAAAGCTATGTTTTAGTTCATTATCTGAGATCGGTATAAAGAATTGTGATTTAGATTCACTATTATCAGTCTTCTTGAATACATGCAAGGTGTTAACTACATTCAATTTGTTGCTGTCTATAGAAGTGGACATCTCTTCCTTGACTCTTTGTATCTCTGACTCCTCTCTAGCCATCTCCCTCTCGTTATCTTTCAACTCTTGTTCTGAGACGTTTTTTAAAAATTCCTTGATGAAATCATCGCAGGCTACTTTAAAGCAGGAACAAAGGATTCTTCTGTCAAACTCTGAGCACATCATTACAGTTGTAAGGTCTTCCTTCGATAGAGTTGTCATTAAACGCGCGAGATCAGACTGTTTAGATATTTTGGGGGTCGAACTATCTCTTAGACAGCACCTGTATGAAAACAAAAAAGCGGTATTACTACAAGTAATAGTATGAACTAGAGGACGAACTAGCTTCACTTCGGGAAACTTATTATTTACGTTCAAAAAGTTTTGAAACATTTTTCATTGATGCTCCGCTCCTGTAAGTCTTAGCGAGACGTTGTAAAACATAAGCATTGCTCAATAAATTGACTATCAAAAACAAACATATTTTCTCAATTTTCACCAGTAGTTCTTGAGATTACCTTATTCAAACAAACATACAAATCAACTCTTCAGATTTAATAATATTTATAATATTACCAATAAGTATAGACAGATAATAATGACATCATAAACAACTACACATACCTGCATTTAATCTGATTGAGCAGCCAGTTCCCATCGACAGTGGTAGTGAGCACCGACTGTGTGTTCACAGTGCGGTGCTGAGAGACATCTAGCGGCGACAGGTCGAACACTGTCGACGCGAGCGCGTTCAGTTCTACCACTAGAGTCGAGTACCTGTGAAAATACAGTATAATGTAAATGTTTACTGGATAGGTGATAACATTAAAATGGCTAAAGACGATTTTACAAAAATATTTTTTGTTTTCTAAATTGATCTAGGGGTATGTCAGTGTGGAGATAGAAGATTAAAATAAGAGGGGTGTATTATTACTGAAGCGTAGTAGTAGGTAATGGAAGTTTGTCTAAAATAATATATTATACTACATTACAATACTCCATTCTAGGAAGATAATATTTTTTGTCTTTTATTTGATTAAAGTGTGAATACGAAAAAACAAGTAAAATCACAATTTACCTAATGTGCATCTTATTCCTCTGCAACAACTCTAAAGCCACCTGAATATCTTCTTTAGACAGCTGTGCTGTGATCTTCTCCACCGGCAATTCTTTTAACATCTTGCACCGATCGATAGCTAGTTTTGCAAACCTGTAAAGTTAGTGATAAAAGAGTAATGGGGCTTTAGTACTTAGTAGTTTAGTACTAATATTTAAAATGCAAATTACATATATTATTGCATTACAAAACGGATTTTATTATTGTCATTATTTGCCTTCCAACTACCAGAACGTACGTGCGTTCAGACAGCTGCGGACAACTTCCATTGACGCCTTTATTTGAAGTTAACAATTTATTCTTAACACTAGACTGGCATTTCTATACATTTTAGATTAATAAACTATAAACTTTACCTGACTGCTATCGCCGGCTCCAATTTACCGATAATGCGACAGATGAGAAACACCAGGGCACCCGATTGACTCTCGTGGCAAAGTGACAGTATTTTGTACGTGTTCAAAGCGAATTCATCCTGAAACAAAGTTTTATTACTTACACATAACTGTGTTTGTATAAAAAAGCAGACGCGGAACCTATTTATTAAAAACAAATGATAATTCAAACCATAACAAAAAAAATCGAACAACCAAGTTATAGGGTAGTTGTATAGTCGAGCTTACCGCCAGCAATGTTGACCCGTACCGATGAATGTCTCTACAAATGTACGTCAAGTGACGTCCGGCCGCGCGGGTTCGTCAGCACGGGTCTCTTTTCACTATAAAACGGTACAAGAGACTTGTAGCTCGTGACCCGCGCGTCGGTCAACCGCGCTGGCGGTAAGCTTGACTATGGAATGACCGCTGGGAATGACTCATAGGAACTAGAGCAATAACTAATCGGTTAAATACACCATTAATTTTACGAATCGAATAATCTTAATAATTAGACATTCCGATTAATCGAACCACCCCAACTGTTATGATATGTGTTGGTCTATGTCAATGAGTAATATTTTATTGTCTGTCTTCATACATCCTTCTATCTGTCATCTATGTAGTTCCTGTCTTGTCTTGCTCTGAATAGTCAATGTCTGTGCCTAAATCTAGAAGTATAATAAATCCTCAAATATTTCAATGATCAAGCCTTTTAATGAAGCATTTAAACAATACACCAACATTCAAACAATCCAACAATCGAACCATCCCAACACTTAAATACACCAACGAAACGAACACTCACACTCCAACAAGCCGATAATCTATCCATCCTAATGCTTAAACAAACTGAGGAATCGAACCACCCTAACACTCGAACAAACCGGTTAATCGAATCTAAACAAACCGATTAATGGAATCAATCACCCTAACACCAATCAAATCGGCAAGTCGAATTATCCAAAAAATCGATACAACCGACCACCCGATTCAATCGAATCTTCTAGACTCGAACCGACTCCAATCGACTCGAATCTCATCAAATCACCCATTTATCTACTCCATACCTTCAAACACGACTGACACCTTGCAGCCACAGCCTGCAGCAGCAGCGCAGAAGCCGGCGCTGCCTCATGCACGCGCGCGACCAGCTTCACCACGACCGACTCTCGCAGCTGACTGACCAGGACATGCGCTCGGTTCGCCAGCAACCAGCTCAGGTGGACCGCTTCTGATAGGCCGTTGTCTAACTGTGAAGGTGAAGAAACATCTAGAGAATAGTTTTTGAGTTATCCCTCACAAAGCATATTTAATTGACTTTAACTGCTTAAATGTTTTAACTTGTCGATGTAAAAAAAATCATTGTTTTTTTTTAATTCTTTTGTAAGTGCATGCGTACGTACATGCGTGTACAACTTTACAAAGTACTCGCAGTATGCGCACACGCACATGGTCTGCAGCGGGTCGACGCGCAGCAGCCGCGTGTCCACACTGTCGGCGGTCAGTGGCAAGTTGCGCGCGAACCCGATCAGCTTGTGCCAGAACTTATGCGACAGGAAGTTTACTATAATACGTACCTACACACATACAAAGCACCCTCACTAATATAACTTACAAAGTACTCGCAGTATGCGCACACGCACGCGGTCTGCAGCGGGTCGACGCGCAGCAGCCGCGTGTCCACACTGTCGGCGGTCAGCGGCAAGTTGCGCGCGAACCCGATCAGCTTGTGCCAGAACTTGTGCGACAGGAAGTTTAGACTGGAACAATTGTTTATCCATTGATGTAATAATAATAGATATACAATGTCATACATATTTTGACGTGTTTTGTGCCCCCATAAGTGAAATATATTAATACACGTTACCGTATAAGCAAGTGCGCCCAATGCGCAGTGAGCAAGGGCACGCGGTACGCAACCCGCAGACAGACGAGGTTGAGCGCGCTGAGCGGGATGTTCTCCGCCGGGCTGTACAGACCCGTGTTGAGGCCGCTCTGTTCGTTGTGGAGGATCGTTTGGGCGGTTTTCGCTATCAGCGGAAATAGACAGCCATCTGGAATTAAATAACAATTGGATTGATTTAACTAACAGTAAGTAGGATAGCGGTGATAGAATAGTGGTTAAGAATTCGGCCTACTTCTCTGGGAGTACGGGTCGAATACCAAGGCACGCACTTCTGAATGTTCGGATATAAACCAGCATGCCGAAGAGTTCCCAAAACTCAAAGGTGTGTGAAGTCCGCCAATCCGCACTTGGCCAGCGTGGTGGACTATGGCCTTAACCTCTTCATTCTGAGAAGAGACCCGTGCCCAGCAATGGGACAGTTATAGGTTGGATTTCCAAAGCTAAGCGAAGTTATGTTTACTGGTAGTGAAATATCTTTAATTTCTATGTTACGTCCAATGAAGTGTACTATTAAATAAAGAAAACTCACTCGTCAAATGCAGCATGTGTTTCACTTGTACAATAATATTCACACACACCGAATACAGCAAGCGATTCTGATCTTTATCTTCCTCGATATCAGGGTCCACATTCCCTTCAAAGTCGTCCATTTCCATGATAGCATACGTCAGGGTTTTGAACAAAAACCTAACTATAACGACATCTGGTGACAAATTTGCGCAATTCTCGTTTACATTCTGAACGTTCAATGGATCAACGTTAGGCTTCACGTTGAAGAAAATCGATTGTGGCGATATACAAGTCGATTTTAGGTAATTAATCGATAGCAATATCTCGCTTTCCGGTATCAATATGAGCACCTTTCGAAGCAGTACCATTATAATCGACAGATATCTGAGTTTATGTTTGCGTGACGTTGTAGCCTGAAATATAAAACAATAATTACAACCAACTGAAAAACAAAATATAAAAGTTTTTAACAATGATAATTAAACTCAGGCGTTAGTCACTCTTTTTTTAATAAAGCCAATATCTGTTGCATACAAAATTTCATTCATTAATTCATTCCATTTATTCGTCCATTCACCCTGTCATTTCATTATTCAAACCAAAAAAAAACTCACCTGATCAGGCGGCGCTTTAAACAATATCTTCAACAGCACTTCGACGCGACTTTGCTCCAACAAAACGTCCTTATACACCGAATCCAGTAACCTCTCTAGCGACGCTATAGCATCACTTGTGTCCAACTCTACACTACGTTGAGACAATAGATTGAGGAGTGTGTCACTGGCTAGCTCCGACCAACGGTAGTAACTCTCTGGATGCTCTTGTGAGAGAGCCAGCACGCAGGATACTAGGTCTAGGACCTGCAAGAGATAAAAATATAACATATTGTTAGAAAATTAAAGAAAAATAGGAGTTAAACGTGATATAAACCGAGAATATGTGTTACCGAATTACTTACTGTTTTTGAACTTAGAATAAATTACTTACTGATTTATTTAGCAATAACAACTAACAGGACTAACTATCACTAACAGTCCCCGTTCCAGTCCTGATACTTACTAAGTGACCTAACATTGTCTGCTACTGGTCTAACCATCCGAGTCTGACTCTAAAGTTGCTTGTCTTCTGATGCCATATTATTCACTAGTACCTGGTTGACCGAGCTTTGCTCGGTTGAAAATTATATTTAGTATGAATCGCAAGAAATACGAGGAATTCCGCCATCTATTCAGGAGTCAAATCATACAACTGTTCACTGAGCACAAAATTCATTTTACTTATGTTACGGCCAAAGGATCTCAACAGCGTGTTTCACAAAGTTGTACAGCGCCATCTAGTTTCATACTACTGAAATTTAAACACGTTACAAACAGTACCTCATAGAAGTTAACTGTGTGAGCGAATTAATTGCATTTTAAATAGGTACATACTTAATTAGATAAATTCATTGAACTTTCCTTCGTACTTTTCGCAGGCTTAGGCAGTCCCCGACTGAAATTTTTATTTGCGATAAAATGTATTGAATGTTTATGATAATTAAACAACATAAATAAATATACTTTTAGTTTAATGAGCAAGTTGTTAGGCGTACTTAAAATTTTATTGATTCTATTTACAACAATAGTAATTTCATCGATCTGACCATTATTTATTTAAAACTTTATTAAAATATATTATTAAATCGATAATAACAAAACTAACATTTATTTACAAATATTCTCGTAAATATCACAAACGCACGTTAAACTATCACTACGCGTCCTGCGAGGTCAAGCGAGATAATCGCACTGATTTTTAATTTTATTCAAACAGAAAATAGGTAGGTATAACGCAAAAATAGCGCTTCAATTAGTATTAGCCGAACAAAAATATATTCGAGCGCCATCTAGTTTCATACTACTGAAACAAACAAACCGTATCTCATAGAAGTTATCCTAATGTTTCATAGATGGCGTCAGTTCAACACGTTACAAACAGTACCTCATAGAAGTTATCCTAATGTTTCATAGATGACGTCAGTATGATGTTTTTAAAATCTCTTTATCTCGGGAACCGAGCTTTTCTCGAACCTGGGACCTTGATAAATCGATTCCTTGAGCCGAAAACCCCCTAATCTGTAACTTTCATGAAAATCTTTGCAGCCGTTTCCGAGATCGTGATTATATATATACATATAAATAAATATACAAGAATTGCTCGTTTAAAGATATTAGATAAAGGATATTTTGAATTATCTCTTATCGCTTTTATAACTCCGCTAATATTTTTGTTAAAAGTTAAATTATTACATAAAACAAATCAATACCTTCGGTTGATGCATCGTCTTCTGTAACATGTAGAACAGCACTTCTCTCGTCGCCTGCACCTCTTGCTGTTGAGCGCGTCCTAATACACTTGCACCTGCGATAATTATAATCAGCCGTAATATAATTTGGTTAACCGATAGGAAATGTGGGTATTTTTGTAGAAAACACGTTAATTCATGTGTGTCTGTGTGTGTGTATGCTATGTGATTAAGAGAAAGGAGTAAGTCGACGTAACTGGGTTCGTCCGTCAGTGTGGATATATTTCTGCATAATATAATTATGTGTACGTGAAAGTATGATATGAAAGTATTGTATAGTATTTCAAAATATGTTTTCTGTAAATTACTTAATGAACTTACCTACGTGCCTTACCTTACCTTACCTCATAATAAAATAAAAATAACAATGTCTATTATAGGCCTAACCATCAACCTGTGCTATAGATTACATTGTTACACCTTACACCTTCGTGAAAGTAGGTATCTTTCCTTTTGAATATTTTAACAAATCTACATATTATATCTATTAAGAATCATAAAACCATAGGGTACTTACGAAAAAGAAGATCTAATTTATTTACTTCTGTTAAAAGAAAAATTATCAAACATTTAATAACGAAAGAGTCAAACAATACAATAATAAGCCGTAATACCATGCAATAAAGTTCAAAATCTCACCTCCCATCGTGCTGAAAACTTTAACCGCGACGGGTTCTAATCCGGCGATGCATTCAGCGTGCGCACCCGACGCCATTAACCCATCGCATAGTTGAATCAACTAGAAATAAACATATAAAATCAATAATAACTCTTTCCAAAATAAAACGGTTTCAAGCTAAATTTCGGTAATTTCATAACACATAAATATATTACCTTTGGTATTTCAATTAGCTGCTTCGTATGATGTTTTGAAGATGATAACTGCACTAAAAATATTAATATACTATTCACCAGGTCACAGCAGTTTCTGAAAAAAATTAAAAATGAATATAATTATGTAATAGATTTTATAGCACAGCGTGACTTAAACCCGCACTTATGCCACGGTTAGCTGTGGCGTAAGTAGCTCCTTATTACATGGCAAATGACGCTAACTTCACACCATGCAAAAATGAATCTATATTCATAATTTCGTGCAGTTCTTACCTGAATAATAAAACATAAAAAAACAAAGATTTTGAGTCGACAACATATATCTGCAAAATTCTTATTGTCCAGTTATGTTAAATTGTAATTGTTTTGAGAGACAAATCGCAGTCGCCATATTTGACACTAGCGAAACGTCACTGACACCTGATTGCTGTGTTGCCAACTTAGCGCTTACTGCTAATTTTGTGTGAACTTGTAGAAAACTTTAAATTTAAATATTAATAAATCCTTTCGTATTTTTTTATCTGACTCTTCATGTTACACTTTATATAACGGCGTATATCGCACTCGCTTCGCTCGTGCGCTAACTTCACGCCGTTCAAAAATGGCCAACTTTACGTACCGTATCGTAATGTACTATTAAAGTCACAAGGATGGGTTAATTGATAATCGTACCAACAGACATCACGCTTACGTCAAGAGAGGAAAGGCTTTTAATCACCCTATATTTTGTTTCACGCATATATGTATGTGTGTGTGCGTAAATAGCGTGATTGCGTGTGCGTGCACGTTGCCATACGCACACACACACACACACACACACACACACACACACACACACACACACACGCAAGCCTAATTTATTCAACTCACGGTATCTCATGCTGTTCAACCAAGTCCAACTGCTTCATCAGGAACCCTATGAACACCTGGTCGCTGTCCAGCATGCAGTAGTTGACTCGTAAGGATAGTAGCTGACATAGTAGGCTCAGTACTGAACATTGAAGTGGAATGTCGTTTTGCATTGTGTAACTCTGGAAATGTATTACAACGTTAACAAATTGTATACAAGATAGACGTAATTATACACATGACATAAATAGATTCATTTCTATATGTTTGATGTAATTGAGGTCTGTTAATAGACTATGGTAATAATAAATTATCTTGCGATAAAATCAGTGTCAAAATGGTTGATTTAAGTAAAAATACTAAGACTCATGAATGCTACGAATATAACGTTGCCATTCGGACGATTCATTCGAATGAAAGACGAGGAAAACAAGACAAAATGCGCGGGTACTTTTATAACCTTAATTGACATAGGTCTGTTTTTAAACTGGTCTGATTTTTTTAATTACTAATCAGAAACCTCACCTTCAAAGACTGTATAACAACAGGCTCAAACAACCTTATATATCTCTCCAACTCTTTCTTATTCGTACTCCATTTCCTATCCGTTCTGTTCTTCGCAAAATTCTCCATCATGATCAACAGTTGCTTCTCTTCCATCATCCTTGGATTCTTGCTATCAAGGGATAGTTTCTGACTTGCATTCGAACACACACTAGACCTCCTAGACTCTTTATCCAAAAGCTTCAGTGAATTAACCATCATGACATCTTCGAAGAAACTTGTATTAGTACTTGGTACGTTCTTATCCGCAATACTCATAAAATCCATATACTGACTGATCATATTTGTACCGAATAGACATTTTAAAAGCTGTGTAATACAGTATACTGTGTTGTTTGAGGAGTAAGGCATTATCACCTTTAGATAGTATAGAATCTCTTCAGTTACTGAACCAAATTCCCGCTCAGTCGCTAGTTCTAATTGTATCGCTAAACAATGTAGGACAGTTGATAGGAATTCGTTGAATATGCTGCTTTTTGGGACTAGATTGATCTGTGGGGTAAATGAAATACACCTATTTTGTAGTAATATTTCTTAGTATTTCCTTAGGATAATTAAAAGAAATAATGGAGTTTCTTGCCGCTTCTTCTCCCAAGACCACTCATCGTAGGGATTTGTTGAAGCGATGGCGTAACTTGACTTTCGAAATGAGTTTGTAAAAACCTACTTCGAAGAAATAAAGATTTGAATTTGAATTTGAATTTGAATGACTTGTTTATTCATGAAATATAAAATAAATGCTAAGAAGTTTTGTTGGAATGGTTTCATTGAATATCGTTCAAGGATAGTGAAGTTAACAGATATTTGATTTGAATAAGATATTTCTCTTTATATAAGTTTTTACTTCTACAAAATGACTTATTTATAGTGTTTTCGAGACAATACATAATTATGACAACTTGATATTCCAGTATTCTACTCTGCACTATATAACTATTCAAAAATAACCGAAAACCAACCTTATGATTAGAGAAAGTAGCTCTCAACGTTTCGTAAAGCTTCATATAGAACGGCTCGCTGTAGAAGTGACCCGCGAAGTTAGCTTTGAGACTTGTTGCCGGCGTGGGTGGCTTCTTGCGGAGCGTTTTATCATCTGTAGTCTCCGTTGGTGTTATGCTCTTACGTGGTGTTGAATCTGCAATAGTTAATACTTCAAGTAACTTACGTACAAATTAAATTCAGATACTTTTGTTTATTTATTTCAGTCACATTAAATGGCACATGTGTCTTCATTTTATCATTTATTTTGCGAACAGGGAGGCAGAAACATTTTCCTGTTACAGTATTCAGATTCAATTATTGACAGCGTGGGTGGTTTCAAGTCAATTAAATTATCGCCCTTTACTAGTGAAGACTACATCAATACTTACCATCAGGTGAATTTGTAGTCAAGCATTAACTTATAATATGTGAAAATATCATAATTATAATGTAAAATAATCAGCCATAGAACAAAGACACTTACCCTGAGTTTTCCTCCTAACAGGACTACCGGGGAAAGCAATACCGCTCTTATTCAAATGGACATTAGGATTGACTTCCTCTATCAAATGCACCAACACATTCAACATTTTGAGCGTGACTTGAAGAAACTTCTCTGCTAAGTTAGCAACCTTATCGTTCTCCAAATGTTGCCATTTCTCTCGAGTGACTTGCGTGTCACGTTCGAATATATCTCGGTTGGAGGTTTTGTGACGCATTACGTTGTGAACTTCGACTGAAAAAGTTGTATTTACTGTAGTGTTGTTAATGAACATACATAATCACCACCCAATAATAAAAATACTAGATTCCATGTGTAGTCGATGCCATGGACAACAGACTAAACAGGGACACACACCCAGACCGAAATAGAAATTGAAAATCATCATTAAAATTTCCGCGTCGCTGGGATTGAACCCAGTACCAAATGGCTATGTAGCCAATTCGCCATATGGGTCAAATGCACCGAATCTGAACTAAAGTAACGTACTAGCCGACCACGATAATTAGGCGCATGTCAGTTAAGACGTCATTGGAACTAGGGATGGGAATACGTAGTACATTCTGCAGTAGTACCAAAAGTACCATGGTGAATGTTTAATGGAGGTACAATTTTTTTTATGGAATTAAGATAGCAAACGAGCATGCAGCACCACCTTCCGCTGCCGCCCATAACAACTGTGACCGACCCAGAACTAGACTCAATGAGTCTCGTTCTAATTCGGTCACACATGCGTTGCTACCCCTGAGGACTGAGATGGTCGCCTCTAAAAAGTGTAACCGGCACCACACCTTCCTATCTGGAACACAATTGTTCTTAAAACAATTATTACACGGTAGGAATGGTACAAAGTACCGTGGCGGGCGGTGGTACTTCCCCGGGTGTGCTCTAGGCCCTACCACCTTGTACTTGGTCAGTTACTGTACCTGCGCAAACATCTCGGAAAACGAAGTTCACATCAACCTAGTCAAAATGACCTGTACACGACTGCGCCTCACTAGGGGACGCGCGGGGCTAGAGCGGGGTGGGGGGCCCGCGTGACTGCTATCTGTCATGCGCCTAATTATTGTGGTCAGGTAATATGTAAGTAAACGTTAATCTAGTTAACTTGAGGTTAAACAACAAAAGGTCGATTTATGTTATGTAAAATTATGCAAGAAGGTAACATAAGGCAAAGCAAATACAAGACACTTTTTTAACGTTTTGAGTGTTTAGGTCGCGTAGTAGAACGCACGGATTACAATATTAACACATATACATAGCTACATACAAACCTGGATAAACATAACGACAGATATCCAACAGCGCAGTCCGTACATTAACACTGTTATTACATAAATCCAACGTATCTAGACACCACGCAGTTATCCCTTGATCGACGTACGCGGCCTGGTGTTGCCATGGCGACCAGCGACGGCATATCGCTTGCAGAGTTTCTAGCAGGCCTTGCTGTAAGGAAAATCTACCTTAGCTATAGGTGGTATATGGTTGAAATTCAAATGCATGTTATTGACGCAATGATATTTGAGACTGACTATCGTAGAGTCTACTTGCCCTGATAATGCCCTATTTTGGGGTGAAACACGTGTTGGTGGTATTGATGGTGGTGTTATGTATGATTGGTTACATTCTTGTTTATTGCATGGTTCTATGTGGGAGGGAGGGAGGTGCTACTTGCATGAAAGTATACGTAGTGATACACACGAGTTTGCTCGCGGATTGTTGCAAAAAAGATTAATTAACAACACTAAACTCTTCTTTCAAACTCACCGTATAATGTTTACAATTAGAAGCCATTAGTCTCCCGAAAACATCTCCAACTATCTCTTTCAACGCGTCACTCTCTTTCAAAACCTTCCCAGTCTTCATCTGTTCAGGCAAGTCACTATAGAAGTAGATATCTCTGACTAGTTCTAAAGACAGTTTGGGACTGTCGAAGGTAAACAATTTGCTCTGTTCTTTGGCTACTTCTGCCATCATTGTGACAGGGGTTGCACGTTTTGAGATGTATATCTTTGGTACAATGCTGGAAAAAGCATACACGATAGTTAGACATATTTGTCTTTGATTGTGTCGGGGTCACTATTTTGCCTTAGAGTCCGTTGGGGTCACCATTTTGCAAGTTTGCCGGAATGGAATTTTGAAGGCAATTTATAATTAGAAATCTTATTGATTTAACTGTAAACAACTACTTTTAGTCTTACAAGCAAACTACATGCGCGGCAGTGACCACAACTAGTGCCCAATATACATACACTGACAACTGGTTTGGAGATAATAAAAGATAAATGAAACTGTAAACATAAATTAAATATCATACTTAGCAATCGTCTGCGTCGCGGCAGCCCTCACGTTCTGGTTCTGATCGCTGAGCAGGCGGAACAACGTCTCCAATATTAGTTTACTTCTACCATAGTATTCTGGATACAGCATAAATAATCTGAAATTAAATGCATTTTATAGATAGACTAGAAATTTTCCCGGACGAGATGATTGAGCACAGTAATAAGTATAATGAATTAAAGAACGAAAACCCCGACTATGGCCAGTAACCACTAAAAACCTTATATGATATATTTGTGGAATGGTATTTTCACGATATTGCTTGTTAAGAGAAAACAAACTGAACCCTTACATTCCTTCCACAAAAAAAGACTATCACACGACCCAAAACCAAAATTCATCTGTCACAAAACTACCTGCCCCGGTCGTATATCGAATCCGGGACCTAGTACCCATCGCATCGCAAGACACTACCAACCAAGCCATAACATTCTTAACCAATATTCCCAACATACTTACTTCTTATACGGCAGCTTCTCATAAAGCTTACACAACGTGACTCTGCACAGCCAGTAGTTATTATTCTCGACGTTGACGAGCGCGTTCAAAGCGTTCGTCAGTAACGACCAATGGACGCTGTTACATAACGCCGGCGCCATATTGGTTAAAGCTGATAACGTGTGGTTTACTGTTGAATGGATCCCGTCTGACAGGCCCTGGGGAGTAGGAGAATATGTTTTGAGTACTGTTTAAGACCACAAATAATATATTTTGAGAAATGATAAGAAGAGTTGAATGACCGCCAGTGGCAAAATTTCTTCAGTGACCAATGAACACAGGTGATTTTGTCTGCAATTTTGTCAAATCTTTAGGCAAGATTTTTTTTTTTAATATTTATTTTAACAGCTTATAAATGTATGAGCTTTTATTTATTTTTTACTGGGCCACCCTTGTACAATTAGAAAATTTAATTAATCAATTAAAATTGTAACTATGGCACGTTTCAGCATGATAAGTATGTGTACTAATACCACATCACTATTAAAGTTCTTTATTGACGACAATAACTTAAAATTTGACGAAACTTACCTTCAAAACAATCTCCACAAGTTTCTCCGTAGTGATATTGTCACTAACTTCCTTCGGCAGCACACAGAAGTACCTCCATCTATGGTAATCTCCATGCGAGACATCCAACGCTGCACTCAAATAACTGCCAATACAAACCCTCACTATCCCTCTAATCTGTGGGTCATTATGGCCCTCCAACAATCCAAAGACCTCCGATACATGCTGGTACTCAAATTCCCTCTCCGAACTATCGTTAATATCCAACTCATTTTTGACCTCATCCGTTCGCTTCAAAGGTCTTTTTCTCTCTTCCTTCTTCTCGAAGTCTCTCATTAAATCCAGATTGTCTAAATTGGTTGTAGATTCGCCAAAATGATCGAACTTCATATCCAGATCTATGCTTGAAGATAGGATATCTGCGCTACTCGTCATTGGATATCCAGTCGACATATGATCGTTACTGCCTGTCATATTCGAGTTGGAAGTGAAATTACTATTTGTCATATTCGGGTTTGTACTATCAGCACTTAGACCGCTTGCAACTAAATCTTTACCAAGCTTGCTGTCCAGAATATTACTTGGGACATCCTTAGAGCTCTTAAGGTCGCTTTCACCCGATTTTTCCATAGATTTACTGTCTTTCTTCAAAGCCTGCTGTAAAGATGTGTTTGGCTGACTGTCAGTGCTCTTCAAGAGTTCTTGACTCATGGATTCTGTGATCGAGTCTTGGAAGCAAACGTTACGCTCTAAGATGAATTCATTTATGTTGTCTTGGTTTGAATCTGTGCCTTCTGATGATGCTGTAATATGAGATTATGAATTTCTATTATTTAAACATCCAAAAGTACTCGGCTGAACATAACATGCCACAAACATTAATACAATAATAGTCACTTGTAAATTGAATGTGAAGTGATAACAATCCGAAAACACGCACGCATTTACGTACGAACACGTATACGCATGTACGTATTCGCGCGCACGCACACATGCATATAAAAGTGCGCAAGCTCACGCATTTTGTATCTTTTTAATATACTCAAGTTTACATTGGCTACAATACGCAATTAGTGGAATATTATTCTGTTTTATTTTTATCACTTGCTAACTTTACATTATATGGAAAAAAATACAAATTTGACGTTACGACAAGCATACAATATATTTACCAGAATAATTCTGAAACTTGATGTCAGCGTCCTTGTCCAAGTAAAGAGTGACCGCTTGCGGGTACAACTGGAATATGACGGAGAGGCACGACAGAGCTGACGATTTCACTGACACTCTTACACATCTGAAAATAAGAGTAATTTTCACACATTTTATATTTTTGAGTAAGTTAAGTAAGTTAATTAAGTTTTAAAAACAGAGAAAAGAAATAATCAATAACTTACCTGTCTGGTATAAGACCGCCTTTATTGCCATTAAGTAAGAATTTCGAAGCGAGGAGTCTTGCACAGTACTTTAGAGGTACATCCTCATCGGTCGCTGCTCCTAAGTTTATCTAGAAAGGAAATTAATAATATATTCGTAACATATTTTCAGCACACGACAATATCGAAACATAGCCAAGAAATATTACAGTTTTGTGGTTAGCTCTTTATAACCAATTACTCATTCACACAATTTTAATCTACGTAATAGTGCTCTGCAATAGTATTTCACTTTTTTTATTACTAAGAGTAGGCGACTGATAACTGCTCCAAATCTAAAAACAAATACCTTGATAACACTGTTCCTAGATGGCGCTCTTTCATCAACGACATCCTCTTCAAACTCTTGTAGTTTCTCTGATAGATCTTTGGTCAATTGCTCTTGTTCTTGTAACGGCATATCTGTGTCGCTTGCTGCTGAATCCGGGGTCTACGAAAAATCGACAAGCAGTAAAATGAGAAAATCTTCAACGTAACCCAACTCAATAAAATACGGATTGGACTGGATAATTCAAAAACCTTACTAAACTTACATACATAGGTCCACACAAGAAGCACCAGCATTCAAATAGAAAAATAATTATATACCGTTTCCATTTCCTATTCACCTCGTCACCCTTTTAAACTCACATTTTCTCATTCACATACATTTTTAATCTATCAGCTCATCCAGTTAAACAGGTTTAAAGTAACATGTCTACACACAAAAACATACATCACTCTCAGATTGTTACAAACCAGATTAACCTCTAACCCGTCTACAATCACCTGTATAGTCAAGTCCTCGACGCTGAGACTGGGCGTGGGCAGCCGCAGCACGCTGCCGAGGTGCAGGGCTCCGCTGAACAGCAGCTCGGGCTCCCGGCTGTCTGGGAGAGGGGTCGGGATCCCGCGGGACGATATCGTTGTGTAGCCTGGCTAACCCGTCTACAATCACCTGTATAGTCAAGTCCTCGACGCTGAGACTGGGCGTGGGCAGCCGCAGCACGCTGCCGAGGTGCAGGGCTCCGCTGAACAGCAGCTCGGGCTCCCGGCTGTCTGGGAGAGGGGTCGGGATCCCGCGGGACGATATCGTTGTGTAGCCTGGCTAACCCGTCTACAATCACCTGTATAGTCAAGTCCTCGACGCTGAGACTGGGCGTGGGCAGCCGCAGCACGCTGCCGAGGTGCAGGGCTCCGCTGAACAGCAGCTCGGGCTCCCGGCTGTCTGGGAGAGGGGTCGGGATCCCGCGGGACGATATCGTTGTGTAGCCTGGCTAACCCGTCTACAATCACCTGTATAGTCAAGTCCTCGACGCTGAGACTGGGCGTGGGCAGCCGCAGCACGCTGCCGAGGTGCAGGGCTCCGCTGAACAGCAGCTCGGGCTCCCGGCTGTCTGGGAGAGGGGTCGGGATCCCGCGGGACGATATCGTTGTGTAGCCTGGCTAACCCGTCTACAATCACCTGTATAGTCAAGTCCTCGACGCTGAGACTGGGCGTGGGCAGCCGCAGCACGCTGCCGAGGTGCAGGGCTCCGCTGAACAGCAGCTCGGGCTCCCGGCTGTCTGGGAGAGGGGTCGGGATCCCGCGGGACGATATCGTTGTGTAGCCTGGCTAACCCGTCTACAATCACCTGTATAGTCAAGTCCTCGACGCTGAGACTGGGCGTGGGCAGCCGCAGCACGCTGCCGAGGTGCAGGGCTCCGCTGAACAGCAGCTCGGGCTCCCGGCTGTCTGGGAGAGGGGTCGGGATCCCGCGGGACGATATCGTTGTGTAGCCTGGCTAACCCGTCTACAATCACCTGTATAGTCAAGTCCTCGACGCTGAGACTGGGCGTGGGCAGCCGCAGCACGCTGCCGAGGTGCAGGGCTCCGCTGAACAGCAGCTCGGGCTCCCGGCTGTCTGGGAGAGGGGTCGGGATCCCGCGGGACGATATCGTTGTGTAGCCTGGCTAACCCGTCTACAATCACCTGTATAGTCAAGTCCTCGACGCTGAGACTGGGCGTGGGCAGCCGCAGCACGCTGCCGAGGTGCAGGGCTCCGCTGAACAGCAGCTCGGGCTCCCGGCTGTCTGGGAGAGGGGTCGGGATCCCGCGGGACGATATCGTTGTGTAGCCTGGCTAACCCGTCTACAATCACCTGTATAGTCAAGTCCTCGACGCTGAGACTGGGCGTGGGCAGCCGCAGCACGCTGCCGAGGTGCAGGGCTCCGCTGAACAGCAGCTCGGGCTCCCGGCTGTCTGGGACAGGGGTCGGGATCCCGCGGGACGATATCGTTGTGTAGCCTGGCTAACCCGTCTACAATCACCTGTATAGTCAAGTCCTCGACGCTGAGACTGGGCGTGGGCAGCCGCAGCACGCTGCCGAGGTGCAGGGCTCCGCTGAACAGCAGCTCGGGCTCCCGGCTGTCTGGGAGAGGGGTCGGGATCCCGCGGGACGATATCGTTGTGTAGCCTGGCTAACCCGTCTACAATCACCTGTATAGTCAAGTCCTCGACGCTGAGACTGGGCGTGGGCAGCCGCAGCACGCTGCCGGGTGCAGGGCTCCGCTGAACAGCAGCTCGGGCTCCCGGCTGTCTGGGAGAGGGGTCGGGATCCCGCGGGACGATATCGTTGTGTAGCCTGGCTAACCCGTGTACAATCACCTGTATAGTCAAGTCCTCGACGCTGAGACTGGGCGTGGGCAGCCGCAGCACGCTGCCGAGGTGCAGGGCTCCGCTGAACAGCAGCTCGGGCTCCCGGCTGTCTGGGACAGGGGTCGGGATCCCGCGGGACGATATCGTTGTGTAGCCTGGCTAACCCGTCTACAATCACCTGTATAGTCAAGTCCTCGACGCTGAGACTGGGCGTGGGCAGCCGCAGCACGCTGCCGAGGTGCAGGGCTCCGCTGAACAGCAGCTCGGGCTCCCGGCTGTCTGGGAGAGGGGTCGGGATCCCGCGGGACGATATCGTTGTGTAGCCTGGCTAACCCGTGTACAATCACCTGTATAGTCAAGTCCTCGACGCTGAGACTGGGCGTGGGCAGCCGCAGCACGCTGCCGAGGTGCAGGGCTCCGCTGAACAGCAGCTCGGGCTCCCGGCTGTCTGGGACAGGGGTCGGGATCCCGCGGGACGATATCGCGCTCGTGTAGCCTGGGGATGCGTTGCAGGTGATTACATCATGGTAAGGTGAAGGCAATAGGAGAGACCTGTGTTCTGTAGTGGGATATTAATGGGTTGAAGTCAACAAGACTTTGGTAATCAGGGCCGTAAATGGACTACGGCGGGTCGGCTAAAAAGTAATTTGTGGCACCCAGATTTGTGGCGCCCGAAAAATTGTAATTAAAAATCGCCCGAATAAGATAACCGAAAATGACAACTTATTGAACTTAATGCGTATATTTAATATGCCAGCAGTTTTATTGATTACTAAACCATATTATAATGTTTCAAAACGTCACAGTCCTATTCAGATAAAGAAAGGAAAAAGTGTTTTCTACCTAAAATCTGCAACAAGATAAATTCATCAATTTCTAAATTATGATGTCCTTAAAACTATAAGCTTAACATGAAAACGACTACTGATTTTCAACGACGTCCATAAAGCTTCCATCACCAACTCAAGCAGTTTGTATGACCATTTTTCCACCAACCCACACAGCAATACTCACTAATATTCCGCCTGTGTCCTTTATCCGTCCGTCTGTCATCCAAGCACACTATCCGGGGATGGACGTCTAGCAGCGCCCGCTTGTAGCCGCCCGTCGCTTGTGACAGCAGCACGGACAGACATTCCATCACCGTGTTCTGTATGTTGTGCTCCGTGCTCGATAGCTCTATGTAGTGGATGCATAGGTTGTATAGCTGGGGGAGAGAAGATATTGTGTTTTATTAAATGTTGTAAAAATAACCATTTATTTGCTGTTAAATATCTGATGGTCAACCACGTCGAGGCAGTAGTAATGCAAATACCCTGGTTTTTATTTATTCGTCAATATTATGGTGACGCCCTTAGGTGTCCCACCGCTGGCTAATCAGCGAGTAACTATCGGCTATTTTCTGGCTCAAGAGATGAACAGAAAAAATTACATTACGTGTGAACAACATAAATATATTTTAACATATTTTATTTATTTATTATTTTATTTATTAACATATTTTAGTCGATTATTCCAATACTTAATCATCTACATACTACAGGGTAGAGTTTTGGTATTTTTAATCTTTTGTACACAATACATATACAAGTTTGTTATTACATATGATCACATTTGTTTATAGAAATACATTTTAAAATGTAACAATTCAATCTTACCTCCAAATAATCCTGCACAGTGAAAATATCGTTTTCGGCAAACTTGGAGAAATCGTTCAACTGGAACACGGCTTTCACGACGCAAAACCATCCGATCACAACCGTGTCGTCTGCTGCCGACGGCCATAGCTTCTCTGTCAACCAACAAAAACATTTTCATCCTCATCATCACAACACAAAACTGCTGAGCACGAGTCTCTTTTCAGACTAAGAAGGTTAAGGCCATAATCCACCACGCTGGTCAACTTTAAGGTATGCAAACTCTCCGATATGCAGTTTTTCTCACGACATTTTGGTTCACCGCTATAGCGAGTGACATTTAAATGCTTAAAACGCACATAACTCCGAAAAATCAAAAATGCATGCCCTGGAATTCGAACCCGGGCCCCTGAGTAGAGCACCGAATTCTAAACCCGCTATTATCCATACTAATTTTATAAAGGCGAAAACACCTCTCTGTCTCTCTGAACACAGACACACAGATAGAGACAAACATACACAAAAGCACGTCGTTATAAACGTACAAAGGAACGTATGCACGCACATACCAAGGCACGCACGCACGCATGCACGCACGTACACAAATACACACACAAACATACATCAAGTGAGGGACATAGAATTACTTACCAAAAACCTTCCCCAACACGTTAGTAAGCAGCGGCTGTCTATGCGAGCACAGATGGGCAACGCAGTTCGATATACCGCGCCGCACCGCCGGCTCGGAGCACTCCACGTGTGTCAGCAACGCTTTGGACAGCTCTGTGGACAAACATGCGTTAATAAATTAATTAATAAAAACTTATTGAAGGAACATATTCAGGAAACATATTCATAGGACATACTTCATATCCCGGAAGATATCCAATGTCATGTGACCTTGTAGATCTAAATCTACTACTAATAGACTATAATATAGAACTTTCATAGCGTGATTCAGGTTTGAAGTGACGTCACGGTGTGTAATTTGTACGATGACGTCATTCAAGTACAGATCCACCCTATACTTGATTGTCTAGCCTGGGAGAAATCATCCATTATTGAAACCGATTCACATTTCTAGATTTATTTATATCACATCAAACACGTAACCAAATGTAATTCAATCTAACCACAACCGAACTAAGTAACAGAAACTACTAGCGAAAGTTACGAAACACTGGTGACATAGTATACGCTTAAAACTACGTAATACAAAAGGTTGGCTTAATGTTGAAAGTATTCTCTACAAGTCGACCTTTCGCTTAAAGCTGAAAACAGCAAATATAAAGTACAACTAAGTTACTCACCAGCGATTTCTTCATCAGTAGTATACTCGTTGAGAGCATTCAGTATCCTTGGCAAATTAGACTCTAATGCCTCTACAATGAGCGGTACGGCATTGGTCTGGTGGACTATCTGACTGAGTTTGGGGAACAGTGTTTGGGCTTGAGAACGTATCTTTCCCACCCCAGGACGAAGCCAGGAATCTCCGAGGCAGATACGAGCCAGCGCTGCGCGAATCCATCTGAAAAAGCATATTAAAGTTAATACTAAGACATCAGACATGAGTTGATAAAACATACTTATAGAATAGACTATTACCTGATTAAGATTCTAAGCAAAAACGGACTACTCAAAGCATATTTATAAAGAGTGGATACTAAACTTTTATCTAAATAGTCCATACTGTTAAATAATACTCTATAACCTGTACTTTGCTTTGAGAAAACCCATGGCGGCTGTCTGGAATACACACTCAAAAAAAATTTAAAGCTTTTCTCAAATACCTCCCATGTGCAGACAGCAATAACTTATTCTAATGATGTACACATAAGTAATAGGTACGATTCAGATCAACCGGCTCGCATCGGGCCGCATCGGAACGGAGCCGTACGCGTGCCGCGGCAGCCAAACGTGTGCCGCGGCAGCCGATTGCGTCCGCTAGTACCGCGCTATATTACGGCTGCCGCGGTAGCCGTACACGTGCCGCGGCAGCCGACAGCGTCCGCTGGAATCCCTACGCACTCCAAAAAGCGCCCAGAAGTGCACCGTAATCTCCGTTCGTATTCCACGACGCACGGCCGAACGGCTCCGAACGGACCCGATGACGGCAGCCGATTGGAAGCCAACGGCACCGTTCGAAGCCGGTCGGAGCCGGTCGGCCGTCGCGACAGCCGAATGCATTCTGTGACACGTCGCGCGCGACGCGTCGCGGGATGTCGACGGAGATAACTAGGTATGCGTTGTATGCAAATATGAACTGTAATTACTGCTGATACATTTCAATGTTCTTTACCGCATTGTAAAATGCCACCCGGCCCGGCCCGATGCGAGCCGGTTGCTCTGAATCATACTATAGCCTACCTGGCATTCTTGCTAGGATCTATTTGATTCTGAAGGATAACGTTAGTTTTGTATGAGTGGAATGACAATCCACCAGCAACTGCCCTGTTCAATGCTTCATCTCCGACAAGACGCACTTCCGCCTGCAAATAATATTTTTACAATTAAATAAGAAATAATTACAATAAAACTGCAATCAGCTCTCATCTATATGACTATATGTGCTGCAAACACTGTGAGAAAAGAACAGTGCCCAACATTGTGAGAATAATGGGTTATGAGTGTTGTGACAATGATAATGAACATAATAGTTAAGAGTACCAATCTTTGCACTAATTGTATCCAATTCAATAATTTCACTAACATTCGGAAGAATTTTTAAATTTTTAAACAATTTAAATTTCTATGACCTGGTTATTTGCACAAGTGTTACTTTCATTTAAAAAATGTAACAAGAGTATATAAATACTGTATGTACATACTTTTTAAACAGAATGTTAATACAATTTATAAACAAATATATTACAATTTTTGAACCATCTCATCAACCACAGAACAATATTGATACTTCAGATTGTAATAGATGTATGTTTCAAAGAATTATAGAAACTTACAATGGTGCAACTAATATTCAATGTATTTTATATAATCTTTTTGTTAAAATCCATAAAATAAACATACAATCAAAGTTAACATGTGGTACTTACACTGTCATTACTAGCTAGTGCTAGAAGGGTTGGTATAGCGGCATGCAAGAGGTTTGCATAATGTCTGGCGCAGCTCTGTCGACTGCCCAGCACTCCAAGACAACGGCCAAGGGTCCCTGCTGCTGCTTGTAACTCATGGCATCTGTGAGATGATAATGATGAAACTCTTTATTGTACTACTCTTTATTGGCTTTGAATAATTGATTCAAAAAAGAATACAAATAAGTTTTTTTACATGTTAAGTTACCTGATGCCAAGTGGCTGTAAAGTCTAACATGTTGATTTTCTATTATTTTTTCATTTGCTATTATAATTTAACAAAATGAAATTTAATATTTTTGCTTATCAAACTATACAGCTATGACTCATATTTTAATATAAACTACAGCAGATAGGCTATTATTTCTATATTGGTATATTTCTTACACCTTACTGTAAAAAAACACTATTATATTTATAGGTATCTCTAATCTAATCATTATAAAGAATTAGTAAGCCAATTATTTAGAACATGTACTTAGAATTCACCTATGAATGCAAGCTTTGTTCAAAGTTTTTATTAAATCTAGATCTATTCACAATCTCATATAGGACGAATATAGGTTTTGAGGAGCGCCCGAACACTACCTAACTATAATTTGTAATAATTATATTAGTCACTCTTTACATGTTTGTTACTAGACGAATAAATCTGTATTTTTACTCAGTCAATAGATGCATGTATGTAAGGTTCATTATAAACTTTAAAGACGTGCAGGTAAACACCGGATGCAAGGCTTCACGAGCCTTGATCTTGGCTTGCTTGCAAATATAGAACAACTCACTTTGCTAATCCTTCGCAACTTTTCAGATACTCCAGCGATTTTTCCGCTTTCTCCAACACGTTCATGGCTGATGATATCTCAGCCTCAGTAATCGAAGCGTAACCACCATGCTCAAAATCCAAAAACTACAAAACTGAGAGAAATTCTGTAGCAAAATACGCGAAAACTGAACAAACAAATAATGAAAATCAATCCAGTTATATAGTTGACGTATTTGTTTTGCGTTCAAAAATTTGGTAAGCTGGAACCTGGAACATGAAAAGCAACATAATTATTTTATTTTCTAAATTGCTCAAAATAGAACTTTAGATTATTACACTGAATTTTAACATTTTTAAGTGGTAAAATCCATGGCATTCAAAAATAAAATGGAATAAGCTACAAATTACATTTGTTTTGTATAGAAATAGAAACGAGAAATGCATTAAAGAACGAACAGCTGACATATGTTTGACAGATGACAGTGACAGTACCTCAGAGTAATCTGAGGACAGTAGTAAAACGGGGTGAATAGAGATTGCGGGTTGAATAGAGACAAAACTGAAAACGTAATTCAATGCGTGATATTCAAAAGGAAACGTTATTAAAGTGTATATTATTAGAGTCTACAAATTAAAGAACAAAATATACCCTTTAGTAACGTTTCCTTTTGAATATCACGCATTGAATTACGTTTTCAGTTTTGTCTCTATTCAACCCGCACTCAAGAAAACTGTCAAATTCAATATTTTATTTTATTCCATTGAGATATTATGTACTAAAGTACTAGAGAAGACACCGCAAAGAAATTTTATTCGCCAGTCAGTTGCGGTGAATGCACCTCAACTCTCTCATTCGCTTGCCAGCTCGCATGCGCGTAAAACGTCTGAGACCTGTCAGTGAATCTTTAAAACTAGCGTGAACAATGCCCAATTGTGTATTACGTAATTGCCGCAATAACTCCAGGAACTCAAATAAATGCACAGGAGTAACTTTTAATCGGTTAGTAACCATATTTCACTATTTTCAAATAAATACGAAAAATTATTTAACGTCTGCCATATTGTGTCCTTCTCATAGACTAACAACGTCCAGTAGTGATAGTAGGTACAATTTGTTGACATCACATTAAACACAATATTATCAGTTTTACACGCTGACATTCATGTCTCTGTAATGTTTTAATTCTTAAAAGACTATACTTTGTCCGCCGTTCCGTCTGCCTAGCATAATCATAATCTATATTTTTCACCCCATAGTTCAAAACTAATTGACAAATTTTACCATCTTAGAAGCGAATATCTCACAAAATATTAAGACTGTAGTTACTACTCCATTCACAGTACACGTTCTGTCTAATACCAAACAAAATAAAAAAGAGTGGATCAAAAAAAGCACTGTCAAGTTCAGTAAAAATGCGCGATATAACCAAATTCCACGCGGGAAAAGCCACGGACGAAAAACTAGTACTGTATAAAGGACTGAGGATAACATTTTAATTTCGTGTTTTACTATACTTAAATAATTCTTTTTTGTTTTGTTTTTCTTGTTTTTGTATAATTAAAACATTTGTTTTTGTTTATTTATTAAAAATTTATAAAAATATATTTTGTTTTAATTAATTCTTGTATCCTCTCTTGTAAGTGAGCCCTTTTTCAATTCGTTATTATTATTATTGGTTATTATTGTGCATCTCCAAAATTAGTTTGACGGGTCCTAAATAATTATTGTTATTGCAAAAAATGTTTTTTTTTTGTATACGAATAGACGGTCTATACTAATGTTTATCCATGCATTTAGTAAAAAGTGGTTATTTCAATGTTATAAATTACTTACTTGTTTAGATTTAGACTTTTTGTAAAATAAAGAAATTTATTGATGTTCGTACTTAATAAATGTAGAACGTGTACACTTTACAGTAGAACTGAGTTTTGGGGGATAAAATATTCACAATAATACTTAATTTTAATTTTTTGTTTCATTCAAACTGATGAACCAGATAGGTAAAAAACATGTAAAAACCCCACACTGACCGTTCTGTGTCATAAATGTCATAATCTATATTCCGTCGTCATAGTGACCGAGTAATGAATGAAACGACCTACAGTCCTACAAGCATCTTTTGGCGCGTGCGTGACAGAGACAGCGTCATACAGGTAAGGTTAACTGTAAGGCGCTGTCTTTGTCACCCACGCGCCAAAAGATGCTTGTAGAACTATTATGTATCTTATTAAGCGTATTAAGCGCTGCGGTTTAAAATGATAGATTAGACTGAATGATTTTTTGTAGCGCTGCAGCGACGGATAGCTTTAAACCGAGAAAAGGAACATGACTTTTGTTTGACGTAGCTTCTCTAGTTTACATAGTAACTCAATGTTTTATTCATTTTATTGTCTTTCTGCTGACAGAACTAAATAAAGTTATTGTGAAGCAGTAGTAAATAGTAAAGTAATTAAAATTCCTCATTGAATTAGAAATTAGAGGCATTGTGTGGAAATCGTATTTAATTTAAATAAGAAAATAAACAACCTGTCATAAATACCTACCCGTTTTAATTCCTGTTCTATGCTATGAATAGTAATGATTCTTATCTTTCACTGATAACGTATAATATAGTGGAGGCACAGAGTGTGTTTTATATGTCACGGTTGGGAGATTAGTTTTTTCTCACATTTATTAATGAGATACTTAATTATCTGTTTTAAAAATGTCCGATGTTGGTGATCAAGAAATTGACGTAATGTACGGTTTACGAACTGTTTTGGCAAATATTGAAAATGCTGTGGCTCGAAGAAGTAAAGTAAGTTACAACTTATATCATCAAAGTTACAAACATAACATACCTAACTGTTTTTCACATAAACTGGCATTATTACGTTTTAAGAAATTTAAATACCAGACTATTAATTTGATTACATATCTATGTATCCATTAAACTGATTAAACCATTGAGATACTATGTACTAAAAAACTGAAACATGGTGTAAGCATTTCATGGGTAAAAATTTTACTGTTTCAGGATTTACCACAGATCAAACCACGATTAGTCGCAGTCTCTAAAATAAAACCAGCATCATTAGTGATACAGGCTTATGAAGCTGGCCAGAAACATTTTGGAGAAAACTATGTCAATGAACTGGCTGAAAAATCTAATGATCCACAGATACTTGAAAAATGTAAAGACATTAAATGGCATTTCATTGGTCACTTGCAGACTAATAAGATAAACAAACTGCTGGGTTCCCCAGGACTTTTTATGGTAGAAACAGTTCATTCTGAAAAGCTTGCCGAGAATCTCAATAAGCAGTGGATCAAGTATAGAAAGGAAGATGAGAAACTAAAGGTGATGGTGCAGGTTAATACCAGTGGTGAAGAAGGTTCGTTTTTTTAATGCCAGCCATTAACAATCATTCTGATTATCAAAGAAAAAAATCATGAAGTTTAAGAAGCAGTCTGTATAGCTTTTACCTACATTTATTTATAGCTGCTTAATTTTTTATGTAATAGCTGGTAAATAAACAAACAAGTCACTTGATGGTAACTGATCACTGCCATCAGTGACTTCAGTATCACCAATGGGAGCATCAATGGGTTGTTGAAATAGATAGAAGAAAGGGGAGAGAAATAAAAGTCAACTATATTAAAACCTTCTGAACACAAGTTTGTCAAGTTGTTTAATTATGCTTTATTGGAAATTCATACAATTAATCATGGTTGGTAAATTTAATGCCTGGTGGAGATGAAAATAGTTTCAATAGTATTTTTAACATAGACAAAGAATTCATTAATTTAAGAAATTAAATTATTATTGACATATTATAAAATAAAAAATAAAATATTATTGACAACTCGGATGGTGCTGTGCTCGGATCTGCTGATGATCAAATTGCCGGACCACTGTTCAGGGCGTCCTAGGTTCGATTCCCAGATAGGTGGAAATATTTAAAATTTTCATTCTTGGTTTATGAGTGTATGTCCTTGTCTTGTGTGTTTGTCAATGGCACCCACAACACAGGAAATCCTAGTGTGGGGCCATGAGTGTGTAGCATTATTTATTTAATTATAATGCATAATTTTAAGGTGGTCTTCACAAAGTACATCAAACAATTTCTAAAAAATTGGTTGCCTGTAACGTCGCTATACGGGCGAAAGTTTTACGTGACAACGACTTTAAGTGGTAAAATAATTTTAATGTGAATATTCATTCGTATAGTAGGAAGAAGGATGAAATAATAGTAACAATTTAAAACATTTATTTATACTGTCTAACCGTCATGTGAAGGCGGAAGCAATTTAAGTTTAATGTTTTATTTTTGTTAAATAGTTCCTCACTTGTAAACAAGATGGCATTGTACCAATTTGTGAAACGCGCTAACGAGTGTAACGTGGAGTTTATATAAGAGAAAAATTTGTAGAGGGCAATGTGTCGACTTCTTTGGTTTTATAATAAACTGCTATTTTGGGTTTGCAAGCAGTTGTGGTTATTTGTGAAGTTGACCCTGCGTTCCCGTATCTTCATGGGGTAAACGTATACAAAGAATTATATTTAAAACATTGTAACACCATCCGCCATCTAGCGCTGCTAACCGTTAGACCATTAACCATTAGTCACACCTAAGTGAGGTAACAAACTAGTTACTCTACTTAACCAGAGATGGCGCTGTACCATTTTCTGTACACTGTTACCAAGGAACGTGAGCGGAGCTTACTAACGCAGTTTCTTGAAGTGCCTCCCGGCAAACCAATTTATAAGACGTTGTCACGTCAAAATGAAAAATAAATTATAAGCCTTTTGAAATTACACTAATATATATTCCATTTTTACAGCAAAGAGTGGTACAGAGCCTAGTAACGCCACTAACCTTGTAGAGTACATACTAAAGAACTGCCCTGGTTTGGACTTCCAAGGCCTAATGACCATAGGAATATATGATTATGATGTGTCTAAAGGACCTAACCCAGACTTTGTGACGCTTGCCAAGTGTAGGCAAGAGGTCTGTGAAAAACTAGGCCTTGATATTAACAATGTTGAGTTATCTATGGGAATGTCCACAGACTATGAACACGCAGTAAGTAATTTACTTTTATATGTAACAAAACAAAATTAGGGGTGTATTAGGGTGTTACCAGACCAATCAATCGATCGGATTGGTCTAGTAAAAAGCATTGATCGACATTGACTAATCCATTCCACCATTGATTGATGCCGTTGATTGACAATTGATTGATTGGTCTGTAACACCCATAAATGGAGTTGGACACTGACCTGTAAGGGAGTGACCAACTTTCAAACCACTATAGCTGCTACTCACTTTATAGCTATTTTGGTGACTAAGATCTTATTGTTTTTTTTAGATTGAGCTTGGAGCTACTACTGTACGAGTTGGATCAGTCATATTTGGGGCTAGACCACCCAAAGCTAAATAATGATGAATTAGACAATAATAAGAATAAGTTCAATAATTTATACTGGTTTCTATTAAGAATAATTATAGTGATTGTAGTCAAAATCCATCCATAATTTATTTATGGTTTTCTTGTGAAAGGTTAAAATGATACATTGTTAAAGATCTTGTTATGTTAAAAATCTTGTTAAGTAATTATGTTAAGTTGTAAGCAATATATATTTTGATCATTGTACCTATTACATAATTTATAAAACCTATCTTAACAGGTCAAAAGAAATCTCTCAATTTAAAATGTATTCAAAAAGTTTAATAAAAAAGATTATGAAAAAGAGCTGATATTTTTATTAAATTAATGGCAACACCAACTTATGGTCCTTTTATACCATAGAGATGTAAGCTACACTTGGTAAGCCATACGGCTAGGCTGATTGCCTATAAATGAATGAAAACAGTCAACAGTTTGGAAAGAGAAAATATTGGTATTGCAATCATCTCTCCATAGTCTGATCAGACAATCTGGAAGGCACTCGTGCCTACATTTTGTTTGAATACATAATACACGCACGACACGACCGTTTCGCTAGTCGTCCGATTCGATTGTCTGAATTTGTCTGATCAGACTATCGGAGAGAAAAATCGGACGTCTATTGCAGCCCAAAAAGTACCTACCTACGTCACGTATCGTCATCGTCACTGTCATCTACGTCATTTTCGATTGCTATGTCAACGTCAAAGAGTGTCAAAAACTTTTGATTCTGTCATTTGGTGTTTGCCTACTGGACTGGTTGTGTGACTTGTGTGCTTATAAACGCCACGAACGAAAGTTATAAAATTGAAAGAATGTTTACACGCTAAGTGAAATTTAATAAAAGTTCGACCATAGTTCAGCATGAAATTGTGTTAAAAATAAACATTATCGGTGCTCGAGTTAGTTTATACTTGAATGTTTAGTAGTGAGTTGTAAAAGTGATTCAAGTGGTCAGTGATTTAAAATAAAAGGTGGGACATCCTGTTCGAAGTTCGAAGTTTGAAAATCCAAACAAGGACAATCAAACAAACAGGTAAAGAAGGGCAACCACTTTTTAATAGTAATTATTTAGAATATTTAGCTTTAAAGCGTTTTATCATAATATAAATTTAATTTTCAGTACATTAACATTCAATGTCATGATTAATGATACTAATTAACTTTATAAAGTAAAAATGTCAGACCACGTCAAAAGTAAGTAAAAACTTGTGCCATTCCATGTTTTGGTAGGTATTTTGTTTTCTTTTTTGCTAATGACTGAATGAGCGGAGTTAGCTCATTAATTTACATTTAACATCAATATACATTAACATCAACGGTCTTGTTTTATAAAGTTTATTGTTAATACAGTCATGTATAGAGTTTTTATTAATTATCATCCTCAAAATTATTATAATACTACAAGCCTCCTCCTTGTTGACACTGTTTTGTCCACTGTTTAGCCCTAAATGATTTTTTTAATTACCTACCCTCATGGTATTTTTAAGTATGAAGTGTAAAAATAAAAAAAATGCATAAAAATAGTTGTCACTCTAAATTAAATTGTGTTTTGTACCTAAGATAAAGTGTGTAAAATAAGGTTTTTACGTGTAATCGACTGTAGGGCACAGATTATATGAAGTGTAATATTCCATTTTGGTTTAATGCACATAGATAGAGAACATACTATAGAAAGTGTTGACCTGATCCAACATCCATTGAAAACCAGTATAAACCAGATTAGACGCCTGAAGTTTCTGTCGGAAGCATGATAATACCGTTTTAATTTATGTTATGAGTGACTAGCAGTCACTCAGTTCAGTAACAATCACTTCTGTTTTCTTTAACTTATTTAGTTCCTTTCAATTTATAAATTAATATTTATATTCTCACTATGTGCTGTTTTATTAAATTCATTGTATTCATTCTATCTAATTAATTTTTGTCAAATTTTGGTTTCTCGGTAATTATGTTAACAACAGCCAAAGCTTTGAAAAACAAAACTAAAAAATTGTAACACAATTAACTTGGTAAGATATTTATGTCCATAAGTTATTCTTCAATCCTCGAACCTACCAACTTGCAGGAGATATTTGTAAATTCAGATCAGAGCCCTGATTCTGATAATTTATAAATGCAAAAATTGGGTCTTTGTAGAATAGTTTGACACATTTTTGATACAGAATGTGTCAAACTATTAATTTGAGCCGCAATTATTTATTGAAGTTTTTATAAATTTAGAGAATAAGCACCCAACTTCTCTCAATGGAAGTAGGTCAGTAAGGTGATAAAAACAAATAATGTTGTGACTTTTGGTTGCTTAGCAATGGACGAAGATTGTGGATAATATAAAGAATAGGTATTCGTCAAACATTTTTGAAGAGTATTTTACATTTAGAATTACTATAAAAATATTACACATAATATGATTAAATTTATAATATGAGCAACGAGAAGAGTATTGTAATGAACAAAGATTCTCACTGGATGATGGTTTCAATACGTTCAAGGTAATATTTTGTGTCATGGCATGGGAGACTAGACTTGTGTAATTGAATTAGACACAAGAGATTGTTTTACTAGTTTGCAACACGCTGTGGTTGGTTAATATCGCAGGGAGAATAATTAATATTTTGTTATGGTGCTTTTTTGATGCTGTAAACCTATATGTGTGGTCTTTTTAGTTTTAATATTATTAATGATTTTAAACAATGTTCCAAAATTTAAACATGATTTTGAAAATCTTTTATTATTAGTACTTACTTGCTTCACTTGATGAACCTATAAAAAAATATTTTATTATTCTCTATTCCCTCACCCCTCAGAAAGGGAACTCTTTATGCACTGCCCCAGGAACATCATGTCTTTCAGCTTGTTGTGATCAGTAATTTCAGTTGTGTGTTTCATGTTCAGCTGTGGAATTCACATTGTGCTTATATCTTTTCTGCCCAACAATGCATCTATGACGTCTTTAGTGTTACTTATTTCTATGGGCAGTAGTGACCACTTGCCCGGCTTGTCGGTTCATTTGTAGCCTAGTAAATAAAAAAAAACGAGGCAGATAATGGACAAATCTTACTATCCTGCACATGGTTACATCTTGATAACTCTTGTATTATTTCTATGGGAACTTTAAAGTGAGCAATTAAGTCATGTGAAATGTTTATAACTGAGATATAAAAACACCTTTTTGCCACTTCATTAGCTTGAATGTGTGATGTAGTTATAATTATGGCTATGTTATGTAACCATTAAAAAATCTGTAAAGCGCAAGTCGGACAAGTACACAAAGGGTTTCTTTCATTATGTAATTGTAAATTTATGTGTATAAAATTTAAAATTTAACACTTTTTTATATTTACTCTATTGACAAATATGGTGCAAAATAACAAATAATAATGTTTTTGTCTCAGACCAATAAACTATAGACGGAGCGCCGGGAACAAAAAAGTGAAGCCGGCAAAAGTAAGCCGAAAGCACACATCGGAACCAATAGACAGCCCCATGTTGACAGTTAGAAGTTAGAACTGTCTTCCGGTCGCAACAAACTTTATTTTTGGAACACAAAACTTCAATCATTTTTTATTATTTAGAACACAAAACTTCGTATTGGTGTGAGTGCCGCCGTGTGTTACAAGGCTAGGCTTACTTTTTGCTGGCTTCACTCTTTTGTTCCCGGCACTCCGTCTATAGTTTATTGGTCTGAGATTTTTGTAGGTTTGGGGTCCTTACTTTGTCTTTCTTTTTATTATTATCTGGTGTTATGACCCCCTCTCCTTTTTTAACATTTGTTATTTTCCTATCATGTCGTTACAGTGTCCATAGTAAGTACCTACTACTGATTTTAAATTCTTAGACAATAGTTTCGCTAAGACACGAACAAACAGCGGAGACTTGGTAATTGAGCCTCGTAATAGTACCTTTTGGGTACGGAACCTTAAAAATCTCGTCATCCATTATAGTAGTTAGTGTAACAAATCTTTACTAATTAGCTTTCTCGTAACTGTTATGATGCAATTTATTGCGAGTAGACCGTTGTTCTCGTCATTGTAGTAAAACAATGATGGCGGCAACGACTCCTCCGACGATCGCTCATAGTGTTGTAAAGTTAATAGCGTATTCTAATGACGTTTGTATTTGTTTTTTTCCTATTTTCATTTAAGGGACTTTATTGCTGAGCGGTAATATCAGGTATATATTTGCCTAATAGACCAATATAATCAATAGAAACTACAAACAATAAATATAAGGACAATAACTCACCCTTGCGCATGGAAATCAGTGTCATCATAGTACGTTAAATACTCGTCCACTGTCTTCTTAGTAATTTCAATGGAAGATAAGTTTGATGACATCAAGCCCTTTTATCTTCTTTTAATATAATATCATCTGTTTGTATTCAAATCTCGAAGATTGCCTGCTCTCTGCTCTGGCTAATATAATCTTGTTGCGGCACTAGTGAGGAGCATTTGGACGACTCTTTTCTCATCATATCTCTTCTCTCCCCACTACCTCTTTTCACGCCACCTCCTGCTGAACCTGCTCCTCGATATTGTTCTTTTAACAAATCAGCTCCCGCATTATCACGATTCTGTTATAAAATTGTGAAATTTAGCGGGACGGTAGCTTTATCGGATGTGGTAGCCGTAGGTCGAGTTTTATCTAGGCATTTTGGAGTACAGCTACTTATCTGGGCATTACGTTATGTATCTGTGTATGTGTGTGTTTGTTAACAGAACACTGATAGATATAATGCGAATCTAGGATCGCAATTATTATCTTATGTCTAGTAGGCAGGCAAGGCGATTAATGAGCTCTTTCTTCATGCACGAGTATCTTTGGTTTAAACTTGATGGTTTAAGGCGCTACAACCGAAATATGGTAGTTTTAGATCTAAGATTTATATTTAAAGCTTACTGTCTATATCTCCGATATTTAGATATATGTATCTTCACTATAAAATAAAGAATCTCATAAGAGCAAAAACAGTAAAATGTGAAGTTTTCTCGATAGAAAAAAATCGTAAAGTTAGGTCCAAATAGTTTTGGTTTTTAAGTTTACTACGAAAGTTTTAACAATTAGTTGATGATAATATTTTTAAAACATAGTAAACAATGAAAGCTAAGTTTTCATAAGAATGGAAATCTCAAAAACCGAATCAGTTTTGAAAGAAAAAAATAAAATGCAATTGGCGTTTACGTCAATAATATTAAAGCCAACGTAAAACATTGCTTTCTCACTATTTGCCTATATGAAATCATTCCATCTCTGTTCTTTGAGGGCGGAGCTCATTCGTCTTCGGACTTTAGGAAGCGTGGACGCGTCACGTCTCGCAGTAATATGCGTTAAAATTTTTAATTTCGCACGTAATTATCTTGTGTAAAAAATTCTATACTAGCTTCCTTATTCGGATTATGGACCTGTTTAACTATGTTATGGAGTAAAGTAGTATTAATAATGGGTGTAGGCCTCATGAAATAGTAATTTTGTTAAGTTAGGTTATTACTAAACTAAGTTTGATTTACGCGGGCATCGCTCTAGTAGCTACGTGGAATCGGTGTTGATCAGTATAAAAATTATGATCACGTCTGTGTAAAAACTAAATACATATTGTTAATTCGCAATGTTGTCAGTTTATTCAATATATTATTATATAACCTATACAATATTATAATATATAATTATGTATGTACTTAAAATATAAAGCTGAATTTGTTTTGTTTGTTTATTTGAGCACGCTAATCTCAGGAATTACAGGTTGAAATTGAATAAATCTTGTATGAATAGTTTATTTATTGAGGGAGGCTACAGGCAATAATATACCTAATGTCGCGTAGCCACATATTACAACAAATTTCAATATTGTACGTATAAGCTGCCATAGCTCTGCGGGAAAATATTGGTTCATAATATCTAAAGTACCAAGGTTCAATCCCCAGTTCTTTGTTAACAAATATTTTCTTCCTTTTTTTCATGAATCGTAACAAGTGTAATTACTTAAATTTTCGCAAAGTAAGAACGTCTCATTAAAGCCCCCATCACTACAACGTTTTATTATTGATAATATTTTACATTAATATGGCGTAATGAATACTAAAGTATAAATAACTACAGTCTGTTTTTTTTTTCGCTACAGACTAAATTGATTGACATAAGGGTTCCGTACCATTATGTATAATTAGGTATTACTATTATTAGGTACGTAAAACTTGGGCTATGGCCGCTTTCCCAAAGGCCACTGTAACCTTTATTTTATTAGCTACACCGCCATCTCTTGGACGGGAAGGTAACTAAACTAAAATATTTATTTTACGCCCACACCCACTTAAATATTTATTTTATTCTGTTTTTTAGTATTTGTTGTTGTAGCGGCAACAGAAATATAAAACTAAAATAAATCTGTGAAAATTTCAACTGTAACTATTACGGTTCATGAGATACCTACAGCCTGGTGACAGACGGACGGACAGCGAAGTCCTCAGTAACAGGGTCCCATTTTACCCTTTGGGTACGGAACCCTAAAAACAGACTGTGTGTCGTACACGATCCACACAATAAAATCGGTCAAGTGTGAGTTGACTCGCACTCGAAGGGTTCCGTACCAAACCCAACCCTAATTACATAAGATGACAAATTTTGCCCCTTTTTATACAACCAACAAGGAAATGCATGAATTTCCTACTCTAATCAGGGATAAACTTTATTTCTCACTTTAATTCTTATCTCTTATCCTGACAATAATAAATTTTTAATTAAAATAATATAACATAAGTATCTCTAATCGTAAATAGTGGAATGCCGTAAGCTTTTAACCTCGGAATCCCGGGACTATGAATGAATTTTCATAAAAATTGTTGGACTGTATTTCAAAATGCACAAATAGAAAAGTTAAAAAAAATAGTTCACTGATTATTTTTTTATTTTTTGTTATCTTTTTTCATAAGTTTGTGACCCCATAACTTCGTGTTGGGTAAACCGATTTTGATGATTCTTTATTTTCTTGACAGTTGGTGCTCTTGGTATGGTACCATATTTTGAGCGACATCTGACGAGTAGTTTGAATTAACTTGAATAATGTGTAAGGATGTTTAGCTGTGTGTGTTTATGGTTTTTTCCTAATAACTTTTTACTGTGTTTAGATTTTTATGATTCTTTTTTTATTTGAAAGCTGGTACTTGCATTGTAGTCTCATATAAACTAGAACGGCATCTGACCTGTAGTTTCCGAATTATTCTCAATAATTTTTTTGTATGTATGTTACCTCATATTTTACTATTTAGTGGTCCGATTTTGATCATTCTTTTTTTATCAAAAGCTGTGGCTTTAGGTAAGGTCCCGTAAAAATTTCAGTTGCGTCAGACGAGTAGTTTTTGAGTTACTCTTAATAATGTGTATTTAATTTATGGTCGTTCCCTCATAACTTGTCACTGGGTGCTTCGATTTTGATAATTCTTTTTTTTATTCGAAAGCTAGTACTTCACGTGTGGTCACATATAATTTTCAGCGACATCTGACGAGTAGTTTTTGAGTTGTCCATACTTCTCGATTTTGGACTCGGTTATTTTTTGTAAAAAGTTATTTTATTATTTGAAAGCTAGTACTTGTCGGTGGTCCCATGTAAACTTGAACAACATCTGACGAATAGTTTTTGAATTATCCTTAATAATGTGTATTTATGTTTGTTACCTCTTTACTCTCTACTGGGTATTCCGATTTTGATGATTTGAATAAAAAAAGAATTATCAAAATCGAAGCACCCAGTGACAAGTTATGAGGTAACGACCATAAATTAAATACACATTATTAAGAGTAACTCAAAAACTACTCGTCTGACGCAACTGAAATTTTTACGGGACCTCACCTAAAGCCACAGCTTTCGATAAAAAAAGAATGATCAAAATCGGACCTCTAAATAGTAAAATATGAGGTAACATACATACAAAAAAATTATTGAGGATAATTCGGAAACTACTGGTCAGATGCCGTTCTAGTTTATATGAGACTACAATGCAAGTACCAGCTTTCAAATAAAAAAAGAATCATAAAAATCTAAACACTCAGTAAAAAGTTATTAGGAAAAAACCATAAACACACACAGCTAAACATTCTTACACATTATTCAAGTTAATTCAAAACTACTCGTCAGATGTCGCTCAAATTTATATGGCACCATACCAAGAGCACCAACTGTCAAGAAAATAAAGAATCATCAAAATCGGTTTACCCAACACGAAGTTATGGGGTCACAAACTTACGAACAAAGATAACAAAAAATAAAAAAAATATCAGTGAACTTTTTTTTTATCTTTTCTATTTGTGCATTTTGAAATACAGTCCAACAATTTTTATGAAAATTCATTCATAGTCCCTGGATTCCGAGGTTTTGTCATTTTTATGTCTAACGGCACTCCACTAAAATACATAAATCGAATGTATAACATAATTCAATATGAACATACAATTTATTTATTATGGCTTTTTACAAAAAAAAAAATAACCGACTTCAACCTCGATAAGCAGAGATAACTCAAAAACTACTTACTCGCCAGATGGCGCTTAATTCAACATGTAGGTGTAAAGTTCTCGTCACTACAAATTAATCAAGCCCAAACACTAGATAACTAAAGAAAATCGTTGAGGAGTTCCCTTGACTGTCTTTCGGCTTCATCAGATCGACTCCAGACCTTCATGAAATTGTAGCGCTTTCATATATTTATGAAAACATTAACAAACACACTAGTCGTCCCTACAATTTTCGAAAGTTGCTCTCGATTTCTCTGCGATGCCATCATCAGATCCTGGTGATTCTTTTTAAAGGACCCCACTGCGAATATCTACTTTAAAACAAAAAAAGAATTATCAAAATCGGCCCATAAACGACGAAAAAATCGCTGAACAAACATTAGTACCTATGGCCACATGAATGAATACCTAGTAGTCATCTTTGGTGGCGCTATTTTCTATCTCGCTCTAATAACTAATGCCTTGTGATGATCTTATGTCTAGGTTGAGCGTCGCCCTACAATGAAAACAAAAAAAATCAAGGCAACAATATCAAGCATGTGTGCGTGCAGGCGATGTTTTACACGTTCGTCTATTGTCTATGTGTGCGTGATCAATGATTCAATGATATAAAAATTTAGCCACAATTTTTTAACACGTTTTCGCGGATTCGATATTCCATCTCGACATTTATATCATCAAAGAATGAATGCAATAGAATGAAACATCCTATCTCTTTTCTAAGATAACAGAATTAAAATATTAAATATTTAAACATTGAATAAAATAATCTATATACAAATAATAATTATAATAACAACACGTAATATTACCGAAATCACTCATTTTTTATATTTTACATAAATTGTCATTATCTATGGGAAAGATAAACATATTTTATAAATATTAGTTCAATCTGGTTCAATAAGATATTGATTGATAAAATTTAACACTGTTACATTAAGAGCCGTGGTCTAGGGGTTACAATCTCGTCCCACTTCGAAGGAATTTCGCAGGTTCAAAACTTGCAGCTTCTATTTTGGAAATTATTTTTTTAATGCTATTTTTTTACAGAAATTTTATTTTTACAGTTATAATAAGAAATAAAACTAAAATATTATAATTTTATTTATAATAATGTTAATAATTTTTCCTTTTATTCCTGTATGGCGCGGCGCCGAAGTTCGCAAACATGGGAGTATGGGAGACAACCTTAGAAATAAATAAATATAGATACATTATTATTTCCATAAAGCTTTTTTCGTAAATAATTGTTTTTTTATTGTGATTTTATTATTTTACAGAGAATAGAAATCAAAATGAAATTTATTTTTAAGGAATAAATTATAACAACAAAATATTAACCTTATTATAAACAAAATTATATTTTTTTATTTCTTATTTTAACTGCAAAAATAAAATTCCAATTAAAAAAACCATATTGCACAGGCTCGAACGCACGCCGATTGAAATGTCCTAGCTAGATGATAAAATCACTACACCACAGCTCTTAGTGAAACTGGTCTCAAATTATCAATCACTTTCGTATCAATCATTTATCGCGTATGTCTACATACCTATTATGCGAAGTGAACGTACTATGAAATCATGACAGCTTCGACTGCCGTTGGAAGCCATACCTATGTCTATCTCTATTTGTCGCGTACATCTACATTATTATCTAATGTATATGTTACCGGAAATGTATGAAATCTAGGAATTGTATACATTTCCTAGGAAATGTATACAATTCCTAAGCTCTTTAGGAAATGTGTAAAATATTGTTTTAAAAATTATTTAATTCATACATTTCCTAGGAAATGTACACATTTCCTAGGAATTGTATACAATTCCGATATCGTATGAGGAAATGTGTATGTCGTGGCTACATCGTAGATTTGTTAACTTCAAATGGACGCATTTCATGAAATGGGCAACTCAGTTTGTCCAGACCGTTAAATCGTCTACGTTTGGTTATCCACGTTTGGCCAAATCGTAAAAACGCAGAATATAGGGCATAATTTCGAACCGTGACGTCTCCGGCGCTGCGGAAGGTGCAGCCCCTTCGCCCTTGCGTAACAAAGCACAGACACCCACGCTCGCCTGCGCAGCTTCGGCTTGCTGGTCGCCTTCGGCGACCAGCCTCAGCCGCTCCGGCTCGCCCGGGTGTCTGCGTTTTGTTACAGCGGGCGGGGGCTGCCCTCCCTCCGCGCCTCCGGGTTCTAAAAAAAACTCTAGGGGTAGGGCATACAAGACTACGTGGAGTAGGGGTAGGCTAATTCGGTTCTGTAACCAATTCGACCTACCTACACCTTGAAGAATTTGACTGAGTAGTAATGGAAATGAGTATTCATTGTTTTACACAATAATATTTTTGATTAAGGCACTCGGTGAGACAATCTGGTAAAATCATAACGTAAAATATAATATCTTCATATTATCTATCCCGCGTACCCATTAAAATCTTGATCTATAATCTTAATGTACTACATTTCCGATTGCTATTTAGGAAATGTATAAATTTCCTAGGAAATGTGTCCAATATAATTTATTTCACACATTTCCTGGCGATTTTAGGAATTGTATACATTTCCTAGGAATTGTATACAATGACGGATTTAACACATTTCCGTTAACATATATATACAGTACATTATAGGTTTCATACTTTCGATACCTTATAAATTATAAACATTACTATAATTATTGTGAATGTGAATTTATTATTGTAAATACTATTGTTGGGCCAACATCTCATCGTTAAATTTTATTTAGAAATTCTTAATAACATTATCAAACATTTTATCAAATCAAAAAAAAATCGAATATCGTCACCAGTGAGACCACGTTTCTCAAACACCGATTTTTTTCGCGTATCCTCTTAATTCACATGAAATATATCGAATATCTACATTATCTACTCCAAGTTCTATCTGTTCCATTTACATTAAAATTTTAGTTCCATTTAGTGGCACCTGGTGGCGCGCGTAAAAAAGACCACGCCTATTTAGGTTCTAAGTATTTCCGTTGTAGCGCCTTAAGCAACTTCCGTCAAGAAACAGGCGCCATAATTTCGGTTTATTGGTCAGTTGGGTGCAATGAGTGGAAGTTCCCGAGGAATCAAAACTGGATGTAGGCGATTGTCCAAAGTGTACAATATGGTCAATATGATAACTTTAATCATAATGTTGTTTATATTTATTTTGTATCCACAAGATTAGTGTTTAAAGGTACAGTGATAGCTAGTTCGAGGGAAAACGTGAATTAGAAGCGATAGTTCATAAACTGACAGTACAGTATTCCATGTTTGAAGTCACCACACCCATTCAGTATTAAGTAGGTATTCAAGGCATGCTCGCGAGTGTTAGAAAGTTGGTAGAGAAACTGTTCACAATCGCAATGCCCATAATAATTGAATCACGAAAAAATTAACATCTCTAACGACTTGATTTTAACCGTTTCTATAGAGGCGTTACGTTTTAAGATTTTCAGTATATTATTATGACTTATGGATCTGTAATTATACCACAGATTAACTCGTTATTGCTTTACTTACGTACTTAACGATACACTGAGAGTTTTTTTTTAAATGAAATGATGAGAATTTCTTATAATGGGCAAATGTATCCAGTTCACGTGGTGTAGGTACCTAAATATTATAATGAATGTTACATTACGCGTTCCTTATGTTTTGAGAATATGTCCATACGAAAGTAATTGGCGGCAAAGAAAGGGTGATATTGCATGATCATTAGTTATTCTAAATCCGTAAAGGTTTTTCTTTTCGAATAAATGGACATAGATGACGGATCTTTGAATGGTGGATTTGGGTTCAATTTTAACATGAACCTAGTATTAAGATCTTTTAAGGCAGTCAATTTTCCCCATAACAAATTTATCGTGTTCTCAAAAAAAAAACCAAGAGTAACATGGAATCAATCAAATCAATATAATTTTAACTTTTTCGTCACTGAGTGACTGACTGACAGACAACGCACAGCTGAAACTACTGAACTCAAGAAGCGGAAATTGGGCATAAATGTTTTGTTCCTTAGTTAACCTGTAGGGGAGCACGAAGTGTTTTTGGAAATTCTCGTTTTAAGGAGATAAACTGAAACATTTTATTCCTTCAATGGATTCACATGGGATTTCAAATGGATGAAGCCGCCTGCGGAAATCTAGTAAGACACTAAACGCTTAACCGAGCAGCGGTTAACTTGTTTTAACTCACCGGTTTAATATCATGACTCATGTCTTAAATACCTTGAAGTTGATGTTATCACCTGACTCGAAGCAATTAACAAAATGTGCAAATTTTGTCTTTAAAATACCTTTTGCAGTCTAGTAGAGTTGTCGATGAAAAGATAAACCAATTGGACTTATCAGTCAAGTTCAATGTGAAATAGACTCGAGTAACTATGAGGAATTTTTAACATCTAAAAAAGTTTTTTACGGATCACATTTTTTTATTTTGCTGTTTTTATTCTATAAACGTAAAAAAAATCCTAGGTTGTAATAACTACAGGTAAATTAAAAAGTTTAATCAGAGATAATCTTTTAATCGTAATAAGTATTTCACAATGGCGTTATTATTCTAAGTTCACAATATAAACCACGAATGAGATGAGCGAGAGCCGGAAGGGCAGAACGGCGTGTTAACGTTTTATCGCGTCGACGATGCGTACGTGACTGCCGGCGGCTGGCCAGCGATCCCAAGAGACCGAGAATGTTCCGCGCATGCGCGGTATCGGACGATGCCTACGCTAACCCTGCGGCAGCGCATGCTACTGCGTTAACCCCTTAACCGCGCGTTACAGCCTCCCCCTCTAGCCGAACCATGCGACCACGCGGTTGGGGCTAGTAGCGAAAAAACATGACTACGCGGAATCTAAAAATCTGCGCGGCCTTCCCCGCCGACGCTTCTCCCTCACTGGGGGTGCGACTTCGCCAGAAAAAGGCGTAAGGTGCGAAGTGTGATACCGGCCCACATTAGCTCCAGTCTGCACACTTACCAATTCGTATGATGTCGGACTTATTACCTTGGCCACCTTATACGGGCCGTCGCGGCGTGGAATAAATTTGGCCGTCTGTCCGCGTCCCGCGTCGTTAGGCCCCTGGGTTTTTAGTAAGACGAGGTCTCCTACCTTGTACTCGGGTGATGGCCTTCGCCTCCTGTCGGCGTTCTCCTTCTGGATGCTCTGCGCCCTCTCGTGTGTATCCCTGGCTTCATCCAGAGTGGAAGCCAATCGTTTGAGGTAAGGCGTGATGCTGGGCACAAAGTTGTCCTCTTCAAGGATAGCCCGCATGTCGGTAGAGGAATCTGAAGGAGCACGCAGCTCTCTTCCGAACGTTAGATATGCTGGTGAAAATCCGGTGCTAGAAGTGACTGCAGAGTTCATCGCAAACCGGACAGCAGCAAGATGCAGGTCCCAAGTGGCATGGTCTTGTCCAACCAGGATAGCCAATTGCGGCTTGAGGTCCCTGTTCTTTCTCTCTATGGGGTTGGCCTCTGGGTGATAGAACGGAGTGAGACATTGACTGATACCGAGCACATGACAAGCTTGCTGCATCACCTCACTCACGAACTGCACGCCGTTGTCACTAATCAAACGACGCGGTACCCCATATCTAAGGAACACTTCGTTGGCCAAAGTCTGAGCACATTCTACGCTGGTGGCACTCTCTAATGGAAATAACTCCACCCAGCGCGAGCACACGTCTTCGACGATAAGCACCCACCTGTTCTTGCGGTCTGTCTCTATGAGTGGGCCAAACAAGTCCACAGACACGACCTCGAATCGCCTGTTTACGGCAGGAGTCTGCAGCAACCCCGCAGGTTTGCGATTATCCGCCTTATATCTTTGACACGGCACACATTCCTTAATGTAATTGGTTATGAATGTTCGCATACCTGGCCAATAGTAACGTGATCGAACGCGAGCTAGTGTGCGCTCCACGCCGAAATGGCCTGCAGTCGGGGCGTCGTGGAGATCAACCAACACCTGTTTGCGCTCGTGTTCAGGAACGACTAGACATGAGTCCTCCCCATCGTCGGACTCCAGACTATATCTATATAAAATGCCATCGGATATTGTGTATCCACGGTCGGACCATGGCCTCCCCCTTGACGGCTCGTCGGATTCCATGTCATCAATGATCTTACGTACCTCAGGGTCTTTCAGCTGATTTTCTCGAATATCACCGCTGCTTCTCCTGGGCATATCTACGGCTGTAAGGCCTAGATCGCACTCTGAGTCCTGAGGGCAGAAAGGTCGTGACAGGGTATCGGCTAGAACATTCGCCTTTCCCGGCGTATATTCGATCTTGAGATTGTACTCTTGTAGGCTGAGGGCCCACCGAGCCAGTCGACCGCTCGGTGATTTCATGCTCATCAACCACCTGAGCGGCTGATGGTCAGATCTAACTGTTATCTCGGCTCCGTCAATGTACCCACGGAACTTGGAGACGGCCCACACTACGGCCAGGGCCTCCCTCTCCGTCGTGCTGTAATTTTTCTCAGCCGTCGTTAAAAGGCGGCTAGCGTACTCGATGGGGCGTTCATCGGTCCCCTCCCCCTGGAGGAGAGCCGCTCCCAGAGCGTATCCACTGCTGTCGGTCCTGAGAATGAAGGGTAACGTCTCGTCAGCCTGACGCAGTATTGGCGCGGACACTAACAGACGTTTAATATGTTCGAAAGCTTCTTGCTGCTCTGAACTCCACTGCCATATACTTACCTTCTTCAGCAGCATCGTCAATGGTTTGGCTACCTCGGCGTAGTTAGGGACAAATCGCCTGAACCAGCTGGAGGTCTGCAGGAAACTCTTAAGCTGCTTCACGTTCTGAGGTGCGGGCATATCCGCGATCGCCGACGTCTTGTCTGGGTCTACGTGTATACCACCAGGTAAGATGATATGTCCTAGAAACTTCACCGACTCCCTCGCGAAGTGGCTCTTCTCGCGGTTGACTCGCAAGTTGAACATAGCCAGTCGATCAAACACGGAGTTCAGGTCAGCTAGGTGTTTTTCGAAAGACTCATCAGACAGAAGCAATATGTCATCGAGATATGCCAGTAACGAGATGCCTGGTAAATTACCCCTAAAGCGATCGATTAACCTTTGAAACGTGGCCCCTGAATTGCGCAAACCCATGGGCATGCGCTTAAATCTATATGTGCCGAGCGGCGTGGTGAACGCCGTCTTATCCCTGTCCTCAGGGTCTACACTCACCTGGAAGTACCCTGAGCGGAGATCCAGAGTGGTCATATATTTCGAGGTTTTAGCGGCGTGCAGTATGTCTTCAATTCTCGGGAGGGGATAGCGGTCAGGCTCGGTGACTGCATTAAGCTTACGATAATCAACGCATAGCCTGAAGCTACCATCCTTCTTCTTAACTAGAACAACATTCGACGCCCACGGTGACTCGCATTCCTCTATGACGTCTGCGCTGATAAGTTGACGTATCTCCTTCTCAAGTGCCTCCCTTTTCGGTGGTGACAACCTATAGGGAGCAGACGCTAATGGTTCTTGTTTGTCACTCACCTTTATTTTATGTAGTGCAAATTCCGTCGCAGGTCCCTCCGTAGCAAACTGGTCGTCTCTGTCTCGCAAGAATTCGTTGAGTGTGGCCCTTTGCTCCGGGGACAAACTCGTACCTTCATCTGGGCGCAGTGCTGCGTCGCAGGTGTCTGTTTGCATCACGGCCGCACTGTTTAGTACGTATGCCTGTAAAAATGGGAACTGGGCTCCTGGACTATCTGAAAAATACCAAGACTCCTGGGCTATATCTAAAACAATGCCCGTTTTTGCGATAAAATCGCGACCTAAGAGTGTCCTCGTGTCGTCGCCGGGAAATACCATAAACTCGGTGTCGACTGTTCGACTACCTAAAGTGACAGGTACCGTAGCGGTTTTCACCATTTTCCTATGACACGAGCCGTCAGCGAGTCCGATATAACGTTCCTTCTCTTGGAACTGTATACCGCTATTCACTAATAGCGAATATAATAATGGGCTAGCAACGCTGTGCGTGGCGCCGGTATCAACTATAGCTACCCCTTCTCTGCCTACTACGCCTATCGTGACTAACGGATGTGACGTCGTAGCAAAATAATCGCCTCTCACCACGTTAAAGTCGGATGGTTTGGCGGGCGCAGGTTTATTAGCGCAGATGTTACACTTCGACCTCACTACCCCTGGCTGGCCGCATCCGTAACAACGTAATGGGTAAGTACCCTTAATTCTTTCCCCGTCTACTTTATTACTTTTCCTACATTCACTAGCCGCGTGGCCGAATGCTTTGCAATACGAACATTTAATGCGAATATTATGTTTCGAGTTCGAGTTAGACGTGAATTTCGAACCTATGGTAGCGCTCGGACTCGTGGTAACGCTGCAGTCGGGCACCGTAGGTATTTGCGGGTTTTTCGCGGCAACGATAGGGTTATTTACTTCCACTATTGAATCTTCCGCGAGTCTCGCTCTCTCTAACAAATTATCGATATCCGTAATATTATCTCGCGACAAACGTTTACGAATTCGACGGTGTAACAAACCGTATACAATATCTACTTGCATCTGAATCGGCACAACATATGGTAACTTTACTAATAAAGATCGTACCTTTGATATATACACTTCAGCACGTTCGCACTCACTATGTTCCGTGGCGTATATCTCTCGTAGTAGTTTGTATGCTGGTTTTTGAACGCCGTATGTGGCACGCAGGCGCGCTAATGCGTCCGGCCAAGTGGAGACGCCGACTCGCGCGCCGCGCCACCACACCGCTGCTTCATCGATGAGTAGCATGGACAAGCCGCGTAGCGCATGCTCGTCGGTCACGTTGGCACACTCCTTATATACTTCAATCGCGTCGATGAAGGCCTCCAACACCTCCGCGTCGCGCGATCGGCCGTCGAACCGCGCGGTGCACTTAGCGAAGTTGCCGCCGGAAAATGCCGACGACGCGTCAGCGGTCGGTGCTGGGGTGGACGCCGTAGGATGCCACTGGCTACCGTCGTTGTTGTGTAGGGAACGTAGGGTCTCGACCAAGGTGCGGTTTGTCTCCGCCTGCGTCCTTGCGAAAGACTCCATCATCACAGTCAGCAGCCTTTCAGCGTCGAGAGTAGCTGGAGCACCCGGGTGATACACACCGGGCGTGGGGCTGGGAGCGGCACCTCCACAGGCGCGCGTCTCCGTTTCGTTAGCGGCGAGTACTCGTGTAGGAGCGGCGCCCCCCTGGGCGCGCGGTTCCACCGAAGTATCGTCGTGTGTCGAGGTGCGAGCGACGCCCCCATGGGCGCGCGTCTCCACCACGGAGTCACGGTCGTCGTCACTGCTCACGCTGTTGGCGCAATCCATGACTGCTCTGGTAGCTCGCGTTGTTCTCGGCATCGTAACCGGGTTCGTTCGTGCACAAGATTCACACGGCCACGAGTTGGGCGTCACTTTAATCAGAGATAATCTTTTAATCGTAATAAGTATTTCACAATGGCGTTATTATTCTAAGTTCACAATATAAACCACGAATGAGATGAGCGAGAGCCGGAAGGGCAGAACGGCGTGTTAACGTTTTATCGCGTCGACGATGCGTACGTGACTGCCGGCGGCTGGCCAGCGATCCCAAGAGACCGAGAATGTTCCGCGCATGCGCGGTATCGGACGATGCCTACGCTAACCCTGCGGCAGCGCATGCTACTGCGTTAACCCCTTAACCGCGCGTTACAAAAGTCCGTTAAAAGCCAAGTAGCATTTTTAACTGTATACAATGATGTTATGCATAATTCTACGTACAATTAAGTATTCTACAAGAAAATATTGTTTTGTCATTTTTACAACCAAGAGTCAAGACTGATATTTTTCATTTAGTTTAGGTAAAAGTCGTTGTTAATTTATTTCATTGTAGCGGAAATATAATATACCGAAAGAAACTATGATCCAACTGGGTGTCCTACGACACCTCTCTCTTTTTTTAGGGTTCCGTACCCAAAGGGTAAAACGGGACCCTATTACTGAGACTTCGCTGTCCGTCCGTCCGTCCGTCCGTCTGTCACCAGGCTGTATCTCGTGAACCGTAATAGTTACACAGTTGAAATTTTCACAGATGATGTATTTCTATTGCCGCTACAACATCAAATACTAAAACACTGAATAAAATAAATATTTAAGTCGAAATATGGCTTCGACGCCTAAGAAATAATTTAGTTACCTTGCGGTCCAAGAGATGGCGTTACTTGTGGCTACAAAAACTAAAGTAAATATTTGAAGTGAGGGTTTCATACAACACACCAGATTTTTTTGGCGTTTTTATACCTAATGGTACGGAACCCTTCGTGCGCGAGTCCAACTCGCACTTGGCCGATTTTTTTTTAAATCTAGTTAGTGTATTAAACGTGGAGTTCTGTTTTGCAAGGTTCTGTTTGCTCGTTACATAATCGTTACGTGAATGCGAGGGCGGGTTACGGAACTAGTGGATAAATGTCACTAGTGTCAGATAGCCCCACAGATTACGGCGAAACCCTGTGTTGGTTGAAATAGCCCAGGGCGCGTTCCAATAAGCGATCAAAACTAACAAAACAGTTTTGTTTCTATGGAAAATTGATTGTTTTGAGTGTTAAGGTCGCTTAGTGGAAATGTAGTACTTAATATTAGTGGAATACCACTACTTTTATAGGACAGATATTTGACGATTAATAGAAATAGCAATGATCACGTGACTTACTTACTGGAGTAAAGAAACGTTGCAAACGGGCGTTACCGAGAGAGCTTCTATAGAGTTAAAATCGGTCGAGACTAATACTATAGTATATGTGGAAGTCGTAAATATAACAGCTTTTATTATAAATAAGTGCTTATACCTATTGGAAGATGTACCCAATGATAGTTTCCCTTCGAAGGTAGTTAGTAGGAATTCGTGACTGTTATATAACAGCTCTCTCCGCCTCAAATTATCTCCCGACACGAAAATTGCGAGTGAAAATCGTAATTCGCCCGTTTCGCCCATTTTAATAATGGCCGTTCCACAATTGTGTTCGAAAGCGTTCACGTTTCATACTTAATGGATTATTAGTTCGGTTAAAAATAGAGCCGAACCTTCAATAATGACGTGCTTTGAGTTCATTTTAAAGATATAATATTTACCTTCGTATTTAACGAGCCGCAGGTATGGCGAATTAGTCATTATGCCGGACCGCCACTTTAAAACTTGTACAGGTTTTAATTCTCGGCGAGGTGGGAATTTGAATGATGAGGTTAAATTTCCGTTCTCGCTCTGGGAGTATGGGTTCTTGCCTTATATCCATGACACCAACGAGACAGGAAATCTTAGTGTGGGGATATGAGAGTATAGATATGAATGATGAATAATAAATTGCACCTAATGATAAGTATATTACTTAGCTTGGTCAAGAGGGGGACAAATGTAACTCGGACCAGTGAAAGGCCAGTAGGGTAATATACGAATAAGAAGTACAGCTGCCGCCCTGCCTCCCCTCACTTTGGATATGTATACCTACGTCGCAATATAAGAATATTTTTTATTAATAATATTTCTTTATAATGTTAAATTTTTTTGGATACTTTGAAATGTTTCCGACCATTTTTGTCCTACATTTCCAATTTCCACCTTACACGTCTTGAATAATAATATACTTAATCATCGATAATCAACTCGATGCATGTACAATGCAAGTCGTCTGTAGGGAATACGGGGAAATTAAACGCGTCGTTATGCGAACGGATCGAATGGTCGACTGTCGACCCGGACAACTACCTTCTTTATTTTGATAAAAATAATAAATACAAATAAATTGAGGGTACCGACAGTTTACGAAAATATTAAATTAATAAAGAGAAGGTACAACAAACGAGATATCAAACTTATGTAAGAATTACAGTAGGTATAGATTTCATAAATATGTAGGTATATATTTAAAGAAATGTAGGAACGCGTTTATAAGGAAAGCGGGTCGCCTACATACCGCCCCCTAGTGCTGACTAGTCAGCACTACACTCCGTGGAGGACAACAAGGCGACGCGCGTTACTGGACGACGTAACGTTCCCGTGCGTGTTCGGACGTCCACCACTCGTACGCGACCATCATGTCCGGCGTGCGTTGCACTCACAATCCCGTGACGCCACGAGCCGCGCTCCAAGTTAGGTTCAACCAAAATCACATAGTCACCAACTTGTAGCGATCGTTCCTCGCAGGTCCACTTTTGCCTAGGTAAAAGCGTAGGCAAATATTCTTTAATCCAACGTCCCCAGAACATATCTGCCAGACGTTGGGCAATACGCCATTGTTTTCTGAGGCAGAGGTCCGAATTATCATATTTACCCAAGAGAGGGCCGTTCGACGACGTTCCTAATAAAAAATGGTTAGGTGTAATAGCTTCTGGGTAGTTAGGGTCCGTGGAAACGTACGTTATAGGACGACTGTTAACTAAAGCCTCCACCTCAACGAGCAGAGTCGCAAGTGTCTCGGGGTGGGGAGCACGTTCCTTGAGGATGACCTTAAGCGCGGTTTTGACAGTCCGTATCATACGCTCCCACGCTCCCCCCATCTCTGGTGCCCCTGGGGGTATGAAGTGCCACTCTATACCTCTAATTAAACTTTCAGTATGTAGTTTACTTTTATTAAGCTCGGCCAAACTACGCTTTAGCTCGGTATCCGCACCGCGGAGATTAGTACCATTGTCCGAGTAAATAACGCTTGGAGTTCCTCGACGGCCTATCATCCGCCTAAGCGCCATGATAGTAGCATCGGTGCTCAAACTATCCGTTAGCTCAATATGGATGGCTCGTACAGTTAGACACGTAAAGAGCACTCCGTACATTTTTGTCCGTCTCCTACCGACCGTCACCTCCATGGGTCCAAAGAAGTCAACGCCCGTGAACGTGAATGGTCGTCTGTTGTGTTGAAGACGAGCAGCGGGGAGGTCAGCCATACGTTGAGCGCGCGGAGAGGCCCGTCTGTACCTACAAAACAGACAGCTTCCCGCAACTGTACGAACGGTTGGTCGCAGTTTCAGTATCCAATACTGTTGCCGTAACTCGTTAACGACCAATTCATTCGCACCGTGCAGGGCTCGTCGGTGATGGTATTCGACTAGTAAACGGGCTATCCTGTGCTTCCCATCAAGTATAACAGGTCGTGTGGATGACCTTGAAGCGCCAGCTGCTTTATCAGCGCGACCTCCAACACGCAGTATACCAAATTCATCCAAATACGGCGTCAAAGTTAATAACCGGCTGTTAGACGAAATCGGCTTGTCTCGTTTCAGACTATCAATCTCTGAAGCGAAACAATCGTTTTGAGACTTCTTAACTAAAACCCGTTCCGCTTGTGTCATGAGATCCACATCCAACTGTGCATGAATATTTTTACGACATTTCCTAACAAACAATAAAACCATGGCCGTCGTGCGAAGAAGTCTCAACCAAGATGAAAATTTATTTTCATTTATTACTGACGGTTCAGTTTCCCTTTCAGCTACTACCATAACACTACGTTTCTCGCAGATGGCAGCCTCTGGTAAGTTACCTTTTTTTAAATCTTTAGGCCAGCAGTCTTCGGGTTGACGCAAAAAGCCAGGTCCCTGATACCACGCATCAGAGTACTTCAGCGGAGGTGAGTCCTCCCTGGTGGCAACGTCAGCAACATTGGAGCCAGACGGTACGTATCTCCACTCAGGTATCTTGGTAAGTTCGTCTATTTCGCCCAGTCTATGCGCTACGTACGGCTTGAAACTGCGGGGGTCACTCCGAATCCAAGCAAGGACCGTGCTTGAATCAGTCCAGAAGAAGCGCTGATCAATAATAAGATCTTTATGTTCCTTCTGGACCATGCTGGCGAGCCGCGCCGCAATGAGGCCACTTTGGAGCTCAAGGCGATTTATAGACACAGGGCGTAATGGGCTTACGCGGCTCTTACCACATACGAAACAGACATTAACTTGACCGTCCGACCTAATAAAACGTAAATATATAACGGCTGCATAGGCTTTAATAGACGCATCGCAAAATGCATGTAATTCTCTTTTCAATATAAATACGTCCGAATTACTAATTTGGTAACACGGCGACCACGCATCTGTGTGGTTATACCAACGAGGTATGGATAAAGATTTTAAAACTTTCAATTCCTCGAGCCACTTCAACCACAAAGCGAACTCATTCGGTTGGATATGGCATTTCCAATCGACACCACTCCTATGTACATTTTGTAGAATAATTTTACTTTTTATAATAAAAGGAGATAAGAAACCGTGAATGTCATAAATAGTCATAATTATGCTTAACATCTTTGCCTTCGTAGGAGGTTCAACCCCGTTTAAAATGTCGGGTGGAATCCGGTCGTAGTTTATATTAAACCGAAAACAATCCTCCGCCGGATACCACATCAAACCCAACGTGCGCTCAGAGGTGTTCGTGACTCCGTGCGAGAACTGCACCGCGGAGCGCGCCAGCGTGTCTGGCGGCACGCTCGCCAGCACCTCCTTGCTGTTGCTCGCCCATCCCCGGATGTCGAACCCGCCCTGCTTATGTATAGCGGTTATATCATTAACTAACTTAATTGCGTTTTCTGTACTGTTAGTCGAATGTAAACAATCATCCATATAATGGTTGTTAATTATTACGCTCACTGCCTCAGGGTACAGGTCATCGTATTTTAATGCATTTTTATTTCTTATATATTGTGCTATGAACGGAGAACAGGTTGCACCAAATACTAGACGTTGCATGACACATATTTTAACCGGTGAGTCACGCGACTCCTGCCATAAAAACCGTAACACGTGTTGATCCTGTTCGCGAATCTTTATTTGTAAGAACATATCCCTAATGTCGCCTATTATCACTACTTCGTTCTCACGAAACCTTAACATAATACCCAGAAGCGAATTATATAGATCGGGTCCTGTATATAAATAGTCGTTCAAACAAACCCCCTCAACTTTTGAAGCTGCATCAAAAACTAATCTTAGCTTATCTGGTTTGTTTATATTTTGTACACCGAAATGCGGCATGTACCATATGTGATTGGAATTAAGTTCATTATTATGTAATACCCGCGCGTAACCGTTTGTAAACAATTTATCAATTTCTTGTCGGTATCGTTCGGCGTACGCGTTGTCATTATTAAACCTACGAAGCAAGTTTTGTAACCGAGAATTAGCAGTACAATATGAATCTGGCATCGTGAAGTCGTCGCGTTTGAATGGTAAGCCGACCTCCCACCTGTCTCCCAGATGTCTCGATGTTTCATCTAAGGTCATTGTCGCCTTTAAGTGTGCCTTATTTTCACGCTGTAAGGTTGATATTCCTATTGACTCTAAATTAAAAGAATTCTTAATAATGTCATTTAATTGTTCAATACTAGGTGACATGTTTACGTTATCAGAGTGCGACAGAGAAAGTATGTGATCATCGTGACGGGTGTGAGTGCGACCGCAATAGCCATGGATGGTCCAGCCTAACTGACAGCGCGTAGCGTAGGGCTCGTGTTTACTACCCGGTATTATTTCAAGCGGTACAATAAGATGATAATTATCTTCGCCAATTAGTAATCGAGGCCGCACGCGTTCCTTACAAACACTTTCCTTTACATGTAATAAATTTTTACATCTAATACTATTGACTATTGACAAATCTTGAACCGGTAAATTTAACTGAGACACTTTACGCAATTTAATGTCATAAAAGTCATTAGAAATATTATTATTTATACGCGCACTGACCTTTGGAGCGTCCGATTGAAATACCTCAATACCGAACGCGTCGATGAACTTTATCGCGCTGGACTGCTGGCCGACGAGACCCAAGCTGTCCGCCAGCTCAGAGTCGATCAACGACACGGAGGCGCCGTCGTCCAGCAGCGCGTATGCACTCACTACACCTTTAGGTCCACGTAGTTGCACTTTAACCACTTTAAGTATAACTTCCACTTTTCGGTTATTTTCACTATCGGACGCGACATGCGCCACTGTTGAATGTGTCGGAGACATTGTCGCTGCAGTCTGGCAGTCGGTCGATGGCAGCATGGGCTTGGCTGTCCAGTGTAGCAGTCTATGGTGTCGTAACCCGCAGTCGTCGACGTCACATGCTGGAGCTGGGCATGTTTCCTTGTCGTGCCGCGCTTCGAGACAACAATAACACAAGCCACACTTCTTTACAAAACGCCACTTATCCTTACGCATCGCACGTCTAAACATTCTGCAATCCGGTAATTTATGTAGTGATTTCTTGCAGTATTCACATTTCTTATCTATCATTTGTGTGGTTGCAAATACGGGACGTTTAATAATTCCTTTCTGCGAATATCGTTTATCATTGCTATCGCTTATTTTTTTCTGTTCATATGGCATAGTCAATCCAACAACTGACAACATCTTAGCTTCGTGTTTTAAGAAACTAGCCATTAGTTCTAATTTTGAGCGGCCGTCCAATATTTTGTCGTACGCATAATCGGTCCATTTTCCAATCAATGTACTCGGCAATTTTGAAATAATAGCTGTCGCAAGTTCCGGACTACGAAGATAATCCTCTTGATGTAATGCACGAATTGTTGCTACACAATTATTTATTTTTACTGAAAAATTTATCAAGTCCTGTTGGTAATTAGTAGGCAGGCAAGGCAAACGCTTCAACTGCATCGTTATATTTGTTATAATAATATCCGATCTGCCAAATCGTGTTTCCAAGGCTTCTATAACTGCTGCGGGCGAGGTGTTACCTATCAGTAGGTCGGTCACTGCCTCTCTGGCGTCTCCTCGCAGCGCCCGTCGCAATCTCCACAGGTTCTCTGTATCGGTATATCTACAAATTCTAGTCGACTCTTCGTACGCAGATTTAAAATGTAACTGTTAACGGAAATGTGTTAAATCCGTCATTGTATACAATTCCTAGGAAATGTATACAATTCCTAAAATCGCCAGGAAATGTGTGAAATAAATTATATTGGACACATTTCCTAGGAAATTTATACATTTCCTAAATAGCAATCGGAAATGTAGTACATTAAGATTATAGATCAAGATTTTAATGGGTACGCGGGATAGATAATATGAAGATATTATATTTTACGTTATGATTTTTACCAGATAGTCTCACCGAGTGCCTTAATCAAAAATATTATTGTGTAAAACAATGAATACTCATTTCCATTACTACTCAGTCAAATTCTTCAAGGTGTAGGTAGGTCGAATTGGTTACAGAACCGAATTAGCCTACCCCTACTCCACGTAGTCTTGTATGCCCTACCCCTAGAGTTTTTTTTAGAACCCGGAGGCGCGGAGGGAGGGCAGCCCCCGCCCGCTGTAACAAAACGCAGACACCCGGGCGAGCCGGAGCGGCTGAGGCTGGTCGCCGAAGGCGACCAGCAAGCCGAAGCTGCGCAGGCGAGCGTGGGTGTCTGTGCTTTGTTACGCAAGGGCGAAGGGGCTGCACCTTCCGCAGCGCCGGAGACGTCACGGTTCGAAATTATGCCCTATATTCTGCGTTTTTACGATTTGGCCAAACGTGGATAACCAAACGTAGACGATTTAACGGTCTGGACAAACTGAGTTGCCCATTTCATGAAATGCGACCATTTGAAGTTAACAAATCTACGATGTGGCCACGACATACACATTTCCTAATACGATATCGGAATTGTATACAATTCCTAGGAAATGTGTACATTTCCTAGGAAATGTATGAATTAAATAATTTTTAAAACAATATTTTACACATTTCCTAACAATATTTTACACATTTCCTTTTACAGATTTCATACATTTCCGGTAACATAACCATTCAATGCAGTCACCGCTAAATACTGGTAATTCACGGGGTGTGGCGAGTCGACTGAGTAGGCGATCTTCCCTTTGTGAAGACGAGTAGTCCATCATGTCACGCAAGGTGTAGGCGAGCTGTTCTATGCTGTTGCCGGGGAGCTCTTGCTGGTGCTGCGCGCCCGCGCTGTTGGGCAGCGTAGCCGCCGCGGCCGGCTCGACTGGTTCCTCGCGAGCGACGTTCGTTTGTAACGCACTGTTGTCTAACCATTTTTCGACACTTCTGTGCACCTGGTTTTCCTCCTTTTGTTTACTACATTCACTGTTCCTATCGTTACCACCCTCAGCCTCTGCTAGTGCCAAATCGCGTTCCAACCGTTTATCGATAAGTTCCAGTTGAATTTTGGCTCGGGCTTCAGCGGCTTCTAGTTCCAATTGTTTCCGTCGAGCCAGTGACGACGCGGTAGATATTTTTGTTCTGCCCGATGTCGCCGCGCTTCGTACGGAATCACCACTGCGACCTAGTGCTGAAGGTGATGATTTGACGATCTTCTCCATCTTGACTTCCTCAGTGCTCTGCTGCCGCGGCGTAATATTGCTGTGCACGCCACGCGGCGGGACCGTTACGTCAAGGTGAGTAGAGGTCAGTTGCAGGGAGGCGGAATCTAACCGTCTATCCGTTTCTTCGCGTTGCCGACGCGTTAACACACGACGAGGAGGCGTGTTAAACATTTTTAAGCCGATTTAGATTTGGCTCGAAGACCAGACGATTGTAGGGAATACGGGGAAATTAAACGCGTCGTTATGCGAACGGATCGAATGGTCGACTGTCGACCCGGACAACTACCTTCTTTATTTTGATAAAAATAATAAATACAAATAAATTGAGGGTACCGACAGTTTACGAAAATATTAAATTAATAAAGAGAAGGTACAACAAACGAGATATCAAACTTATGTAAGAATTACAGTAGGTATAGATTTCATAAATATGTAGGTATATATTTAAAGAAATGTAGGAACGCGTTTATAAGGAAAGCGGGTCGCCTACATCGTCGATAGTATGTGTTTTTCTCATCCCATAACAGGAAATAGCTGTCGGCTTTCTGAACTAGGTATGTAGACCGACATAGTGAGCTATATGAAGCCATTGAAAGATTGCGTTAGAACTACATTTACATAGGAAGGTACCTACCTACACATCTCGATAAACTACACATATCAAAAGTGTCTAGGGATCAACATATATTTTTGCAATAACTTTTCTCCTGATTGATATTAATTAAAATTTTCTTTATGGATTCATCAAATAAAGTGTTTTCGTTTGTCACAGTAACGATAAACCAAGTCACCTTTGCATTAATAAAGAAATTTGCCATTTTCCTAATAAAGGGATTTTTGACATTTGAACCACTAACATTAAAGTTCGAAAAAAAGACTGAAATAACAGTTTTCTTTAAAATTTTATTGGGTAACTTAAACAATTAATAATCCGTGTTTCTACCGCGAACACTAACAACACAAGAACATCGGTTTGGCATACTCAAAATGAGTTCATCCAAATCACGCTGTGGAATGGCCGCCCATGTTCGTCGCAACAACAAAAAAAGGTCTTCTTGCCACTGGATACCCTCCATATTCGGCAGAGCTCTTCTCTGTAGCATATCCCATGCATGCTCAATCGGGTTCAAGTCTGGCGACTGAGCAGGCCAGGGCAGGACATTGATGTTAGCTGCGGCGAGAGTCTGTCTTACAACTCTTGCGGTGTGCGGTCGTGCATTATCATGCATTAACTGAAATAAGGGACCGATTTGCACTTGTAGAGGAGCGATGACGTCTGATACAATCGTCTCAGCATAAATTTGAGCGTTGAGGTTGCCTCTGATCCAAATCAACTCAGTTCTTCCGCCGATCCAAATACCCGCCCATACCATGATGGTTCCACCACTATAAGGATGGACTTCCTGGCAGGATTTTAATCGCTGTTGGCGTCCAGGGGTTCTCCAGTGTACGTCTTGTCTCCGGTCTCATACCAAAACGAGACTCATCAGAAAAGCACACGAAACGCCATTGTTCTTCTGCCCAATTTCTGTGTTCAAGAGCCCATTGATATCGAATCCTACGATTGTGCATTGCTATAGGTGGTACCCGTAGCGGTCTTCGGGAATGAAGGTTCACTTCATGCAAGCGGTTTCTGACTGTTTGGTCGCTAATTAAGTTCCCTGAAGAGTGATGAAGCCTCACGGCTAACATCATGGCGGTTATTGTTGGAGCTCTTCGAGTTAAGATTTGAATGTATCGGTCTTGTCTCCGTGTGGTGCAGCGATACCGTCCTCCATGGCGCTCAGCCACGGTACCAGTGCTTCGGTAACGTGTCCAAAGTCGACTGATAACACTCTGACTTGTATTCAGTACACAGTACGTTGCCGGGAACCAGCTTCTATCATTCCCACGGCTCTGAGCATTTCTTCCCTGCTTAAATGACGTCGCCGCTCCATAATAACGTTGGTTTTAATCAGTAGTAGGGAAACAGTAGCACTAATAATGTCTTCAATGCGTTGTATGTTTTTATAGGGAAAATATTGACAGCTGATTTTCATCTTTTACTCGAATTTGATTGACAGTTCCTGATTCAAATTATGAAATGCACCAAAAAGGATCCATATAAATTTATAAAATCATAAATTTATTACAAAGCCACATCTCAATCTCAAGAAATCCGCATAAAAATGCTTGATCCCTAGACACTTTTGATGTGTGTAGTTATTACTTGAAATGCGTGACGAGTATTCGAGTGTGTTGTCCTACTGTTCGGTATTTTCCCTACACAAAGGACCGGCTGGGCAACTAGCCACGTAACATTTTTTTACACTTTGTACCCCTTTTCCCCTTCGGTGACTATTCGTGGTAAGTACATACTTATTTCACATAGTAATTTATTTAAAAAAAGGTTTGCAAATAAAAAGTAAAAACAATAAATAAAGCTCAAAAATCTGCAAGATTTTTCGAGCGAATATGGACAACTTGACATAAACCTAAAATTGTCACCAAATGTGGTATTTTAAAAGACTCCCTCCCTCCCTGATGTTTGACATATTACGAGAACGTTTTCGTAACGAACTATTACAAAAAAAATATCCAGGTGGGTAGTGAACTATGTACATATAATGAGTGCATAATTTCTTAAATTTTTCACTGAACTACAAACTGTGGTGATAGGATGAGTGATAAAACAGTTTTTGTAATCAAGATGGCTGTAAGGGATGTTTTAAAAGTCAACATATTGTGATCATATTGGTTTTTACGCAACTACCCACTCCAGGAACAAAACGAACTGAACGTAAAGCAAATCAGCTGACTCGCGTTTTGTAACACCCTATAAATTAAGAAAGGGGCTCCATTTTCATGCTTAAAACGGTATCGCGTGGATTTCCGTACTATTCATATATCATACAAAATATCCCTATCAATATTTATTGGAGTTGACAGAACTTGCTAGAACGAACAGAAATTAATAAATATTGAATTTGTTTAACATTACAGTATTAAGATATATCAATAGCAGTAGTCATAAGATGTATGATAAAACCGGAACTGATTAACTAACATGTCCAGGAGATAAATAATTAAAATTAATAAATAATAACTTATCAACGAGACACCTGTCGAAGTACTGATTACGGTCAGAATTTCATAACTTGTATACTATGAGACTATGACTCATAGGCGTTAACTAACACTTATTTGATTTCATTCTACCCACTAAAACTAGAAACCGACACGTACCAATATGGTAAGGTAGGTATTAGGTACTTACGTAACATGTTTCACTTGTTTGTTATTGGGTGCTTTTTCCGAAAACAAGACTCTTCTATCATAACATAACCTTTTGGAAGAAGTCTTCGGGAGACTCGTAAGAAAAATCTAAAGAATTCCTTAAAAGCCTTGCTTTGAAAGCGCTTCTTTGGATTGCTTTGGATTAGTCAACCTACAGAGTTCCAAAAGTCTAAAAGAAAGCAAAACTTAGTCCTATCGTTTGCTGTCCGGAAAACTTTTAATGAAGCCTCACTCCTACAGCTCTCAGCAACAGTTGGATGGATAAAGGACTTCGCACATTACAACGACTCCACGCCAACGCGGTTACGGAGCAACTCAAATGTAAGCATTCAATTATGATCCTTATATCTTAGGCGTTACGGTTGAATTTCGAGTGTACACTTAGAAAACGTGGACTACTCCCCACCCTCTGCTCACCGACGCCGTTCACACTCGAAATTCAACCGTGACGCCTAAGATATAAGGATCATAATTGAATGCTTACATTTGAGTTGCTCCGTAACCGCGTTGGCGTGGAGTCGTTGTAATGTGCGCAGTCCTTAATACAACTCTGTGATAAACGAAGTAAATAAAATATGTAGTACCTAATATTTACAGCCTTATTAGCCTATTGAGTGTTACTTTTATTGATAGTTTTATCTCTTAGTGGTGACGTCATTCGGTATAGTATAACCTGGCATTAGCCCATAGATACTTGTTAGGAACTTTAGGTAGGAACGATAATCGCTGCTGGTTTCGAAAGTTACAGAAGTCCGACTGTAACATTCTAATTAGTATCATATTCTTGAGGAAAACGACTGGTATTAAGCAATATTTGCCTATTGAGCGATAGCAATTTTTAATGCCGAATTTTTGTGCATCATTTTCTTACGATTAGGAAAGAGTCATTGCTTCCGTTAGTCGAAAGACAATTAAATTTTAGACAGTTGCAGAAAGAAACACTGGAAATATTTCGGCGCATTGAAATACTATCAGAGAATCTTTGATTTAGAATACTAAAGTAATGAGACAAGAATTTGTGAAGCAATCTGGATTAAGTAATCTGGCACGATAGATTTTAAATTGATTGTCAAATAAGATTCAGTTGTTTTTATAGTAGTCATCGTTTTATAGCTCCTGATCTGGGGATCATCAAATCATAATGACATAGCGACATTATAACGTGGCGGATAATGTCTTTATCGTGGTCTTTATCAGTCTGTAGGTATGGATTTTTGCTCTCGTCGCGCTTTTTAAACCAAACGTGGACTGATGTTGATGATTGTCACGTTAGTTTAATCGATCTTAATCTTGCGAGTATCCAGACGTAACATTTCTCAAAATTCAAAATGGCGACCAGACCCCAAACTAAAAGAAAGAAAAATGAAAGTCGACAAGCTCTTAAATGAGTAGATGTCATTTTATCGGTATTTGATAATCTTCATTCGGTTATCTCTAATTAATAGTTTAAAGTGGATTAGCAGCTGTTCTCACTTTTATTTTCATTCATTATATTAAGCAATCTAGTTTAAACTTTTTAATTTAAAACTTGTCTAGTATCTACCTACGCTTTTTAGTTTTTTTACTCAGTAGAGTTTTTTGGGTGCTGGTGAATGGAAATGTTAGTTTATGGAGTCTAAAAAATTTCTCGCGCGTTAATCCCTGTCTATATTGGGCCTTATTACAACATTATTTGTAAAATAATGTTTTATTTTTGTCTTGATTGCGTCGTGTAGTCTTGACATCGAAATCCACTGATGCGCTAAGACTGCATCTCGACTGTCGGAGTAAAAACTGATCTGTTTCAATGTTTTTCTCCCATGCTATAATTAGCAGTTATAAAGTAAGTTTAGTGTAGTCTAGCAATATTATAAATGCGAAAGAAATCTGTCTGCTACTTACCTTCTGTTGGACGGAGAGTTTATATGCCAAAATCAAATAATGTTCAGTGACTAATTTGATCAGCTTCGGCGTGTATTACGCACATCCAAAGCAATTGATCCTTACTAATATTATAAATGTGAAAGTGTGTTTGTTTGTTTGTTTGTTTGTTTGTTTGTTTGTTTGTTTGTTTGTTTGTTTGTTTGTGACGCTTTCACGTCGCAACAAAGCTATTATATGGTAAGGTTTATGTGTGTGGGGATAGTTAGGAGGGTGGAGAGTGACGTAGGCTACTTTTTACCGCGGAAAAACATCCCATTCCCATGGGAAGATCGATGTTTTGTTAGTTGCTAGACATTTATTTTCGGAGTTGTTAACAGATGGCGTTAATAAAATTCATTTGCAAGTTCTGAATTACGCTATCAAATACTACATGTAATTTACTTAAGTCAAATGTAATAGGCTACTTTAGCTCTGCCTCGAGAACTCCCCGCTCCGGCAGTATTCAGTGTACCGCCCGCCCGCTGGCACTATCCTGTTGGCTGATGTCCGCAAGTTGCTGGACTCGCCGACACCGGTGGTGGGCGCGGGCGACTGGAACTGCAAGCATCCGGGGTGGAATAGCCTAGCTGCCAACAGAATTGGAAGGCTACTTTTTGATGCCGCTGAACAGCACGGCTACACTGTCGAGGGTGTTGCACACCGTTACCGCGGCTCTGAATAAGAGAGAACGCGTGTGTGCAGTATTCCTCGACATGGAAAAGGCGTTCCACCGTGTTTGGCACGACGGCTTTCTCTACAAGATCTCGCAGTCGTCGGCGCCCCGGAGTGCCGTTAAGGTGATCTCCAGTTTCCTCGAAAATAGAAGCTTCAGAGTAGTTGAAGACGCCGAATCCACCGAGCGTCCGATCGCAGCCGGCGTCCCGCAAGGGAGTTGCCTGTCCCCGGTCTGCTACGCCTGATACACCGACGACATCCCGGCGGCAGGGGGGCGTCGCTTGCCCTATATGCCGATGACGTGGCGTACATCACCACGTCGCTGAATAGAACCCACGCCATCGTCAAGATGCAGCGTGCGCTTGATGCCCTCCCCGAATGGCTCGCCGCGTGGAGACTGTCGGTGAATGTCGGGAAGACGCAGGCCGTGAACATAGGAGGATACCTCAACAGGCGGGACCCTACTCTGGAGCTTCACGGACAAGATATCCAATGGGCCCCACAGGCCAAATACCTGGGGGCAAAATCGACGGAAGACTTTCGATGAAGCCACAGGTTACGAAAGCCGTCTCGAATTCCAGAAGCGCGATGGCAGAAACCAGTGCTCTCCTCGAGCCTCCCTCTTGGACTGAAGCTCGGGGTCTACAAGACCTACATTAGATCCCGCCTCACGTACGCGGCACCGGCGTGGTACGCGCTCGCCAGCGAACCGCAGCGCAAGAGGATGCGCGCGGTTCAGGCGATTGCGCTCCGCCGGCTGACTGGTGCGCCGAGGTACGTCAGGAACGCCCGCATCCAGAGGGACCTTCGAGTCGAGAGCCTGGACGACTTCATCGAGAGATTGGCACGCAACATGTTCGGGCGTGTCGACGCGTCGCGGTTCCCGCATCTGCAGGACCTGGTGCCGCTCCACACCCGTCCACCGGACCGCTGGGCCTTCCCGCGCGACTTGCTGGTTGCGCGGGACGGGGCTAGCACTGACTGATACTGGGGCTTCGTAAGTCGTCGCCCGGCGCTGATCGGCTCCTGCTGGGCTTCCCACCAGCGGGATTCACCCGGTAGGGCCTCGATCGCCTGGGCGGCGCGAAGATGAACCCCATCCCGTTTAAGACTCTGTGGCCTGTAAAAAGGCCACCACTCACCGGACTTGACCTATTGGTTAACCACAGATGGACAACCAAGGGCCTTAGGGCCCAACCCAAGGACCGGCCCGTTTTATCGGGCCGCGAGAGACACCCCCAAAGACACTCCACACACCTCAGACTGGGTGGAGTGAAGAGAGCGAGTAGTAGGCTACTTTTTAGCCTAAATTCCTACGGGAGCGAGACCTACGCGGCTGTTACCTACGGGTCCCGAAGCGAAGCGCGGGCGGTTCTCTAGTTTTGATATATGTATTTCAAGAATTTTATAAGTTCACTGTTACCTCTATTGGCTTCAATCGACTAATGTTCCATTCCACAACAAAGGTCTCGTAAATGAGAATTACGAACGGCGCCTTAATTCCTTCTCCTTGCGTCTTTTTCCTGGATGCTGATGGCCTAGTAGTGGAATAAGTTTATGCCTCACAGTTTCACGTTATTTACCCGTCTTTAGCAGCATGTAGTGAGACATGTAGGTGTCCAGGCTAGCAACGATTTGATCAGTTCTAGTTTGACTGCCGTCTCTTGGTCGTTTGCCGACAACCTTTCCAGTACCCATTATGTTGCTCCAAATTCATGTCGAGTTTTCTGGCGATTCCCTTAATAATTATATGGCGAGCACCTAAGTTAGATAGATGTCAACAAATAAGTTTGTATAAATAAGTAACACTACACGTAACTACCGGATTTTGTTTTTTGTTATCCATTAAGTTAACATGTATCTGCAATTGTGCAACTGCTTTTGTAATATGGAGGTATTTGTTGTTTTTGCAAATTTCACGTTGGATTTATAATACGGGCATACCGTTATTGTTTACGATAATGATAATATACATAAATATATTTATTTTTAGATACTTTTAGAAAGTCTACACGTTGAACAGTTAACAATTAATGATTATAACGTTAAACTGCTTGCTAACAGTACAAAATAAAAGTTAACTAGCGGCCCGCCCGCGGTTTCACCCGCGTGGATCCCGTTCTCGTGGGAATATACACATGTATTATACATAAAAACCTTCCTCTTGAATCACTCTACCTATTACAAAAAACCGCATCAAAATCCGTTGCGTAATTTTAAAGATTTAAGCATACAGACAAACAGACAAACAAACAAACAGACGGACAAAAATAGCGACTTTGTTTTATACTATGTAGTGAAGATACTTCGTAATCGAACACCGTTACAATTTGACCGTTCTTCGCAGTACCCAATACCCATAAAGGATGCGAAGCAAAGCATCTTACATAGGGATGCTGCCGACGAAAAGGTATAAGTACTGTGAACGTTATAGAATCCTTCAATGGTATAAATATGGGAGAATTAATTTTGTAACCTACTGCCTCCGAAATTAACGGTCTCTGGTTTCACGCTCGGCGATGACTGTCGTTTTGGTCGGTAAGCGGGTAAGCCATCGCGATGTATTTAAATCTAATGTGAACGTTAATAATGATTTTATGTGCATAACAAACAAGCAGGCGTTTCCCAGTACGTAACCCAATAGCAATGACCTTGGTAGCCATATGTCGGTACCGAGCGGTGGGCAGTCGAGCCCAGCGGACCGTGTCGGGCCGTTAGGGACACGTAACGATCAGTTTGGTAGGAAGTGACTAACTTTATAAGTATAGATAATATTAAGTAGGACAAAAAGTTGAACCACGAAAAAAATCCCATCTCACTCATTCTTAGCTGAACTTCTTTACCAATCCGAAGCTAGCAGAACAGAATTTACGATGATTTCTTGACGAAGCGACAGCGTGACGATAGTAGGTACCTACATATTTAGGTACAATATAATACTAACAATGATTTTGTGATATACCATTATAATACTTATGGAAACCATGAAATTTCATTCTTATTTAGAGTGATTTTCGCAATTTTAGAAAGAGCACGTAGGCGTGTTTGCGTTTGGGGCGTTCGCGAATAGGAGATATTACTGCCAAATTATCCCGACAGAGTGCAGCATTAGCATAGACATAGACAGTAAACAAAGTTTTTGACCAATAGGAGACCTTACGGCCAACTTTTGACGCCAGAGTGCAGCACTAGCACATATTATACCGCCGCGTTCCGTAACTAGACGAAAACGCCCAAAACGACACTTTTTCATAGAAATTTGAACGTTTTGGTCAAGTTACGGAACGCGGCTTATGATTTGTTTACTGTATGTGCTGATGGCGCCATCTACGCCGAGCTTTGCGTTATATTCCCTATTGAGCGTATTGTTACGTGTCAGGAGTATGGGGTTCGAGAAAATGCCAAAATGTACCACAAAGACTTTATTGTACTCGTAGATACACGATTACACACTGTACATAGTACACACTACAACACTATGCACGTAGGTACTCGTAAACACACTCGTCGAACACTGTATCGCTCGTAGAAATCACTTCACTTCGCACTGGTATCGCTCGTAGGTATCGCTGGTATCTTCCTGGTTTCGCTTCCGAAACTAGAATGTCTGCGGTTGGCCGATCGCTCCTTTTTATACCCCTCACGCACCATTCACGCCAATCCAGAACTTTCTCGCTAATTCCGGACGGACCCGATTCGTATAAAATTCGAGAACGTTCCTTGCAACCGAGTTTCGCCCGTATGACTATTGCCGTAATGGTCGAAGCGTCGTGCGTCCTTTTGAGAGAGCCGCGCTCCTATTGTTTCTATTGTTGCGCGACATGTTTATGGCCCCTATTGTTTATTGTTTTCGGCGTAGCGAAGTCGATGCGCCAGGGTTGTCACATTGCCCCCCTCTTAGTCATGCTCGTCCCGAGCATTATTCGATCCATGAAATGGTGCCAATCTGTCCACGTGCACGATCTTCGGCTTTCTTCTGTCCCCCTGTCTGATCCGGTAGGTCACGTCGTTAATCCTCGTGACAACTGTGTAAGGGCCTTCCCATCGTGCTTGTAGCTTCGGAGACTTCCCTTTCTTCCGCAGTGGATTGTGCAACCATACAGAATCTCCCTCCTTGAAACCATGTTTCCGAGCATCGCGATCGTACCGGGTTTTCATCTTTTCGCTGGTCTTCAAACATTGCTCCCTTACAAGGTCATGTGTCTCGTCCAATTGTTTCCGTAAGTCCGCGATGTATTCAACGGTTGGATTCGGGGCATCTGGCGGTGTTCCGGTAAGCAAATCCAATGGCAGACGCATTTCTCTTCCGAAGTTAACTTTAGCGGGTGTAAATCCCGTGGATTCGTGTATGGCAGACCGATATGACATCAGGAACAGAGGAATGTACCGATCCCAGTCTCGCTGATGTTCCTCGACGACCTTGGCCAAGTGATTTTCCAACGTTTGGTTAAATCTCTCCACCATGCCGTCAGATTGAGGATGCGCCGGTGTGGTACGTGTCTTGTTTATTCCCAAAAGTTCACACATCTCCTGGAATAACGTCGACTCGAAGTTCCTGCCTTGGTCGCTGTGTAACTCCAATGGTACACCAAAGCGGCATACTACCTCCTGGACAAGTTTCTTGGCCACGGTCTTCGCCTCTTGGTTCGGAGTTGCAAACGCTTCCGGCCATTTACTGAAGTAGTCTTGAACCACTATGATGAATCTATTCCCGTCTTCCGTCTGAGGGAATGGCCCAGCAACGTCTATGGCGATTCTTTCCCAAGGGGCTCCGACGTTATACAGCTGTAGTTTCCCTTTGGATCTAGTGCGGGGCCCTTTTACTGAAGCGCACACTGTACACTTTCTGCACCAATCTTCAACGTCCTCTCGACACCGCACCCAATAAAAGCGTTCCCGTATCTTTACCAGGGTCTTCTTGATGCCGAGGTGCCCACCAGAAGCGCCATCATGTACCAGCTTCAGCAAATCAGCCACTTTACTCCTGGGAATAACCATTTGCAGGGTTTTTTCCTTTCCGTTGAGTGATTCCCAGCTCCGGTAAAGCACGCCATTCTCCAATATAAGGCTGTCCCACTGAGCCCAGTATGCCTTAGTCGTTGCGCTCGAGGCTGACACATCGCTCCACAGGGGCCTCTGTCCTTTGGCTTTCCATTCCATGATCAGGCTGAGGTCTTTGTCTTCCTTCTGAGCTTGGCTTACTTGCTCCGTTCCCCAAGACTCGTCTAGGTCCTGCATCCTTATCACCCTGACCTCTTCTTTAGCCTCATGCTTAATGCAATGTCGACATTCTTCGGAGCATGGGCGTCGTGATAGGGCGTCGGCATTCGAGTGAGCTCTTCCGTTACGATGCTCTATTACGAAGTTGAACTCTTGAAGTTGTTCGATCCATCTCGCAACCTGGCCTTCCGGGTTCTTGAATTGCAGAAGCCACCTCAGAGCGGCGTGGTCCGTCCTTATTGTGAACTCGCGTCCCAGCAAATACTTGTTGAAGTGCTGAAGGGTCTTCACCACAGCCAGTAATTCTCGCCGAGTCACACAATAATTCCTTTCCGGTTTCGAAAGGGTCTTGCTGAAGTACGCAATGACCACCTGCTGGCCGTCCTGGTCTTGGGATAACACTCCTCCGATGCCAGTATTGCTAGCGTCCGTGTCCACTATGAATCTCCCTTCCCTTCTGGGATAGCCAAGAATCGGAGCCGAGCACAGATGTTCCTTTAAGCGAACAAACGCATCTTCGCAATCGGAATCCCAACTGAAGATTCTCTTGTCCTCCGTGAGACGGTGTAATGGCTTGGCTATCTCTGAGAAGTTTTTCACAAACCGACGGTAATAGGCGCATAGTCCCAAGAACGCTCTCACATCGGTTTTGTTCTTTGGTGTCGGCCATTCTTGAACAGCTCTTATCTTGTCCGGATCAGTTTGAACACCTTCGTCCGATATGATGTGTCCCAAGAATGATACTTCCTTCTTGAAGAAGTCACATTTCTTTGGATTGAGCTTTAGGTTGGACTCCCGGAATCGTCTGAATACCTTCTCCAGATTCCGCTTGTGTTCCGCGAAGTTTCGTCCCATGACTATGACGTCATCGAGGTACACCAGACAAGCGTCCCCCAAAAGTCCCACCAATACTCGCTCCATGAGACGCTCAAAAGTGGCAGGAGCGTTACATAATCCAAAAGGCATTACGCGAAACTGCCACAAGCCATTTCCGGTTCCGGTAGTAAAGGCGGTCTTCTCTTTGTCTTCTGGCCGGACTTCTACTTGCCAGTAACCACTCTTCAGGTCGACCGTCGAAAACCACTTCATTCCACCAAGCATATCCAATGTGTCGTCAATCCGAGGCAGAGGGTAGCTGTCCTTCTTGGTAACGGTGTTAAGCATCCTGTAGTCGACACAGAATCTAGTACTGCCATCCTTCTTCTTCACGAGTACCACAGGTGAACACCAAGGGCTAGTTGACGGCTCGATCACCTTGCTGCGCACCATGTCCTCGATCATTTCTGCAACTTCGTGTTCCTTTGCCAATGGTACTCGTCTCGGTCTTTGCTTGATCGGTGAAGTATTGCCGGTATCTATTGGGTGAGTGACAAGATTTGTTCTTCCAAGGTCGCTATCTCCTCTGGTAAAAATATCCTTGTAGTCCATCAACAACTTTGCTGCCTGAGTGTATTCTTCAGAGCTCAAATTCCTCCTAGTCGCCTCCAGCAAAGATGTCATGTGATCCGTTGATCGAGGTTTGTCTGAGTTTTCTTGGACCTTCCTCAAGCTGTCCACGGCTTCACATCGGCCAATAACTGTATCCCTTGCGAGATGTATCGGCATGCTGCTAAGATTGATGACCTTTAACTTGGCGTCACGTTTGGTCATGAGCAGTGTCCTTGCCGTGATCCAACTAGGATGATCTCCGTAGTCTTCTACTATGACACATCGATCCAGCTTTATCTCTTCTGGAAACCTAATCTGGACCAAGGTTTCCGATCTGGGTGCCAGCTTCACTGTCCTCAAACAGTACACTGCTCCTGAACATGAACCCTCCAAGAAGACTTCTTGATCTGGGAAGCTTAACACTCCTTTCGCTATGTCAACTATGCAGTGATGTGCCCGTAGAAAGTCCAGTCCGATAATGCAGTCGTCAGTTATATTCGCTACTAAAACAGACTGCGTGTAAATGTGATTTCCGAGTTTCAGTCTTGCTTCCGTAACTCCTAGGACGGTCACTGGCTGGCCTGTCGCTGTCTGCAGATTGCATGATGGTCGTCCATTTTTCCACATGATAGTCCGCTTGAGTAGTTCCGGTCGAACGATGGATTTCGATGCTCCCGTGTCAATCGTAAAGCGACAGGGTATGCCATTTATTTCTCCAGTTGTTACGAGGCTGTTCCCGTCACAAGCTTGTGATACCAAGATAGTAGGGGCTCGACGAAGTCCAGCCAGTGCCCGCCCCGCGGCGCTGGCGCCTCTTAGTTTAACGGCTCCTGGGTGTCGACTTGGGTAGCCGTCGACACCGATTTCGGTTGCTTCCGAGTCCGGCAGTTAATCCTTATATGGCCTCGTTCGCCGCATCCGTAACAGATAGGTCCGGTACGAGGTTGAATCGCTGCTACGACTTCGCGCACCTTACAGCCTTTATAGTCGCTTCGTACCGCTTCTACTTCAAGGGCGTGCGCTAAAGCTGCTTCCAAGGTTGCGTGATGACCCAAGCGCACCGTTGCTCTCACTTCGGGATCCCGTATACCGCTGACGAAGGCCTCTAACACTTTGTCTTCGACGGGTGTGGAACTCGACGCGTAGGCTCGGCGTACGAGGCGCTCGATCTCCGTGGCCCACTGCTGCAGTCCTTCACTCGACTTCTGTGACCGGTCTTTGAGTTGAGCGCGGTACACGTGTTCAAGGTGCTTTTCCCCGTATCGAGCTTCTAAGGCCTTAAATAGCGACTCCAAGGTGCGTCGCTCGGCGGGCAGGTTCTCAAGCACCAGCAGTGCCTCTCCTCGTAGAGCTAGGGTGAGCGCCGCCAACGAATGCTCGTCTTCCCAGCCATTCCCACTTGCAACTACCTCGAACTGGTGCCTAAACGCTGTCCACGAGGTCGTGCCGTCGAAACTTGGGACCTTAAATTTTGGGGCCCCAGAGCATGAACTCGTTGCTGCCGTGCCCATAATCCTTATTTTCTGCAGCTTATTGTCCAAATCCACGAGCCTAGTTTCGTGGAAGTTCACTGACGCACTGAGGCTGTTGATCGACGCGTCATGGCTTTTGAGGGCTTGGTCGTGCTCGGATGTACGCGCCTTTACCAATTCCAGGTCCTCTTTCACGATGTTCAAATCTCCCTGGAAACTATCCAGCTTTGCATTGATTGTCCCTAGGCCCGCCTCCATGGTTTTGCGCTGGCTCTTCATGTCTTCGCGCTGGCTCTTTATGTCTTCGCGCAGGCTCTCGATTGCTTCGCGTTGGCTCCGCTGTATGGCTTCCATCGCTTCGCGCTGGCTCTGTTGTAAGGCGGCTAATAGGGAGGCCATATCGAATGTACTTGGTGTCGGCGCTGATGCAGCTGATGTAGTCGGTGGTCCAGCGGTGGTCTCCGTTTCCATGCGGTCACGACCCGGCGACTCCATCCGCGCGGCATCCAATGCCGTCTGCCGTCGCGTACGAATCCCTTCTTCACTTTGCGGTACTACAGGCATTCCGCTTCTGTCACCAATTGTTACGTGTCAGGAGTATGGGGTTCGAGAAAATGCCAAAATGTACCACAAAGACTTTATTGTACTCGTAGATACACGATTACACACTGTACATAGTACACACTACAACACTATGCACGTAGGTACTCGTAAACACACTCGTCGAACACTGTATCGCTCGTAGAAATCACTTCACTTCGCACTGGTATCGCTCGTAGGTATCGCTGGTATCTTCCTGGTTTCGCTTCCGAAACTAGAATGTCTGCGGTTGGCCGATCGCTCCTTTTTATACCCCTCACGCACCATTCACGCCAATCCAGAACTTTCTCGCTAATTCCGGACGGACCCGATTCGTATAAAATTCGAGAACGTTCCTTGCAACCGAGTTTCGCCCGTATGACTATTGCCGTAATGGTCGAAGCGTCGTGCGTCCTTTTGAGAGAGCCGCGCTCCTATTGTTTCTATTGTTGCGCGACATGTTTATGGCCCCTATTGTTTATTGTTTTCGGCGTAGCGAAGTCGATGCGCCAGGGTTGTCACAGTATAATAGCGGGATGCGGGAAGGGGACCGCTTTTGGGCACTAATAATTGTTAATCTACATTTTATCACTTAACCGATGCTGGCAATTCAGAAAAACAATATATAGAATTTAACAACATCTGTCTCACCGACAGATGTTGTTAAATTCGATTCATTGTTTATAAAGCAATTATCTCGAACTTTCTATAACCATACAGATCGTACCATTAGTTGTATATAAGTGAGTTTTATCACAAATGTTCTCACGCACAAATGTAAACGGCATGGATACGGTGAAATCGATAGTATTTATTTTATTCGACTCGATTGTTTGTCTTGATGTAACGTAATCGGTCGTAAGCTAGGTGTGTCGGTCACACTCAAACCCTAGGATTCTACGTGCTGCAAATGTCATTGTATGGTAGTTTCCAACGTTTCAGTATTTTTCTTAATTTAAAATTTAATCATAAAAATTGGGTTTATATAACTAACATTCGTCCTTTGCTCTTTTGTCTTAATACCTCTTTTAATTTCATTCATAAAGTTGAACACCCTTAAGGGCAGTGGAAATGATTATAGTATCGACAAAATGGAATTGTTAGTTTTTATACATTATTACATCAATAATAAATACTTCAAACAAATTGTTATTACGGATTACATTACGACCGTAAGTTATTTTGATTGCAAATTCATAGCGTCATAAAATTGTAATCTTTTCATTGAATGTGAAATATTTAGTAACGCTTATTCATGCATTCCATTTTTCACAGACATATGAAATGTATAAAAGATTGGTTGAATTCCAAGACCAATAGGTAAGTGAATGATGAACCCAGTACTTAATTTATAATAGTTAAAAACATTAGTTACAATCAGAAGTGGGATGATTGATGTTTTCAAGTACTCATGAATAGTTAGACCCCAGTGCTTAATTGATAGTTAATTCATATTATTAGTAATCAGAAGAGAGATTATTGATTTTTTCAGCATAAATACATCTTTTTCTCTCATTAAGCGGTAGGCATTTAGCAATGAGAGTGCCTAATTTAACCATTTAAATTCAGTTTGCCGATACGCTCAGTCAACAGTCCATGAATGACTCCACGTCATAAAAATGCAAATAAAATCATCAAATGTCAAGTTCGTATAGGTTAATAGGTTGTGCAATAACTGGTTTTCGCATCAAATAGACCCAAATTTTATTTAAATGTAAATTTTATAATTAGTAGGCATTTAGTACCTAGTTGTTTGTAAATAAACCTTGTTTGTTTATCAATAATAATAATTATATATAGAGAAAAAAATTTAAATGATTCGCACTGAAAGTTCAGCTGTTTTTGAGACTAGCGCGAATATCACAGACAAACAGAAAACTTCAAAAATCATTATTTGGGTTCTATAGCGTTTATAAAGATCCTTTATGGTTTTCCTACTATATTTTCCACGTACAGTAATCGATCGGTTACAGATTTATTATATGTATAGATGTTCACAAACAACCCTAGGCCTAACTGATAGTGCACCTAAAACCACCCCTAGAGTTCATCTTCAAAGCATCTCTTAACCCTACTCTGTTATTTGTTACAGATTTCCTTTTTACTGTGGGAGAAAAGCATACATCTGTTATGATAAGCCACAATGGACACGCATCGACGCTTTCCCAGCGGCAATTAATAGAAAACGTGGTAAAAAACATGAAACGCCATGTGTGAAGAGGAGATGTGACGTAATGCCATCTAGTGGCGATCGAGTGTACTACAAGCGAAAGTTTTAGCCAAGATGAAGCTCAACTTGTTCAAACGGTCGATGATATTCGCGACGTTTTTTGGATCGTGTCTGTGCATAGCGTTGATTGTGGGTTCACTGGGTACTACCCACTGGATAGATGCACGCGCGAGGAGGTCTTCGAACCCAATAGAGTCGGAAGGCCGAATCAGTTTCGGACTATTCGAAGGGCACAAGGAGCTGAATTTTGGGTATGGGTGGAGGACTCATGATATTAGTGGTAAGTTAGCTTCTAAAAATCATCTAAAAATGTTCAAAATTTGTGGATTTTACTACGAATTAATTTTAAAAATTTCACATTCTTAGTTAACTAGACTGAATTTTACAATTATTCTTTGAAAATAGAGGATTTTTTGTCATTATTATTTGACCTCCGTACAGTTCACCAAACAATATAAGGGGTTCCCTTAAGTAACGTACTCTTTATGGAGAGGGAGGGCGTTAACGAAGTGTTAACAGTTTGTGACAGAGTGGTAAAGTGTCAAACTTTATGATGTCACATAATATACCGATAGAAATATAAAATGCTAAATCGAATTTTTAGCTCCTAGGTCAAAACTAATAATGTTGCAAAATAATTTTATGATCTATGAGGACATGTCACATTTTGACCTCGAGTGACAAGAGCAGTGAAGGCTCCAAAAAATATAAATTCGTTTGACCGCGCTCAATCACATGCGGGTGAACCTTTCTATTGCATGAATTGTCACCATTTTGACAGCTTGGAATACCACAAAATTGTCAAAAACTTCGCATAAACATTTGCGAAGGTCCTACACTTGTAATTAGCTAAATAAACGCTAACACACTCATACCCCCGCAGTAGGTTACTAGGTACCTGTGTCGCGGGTGGCATGGACTACACATATAACACATTACAATTACACCCATGACCCGAGTACAAATATTTATCTGCCACATAAATATCTGCCCCGGCCGGGAATCGAACCCGGGACCCCTCGCGTCGCAGGCAGGGTCGCTACCAACTAGGCTACAGGGTCGTTGTGGGTTCGGGAATGGCGTGAATGTGAGTTAAATTATGATTGGCCCTTTATGTGTACGTAAGCCCTTTTGTAATCAACACCACAGATTATAACACGACTGGCCAGTGATGCAAACGTCTTTCCTATACTGTGTAATATGGCATCAAGTTCGAGTCACGCCCTAAATCCTTCGCACAGTACGTTATGTCACGCTCAGGTCTCCAGGGCAATGACAGCCCTTTGTCTATTGTGCATTATGCATTATATAATATTCCTTTGTGACATTGTAGAGACAATCTAGGTTTTGCTACTTGGATTACATGTTCATTTGCAACTGTTGTGCTCTGTGAATAATGGAAATACTTCAAACTTTAAATATTACAGCAGAGGGCTGATATAAAGCTTCTCTTACGACACTGGTCTACCATCATAGAAGTAGCGTCAGTATTTTAGGTCAGCGAATAGCGCAATTGAGTGACGCTCTCGTAAATTGTTTTAGCAAAGATTTCATTCCTCCGATGTCATCTAGAGCGACCGAGCTCCGATTGATCAAGTTCGAAACTTGTACATAGACGAACGGTGTAGGAAACTTCAATAGCGTGATTTAGGTTTGCCGTGACGTCACACCGTGACGTGTGATGTCCCCACATTTTTGTTAAATACAACGTATCTCGTATCGTATCGTATTTATCGTATCGTATTGATGCTTCTTCAGCCAATCAACTCCTGTTTTCGTCATCTGTTGGAGCGATTGGCCTAGTTTGGCTTTCAAGAAGTGTTTGTATTAAAATCCAGTCATGCAATTTATTTTATTGATTCATTCATTAATTTCAGTAAAACTAGGCACCCACCCGGCCCGCCGCTGGGCATGGCTGGGTACCGCAGCGCAGTTAGCGGTGTCGCTAGTGTCGTCCGGCGCCGCCTGCGTGCTCGCGGCGCTGGCGTCGGCCGCCCGGAACCGGTGTTCGCCGGTACCGATATTGGCGTGCAACTGTGCTACCGGTATGTTGTGAAGCTATAACGGTGTTTTAACGCGTTAATCAACTAGGGCAGCCCAGCTGGTGGTGGCGCTAGTGTCGTCCGGCGCCGCCTGCGTGCTCGCGGCGCTGGCGTCGGCCGCCCGGAACCGGTGTTCGCCGCGACCGATATTGGCGTGCAACTGTGCTACCGGTATGTGCTGTATCTGCGTCTTAACGCGTTAATTAACTTGGGCACCCCAGTTAGCGGTGGCGCTAGTGTCGTCCGGCGCCGCCTGCGTGCTCGCGGCGCTGGCGTCGGCCGCCCGGAACAGGTGTTCGCCGGTACCGATATTGGCGTGCAACTGCGCTACCGGTATCTGCTGTATCTGCGTCTTAATGCGTTAATTAACTTGGGCAGCCCAGTTAGCGGTGGCGCTAGTGTCGTCCGGCGCCGCCTGCGTGCTCGCGGCGCTGGCGTCGGCCGCCCGAAACCGGTGTTCGCCGGTACCGATATTGGCGTGCAACTGTGCTACCGGTATGTGCTGTATCTGCGTCTTAACGCGGTAATTAACGCGCTCATTTTGTTTATGGAATTAAGGTAACAAACGAGCATGCAGCGCCCTTCCGCTGTCGCCCATGACAACTGTGACCGACCTAGAAGAAGACTCAATTTAGGCACTGAGATGGTTAGTCCAGTTAGCAGATGGTGTTAGAACATTATTTGGTAGAATATTATTTATTGGTTGGTAAAAATATTTAAATGCAATAAACAAAGGTTATCAAATCGATTTTATTGACTTCATGTAACTTTTTTCAGGGTGGAATGATTTTTAATTATTTTAATATTTAAAAGCTAATGCCTACTGCCTAGTCCGATATAAAGACCGACATAGTAGTTTTTGAGTTAACTGCGCTTCTCAATTTTGAAGTCTGTTACTTTTTTGTGAAAAGTTAAAATCTTCAAGTTATATTCATGTATTTTCAGTGCTATTCGCCCTGGGAGCGATGGCAGTGTGGCTGACTGAGTATTTCCTAAGGCTGCAGCACAACGTGATGTCTGAGGAGGACCTCGCGAACACCTGGTCTTCCGACGGCACCGCGGACCTGGGGCTGTCTTTCTGGTGAGTTATTGTGTACTTAGGGTAGTTGAATCACCAGGGGAATTGCCACGCTAAAAACAACTTTGTTGCGAGTGCTCACAATTCGGTTTAGCTTGTAAGGAAAGTTTACTTACGACGTTTTATATTCAAGCCGTTATTCTGCAATCATAAAGGCGGAAAGCTTTTATTTTTGTGGGATGCAATTTAAAGAAATTCCGTATCGAACAAATGGAATCGATTCTAAGAAAAACTTCAAAAGACTCCATTCTCTTAAATTGTTTATCTCACATTATAAGTTATCCTTTCATATGAATACTAGTAATACAAGGAAACCATAGATAAACCGCACTACATCCTAGTATCTATGGTTTCCTTGCAACAATTTCAATTAAGCGATTGTCATCCAATTCACTAAAAAATCAATTCTTTGTCCATTTCAGGCTTATAGTAGCAACATCGGTCGCAGCGTTTGTCAATAACGTGTGCATACTAGTTGCTATGGCGGACGGACGAGACATGGACACAATCGCACCAGCCTTGGAAGAGAAAGTCAATGGAGCTATCATGTTGTACTGAACACGAAAACGATAATAGATGGCGCTAGGTAAAATAGTCGTCTTATTTTGTGGATAGATGGCGCTACTTGTATATTGTTTTGTAAGTGAATTACCCGCATGCATCGAATATTGATGATGGAATTATCGGCAAGTTAAAACCATAATTTATAAATGAATAATTAAGACAAAATAATTATTTCCGCACTTTTTTCTTAACGTTACTTGAGAATTACTGTCATTTTCAATTTTCTTTGACAAGGTTCTTACCTTTCTGATCGCCGTCAATGATTGCTTTGAAAATGAAACAGTTATTTTATTAGGTTGTGGAGCGATTGTCTATGATTTAAAAACTATTTAGCTGTGGACAACTTAAATACTTACGATGTTTTAGTAAGTGTGGAGAAACCGTAACAGAAACACACAAAATAAAACAAATTAACAATGCAATTTGTTAAGGAAAATGCGCATAATATAATTAAGTATACACATAAGTCCAGAAGTAGTATATATTAGTACAGAAAGCTCAAATTCTAACCTAGTATTTAAGGCTTGTATAAGATCTGATACTCATACCTCAGTTAAGCGTAAAGACTTCACGTATTTAATCCGTCCAAAGTATTCATTCCTTAATGTTAATATATTACATATTTTTGGAATTTTTTATATTTTTCTAGATGTAGTATATACAAATAAGCTGTAATCACACTACATAGTTCAAATAGCGGTGAATTTCATTTCTCGAAAGTAGTAGCTATTTCTATGCTTGTTCATATTAGAAGGGCATCTAACTACTTTAATAATTAAATTTTTAACAAATTATTTAAAAAGCAAAACATAGCATAAACACGATTACGTTATAAGAATTATAATTGTATGTGAGATGGATGGTAGGTTATTAGATCTTAAATGGTAATCCAAATGAAAAGTTATAAGAGAAGATTAATATCGAATGGTTATTAATATATTCGATAGTGTCAAAAAAGTAAAAGCAAGCTATCTTCGCTTAATTTCGTAATTTTTACTAATCTGTCTCATATAGTAAACCCAACTTAAGATTGAAACGAAAGAGGCGCTGTCGAACGCATTTGACATTCATTTGACCAATCATTGCACACTAGTAACTGACAGATGAATGACCACAACGTACTTATGAATGACTTTTCGTTAGTTCCAATTTTTGCCATTTCAGAGATAAGTTGGGCGCACTGTATCTTGGCTTAATTTCGTAATTTTTACTAATCTGTCTCATACGTTTCCTAATTAATTATCTTTCGTATCCATAGCTACAATTATGTCTACTTGCGTTACACAAACGTAGCACAATATAAAAAAAATTCAATGATATCCGATTTGACATGTTCGTCCTCTTTTCTTTTCTTTCACTTTTATCACAGTAAAATGTTGTAAAATGTTTCTGGTTGTCATGTATTTGAATTTTTTTTTTTGATTTTTGAGAGATTAGTTGATGTGTGTGAGTGTGCGGTTCTTGGTTATGATTATGTTATATTATTATTATCATACAATTACTAAATAACCCGTCTATTTTGGCTATGTAGTTAATCATAGTGATTATAGATAGAGATATTATTATTGTGTAACTTTTGTAATGGTTTTGTAACATGCTACAAAGTGTGCATTTGTTTAGTATTCATTGTAATAAGTAATAATTAAGTTAATATTGTAGCCAATGGTATTATTATACATTTTAATTTAAGTTGTGCCATTAGGATAAGTTTTGTAAGTATTATCTGTTTGTAACTAATATTTGGATTTATTTTGGATGATTTTTATAAATAAATACTAATTTGGTTAAAGTGTTTTTTTCTCTTATCGTCAATAATTGATTCAATAAAAAGAATTCCTAACGTTTTGAGGTTTATAGGCTCTATTTATTTACTTGACGGCCCAAATGGCGCAACGCAATGCTCAACAAACCGGTTCGTTGTTCCGTGGGTCCTGGGTTCGATTCCCAGCGAGGCGGGAATTTGAATGATGAATTAATACTTCCGTTCTCGGATTGGGTGTGTGCCCTTGTTTTGTACGTTGTCCATGGCACCCACGATACACGGAAACCTATTGTGCGGCTATGAGTTAGCGTCATTATTATTAACATCCTGACCATCAAATGCTACGCTAAGCTAAGCTAAGCTACAACCCACTAATGGCCCATTACTGAGCACGGGTCTCTCCTCATTGCTGAGGAGGCCTAGAGCATACTCCACCACGCTGCTCCAATGCGGGTTGGTGGAGAGGTTAGTGGCCAACCCAGTGTCGAAAGTTTTCAAGCCGCCCGAAGGCCTCTCGACATGGCTTAACGACTGCTATCAATCGATAACAACCGGGACCGACGGCTTTACGTGCCCTCCGAAGCACGGAAGCGCTCAAGAAATTTTGCCACTAGCGGTCACCCATCCGACTACCGACCGCGCCCGCTGTTGCTTAACTTTGTCGATCGCTTAGGATCGACGCAATCCGCCGGGCTATGAGCGCTTCTTCATCAAATGAGCAATCTATAATCCGATAGCATTGCAATTTTAAGTTGCCAATTACCTACTTAACGGTGGTCAATTACGCCTCACTTCACTACATAGTATAAAACAAAGTCGCTATTTTTGTCTGTCTGTCTGTATGCTTAAATCTTTAAAATTACGCAACGGATTTTGATGCGGTTTTTTGTAATAGGTAGAGTGATTCAAGAGGAAGGTTTTTATGTATAATACATGCATTACATGCATATATTCCCACGAGAACGGGATCCACGCGGGTGAAACCGCGGGCGGGCCGCTAGTTCCTCTATACATGCAAAAAACGTGTACCTACACCTACAGATGTTAAAAGCACGTACCTACTAATGTCAGTATACAGGTGAGTTTAACAATTTATTGCGCGGTGTATACGATTTATCACAGGAATGTTCGGGTATTCAGATCACGCGGAACGTATAATTTACTTAATGCGAAAGCGAAGCCTGCGTTCAAACTGTGAAATACGGAGAAATAGGAGCGCAGAGTTGAATTAAAGCGAAGCGATCTACGTTGCATAATGGTTCTCATTTAGGATATGGCTACCGTTCCAAGGGTCCTGAGTTCAATTTCAAATAAAGCGTAGGTTTTAATAAGTTTAAAAATAGCCCTGCACTACGATTCGAGGCCATATCTTTTTAATTTAATTAAAGTTCTTGTTTATTACGACCGAATGTCGCAATGATAAACATGCCGGATCGCCGTTCAGTCTCCTGGGTTCAATTCCCAGCGAGGCGAAAATTTCAATGATGAGTTAAGTTTTCGTTCCTTGTCTTGTATGTTGTCTATGGCAACCACGATACGGAAATCTAGTGTGGAGCTGTGAGTACTGAGTATGTACCGTTATTGACTTATTTATCACCATATTTGAATGAGGAGGCGTGTTATTGAGGCCGCTTTAAATCTCCAAAGGTTTAAAAAAAAATTGCTCTTTGGGATTACTATTACAAATAATGTTTAACCTGTATCAATGTATTTGATAAATCAACTCCTAAGCTGGTAAAATATTGGTTGTGTTTATTTAAAAATCAGTTAAACTTCCATCTTGTTACTTTTACGTCCATTTTGTTACTTTACTTACAAACTTAGTAAGTGTGTACAGCTGACGGAATTGGGCTAGGTACCTACTAAAATGATACCATCTGGAAAGGGTAAAGGGTACTGCTATCCAATTCAATCGGAACCGTTCTATATGTACGTGATCTGATTCCTGATATCTCGTCCGTCTATAATATTCCTAATAAAAATACTCAATAGCCTACTGATATTGTTGATAGTAGCGTAATTTTGAAATCTAATAGGTATACCTTACCTTTACTAATGGACACGCTCTCGCTTCGCTTCGGCAATTTCCTTTTTAGGTACGTTTACAAATCCTAATATCCTTATCCTGATATATATAATAAAAATGAAACTCACTTATGTCTTACATAGGAGATATTTGAAAAAAAAAATATGTAGGAGTCATAACGTCAATCATAAAACACTCAAATCTATGTGAAGTTGTATTGAAACGACAGGGTTGGGGGGCGTTGTGCTAAACGATTTTGCACGCGGGCATCCATACAACTAGCAGCGGCTCTGATCGAGTCGAGTGCCTTTATCTTCGACCCTCCTACCTACTATAAAACCCGTAAACCCACGGGCAACCGGAACCTATTTCAATCACATTCTACAAGTTAAGTGTTCTGTAGACTAAGCTCCTTGAACGTAATCGAAGGTGAAAATTTACGATTGATGGCATCGGGGTTTCGAAATCCAATTGCGCTCTGGTAAATGAAGGAGAAACAAATTGTGTGTTCCAATGTCAGGGATGCTTCACCACTGACGACAAGAAAATATAGTCGAACAGTCTGACAGACTAAAGGACTGCGCATATAACAACTCTGTAACCGACAAACTTAAAAGAAAGGATTATGATTTTTATGTTTTAGTTGTTACGGTTGAATTTCGATTCTATGCTTGGTGTCGCTTCCTTTAAGCACTGCGCACTTTACAACAACACGGCAACGGACCAACTAAAACGAAAGCATTTAATTATGTTCTTTATGTGTTACCACCACCTGCCCGATTTGGATAGAATAATATTACATGGGATACTTTTCTTTTCAACATAAACAAACCCCGAAGGGGATGAAATAGGGGAAATAGTTAAATTCCCCGAAATAAACTGAGGGCGTTCACTAGATAGGTACTTAATCGTATTCTGCTTACGTATGAATTCAAAAAAGAATATTTGAAAATACTTGTGTATCGAAAACAAACGCGCACTGTATTCGATTTTTCGTGTGGAATAAAACAATGAAAACAAAGGCAAGGTGACCTGCCTTACAATTTTATAAAAGGCACCGTAAAACGTAGACAACCACAAATGAAAATATATTAAACTGAACTGGGCTCCAGCCACAGAATAGTTTATATACCTACCTATTCTGTGGGCCCAACTGCTAAATTATAAATCTTTCAATTGCGTCTCCTCGGAACATTTTGACACAATATGTTGTTTACAAAATGTGTCCGACCACTGAAACACTGAAACAATAATTGAAACATTTATAAATAAGTAGATATAGGCCCCTGGTAATTTTAAACCGACTCCAAAAAAGTAGAGGTGTGTTTATAGCCTGTAGGGCTGACATAAAAGCAGACGAGCCACCTGATAGTAAGTGGTCATCGTCGCCTATGGACACCAGCAACACCAGGGGAGTCACCAGTGCAATATTAAGTATTCTTCTTGTATTTTTATGTGTTAGGCTACGGCTACATCTGCGTCTTAACGCGTTAATTAACGCACTGAGATGGTTCATTTAAGAAGAAATTAGACTTATTAGAATTTTCAATTAATCTTATTTTCATGTATTAGGCATTTATGACACGTAGGTAAATTGTTATAAAATAAACCTAACGGGTTTAGGTTTTATTAAATAATAAATTCCTAACAAGTAGAAATAAGATTAATTTCTTCTTAATCACTACACTAGCGCGCTAATTAACGCATTATGGTGCAAGTGTTGCCGTAGAGTTAAATACCAACTCATCATTTTGTACTGTATAAACGGGTAAACCGATTCTTATAATTATATTTCTTTACCAAAGCTACTGCTTTTCGTGATATGTAGAAGTAGCCTTTGAGTTGATGTTGAAGAGGTTTTTTTGTTATAAGTTATTTTTGCAAAAAGCTACATTGTTCAACCCTTACACACTGTTTTTTTAAATATGTTCCAGTTTGTCTTCTGATCACATAGATAGCCAGTTCCTTGAGGTAGTGCTCTGGGAAGAAAGGAACTGAACAGAACTAACCAGAATAGAAATAAGATAGGACTCACTGAGCGAAGTTGCGGATTATAAGAAGAATATAAATAGTAGATTTGATTTCAAGTACGTTCGTAATCCTTTGAAAGTGGATCAAAGAGAATACATGTCATATTTATTATTCTTTGGAGCCCGGGAAATAAAACTATTCTCGCTGGATAAGAGATAAAAGCTATGGAAATTTTGTTGAAGGATCAGTCAATAAAGATTTTATAATACTCACTTACATATTGTCATGAAGAACTGATATTTCGATATTGCGTCGATCCTAAGTGATTGGTAGTTTTAAACAATGGCGCGGTTGGTAAGTGTGGGGTGGTCGCTAGTGGAAAATTTTTTGGAGCAGCGAGGTGAAGCTTGAGGCTTTCTCGATGACGAGGAAAGACCCATGCTCAGTATAGGGCCAATACAGTCGCCCTTACACAGTGAGTAGGTAAGTTCTAATAAATAATGTATGTTCGACTATCTACAGAAATCGTCTTATCACAATCTTAACATCAGCATTAGGTACGTAAATGAATTACACCATAATGGAAGTGCTAAGTACTGCGACAGCTTAATCAATTCATACAGTTATCTAGAGTACAGATCTAGACAGAGCAATCGAGACAAGGTTGTGCTGGGTGAGAGAGAAAGAGATAGAGAGAGCGTTACCAGCGTAAAATTATTCTCTAAAAGTGAAAGGTAAGAAAAAGAGAAAAAATTAAACTTGGAGCAACTTTACACTATAGTTATTAATAGGACGGATAAAGTTTTTATTACAACCTACTAAAAAAGTAATTTAAAGGAAACCTCTATGTCGGAAAGTTCGCAAAACTCAAAGGTGTGTGAAGTACGCCAACCCGCACTTGGCCAGCGTGGTGGACTATGGCCTGAACCTTCTCATTGTGAGAAGAGACCCGTGCTCAATAGTGGGCCATGATGGGTTAAGATGATGACTAAAACGTTAATTGATATCAATAGCTTTCGCATTGAGTTTTCTTATCATTAATGAGGTACAAGAAAGAGCTTAAACTTAATATTGTTTCCACAAGTAATGCCTCATTACTTAGAACTGGCAAGGTTTGAATAAATAATCCATTCCTAGCTTCCAGGATCTTTAATAATAAATGCACAGAAATTATTTGATACTTCACAAAGAGATATTATGTAACGTAGTGAATAAATTATTTGGTACTGCAAAGCCCTACCTTCAGTGAATTTCGCAGATTTCCACTCTTTTCTGAGAATAATATGTTGTATATTGTTTTACACCCAATATTCTTTCTACGTATTAAGTACATATGTCATTGTTTGCACCTGTCATTATTTAAACAGGAATACATGTAAGTATTTTACTCCAAAACAGGCATTTATATCTTTTCGGTTTGAACAAATTTAAATTAATAAGTCTAAAAAAATTAAAATCTCTTCATCTACAGCCCAGTCGAGTCGAGTTTCTGTTATTTATGATTGCTATTGAAATAAAACGACTTCGAAGACTTCTTGCTGACTATTTTAAAAGATTCATTCTTACAAAAGTTTACATACAAACATAAGACATTTAATCTCGTTTGTCTTACTTATAAACGCGGTGTAAAGTTACTTTAAGTTTAAAATGACTTGTCACTGTCGTGTGATTCTCTGAAGTCAAAGGTTCGAAAAAGATAAATTAAACTTGGGAGTAACTTTATTGTGACTTTATACCGCGTTTATATGTAAGTAAGAACGCGAATACAAAATATTAAATTTGTAGCAGCTAGACGTAGCACCGCTACGGCGTAGAACGGCTACGATATAGCTACGGCGTAGCGTCAGGATCGCAATTAAAGGGCTTTAACTTGATTTATGCTGTCGATAAGACGTGTCGCCGGGTTTTAGCCTGGGTGTATAAGGACACTGCGATAATGATAATGATAACAAATCAAAAGTCCTTTAGATGTTCCACATAATACGTTGATATTAATCCGAATAAGACAAAGAAAAAAGGCTATGATTTAATCCCATATTAAGGTTGTATTGTATGTATGTTTATAATATCTTCCCTAATAGTCAAATTTCGACTAGACTTCATTTATTTGAGAAAACGAACGCTAACTATTATTTAAAACTTACATGAAAACCACCGAACTGGTTTAGCAGTCATTGAGAGTGAAAAAACGCGCATAGAAACAAATAATGAAAAATATTGTATAAATTGTAACGTGTTTGTAGCTGCGCGCAACACAGCGACAGCTACGCACCTACATAGCAACAGAACACCTGCGCTTGCACACCTGCGTTGCCATAGCAACAAGAGTTCCGTGCGCGCGTAAAATATTTACCGTGTACATACCTATACCTTTACCTCAATACCTGTACCCTGTACCTCATTGGTGACCACCGACGTCGAAGAACACGGGTCATCTTCATGTTCATAGATTTGTTGATCGAAGAACGTGTAATAGTATTTATAAATAAAACTGCAAAACAAAGTCTGTCGAGGCCAGTACAATAGTCCCTACTCCCTAGGCAGTATAAGTTTATTCCCAACAATCTAGTGATTGATATTGTACCTCGAGGTCTGTTTGTTGTCCGTGGCAGAAAGTTGGCGCACTTATCTCTCGGGAGCACTCCACCTATTCAATTATATTGTGGAGATCTGGCACTACAATCTTCATTTATTAAGTTTATTTCCTACTGATAAATCGAGATGTATTTCGAAATATTCTTTCCCGTGGGGACCCTCCACACGTCATGTGATGACGTCACAAGGATCCTGAATAACGCTATCGAAGTAATTTAAATCAATACTTGGGTAAATTATTATAAAAATTATGTTTCAAAATTTGTTGTTTCTTAGTAAGAATCTCAAAATTTCTAAAAATATTTTAGGTCCATTAAATTTTGTTCATTTACTTTGTTATTGATATATATTATGTTGGTTGTGTATATCTGGCATTGAAAAGTAGATTTTTGTAAAATATTTTTACAAAGGACACAAAGGGCATTTGTCATATTTTCATACCAATTTTGTTTATAACTACCTACCATAACATAACATAGTACTTTAGTGCTAAAACGATAGAGTATTTGATAGAGTGAGTAAGCTGTAACAGATATGATTACATTATGTCTTGATGCGATGGGTTGGCCCGTGTCGGCGATATTACCGAGGGTCCAACCCATCCGCTGCTCGTATGCTAAATTATGACCCACATTTCACGAAGCTCAGTCAATGGCTCGTGAAATCATTTCATGATGCTACAAACCGATAGAAATGGCGAGGTTATTATGGTTATATAAAAATATGAGAGTGCTTTAGATCTTACGACTGAAGTAAAACATAATATAACTGGTGATGAAAGAAAGAGAAAAAGAAAATGTTCGCACATCTCTCTCTTGCCTTTACAATAATAATTATACGGAACGTATTTCTCTGTCTTTCTATCTTCACCAACTTAAAATCTGCCTCTCAACTTCCATTGTTATCGGCTCTGTGAACCTGGCACCCGACTTTAAAAAATCGAACTTTTTTTTAATGAATATTATAGATTAGGGTTTGTAGTTGATTGTAGTAACATTTTTTTTGTTTGTAGTAACTCCGAAAAAAAACTATTGCACCTTAAAAAAAACTCAGCACCCGACTTTGACAAATCAAAAATTTAAAAATTGGGGGTTAAAGAGGATCGTTTGTAGTTGTTTGTAGTAAAAAAAATTTCGTTTGTAGTAAGAAAAAAAATACAATTTTTTTTCCCAAGTTGCGACTTTAATAAAATCGAACTTTTTTTTACTGAATATTATAGATTAGGGTTTGTAGTTGATCGTAGTAACATTTTTTTTGTTTGTAGTAACTCCGAAAAAAAAATATCGCACCTTAAAAAAAAACTCAGCACCCGACTTTGAAATATCAAAAATTTAAAAATGGGGGGTTAAAGAGGATCGTTTGTAGTTGTTTGTAGTAAAAAAAATTTCGTTTGTAGTAAGAAAAAAAAATAAAAATTTTTTTTCCCAAGTTGCGAAATTGACAATTGAAGTTTTTTTTTCTTATTTCTACTAGCTTATAGGTTATAGACGTTATAGTGAATAGTTTTAACGTTATTTTGTTTGTAGCTCTTCCTAAAGAAGAACGAACGGACTTTAAATATATCCCACTCCTCGGATTGATCAAACAAAACTGGTCTTACTACAAACGATAATCTAGCTACTGCAAACGAAACCGCATTACTACAAACGAAAATTCGGCTACTACAAACGAAACCGCATTACTACAAACGATAATTTAGCTACTACAAACGAAACCGCATTACTACAAACGAAAATTCGGCTACTACAAACGAAACCGCATTACTACAAACGATAATCTAGCTACTACAAACGAAAACGCGTTACTACAAACGAAAATTCGGCTACTACAAACGAAACCGCATTACTACAAACGATAATTTAGCTACTACAAACGAAACCGCATTACTACAAACGAAAATTCGGCTACTACAAACGAAACCGCATTACTACAAACGAAACCGCATTACTAAAAACGATAATCTAGCTACTACAAACAAAACCGCATTACTACAAACGAAAATTCGGCTACTACAAATGAAACCGCATTACTACAAACGATAATCTAGCTACTACAAACGAAACCGCATTACTACAAACGAAAATTCGGCTACTACAAACGAAACCGCATTACTACAAACGATAATTTAGCTACTACAAACGAAACCGCATTACTACAAACGAAAATTCGGCTACTACAAACGAAACCGCATTACTACAAACGATAATTTAGCTACTACAAACGAAACCGCATTACTACAAACGAAAATTTAGCTACTACAAACGAAACCGCATTACTACAAACGAAAATTCGGCTACTACAAACGAAACCGCATTACTACAAACGATAATTTAGCTACTACAAACGAAACCGCATTACTACAAACGAAAACTCGGCTACTACAAACGAAACCGCATTACTAAAAACGATAATCTAGCTACTACAAACAAAACCGCATTACTACAAACGAAAATTCGGCTACTACAAACGAAACCGCATTACTACAAACGATAATCTAGCTACTACAAACGAAAATTCGGCTACTATAAACGAAACCGCATTACTACAAACGATAATCTAGCTACTACAAACGAAAACGCGTTACTACAAACGAAAATTCGGTTACTACAAACGAAATCGCATTACTACAAACGATAATTTAGCTACTACAAACGAAACCGCATTACTACAAACGATAATTTAGCTACTACAAACGAAACCGCATTACTACAAACGAAAATTCGGCTACTACAAACGAAACCACGTTACTACAAACGAAAATTCGGCTACTACAAACGAAACCGCATTACTACAAACGATAATTTAGCTACTACAAACGAAACCGCATTACTACAAACGATAATTTAGCTACTACAAACGAAACCGCATTACTACAAACGAAAATTCGGCTACTACAAACGAAACCGCATTACTACAAACGATAATTTAGCTACTACAAACGAAACCGCATTACTACAAACGAAAATTCGGCTACTACAAACGAAACCGCATTACTACAAACGATAATTTAGCTACTACAAACGAAACCGCATTACTACAAACGAAAACGCGTTACTACAAAGGAAAATCTAGCTACTACAAACGATAATCTAGCTACTTCAAACGAAAACGCATTACTACAAACGAAAATTCGGCTATTACAAACGAAACCGCATTACTACAAACGATAATTTAGCTACTTCAAACGAAACCGCGTTACTACAAACGAAAATTCGGCTACTACAAACGAAACCGCATTACTACAAACGATAATTTAGCTACTACAAACGAAACCGCGTTACTACAAACGAAAATTCGGCTACTACAAACGAAACCGCATTACTACAAACGATAATTTAGCTACTACAAACGAAACCGCGTTACTACAAACGAAAATTCGGCTACTACAAACGATACCGCATTACTAAAAACGAAAATTCGGCTACTACAAACGAAACCGCATTACTACAAACGATAATTTAGCTACTACAAACGAAACCGCATTACTACAAACGAAAATTCGGCTATTACAAACGAAACCGCATTACTACAAACGATAATTTAGCTACTACAAACGAAACCGCATTACTACAAACGAAAATTCGGCTACTACAAACGAAACCGCATTACTACAAACGATAATTTAGCTACTACAAACGAAACCGCATTACTAAAAACGAAAATTCGGCTACTACAAACGATACCGCATTACTACAAACGAAAATTCGGCTACTACAAACGAAACCGCATTACTACAAACGATAATTTAGCTACTACAAACGAAACCGCATTACTACAAACGAAAATTCGGCTACTACAAACGAAACCGCATTACTAGAAACGATAATTTAGCTACTACAAACGAAACCGCATTACTACAAACGAAAATTCGGCTATTACAAACGAAACCGCATTACTACAAACGATAATTTAGCTACTACAAACGAAAACGCGTTACTACAAACGAAAATTCGGCTACTACAAACGAAACCGCATTACTACAAACGATAATCTAGCTACTACAAACAAAACCGCATTACTACAAACGAAAATTCGGCTACTACAAACGAAACCGCATTACTACAAACGAAAATTCGGCTACTACAAACGAAACCGCATTACTACAAACGATAATCTAGCTACTACAAACGAAACCGCATTACTACAAACGAAAATTCGGCTACTACAAACGAAACCGCATTACTACAAACGATAATTTAGCTACTACAAACGAAACCGCATTACTACAAACGAAAATTCGGCTACTACAAACGAAACCGCATTACTAAAAACGAAAATTCGGCTACTACAAACGATACCGCATTACTAAAAACGAAAATTCGGCTACTACAAACGAAACCGCATTACTACAAACGAAAATTCGGCTACTACAAACGAAACCGCATTACTACAAACGATAATTTAGCTACTACAAACGAAACCGCATTACTACAAACGAAAACGCGTTACTACAAAGGAAAATCTAGCTACTACAAACGAAACCGCATTACTACAAACGAAAATTCGGCTACTACAAACGAAACCGCATTACTACAAACGAAAACGCGTTACTACAAAGGAAAATCTAGCTACTACAAACGAAACCGCATTACTACAAACGAAAATTCGGCTACTACAAACGAAACCGCATTACTACAAACGATAATCTAGCTACTACAAAGGAAAACGCGTTACTACAAACGAAAATTCGGCTACTACAAACGAAATCGCATTACTACAAACGATAATTTAGCTACTACAAACGAAACCGCATTACTACAAACGAAAACGCGTTACTACAAAGGAAAATCTAGCTACTACAAACGAAACCGCATTACTACAAACGAAAATTCGGCTACTACAAACGAAACCGCATTACTACAAACGAAAATTCGGCTACTACAAACGAAACCGCATTACTACAAACGATACTAAATTATCGTTTGTAGTAATGCGGTTTCGTTTGTAGTAGCCGAATTTTCGTTTGTAGTAACGCGTTTTCGTTTGTAGTAGCTAAATTATCGTTTGTAGTAATGCGGTTTCGTTTGTAGTAGCTAAATTATCGTTTGTAGTAATGCGGTTTCGTTTGTAGTAGCCGAATTTTCGTTTGTAGTAATGCGCTTTCGTTTGTAGTAATGCGGTTTCGTTTGTAGTAGCTAAATTATCGTTTGTAGTAATGCGGTTTCGTTTGTAGTAGCTAAATTATCGTTTGTAGTAATGCGGTTTCGTTTGTAGTAGCTAAATTATCGTTTGTAGTAATGCGATTTCGTTTGTAGTAGCCGAATTTTCGTTTGTAGTAATGCGGTTTCGTTTGTAGTAGCCGAATTTTCGTTTGTAGTAATGCGGTTTCGTTTGTAGTAGCTAGATTTTCCTTTGTAGTAACGCGTTTTCGTTTGTAGTAATGCGGTTTCGTTTGTAGTAGCTAAATTATCGTTTGTAGTAATGCGGTTTCGTTTGTAGTAGCTAAATTATCGTTTGTAGTAATGCGGTTTCGTTTGTAGTAGCCGAATTTTCGTTTGTAGTAATGCGGTTTCGTTTGTAGTAGCCGAATTTTCGTTTTTAGTAATGCGGTATCGTTTGTAGTAGCCGAATTTTCGTTTTTAGTAATGCGGTATCGTTTGTAGTAGCCGAATTTTCGTTTTTAGTAATGCGGTTTCGTTTGTAGTAGCCGAATTTTTGTTTGTAGTAATGCGGTTTCGTTTGTAGTAGCTAAATTATCGTTTGTAGTAATGCGGTTTCGTTTGTAGTAGCCGAATTTTCGTTTGTAGTAATGCGGTTTCGTTTGTAGTAGCTAGATTATCGTTTGTAGTAATGCGGTTTCGTTTGTAGTAGCCGAATTTTCGTTTGTAGTAATGCGGTTTCGTTTGTAGTAGCTAGATTATCGTTTGTAGTAATGCGGTTTCGTTTGTAGTAGCCGAATTTTCGTTTGTAGTAATGCGGTTTCGTTTGTAGTAGCCGAATTTTCGTTTGTAGTAATGCGGTTTTGTTTGTAGTAGCTAGATTATCGTTTGTAGTAATGCGGTTTCGTTTGTAGTAGCCGAATTTTCGTTTGTAGTAACGCGTTTTCGTTTGTAGTAGCTAAATTATCGTTTGTAGTAATGCGGTTTCGTTTGTAGTAGCCGAATTTTCGTTTGTAGTAATGCGGTTTCGTTTGTAGTAGCTAAATTATCGTTTCTAGTAATGCGGTTTCGTTTGCAGTAGCCGAATTTTCGTTTGTAGTAATGCGGTTTCGTTTGTAGTAGCTAAATTATCGTTTGTAGTAATGCGGTTTCGTTTGTAGTAGCCGAATTTTCGTTTGTAGTAATGCGGTTTCGTTTGTAGTAGCCGAATTTTCGTTTGTAGTAATGCGGTTTCGTTTGTAGTAGCTAGATTATCGTTTATAGTAATGCGATTTCGTTTGTAGTAGCCGAATTTTCGTTTGTAGTAACGCGTTTTCGATTGTAGTAGCTAGATTATCGTTTGTAGTAATGCGGTTTCGTTTGTAGTAGCCGAATTTTCGTTTGTAGTAATGCGGTTTCGTTTGTAGTAGCCGAATTATCGTTTGTAGTAATGCGGTTTCGTTTGTAGTAGCCGAATTTTCGTTTGTAGTAATGCGGTTTCGTTTGCAGTAGCTAGATTATCGTTTGTAGTAAGACCAGTTTTGTTTGATCAATTCGAGGAGTGGGATATATTTAAAGTCCGTTCGTTCTTCTTTAGGAGGAGCTACAAACAAAATAACTTTAAAACTATTCACTATAACCTATAAGCTAGTAGAAATAAGAAAAAAAACTTCAATTGTCAATTTCGCAACTTGGGAAAAAAAATTTTTGTTTTTTTTTTCTTACTACAAACGAAATTTTTTTTACTACAAAACTACAAACGATCCTCTTTAACCCCCAATTTTTAAATTTTTGATTTGTCAAAGTCGGGTGCTGAGTTTTTTTTAAGGTGCGATATTTTTTTTTTCGGAGTTACTACAAACAAAAAAAATGTTACTACAATCAACTACAAACCCTAATCTATAATATTCAATAAAAAAAAGTTCGATTTTTTAATGTCGCAACTTGGGAAAAAAAAATTTGTTTTTTTTCTTACTACAAACGAAATTTTTTTTACTACAAACAACTACAAACGATCCTTTTTAACCCCCAATTTTTAAATTTTTGATTTGTCAAAGTCGGGTGCTGCGTTTTTTTTAAGGTGCAGTAGTTTTTTTTCGGAGTTACTACAAACAAAAAAAATGTTACTACAATCAACTACAAACCCTAATCTATAATATTCAGTAAAAAAAAGTTCGATTTTTTAAAGTCGGGTGCCAGGTTCACAGAGCCATTGTTATCGTGCGATCAAACTTTTCGCGCATTCACAAGCTTACTTCCCAAGTCAAACGTGCCTAAAGGAGTTTTATTTCAAACCACCATACCGGGCTACCGCTCAAAAGGCCCTGGGTTCTATTACCAGTGTGGCGGAACACGTTGTTTGATACGGTTGTCGGAGCCGCAATGTATTGCAAACCAGCAATGAAAAGCATCTAACGCTTGACCGGTGTCCAGCGGACAACCAATAAAGCAGCGTCGCGTCCGTCATCGTGGTGCGCTGGGATTGGTCCACGATGATGCGAGAGTTGAAATCGACCAATCCGAGCCTGCTGGACATCACTGGACTTCATACGATCACGCCATATATTGCTCGTTACATTGCACTTTTAAATCGCTACCATACGCTACATGTTCCTTTTGTTCGCATCGCTATTGTACAATATTTTGGATATCCATTATACGAAGTATTCAAGAAAACGCCTCTTTTCTTCTGGAAACGTTCCAGTGGTCCTTCAAAATACAAACCCACAGTGTGGCCTGGATACACTGCGGCCACAACGGTAAATATTGAAATAATATTTATGTAGGTCTGTAGGTATATTTGAATTATTATATAGACTAGCAAGTAAGAGGATTCACTTACATTCGCCCATTTTTTCCATGAAGTCTGTCAAGTATACCGATACTACTATAATAAACAACGTCGCTAAGACGTCAGAGTTTAATTAACAAAGTTATTGGATATAATATCATTACTGTACATTCCGCGGTGTTCGGCAACATAAAATTAACCGGCAGGCGAGAGCGGGCAAGATCTAGTTAAGTATAACTAATATTGTTACACTACCCGAAGGCGCAATGGTTAACAGTAAGCTGTTCCGAGGGCCCTGGGTTTGATTCTCTGCGAGGTGATTAATGATGAGTTTAAATTTCCGTTATCGGTCTGGGTTTAAGTCCTTGTTTTGTGTGTTGTCCATGGCACCTACGACACAGGGAATCCGAGTGTAGCGTTATAAATTACAACTTGGTGCACAATAATATACGTTTGGTCCCATGGTCTTCATGTCTATCACTTATTGCTATAAAAAGCGTCGTTCTCTGATACCAATTCAACTTACAATGAAATACGAATAAATATCTCTATCAACGGGGATGACAAAAGCTTTGATGGCAATGTACACAAAGGCTGCAATGAACGCCATATTGCAGTGAGCTGCCGTAAAATCAATCCTCGGACTAATACCCGGGCACAATGATACAGAGGTACTGGAACTGAGTTGTCATGGATTAATTAAAGGGTCCATTCCGCAAGCCGCAGACGGCGACTAATTCAAGACGGTTTTAGAATCTGTAAACTTCGCAGTCGTTCACTCTTGACAGAGTGGTCGTGGTTTTACGATGATCCATTTTTGGATAGTGCAGTCATTGCAATTTGCGTATACGTTCCTATCTTCGGTATCACACCTGCATTAAACAATGGACATTTTGTACTATGAACTACTACTACTTTGTACTGTAAAGCCCATGCTTATCCTTCAGTTCTATATAAAGAGCAACATTTGGTGAGTAGTTTTCGAGTTAACTGTACTTGTTTATGTTGAAGTTGGTTAGTTTTTGTAAAAAAATACTTATGACGTTAAACAGTCAACTGCAATTGCTTATAAGTCTTATAGCTAACACTCATATACAAAATAATTTTGGAAAGTATTGTTATTGCTTCGTCATCTTCACGGCATATTCTTCGCCTTATCGACAGTCGCGTTTACGAAAACGAGTCTTAAGCCTATCATGTTGCAATTGGGTCGAAATTTCGGCGAACAATACGTGTCATGAATACTCATTGGAACGGGTTTCGTGAGTAACTGGAAGCGGTGAACAAACTCGCTTTCAATTGACTCTTTTGATGTACATAATCGCTAACAAGTGAGGAATTTGATAGTATACACCGTGCGCCTAGACCAGCTACACTCAACCCTTATGATTGGCCCACCTAAATTCACATGTTTGTTGTAAACCATTTTTACTTTCGCAGCTATCAAAAACTGAAAAATAAATATAAAATAGACTGAAATATTTTTTGCTTGCGGCCCGCGATCGCTCGGTTGAAATATGTTTGTGGCCAATATAAAAAAAAGATTGAGTACCGCTGCTCTGATTGGCATCGTTGTTGACACCGAAACCAAACAGAGCCAGAACCGATTTTAAAATTCTTTTTTTTATTCAAATTCTTTCTTTTTCTTTTTTTATTCGGAATTGTCGTCTGTGTCCATTTTTAACCGACTTCAAAAAAGAAGGAGGTTCTCAATTCGACCGTATATATGCTTTTTTTTATGTACGTTCAGCGATTATTTCGTCGTTTATGGGCCGATTTTGATAATTCTTTTTTTGTTGTAAAGTAGATATGCGCAGTGGGGTCCCCTGATAAGGAAACCAGGATCTGATGATGGCATCTCAGAGAAATCGAGGGGAACTTTCGAAAATTGTATGGAAAACTAGTGTGTTTGTTCATGTTATCATAAGTACATTAAAGCGCTACCATCTCATGAAAATCTGGAGTCGATCTGATGAAGCCGAAAGACAGTCGAGGGAACTCCTCAACGATTTACTGCAGTTATCTAGTGTTTGGGCTTGATTAATTTGTAGTGACGAGAACTTTACACTTATATGTTGAATTGAGCGCCACCTGGCGAGTAGTTTTTGAGTTATCTCTACTTATCAAGATTGAAGTCGGTTATTTTTTTTGTAAAAAGCAATTATAAAAAAACATCTGTAGTTATTGAGATATCTCAACTTATTGATTTTGTAGTCTTTTATTTAAGTCATTTATTTAAAAAAAATAAACAAAATTGTGGTTTACAAACAATAAGTGTTAAATAAATAAGCACTGAGCAACTAACATTAAGATAGAGTCCATCTGTGAACGGCTGCACCTCAAGGGCACCGTAAGGGGACGTGCAAGGCATGCACCGCATTTGGGCGGCACGCCAAGGGGCGGCAAATGGACCTCAGCGGGGTATCAGAGTAAATCAATGAGATTTAGTACGTGTTATTGAAAAAACGAGTTGCAAAACGGTTTTGCACGCGAGCGCCCATAATTATATCTAGCGGCAGCTCTGATTGACGACCCGGATGGCGCAATGGTTAACGCGCCGGATCGCTGTTTCGAGGGTCCTGGGTTCGATTCCCAGTGAGGCGAAAATTGAATGATGAGTTTAAATTTCCGTTTTCGGTCTGGGTGTGTGTCCTTTTCTTCGTGTGTCGTGGGTGCCATGGACAACACATTTTCTTGTGTGTTGTCCATGGCACCCACGACACAGGGAATCCTAGTGTGGGGCTATGAGTGTGTAGCGTTATTATTATTATGTTATATAGCTCTACAACCCGTAGCTAAGTTGGCCGTGACCACGCGAATAAATTATTTTGTATTTGAATTTATTGTATAAATAAATAAACAGTACCCTAACACTGAAACCGTTTCGTACCGAAGGTTAACGAAGTTTCGGGTGCCTACCGTAATATTGGTTTTGGATTATAAATTTCCACCGCCTCGCATTTTCAGGTACATGGAGATAGATTTTGTTCGAAGGTCGTTTACTAAAAGCTAACTTATCAAAAGGCAGGTGGCCTATCGATGTAAATATTGATATATGTTTTGGTAGGTTTGAATATTGACTATTGTATTAGCGTATGAAAAATTGGTAGCGTCACTTTGCACCTGAGTCGCTGAAAATATGGTATTGGGACTCCCCACTTACAACTTTATTACCTGTTCTGACAATTCAATTTAGCTTGTGAGAAACATTTACTTACGGCATTTTAAATTTTCTGCAATGTTCTTTAATCACAGGGGCGGAAAGTAGGTATTTTGTGTGCGATGCAATTAAAACAAATTTCGTATTCAACTCGAACGCAATATACATATGTAGATACTAGCTGACCCGGAAAACGTTGGTTTGCCAAAAAATGTTAAGGGTGAACAACCCTTATCATTTAGGGGTATGAAAAATACATAGTAGCCGATTCTCAGACCTACTGAATATGCATATAGGTGAAAATCGGTAAAGCCGTTTCGGAGGAGTAAGGTAAACTAACATTGTGACACGAGAATCCTTACTAATATTATAAATGTGAAAGTGTGTTTGTTTGTTTGTTCCTCTTTCACGTCGCAACAAAGCTATTATATGGTATGGTTTATGTGTGTGCGGATACTTAAGAGCGTGGAGAGTGACGTAGGCTACTTTTTACCACGGAAAAACATCCCATTCCCATGGGAAGATCGATGTTTTGTTAGTTGCTAGATATTTATTTCCGGAGTTGTTAATTTATTTGCAAGTTCTGAATCACGCTATCAAATACTACATGTAATTTACTTAAGTCATAGGCAAATGTAATAGGCTATTTTTTAGCCTAAATTCCTACGGGAGCGGGACCTACGCGGCTGTGACCTACGGGTCCCGAAGCGAAGCGCGGGCGGTTCTCTAGTTTTATATATAAGATGGAATATGATCAGTGGAGGTCCTTATTGATAGGTTAGGTTAGGTTGGGCCTCGTTGTTGTGAATAAATCAGCAACAGGTGCGATGATCTAAAGTGTTACGTCAGCGAATGGTAATGAACTAATACTATTACAGTGTTACAGTACATAATTGCGTTAAATGTGTACCGCAATATACATATATAATCATAATTGTATATTGCGGTAGGATTGAAACTAAACTCAATATTGTCACCAAATCATGCATCGATCACATTTTTGCTCGCTTCCCCAAGGCAAATCCGTACTCGGCAGCGTTAGACATCGTACTGGCCGATCATCGAGCGCTTATCTTTACCTGTGTTGAAGGTGCGGGGCCCGAGCGCATACAGGATGTTACTAAACAAATAATTAATTACGATATTTTTTATAAAGAACTAAGACAAGTTAAATGGATACAGACAAAGGAAATGGAATGTCCAAGCAATATATATAGTTTTATTCGTGACTCCTTTCATAATGCTCTTATAACTGCTACACATAAACATACACAAAAACATATAAAAAATCATACACTTAAAATACCGTGGCTTGATAAAAACATTATCCGATTATGCGAAAAGCGCGATAAGTTATTTAGCTCGTGGAAAAAAAGTAACTTTGATCCCGGTATAAGGTTAAAATACAACCAAACTCGTAATAAAATACACCAAATTCTAGAAAGTAAAAGAAATTCGTATTACATGAAGCAAATAAGTATTAATTTCAAAAATACAAAAAAAGTTTACCAGATCATTAACCGTATGCTTGGCCGCATTAATTTGTCTATCGACACAGCGGTACTCAAAGCCTTTGATGCACAAAGACTTACGTGTCAGGAGGTTGCTGATAATTTCGCAAAAAATTTTGAGCAACAAATGAAGGACGCAACTGTAAAATGTAACATTAAACTATTAGACCATAGTACGTCTTCGGAAAAAACTGATTCTAGTATATTATTTCAAAAAGCATCCGTTAAAAAAATACAAAAAATTATTAATAAACTAAATCCTAACAAAGCTCCAGGAATTGATAACATTAAGGTATCTGATATTAAAATAATAAACGAACAAGTTTCAACAGCCATTGCCAACTTAGTCAACAAAAGCGTCCACTCTGGAATTTACCCTGAAGATTTGAAAATTGGTTGTGTTCGACCAATCTTCAAAAAAGGACAAAAAAACGATTACTCAAATTATCGTCCCATAACATTGTTATCCTCTGTTGACAAAGTAGTTGAGAAATATATAGGTAACCAAATACATGCATTTTACAAACAGCATGAAGTTATACGACCTAATCAATTTGGATTTCAGCCTGGCAAGGGAACAACAGAACTCCTGTCATTATTTACAGACAAAGTTAATGAGCAGCTAGATCAAAAGAATCAGGTATTAGCATTATTTATTGACTTTTCACGTGCGTTTGACATACTTGACCACAAAGAACTAATCAATAAACTTGACAACTGCGGTATACGAGGCCCACTACTTAAATGGTGTGAAAGTTATCTCCAAAATCGGAAGTTTACAGTCAAGATTAATAATAGGTTTAGCGACCATATCTCGGCAAACAAGGGAACAGCTCAAGGATCGGTGTTAGGTCCTCTTCATTTTTTGTCATATGTAAATGATATGAGTAACTGTATAAGTAACTCAACATGTTATCAGTTCGCGGATGATACATGTCTTGTTGTGAGCGGGAAAAATCTACAAGTAGCTAGTAAACTTCTTCAAGATGATTTGAACAATCTTATGAAATGGTGTCATGATGCCGGGTTACTAATCAATCCTAATAAGACGAAATTATTAGTTATCAAATCTCCATATATTAAATCTTCCCCCTTGCTTGACCTAAAAGCGCATGAACACGCCTGCTTACACAGACCTCACATAAATCAGTGCAACTGCCCTATCATACAAGTAGTAAGCACGCATACATACCTAGGTCTAACCATAGACAGTAAATTTAATTGGAGTTACCACGTTGAAAAGGTATGTAAAAAGCTACGACAGTTTTTAGCTAATATTGTTATTCTCAAACATCGTATTCCCTTCAAAATCAAGCTTATGTTATACAATTCGTTGGCCGAATCACATATCCAGTATGGTTTGAGTAGCTACGGCCGTACATATAAAACATACCTTGAGCAAATATGTAAACTTCAAAAAAGAATTCTTAAAAATATTGTACCCACCAATTTTCATTACAACGATGATAATGCACTCTTCAAACACTGCAAAGTCTTGCCAATACATAGACAGGTTAAACATAATCTACTAAAAGAAAACTTCTTTAATAATAACCTAAGAGTGGAAGTCAAACATCCTGTATGTACCCGTGCTGTTGCACAAAAAAAGTTGCTTACGACGCGCGCGAATAATACGTATGGTGAACGAACAACTAAGTACCTAGTTCCTCGTCTTATTAATAATTTGCCTGCAGACTTACGAAAAGAACTAAATGAAAAGAATATTAAATCCAAACTTAAACACTATTTTATCGACGTGAACTAAATCATAGCATTAGCCTTTAAGCCCTCTGGTGGCTTCTTTAATGCTATATTATTCGGAAATATTATGTAAATCGTTTTTTATATTAATAAATAAATAAAAAAAAAAAAAAATTGGAACAGCAACAATGTACCAAAAAGGCAGCAGTTTTTTCGTTCATTTGTAAACTAAAATCATGAGTAAATGACTCCATGACATGACACATACATAGTAATTTTTAAAATAACATAACATAACACTTAAATTTTCTGGTAAGTAGGTGCCTACTGATTACGGAAGATCCTTAATAATACTTAGGTATCGAGTAAGATCCTTCATAATACTTATCGAGTTTGAGGTAAACTTTATCGCGAATACTTACGACTTAATTGGGGAGGTCTTGAGAGGGCTCGCAAAGACGCTTCGAAGCCCTATCCTATTTGATAAATTTTATATACCTACTATGATAATCTTATCCATTATCGATCATCCCAAAACATGGCGGGTATCCATCGCTTCATTAAAAACATTCCTTACAGACGGCACGTTGTGCTTCGTCATTTGTTAAGCGTACCGCAAAGGACTGGGACGAATGACCCGTGTCGGTGAACCCATTTATTTAGAATTTGGGTGTTTTAAAACCACGATAGAACAGAATTTTACAAAATTAACGCGCTGTACTTCCAAGACTAAATATTTTAAAATGCAAACGGGTATTCTCAATTGAATGCCTTGTAGTCCCCGTAAAACCAGATACGAAATTTTCCGACTGGGCCGGAATATTATTAAAACAATTCAGAATCGTTTAAGTGTGCCTTTATGATACTCCACAACCTCTTCTATCTCCCAGGAAAGTCGCATAAAAATCCGTTCAGCCATTGCGAAGATTAGTCAAAAAGCCAAAAAGACAGGCATACAGACATAGGTACAGACAGAAAAAAAGTTTGTTTCTGTTTTAGTATCAAGTATATGCTTGTATGCATTGAAAAAACATTGATACTTTGAAATCATAAACGGGCTCTTCAATTTTATATAAGTAGGTGTATGTATAGATATACTTATGTTTATATGAACAGATTAGGAGAGATTGAGGTTAACGCACCGGGACCTTAAAATAGATGGACCAGACGCCCTCAGCTCATTAAGAATACATCCCTTAATAAGTTAATATACTTTAGTTTATTAAATTCGCTCGAACGACAAGCCTACATTATTATAGAAGCACTCTACAATATTTAAAGATAACTTTATTGAGTTTGAACACTATAAAGTTACTTTTTAATTTAAATATGATCTGAGATGACATGCGTATTGTAATGTAATGTAACTGTAAATTTAGAAATTTATTCAGTTTGAAATAAATACATCAGCTTTAATAACAACATAAAAATGCGCACACACGCACACATACACACATGCGCTACAGTTGTATTGCCCACCACGGCATTAAATTCGTAATGACATCAGGAAAAGAGTAGTAGGACCAAAAGGAACTACTTAGGCATTTATCATTTAATAATATATCTCCGTAGTAGAACTAAGTATGAGTTAGACTAGTAGTATAAATATAAAGTAATTTTGCAGTAGGTACCTAGGACCACAATGAGAACCTATTCCTCGTAGTATCTACTGCTGCCAAACAACCCAAAAAATTACTTTTATAGGTGTAGTATTAACAAATACTCGTACATACGTACGTACCTACATTAAATAAATAATTTGAGTTTATGTGGCCTTATAATATAAATATGACTATGATCATCCATTCTTAAAGAAAGCTCCAAAAATAAAATACGAGCCTGATTTCATCTTAAGGCGTAATAAGTGAGCCTTTATCGTCGCATTGCCATTCCACATTCTTGCTCACATTGATATACGCTGTATAATTATAGGGCGTTCCGTTGTATCCCCGCGACTGCGGAAATGAGCGCCCGCATGCTTCCTCTAACAGCCGCAGATGACTTTTGCCGACGTAATAATACGTCTTTGAACTTCATACGGATGCGTCTCATAGTGATGCCACAGTCTATCGGCTTACAGTAGGTTTGCTATGGAATTAAGGTAACAAACGAGCATGTAGTCCACCTATCGCTGCCGCCCATGACAACTGTGACTGACCTAGAACAAGACTCAATTTAGGGACTTTGATGTTTAGTCTAGTTAGTAGATGGTGTTAGAATATTAGATGGGTAGTTTATAGGTTTTGTTATTAGGACAAAGACTGTTAATCATAGTTAGTCCTGTTACTTGATGTTAGTAATAGTCCAGTTAGTAATTGCTAGTGTGTGTCTCGTTCTTTCAGAACATTCCGGAAAATCGCTACACAGGTATCCTTTATATTCCTTCACAAAAGCAAATTCCAGTGCATTCGATAGTTCAGCAAAAAAGTTAAGTTGTATAAGTACCGCTCACAACTCGCAAACACCACAAAGGAGAGTTGAAACAGAATCAATGATACATTGTTCAAAGGTGCCTGCCATCGACAAAGAGCTTTGCAAGCTTCGTACGTGCTTTCAAACGCTTTCACTTTACGCAGAAAAGCGGGAGAAAAGCTTTCCGATCTACCTATGGGTTCGCTCAAATGCTGAATTTAAAATATATTTAACGTTTATTTAACGTTTCCTTGATTGCCGCAGAATTGATACAGATCCCTAGCTACAATTTTAGTGATGTTATCTGTATCACAGAGCCGTTAAGAATTTGGTTAAAACTAGTAGATCTTGACCTGGGGTCTCCTTTTACGATGTGAGGGTAGGCCATTGTTCTACCACGCTGGCTTGGGTGTCCTCTCAAGATGTGAAGGATATAGGCCATAGTTCACCACGCTGGCTAAGCGTGGATTGACAGAGTTCACACGCCTTTGAGAACATTATAGAGAAGTGTTAAGTAGGGCCCAAAACCGTTTTGCACCCCCTGTCCCCCAATCGTCGCTTCAACTAACATGCTAATATCGGTTTACTTTTATTATAGTAATAACTCGTGCCGCCCCTCCATGGTCCATCCCCAAAAAGTGCCGCCGGCGCTCATGCAATGCAGGCGGCCCTGCTTTTGACCCTGATATTCTTACGGGATTACACGCAGGAAAAACCTCAATGCGAATAAAGTCGTGAGCACAGTCCATAAACAATTTCATTGCTAATAACACCGCTACTTACCGCGAGATGGCCTATTTACATTTTTTTCATTAAAGTGTACCGAGGTGTTTTACACGCTTAAGTTTTTAATATGAAAGCAACTTTAAGGGTAATTTAAAATGTATTTTATGCGCACTCACCCTTAAGGCTTTGCTAAGAGCTTAAAACCATTATGGCACCATTTTATAATACAAACCTGTAACGCTGGTTTCACTGGTTTGCTTGGAGAAATACGATTGGTATTATGCCCTTAATTTTGAGTTCAAGCCAATATAACTTCTTTATATGGCAACCTATTGAATATAGACCAGGCAGTATTTTAATTCCAAGAATAAAAGGTATATTTTTGACCGACGTCAAAAAAGGAGGAGGTTCTCATTTCGACTGTATTGTTTTAATGTACGTTACCTCATAACGCGGGGACAAGGGCGGATCCAGGGGTGATTACTAGTGGTCCTACTATTTTGTCCTATTATGACGTCACAGTAGGACCACGAGGACGACCTATTTCTCGTGGTCCTACTGCAAAATGAATATGATAAAAATATGTCATAATTAATATGAAGAATATGTTATAGTACCTAATTTGTCCTCGTGGTCCTATTGTCAAATCACATTAATTTTGCAATACGTCATACTGTGACGTCATAGTAGGACAAAATACTAGGACTACGAGGAATCACCCGGACCTAGGGGGGTCATGGGAGTCATGACCCTTTTTCCCTAGGTTGGGTTCAGGCAGGACTCAGGTGGCCGCTATTTAAAATGTTTTAACATAATGTTCTTATATATTTTGTTTTGTATTGTTTTTGTATACCTACAATTCCTGCATTTTAAATGTATCTATTTTATTATCAAAATTAAATTATCTATATAACTTATTGTGACTTCATTACGACTATGTGATCGCCCCCCCCATCCCTTGACGCCAAAACTGGAAATACCTTTGCTTAGGGAGTGTAGAGAAGAGAAGCACTAAGAGAGAATTTTTGCAAAGTCCCCCCGTAAATGGATTAAAAGGGTGATAAACTGAAACCAAAATTCTACTCTTGCGAGGCCGTGATGGTGAAGCTAGTTGAATATACGCCAGCAATATCGCTGCAAATAAAAAGTGTTCGTTGAAACATTGATACCTAGTGAATCTATTTGATGAAACGTGAGCTGAATCTCATTCATTCAGGAATAGCCTGATGGATTGCAAGTGACGTAAGCTTTGGGTCAAACTATTTTGGTCAGTGCTACTTTTAGCACGAAAGGTTACAAATATCTCAATGAGTTGAAAGTTGCAACACGTTTTTAGAATTTGTAGTCGTTTTCTGCAATTTTATTTTTAAAAGTTTATATTTAGATTTCATCTGTCTGTATGTTGTTTAATTTTTCAGGTTCTATTGACTTCATTGAGGTTGACTTTTGGAATGCAGGAGAAAACCTTTGCAAACATAAATAACTTGTTCCAAAGTGTGTTATGATTTTTATTGTGATTAACAACCATTAGGGTTGTTTTATTGTAATGTAGGAATTTTATGCTTCTACTAAAACAATTGTGAGGCGCAAGATCAGTAGGAGGTGGAGATATGAGATGTGAAGAGGCGAAGTCACATTTTTCGTGCTTATGGGGCCCTACTTATTTTACTATGGCCCTATGGAGAGGAGCGCCGCTTTAGGGTTTGGAGAATATAATGGAAGAGATAGAGATGTGATGATGAGGAGTGTTTAATGTTGTAAATACATTCATTAAATAAAATGTATCGGGAGACTTAAACGAGTATTTTTTGCCTTTAATCATATATTCCTAATTTCCGTCTCCTCATACCTTTTCCTCCGATATATGTACGTCAACAACTTTTATGTAAATATTATATTTGATTACCAAATTCACCGTTGGTACTTGAATCGAAAAACAGCGAACCGTCTTGTTTGCATAAAAGCTTTGTCGCAAACGAGGAAAAGTTTTTAAATAATATTATAACGTATTCAGTTCTGAGTGTTTACGATGTAGAATAAAAATAAGAGTTATCGTCATCGCAACTCTGTCCCACTGTTGGGCACGGGTTTCTTAGAATGTGAAGCTTAAGGCCATAGTCCACCACGCTGGCCAAGTGCAGATTGGTGGACTTCACACACCTTTGAGATTTGTGAACTCTCCGGCATACAGGTTTCCTAACGATGAATATATTCCTAATGATGAATATATTTGAATCAGAAATCAACAAAACTATTGACGTAATAATTAATTATTTAGCATACAATAATTTGAAAATAAACTTGACAAAAACTAATTACATACAATTTAAAACTAAAAATAAGACAAATATAAACTTAAATATCAAGTATGGACAAGAAAGTATAGCAAAAGTAGAAAGCATCAGCTTCCTTGGTATGAATATTGACGCGAATTTTACTTGGGAGAATCATATTATTAAAGTATGTAATAAAATAAATAAATTCAGATATGTCCTGCATCGTCTCCGGAAAACTGCTTCTAGGGAAATAGCACTAATGGCATATCATGGGTATGTGGCGTCAATTTTGAAATATGGTATACTGTTATGGGGAGGCTCCGCTCATGTACATAGAGCTTTTCAAGCCCAAAAAAAATGTGTTAGAGCTCTGGAAGGTCGGCCGCCATATGAATCTTGCAAACCCCTATTTAGCAAGTTAAAAATACTTACATTAACAGGTATTTATATTCTCGAAGCCTGCTCCTTTGTAGTTAAACATAAGCACAATTTTCTAACTGCTAGCCAATTGTACCCAAGAAATACTCGAGATCCTAATCGGCTGGTATTTGGTAAACCACCAAGTACCTCACTCCTCCAACGTAATTCGTACGGAATGTGCATAAGAATATTCAACAAACTGCCAAAAAATGCAAAGACGATGCCTGAAAGGCTACTTAAAACTAAATTAAAGAATTTTCTATTAACCTCAGTATTTTACAATATTCAAGAATTTTTTAATTGTAATGACATATTATTGTAAATTTTAATAGAATTATAAATTTATTAACAATTGAATTGAATAAACTATAAATTTGATAATTTAATAACTTAATAATAAAATATGTAATTTAATAATTTAATGTAATGACCTTTAATCTAATTTTGTTAGTATATTATAACTGTATTTTGCATGCCTTATGGTAGAATGTGGAGAACGTAATTATAACATTAATTTTATAAGACCATGTAAACCCACTTTCATGCAAATAAATGAATTTGAATTTGAATTTGAATTTGACCCTCCGAATGGAAGGCGGAGTCCTTAACCACTAGGCTATCACCGCTACAGGTTGCCATAAGAAGTTCGCATAATTCCGAAAAGATAACAGTGCGTGCCCTGGGATACAAACCAGACCACCCGATTTGGCCGCCGAATGCTTAACTACCTACTAGGCTGTCACTGATATAATAAAATAAGAATTATACAGGCCCATGCTCAATAGTTTGTTCATGGTTTCAACCCACAAACAAATCTGTCATTCTATCCTTCATCCTACTTAGTTGTGTGTGCTTATATCTTGTCTCTTTTAATATTCAAATCGTGTACTGAATAGGAAAGTATTGGAATTTATAAGAACACCTGCCATTTTTTCTTCATCATTCTTTCTCTTTGATTCCCTATCGGGAATATTGCATATTTCAAGGTAGGCGTACAACAAAATTGTTTCTTGAACAACAGTAAATTATTCATCCTTGTTACCTGATGTAGTAGGCACTTTTCTACTAGTATGGCCAGAAAAATGTAAGGACAGGACCAATGTTTTTGGGTTTCTTGTTAAATGTATTTTCCATTGTAGAGTCACTTTGTGTAAGGGGCTCCATCCATTTTTGATTTGAGGTCGAACTTGATTTAAGGCGACTCGAATAATTGAATTCAATCCTATCTGATGGTAAATCACGATGCGGTTTTGGTAGTAAAGCGTTACTAACTGAGAAGTCGTATTTCTCTTGCTTTGAAGACACCCGAAATGCACTGAAATGGAACGGGGTTACCGTTGTTAGAAACTTTATTACAGGATAAAATAAAATACTCAGTGTTACCTACGTCTTCCGACCCATTTTAACCAATGCAAAATTCACAACATTGAACTATTCTCCTACTCTTTTATTACTCATCTGTCAGTAACATTGTGGTTAAATATCTGAAACGTAACACCTTCCGCCTCATCATAGTTTTTGTCTGATCTTCTCTAAAGCACCCCTCTTCTCTATGGCAGCTCTTCATATCACGCCTCGCCAGCACGCCAAATTTCGGTTCGCCTCACTACCTCCTGCTGAGCTTGCTCCTCATAGATGTTTATGGAGAGGCTTATAATTCCTCCGTTTCAATTTATTTCAGCCTGCTTTTCTGTTGCTAACAGACGCAATCAGATTCATCGTTTACGGTGACTTGCTCGAGAGTGTTTGGTATGTAACTATGTTTAAAGAAAACTAGTTTGAAAATCATCAGCTTTTCTCTTGTTAATAAGAACACCAGACACAAATCGTTTTTTAATACGACAAAAATATATTTTACAAAAATCTTCAAAATGTACAAAAATCTAATCTGTTTTTTTTAGAAAATTTGGGCTTATGTAGGTATTGAAGGGGCAAAGTGGCCTCACAGTAGTTTTAATAGAGGTACCTCCGTTACATTAATTTTTAAATTTCGCAAAGGGCATGATCGAAATACGATATATCTATTAATTCAATTGGCAATATTCGAAGACTGTCTCAAACCTGTACTCATGGTCCCCCTACTGGGTAATCCGGGTATATGGCGCGCGTAAATCCGGTAGAAAAGCAACAACGACCGCCATACATACACGGATCAATATCCGGTCGCTGCGGATACGGCTGTGGGCTGCCGGCGTTTACATACTGGTTTAGCATGACAGCACTAGATCCGAAAGTATCCGAAAATATCTAATAACCTAAATCACTCCATAGTATTTTAAAGTCCCTGTTAGTTTGGAAGTTGAAATAAACATACCAAAATTTCTTGAGCGCTTCCGTATTTCGGAGGACACGTACAGCCGTTGGTCTCGGTTGTTCTCAATAGATAGCAGTCGTTAAGCCATGTCGGAGGCCTTCGGCATCAAAACATCTGACACTGAGTTGGCCACTAACCCCTTCAACGATCCGCACTGGAGCAGCGTGGTGGAGTATGCTGTAGGCTTCCTCAATATAAGGAGAGACCCATGCTCAGTCGTTGGCTATCAATGAGTCGTAGCCAAGTCACACCCAGACCGAGAACGGATAAATCTCATCATCCATAATATTCCCGCCTTCCTGGCAATTGAACTCAGGACCCTTCGAACAACCAGACATGGCATTCGGCATTGTCACTATGACGGCATTCGGGTTGTCAAAGAAAAGATCGGAATTTCGATGTCCGGATGTCTCAATGTCATGAATGTCTGAGTAAGTAAACTAATTATATACCTAATATTTACTTATCCGAAAATTGTAGCGGTGATAGCCGAGTGGTTAAGAATTCCGCTTCCAATTCGGAGGGTCCGGGTTCGAATCAACATCGTGAGGAAACCTGCATGCTGTGAGTGAGTTCGCAAAAACTCAAAGGTGTGTGAAGTCCGCCAATTCGCACTTGGCCAGCGTGGTGGACTATGGCCTTAACCTTTTCATTCTGAGATGAGACTCATGCCCAGCAGGACAGTTATGGGTTGAGATGTTGATGAATTATGATGATCTGAAAGTTCATATAAACAAAACATTTCAAGGAAATTTTGTTACCTACCTATTGTATGTCTACATTCAATAGGAATGTAAAACAACAAAAATGAAGGTCAAAAACAAGAATGAAGTATATTCTGTAGCGAGTCCGGGGCAAACTTTGAAGCGGCTCCCGTATTAGTAATACCAGGAATATTGTAACAATAGGGGATAAAGTATTGTACTATGCTTATCAACTTGGTGAACAGGAAGAGGGAAGAGCATACTAGTTACTATACTATGTATAATAATACAGTATCCGGTGAATATCTGTACATCTATTTATGTACGTAAAAGGGACAGGTCACATTCACTCATCACAAAATATCGGAAAGGGAAGTACACTTATAGATACAAGGGTTGAGAGTTTGTTTGAAAATACGTCAAAAGTAGTACGTCGTAAGTACTTCTACGCGGGCTAAGCCGCGGACAATATAAGTCGTAAAATACATATATTTGAAACAACAATGTATGCATGTTTTTACTGGGCCAATAGAAGGCAAAGGTATTATTTGTGTTCGCCTGGACATCACGCAAAAACTTTTTTACTTTTTATTATTTGTTTTATAGCGACTATAATAGAATAACACATAAGTATTCTGTGAAAATTTCAGGTGTTTGTTTCTGTCCGGGATAGAGCTCTATTAATGTAGTAATTAATGTGATTGTAGGACATACGGACAGAAACACTGATATCGGAGACATATTAACTCTCTTCTCCTCCCTTCTTTTTCTATGGGTACCCTTATAACCATAGAGATGGAAGGCACTGTACTATCGAATTGTATTTAAAAATAACTTTATGTTTTACACTCTGTACAAATATAGCTTCAACCTCAATCAGTGAACAGATTTACATGATTATACTACGGCCTGTATCTAGTATACGTATAATTCCGAGAAACGGAACTGCTCCCAAGAGATAACAGACACGAGTTAGCGTAAATCTTCAGCCACAAGGATAGTATCTAATTATACCTATTATTGTTTTGATAGTATTAGCAAGTAACTATTTTCTAATCTGTGTGTTCCAATTTGTTTAATTCTTTTTTAATCAAAAGCTAACTCTTCATAATCACGCTCACACATCTGAGCGACATCTGATGGTTTGTTTTTGAGCTATTTCTACATATTAATTTTGAGGTCGGTTATTTTTTTGTAAAAGGTTATTTACTTTGAATTGGACTAAAAATAAACGTTAACTTAGTAATAGTAATCCCATACCTACTAGGATTCTAAGGACAATACAATCAAATCATCTGTTACATACATAAATATCTGCCGCGGGAATAGAACCCGGGACCTTTCATTTATCACGCAGAGCCACCAACCATTACGCTACGAGATTTCATCTTTGTCTGCTGATTTCAATTTTTCACTGCACATACTGAAAGAGTCCAAACTCCAATATTTTTACATGACTTAAAGCTATTCGAGATTCAATATCATACCTGAGGTGACCTAATAAACTTCAGGTCGATTACAATCCGTTTGCGTTTCGTGCAAGTTTATGATACTTGCTATAAAATATTTTATACCCTATATTTCTTTTATTGCCAGTAAATAAACGCGGTAAAGGACATATTAGTAAAACTCAGGTGTAATAAATACAAAGACATGTTATGGTGAATAATTTTTATTTGTCACAGTTGTACCAAGAAATTGATGAGGATTCATTTTTAATTCAAGTACTTACTCAGTGTGTAGGTTACAAAAAACAAAATTTGGTCATTACCCACAATTACATACATTTTGAAATAGATGATCTATTCTGAACAACTTTCCGCTTCGTAAGCAGTTCAAATGTACTTAAGCACTTTCATCAGTTTCACATGACATAATTACTCTAACTATAAACACTCAGTACGTAGCTATTTGCGACGGTGATGAAGTAAATCCACACTAAAACAATACAAATTTTAGTTTAAAACAACGAATAAACGGTAACTCATACCCCGCAATAGGATCCACTGTTAGGTACATACAAGAGCGGCATGAATTACACAAATAACACATCGCTACCAAGAAATTCGTGACGATTCATTGAGCTTCCTTCAGCATTCAAATGAGCGTGGGTGTTTTAGATTAGCAGGCAAAACCACTAAGTTTAGACAAGTGATGTAATCACCCATTTTATAAAGTCCTACAATCATCTTTTGGCGCGTGGGTGACAGAGACAGCGCCTTACAGTTTGCCTTACCTGTGAGGCGATGTCTCTGTCACCCACACGCCAAAACATCCTTGTAGGACTTTACACTATGTTACAATAAAAACTTCTTATTCGCGGGGATTACGCTCCGTTCTGTAATTGCAGTTTCACTATCGATGCAATTAGTTAAAAAAAAATTAATGAGGTATAGGTGAGTGTTTAAGGAACTGTGTAATGTATCTATTCTACTGTGTATTTCTTCTTTTCAATTCTCATGAAGAAAAGACAAAGCTCATTTACTATGCACAAGCCTAAACTAAGTTTTTTAAGTTTAAGGTCATATTTTTACTTTAAGATTGGTCCATTCCGCTGCAATTAGGTACCTAGTTTTCAAAAGCCGCCTCGGCACGTGCCAGCAGTACTCAAAGTAAATCTAAGTGCAAACATAGAACGTCGAATCTTTGTGCATGTACCTTGTTTGACTACGTACGGAATAAAAGACTACAGAATTTAGCCGTAAATATAGGAACATCAGCTACAAAACCGAGCATACTGAAAACGCGATTACGGGTACCGCGAATAAGGAATCTTTACTGCACACATTTTAGGTCCAAATTGTACTATGCCAAAATGGTGTGCGAAAGTGTTTTATATTGTACTAATAGACACACTCGCTTTGTCGTAGCGTGATGTGATATTATAGGTTTAGCCTAGAGATTTCCACAAAAAAAAATGTTAAATCAAACCAGTAGTTCCTGAGATAAACCCATTCAAACAAACAAGCAAACAAACTTTGTATATTTGCATAAGATTGCATGATCGTAACACAAACACTTAACAAACAAAAACAAAAAAACACTTACAAAACAAATAAGCCACGATCAAGATGAGAACAGTAGACCCAGACAGCCAGTCCATGCCGCTGAGGAGGCACTTGTCCTTCAGTATACACTCCAGGGCTGTGCCCACCACCATGAAGAACCCAAACACCACCGTCACGAAGGTCAGCCACACAAACACTTGGGCGAAGCCCTCGTTGTCCTGGAGATAAAGAATAATCGTAAGATTATTGCATAATAATAAAATTTACTGATATTGATTTAGGTTTCAATTTCAAATATTTTAAAGAACCGCAGAGAAGCTTTAATTGCGGCCTGAGACATAGTTTCTTCCCATTACATACAAAAAAAAAATACAATTACAGTCTTTAATCTAAGATGTAATAGGTATACTTGCAATAATAATATAAAATTGTGTTTGTGTGTATGTGTGTGTGTGTGTGTGTGTGTGTGTGTGTGTGTATGTGTGTGCCTGTGGCTTTGTGTATGTGAATTGCACCCTTGTGTTATTTTTAACAGACTTAAAAATGGGAGGTTCTCACTTCGACTGTATTTTTAATATGTGTCACCTCACAACTTTTAACTAAGTGAACCAATTTTGATAATTCTTTTTTTAATCGAAAACTGGTGTTTGTTATAATTAGCGACATCTGACTAGTAGTTTTTAAGTTATCTCTGCTTGACGATGTCGATCAGTTCACTCAGTAAAAGTTATGTTATGAGATAAACACATAAAAAACCAATAAATGAATCGAGAAGCTCCTCCTTTTCTTGAAGTTGGTTAACAAGCATAAGAAATCAAGTCGATGTATGTATGTCTTTTACCATACGAAGATAATACCCACTCATTACGAGGATTGCAACTGATATTTCCAAGAATGCACGCCGCGGCGCGCTTTCACTGCTTGGTGAGAATAATGGAATAATTTGCTGGAATAATGCTCTCCCAGCTGGAATAATGGAATAATTTGCTAGACTTATGCTGAACTGGCTGGCATAGCGTAATCCTTTGCATTGCTACTATTGCCTGCTCGGCGTATTATGCTACGTTCGCCCGTTCACTAAATGAGAGTTTAAGCTGGGGTGAATTTATTTGTGAACTTTGAGTGTTTTACTGTTTGTAAAGATATTTGACGATTTAGGTATGTACCATGTGAAAATATGAAATAGATGTATGAATGAATGTTTTTTAATGTAAGAGGTTTTCAATTAGGTATAATAGATATGTGAGTTGCCACTCCCCGTTTAAAACAAATTTATTAGGTGTGCTCACAGTTCAATTTAGCTTGTAAGAAAAAATCACTTAAGACATTTTAAATTCTCGACGTTTCTGTACAATTAACCTTAACCACAAGAGCGGAAAGCTGGCATTGGTGTGGTCTGCCATTAAAACTAAATCCATATTTAACGCAAACGAAATACAGGGACTCATGTGCTACCGCAACTTTAAGTAGCCCGTTTGCGCCGACCCTAAGATATTGAAAAGGGGGCCATTTTGCCCCCTACCCAAGGACCGGTGCGTATTTACGCACCGCGAGAGAACCCTCCCAAAGGGAACGAAAGTTCCGAGGGACCGATGGCCCTAAGACAAATGTTAAAAGTTCTACTTCCGGCACCCCGATATAACCCAACATTAATTATTAATTACAATAATAATATAGTTGTGTGTATAATAATTCTGTGTATAATAATTTATTCCTACGATTTATTAATAAATTCATTTATTGTTTGAGATTATATAAGTGCTATTGACTTCCGATTTAATTGAAAAGTGGGGTTGAGAGTAGGATATAAATATGGCGAACTAAGGTAGTGCAGGTCATTATTTTTGTAACAGTTGTAAGGCGAAGTTCTGCCCGAATGTATACTTGTAAAATTAATTGGTAATTAAATATAAAGTGTAGAGAATAATGTGTATGCGTTGTAATAAACAATGTGTAAAGATGCTGCTGAAGTTTATTTTTGGGAAATAACCTATCGATAAGGAAGTTCATCGTCCTTGCTGCAGCCAGTGTGATAGCCATCATCACACTTCAGAAGTGGGATATTTTCCTTTACAGCCCATATTATCTTGGTCAAAGGAACGGAGATTTTTTTTTGACACGCCATCCATGTCTACCAAAGTAATCGCTGGCATGCGGCGGGGACTTCTTGTGATCCAAGGAGCAAAGAAACGAACAGGTACGTCATATTCATTTTGTCTTAATCAAAGGAAGTGGTGTATTTCTTAGAAGGTTATAAAAACCTTATGACAGTTCTTAAATATTGAATGTTTTGGTTAGTGGTTGCTGACCCGTTTCAGATTATTATTTCACAAAACTTTAAGATAAAATTACCTAACGATAGGTATATCTACACGACAACACAAAGCACTTGTACGTATTCACATGGAAAATAATAGTAATAATAATAATTGTCTTGTTGCTATCTAAAGTGAAATAACAACAACAAAATCCTCTTTATTATACGCCAAAACATATTACATGATCACATTATCACACAGAGATTAGTACAACAGGCGGCCTTATCACTAAATAGCGATCTCTTCTAGACAACCTATTAAGCTGAATACATAAATAACTTTGGAAACAGGGTAGGGTGTACAATTGAGCTATAGAAATTTATTTGTTTGTCAGCATTAGAACAGAATAGTATTTTCAAAAAAAGTAAATACAAAAAGGAAATAAATAACAAAATAACAAGACTGTGTGGTTAGAATAAAAACAATCGATCTAATAATATCAAGCCGTTATCTTGCATAATAAATAAATCTGTGTGACTACTATATAAGAAAAGTGACTACATGGCAGATCTGTGTGACCACTATGAAAATTCTGTGCGTCTACTTGGCAGATTTTTACGGCTACTATAAAAATACTGTGTGTTTACATGGTGAATCTGTGTGGCTAGTATGAAAATGCTGTAGAACTGCATGGAGATCTATGTGGCTACTAAAGAAATGCTGTGTGTCCCCATAGTTAGGTTGTAGGACTAATTGGCAGATCTGTGTGACTTCTATGAGAATTCTGTGCGTCTACTTGGCAGATTTGTATGGCTACTATGTAAATACTGTGTGCTTACATAGTGGATCTGTGTGGCTACTATGAAAATGCTGTAGAACTGCACGATAGATCAATGAGGTTACTAAAAGAAATGCTGTGTGTCCCCACAATCAGGTTGTAAGGCTATTATGAAAGTAGTATAACCTTTATCATATAAAAAAAAAGCTTTAAGTTTTAACTAATCTCCGGGATTAGTGTTTCAAGTATTGAATTGACTATTCACTTTATTGAAGAAGACTAAGTTTTTAAGCATTGCTCTACGACAAACAAAATATTACGGATAAATGGTTACAAACGTAAACAACAACTTTCTCGAAGCAAAGCAAGGACAGAATCTAGTAGTAGGAAAGCAATTTTTTGGTTTATCTCCTTATCATCTTCCCAAAGGTACTCTGAAAGAAATCGCAATTTTGCTATAGCCTTTTGTGCAAAAGTTATATAAATTGCAATGTTTTTATTCCGGTTTGTTGTCATGGTGTGCAATAAATTATAATAAATAAATAGATAAAAATAAAATGCGAAACAGATTAACCTACAGAGGATTAAAAGAAACAAGCGATCAATAGTAAGTTGCAATAAGTTTTTATTGTACATGCGATAATGTTATTTTTTTGTTTAATAATTTTGCGAATTAACTAGACTTCTTTCAACATACATTCTGATAGTTCTAATGACAACATACCTACATAATATACTTTTGACATAATCATGATCTGGTAGCACGCTCAGGATTCACCGCAGCCAAAAAAATCCTCATTACCGACTTGCTTTACAATAACATATATACGCTGAGTATTGTACTTAAGTTATTGGTCAATATAATCGCTGTTGTGTAGTGATATGTTAACATATCTATGTATTATATGTATGTATGTAAATATGTATCTTATATTTGGTATCTATTGACGAAAGCTATGGCTAATTGGCTCATTTCATGAAAGAGGGAATTTGACAAAATAGTCATATTATTTATTGATACATGGGTCATGAATATTAAATGAGTAATTCAAGTCAAATAATGCTATGTGTGCCGAAATAAAATTAATACACGGTATATTTCATAGTCTTGATTACAGTTACCATATTTATTGAAGGAAATTTTGGGTTCAATCCACTTATGCTCTTGGTTTATTAATTTATTTATGTATCGTTGTTCACAATAATATTCAAACTCGATCAACCTAATACATAGACTCGTTTGTGATATACCTACTTACATTACAATTTTCAATTAATTGGTTTATTACTTACAACGCATGTTTTAAGTATTAAATATTCAACACAATTATTGTCATCACGAATTATCTCTTAAATTATGCCAATTGATAATTTTATCAAGTAAATACCTTAATTAATTTCGTCATAATCATTTTTTTAATAATGATTTACTAAGATATTATTTTTACTGTGTTTATTAAGAAATTTATATGAAATACACTTAACGCATTAGGACGTAGCACCTGTACCTAATGTTAGTGTTATTATTTTGGAATAGATAAATAAAAAGTAATAAATAATTAGGTATATACGCAATTGAAGGTGTTACTTTGTGTTAATGCTGTAAATAATATTTCAATAAAATAATTGTTTATTTATGTTCCTATATTAATTCAAACGTTATATTTAGTTACAACACAATGAAACAAAAATTTAAAACAAACAAGATTTATTTATATGTAGTTAGGTAATAACCTCGCTGAATTAAGTATTGGCTTATTTATTCCACTTATATCACCTCGTTATATTATTCATTTGTTAAGGTTCTTCAACAATACATTATTAGAATTTAATTTATAGGAGATCCATTTCCCTTACCTACAGCAGTACACATCACTCATTAGTCATAAATAAAATGATTACATGGAATATTATATAGAATAAATAGATGCTACTATTTATGCTTATTAAACATACGTAAAACAAAAAAAATTGAAAATCTTAATTTACCTACAATAGAATATAATCAGTACTTTACGATCTCATGTAAGTACACCAATACAATAATTTCGATTACATACAATTGCATTAAAACATGAAAGATAAAAATTACTTCTTCATGGGCATTTATTAATCAATTATTAATTTATCATAAGAGAAAAAAAACTAACCCTAATTTTATAATTTTATTTGATAAGGTCTTTATTACGCCTTGTTATTAACTCCATATATTAAACTCCACCGATATAATCATAAATAATATATGTATATCCATAAATAACCATTAAACTCCATATATGTATTTGCCGTAGGATTATATAAATATCTTTCACCAATAATAACATGCACCAACCACACGTTCACATTTATTACACACACGTTCATATGTACTATTATTACTAGTTCACATAATTATATATTACAGCCATCATATATAATGTCATGGATAAATATTTTTTTGGAAATAGTTAAAAATATATTTGTTTGCGTTTTCCCGTTTGACGTCCTAGCATTTATGAGAAAACGGAGTCGGTTCGCATAAGAATTTGAATTTGCTTCTAAATGGTCGCTCCTAGTTTTTAACGTTCGTCTTATTGTACATACCTAGTTACTCGATTCACAAAATTAAAACATTACATACTTCTGACATGTCTTCCTCAACAAAATACGAACAAAATACTTACGAATGTATGTATATTGTAAAGGCTTGAGTGGAAATGAGTTTTGGGAAAAACAGGATTAATTGAAACCATTTATCCTATGTTATATAAACAAATACAGTATAATTGAATTAAAAAGCTGTGTGAAATACATTCAAAGCTGTGTGAATGGAATTTAAAGCTGTGTGAATTAAATTAAAAGCTGTGTGAATTAAACTCAAAGCTGTGTGAATTAAACTCAAAGCTGTGTGAATTAAACTCAAAGCTGTGTGAATTAAACTCAAAGCTGTGTGAATTAAACTCAAAGCTGTGTGAATTAAACTCAAAGCTGTGTGAATTAAACTCAAAGCTGTGTGAATTAAACTCAAAGCTGTGTGAATTAAACTTAAAGCTGTGTGAAATAAAATCAAATTTGTGTAAGTTACATTAATAGCAATGGGATAAAATAAATAAATACAGTTTGACTTTCTATCCTGTACGTACTTAATAAATTTTAACTGATCGGTTTCTGTACATGGCAACAAATTTAAAAATTTATAATAATATGTGTGTGTCTTTATTTATTTACCATTTTGTCTATTTGCCTGTAGGTTTGTGCACACTAATCCTCTAGAATTGCTTATCCGATTTGAATGCACATTTCAGATTTCTATTTTGATGGGCTTCACTTAACATTAGACTGTAAAAAAATCAAGTTCTGTGTTGGAAGAAAAATATAAACAGTAAATAAAAATTGTATAAACAAAAAAAAAAATGCGATTGAGGAGAATACAAACGTTACCAAAGAAAAATAAATATTATTTTATTTAACTTTTATTGACAAAAAAGCCCGATTATTATTTATTACTTAGTACAAATGGCGAACTTCTACGTGACAAGATTGTCATTCAATCTCCATTAAATTTGCAGTAATTACAAGAACCAGTTACTCGTTCGGTGTTTCAATTTCAGATGCTGCCGTAGACCAGTGACAAATCGGGACGCGAGCAGACTAGCAATGATGACCTAATGATGACCGCCGTGAGACACGACAGTTGCAGGATGGCCGAGTGTTAAAAGTTCTACTTCCGGCACCCCGATATAACCCAACATTAATTATTAATTACAATAATAATATAGTTGTGTGTATAATAATTCTGTGTATAATAATTTATTCCTACGATTTATTAATAAATTCATTTATTGTTTGAGATTATATAAGTGCTATTGACTTCCGATTTAATTGAAAAGTGGGGTTGAGAGTAGGATATAAATATGGCGAACTAAGGTAGTGCAGGTCATTATTTTTGTAACAGTTGTAAGGCGAAGTTCTGCCCGAATGTATACTTGTAAAATTAATTGGTAATTAAATATAAAGTGTAGAGAATAATGTGTATGCGTTGTAATAAACAATGTGTAAAGATGCTGCTGAAGTTTATTTTTGGGAAATAACCTATCGATAAGGAAGTTCATCGTCCTTGCTGCAGCCAGTGTGATAGCCATCATCACACAAATTAATTAAGGTAAGTACATATAATATAATCATACTCGCAAGTCAATTAGTGTCGCTGCGACATTTTGTTGGTGACGGCTAGTTGTCGCACCTACAAAAAAATGTGTTATATTGTAGTTGTGACAGCGTCGGTCTCTAGTCGCTGCGATGTCGCCCGTATGTTCCACAGTTGATTCAGACGGTAAAGTGTGGTCCGTGTGAATAAACCTATCCGTATTAATATAAATTTGCGCCTGTCTCGTTGTTCACGTATAGTTGCCGCGTGGGGTACACAGACATAAACTCAAAGTACATTTGTACAAGCATTAAATTTCAGATGAAACAGAAGTCAGTTTCAAGTTAGGTCATCGATTTTCGGAAATCAGGTCACAAACTATTCCTATCGCTGTGCTTCGTGCAGAAGATCTGAATAAGTGATGAGGGTTGCAAACAGGAGTGTTTAATAGTGCAGACGTAGGATAGACTATTATTTACCTGGACGAACTACTGGGTAGACAGGTATAAACAGGTATGTCAATACTAGTTACTTTTCACTCGATTTGATAATAGTCTGCACATTCTATATGTTCTATACTTTAAGTCCAGTATAAAATTTTATTATTATCTTCATCATGCAATATTTTTGAAAAATTATTTTTTAAAAAATAATTAAAAATATTCTGTCCAGGATTTTTGTTGTCAACCCATTTTTAATATATTTTCTAAGATACGAAATTTATTATAAAATAAGTTTGATTCTATTATCAAGCCGGTGAATGTCGACTTAGATTCGGATCTTAGACCATCAAGTCTACCAGTCACATTGTGAACAACATTAATCCAATTTATAATATTAATCGAGCTAAAAATGCAACATAAAATTTGCAACGTTACCCGTTACTGTTTAAAATGATACCTACATTTTAGACCCTTTATTACTAAAATCTATGCCCGATAATAGCCATTAATGAGTTAGTCATTAACAACCTCTACAACTTTAATCTTTTAACCCTCAAACTTTCAACACGACCCTATCCTCGATAAGAGTACTAATATTGGCGTTACGCGTGTAAAATAAACATTGTTATTACCCAAGTGATTTCGCAAATGTTCGGGTAAAATGTGTCCAACCCTTGCAATAAAAAGTTATCGCTGTAAAGTAGAAAAAAATGTAGCGTACGCGACAACCCTGTAAAAGCGAATATTTTTTGAGTTCTTTTCCCGTTGAAATTTTGTAACAGCATTACGAGTACTTACTTCTTTTTTAGGGTTGTGTATGTAAATGACAAGACCTATTTTTTCTATGTCTGCCGCATTTAAGCTTAACAGGTAGGTACCCACGATTTTGTATTTTATAAGTACCGATATTTTCAACTGTATCGGTTATTGTAACCGCGAGAATAATTACAGCCATAACGGGAACTCACGATTATTATATTTCTAACTAATTATAAGGATCGTCACGGCCGAAATTAATACCTGTACCTATTTGTATTTTATACCAATACTAGCAATTGCCCGCGGCTTGGCCCGCGTATTGATTTTACTTTTGAATGGTGACCCCACTTTTTACCTTTTTGGGGGGATAGGAGGGTATTTCCAAAAACCTTTATTGCTTCACTTGCGTCACTTAAATCAATTGAAGAAATACAATGTTTCAGTTTATCCCCTTTTAATCCGATTAGAGGGGGAATTGCCAAAAATCCTCTCTTACTTACCTATACTCCTCAAGGAGCATACCTACACATGCCAAATTTCAGCGTTTTGCGATCAGTAGTTTCGGTTGTGCGTTGTCTGTCAGTTAATCAGTCACTCAGTAACGGAAGTTTATCGATCTCGACATAATTATTATAAACCCACTACGTTGTACCGTTGTACCGTTCTACTTTGAAAATTGTACGTCCTTATCTTCCAGTATAAAATCGACGTGTTGAATTTCAAAACAATGCGCAGCGAACACTAATGAGGTCTTTTGATACAAAATCATGTGTAATTCACTTCAAAGCAAATTGCAAGAAACCTAGCAGTTGCGCCAATTGAGTTAGAAAATTCTCTACACTTCGTGAATGGAAATTATACCGCGGCTCCATTGTCGTGGCCGGCACGGTATGTTTTTTTGTTGTGCTGTAATCGATAGATGGTGTAATGAGACGTTTAAGTATGATAGTAAAATTATAGTAACGGAAAAAAGACGTGCTTAATTGTATTATGTAGTGATACCTGTATAAATATATTATTTTGAATTTGATTAATCAAAGCTATGGTTGGCAGTTAACTTAGCCATGGGTAATATCGCGCACAAATTAACTCAAATCAAAGACTTAGAAGAGACCAAGACGTATAGATCTCATCTATCACACTCACAAGAGAAGTAGTAACTTACACCAGTGACACGCGAATGAGAATACAGCTACGGTTTTTTCTATGACGGGAAAGAACTCCCAGATAAAATGTTTTTGTGTCACATACAACCTTTTCGTGATGTCACATGTTGAGCATTTTCGTCATCACCAGAGCTCTTTTTTTCTTACATCTATGACTAAAGTATGGAACTTAGCAATGGAAACGCGCGTTAACTGCGACGTTACCTTCAAAATAATTTAAACTTGTGACAATATAAAGTGTCTTGCTTACGCAAGAATGGTTGACAGCTTGGGTGACTAAGTTCCTCATCAAGAATCACGGTCGGGTTCAGGAAGGTTGCCTTAAATAGAGTACAGATGTTCCCCTTATCATCATCAACATAATCCGTAACTATGCCAAAGACAACACCACATTTTCTGTTAAATCGCCCTCACGTACATACATACATCCGTAACACCAACTATATCAGTCAAATCTCCCTTCACATTGTCATCAATAAAGACCTGAGAGAATAATACGAACATTATGAGAACTCTCAGGCATGCAGGTTTCCTTGTGATTTATAGGTAATGCTCAACAACCATTTTCATCCACATTAACACGTTCGCTGCGTCTTCATTTTCAAAGAACTTTCGGCTAGTAGCTTTGGAGACCTAAAAGATCTCCAAACTAACCTGGCCTGTGGTGCGTTAGAGACCTAATCAGTCTCCTAAAAATACAGTTTTGAAAATAATTTATATCTTCCAAAAAACCAATGATATATTTTTGAAATTTTTATGGGTCAAAAATAACCTATTGCTGTATATTTTGCTAGATTCGGACGCAGTTATGACATACGAATAAACTACAAATACCAAAATAAAATTAGGTATCGATTGTATCTCGTACCGCAACCGAAGATAGTTCAATATGTGTAGTAAATAGTGATGGGAATAAAATAATATCTCAGTTGTCGATTGAAAAAGTTTTATTAAAGTTTATTTATAAACTATGGTCGCAAACAAAAAGCATTTAATTAAATGTAGGCCTATAACAAAACATAAATTGTCAATTTTTAAAGATAACATTTACTCTAAAATGACTAAACCGGCTACTATTGAACATAATGATCCTATTAATCTTTATAATAAATTACATAAAAATATCAACGACGAATTTAATCGAATATTTAAGTGTAGGTACATAAATAAAAACAAGAATTGTAAATTCAGTGATTGGGCTACTGTAGGTATTTTCTATGGCGAAAGACAATATAATTTTTCTCTATCTCTCTCTATGCTCACATCGATACTAGGACAACACTAAATCGAGTCACGCAGCGCCCGCGCCGCCCACCTTCCCTCTCTTGCGTCTACGAGGCTTACGATTCTACGAGTATCGACATGTCTCCTAACGCAAGGAATTAAAATAATTATAATACTGTGCGTTAGGGACCTAAACCATCTCTTATTCTTTTTTTTATGTCCTGGAATTCACCATTAAGTAGGAAGCAAATATGTATATTTGTCTTTCTCATACTTAAAGAACTTTACAAGTTAGAGCCACCCGCACGGAGTGAAAGAACACGATTTTAGTCGACGCACAATTCCGAAAACCTGTAAGAGATCTGATAGATCTCGTAACGCAGCGAACGTGTTAATTATACTCATGAAGAACTGTTTGCCACGTACAAGCAAATTGTGGTATGAACATCCTTCTAAGCTATTTCTGGAGCGCTATGACATGGATTTCTTCAAAATAGGTGTGGAAAGAATTTTCCTTCAAGGCTGGCAGAGCAATGGTGACTTCCCTGGTCGTACTTACAATCAGATGTTTCGTCTGCTTTTATTTCAGCCCTTCAGGATATTATGTACATAAATTAGCTAAAAGAACTTGCCGTTAAAGTAGAGAAGAGGAGAATCAGGCCTGTGAACATGAATAGGACACCCATCGCTGTGATACCTGATGGGATTATTTGGCTGATATGCGATAAGACTTCCTTAGGATCTGGAAAAAAGTAAAAAAATTGTAATTAATCGTTTTGTGACGACATGGCACGGTGCCTGAATCACACTATGAAATTTTCTACATCGTTCGCGAATACGCTAGTTTTTTTTGTGCAGATGAAATTTAATAGCTAACGAGCATGCAGCACCACCTTTCCGCTGCCGCCCATGACAACTGTGACCGACCTAGATAAAGACCTCAATTTAAGGAATGGGTTGGTTAGTCCAGTTAGTAGATGGTGTTAAAATATTAGGTAGTTAGTTAGTTAATAAGTGTGAGGACAGGGACTGTTAATGATGGTGAGTCCTGTAAGTTATTGTTAGTAATAGTCCAAGTTAATCACTGTTGATGACGTTTTGTCTGATGATAAATCTCGTTTTGCCAAAGTTTGAGTATGTAAATTGTAGAAACCGAATTCTTTATTCCTAGCTTTTTCCATTCAATTGAAACAAACAAAATCATGCCACATACATGACATTTGGTATGGCGCGTTAGTGCTCTTACACACGAGCGGCACGATGTCAACGGCAGACAACGGCAGAGACAACTGCACCGGTTGGCGGCGGCCGTCGACGTGTCGGCGGCAGACGTCAACCTATGTCGCCGATTGCAATTCGATGTTGACATGTCTACGGCCGCCGCCGACACGTTGACGGCCGCCGCCGACACGTTGACGGCCGCCGCCGACACGTCGACGGCCGCCGCCAACCGGTGCAGTTGTCTCTGCCGTTGTCTGCCGTTGACATCGTGCCGCTCGTGTGTAAGAGCACTTAATTTCAGCGCCATCTTAAGCGTTTTAAAAGCTGCTTTCGACTATTTCTATCTAGATCGCTAAGGTTCACCATTTATCGGTTTAAAAATACGCTGGTGGGAACTATTATTACACCAGGCATTCCCAGAATCTCTGAAAAATTCAGATTCTGCTGTTCCATCATGTGGTGAATGATGAACATGTTCCAAGAAATTCTAGTGTAGGGCTATGAGTGTGAAGTGTTAGTAGTAATCTCACCTCTGATTTCAGTAACATTCTTCAGTTTATTGTAACTGGCGTTTGAAACCTTCTCTATTCCACAAAGAATCGTGACGCCTGTCATCTATAACATAAATGAAACATAATTAAGATGGACTGAGAAGTATAAGAATCCCAATAATCTTGGAACACGATAGTAACACTATCTGCGAAGCGAAGTACTCGGGTTCGTTTCTCGGGATTACAAATTTATGTCATACATATATTTGTACTTTAGTCATACTTAAGTGTTGTAATGCCCTGAGGTCCCTTTGGTGTAATGGTTGAAATTGCAGACCGCTATTCGAGAGATCCTGGATTCGAAAGGCCCATAGGGCCTTGGATTAATTTTGGATACCGGTTGGAGACAAAAGAGTTAATAGTTTTCTTTCCTCTTTCATTCTTTAACATTCTTTAGTCGGTGATGTGTTTGGTATTGATCTCCGTGAGTGTTAGTGATCACTTAGTATAATACAAAATTATTCTTTATTATTCACCAGTTAAAAAAATAATATTTAGAAAACAATCGACGGACTTAGTGCTCAACTTATTGCCTACTTTAAGGCGATTTGATTTTTTCGGCTACTGTCATAAAATACAACAATAATGTGACTGGTAGAAGAAACCTTATTGAATAAGCGTCTGACGAAATGTCCCAGAGATCCAATATTCAGATAACTGATCAGTATTCAACTCGCGATATCTCGAACATTCCACGAGTCCCATTATTTATCGTAATTCATTGAGAATTCATTTCCAGTTTAATTAAACCAACAAAAGATATATTACGTATTAAATACAGAGTTTAATTAATACTCGTTGTTGGAAATGGAAAATATATCGAGAAAAACATCTATTATTTGTTTTAGATTTATCTTATCGAAGAAATTTTAATTACACCTATGTTTACAAAATATCTGTAAGGAATAAAAATGTACCTGATCCCTGACTATAATTATGTAGACTTGTTGCTTGTATGAAAACTTATAAGTATTGGGGGCCTCTATCAGTATAGAACCCAAAGTTTTTTTTTAACTTTTGTCTGTTTCTCTGTGCCTTTGTCTGCGCTTCACAGAAATGGTTTGATCAATTTGGGTGCGATTTTCCTTAACGTATTGGTAAGCTTAACTAATTATAATTGTGGTCACTACGCAACATATCACATAGTTCAATGTCACACAAATTTATATTTTAATGAAGGTTTTAATGTCAAGAAAAAAGCAATACGACTTGGCAGGGTTCAAATAATATTATGTACATTTTAAGCGTTTAAATGTCACTCGTTATAATGGTGCAGGAAGGCATCATTAGGACACCTGCATGCCGCAGAGAGCGCAAAATTCAGAGGTTTGTGAAGTCCACCAATTCGCACCAGCGTTGGACTATGGTCTTCTCATTCTGAGAAGAGACCCGTGCTAAGTATTGGGTCATCATGGGTTGAGATGATGGAATAAAAACTTGTAAATTATTTAACGAGCCGGCGGGCGTGATGGTTAATACGCCGAATCGCTGTTCCGAGGGTCCTGGGCTCGACTCCCAGCGAGGCGGCTATTTGAATGATGAGTTTTTGGTCTGGGTGTGTGTCCTTGTCCTGTGTGTTGTCCATAGCATCCACGACACAGGGAATCCTAGTGTAGGGCTATGAGTGTGTAGCTTTATTTATTGTTTATTTATAATGACTTACAATCGCGAATCCTTACTAATATTATAAATGTGAAAGTGTGTTTGTTTGTTTGTTTGTTTGTTTGTTTGTTTGTTTGTTTGTTTGTTTGTGACGCTTTCACGTCGCAACAAAGCTATTATATGGTAAGGTTTATGTGTGTGGGGATAGTTAGGAGGGTGGAGAGTGACGTAGGCTACTTTTTACCGCGAAAAAACATCCCATTCCCATGGGAAGATCGATGTTTTGTTAGTTGCTAGATATTTATTTTCGGAGTTGTTAATAGATGGCGTTAATTTGCAAGTTCTGAATTACGCTATCAAATACTACATGTAATTTTCTTAAGTAAAAAAAAAGCCTAAATGTAATAGGCTACTTTAGCTCTGCCTCGAGAACTCCCCGCTCCGGCTGTATTCAGTGTACCGCCCGCCCGCTGGCACTATCCTGTGGGCTGATGTCCGCAAGTTGCTGGACTCGCCGACACCGGTGGTGGGCGCGGGCGACTGGAACTGCATCCGGGGTGGAATAGCCTAGCTGCCAACAGAAGTGGAAGGCTACTTTTTGATGCCGCTGAACAGCACGGCTACACTGTCGAGGGTGTTGCACACCGTTACCGCGGCTCTGAATAAGAGAGAACGCGTGTGTGCAGTATTCCTCGACATGGAAAAGGCGTTCGACCGTGTTTGGCACGACGGCTTATTCTCTACAAGATCTCGCAGTCGTCGGCGCCCCGGAGTGCCGTTAAGGTGATCTCCAGTTTCCTCGAAAATAGAAGCTTCAGAGTAGTGGTTGAAGACGCCGAATCCACCGAGCGTCCGATCGCAGCCGGCGTCCCGCAAGGGAGTTGCCTGTCCCCGGTCTGCTACGCCTGCTACACCGACGACATCCCGGCGGCAGGGGGGGGCGTCGCTTGCCCTGTATGCCGATGATGTGGCGTACATCACCACGTCGCTGAATAGAACCCACGCCATCGTCAAGATGCAGCATGCGCTTGATGCCCTCCCCGAATGGCTTGCCGCGTGGAGACTGTCGGTGAATGTCGAGAAGACGCAGGCCGTGAACATAAGAGGATACCTCAACAGGCGGGACCCTACTCTGGAGCTTAACGAACAAGATATCCAATGGGCCCCACAGGCCAAATACCTGGGGGCAAAATCGACGGAAGACTTTCGATGAAGCCACAGGTTACGAAAGCCGTCGCGAATTCCAGAAGCGCGATGGCAGAAACCAGTGCTCTCCTCGAGCCTCCCTCTCGGACTGAAGCTCGGGGTCTACAAGACCTACATCAGATCCCGCCTCACGTACGCGGCACCGGCGTGGTACGCGCTCGCCAGCGAACCGCAGCGCAAGAGGATGCGTGCGGTTCAGGCGATTGCGCTCCGCCGGCTGACTGGTGCGCCGAGGTACGTCAGGAACGCCGTCATCCAGAGGGACCTTTGAGTCGAGAGCCTGGACGACTTCATCGAGAGATTGGCACGCAACATGTTCGGGCGTGTCGACGCGTCGCGGTTCCCGCATCTGCAGGACCTGGTGCCGCTCCACACCCGTCCACCGGACCGCTGGGCCTTCCCGCGCGACTTGCTGGTTGCGCGGGACGGGGCTAGCACTGACTGATACTGGGGCTTCGTAAGTCGTCGCCCGGCGCTGATCGGCTCCTGCTGGGCTTCCCACCAGCGGGATTCACCCGGTAGGGCCTCGATCGCCTGGGCGGCGTGAAGATGAACCCCATCCCGTTTAAGACTCTGTGGCCTGTAAAAAGGCCACCACTCACCGGACTTGACCTATTGGTTAACCATAGATGGACAACCAAGGGCCTTAGGGCCCAACCCAAGGACCGGCCCGTTTTAATAGGCCGCGAGAGACACCCCCAAAGGGGAACTAACTGTCCCGAGGGCTCCACACACCTCAGACAGGGTGGAGTGAAGAGAGCGAGTAGTAGGCTACTTTTTAGCCTAAATTCCTACGGGAGCGAGACCTACGCGGCTGTTACCTACGGGTCCCGAAGCGAAGCGCGGGCGGTTCTCTAGTACTGATATAAACAGCATACCAATCCGAAGGGACATCACGAAGCAGCACTTGCTAACTTCAGGAAATATTTCACACATTTTGATAAACGCGACTTACGATTAAATAAATTAATAATAAAATAAATTAAAATTTAGCAAAATAACATTAAAATAAAAATATTGATTTTGATTTGTCATGAGTCATAATCAGTAAAATACACCATACCGTAGATAAATAATTATGATTTTTGCGCAATGATTAATTGCTCTGTGGAATTTGACTTTTGACGTCGAAAACAGATTCCAACAAAATCTCCGATGAAAGCAATAATTTAGAGAGACATTATTAATTGTGAAATATTAGTTTCGCTACTTAATTGAATGAGTTATTATCTTTCTATGCCTTTAAATTCGAATAATACAAATATCTCCTTACATATTTAGTTAAATGCCTAATTTTCTACAACATGAGTGACTGTTCAAAGGGTAAAACGGGACCCTATTACTGAGACTTCGCTGTCCGTCCGTCCGTCCGTCACCAGGCTGTATCTCATGAACCGTAATAGTTACACAGTTGAAATTTTCACAGATGATGTATTTCTGTTGCTGCTACAACAACAAATAATAAAAAACAGAATAAAATAAATATTTAAGTGGGCGCCCATACAAGTAGACCTATAGTTTAGTTACCTTTTGGTCCAAGAGATGGCGTTGTGGGTAATATGTAACTACAATAAAACAATTAAATATTTAAGTGAGGCTTTCATACAACAGACCAGATTTTTTTGGCGTTTTTATACATAATGGTACGAAACCCTTCGTGCGCGAGTCCGACCGAGTAATGAATAGTTTATAGATATTCAGGGTTTATTAAAGAGCTCAATTAATCTTTTAGTCCAAGCCGACCTCCTTTGCTCATGGTGCATTCATGGTGAACAACGGATGAGGGTACGGCTCAGGTTCAGAGGTCGCCGTACTTTTTACCTTGCTGCTTGTGGCGACATCACACGGTGACGTCATGAACCTGAATCACGCTATCGAAGATTCTTTCACCGTTCACATTTATATACATGCAAGGCCCCGAGAGCATTCACTTGCGCCCTGTCCGTCCCCCAGGCATGTCGTCTCGCTTGCCGGGAGATCTCTTTTAGGCAAAAGTTCAAACCTACTAGGTACTACTTACAGTCCGTTTTTTTAGAATAGAGTTAACTACAAAACAAATCACTGAGTTTCCGAAACATCAAATTTCCTCAATGTTACACGCGTGAAACAACTTACAAACAATTCAATCGGTTCACTCGGTATATCGCCCTGTGTTTTACACCAAAAACTGATTTTAAATTACAATAATCTATATAAATAAAAATGAATTGCTGTTCGTTAGAGTCCGAAAAACTCAATAACGGTTAAACCGATTTGGCTAATTTTAGTCTTGAAATATTCGTGGAAGTTCAGGGAAGGTTGCAGCGATGAGAAAATATGGAATTATTGCGAGGAAAATACTAAAAATTTAAATTTTAATTTCCCATACAAATCTTACCTGTCAAACATTTTGATGTTCGCCGTGTTCGCCCCGTCGGTTCGGTATTTTTAGGATAAATACATGTAGATCTAAATTAAATACGGGGTTGGAATCGACAACATATATCCATAATTGTCGAATTATCGCGTATTTAAGATTTAAAACATGCAAAATAACATAGATATATTGACATACATGACACAAAATAATGACACTACAACGTCATTTTGGTTGTTGTGTCGGGTGCGTTCAGAAATTAAAGTTCTCTCTTTATGAAAATCAAAGTCAAATCGCTCCGTGAGGTACGTGAGGGTATGAATTTATTTATTTATTTATTTATTCATTTATATCAGGCAACAAAATGAATGAGTATTACATTATGACGTTACAGTTTTCTGTTATCAAACTGGTTCCTTTTTTATTAGTTTTAAGCTTATAAAATTGTCAAACCCTCAAAAAATCCGTAAAAATATTTTAACGATTATATTAGAAAATCACATTGAAATGAAAAACAAAATACAGCCACAAGAGCAATAACGAAACGAAGACTCATCAAATAGGTTAAAAACTTATAGCACTCTTTACACTTCTTTTTCAAAATAGATCTTTCCACGGGACGCAGCAATACGTTGGAGGGAGCTGAAGATAAATCCTTAAGTGTCAGTTTTAATTAATGGCTTTTAAAATAACCATCATTTTTGCTTATAGCTACACATTTTTTTGAGTTGTTATTTAGCTCTGACCCATCCCAAACAAAAAAAAACAAACATCCCAAAAATCATTGATAACCACAAATATTACGAATGGTTGAGTGAGCGAATAATCTTGGGAGCTAAGAATAAACATGTGGATGAACTTCATAATTCAAAATGAAATCATTGGTACCCTTGCATTGGTATCGTTGCATTCATTCAAATCAATTTATAGTGTAACCAATGAAGATGAAGCCACCAACTATTTAACTATTTTTTTAAATTCACTGGATGAGCCTGGCTTACCACCACATAATTTACAATTAAAGGTTGGCTCGGTAGTCATCGGTTCGAAACCTAAACCAACCAAAATTATGCAATGGAACGCGTTTGGTGATAAGGAAATTGATGATCAATGTGATCCATGCACCGATTCTAAAAGGAAAATTCAAAGGTGAGGAAGTTCTCATTCCGAGGATACCGATGATCCCAACCGATATGCCGTTTGAGTTTAAACGGCTTCAATTTCCAATTTGACTTGCATTCGCTATGACGATTAACAAATCACAAGGCCAATCCTTGAATTTTTATGGTCTGAATCTAGAAAATGCATGTTTTTCTCATGGCCAATTATATGTGGCCTGTTCACGGGTCGGAAAACCACATGCTTCATTTGTGTTTGCACCTAATAACAAGACGAAAAATTTCGTGTAATAACAAGTCTAATAACAAGACGAAAAGTGTCGGTGCTTTACTGAAGAGTGCAGTGAAAGCCATGCACGGAAATTAAATATGCATGTCATTAAAATACCCGATTTCATTTCAACTTATATTTTATTTACTTTCTCTGTAATAATGGAAGAATTTTATGCCTTTACTAAAACAAGGGTGAGGAGCAAGTTCAGCAGGAGGTGGTGTTAAGAGATCTGCAGAAGCGAGGTAATTAGGACGAAACTGAACGCTTTTTCCATTAAAAGGAAGATTTCAAATAGTCATAATATATGACATAATGTGTCAGAACAATTTTACGTGGATGTCCGAGCAACATTGCGGTAGAAATAGAATCATTTATTGGTTCATGGGTGGAATATGGATTAACAATGTTATGAAATGGTTATGAAGAATCAAGACGAATATTAATAACGGCGCTCGAGACTGATTCACCAAAGATGATGTGTCATTATTACAATAGAGATTTCATGCATGATTTCATGATACGGAAGAAAATGTTAAAAAGTTCTGATAAAGTTATATTTCTTGATGTGGAAAGCACTATAAATTGGAATGACACATGTGGGTTTTCGGGAAAAAGTATCAGTAGTTATCATTTTTATTTCAGCTTGAAAAGGGTGATGTATGCCATACCACATCGTTATAGCCCGGTGATTGCCGTTGACTTTCTTGAATAATGAATTCTTGAATTTCAGGCTAACTTTAAGAGCCCGTTTAGACAGACCGGCTCGGAGAGAAGAGCAGATTTTTATCGCGATGGAATCCAAAGTTTTGAATAATTGTACTAAGGTTTATTTTTGTAATATGCACTTATTTTGTCATTGGGAATGCCTGAACGCGTTTAGTGTGATATAATGAGAGGAGCCGACTGGCTCCGATTGCGTGCTCTTACTCGCTCTTTCTCGGTCTATGTGAAAGAGTTGGCAGCTCCGCACCAGCAAATTCCAAGTGCATGCGATCCGGTCTGTGTGAAAAGAAAAATACGAGTCGATACTCTCCGAGCGGGTCAATGTGAACGGACCCTAATGGAGGAGTTTTATGCCTCTTCTACAACAATTGTGAGGAGCAAGATCAGGTGGTGATATGAAATGAGGCGAGGCGAACTCAGATTTGGGGTGCTGGTGAGCCAAAATATAGAGCGGTGCTTTAGTGGACAGCAGTGGAGAGATATGAAGAAATTTGATCGACGTCAAGGGTCAACATAACTTTGAAAGGAGCAATTTTTCCAGAACTACAGCAAGTAAATTATCAACGTCATGCATTGGTATACAAATTCAAGACTGCTTCAGAGCGCATGCCTAATGATGGCTACAATGTGACCAGAGCGGATAATCGACCAGCTGAAACACACGAATACACTTTTATCTCTGCAACAATATAATTAAGAAGTTGCAATTAATTTTAAAATATTAGGGTTTGATGTTGTCAATATATTCATTGAATAAAGCGGATCAAAACACATAAAAAAGTATTTTATTTAGCCCTTTTTCCTATATGTTATTAAGGATTGTGACATTATCAATTTGCATTAATTTTTTAAATTGTAAACCTACTCTGCCATTGACTGCTTGGCGGAATGAAGTTCGCCGGGTCATCTAGTAATGAATAAATTTCATACATTGTGCAAATCCATCAACTTCACTTTTCACAGATGAATAATTTCAACATGCATTTTAACAAGAACTTGACATGTTTGACATTTTTTTCGATAATTGCCACCAAATTATCTCTGAAATGGCAAAAATTGGAACTAACGCCGCCATGTTAAAAAGTCATTCATAAGTACATTGTGGCCATTCATCAGTCAGTTACTACCTCTCGATGATTGGTCCAATGCTTCCGACAGCGCCTCTCTTCATTTCAAGGTTAAGTTGGTTTTACTGTACATGTGTAATGTCAGTGTCTTATTGACTACTGTGACTTTGACAATTATCGGCCATATTTGTTTTGTAGTTAACTCTATTCTAAAAAAACGGACTATAGATGCATCTATACTGGCTTGATACTTGGTGTACCTATTTGTCTACCACCATCTTGCTTGAGCCGAACGACTTGTTTGACTGGGAGCTTGAATGCCATTATTTTCTTCCTTCCTGGCTGATAATGCATGGGTAATATTTTGATGTAACTGATGTCCATAAGCATGAACTATTAATGCTTTATTATTTAATAATTAATTAACCATTAATGAAATGCGCCATTGCTCGGCGGTTTTTTGCCAGTTACTACCATAAAAAGACAAAAGGTTAAAGCACATAGTAAGTATTTTTATCAAATAAAATAAGATAATATTATAAATGATAATATAAGTAAAACGACTTGGTCCTCTTTTTTACATTTATATTGTTACTAGATGACCCGGCGAACTTCATTCCGCCAAGCAGTCAATGGCAGAGTAGGTTTACAATTTAAAAAATTAATGCAAATTGATAATGTCACAATCCTTAATAACATATAGGAAAAAGGGCTAAATAAAATACTTTTTTATGTGTTTTGATCCGCTTTATTCAATGAATATATTGACAACATCAAACCCTAATATTTTAAAATTAATTGCAACTTCTTAATTATATTGTTGCAGAGATAAAAGTGTATTCGTGTGTTTCAGCTGGTCGATTATCCGCTCTGGTCACATTGTAGCCATCATTAGGCATGCGCTCTGAAGCAGTCTTGAATTTGTATACCAATGCATGACGTTGATAATTTACTTGCTGTAGTTCTGGAAAAATTGCTCCTTTCAAAGTTATGTTGACCCTTGACGTCGATCAAATTTCTTCATATCTCTCCACTGCTGTCCACTAAAGCACCGCTCTATATTTTGGCTCACCAGCACCCCAAATCTGAGTTCGCCTCGCCTCATTTCATATCACCACCTGATCTTGCTCCTCACAATTGTTGTAGAAGAGGCATAAAACTCCTCCATTAGGGTCCGTTCACATTGACCCGCTCGGAGAGTATCGACTCGTATTTTTCTTTTCACACAGACCGGATCGCATGCACTTGGAATTTGCTGGTGCGGAGCTGCCAACTCTTTCACATAGACCGAGAAAGAGCGAGTAAGAGCACGCAATCGGAGCCAGTCGGCTCCTCTCATTATATCACACTAAACGCGTTCAGGCATTCCCAATGACAAAATAAGTGCATATTACAAAAATAAACCTTAGTACAATTATTCAAAACTTTGGATTCCATCGCGATAAAAATCTGCTCTTCTCTCCGAGCCGGTCTGTCTAAACGGGCTCTTAAAGTTAGCCTGAAATTCAAGAATTCATTATTCAAGAAAGTCAACGGCAATCACCGGGCTATAACGATGTGGTATGGCATACATCACCCTTTTCAAGCTGAAATAAAAATGATAACTACTGATACTTTTTCCCGAAAACCCACATGTGTCATTCCAATTTATAGTGCTTTCCACATCAAGAAATATAACTTTATCAGAACTTTTTAACATTTTCTTCCGTATCATGAAATCATGCATGAAATCTCTATTGTAATAATGACACATCATCTTTGGTGAATCAGTCTCGAGCGCCGTTATTAATATTCGTCTTGATTCTTCATAACCATTTCATAACATTGTTAATCCATATTCCACCCATGAACCAATAAATGATTCTATTTCTACCGCAATGTTGCTCGGACATCCACGTAAAATTGTTCTGACACATTATGTCATATATTATGACTATTTGAAATCTTCCTTTTAATGGAAAAAGCGTTCAGTTTCGTCCTAATTACCTCGCTTCTGCAGATCTCTTAACACCACCTCCTGCTGAACTTGCTCCTCACCCTTGTTTTAGTAAAGGCATAAAATTCTTCCATTATTACAGAGAAAGTAAATAAAATATAAGTTGAAATGAAATCGGGTATTTTAATGACATGCATATTTAATTTCCGTGCATGGCTTTCACTGCACTCTTCAGTAAAGCACCGACACTTTTCGTCTTGTTATTAGACTTGTTATTACACGAAATTTTTCGTCTTGTTATTAGGTGCAAACACAAATGAAGCATGTGGTTTTCCGACCCGTGAACAGGCCACATATAATTGGCCATGAGAAAAACATGCATTTTCTAGATTCAGACCATAAAAATTCAAGGATTGGCCTTGTGATTTGTTAATCGTCATAGCGAATGCAAGTCAAATTGGAAATTGAAGCCGTTTAAACTCAAACGGCATATCGGTTGGGATCATCGGTATCCTCGGAATGAGAACTTCCTCACCTTTGAATTTTCCTTTTAGAATCGGTGCATGGATCACATTGATCATCAATTTCCTTATCACCAAACGCGTTCCATTGCATAATTTTGGTTGGTTTAGGTTTCGAACCGATGACTACCGAGCCAACCTTTAATTGTAAATTATGTGGTGGTAAGCCAGGCTCATCCAGTGAATTTAAAAAAATAGTTAAATAGTTGGTGGCTTCATCTTCATTGGTTACACTATAAATTGATTTGAATGAATGCAACGATACCAATGCAAGGGTACCAATGATTTCATTTTGAATTATGAAGTTCATCCACATGTTTATTCTTAGCTCCCAAGATTATTCGCTCACTCAACCATTCGTAATATTTGTGGTTATCAATGATTTTTGGGATGTTTGTTTTTTTTTGTTTGGGATGGGTCAGAGCTAAATAACAACTCAAAAAAATGTGTAGCTATAAGCAAAAATGATGGTTATTTTAAAAGCCATTAATTAAAACTGACACTTAAGGATTTATCTTCAGCTCCCTCCAACGTATTGCTGCGTCCCGTGGAAAGATCTATTTTGAAAAAGAAGTGTAAAGAGTGCTATAAGTTTTTAACCTATTTGATGAGTCTTCGTTTCGTTATTGCTCTTGTGGCTGTATTTTGTTTTTCATTTCAATGTGATTTTCTAATATAATCGTTAAAATATTTTTACGGATTTTTTGAGGGTTTGACAATTTTATAAGCTTAAAACTAATAAAAAAGGAACCAGTTTGATAACAGAAAACTGTAACGTCATAATGTAATACTCATTCATTTTGTTGCCTGATATAAATGAATAAATAAATAAATAAATAAATTCATACCCTCACGTACCTCACGGAGCGATTTGACTTTGATTTTCATAAAGAGAGAACTTTAATTTCTGAACGCACCCGACACAACAACCAAAATGACGTTGTAGTGTCATTATTTTGTGTCATGTATGTCAATATATCTATGTTATTTTGCATGTTTTAAATCTTAAATACGCGATAATTCGACAATTATGGATATATGTTGTCGATTCCAACCCCGTATTTAATTTAGATCTACATGTATTTATCCTAAAAATACCGAACCGACGGGGCGAACACGGCGAACATCAAAATGTTTGACAGGTAAGATTTGTATGGGAAATTAAAATTTTAATTTTTAGTATTTTCCTCGCAATAATTCCATATTTTCTCATCGCTGCAACCTTCCCTGAACTTCCACGAATATTTCAAGACTAAAATTAGCCAAATCGGTTTAACCGTTATTGAGTTTTTCGGACTCTAACGAACAGCAATTCATTTTTATTTATATAGATTATATTTTAGTTTCACAATATATTATGGAGGCGTGAACTGAAAACAATAGAATGGAGTAGGTACAGAATGTTGTTACTAAAAATAGCGATGTATTAAAATTTTAGTTATATAATACATATAGTTTCGTAAGGATCAATTTTATTTTATTGATAGATATTAGAACTTGTTAATCTATATGGTAATTGTTTTATTAACTTTGTCCGCTTAGATTAAAAGTTAAGTATTATTATGAATATAGACTTTTGAAAGAGTTCATTAGTAGGTATATGGACTGCGACAGAGCCTGTTAGTAATAGTTACTTTATGCTGTTGTTAGTAATAATTCTGTTGGTGATGGTAAGAAAAAATCTCGTTCTCGAGACACAGACATGTTGCTACACTCGAGGAACCAAATCCATATTATGCTAATGTCAAAATATTTTAAGTGTACATAATACAGTTTTAATATTTAGGTTATAGTGACAACCCTACGCTATCAGAGATGTGGGTTATGAAAACATGTTTGTGGGAGTCCATTAAATTGTATACGTCTTTGTAATGGTGAAGCGTATTGAAGTGTAGTCTCAACATACAGTTTTAAAACGAAGCAAATTACGTAACTTGTCTTACCGCCGCACTCAGAGTCGTTAATGGTTACTTAACTCGTTCCTTAGTATAGATTTAAAAAAGTTCACTCTCACAGTCAGTTAACGGATCGTTAGTGTCTCTTAATGATCATTAAATTTAAGGAGAGTCGAACTCTTACTTAACTATGTAATGGATGATTTTGACATTTGCGTTTTGAGGTTACTGTGATAAATAAACCATAATTTTATCAGTGAATTAATGAAAATCAGTTGCATTGTAGCACTCATAGCCCGGCGGCTTGCGTCAATCCTAAGCGATCGGCAAAGTTAAGCAACAGCGGGCGCGGTCGGTAGTCGGATGGGTGACCGTTAGTGGCAATAATTTCTTGAGCGCTTCCGTGCTTCGGAGGGCACGTAAAGCCGTCGGTCCCGGTTGTTATCGATTGATAGCAGTCGTTAAGCTATGTCGGAGGCCTTCGGGCGGCTTGAAAACTTTCGACACTGGGTTGGCCACTAACCCCTCCACCAACCCGCATTGGAGCAGCGTGGTGGAGTATGCTCTAGGCCTCCTCAGTAATGAGGAGAGACCCGTGCTCAATAGTGGGCCATTAGTGGGTTGTAGCTTAGCTTTTTTTTAGTTGCATTGTGTTTAAAAATATTCAAAAAAGTCTGATATGAGTGACTTTATTGAGTTTGTGGAATATGCTAGAAGGTTTAGAGAAGTGGGACAGAGGAGGTATTTACGCGATTATTCAGATAACAGATAGATTATTTTAATTCAGGTAACAAAGAACCATAACATATATACCTTACAGACTAACATACATATAACAATATTAACTTAAAAACTAATTCACTTTGTCGCGAAGTGAGATGCGCTTTCGGTGGCTCCCGGTGGTCGTCGACGTCCACGGAACTTCCTGAAGACGACCCCCTTTGGCCACAGCTCCTCCTTCAAAAACGTCGGCAGGTGTTCGGTTGGAACACGCACAACAAAGGAGTTGAAGTTCACTGCGTTGCGCGAGTCCAACTTCTCTACCAGCAACCGGTACTTGGTCATCTTCTCCAAATACTCCACGACATCGGACACTTTCGTGGTGTGATGGAGTCGAGAGACGTACACGTAAGACGCGGGAACGGCGGGACGTAGGAGATGGTTCTGTCTTGTCGGTGCTGTGCCACATTGGTTGCGACAAAGAGGCTTTTTCCTCTTCTTCTTCTCCACTTTAGTGAAGCCGTCTTTGTCCAGCTGGCCAATTTATAATGTAATATAATTTATATTGCCTTTGCCCGGTTAAACAAGAAATGAAATACAAACAAACCTTGGAAATGCCTTGGAATTATTATTTACTATTATGACATTGACATTTGACAATGACAACATTGACAACAAGTCTAATTGACAACAGTAAGTGTTCCCATAGAAAAAAAGTGCAAATCATTCTATTTTTTGTTCAATTAAATAGCTATTTCTCATTGTATTTTAGTAAAAACTAACAGTAAAAGAATTGACTTTCAATCATATTCCAATGATTAATGAGTTTAATAGCTTTATACATATTTTTTCGTTGTGAAATACCAATTATTTTTAAGCGTGGCTACACCAATGCCTTATCGAATTGCAATCGATACGGATGCACCGCCCTACGGTTACTTAAATCTATCATTAGCAAATGAACCCTTAAATATTGTTTCTGGGATGAACTGTTCATTAACAGATTTAATGGCAATTAGTTAAGTAATCATTAGGTCTAATTTAATGAACCTTTCTGAGTGCGGCGGTTAATGGTTGTTTTCTTTTCTATACATTTTGTTATTGTTGCTGTGTTGTTTTTTTTAAGACACCCTGTAGAATGTAGTTATTCGCAACATACATGGGGCATCTAAGATGGTGGTTTCTATCTATCAGCTTTTCGAAGTCCACTGCGGAACATAATAAGTTATGTTTGTTGCCTGGTTGCAGTTATTTAGCAGGTATTCTAGTCAGTTAATGACTTCAAGCAGTATTATTATCCGATGATCATTACATAATTCGGCCATTCTCCGATTAGTAAGTTTTACTTGTCCGGGCTTGATTAATCCACAGTATTATCAGATTCAAACATGATTTTTTTTTATATGTTAGTTAGCATCCATATCTAGCTGTATACAAAAATATTGGCTTCTGTTTTAAGTAGATAAGACCAAATTAATTTAATGTATACTCAGCGAACCTGTGTTCTCTAATTACCGTGGCGTGTCCGCACACCAACTTAATGTTAAAACTTGCTTGTAATTTTTATAACGTACAGATTAACTTTGATCCATTCAACGTTTTAAATGGCATTATACAACGTGTATCGCATAACAAAATATCGATTCAATAGTAGCAGTCTATAAATAATTATCATTAAGTAACCACTTGTCCGCTCCAAAGTTATAATTGCCGTGACAATTTGTGCTCTCGGGTGTAAATCCCTAAAAACAGTATTTTTGGCACATCACTACCGTACGCGCCGCGTCTCCTCAGTGTGTACTATAGCCCATATACAGTCGCACGTCTCTAACGTTAGTGTACCGCCAATGAAGCACGTGAGTATATAATTACCGTAGCCTTGGTTAAACACTTTTCTAATTACCGTTTTATTTATTTTAATACTTGATTTTTTAAGTTAAACCCGAATTGATCATGGCAATTGAGACAATACTTTGGCATCTATACGTTGTAATAAGTTAATATTTGTATACTGTGTCGGTTTTCGACATTTTTAAGAAATTCTATCGTTTTCTAATTACCGTATAATAATTACCATATGTTTATAATTACCGTTGTATGTAAAATTAATACACGTTTACGAACTGTAACCGCGAATAATGGAAAAATTTCCCATGGTTAATATTATCATTGTCGGTAAATATGTCTATATAATATGCTGCCCAATTATTATATAAGTTATTTAATTTATAGGATGGAAAAACCCAAAAATACCAAAGAGGAAATTAAAGAAAAGAGAAGGCTCGCCGCACTACAACGCACTACAAAGCCAGCGCAAAACCATGAAGGCGGGCCTAGGGACAATCGATGCAAAGCTGGATGGTTTCCAGGAAGATTTGAACATCGTGAAGGAGGACCTTAAACGTGGTAAAAGTGCGTATATCCGAGCACGACCAAGCCCTCAAAAGCCACGACGCAGCAATCAACTCTCACGAAACTAGGCTCATGGATTTGGACAACAAGCTGCAAAAAATAAAGGTTTTGGGCACGGCAGTAACCAGTTCATGCCCTGGGGCCCCGAAATTCAAGGTCCCAAGTTTCGACGGCACGACCTCGTGGACGGCATTTAGGCACCAGTTCGAAGTAGTAGCTAGTGGGAATGGCTGGGAGGACGAGCACTTGTTAGCGGCACTCACCCTAGCTCTTTGAGGGGAGGCACTGCTGGTGCCTGAGAACGTGAAGAAGACGTGTATCACGCGCAGCTTATAGACACGGAAGGCGAGTGAAGGACTGCAGCAATGGGCCACAGAGATCGAGCACCTCGAACGCCCAGCCTATGTATCGCGCTCCACACCGGTCGAAGACAAAGTGTTTGTCAGCGGTAAACGGGATCCTGAGGTGAGAGCAATGGTGCGCTTGGGTCACCACGCAACATAGGAAGCAGATTTAGCGCATGCCCTTGAAGTGGAAGCGGTACGAAGCGACTATAAAGGTCGTAAGGTGCACGAAGTCATAGCAGCGATTCAACCTCGTACTGGGCCTATATGTTACGGATGCGGTGAACGAGGTCATATTAGGATGAGCTGCCGGACTCGGAAACAACCGAAATTGGTGTCGACGGCTACCCAAGTCGACAACCAGGAGCTAGAAGCCGCCGCCACCGCTGCCGCCGCTAAGAAGACCGCCAAGCCTCCTACGAAGCCACCGATGGTGCGCAAGCCGAAGAATGCCGACGTCCTGTCACGACGCCCATGCTCCGAAGGTCGACATTGCATCAAGCATTAAAGAAAGAATTAAAGAAGATGTTAGGGTGATAAGGATGCAGGACCTAGACGACTCTTGGGCAAGGGAGCAAGTAAGCCAAGCTCAGAAGGAAGACAAAGACCTCGGCCTGATCATGAAATGGAAAGCCAAAGGACAGAGGCCCCTGGGGAGTGATGTGTCAACCTCAAGCGCAACGACTAAGGCATACTGGGCTCAGTGGGACAGCCTTATATTGGAGAATGGCGTGTTTTATCGGAGCTGGGAGTCACTCAACGGAAGGAAAAAACCCTGCAAATGGTTATTCCTAGGAGTAAGGTGGCTGATTTGCTGAAGCTAGTAGGTACACGATGGCACTTCCGGCTCTTCGGCATCAAGAAAACCCTCGTAAAGATACGAGAACGCTTTTATTGGGTGCGGTGTCGAGAGAACGTCGAAGATTGGTGCAGGAAGTGTACAGTATGCGCTTCTGTAAAGGGGCCCGGCACTAGATCCCAGTGGGAACGACAGCTGTATAACGTCGGAGCCTCTTGGGAAAGAATCGCCATAGACGTTGCTGGGCCATTCCCTCATACTGAAGACGGGAATAGATTCATCATCGTGGTTCAAGACTACTTCAGCAAATGTTCCGGCCATTGTTTGCAACTCTGAACCAAGAGGCGAAGACCGTGGCCAAGAAACTTGTCCAGGAGGTAGTATGCCGCTTTGGTGTACCATCATCCATTGCATTGTGTAATGGGATATCGATAATTCCATTGCTTTAATTTTTATTATATCAGTATAAATTATTAATGTGCGTTAATATCATTTCAGTTATCATATATTTGATGATTTACATAGATTTGATGATATTTTCTAATTACCGTTGCATTAAATATTATTTTTTCTAATTACCATACTCATAATTTTTTTAAGTCTCATTATCTAGAAAACTACCATTATTTGTTACATGCCAAATTAATTATTCAATTTGTATCTTTGAATTGTTTCATATTTTAATGTGCTCCAGTCAACTCAATGAAAAATAAAAAAGGTTATGGTAATTAGGCAAAGAACGCCGAATTGGAGAATGACCGAATTATGTGCATAATAATCAATGTATATTTTAGTATTTCTGCGTTGCTTACTGACAGACAACGCAGCTACTGATAGCAAGAAGCTGAAATTTTGCATGCACGTTTCTTGTATATAGTATCTCAATGCTTGGGAAGTGAAGAGGAGCACTTAGAGGTTTTTTTTCGAAATTTCCCCCCTAGAGAGATAAAAGGGGGATAAACTGAAAAAATCTACGCGAGCGAATCCCTAGGGAAAAGCTAGTACATTCTCATGCACAGTACAAAACTGTGCATAATGTAAGCTAACTTAAATGTCTTTGTGTGTGCACCAACGGGTATTATATCTATCTAAATAGATCTCAATTCTCACAGATTACAATAGTTGCTCACAACTAGGCGCCATACCATAAGGGGGGAAGAGGGTCTTCCCAGGATCTTACTGCATTTATGTTCTTCATTCCGTGTTGAAGTTTAAATTGCATAAGTTTGCGGAACTTTTTAAGTATGATATTCACGTTTTATTCACCCTATTCTACAGTCCGTACGAATGATGTCACAGGAGGACTTAACTTTTTTATATACTACACACTTATAAGCCCTCACTTGGATACCCTGTGTCGAGGAAACCACGGAAAAGAAAGGAAATTTTTAATCCAAATTTCCGCTTCGCTATCCCGCGATATAACTACGTTTGGTGTTTTTTTGTGTTTGGTGTTTGATGTTGCGTTAATTTGGTATTTTATGGACATTTATGGGCAAAATTTAATCAAGAAGTGAAGCCCTCCCAGTGGCTTTGACGCTGCTCTTGAGAACGCATAAGGTCGCTTTTAAAATTGTAACCAAATGTGAACCTTTCCAACCGAAACAAAATTGCTGCCAAAATGGTACCTACCTAGATTGGGAATTCTCAGGACGACGTCACAGTGTGCACTCGATCGCGAAGGACTATAAATGAATTTATAATTTATTTTTCGTATCTAGGGATATACCTAATCCAACAAACTTCGCAACCATTCCCGCCCAAGGAGATATTTCTGTTATTCTATAGATGCTGGTGACTTTTAAAAATTTGAAAGCATGAACCTGTAAAAGCAAATTCGCACAGACGTCAACACCCGACGCAGGCAAGCTACTCCAATCATTCGCAATATCCACAATGGACGACCCTGTTGTTCGTATCAGTGAGATGTTCACGAAATAAGGGTATGGTGGAATTATATTGAACAATAGAATAACCTAACAATTCCAGTCTCATATGTACGCAGTCTAAATACAATCATTCATTCAAAGAGAAACAAATATATAATCAAAGCCGCCCACACACGTCTCTCAAAATAGAAACAATAAAATCAGCGATATGTTAATCCTAACCGAATAAGATAAAACAAGAAAATGCTAAATATTTACTTGTTTTAATACAAATTTTCCAAACAAAGACTGATAAAACAAATTTAATAAAGTCTGTCTAAATAACGCGTCTGATACAAAGCGACAACAGATAGGTAGGCGTTGAAAAGTCGTCGCTTCAAAAACTCAGGAATTATAATCCAGGAGGTCATCTCCCATCATGGCCCATTATTGAGTACGGATCTCTTCTCAGAACGAGAAAGTTAAAGCCATACTCCACCACGCTGGCCAAGTGCGGATTGGCGGACTTCACACACCTTTGAGTTTTGCGAACTCTCCGGCATGCAGGTTTGTTCACGATGTTTTCCTTCACCTTTTGTAGCAAGTGACATTTGAATGTTTAAAACACACATTACTCCGAATAATCAGAGAGCCCCGGGATTTGAACCCGGATCCGGATAGGAGGCCGAATTCTTAACCACTGGGCTGTCACCGCTACGCAACAAAGAGGTAGGCATACATAATCATGATTACGGATTTCAATTTCATCTCGTGAAAATTATATTTTATTTACAGAATCACATTACAAAATTTTCATACATACCTAATATTAAATATTAACTTAGCTACATTAATCTTTTTATTTGTACAAAACACGTCCCGACCTCTAAAGAAAGTGACATAATAAAACATATTACGCTCGTCGTTTTTAATATCTTACAATATACACGTACAATCACACCTAGACACAACAGAAAGCGCAAATTCAACAGAAAGAGGCAAAAAGCCTCAAAAAGGTAAGGAGACAGGCATAATGGGTGGATTTTATGCTGTAAATTCATTACAGACTTTACGAACTCGTGTTCCATTAATGGTTGTTCACACGTACCACAACACAACGACATCTAGACTCGACCAACCTAAGTTTGCACCTCGCGTCGATTACGTCACACGGACGCTTAGGTACGGTATTCAAAAAAAGATTCGCTATGACTTTAATAAATTAAACAAGTGTTTGTTAAATTTTATTTTGCATTTACTGTTTTTAACTTTATATTATACTTATGTACATTAAAATATACACAAAAGTTATGATAATTATAATTAACCAGAATCACTACTGTTCATAGGTTCAATGCCCGACATTTCGCTTTCGCTCTCACTCCAGTCCACAGTCCAGTACTATAACAAAACAGTGGTAACAACAAAAAACTTAACAAGAACAGTTCAAAAATTTCAAATTCAAAAGATAGGGAGACGAAAACTCGGTATGACGCGTATCGGTGACAAAGATGCTAACCATACTGACGCGACAGGGCGACTGCGGGGAGGTGAAAGGGGAGTAGGGGCGGGGTGCCGCATTCCAGCGAGGTGCAAACTTAGCTCGGTGGAGCTTTATAGTACCTATTTAAATTTAAACCCGTGTATGTAATAGACTTGAAAAATTTTAACCGACCGTAAAAAAAGAGGAGGTTCTCAATTCGATTGTGTTTTTGTTCTTAAGTGTGTTACCTCATAACTTTACACTGGGTGAACCGATTTTGATAATTCTTTCCTTAATTGAAACATGGTGATTATTGTCTAGTCCCATATAAATTTTAGCGACATCTGACGAGTAGTTTATGAGTTCATGCACAAATGCAGTTCATTACAGCCAGACTCGAGAATTTAAAATGCCATAAGTAAATTTTGCTTTGTAAGCAATTAAACTGTGAGCAGAGGCAATAAAGTTTTTAGAAAGGAGTAGCAATTTCTGTTGTCGTCCATTCATATAAAGACGGTATTCGTATCGCAATATCCGATGTATTTATGCCAATATACCGCATTACTTTCCCTACATACAGTGCATATTTATGTGAACAAGCCTAACCCTACAGATATCGTTGTAATGATATCCATGTGAACTGACACCAGACCGCAGATTTCGACGTGACGTGTCACGTCTGATTCGCGTTTAGAAGCGTGACGACTACATTTATCGAGCATTTGTTAAATGAGTTTGGTACTTTACTTAAAAAGGAATCATTTATACGTTTTCATTTGAATTCAATTTTAATGCCATTCTTCATGTACTTAGTAATGTTAAGTATAATGTGGATGAAGCCAAAGAGAAGAGCCGATGCGAGCTTGAGTGGTTTTGAGTGGAAATACTTGCCACAATACATAAGTGAAAATCACAGCCAAATCCGTTGTGTACGACATTAGTGCGAACAACATCACAGACAAACTCACAAAAATTGGAAAAAATCATTGTTTTGTGTTTTATTACGTCAATAAAAACCCTCTTTATATAGTTTTCCTCATATATTTTCCATGTAAAGAAATCTATCACTTCCATAATATTTATTTAATGTATTAGTAAAATTTTGCCACTGCTAACATAAGTAAGTACTTTAGACAAAATTGATCCTTAGCTATATTTGGGATCAATACGAAAATCTTATTACATAAGGCAGTGGTAATGGCAGCACATCGTATCACGTATCACGTACCTGTCACGACACCTGACGTGCCGTGTCACGGTGTCACCTCGTCACGTTGCCGTGACCTACCGTGACCTATTTCCAACGTCACCCGTGTTGATATAACGTGATTATGTCAATTATATTCGAAATCAGAAGCAAAAATTGGTCCCAATCAGTCATGTCGCTTGAAGCTCGTTAAAATCCAACGGGTTTTGACAGTTTTATTAATTGACTATTTAAATTTCATTTTTAAACTAGCTTCCGGCCGCGCTTTCACCCGCGTGGAGTACATTTTTAATTTTTGTCCCCTATTTCAGCCCCGTAGGGGTTGGTTTTTGACTTTAAAAAAGTACGTAGCCTTTAATCTATCTTGTCTCATCAACTATCTTCCTGAGAAAATTTATCGAAGTCGGTCAAGCGGTTTAGATTTTTCAAACAAAGATTTTCAACCCTTTAGAAGTTGAAATTATAATATTGACTATTCAAATGAAATCCACTTATCTATCTTCTAATCTATCTATCTACATGTATTCTATACATCTAATCTCAGAAACGACTGAACGGATCATTATGGGACTTTCACTGGTAAATAGAGGAGACTATGGAGCAACGAGCAACATAATTATAGGCTACTTTTTATCCCGGAGTTCTGGCGGGAAAACTGTTTACGAACGAAGTTGCGGGCAACAGATAGTTGTAGGATAACAATCAAAATCGCAGCAAAATCGAGATTATAATTTTACAAATTCAGTTATCACGGGCTATTTATTAATAAATTTTCATCCCTGCATTAGTGACGGCCTATTTGAATGCAAATTGAGGGACGGTCGACGCCGTGGTCGACGCTTCAAGGCAACTCTAATTGCCCTGCGATATTTCGTCGCATCGGAATAAAAAAATAAATTGGCAATTTGAAGGGATTGTGGACAGAAATGAAAACTAAATATGTGAATTAACTTATTCTCGCGTTATCTATGGACATTTTGGTTTAGGCCCGTTCGCGTTATCGCGGAAATAACTTAAAAAAATATTTTATTAAATCCAAAATAACACATTTTTATATTGCAAAACAGTCAAATTGTATTTTCGTTTGTTTTTAAAGCCAAATGAGCAACGGGTCACCTTTTTTTATGGAATTAAGATAGCAAACGAGCATGCAGCATCAACCTTCCTCTGCCGCCCATAACAAATGTGACCGACCTAGAGGGACTAGGATGGTTAGTCCAGTTAGTAGATGGTGTTAGAATATTAGTTGGTTAGTTTGTTAATAAGTGTGAGGACAGGGACTGGGGTGGGGTGATAATTAGTCCTGTTAGTTAATGTTAGTAAAAGTCCAATTAGTTATTGTTAGTACGAGTCTCGTTCTATTTCGGTCACAGATGCGTTGCTACCCCTGAGGACTGAGATGGTCGCCTCTAAAAAAGTGTAACCGGCTCCACACCTTCCTATCCGGAACACAATTGTTCTTAGAACAATTATTACACGGTAGGAATGGTACTAAGTACCGTGGCGAGCGGTGGTATTTTCCTGGGTGAGCTCTAGGCCCTTACCACCTGATTGTAAGTGATCACCTTCGCTCATGTGGATTAGCAACACCAGCGGCGTCACCAACGCGCTGCCATTCATTTTTTTAAATAAAGTTTATTCGAAGTAGGGTTTTTACAAACACTTTTCGAAAGTCAAACTGCGCCATCGCGTCAACTAATCCCTTACTTTATACCGTAATTGTTAGCATACAATTATGCGATTTATAATCGCAAGTGTGTAATATATCAATTTATCTCACGTATGAGTATGTCCCTGTTTAAATTTTGAAATGTAAATTGTGTTTGACGTGCGTAATATAATTGCTTGCCAGTAACAGTTTATATCTAAAATAATTAACGTTGTTTTGGAGTAGTTTCATCACTTATTTTAGTAGAAACTCACCCTCGCTTAGCTGTAGGATATGTTTTGTTGCTAAGAAAAATATTTTTTTCAGGTTTAATACACGACCTTCAGTGAAAGTCCCTGAGGCTACGAACGGCACCTTAAATCTCACAAAATTTAATTTGCTGTACACTTAGGTATGTAATAGGTAGCAGTAGTAGTAGTAGTAGTAGTGGTATTGTATTAGGTAGCTTTAAATATAGCGCCACGAAATGCTGGAACAACATTCCACCACCCATTCGTGCAGCAAAGACTGCTTCTGGTTTCAAGAGATCGTATAAAAGGTATCTTTTGGATTTGCAAAAATCGCATGAGGTGATCTCGTAGGAGCAGTCTGATTCTTGTTTCTTTTACACACACACACACACACACACACACACACACACACACACACACACGCAACACACGCTCGCACGCATACACACGCTCGCATGCACACACGCATGCACGCACACACACAAACACACACACACACTCACCCTCGCACTCACTCACACACATACGCACACACACACACACACACACACACACACACGCACAACGTTTACACACGGGATTGCGGGATCTGTCGGATTGAGCAGAACTTGTTGAAAAATTACTGTATGCTATTTTTTGTTTTGCTTCGTAATAATAATATAAATTATAAATTGGTTTTATTTTAAATTTTAAATTAATTTTAGGTAAATACGTCGGTACTAGGTAAAATATGAGGTTCATGTGTAGGTTCTTTGAAATGTTCCATTTTTTTTTTGCTGTGTTTTGTTTAGTTATTGTGTTCTATTCCATAAGTTAAGCATTTAGTTAAATATATATGTATATTTTTTATGTCACTGGTCGAACTGCACGAATTGGGGTTACCCTGAAAACCAGCGGCCGTGGTTTTCTGCGGCCATTGCTGTTTGCCAAGTTTGTACTACTGTAAAATCAATTATATATATAATAATCATAGTATTAAGTCTATTCTGTACTGTAGTGTTAACTTGAAGAAATAAATGTTATTCTATTCTATTCTATTCTATTCTATTCTATTCTATTCTATTCTATTCTATTCTATTCTATTCTATTCTATTCTATTCTATTCTATTCTATTCTATTCTATTCTATTCTATTCTATTCTATTCTATTCTATTCTATTCTATTCTATTCTATTCTATTCTATTCTATTCTATTCTATTCTATTCTATTCTATTCTATTCTATTCTATTCTATTCTATTCTATTCTATTCTATTCTATTCTATTCTATTCTATTCTATTCTATTCTATTCTATTCTATTCTATTCTATTCTATTCTATTCTATTCTATTCTATTCTATTCTATTCTATTCTAATACCTCTAGTCGTCGTGCGTGGAAGATACCTACATAACAAAAATCTATTATCAAAAACCATGTCAAAAACCAAAACAATTGATTTTACAATTTTTGTCTGGTGATCCTAGAAGCGGTGTTATCGATAGATGCCGTTTACATTAATATATTGTAGGTACTTCAATGGGTACTTCTTCTTCTTTACATTTTGTTTTGTTTTATAATAATAATAATAATAATAATCTTTATTTCAAGCAACAGGGCTCATTTTACAATAACATACAATCAAAAAATTCATTCAAAATAATAATAATAATAATAATACTAATTCAATTAATTAAAAATCTTACTACTTACAATTAAAATGAAATTAAATATAAAATAATAATAAAACATTAAACAATCATTCCTAATTTAAAACAAAATTAAAAAATTGTATATTAAAATTTTAAACTTACAAATTAAAAATTACATTAAATTAGACTAAAAAATAATTCAAAAGTAAAATCTTCTTATCAAAAAATAAAATTACAAATGTCATAAAATTATTGCATAAAATATATTTAAAATGTCATAAAATTATTAAATACATTAAATTAAAATTTTAAAATAATAACATTTATTTATTTATATTTATTTGGCCTATTGTGTATCCTAACACAGTGGTTTAAATACACCGAGTCGTACCTCTCATAAAATACCCTCAAGATCCTGTTAGGGCTGACCCGAACCCTGGACAACAAAGACGTGCACCTTTTTCGCATGAGCGTGAAAAAACAGTCTATTCGTGATTCGGCGAACATCCCTGATGCACTGCAGAAACGAGTCAGCCCCAACAAGATCCTGAAAGCATTATTGTATTGGATGCGTAGGGCGCTGTACTGTTTATGCGTATAATCCACCCACAGGCTACACGTGTAGAACGATGTACAAAAGGCCCTGAAAAGAGTGATCTTAACTTCTCTTGAACAACGCGCGAACCTGCGGGCGATCATATTGGCCCTTACAGACAGCGCCCTACGCTCCCGTTCCATGTCCACATCGTCCTTCAGGTCCGCGGTTACCCAATGTCCAAGGTATTTAAATTTATCAACCTGTCTTAGCGATACGCCATTCAACTTGATGGGTGGTGTGTTACCTGGACATTTTCCTCGGACCCGAAACACCATGCACTCACTCTTCTTGGTGTTATAGAGGAGACCATGACTGAGAGCATACTTCTCGCAGATGCCTATAAGTCTGGACAAACCGCAGACCGAGGCGCTGAGGAGGACCATGTCGTCAGCATAGCTAATGTTGTTGACACAGGTTCCGTCAATATGGCAGCCGACATGCGTCCTACTCAACTCCTGGATCAAATCGTTAATGTACAGGTTGAAAAGCTTGGGCGAGGTCAACCCTCCTTGTCTCACCCCACATTCCAACCTATACGGGGCCGAGTAGGCACCCGACCATCGCACAACATTCACTTGGTTTTGATACCAAAACTGAAAAATATTTATTAATTCGATTGGCATCGAGGTGGCCAGCAGCTTTTGCCATAAAGTGTCATAGCAAACCAGATCGAAAGCTTTTGAGAGGTCCAGGAAACAAGCAAAGACTGGTGTTTTCCTATCCGTATAGTACTTAACCGTCTGCTTTAAACACAAGACAGCTGTTTCAGTGGATAAACCAGTTTTGAAACCAAACTGGTTATCATGTATCTCGAGGTGTTTGTCAAGATGCGTATTAAGCAGACTGTCAAGCACCTTTGATGCTCAGTGGTTCATGTCTCCCATGTATAGTATTTGTATGAAGATATTTGGAGTTTTACTTTACAGATATATAAATTTTAAACTTTAATTTAAAGAAATTTAAAAAGAATTCGGGAACCTTAATACAACAAGTCTTATTTGTATTTTGTTTGTTTTTATGTGTAATTTTATATTTTATTGCAGACTAATTGAATGAAATATATAATTTCAATACGAACCATCCGAAAAAATACCGAAAAGAAAAATAAATATCTTTACAGAATTAGAAAATGCTATACGTGAGGTAAAGGACGGTGCATCTTAAAGAATAACATTGATCAAATTTTTGGTTACCAGCTGACTGAAAATAGTCCTAATTAAGGCTAATTAATGATTCTAAATGATAAGAATAAGTATATAATTGAAACAAAATGGTAAGAAATATCAAGAAAGAGTAAGAAGTTTGATTAGAGAAACGTTAAATATTTAATTTTATTAATAAAATGTTTAATAATTATGATGCCTACGGAATGCTTAAGAGTATGTCGAAGTATTGTTTATTTATCCTTATGAGAAAAGTGTGTGACTATGTTTCGTTAGAATTTCATTTCATTTTGTAATCTTTTGGTTAATTAACTTGTGATTTAAGCTGTAAAATGTTTTTATTTTCTACCTTTAAAAAGCAGTGTTCAACTCTCCCCAGACCCCGGTTCAAGTGTCCCATAGGGTGGGGAGAGTTGAATCATATCCCATTTTTTATTAAAATGTGTATAACATATTTCAGTAATATAATATGGAAAATCTAAATACGCATAAGTAAACCTAAATAAATAAGCTATCGTTTATTATTATATTTGAATCACTAAGCCTCCTTATTTAGAAAATATGATACTTTAAAAAAAAGCGGTTCAACTCTCCCGGACTTCCCCTACCTATTGAGGAGGCTACTGCTACCTATTGGAGACTAATTAATAACCTGGACGGCGCAAGCACCGCATCTGGAGGTCTACCCGAGGGAAGTAGCTCGTTCCTATATTTTTCCATTCCTCATTTCCGTTTCTATTTGGGTGAATATTTGTTTCATTTCAGTCATATTAGTCATATTGGTTGCTAGATGATTAATAAGTTAGCATAATTTGGTGTGCAAGTGTGCGTTAATAAAAATATTATAAAGCATTTTTTATAGTGAAATCAATGATAAGTAATATGTAATATCATTGAGTGAAATCTGCGGCGATCGAATTTCGACAGCTTTGTTTCGTTAAAGTGTTATTAGTACCTACTTACAAAGATTCCTGCATTAGGTATATTTTAATTGCAATAATTGCATTATCATTCCCTACTTGTCAGTCTCAAGATTATTATAAAATATATCAAATAATCGAAATATTTCTGTGACATAAATTGTTTGCACGTGTTTCTTTCCTGCATAAAAGAAAATAATAACCCTTTGTTTCACGCTAGGCTTTGCATTGCACTGCTTCAAATATTTTCGCCGAACAATTTCAGGCAAACAACGACTGCATCTGCGCGCTGCCTCCCGCCATAACCGCTTGCTTGCGCGTCGGGTTTTGTTCCGGAGCATCGAGCACGTGGTGCACGCGCTTACATCGTGCAACGTGCAACGTGAACAGCTAAGGCGGCCATCTTGTTTTCACCGGCGACAATTGGAGTGAACATACGACACTTGGTTTGATGCACATAATATTACTTACCTATTTCATTGTTTGAGTTTAGGGGTTGTGTTTTAAATATGCCGCTCGCAGAAAAGGATGAATATGATTCGAATTTAAGCGATTTGATTCGGAAACGCGGTAATATAAAGGGTCGTTTAACTAAAATAAATGATTATGTGCAGGATTTGCAAAAAGCAGGAATAAGTTCTATGAGTAGTATTGCTGTCAAGGAATTAAGTAGACGTTTGGATAATTGCATAGATTTGTCAAAGCGTTTTGATGAGATACAAACTAATATTGAAAGTTGTTGCGATGAGTCAGATATAGATGAACAAATTGATATTAGGGAATCAATTGAATCCAAATTTATTTCTACTATAGCTACCATGGAGGATATATTGGAGAAACGAGGAGAGAATGCTTGTAAATTGGATAAATGTGGGGTAGATAGTGAGAAAAGTGTCTTCTCTCAATGTAATTCTCAGTTTCATAGTTTACAATCTATTAGGTTGCCGACTATTAAACTACCAACTTTCAACGGCTCATATTTAAAGTGGTTGGAATTTAGAGACACATTTAAATCTTTAATTCATAACAATGAATCCATACAAGATATTAATAAGTTTCATTATTTAAGGTCTTCACTAGAGGGAGGTGCTCTTGAAGTTATAAAGTCCTTGGAATTTACTTCTGATAATTATAAAATATGTTACAAGTTCTACTTCCGGCACCCCGATATAACCCAACATTAATTATTAATTACAATAATTATTTAGTTGTGTGTATAATAATTCTGTGTATAATAATTTATTCCTACGATTTATTAATAAATTCATTTATTGTTTGAGATTATATAAGTGCTATTGACTTCCGATTTAATTGAAAAGTGGGGTTGAGAGTAGGATATAAATATGGCGAACTAAGGTAGTGCAGGGCATTATTTTTGTATCAGTTGTAAGGGGAAGTTCTGCCCGAATGTATACTTGTAAAATTAATTGGTAATTAAATATAATAATGTACAAAGTGTAGAGAATAATGTGTATGAGTTGTAATAAACTACGTGAAAACATGCTGCTGAAGTTTATTTTTGGGAAATAACCTAACGATAGGGAAGTTCATCGTCCTTGCTGCAGCCAGTGTGATAGTCATCATCACACTTCAGAAGTGGGGATATTTTCCTTTACAGCCCATATTATCTTGGTCAAAGGAACGGAGATTTTTTTTTGACACGCCATCCATGTCTACCAAAGTAATCGCTGGCATGCGGCGGGGACTTCTTGTGATCCAAGGAACAAAGAAACGAACAGGTACGTCATATTCATTTTGTCTTAATCAAAGGAAGTGGTGTATTTCTTAGGTTATAAAAACTTATGACAGTTCTTAAATATTGAATGTTTTGGTTAGTGGTTGCTGACCCGTTTCAGATTATTATTTCACAAAACTTTAAGATAAAATTACCTAACGATAGGTATATCTACACGACAACACAAAGCACTTGTACGTATTCACATGGAAAATAATAGTAATAATAATAATTGTCTTGTTGCTATCTAAAGTGAAATAACAACAACAAAATCCTCTTTATTATACGCCAAAACATATTACATGATCACAATATTATCACACAGAGATTAGTACAACAGGCGGCCTTATCACTAAATAGCGATCTCTTCTAGACAACCTATTAAGCTGAATACATAAATAACTTTGGAAACAGGGTAGGGTGTACAATTGAGCTATAGAAATTTATTTGTCAGCATTAGAACAGAATAGTATTTTCAAAAAAGTAAATACAAAAAGGAAATAAATAACAAAATAACAAGACTGTGTGGTTAGAATAAAAACAATCGATCTAATAACTTCAAGCCGTTATCTTGCATAATAAATAAATCTGTGTGACTACTATATAAGAAAAGTGACTACATGGCAGATCTGTGTGACCACTATGAAATTTCTGTGCGTCTACTTGGCAGATTTTTACGGCTACTATAAAAATACTGTGTGTTTACATGGTGAATCTGTGTGGCTAGTATGAAAATGCTGTAGAACTGCATGGAGATCTATGTGGCTACTAAAGAAATGCTGTGTGTCCCCATAGTTAGGTTGTAGGACTATTGGCAGATCTGTGTGACTTCTATGAGAATTCTGTGCGTCTACTTGGCAGATTTGTATGGCTACTATGAAAATACTGTGTGCTTACATAGTGGATCTGTGTGGCTACTATGAAAATGCTGTAGAACTGCACGATAGATCAATGAGGTTACTAAAGAAATGCTGTGTGTCCCCACAATCGGGTTGTAAGGCTATTATAAAAGTAGTATAACCTTTATCATATAAAAAGCTTTAAGTTTTAACTAATCTCCGGGATTAGTGTTTCAAGTATTGAATTGACTATTCACTTTATTGAAGAAGACTAAGTTTTTAAGCATTGCTCTACGACAAACAAAATATTACGGATAAATGGTTACAAACGTAAACAACAACTTTCTCGAAGCAAAGCAAGGACAGAATCTAGTAGTAGGAAAGCAATTTTTTTGGTTTATCTCCTTATCATCTTCCCATAGGTACTCTGAAAGAAATCGCGATTTTGTTATAGCCTTTTGTGCAAAAGTTATATAAATTGCAATATTTTTATTCCGGTTTGTTGTCATGGTGTGCAATAAATTATAAATTATAATAAATAAATAGATAAAATGCGAAACAGATTAACCTACAGAGGATTAAAAGAAACAAGCGATCAATAGTAAGTCGCAATAAGTTTTTATTGTACATGCGATAATGTTATTTTTTTGTTTAATAATTTTGCGAATTAACTAGACTTTTTTCAACATACATTCTGATAGTTTTAATGACAACATACCTACATAATATACTTTTGACATAATCATGATCTGGTAGCACGCTCAGGATTCACCGCAGCCAAAAAATCCTCATTACCGACTTGCTTTACAATAACATATATACGCTGAGTATTGTACTTAAGTTATTGGTCAATATAATCGCTGTTGTGTAGTGATATGTTAACATATCTATGTATTATATGTATATATGTAAATATGTATCTTCTATTTGGTATCTACTGACGAAAGCTATGGCTAATTGGCTCTTTCTCATGAAAGAGGGAATTTGACAAAATAGTCATATTATTTATTGATACATGGGTCATGAATATTAAATGAGTAATTCAAGTCAAATAATGCTATGTGTGCCGAAATAAAATTAATACACGGTATATTTCATGGTCTTGATTACAGTTACCATATTTATTGAAGGAAATTTTGGGTTCAATCCACTTATGCTCTTGGTTTATTAATTTATTTATGTATCGTTATTCACAATAATATTCAAACTCGATCAACCTAATACATACTCGTTTGTGATATACCTACTTACATTACAATTTTCAATTAATTGGTTTATTGCTTACAACGCATGTTTTAAGTATTTAAATATTCAACACAATTATTGTCATCACGAATTATCCTTAATTAATTTGGTCATAATCATTTTATAATAATGATTTACTAAGATATTATTTTTACTGTGTTTATTAAGAAGTTTATATGAAATACACTTAACGCATTAGGACGTAGCACCTGTACCTAATGTTAGTGATAATATTTTGGAATAAATAAATAAAAAGTAATAAGTAATTAGGTATATACGCAATTGAAGATGTTACTTTGTGTTAATGCTGTAAATAATTCAATAAAATAATTGTTTATTTATGTTCCTATATTAATTCAAACGTTATATTTAGGTACAACACAATGAAACAAAAATTTAAAACAAACAAGATTTATTTATATGTAGTTAGGTAATAACCTCGCTGATATAACATACATAATAACTTTAGCTTTATTTTCCATAGACATTAAGTATTGGCTTATTTATTCCACTTATATCACCTCGTTATATTATTCATTTGTTAAGGTTCTTCAACAATACATTATTAGAATTTAATTTATAGGAGATTAAAACTTACTGATTAGGCATATTAGTGCAGTGTGACCATTTCCCTTACCTACAGCAGTACACATCACTCATTAGTCATAAATAAAATGATTACATGGAATATTATATAGAATAAATAGATGCTACTATTTATGCTTATTAAACATACGTAAAACAAAAAAAAAAATTGAAAATCTTAATTTACCTACAATAAAATATAATAAGTACTTTACGATCTCATGTAAGTACACCAATACAATCATTTCGATTACATACAATTGCATTAAAACATGAAAGATAAAAATTACTTCTTCATTAAAAAAAAAAACTAACCCTAATTTTATAATTTTATTTGATAAGGTCTTTATTACGTCTTGTTATTAACTCCATATATTAAACTCCACCGATATAATCATAAATAATATATATCCATAAATAACTATTAAACTCCATATATGTATTTGCCGTAGGATTATATAAATATCTTTCACCAATCATAACATGCACCAACCACACGTTCACATTTATTACACACACGTTCATATGTACTATTATTACTAGTTCACATAATTATATATTACAGCCATCATATATAACGTCAGGGATAAATATTTTTTTGGAAATAGTTAAAAATATATTTGTTTGCGTTTTCCCGTTTGACGTCCTAGCATTTATGAGAAAACGGAGTCGGTTCGCATAAGAATTTGAATTTGCTTCTAAATGGTCGCTCCTAGTTTTTAACGTTCGTCTTATTGTACATACCTAGTTACTCGATTCACAAAATTAAAACATTACATACTTCTGACATGTCTTCCTCAACAAAATACGAACAAAATACTTACGAATGTATATTATAAAGGCTTGAGTGGAAATGAGTTTTGGGAAAAACAGGATTAATTGAAACCATTTATCCTATGTTATATAAACAAATACAGTATAATTGAATTAAAAAGCTCTGTGAAATACATTCAAAGCTGTGTGAATGGAATTTAAAGCTGTGTGAATTAAATTAAAAGCTGTGTGAATTAAACTCAAAGCTGTGTGAATTAAACTCAAAGCTGTGTGAATTAAACTCAAAGCTGTGTGAATTAAACTCAAAGCTGTGTGAATTAAACTCAAAGCTGTGTGAATTAAACTCAAAGCTGTGTGAATTAAACTCAAAGCTGTGTGAATCAAACTTAAAGCTGTGTGAAATAAAATCAAATTTGTGTAAGTTACATTAATAGCAATGGGATAAAATAAATAAATACAGTTTGACTTTCTATCCTGTACGTACTTAATAAAACTTTAACTGATCGGTTTCTGTACATGGCAACAAATTTAAAAATTTATAATAATATGTGTGTGTCTTTATTTATTTACCATTTTGTCTATTTGCCTGTAGGTTTGTGCTCACTAATCCTCTAGAATTGCTTATCCGATTTGAATGCACTTTTCAGATTTCTATTTTGATGGGCTTCACTTAACATTAGACTGTAAAAAAATCAAGTTCTGAGTTGGAAGAAAAATATAAACAGTAAATAAAAATTGTATAAACAGAAAAAAATGCGATTGAGGAGAATACAAACGTTACCAAAGAAAAATAAATATTATTTTATTTAACTTTTATTGACAAAAAAGCCCGATTATTATTTATTACTTAGTACAAATGGCGAACTTCTACGTGACAAAATTGTCATTCAATCTCCATTAAATTTGCAGTAATTACAAGAACCAGTTACTCGTTCGGTGTTTCAATTTCAGATGCTGCCGTAGACCAGTGACAAATCGGGACGCGAGCAGACTAGCAATGATGACCTAATGATGACCGCCGTGAGACACGACAGTTGCAGGATGGCCGAGTGTTACAAGTTCTACTTCCGGCACCCCGATATAACCCAACATTAATTATTAATTACAATAATTATTTAGTTGTGTGTATAATAATTCTGTGTATAATAATTTATTCCTACGATTTATTAATAAATTCATTTATTGTTTGAGATTATATAAGTGCTATTGACTTCCGATTTAATTGAAAAGTGGGGTTGAGAGTAGGATATAAATATGGCGAACTAAGGTAGTGCAGGGCATTATTTTTGTATCAGTTGTAAGGGGAAGTTCTGCCCGAATGTATACTTGTAAAATTAATTGGTAATTAAATATAATAATGTACAAAGTGTAGAGAATAATGTGTATGAGTTGTAATAAACTACGTGAAAACATGCTGCTGAAGTTTATTTTTGGGAAATAACCTAACGATAGGGAAGTTCATCGTCCTTGCTGCAGCCAGTGTGATAGTCATCATCACAAATAGCATGGGAATTATTATGTAACCGGTACGACAATAAAAAGATTCTCATAAATAATCATCTCAAGGCATTATTTGATATTGAAAGATTGACTAAGGAGTCATATATGGATTTGCGTTGTTTGGTAGATAATGTTTGTAAAAATTTACGTGCACTCAATACTTTAGGTCAACCGACTGACCAATGGGATGCATTGATTATATATTTAGTTATATCCAAATTAGACTCTATTACCAGTAGAAAATGGGAAGAACACAGGAATATATTACCTGACATTCCCACATTGGATAATTTTTACCAATTTTTGCGTAGTCGTGCAGATATATTGGAAACCACATTAACTAGGATTCAGCCAGAAAAACAAATAGGAAATATTAATAAAAAATATGGTAACAATAATTGGAATAAAAATATTAATAAAAATAATAATTCAAATCATAATTATTCAACAAAGCGATTTGAAAATTCCAATTCTTTGGTTTCATCTGAAAATTTAAGTGAATATTTGTGTTTGTTCTGTAGTGTGATGATGGCTATCACACTGGCTGCAGCAAGGACGATGAACTTCCCTATCGATGAGTTATTTCACAAAAATAAACTTCAGCAACATCTTTTCACGTAGTTTATTACAGCATATACACATTATTCTCTACACTTTGTACATTATTACATTTAACTACCAATTATCTTTACAAGTATACATTCGGGCAGAACTTCCCCTTAGAACCGTTACAAAATTAATGACCTGCACAACCTTAGTTCGCCATATTTATAGCCTACCTTCAACCCCACTTTACAATTAAATCGGAAGTTAACAAAACTTATATAATCTCAAACAATAAACGAATTTATTAATAAATCGTAGGAATAAACTATTATACATAGAATTATTATACACACAATAATATAATTATTGTAATTAGTAATTAATGTTGGGTTATATCGGGGTGCCGGAAGTAGAACTTGTAACACTCGGCCATCCTGCAACTGTCGTGTCTCACGGCGGTCATCATTAGGTCATCATTGCTAGTCTGTTCGCGTCCCCATTTGTCACTGATCTACGGCGGCATCTGAAATTGAAACACCGAACGAGTAACTGGTTCTTGTAATTACTGCAAATTTAATGGAGATAGAATGAACATCTTGTCACATAGAAGCTCGCCATTTGTACTAAGTAATAGACTTTTTTGTCAAAAAAAGAAATAAAATAAAATTTATTTTTCTTTGGTGACGTTTGTATTTTCCTCAATCGCATATTTTTTTCTGTTTATATAACTTTTATTTACTGTTTATATTTTCTTCCAACACAGAACTTGAATTAAGTGAAGCCCATCAAAGTAGAAATCTGAAAAGTGCATTCAAATCGAATAAGCAATTCTAGAGGATTAGTGTGCACAAACCTACAGTCAAATAGACAAGATGGTTAAACATTGTTTTGGGTTCTCTTGATTAAATAAAGACCTCATAAATTTTTAAATTTGTTGCCGCGTACAGACAAACATGTTATGCACCTGTGCTGACAACGCAAGACTCCGGGAATCGTCGCGGTGTCGCGTAGCGTTCCCAAGGGCGAGACTCATAGCTAGCATCGCGTGAGCTTCACGTATTTTAGATTAGGTACATATTTCTTTAATTGTAAACTGAATTTAATCAATAAATTCTATAAAATTTCTTCGTCTCGTCTCCTTTATTTACCTCCGCCTGCAGCCGCTCGTAAATGACACCGATCAAACTGTATTTATTTATTTTATTCCATTGCTATTAATTGTAACTTACACAAATTTAATTTTATTTCACACAGCTTTGATTGATTCACACAGCTTTCAATTTAATTTACACAGATTTTTAATTTATTCATACAGCCTTTAATTTAATTCACAAAACTTTTATTTTAATTCACACAGCTTTTAATTCCATTCACACAGGTTTAAATTCCATTCACACAGCTTTTAATTCCATTCACACAGATTCTAATTCCATTCACACAGATTTTAATTCTATTCACACAGCTTTTATTTCTATTCACACAGCTTTTAATTCCATTCACACAGCTTTTAATTTCATTCACACAGTTCATTCACACAGCTCTTAATATCTAACATTGTTTTCAATTTATCCTGTTTTTTTTCTAAAACTTATTATTTCCATGTATGACTTTAAAGAGTACATATATTATTACAAATACTATAAGTATTAGTGAAACCCAGTTAATCTATATCGTAATTGTACAAGAATTAAGCACCAGATTAGAGAGCTCGCACTTAGCAACTGAATCCCCTTTGTGTAATTTTTAGTTTATAATCTGGGTCGCACAAAGAAGTGTAATAGCACTACCTAAAGAGTTGTATTTCATCAATGAATTTTGCCCTATGCTTGTCCATCACGAATCAGAGTAGCAATCACATAAAATAAAATGTCTAAATATACACACACACAGCAATCGGCCACAATAACCAATTTTAAATGAACACCATAAAATAAAAATGTCTAAATATACTCTTCTAACATGGACTTATCAAGAGAGCGGTTGTTTCTCGTTATTAGTCAGAAATAATTCCACGAACTTTTGAGGGTAGATTTAAAACAAAATAAATAACAAAAGAATAATTCGCTTTACACTACAGATTACAAATATTAATGTTGAAGCGTGTTGAAGTGCTTTCTTTTTATTTAAATTATGGTACATATACATAATAAGTATTTTATTCTTGTAGTTCCAGACGAAAGTATGTAATGTTTTAATTTTGTTAATATTGTGAGTTGCTTTATGCAATAACACGTAGGTTAAAAACTAGGAGCGACCATTTTAGAGGCAAATTCAAATTCTTATGCGAACCGACTCCGTTTTCTCATAAATACTAGGACGTCAAAGGGGAAAACACAAACATATACAAAATATTTTTAAACATTTTCAAAAAAATATAATTATCTATGACGCTATATACGATAGCTGTACTATATATGTGATTTAGTAATAATAGTAAATATTAACGTGTGTGTAATAAATGTGAATGTGTGGTTGGTCATGTGATGATTGGTGAAAGATATTTATATATTATAATCCTATGACAAATATAATTATGGAGTTTAATGGTATAACAAGGCGTAAAGGCCTTATCAAATAAAATTATAAAATTGGAGTTGTTTTTTTTTTCTCTTATAATAAATAATTGATTAATAAATGCCCATGAAGAAGTATTTTTTTTTTATCCTTCGTGTCTTAATGTAATAGTATGTAATTGAAATGATTGTATTGGTGCACTTATATGAAATCGTCAAGAACTGATTATATTATATTTATTTGTTTTTTTTTCTTTTACGTATGTTTAATAAGCATAAATAGCAGCATCTATTTATTCTATATACATGTAATAATTTTATTTATGACTAATGAGTGATGTGTACTGCTGTAGGTAAGGGACATCCTATAAATTAAATTCTAATAATACATGTATTGTTGAAGAACCTTAACAAATGAATAACATAAGAAGGTGAATATAAGTGGAGTAAATAACCAGTACTTAATATCTATTGAAAATAAAGCTAAAATAAATCTTGTTTGTTTTAAATTTTCGTTTCATTGTGTTGTAAATATAATGTTTGAATGAATATAGGAACATAAGCAATTATTTTATTGAAATAATGTTTACAGCATTAACACATAAAGTAACACCTTCAATTGCGTATATAATTACTTGCTTTTTATTTATTACAAATTATTATCATTAACATTACAGGTGCTACGTCCTAATGCATTAAGTGTATTTCATATAAATTTCTTAATAAACATTATAGAATGATTATGACGAAACGAATTGACGTATTTACTTGACAAAATTATTAATTGGTATTTGGTAGTATAAAATTATATATTGGTATAATTTAAGAGAATACGTGATGAAAATAATTGTGTTGAATAATTTAACATGCGTTGTAAGTAATATACCAATTAATTGAAAATGTAATATAAGTAGGTAGGTATATCACAAAATAAATGTATTAGGTGGCTCGAGTTTGCGTATTGTATATTATTGTGAATAACGATACATAAATTAATAAATCAAGAGCATAATTGGATTGAACCCAAAATTTCCTTCAATAAATATGGTGACTGTAATTAAGACCATGAAATATACTTACAGTCTATTAATTTTATTTCGGCACACATAGCACGCTGTTACGTAATTATTTGATTTGAATTACTAAGTATTCATGACCCATGTAACAATAAATAATATGGACTAAGTATTTTGTCAAATTCCCTCTTTCATGAGAAAGAGTCAATTAGCCATAGCTATAGCTATGCTATATAGCTATGCTCTGGCTTTCGTCAATAGATACCAAATATTAAATATAAGATACATACGTATAATAAATAGATACGTTAAACATATCACTCTACAACAGTGATGATATTGACCTATCACTTATTTACAATACTCAGCGTATATGTTATTGTAAAGTAAGTCGGTAAATGAGGATTTGGCTGCAGTCAATCCTGAGCGTGTTACCAGATCATGCTTATATCAAAAATGTATTATGTAGGTATGTTGTCACACCAGAATGTATGTTGAAAGAGGTCCAATCTAATTCGCAAAATCATTATAACAAACAAAAACATTATCGCATGTTCAATAAAAACTTATTGCAACTTACTATTGAGCGCTTGTTTCTTTTAATTCCTTTATACCTACTTAGGTTAATCTATTTCGCATTTTATTTTTATTGGTTTATTTATTACAATTTATTGCACACCATAACAACAAATTGGAATAAAAATATTTCAATTTATATTACTTGTGCAGAAAATGCTATAGCAAAATTGCGATTTCTTCCAGAGTACCTTTGGGAACATGATAAAGGTTTTACTACTATTTCATAATAGCCCTATACCTGGTTGTGGGGACACACAGCATTTCTTTAGTAACCTCATTGATCTATCATGCAGTTCTACAGCATTTTCATAGTAGCCACACAGATCCACTATGTAAGCACACAGTATTTTCATAGTAGCCATACAAATTTGCCAAGTAGACGCACAGAATTCTCATAGAAGTCACACAGATCTGCCAATAGTCCTACAACCTAACTATGGGGACACACAGCATTTCTTTAGTAGCCACATAGATCTCCATGCAGTTCTACAGCATTTTCATACTAGCCACACAGATTCACCATGTAAACACACAGTATTTTTATAGTAGCCGTAAAAATCTGCCAAGTAGACGCACAGAATTTTCATAGTGGTCACACAGATCTGCCATGTAGTCACTTTTTTTTATATAGTAGTCACACAGATTTATTTATTATGCAAGATAACGGCTTCATATTATTAGATCGATTGCTTTTATTCTAACCACACAGTCTTATTGTTATTTTGCTATTTATTTCCTTTTTGCATTTACTTTTGAAAATACTATTCTGTTCTAATGCTGACAAACAAATTTCTATAGCTCAATTGTACACCCTACCCTGTTTCCAAAGTTATTTATGTATTCAGCTTAATAGGTTGTCTAGAAGAGATCGCTATTTAGTGATAAGGCCGCCTGTTGCACTAATCTCCGTGTGATATTGAGTTATTTATTTCTACCCCGAATAAGAACAAACTACGGCAAAAAAACAATTACTTTTGAAGGAGCACAACTTTACAACAAAATACCCTCAGTTGTAAAAAAAAATAACAAAGTGGAAAGATTTCAAAAGACAATTAAGTCAGTACATTATTGAGAATCATGTTTAAATTATCTTTACGGGTATTAAGTATACTGTATTCATTATAATGTTTTAAGTATTATGTTTGCGAACGATTGTATAAGTGCTTTGTGTTGTCGTGTAGATATACCTATCGTTAGGTAATGTTATCTTAAAGTTTTGTGAAATAATAATCTGAAACGGTTCAGCAACCACTAACCAAAACATTCAATATTTAAGAACTGTCATAAGGTTTTATAACCTAAGAAAGACACCACTTCCTTCGATTAAGACAAAATGAATATGACGTACCTGTTCGTTTCTTTGTTCCTTGGATCACAAGAAGTCCCCGCCGCATGCCAGCGAGTACTTTGGTAGATATGGATGGCGTGTCAAAAAAAAAAAAAAATCTCCGTTCCTTTGACCAAGATAATATGGGCTGTAAAGGAAAATATCCCACTTCTGAGGTGTGATGATGGCTATCACACTGGCTGCAGCAAGGACGATGAACTTCCCTATCGATGAGTTATTTCACAAAAATAAACTTCAGCAACATCTTTTCACGTAGTTTATTACAGCATATACACATTATTCTCTACACTTTGTACATTATTACATTTAACTACCAATTATCTTTACAAGTATACATTCGGGCAGAACTTCCCCTTAGAACCGTTACAAAATTAATGACCTGCACAACCTTAGTTCGCCATATTTATAGCCTACCTTCAACCCCACTTTACAATTAAATCGGAAGTTAACAAAACTTATATAATCTCAAACAATAAACGAATTTATTAATAAATCGTAGGAATAAACTATTATACATAGAATTATTATACACACAATAATATAATTATTGTAATTAGTAATTAATGTTGGGTTATATCGGGGTGCCGGAAGTAGAACTTGTAACAGTAGTCACCAGGGACATCGTATTTTTGAATGCACAAAATTTAAAGAAATGAATGCTCAAGATAGAATGAAAGAAGTTCGTAGATTGAAACTGTGCTTGAATTGTTTGCGAGAAGGTCATAATGCATTTCGGTGTCGAATTAAAGGTCAGTGTAAATCATGTAAACAAAAACATAACAGTTTATTACATATAAATAATTATAATAAAAATGTATCTGATACTGCTGCACCTTCAACCTGTCTTGAGCCTTCACCAGTGTCAATGTCCGTGGCCTCAGCTTGTCAGGTCCTCTTATGTACTGCAGTGGTAGAGGTAGTGAACCAATGTAACCAGCAAACTTATCTGGCTCGGGTTTTATTAGACACGGGTAGCCAATCATCTTTTGTGTCACAAAATTTAAAAAACAAATTGGGTCTAAGGACTAAGGTGTCTGAACCGTTGCGCGTTTCAGGTATCTCTAATTTATCTTTCAATATATCTGAGCGCTGTAATATATGCATAAAGTCACGTCTACATACTTACCAGATTGAAGTAAATTGTTTGATCATTCCGCAGATTACAGGACCATTACCAAGTGCCCCTGTAAATCTAAAGGAACTAAATCTGCCTGAAAATATTCAGCTGGCGGATCCTAAATTGCATTGCCCGTCGGATATAGATGTGCTTTTAGGAGCGGATGTTTTTTGGTCCATAGTTGGGCAACAGCGTATATCGTTGGGTGTAGGTAAGCCTATACTACAAGATTCCAAGTTCGGATGGTTAGTTAGTGGACGTTTGGGAGAATGTAGGCAAAAGAATATTACGTGTAATTTTACAAAGGAAATTCACAATGAATTAAAAAGATTTTGGGAGATAGAAGAAGTAAGCTCAAAAAATAATATGTCACTGGAAGATAAATTATGCCATGTTCATTTTTTAGAAAATATGAAACGACTTCCTAGTGGTAGATTTTCTGTTAAAATACCGTTTAAAGAGGTGCCAGAACAAGCTTTAGGTGATTCCTATTTTTTAGCAAAGAAACGTTTTTTTAGCTTAGAGAAAAAATTTAAAACTAATCCCCAATTCAAAGACAAATATGTACAATTTATTAACGAATATCGTGATTTGGGTCATTTACAAGAAATTAATAAACCTGTATTTGGATATTACTTGCCACATCATGCTGTAATTAAAGAAAGTAGTGAAAGTACCAAACTTAGAGTTGTTTTCGATGGGTCTGCTAAAACAACTACAGGGAAATCGTTAAATGATATTCAATATATTGGCTCAGTAGTACAAGATGATTTGTGTTCAATTTTGTTACGATTCAGAAGCTATAGATATGTACTCACTGGCGATATACAAAAAATGTATCGTCAAGTGGAAATTGACCCTACTCAACGTCACTTGCAGTTGATTTTATGGAGAGATAATGAAGCTCAGCAACTTAAAGTTTTGCAGCTTAATACAGTGACCTATGGCACTGCTTCAGCGCCATTTTTAAGCACGAGATGTCTCATGCAACTGGCTAACGAATGTTCTGATCCTAAAATTGCTAATATATTGGAGCATGATATTTATATGGACGATTTAAATACAGGAGGTCAATCAGAATTAGAAATTAAAGAAATTTATGACGGGGTAAATAAAATGTTGTCCTCAGCTTGCTTTCCATTGCATAAAATACGTTCAAATTGTTCAAATATTTTACAGGGTGAGACTACTTCCACAACTCTTGATTTGAGCAAGCACTCAACAGTTTTAGGGCTTAATTGGTCACCTGCAACTGATATGTTACATTTTAAAGTTGAAATGGATTTAAATAGAAAAATAACAAAGCGTACAATTATCTCCTTAACATGTAAAATATTTGATCCAATGGGGTTGTTGTGTCCATGCATAATTAAAGCTAAAATTATTCTACAACGCTTATGGTGTGAAAAGTTAGATTGGGATATGCCAGTTCCGTTGAATATTGAAAAAAAAATGGCTTGAGATAGCAAAAAATATTAATAGTCTGTCTAACATTACAATACCTAGAAACACATTGTGCAATACTCCTGTTTCAATTGAATTGCATTGCTTTGTAGATGCTTCACAGGAGGCATATGGAGCATGTGTTTATTTGCGCTCTATAAATATAGATAATCAGGTTACTGTAAGGCTTTTATGTGCTAAGGCAAAAGTTTGCCCTATTAAGGCCTTAAGCACTCCTCGCAGCGAGTTATGCAGCGCGGTTCTTGGGGCACGGTTGGCAACAAAGGTAATCCAATCCCTTAGAGATCATAAATTTGCAAAAAAGGTAATTTGGTCTGACTCGACAGTGGTACTGGGTTGGATTAAAACTCAGACAAAATTGTTAAAGACTTTTGTAGCAAACCGTGTCATAGAAATTAATGAGCTTACACAGGGCTTTATTTGGAGGCATGTACCAACGGCTCTCAACCCTGCAGATTTAGCTTCTAGGGGTGTTGATCCTCATAAGCTGCAGGAGCATTCCTTGTGGTGGGAAGGACCCTCCTTCTTGAAGAAGGGTTCAGAAGCTTGGCCACAGCAACAGCAGGGCCCGGTAGAATTACCAGAGCTAAAAGTATATGTACAGACCGGGGCTTGTGACAAGTCAATTGTTGAATTTGATAGATATTCCAGATTTAGTCATTTAATACGAGTGTTCGCATACGTGTTACGGTTCTTGTATAATTGCAAAAATAATATTAAAATTACAGGCAATTTACAAACTTCTGAGATTAATAAATCACATAACCTTTTGATAAAATTATCACAATTTGAATCATTTAAATCTGAAATACAATGTTTAAAAAATGGGTTGCAGCTGTCAAAACGTTCGAATATTTTGTCCTTAAATCCTTTTATAGATTCTGAAGGCTTATTAAGAGTAGGAGGGCGCATAGATAATTCTGATTTTGAATATAACAAAAAACATCCCATAATATTGAATGGTAAACATAGACTTACCTTTTTATTAATGAGACATGAACACTATCGATTATTTCATGCAGGTCCACAGTTGTTATTGTCTTCAGTACGGGAAAGGTACTGGCCTATAGGTGGAAGGGTTTTAGCTCGTAGAGTTAGTAAACAATGTGTTGTCTGCGTTAGGTATCGTGGTAAGACAGTTCAGCCTATAATGGGCAATTTACCGTCGGCTAGAGTTCGTCCTGTTTTCCCTTTCTATTCAACTGGAACAGATTTTGCTGGACCCTTTCTTATTTCAAGTAAGAAGGGCAGAGGTAATAGAATAACAAAATGTTATCTTTGTTTATTTGTATGCCTAATTACTAGGGCGGTTCATTTAGAGGTGGTGAGTGATCTCAGCACGCAATCATTTATTTTATGTTTACGCAGATTCGTATCGAGAAGAGGTAAACCATACGAAATTTTCTGTGATAATGGTACCAACTTTGTGGGCGCACACAATGAAATGGGTAGGATGTTACGCTCCAGTCGTGAGTCGGTTATTGACTATGCAAGTACTGAGGGAATACTGTTTAGATTTAGTCCAGCATATTCGCCACATTACGGTGGTATATGGGAGGCAGGCGTAAAGGCAGCAAAATTCCATCTAAAAAGAATTGCAGGAAATGTTTCGTTAACGTTTGAGGAATTGTCAACATTGTTCACCCAAATAGAGGCAATCCTCAACTCTCGTCCCCTGTCCCCTCTGTCCTCTGATCCAACTGACCTCATTCCATTAACCCCCGGGCACTTCCTCATTGGGCAACCATTGATTGCGGCGCCTCCTTTTACAGAGGTTGGAGACTGGTCAAAAATGCGGCTCACCAGCAACTACCAACGCATCCAGAAGCTGCGCCTAGACTTCTGGGAAAGATGGCGGAAGGAGTTCCTTGCAGAGCTACAGCAGCGCACAAAATGGAAGAAAGAAGCGGAAGAACCCAAGGTCGGGGACATGGTGTTGGTAAAAGAGAAAAACCTTCCACCACAACAGTGGAGACTTGGGCGTATCACGCGATTGCACGTCGGGAAGGATAATGTTTGTCGAGTGCTAGATGTGTATACAACAAAGGGGACCATTAGACGCGCGATACATTACTTGGTGCGGTTGCCCAAGCAAGACATTGAAAGTCAGCCCTTTCAAGGGGCGGAGGATGTACACGCCAGTACATAGCTACTCTGCTACTCAGCTACTCTGTCGCGGGCCGCGGCAAACCGAGGTGTCTGCGGCTTCTATTGCTCTGCGGTCAGCGCCCCCGCACCGGCCCATTCGCCGCCAACGCATCTCCTGGAGTGCACGCACCACCGTCTCATTTCGTTCTCTCCTATATTATATAAAGTCGAGTCAAGTTGTAACTAATAATTATTGTAATACGAAGAAGGAATTATAATATTTAAAACAAGTACAGTGTTGTTACTCAAGATCCTGTACAGTGTTAGAATATTAGTTGGTTGGTTTGTTGATAAGTGTGAGGCAAGGGACGGTTAGTGATAGTAAGTTCTGATAGTTAATGTTAGTAGTAGTCCAGTAAGTGTTAGTAAGAGCCTCGTTTTGATTCGGTCACAGATACGTTGATTCCCTGAGGACTGAGATGGTTGCCTCTAAAAAAGTGTATAACATCTGACGGAAGTTTTTGAGTTACCCCAACTTATTTAAACATTAGTAATTAATTTTTGCCGTCATTGCGGCTACATTAACATCTTTTCTGTGAACATTTCAGTTATATAATTTTTTCCGTATTTTATAGATAGATAAATAGAGCCGAGTGACACAGACAGTAGTATAAATTGACCTTGAAACTTAACATCCAAAGATAGAATTTCTATTTTCAGCCGTGTGTTTCCTAAGCTGATTCCGAAACTCAATGATTGGAGTTTATTTTTAGCTCGCTCTGCATCCGCACGGTTCTTCCTTAGATACGAAATATGCTTGAGTTATTCACGAATCCTATTTACTTGGTTCATGAATTCTGTAGTTTCTGATTTTGTTCAGGAAACTTGGGCACAGAAAATACACTTTATATAACTAAATAAAAAAAAATACGGACTTCAAAGTCAACGTAACTCAAAAAACCACTCGCCTGGTGTTGCTCAATTTTATAAAAGTCCACAGGACTAGCACTACCTTTCGAACAAAAAAAATCGAAACACCCAGTCAAAAGTAATGAGGTAATGAATATAAATTAAATTCACGTTATAACTCAAAAACTGACCACTAGATGTCACTCATATGGGACCACACTGAGGAAACACATATAATTATAAGGAAAAAAACATTCAAACAAACTCAGAACCTCCTACTTTTTGAAGTCGGCTAATAAATAAAACACCTATGATCATACATCTGTTAAATACATAAAAGTTTGCTCCGGTTGCTATGGCCACTAGCAACTTTGAGTCGCTGAATAATATATGCCAAATTGCCGCTCCCCACTAAAAACAAATTTATTACGTGTGCACACAGGTTCAATTCAGCTTATAAGCAATATATTTAGGCATTTGAAATTTTGCCGTAAGTCTACAATGAACTTTAATCACAGGGGCGGTAAGCTGGCATTTGAGTGGGTTGTTATTACAACGAATTTGTTATCGAACGCAAACGGTGTAAAGGCTGCCTATAATATAAATGAAGAGAGATTATTCTGGGTGAAAGGTCAAATTTTTGTTCTCAGTCGTAGGTGTTTCTTGATATATTATTAATGTTGTTTTAACCACCCGCGACACAGCGAATCTTACTGCGGGGGTGTGTAAGCGTTTATTTATAATTAGTTAATTTTGTTTTAATTATGTTTAGATAATATTTATCTATATTTAGCAGTAAACCCGCCTTCGCTTCGGTTTGAGAAACCTATCTCTAAATACCCACGCTTGAAATTAGTTGGATATTTTTAAATTATGTAAAGTTTTTATTTATGATCCGAACGTACTAAACCTAAGTGGAGCTAAAGCGCGAGGCCGCACCACGGTTTTTTCCCGCGGCGGTAACCGCGTAACCGCGCAATTCGCATACATTATCAGAAACCGCAAGTGCGGCCGCTTGTATTGCTTTCCTTGAGTTACAAAATTTACGCGGTAATAAACCGCGGCGGTTTAGCCGTAGTGTGGCCTCGGCCATATTGTATTAGGTAGTGAAAACCGCACCAAAATCGATTAAGCCTTTTCTGAGATAAGAGTGTACAAAACCACAGACAAAGAAGCAAAAATTATAAAAAATTCTTGGATTCAATTGCGTTAATAAAGGCCTCGTTATTAAGTTGCGTAAATAAGTTCCTCGGTTCGATTCCCAGCGAGGCGGAAATTTAAATTATGAGTTTTTCTGTTCTCGGTCTTTTATGTCGGTGCGTCTATGTCTTGTGTCTTGTCCATGGCGCACACTACAATCAATCCTAGGGTTGAGCTATGAGAGTGTAGCGTTATTAAAGCGCAAAGGTTACTAACTGACTGACTGATCTATGACGCGATGATGTAGGCATCCGCGATGAATGGATTTTTCAAAATTCATCCCCTAACGGGTTGAAATAGGGAAGTGAAATTTAAACGAACTCCACGCGGGCGAAGCCGTGGGCGGAAGCTAGTTATTCATAATTATTGTTCTCCCCCACCAGATGATCGGCCTCTTCTTCGCCCCGAACGTCTCGCAGTCGAAGGGCGCGTGGGACATGAGCCCCGTGCTGGGCAGCTACAGCGCGGCCACCGAGAGCGCGGTGCAGGTCGCCCTGGGGGCCGTCTCGATCATGCTGTGCGCGATCAGCGTGCTGTTGTTGGTGGGGGCGTGCTGTGTAAGTAATATAGTTGTTCGCCCCGAACATCTCGCAGTCGAAGGGCGCGTGGGACATGAGCCCCGTGCTGGGCAGCTACAGCGCGGCCACCGAGAGCGCGGTGCAGGTCGCCCTGGGGGCCATCTCGATCATGCTGTGCGCGATCAGCGTGCTGTTGTTGGTGGGGGCGTGCTGTGTAAGTAATATAGTTGTTCGCCCCGAACGTGTCGCAGTCGAAGGGCGCGTGGGACATGAGCCCCGTGCTGGGCAGCTACAGCGCGGCCACCGAGAGCGCGGTGCAGGTCGCCCTGGGGGCCGTCTCGATCATGCTGTGTGCGATCAGCGTGCTGTTGTTGGTGGGGGCGTGCTGTGTAAGTAATATAGTTGTTCGTTCCCAACGTCTCGCAGTCGAAGGGCGCGTGGGACATGGGCCCCGTGCTGGGCAGCTACAGCGCGGCCACCGAGAGCGCGGTGCAGGTCGCCCTGGGGGCCGTCTCGATCATGCTGTGTGCGATCAGCGTGCTGTTGTTGGTGGGGACGTGCTGTGTAAGTAATATAGTTGTTCGTTCCCAACGTGTCGCAGTCGTAGGGCGCGTGGGACATGAGCCCCGTGCTGGGCAGCTACAGCGCGGCCACCGAGAGCGCGGTGCAGGTCGCCCTGGGGGCCGTCTCGATCATGCTGTGCGCGATCAGCGTGCTGTTGTTGGTGGGGGCGTGCTGTGTAAGTAAATTTTTTATTATTATTATTAAGGATTCGGAACGGGGACCAAGTATAGAATCGAAATTAAATCGTAATGACCAAGACATAAAGATCATGTGTTCGTTTTAGTTGGTCGGCTGGCGCGTCATTGTAAGACGCGTCTATTTTGATTCCGCTCTTTAAAATGGATATGACCTGAAATATACTAGGCTAAAATCGTATCTGATGGTACGTGAAGATATAGACTTGAGTGGTAAAGCACTTACTTAAGAGCTTATTCACTTTTGATTTTAAATGGGAACACCGACGCTGGCAATTTATTCCAGTCCTTTGCAGCACATCTATAACTAAAACAATGTTTTGTCCACAGAACATACCAATCCTAATCGAGGTGTATCAGTGGGGTGCATGCGCGTACGCTGTGACTGTGTCGCTCATGTTCTTGATCCTGGCTATGTTCTGCTTCTTCGTACCGCCTCACAGCTACCTCGCTGGCGGTCTCTTGATGTTGCTTGTGCTTTGCAATCTGTTATGTAAGTATCGACTTTATCGCCAGGCATAGCTGATTCATTTAAAGTATCGTCATAATTACAATCCGAACAATTCATTGAATTCATAGGCGACAGCCCCAACAACATATGGTAACCCGTATAGGGTTATGGTTATGTAGGTCGTTGTAGATTGAGAATTTTAAACGCCTTAAGTAAATTTTACCTACAAGCTAACTAAAAATTGAGCACTCGTATCATTTTTAATGGAGATTTGCAATTCTCTATCCTCGGCGACTGAAGTATATTATTACCCAAACCAAAATAAGATATTATAAATTGCTAAGTAAATTAAATGCAAAGCAATATTGGTGACTATAAATAGTTATTTTGTTTGCAGTGACTACGTATTTCATACTCGTGGTGAACAGTCTCCGAGTGTCACTCAAGTTTTTGTCACAAAATGAAGAGCTCACCGTATGATGAAGTGATCGTTCCATAGTGATGTGCCGAAGTGCGAGTACATTTACATTGGTACCTGAATATATTGTTGTACGAATTCATGTGTTTGAAACATAGTCTAATTGGTGGTAGACCCTAGAGTTCATTGGTACCTGAATATATATTGTGGTACAAATTCTCGTGTGTATACTTAGTATAATAGTTAGACCCTAGAGTTCGTATCGGATAATACCATCGCTAGAATATCGACAGAATTTATCGGAATATTAAATGGCCAAAAACTAATGTATTACCTGTGCTTACAGTTCAATTTAACTAGCAAAATTTACTTGTGACATTTTAAATAGTCCTTAATCACAGGGTCGCATCCAAAAAAGTGTAACCGGCTCCACCTTTCTGTCCGGCACCCAATTGCTGTTGAAGCAATTATTATGCCGATAGAAATGGCACAAATTAAAACGAGTGTCATTAAAACGATAAAATTAAAGTGTTCCGTCTGTGATTTTAAAATAATTATTACTTTTTAAAGTGGAATTCCCATCTGATTATGATTTACGGGAGAAAACTCCCATGCGAACGAAATACCGACCACAGCTACTTTTAAATAAGCGTTTAAATTTTCATCCAATATACTTAATCCTAGAGACAAGGAATAAGGTACAAATCGTTTTGATGTAAATCCAATGATCATTAGACGAAGGTCTAGGGATTAATTTCCCTTTGATTTGGCTGTTTATTGACTTTGATTCGAATATTTTAATTCTACTGTGAGATAAAATTAATGCGATGGTACGTAATACCTTCAAACGGTTTGGTGCGATTGTGAGCGAGTTAGTGGTTTCAATTTTACTTTCTAAGTGCAAAGTTTTTTCTCGGTAGGCCCTTCTCACACTACGCTATTTATTAGCTACGCGACTCCGACGCAATCCACAGTTCGCCAACACTGACACTGTTCACCGATAGGACACGCATCGTAGACTCATTGCCTCGTGTGCGGATCTTGGTACCTAAATATGCATATTATGTATCGGGCATACACTCACGAGCGACGCATGGACAAGATCCTAGGCGCTTGCAATTTGCTTGTGTGCGAACGACCTAACACTTTATTCCATATCATTAGGTGTTTACAATTTTAACCTTGAAAATACACATTTACTATAGACTAATGAATCTGTACTAAAAGAACAACGAGTAGCAAGATTAGCAGCAACTACTATGATGAGGTGTAGGGAACTTGCGGCGAGGTATGGCGAGGAGATGAAAGATGTGAATAAGGTCAGTCTTTTCCAAATATTTCTACTTTGTGACTATCAAAGAAATCTTAGAGAATTAATGAGTAATTAATAAAAAAAGGGAAGACGGTTTGATTTGGTCAATAATATCATTTAGTGTAATAGTTTGGTAGCTACATGACCTATCGTATTTATCGTATGAATAATAAAGCGTATAGGATACCCGCTATCAAACACACCATACCTTTCTAAATTATTTCGCTTCAAAGGTATTCGTAATTTGAGTGTTTATTTGTCAATTCGCTTGTAGAATATAAGATCGGTGTTCTACCAAAAGCTAATGTCTGATTTGACTTCTAAATTTTGTACGTGTATTAGAAATGAATGTCCACTTCATTAGATGAAGATAATCTGCACAACTCAGTAGTGGGCCATTAGTGGGTTGTAGCTAGCTATCTGCACAACTGAGAGATAATAATAATAATAACGCTACACACTCATAACCCCACCCTGGAATACCCTGTGCCGTGAGTGTCATATACAACACGCTAAACAAGGAAACACTCAGACCGAGAACGGAACTTTAAACTCATCATTCAAATGTCCGCCTCGCTGGGAATCGAATCCAGGACCCTCGGAACAGCGATCCTGCGTGTTAACCATTGCGGCATTCGGATCGTCTAATTGTTCTAAAGGGAAAGTCTGCCACTCGCATTTCGGTGTGATGGGTAAGCACACATTGTGTGAGGACACCTGAATTCAGCAGTGAGGCAATCATTGGTTGTGAAGTTGTGATGATGACGATGGTGGTGATGAACTTATTTAAACATGATTGGATATATAAATATAAAAAACATTTGCTTCTTGCGCATCTCTAATTATTATTTTTAACTGAATACAAATAACCGGCTAAGTGCGAGTCGGACTCCGTACCATACTGATGTATAAAAACGCCAAAAAAATCTGGTCTGTTGTATGAAAGCCTCACTTAAATATTCATTGTTTTATAGTAGCCACATATAACCCACTTCTTGGACTACTTGGTGACTAAACTATCGCTGAGGCGTCGAAAGTATGGACGCCCACTTAAATATCTATTTTATTCTGTTTTTTTTTTGTATTTGTTGTTGTAGCGGCAACAGAAATACATCCTCTGTGAAAATTTCAACTGTGTAACTATTACGGTTCATGAGATACAGCCTGGTGACAGACGGACGGACGGAAGGACGGACGGACGGACGGACGGACGGACAGCGAAGTCTCAGTAATAGGGTCCCGTTTTACCCTTTGGGTACGGAACCCTAAAAAGCAGGAGCAAACGCAAACGATCTTAACTTTTTTGCATCTAATGGGTAGTTTGTGAGTTATACTTAACGATTTTTATGTTTTTTTATATTCGAAAGCTGGTAATTGTCAATAGTCCCATCTAAACAGTTTAGTAAGTTTGTTTACTTAATCTGTGAGTTAGTAACAATTTCCGAGTTAATAATGAACTTTGGTTAAAGTTATTTAAAGTTATTAAATTGTCCTCGTTAAGAATTTAATCACTTTGAATGTCTTGCTAGCAGGTATTTGATTGTAGTACTTAAGATATGAAAATTTACCTAACTACCTACCTAGAAACATTTCAGTCGAGTTTTTTGAAAAGCGGAATCCAATCCGTTAATGGGTTTTACCCGTAGTTTATTACTGAAATAAATCCTTATCACATTGAATTTAATAGTTAAGTTGAAAATGTGCCGCAGGCTAATACACTTAGCTACATTTACCTAGATTTAATACCCGCTAATTAGTTAATTAGCAACAGACCTAGAAAAAGATCACAGCCCACCATGCTGTCCACGTGTGGATTGATAGACTTCACATACATTTAAAAAATTATGGATGAAATTAGCTTGTAAGCAACATTTATCAAAACATCCTAAATTCTCACCGTCAATCTACAATAAACCTTAATCACAGGGGCGGAAAGCTGGCACTTGTATGGGTTGCTATTTCAATGAATTCCTATCGTATAGTTAGATGGAGTTACTTTCGCATTTATAGTGTAGATGGCAACTCAAATTGAAATATCTGCCGAGTTTACAACAAATTAACGCGAACTCATAACTGGCTGCCCAAGGCAATATCCGTTTAGTAGAATTGAAAGGGTTAATAAAAGTTTTTAATTGCTCGGTTAGCGTCTTCGTTTTTTTAATATTAAAAGGATATTGCTGTGCTATGCCGAAACGTAATTAATGAAGTTTATTTAACAAAATTTCAAAGTTGCTTACGTTTTTCATGAATCAGTATAAACGTTTAATCTTTTAAGATTTTAACCCCAGTCTTAAGATTTGGGGTTATTGGGGCGTAAAGGTTTTCATTCATTGGGCGTAAACTGATTCCTGAGCGTGATGCAATCGGATGAATAATGGATGAAATGACAATTAATTTTCATCAGGCGATACTATGCGGAACTCCGTTATCAGACTAGTGAACGCCCCCGCTTCGCTTCGAGAAAATTGTGACTCCGCTCCTATTGGTTGTAGTGTGTGATGTTATAGCCGTAGCCGTAGCCGTCGCCGTAGTCTTAGCCGTAGTCGTAGCAGTAGCTGTAGTCGTAGACGTAGCCATAGCCGTAGCCGTAGTCGTAGACGTAGCCGTAGACGTAGCCACAGCCGTAGCCGTAGCTGTAGCCGTAGCCGTAGCTGTAGCCGTAGCCATAGCTTGTAGCCTTCCTCAAAAAGGAGTATTCAACACCAAAACGGTTTTTCAATTAGAACCAGTAGTTCCTGCGATGAGCACATTCAAATAAACAAAAAAGCTCTTCAGATTTATTTATTATTGGTATCTAACTGGACAATTACTAACATGCACGAAAAGTCCCTGTCCTTTCACTTAAGTAAACTTATCAACTAATATTCTAACAACATCTACTGAATGGACTAATCAATAAGCATCCCAGTCCCTAAATTGAGTCGTGTACTACAATGTCGGTCATTGTCATGGGCGGCAGCGGAAGGGTGGTTGGTAGCAAACTACCTGCTACCTTAATTCCATAAAAAAAACAATTCCTACACGAGGCAAATTAATTATTTATTTATAAATTAAAAGACTTACAAGTCTTATGTAAATAGATTGCATTCAATAACTGAATGAACATTTTATTTATAAGGAGAAAAGTAAGCAGAAGCAAACTTAAAAGAAAGTAAATTGAAGCAGACCTTGCTACAAATTGATTATTATTTATAGCAACAAATTGTCCGGAACATCCTACCGAGAACAGCATCTATTTTTAAAGGAATTCAATGAGATCTTACAGTTTATTTGATAATAGAAAATTCCACAGATACATTTGTTTTGACTTCAAAAAGAGTTTCAGTCGTATTGTTGACCGAATTCAAAAAAGGAGGAGGTCCTCTATTCGTGTGTATTTTTAATGTTTGTTATTCTTAAACTTTACATCGGAAGAACCGATTTTGTTAATTCTGTTTATTCACTTGTCGTGTGGTCCCATCTGAGTGACAGCTGATGGTAGTTTTTGTGTTATCTCTATTTGTCCAGGTTGAAGTCGATTTTATTTGCAAAAAAAAATCATTCGTATTTCAAAAACACCACACGACAACTTAACCATTACAAGGCAAGACCTAAATCGGAACTAGGGTATTTGCTACAGTCACCAGATGATATTAGAAAGTTAGTACTTAACTCAAAAGGTTCGACGACTGGAGCAGATGCTGCTAGTTAGTTTTTTGGACGGCTATACTAATTTTAATAGGACTTTTATTGGAAGATATGCAATTTTAGGGTAAATAGGGTACTTTTTATTCAGTAATGACTACAGGAACACTCGCGTGAACAAAGATGCGGGCACAGCTAGTTATAATAATGAAATCATAGCTGCAGCTTCTCTAGGAAAGTCGAAGCGTAGATATTATATGTGTAGGTGTTATTCTATTTATGTAAGGGATATAACTTTGTAGTAGGAGTGTATGTAGTTATGTAGGAGTTTATCGACGAAAAGATATTTAACCCAATATCTACACAAAGTTGATATTTTCATCTTGTATTGTAATACAGTTTATTTAGAATAGTTGTTATGGATATGAAGGTACGATTTAATTATTAACTTGACAATTAACATTCATAATGAATATCTAAGTAAGATGATAAAATTATTCAAATTGTATGCCTATATGTTTGAGTATCTTCATAATAGTGTTACAAATATTACCGATTCAACATACATAAAAAATAACGAGCTGAAATAAACTACGCAGTGTTTACTACAGCGTAGTTAAGTAGTAACACGTCCGGTTGAAGTAGTATCTACAGAGCAATTACGACGCTCTCGGAAACGGCAACTATACTCTGAAGAATTGATCACGGATGCTTTCAAACTAGATGTGGTTATGTACTAAATTTACCTATAGGTCAATTTGTCTTTTAGGATCTTGTGATACGGAGCCAAAAATGTGACAATATCTGCAAAGGCGCCGAAGCTGCATAGACACCTGTGTGCAATACCATTTTGCACCCTCTCCCTCCACCCCTAGTCGTCACTTCATCCATAAAGCTATTATCGGTTACTTTTGTTGAATTAATATCTTGTGATCCGTGGTCCATTTACTACCGCCGAGTTTGCTGCCTGCGTGTACTGCAACGCCTTGAAAACCCGCTTATGGCAGTTCTGACTTTAATTCAACCCTTATTATTATTAGTATTTTTTTCATTTTAATTTGGCTTAGGTATTTTTTGAATTAGAAAGATATTGTAGTAGCTGTACTCTATAAATAATTTATAGCATCTGCTAAAAAAGACGTCCAGAACTATGAAAAATATGGCGACGACATTCAAAGTAACAGGAACAGTTCTAGCATCTCAATATCGACAAAACATAAACTCAATAGACAACTAGTGAAGACCTCTTAAAGTTTATTTATTTCGCTCGAATACAACCCCAATTGTGAGATATTTTGATGAAAGTATAGTCCTACAAGGATCTTTTGGCGTGTGGGTGACAGAGACTGCGCCTTACAGTTTGCCTTACCTGTAAGGCGCTGTCTTTGTCACCCACGCGCCAAAAGATGCTTGTAGGACTATATGTACTTCAATACTGACTCGGTTCGTCGTAGCGTGCTTGTATCGTGCGTGTTAAAACATAGCGTGGTTTTTGTCCGTAAAACCGGGTAATAGCAAGCTATTGTTGTGATTACATGTAGGTAATTATTGACTTCGAGCCATGAATGGCCACTACACGGGTCTCTACGTTACTCCGTTCACAGTTTTCGCAGTCTGTTTACAGAATCAAAATTGGTTTATTTACTTATTTATTCTTACAAAAGTAATGAAACAAAAGGCGGACTTAATGCTAAAAGCATTCTCTACCAGTCAACCTTAGGGCAGTGGGAGAACGAAGAGGCGGTAGCAATAAAGAGAGTTAGAAAAAAGAGAGGTTTATTCTAGAATTTGGGTACATTCAGGTCGTTTGCGTTCAAAATGCGTTCGATATGGAGTTCGTTTTAATGACAACCCACACAAATACCCAGTTTTCCGCCACTATGTTTGAGGTTCATTGTGAATTTAAAATGCCTTGAGTAAATTTTGCTTACAAAATAAATTGAACCGTGAGCACACTTAATAAATTTGTTTTTTGCGAGTGATAATTCCGTATTCTAGGCGACATAAGTAGTGTTTGGCAGAAGAATTTCCGTGCCCAGATGTAATCGTAATCTTAAACCATGATTACATTTGAACACACATAGACACACACACGAATGCACACGTAGAGCAGCGATTCGGGAAGAATGGCGGCGAATTGTTAGGCGTGCCACAAATACCGAATGACCACGACCACTCTGCCAAGAGTGCAACGACTTAGGAAGGCACACACATCTGTAATCAATCATCATGATTATTGATTATATTTGAAGCCAATATACTAAGTATATTTCTGACGTCAACAACACTTGCGCATTCTTTTACAATTCAATAACACAGATTTACTCTGACAAGGAAAGGGTTAAGGATTAGGGTGACAAATTGTGTGTAGCGCGGGCGAAGGTTACCAAAATCAAGCATGTTCAGTGAATTCACTGAAGCGGAAAGTTCAACATATATAACGCTGAAAGCCTACTTACCCATTTTCAGGACGTTTAGATACTTTCCGTTATTTTTAGGGCATATAAATCACGTTTTATCCACATACTTACTCGTATTTCAACCTTTTGACATTTACTGTCTTAAGTAATAATCGTGGTGTAAAGGTACTCCGAGTTTAAATATTGTGTTTGTCTTTTTCTCACCTTTGACTTTTAGAATCACATGACAGGAGAAAAAATTAAACCTAGCGTAACTTGCCTAATTATATATAAATGAATGAGAAAACCAAGTTTTGCAATATACGAGTACATATTATCGATTAGGATGTAGGACAGGAGAAGTAATTTAAGTAAAGGTTAGATGAGGTAGGTATAAGGTGCGATGAGATAATTTAGCCCCTTCGCAAACGGTCTCTAACATTACAGTAGCGTAATCCACGCGTATGACGAGAACTCTACGAGCATTTATAAACATTGTCGAACAAGTCCGTAAACGAATCGTAATCGTAAGGACGTTTACGATTCGCTTACGATATGACGCCGTTTGCGAAAGTGCTTAGGCGTCTTCCATATTATGTTAGGTACTGGTCAGCGAATAGGCCACGTTCAAGAATAGATAGATGATTAAAAAACATGTTTTTTTAACGACTAAATGCATAAAACAACCAGCAAGTTTGAGAGTGTAGTCTCTTCACGTTATCAAATGTGTGGCTTGTGACATTTGTATCTAATGGTTTGGTATCTAATGGTCCTTCGAGCCGTTCCTAATCAATCATATAAATCGTAATTGCTTGACTGAGTTCGGACTTTGGATGTTGTTGTTAGTTTGATGAATGATAATAACTTTCTTACTTGTAGAACTCATCAATCATTATAATCGTCATCTCAACCCTGGCTCATCATGGAGTTGAGATTCTTGCTCCATGCACGAGATAACTCAAAAATTACTTTTAATTAATTCAGATATCGCTCATCTATAAAAACAACACGCGACAGGCACCAAATTTTTTTCCTATAGTTACATAAGAATTAAAAGAATACCCAAAAACACAGTCGAATTAAAAACTTTCTCCTTTTTTGTAGTCGTTTAAAAATCTGGTATGAGATCCAAAAATAACAAGCTCTATTAACCCTCAATGAAGTAAAATTGAAGTAGATTTTCTTAATATAGACCTTACAGGTGTCTAAAATCCTTTCTACGTTATACACCTAAATTATAATGTAGGTCTCTAATTATAGAAACCTCATCCCTAGACGTCTTGTCTAAATCAGTTTCGTGTACGGCCATAACGATCCCAACCAAGTCATTAGTAGATAGTGTGGCCAGCTGCCCCGATTTACCCCTGATATGGAGAATTCCCGATTTCTAACTGAAATTAATAATTAGCAGATACTTTCATCAATTATAATCCATATTAGTACCTTTACTATCGACTCGATATAGGTAACCTGCCAGTATTTACCTGTCTGATTTTTGCGTTAATCTGTTTTAAATTTTATTTAATTCGTTTTACTTTTATTCGTATTAAAGTTTAATGACATTTAATAATTTGTACAATCTAATAGGTATATTAAATGTGTTTTATTTTGCTAATTATTGTGCACATAAATATATCATGTTCACGGTAAAAATAATTTGATTTGAATTTATAGCTATTCCGATCCGAAAACCACGATTATTTTAACCTTGCGCCCCGATATTCGCCCACTTCACCTGGCAGCACTATAATAGCGCAGTATACGTAAGGTACAACAATTTCATATTTATCCCACCTGGAACGAATCGGCGTGTCCCTCGCCAGTGGGCCGACTAATACGATTATAAGGGTATTTGCTTCCAATCTATTGTTATACGTGAGAGCGAGATTGCGATTCCAAATGGAGGGTAGGACAGTTCTCTAACTAACTACGTACATATCATAATAATTAATTCAGGACGAATCATCAAATTGGTTTGAAGGGTCCAATTTATGGTACGGTCGGCCAAAGAATTGGTTTACCACCCTAAGGTTGAATACCGTTTGCAGATTCATAGGTGATAAAGGTTAGTTTCGCTTGCAGATCGATCTGACAACTTTTATTGCCATCTTTATCCGATTATAAATACGTGACATTTGTTTTGTTTTTAGTATAAATGGTTTAAACTTGATAGAACCATTGACGTCGGAAAATCAACAAAATCAAAAAGGACATTAAAACTGTGGGGGTTCCCCATACTTAGAACTGAAACCAATTTTTTTTCATACGTGTGGGATATTTATGAATTGGTCGTCAAAAATAATATTGAGGTTCCTAACATCATTTTTTTCTGAACTGAATACTTAGCGCGAGAGGCACTCCCAAAATGGTAAAATATGTGCCCTCCCCCCCTGTAACTTCTGAAATAAGAGCATGATAAAACTAAAAAAAATATATATGCATTGCCATGTAAACTTTCATCGAAAATTGGTTTGAATGAGATCTAGTTAGTAGTTATTTTAATACGTCATAAATCGTAAATCGCAATTTACCCTGCATTCAATCTACTCGAATTTTTTTTTACTTGCTGCTACAGAACCCTTCATGGGCGAGTCCGACTCGCACTTAGCCAATTTTTATTATATTACTTGCACTTATTTGACTAAATGTCAATTGTCAATTTTCTTTTTAAAAAGAATTATTTTGTCAATTGAAATAGTTTTTATGCTTTTGTTCAGAATATTTAAATCTTCTTTGCACAAATTAATGCATTATCCGTTTCTAATAAAGATTGAAATCTCTTGCACCTTTAATGTGACCTATGATGTATGTATTCTTAACAATTAGGTTTACGTCATTATTATGCGTCTCTTTCAGTGATATTTCCTATGAACTTTGATGTAATTTTAGATGACTAGGAAACAAAATGAAAACTGGTACACCACTTTCTTGGCCCACTGTACACAATATTTGGGCATTTGTGGTCACACTAGCATTGGAGGGTTGGCTACATACTTTTAATAAAAAATTATCGCAATCCATAACGTCCCACAGCTGGGCATGGATGTCTGCGGCAAAGTATGAGTGGTATAGGCCATAATCCACCACGTTGGTCAAGTGCAGTGGGTGGATCTCACTCACCTTTGAGAACTTTATGAAACAAGTGGTAAATAAATTTTAATGCGCGAATATTTTATTAATGAGTAATATATTAATGAGTAGGTAATGTGGGCGGCAGTGTTTGAACCCAGGACCCCGGTCAGGGAGTCCAACGTTATGTACGTTATCACTGCTTATTAGTAATAATTATTTCAAAAAAAGGACTTCCACATCGATAAGGTGAGATACTCAAAAAAGATCGTGTAATGTCGCTCAAAATTAAATAGGTCCAAATGACAAGCACCAGCTTTGGAATAAAAAATTATCAAAACCGATTCACCTAGTAAAAAGTTATGAGGTAACATATCTACTTATTTGCTGAATCTATGAGTAGCACACATTAAAAAATACAGTCGAATTAAGTGCCTCCTTTTTTGAACCACTTTTGCACATTTACAATATGGTTTCAATCACTACTACAATTTTCTTAATATCCTATGTACATACATAGGTATCCAGTATCCACTAAAATCCGTTTGTCTTAATCGACGCGTAAATACGCTTTAAGTTTATAACTTATACGTATAAATAATATTATATCGCACGTGCATGTATATCATAAAACCTATACATACATATACGGTAACGGTAACGTAATTTAATATCGGTGTTACGGGTAGGTGAGAGCGCGCACGTACGAACATGTATCGGGTAAGATGTTTGCCTACTTCGGATTGTCTCTTTACTCAATCCACTTAGACAAATACACGCTCCGGGAATTCATTATACCCATAGTTTTATTTCATATTTAATTTGAATTTTGTGCGCGACTTATCTATATTTCATTCGCGTTCGATACGGAATTCGTTTTAATGACTACCCATACCAATGCTAGCTTTCCGCTTCTGTAATTAAGGGCACTAACCCTTAATCACAGGAGCGTTCTATATATGGATATGGAATTCGCATTAAAAGCAAAGCACACAAATGGTTTCCGGCTCTGCGATTAAGGTTCACTGTAGATTGACGTCGACAACTTAAAATACCATAAATAAATTTTGCTGACAAGCTAAATTGACCTATGAGCATTCTTAATAACTGTGTTTCATTTAGAAATACTTAGGTATATTAAATTATTATGTAAATATCTTATGTAAGGTATCTATATTAGATATTCTTATGTTAGGGTTCCGTTTGCAAAGTATTGCAAATAGATGAAAAATTATTAATATGCTTCCGCTGCCTCTCTGTCACTGATCTATCTACTTGTACGAAAATATGTAAGCAACTGATATTTTCACAAAATTCGTGTAATTATGGTCGTTATTACAACAAATAATGAAAAAGTAAAACAAGTTAGTCCCTCACGCACGGGTGAAACATAAACACATAAACTAGGGTTAACCGTGAAAAAATAACACTCTATCTTCATAATGACGAAATACATAACTTAGAGTTAATATACGGAACTTTACTGCGAATCCGACACGCACTTGACCGGTTTTCTTTCTATAATTAGGCTTGCTACGTTTCTGAATTGAAACGAAGCTTTTGAATTTCAGTGTACCTTACCCACAAAAAGGAACGATGTTCTTTTTAAGTGGTTGTTAGTGAAGTTTCGCCCAGTTTTCAGACGCCTTATTTTTCACCAAATTAAAAAAAAGAGTACCTACTTAATTCGACTGTATTTTTTGTATGTTAATTCATAACTTTTCCTGCGTGTACTAATTTTGAAGATTCTTTTTGTATTCGAAAGCTCTCACTTGTGGTCTTGGTGTGGTCCACTTTAAATTTGAACGAGATACGACGACAACGTTTTGAGTTATCCTTAAAAAGGCCTATTTAAGTTGACTTCGACTATGAAATACTATTTTACAACTATTTTTATTATTTTTATTATTTTATACATATTATTATAATATACAGTTATTACTTATCGATGTTTAACACGTTCGCTGCGTTACGAGATCTATCAGATCTCTTACAGGTTTTCGGAACTGTGCGTCGACTAAAATCGTGTTCTTTCACTCCGTGCGGGTGGCTCTAACTTGTAAAGTTCTTTAAGTATGAGAAAGACAAATATACATATTTGCTTCCTACTTAATGGTGAATTCCAGGACATAAAAAAAAGAATAAGAGATGGTTTAGGTCCCTAACGCACAGTATTATAATTATTTTAATTCCTTGCGTTAGGAGACATGTCGATACTCGTAGAATCGTAAGCCTCGTAGACGCAAGAGAGGGAAGGTGGGCGGCGCTGGGCGCTGCGTGACTCGATTTAGTGTTGTCCTAGTATCGATGTGAGCATAGAGAGAGATAGAGAAAAATTATATTGTCTTTCGCCATAGAAAATACCTACAGTAGCCCAATCACTGAATTTACAATTCTTGTTTTTATTTATGTACCTACACTTAAATATTCGATTAAATTCGTCGTTGATATTTTTATGTAATTTATTATAAAGATTAATAGGATCATTATGTTCAATAGTAGCCGTTTTAGTCATTTTAGAGTAAATGTTATCTTTAAAAATTGACAATTTATGTTTTGTTATAGGCCTACATTTAATTAAATGTTTTTTGTTTGCGACCATAGTTTATAAATAAACTTTAATAAAACTTTTTCAATCGACAACTGAGATATTATTTTATTCCCATCACTATTTACTACACATATTGAACTATCTTCGGTTGCGGTACGAGATACAATCGATACCTAATTTTATTTTATTATTTGTAGTTTATTCGTATGTCATAACTGCGTCCGCAGCTAGCAAAATATACAGCAATAGGTTATTTTTGACCCATAAAAATTTCAAAAATATATCATTGGTTTTTTGGAAGATATAAATTATTTTCAAAACTGTATTTTTAGGAGACTGATTAGGTCTCTAACGCACCACAGGCCAGGTTAGTTAGGAGATCTTTTAGGTCTCCAAAGCTACTAGCGGAAAGTTCTTTGAAAATGAAGACGCAGCGAACGTGTTAAGTTGAGGTTTCCTTTGTTTATGTTATGAAACTACATGACTGTTACTAATGAAAAGTTTTTAACGAAAAGTAGTAGTAGTAGTAAGAATTTCACATGGCTAGTAGTACCTACTAAACCATAGAATAAAATGTAGTCATCTATATAAATTACTTGATAGTTGTATTCGCTAACTTAACGATGTTTCTAATATTCATCATAATAACGTCGTGTCAACAATGTTCAAACAATAAAACGAAAAATTCTATTCACCTTCACAACCTGTAAATAACGGATAAAGAATATAAAACCAAAGAACTGCGAAATTACTTACCTCTCATCTGTCGAAATCTGGCAAGTTCCTCTAATAAGGTAACAACATAGAAATAAAACGAAATGAAAGAAAATCCTGCTTGCTCTTAACAGGCGATGTAGTATTCAAATTTATTAAGGTCAAAATAAGATTACTTTTGCCTTTACGTGACTGAATTCAACCCATTAAATGCCTACTATTGTGCAGGAATTTTTCCTTAAACTTGAGGTGACCTAGGGCATACTCAAACACTGCTCCAATGCGAATTGATAAATTGATTACCTACAGGCCAATGAGTTTTTATGCCGTGCATAGGCCTCCGACGTAGCCTAACTACTGCTATGTAATGATTACAACCCAGAACAAAAACTTTACGTGTGTAAAAGAAGGGAAATAAAACGACTATTTTTACTTTAGGATTTCATAATTTTCTGCTCAATGACAATACATCGAATAGAATACCAAATCAAATTCCGTCAACGTCATATCTTTCTTTTTAAATAACATCAGTTCATGCAAAAAGTATTGCTAATGGCTACAGATAAGGCTAAGATTATGGCTTTGGTTTATACTGACACCTTCCGCTCCACCGTCTGGCTGTGACGGCTGCCTGGCTGTGGCTGGAGGGAATCATCAATATGGCGGGCGGTGGCTTTGGCTTTGACTAAGGCCAGGTTCTACAACTTAAAAAGGCGGTCGGTGACGCGTTGGCAGGCAGCTCCTTTAGGCACAATTCAGCTGGCGATGCATCAGCTTACGTCACGTCCGTTACACGGGTCTTCCGTAGCACGGAATCGCTGTAGGTAGTTCATATTAAATGCTTACCATAAACACAATGTTTAAACTGTGTTTGATTGTACTTATTTGTGTATGTGGTAACTCAGACCAATAAACTATAGACTGAACGCCAGCAACAAAAGAGTTTTGAGACTTTTGCCGGCTTCACTCTTTTGTTAACGGCGCATTGTCTATAGTTTATTGGTCTGAGTGTGGTAATATGTGTGTAGTATGCTTGTGTGAGTAATTGTGCCTATGGGAAGGATTTAAGAAAATATTGCTAAAGGCACAACTACATAACTGTGCTGTCTACCTAGTTGGTCCATTAGGAAGTCGCGGAAATTTTGCTAGTAGCTACCTGCTGTTGATTAATTCGGTCGTTCTCTTAGGACCGATTCACTTCACACATGAGGCTTGCTTTCATGCTTCATGAATTTTTATTATTTATATTTGTCATCGCTTAATCCACAAATGTGCCATGCTACACTTAGATCTTCTTCCACAATCTGAAGGGTAAATATTGTGGAATTCAGAATCTCCCCCTTTTTTAGTCTGTTAAAACCGAAAATTATTTATTTGAAATTTTCAGTTTGGTACTTACGTGATATAACCGCTGTACAAGTACAATTGTACCCAGTCGTATGTCAAACAACCGAAGCAAACAGAACCAGTACCTAGTACTTAACCCTTGTCAACGATAAATTCGTATTAAGGAACCAATGTCAATGTTAGATACACTATCTTTGCGGTACCTTGTAAATACAGGCTGACATGTGTATTTGGGTTTTGGATTCAACTGATTGTGGATTTAGTAAAGTGATAAGTTGTTTGAGCATTGAAAACGTAAATAAATTATTGATTTGAAAAGCTAAAAGCACCTGATATAAAGCTAACTGAAGTATAAGGCCGTTCTCACACAACGCTATTTGCAAGCACCTAGGATCTTGTCCATGTGTCCATCGTGAGTCGAGCGATGCTCTATAAGGCACTTCTCACACTACGCTATTTATTAGCTACGCGACTGCAACGCAATCTAAAATTCGCTGTATCTGACACTTCTCACTGACAGGAGACGCATCGTAGACGCGTCGCTTTCATACATTGACAAGATCCGAGTCGCTTGCAAATAGCGTTGTGTGAGAAGTGCCTAACACAACGCTATTTATGAGCTATGCGACTGCAACTCAATCCAAAATTCGTATGTATCTGACCCTTTTCACAGACACTGACTGACGCGTCTACGATGCAACTGTCAGTCTGTCAGTGAACAGTGTCAGTGTCGGCGAACTGTGGATTGCGTCGGAGTTGCGTAGCTAATAAATAGCGTAGTGTGAGAAGGGCAATAAATGCAAATCATTAAATGCAGTCACTGTGTTAACAGGGATTTCCCTTATCTGGAGACGTCCTATCCCTTTCTCTTCATTAACTCATCCCCCTTCCTTCTACATCCAATATCTATCCCCATTACATTCCCATCACATACGCGTCACAATCGGTTGATAAATAAAAAAAGTTATGTCAGTTCAAAGAAACACGCCTAAAAATTTCTGAATTTGGTCACTTATTGACTGGTTTCCCGAAGCAAAGGTGAGTTTACCAGCCAGTAATAAGTTCAAGGCAAGGAGGACTGGCTGACCTTCTAAATTCACACCGCATTCAAAAGCCCTTTTTTATACCAATATGCTACCCTTATAATCCGTGTATTGGTACCTACAAGGAAAAATACTTAAAGCCTCGAGATTATTCAAAATAACTACCGTTTGTAGACGCTTGTGGGTTGATAGTTTTAGGAGTGATTTTTTACCGACAATATGACAAACAACAAAAGTAGATAAGTGGTTATTGTTGCCCAAAGGCATTAATTTAATGATATTAATAAAACGCTTTTTGACATTTTTTGTTAAAACAGTAAACATCTCCTTGGCGTGCCACTTAGATATTTAAAAATACCTATAAACCTATAAATAACACAAGTACCTGAAATGTTTCAGCCTTTTCTTTAAATTGTGAAAACAAAACTAATCAGTGTTACCGCAAGCTTAATCGACTCAAACTGCTAATTGGAATAAAAACAAAATCTCATTTTATGACAAAAATACGCTCTTTTTAATTACATCGAAACTCTGTAATACCCATATCAGTTTCCATACTTCTTAAATTTGACGTAACCTAGTAACCGATCAATAGTAATAAGGCAGGTGTACCACCGCCGACAAGTCGGCGAGTGAATCCCAGCTAGTTACTCGTTTAAGACTCGTATATAGGCATTGTTTATCGAACGCGAACGCAGTCTAGGGTATAATGTAGGTACAGTACCCAAAATATATATTTGTGTATTATGTATAAATAAATATAAATTAAAGTTATACGTATAAACAAAATATTTACTTTACAAAAGAGATACATTATGTCAACGAGTACTCGCTGACTATTTACACCGGCGGCGAGTACCTACTCGCTCGCATATGCATCTCATTTGTTTACACGGAATGTCATATTTAAGTCCGTTTCTTACAGAAAATAGCCCATAGCTACTTGCTGCTCGCCGGCGATCGGACACCAGCCCAATTTTATTGTGAGAGTATCTCCGCTCGTCCCATTATTCGGGTCACGGATACAATAGTTGGATAGATCGTTCAAACTTTTATACTGGAACGATTGTTTGATCTTTTGACATAATTGGTCCGTTCCAATTGGGTCGTTCTATTAATATCAGAGCAGCAACAATAGACAAGTGGTTCGATGGTTGGACTACAGAACGCGAGTTACTAGGTTTAAGTCAAGCACGCACCCTATCACCTATTCCGGTGATGGAAAACATCGTTTACATCGTTTAAAGATCTGCACACTTTTGAGTTCTTCAAGATTTTCTTCAATCTCTTATGTATATAATCCTAGTAATATTATAAATGCGAAAGTTTGTAAGGATGTATGTGAGTGAGTGAGGGTGTGTGGGTTTGTTACTCTTTCACGCAAAAACTATTGAATGGATTTTCATGAAACTTTGCAATAATATAGCTTAGATATCGGAATAACATAATTCGTGAAAATTTATAGAGATTTTTGAAGGGACTGGTTTCCAGAAGCGAAGCGAGGGCGGATTTACTAGTTATTTATAATTTCAAACAATGTAAATAAATCACTAATTCAAGGTATTTGAAGTCCGACAATCCACACTTGGCTACCGTAAGGCTGCCTGTCCACCGGAGCGGAGCGAGGCAGTGGAGCGGAGAAACGGAGAAATATTAACCAATAGCTCGCACGCAATCCCTGTCCACTGGTTGGTTTATCGGTTGATTTTCTCCGTTTCTCAGCTCCTCTGCCTCGCTCCGCTCCGGTGGACAGGCAGCCTAATAGTCTATGGTCATATATGCCTTCATATTAAAAATGGAGAGCAGCGGTAGAGTTACGATGCGTTTCGATGAAGAAAAACGAAGCGTTCCTTACCATTATGTATAAAACGCCAAAAAAATCTGGTCTGTTGTATGAAAGCCTCACTTAAATATTTAATTGTTTTATTGTAGCCACATATTTGCCACGACGCCATCTCTTGAACCGAAAGGTAACTAAACTATCGCTGAGGCATCGAAAGTATGGGCGCCCACTTAAATATTTATTTTATTCTGTTTTTTATTATTTGTTATTGTAGCGGCAACAGAAATACATCATCTGTGAAAATTTCAACTGTGTAACTATTACGGTTAATGAGATACTGCCTGGTGACAGACGGACAGACAGACGGACGGACAGCGAAGTCTCAGTAATAGGGTCCCGTTTTACCCTTTGGGTACGGAACCCTAAAAAACAATTAAGGTATTGATGGTAATCAGTCTAGATTTCTAGAATAAAAAGATGGCACAGGCCTTGAAATATGTATTCGTACGACAGCTGTTGCTTATTTGTTTCGCATCAAAACTAAATATTTATATCACTACAATGCTTGCGGTAAGTGTAGGGTTACCAGATATTCCAGTGTGGATGGATATGTAGTGTTCCATTTTGTTCGGGCATGCTCAGATTTTTAGAAGGACTATTATGTTGTCCGAAAATATCACGAATTTTACGAAATGTATCAATCAGAACCACCATTTTCCTAGTGGATTTTTATTATTTTAATGGGAATTTTGAAATTGAATCAATGCTGTACCGTCAGTGAAAAACAGTATAAGTCTAAAATATGAAATGTTGGGAAATTCAAAAAGAAGTTTTAAAATTTTTGAAAAATTATTACTTCGTCAGTATTTCATGTAGAGTGTTGAATGAAAGCTCAATAGTTAGTGTTTATCAAACAGTTTTTCAATATTTAATTATTTTTTATCCATCTTGGTTTTTGAAATTTGAAATTAAAAAAAAATGCGAGTTGTATCACTAGACACGAATTTTACTTTTGTGTTTAATGATGTAAATTGATTTGTATCAATTTACACGTGGCTTCTATATGGAGATTAAGAATACAAGTCGCGAATAAAAACGATTTTTTGAACAATTAAAAGACACAATCAAAATTATGTAAAACAAATTTTGTAAAAAATTATGCCATACAAAGGATGTTTACATAATTTTTTAGATAACAGAGACTTTTTTAAAGTTATATTGGTTTACACCAAAATATTTATGTATTTTTCTGTGTAAAATGTGCAGATTGGCAACAAAAACTGAAAATTTTTAATTATCAAACAAAAATGAACTCCCCGTCTCAAAGAGTAGTACATAAAGTGAGTCATGCTCATGCCTACAAAATAAAAAGTGAGCCTTTTTTCTTTCGCATAGTAGGTATACTATAGTATACTAGGTTTCGTATAGTAGGTACACTATCATGAGACCTGTCGTAATGTATCATGGATCAGAAAGTTGGGCTGCAAAGAGGACGGATGAGGGACGATTGCATGTGGCGGAGATGAGAATGTTAAGGTGGATGTGTGGAGTGACGCGAATAGTAAGAAATTAATATATTAGAGGAAGTCTGAGAGTAGCACTAATAACCGAAAAGTTGAAAGGGAACAGAATGTCGTGGTATGGGGCATGTCACGAAGCGAATGGATACTTATGTGACGAGAAGAGAGATGGATATGAATGTACATGGACGGAGGGGACGAGAAAGATCAAAAAAAAGATGGATCGATTGTGTGAAAGAAGATGGAAAACAAGAGAGTTAGGGCTTGTTTCACCACTTCCTGATAAAGTCCCTAATAGTTAATTGGGAACTTATTTTCCATATAAATTACAACTTTCGTTCCACTAGTTTCGGATAGAACTATCTGGCAGATTAACTGTCGGATAAGTTATCAGCGCTTCAAATGACTGATAAAGACGTTATTTGGCAGATATCACTGGCGTTTAGTTTCTCTGAATGGATCGATATTCAAAAATGAAGCAAAGGTTACAAATCTTACATATTTCGATTTACATGGTCAAAATATACTTGCAAATATATAAAAAGAGTTAACTTGAATTATTTTTAACTAAAAGTATTTGATTACTTAAGTTTTTATAATTTTTCTCAAGTGACGAAAGTTTACGTAGTAGTAACGAAAGGCAATGTGGTGGATAGTGGTAACTGCCATATAACTATCTCACACTTTATCAGGAAGTGGTGAAACAAGTTCTTAATGTCTAGATGACGACTGATAAGGCAGAGTAAAAGAAAAGAACATGTTGCGCCGACCAAAAATAAAATAGGCATAATGAGCACGAGAAAGAAGAAATCAAATTAGCCTTTATAAGAGCAGTAGGATATAGCAAAACGAAATCACTCTTAATAGTCACTACTCATTATATTATTATGTAACAGACTATATAATAATCTTCATTAAACTAATACAAGTAGGTAGAGTTGTATTAGTTTACACAATCTTAATAGTCACAAACTAAGTAATAATCTACAGACTTAAAACTAATACAAGTACAGTTGTATTAGTTAACACAAACTTAATTGTTAAACTAATTTTGTGAATTAAAATAAAACATAATTTATATCAGTTTACACGTTTATAAGGTAGCGAAGAAATATTTTATAATAATATAAGTAAAGTTATATGGATAAACACGAAAAAACTCTTACTTATACCACTATCCACAAAAAATATCTCCGTTTCTATTTGGCGTAGGACTAATCTGAATATACAGAACGGTAGGTAATTTTTTTTGTAATTTTATTACGTAAAAAAATAAAAAATCGTATAAGTCGAGTTATACTACTTTTCACTGACGGTACAGAATGAATCCAATTTCACTCAAAATTCACAACAATTGCTAATGCATCAAACAATTTATAACAATTGTTGTTGTTGTTGTTCAATAACAATTGCCAATGCATCTACTAAGAATACGTCGAAAAACTAAATGTCAAAACTATTATGGTGTCGGTGTTTGTTGCAATTGAAAAACCAAGTTCTTCTTGTTGAAATAAATACAGATACAGATGTAGATAGCGGAGGATTATTTTAGTGTTTTATTTTTTGCTCTCTTGGTATAGAAGTGTACCAATTAACTTGTAATTTATAATTCAAACATGGTTAATTTGAAAAGAAAAATAGCAATGTTTTAAAATTTGTTAAATTAAATTTATGTGATTTCTTTATTCGGATTCAGTAATAAGTTTGTCTGGTCCATTTCAATATCCGGGCTTTTTTTAAGAAATGGTTACCCTAGGTTAGCAGGAGTCTCAGCTGTTAGGTGTGATTCTAAATCACCAAATAATAATACTTTAGCAATACGTATTTCTCCACTTAGATATTAATAACGCGGATAAAAAGACGAATAGGGGATATAAAATCAATGTGCCTAAAATATTGTTTTCGTAAATAGTTAACGCTGAATAACATCGACTCAAATCTTTGCTGTGCATGAAGAGGATAGATACAATATCATTGTAATTACTTTTTTGAACTTTAAAATTAAAAATTTGAGCGAAAACTGACGGTCAGTTTTTGAGTTATTCTCAATAATGTGAATTTAATTTATGATCATTACCTCATAACTTTTGACTGGGTGTTCCGGCTTTTATGATCCTATTTTTCTTCGAAAGGTAGTGCTTGTCATGTAGTGTCCCTTATAAAGAGCCAATATCTGGCGAGATATTATCTAGATATTGAAGTCTGTTATTTTTTGTATAAAAAGTTAGTTATGTAAATAGTTAAACATTCATTAACATAACATTAGCCTCATTTGGCACCTTTATTAAACCTACTCCTTATCGTTACGTCTCCTCCACGGAAACCTTCCTGAATCATTAATACCACTTATGGAGTACATTTACCCGCCCCACTCATTATACCGTAATGACAGTACCCCTCACAGCCTGCTCACAAGATGAAAATTAAGAATTTAAGCCCGATTACGTAAACTAGCGGCACGCTATGATGGCCGGTTTGACGTTTGTCCGCTCATGAAGTTCCGTATTAATTGATAACGACTTTGAAGGAAATAATTGTATTACTTTATTGACGATAGTGATGTGCAGAGATTCATAAATTTTATCGAATGTAGTTTTAGGTTTAGGACTCAAAATTTATTTATTAAATTGATTTCTAAAATGTATACAAGTGTAGAAAAATCAGTTTGCACCATTTAAGGGGTGAATGTACTTGTGAATATGAACAATTTTCACTATGTGGACAAACCTCTGAAATCGCAAAAAAATATCAGCTGTTTCATACAAAAGGTAAAATTTTTATTTTTATATGATATATACCACAACTCGGCATTTGGTTTTCTAAATTGAAAATTTTTAAAAATGAATATGTTAAAAGCGGAATTAGTACGTCTTTTAAAAGAAAACAAACCAACCAAGATCCGATACGTCATTGACGAAATAGCATTAGAACATGGGCACAGAGTTATACGGTTACCGCCTTACCATTGTGAGTATACCTAATGCGATTGAGTTGGTGTGGGCTCAAATTAAGGGATATGCTGCAAGACACAATAAAGAACCCCCATTTACCACAAAAAAAATGCTAAAATTATTAGAAGAAGCTTGTGAACATGTGACTAAAGGAGACTGGGAAAAGGTTGTGAATAGAACTGTTAAATTAATAAGGGAAGATTATGAAAGAGATGTGAAAATAGATAATATTATAGAAAACGAACATATAATTATTAATGTAGGTGATGATAGCAGTGACGACAGTGAAAATAGTAGTATGGACGAATCTGATTAATTATGGCCTTTTATGGCACCTTTTTTGGTATCTTTTGTATTCATATGTTTCTTGTGTGCATATAAAGTATGTATATTCATTTTCATTCAAATATTCAGTTCGTTCAAATAAATTAAATAAACATTTACATTTTTGTTTTATTAAACCTATTTAATCAGGTACAAAAACAAAACTTAATTGTTTTTTGTTCGAGAATAAATTGACATTCCACATCACTGTTGTAATGTGTCAAACCGGCCATCATAGCGTGCCGCTAGTGTAATAAAATGACAGAATTCCATAACCAACATAATTCGATATATCTAAAGATGATTTTCAAATAATTATTCAACTATTCCGCACTTAACAGTATGTACTGCAAATACTCTTCATTGTTCTTCAATTCATTCATTGTTGTTCTTCATTCTTCTCTCAACTCGTCTGTATTTTTTTTCTTATGTGTGTTACCTCAAAACTTTTCGCTGGGTGAACCTATTTAGATTTGTTTTCGAAAGCCTGGCGCATGTCCTCTGATCCATATTAAAATTGAGTGAATTGTTTTAATGTATAATGTTAATTATTCAAAGTTGATTACCTCAAATAATTTTAATAAAAACCTGAACCGATCTAACTCATAAACATCATCAAAAGGCATTAGCGATGCGAAGTCAGCCAAAAAGAAAGAAAGCAAAACTGGCTATCATGTCCCCAACCGAACCACGACAATTTTGGCTGATTCAAGCAAGAGAGTGATTGATAGCTAGCTAGCTTCAACAATACCACAAAGCTTAGAGTACCCTTGGGATTAAACCCGACTGAATCCAGCGACCTTTTTGTATAGAATTAAGGTAGCAAACTACCGGCAAGTAACAGCCTTCCGCTGCCGCCCATGACAACTATGACAGACTTTGATCAAGACTATCACAGTGAGCTGTTCATCACGAGGTTAAAGTTTAAAGCTAAAGTAAGTTTAAAGTTAAAAGCTTTGACTAAAAACGTCAGGTTAACTTTGAAATTGATTTGGTTTGACACTGATATATGACAAATCTTTTACCTTTAAACTTACTTTAACCTCGTGATGAGCAACTCACCCTACCGACTTTAAACGCGGAGTAAAGTAACTCCAGGTTTAATTTTTTTTGTCCCTGTCACGCGATTCTCTAAAGAGTAAAGACAAAAGGTTAGGAAAATACAAAATCATTTAAACTCTGAGTATCTTCACACCACGTTTATTAATAAGACAGATATAGGTAGTATATTTACGTAACAAAAATGGGTGATTGTGGTAAATGTACCGTATAATCATATTATAACCTCGGTACGGCTGCCATCTTTCCCTTGGCGACCATTTGCGAAAAAAGAGTTACCGAGTTGGTAATAAAACCAGCGTGAATTCTGTAAATGAATAATAATAAACCTTCGCAATGGGACTTGGTGTTTTGAAATAATAATTGGATTATGTCACCTTATAAAGCCAAGGTTAAGAAAAGTTTTTTTTCTGTATCAGACATTAGTGGGTAGGTACGTGAAATAAAATTAAATAAATAGAACATATCTGTGACCAGATAAGATCCATTAAAATCCGCTCAGCAGCTTGAATTTAACGCGAATAGTCAGACGCGACGAGGCCTTTATTTGTTTACTGTCTTCCGCTCACAGGCTTCGCCCGCGTGGAATTCGTTTAAACTTCACCCCCCTATTTCACCCCCTTCGGGCCTTCCAAAAATCCTCTTTTAGTGCTCCCCAACACTCCCCAAGGAACTTACATGATAAATTTCAGCTTCTTCCGTGCAGCAGTTTCGGCTGTGCGTTGTCTGTCAGTCAATAATAATAATCAGTAACGCAAGAGTTTTATATTATGTAAAGATTATGTAGAACTAGCTGCGCCCGCGACTTCATATGCGTGTGAGTTTTTCCCATTTAAAACCCGATCGCACGAGAATTCCGGGATACAATAGCCTACATGTTGCTCCACAACCTCCTCTATCTTCCAGTGAAGGTCCCATAAAAATCGGTTCTGCCGTTCCGTAGATCAGCGTGTATCAACAATCAAACAGGCACCATTTTTTTAGATTCATGTTCTATTACTGTTTTTTAACCCCCTCAATATTTTTTTAAATCTATAAAATATGCACAGACGTAACTTTTTACACTCTTATTATAAGTAGATATAGATAAAGAAGATAGGTATAGATAAGTAGTGATAAAAGCATGCTAAAATATACCACCACAATATCTATTGTTGTGCATATAAGGCCTGAGTATATTCAGCCAACCATTTTAAATACAACGAAGGTAAGCCAAGGACTTATACATATTAATAGTACCCACAGTATTTGGTTTATCCCCAAATATTACGGCCAAACTGAAATCTCGCAGTTCCCAAATTGTATTACTGGTACGACTAACGAACCTGGCCGTGTGTCACACCGATGCGAATCGTCGGAAATAAAAACTCGAATAAGATTGGCTTTAATACGGTGTCTTACTGTGAGAGGGGAAATATGTGAGTATTTTTCAATTTGTTGCGCATTTTTGGCAAACAATTGTAAATGCAAACGGGAAGTAAGGATTTTGAATTGTTTCATCGGGTATATCGGTAAAACAATTTAAAACCTCGATTACTTGTTTAAATAAAAACATTCTAGCGTCTGCGATGATGTAAATTTTTAAATCATTAAGCAGAGCGGACAGATCACAATACATAATTGTTTATTTTTATAGACTTTAGATAGCGAGCTAGCAGTACCAACCTTTCTTTGTGACGACACAGAACAAAACTGAAATTTTTATTCATTGAATTAACAGGGTATTAGACGGTTAATTGGTTAATAGTTCGTTAATAAATAGTTAGATCACTAAGCTTAGTGATAGATAGACAGATGAATTTTACTTGACTTATGAATTTTACTTTCCATCAAAAATAAAACAATAAAAAATAAACACGAAGTACAAAGTATTAGTACTTCAATTGCCTAAGATAAATCGTATAAAATGATAGTAAGTTAACTTGTTGTCAGAGCCAAGAGTCTCTCTATAATTCGTAGTAAAGAAAACATAACTATTATAATATTACACTACATTGTGAATGTGGAATAGTAATACATGTCGAAACAAACCATTTTCCAAATCCTCTCCCGTAACACGGTCCGGAATGAGTTAAACTTGGGCCCATGTGTCGAACATACATGCCACTACATCTGCTAATTACATTACATTCATTTATAGGTGCTATTCGTATTTGGTTGATTTAACGTAGATAGTATCAGTTTCTAATTATTAAAACATAATATATTTATTTACTAGTTAACGCCGTCGCTTCGCTTCGGAAAACTTAAGCATTTCTCCCTTTACGTGAGCGACGAAAAAACGCGATGAAATCAACGGTATCCCTACTTGCGTCCAATGTGACAGTCTGCGACGACAGGCGACGTAGTCATTGTCGCGTGTAGCATCGCGTCGTGTTGCGTAGCATCGCGTCGTATTCGTCGCTCACGTAGGACACCGCGTTAGGGGTAGTAGGCTTTTGAAAAAAAGGTAGGCCCTGTTTGACTTCTGTTCTGTTTTTCTAGCCGTAGTCATTATATTTTATCTTTGCCAATCAAACGCGTGTTCAGTTAAAGTTCAGTTTTGGCTGGATACCAGTAACCCGTCACGGTTAACCGTGAAATATCGTTTCGACGTTTACCGTTTGGCAAGCTGGTGAATTTTAAAACTTTTTGATCTTAGCTTCTATACTATCGCGAGCCAGTAATGTTGGAATATCTTGGAAATAATCTTGTTTCAATCAGTTTCACATTGGTTAAAGAAAATGCTTAATATATATTATTACGATTATGTACTATGTAGAGTGGTAAAAGCCTAGAGCTCAACTGGGGAAGTACCACCGCCTACCACTGTACTTATTACCATGTCTAGTATTGTCATAATAATTGCTTTCACAGCAATTGTGTTCTAGATAGGAAGGCGTGGAGCCTATTAGGTAAACTTTTAAGAGTCGATTATCTCAGTCCTCTAGGATGGCAACGCAACTGTGACCGAATAAAACCAGAATTTACTAATTTAATAAGTAAAAACAGAGTGGAAGATGAAAATTTTAAAACCGTTCCTATCTTTACATCATCCACCCAGTCATACCACACACATTAGGCAGGTGTCCCCCCGGCAACGAGCAGCGAGTACAGCTCGGCAGTTTTCTCGCATTAGATACTCGCCCAAGACAGCGACGGAAGATATGAAATTTCGTGTAAACAAAAGAGATGCATATGCCAGCGAGTACTCGCCTGCGGTGTGAACAGGCAGCGAATTAGTTATGTATAAAAGGGCAAAATTAATACGACTCGTGTTACAACTTCAGTTACATTTTATTAGAAAACCTGGAAAGAAAGAAATCTGACTCCTCTCCTCTCCTCTCCACTCTACTAAAACACTACGCTCCTCAAAAGCACCGCTCCTCTCAATAGCATCTCTCAACTCCACATCTGGCATCACCAGTACTGGCATAACTGCCCTGGCTTCAGCACATCCCATATCACCACCTCCTGCAGTCATTGCTCCTCACAGTTGTTATAGCACAGGCATAAAAATCCTCCGTTACATAAGTTTTTATAAATCTTTTCAAGTGCCGATAACTTGCGTAGTAGTTGGAGCGGCCGGGCCCAGTTGGTGGTTTGATTTTGGGCAGATGGGCTCCCAATAGTAGGCTCAACAGGCCCTAAGCTACTCCACGGGGGTGCGGGATTGCGCGAAGGACCAGGAGGGTTCACCTCCAGCGAGATGCGAGGAATAAAGGGATGCGAGGAAATTGAACGCACGTACCTTGGCTGGCTGGATGTAGCTCGTGTAGCTAGGCGATGTCTCCTTGATGGCCTGGGCTCCTCCTTCTTCCCGTGTTCAAGCTTGATACAAACACGGAATTTACGACAGGATCCTGCGTTTATAATAAGGTCGGCGCGCGCGCGCCTCGCGAAATTTAAAGGCGTGTGTTGCGGTCGAGCGGCGAGCGAGTGACTTTCCGAATGACTGGCCGTTTTGCAGCTAACGGCCACTCTCGTCACAGAGTAGTGACGTGCGTTCAGAGGGAATGGGAATGGATAAGGTACAGATTAAAAAATGCGGCGCTTCCATTCCCCCCCGGGATTGAAGGATCCCTTCAATAAATAACAAGGGAGCGAAGAATGCGATATTGCAGGTAACCTGCGAAATAGATTTGAACTGCGAGTAGTTTTTAAAAGAATGCGAGTAGATTTTAAGCGAATGCGAGTAGGATTAAAAATGCGAATTGGATTTAAAAAATGCGAATTAGATTTAAAATGCGAATTATAATTAAAAAATGCGAATCAATGCGAGAAAATAACAGCGGTTTAATTAGGAAATTTTATTGCGAAGGTAAGGGACAAAGTTTCACAACAGGCCGTTTAAATGAGCCTTTAGCGGTGCGAACAGTGGCAACGCGAATAATGCCGTCGCTAGCGGGATGCGTCCTTTCCACAATGCCTAAGGGCCATTGCAAAGGTCGTAAATTATCGGTGTTAATAACAACTACCATTCCCTCCTCTATAGGAGCATCTGGTTTGTTCCATTTATTTCTCACCTGAAGGGTGTGAAGATAATCCGCACGCCAGCGCTTCCAAAAACTTTGCACTAATTTATTTATTAGGTCATGACGCGATAATAAATGCAAGCGATCCTCGTCAATTAGCGGTGCGGGAAAAGATTTAAGCGGAGATAAGGTTAAAAAATGTGCCGGGGTTAAGGCTAACGTTTCGGATGGATCAGACGATAGAGTAGAACACAGTGGGCGCGAATTTAAAACTGCTTCGACTTGCGATAGAACGGTACTCATTTCTTCGAACGATAATACCTGCGTGCCTATTACTTTGAAAAGGTGCGTTTTTAGGCTTTTAACGTTGGATTCCCAACCACCACCGAAGTGCGGAGCACTCGGTGGATTCTGATGCCATCGAATACGATTATCACTGAGCTCATGACCAAATTTTTCTTTAAACTGCGAAGAACAAAGGAATTTATGTAAGTCGTTTAGATACGACTTAGCACCTACGAAATTAGTCCCGTTGTCAGTATACATACAGGCAACGGGGCCGCGGCGGGACAAAAAGCGGTTGAATGCGTCTAAGAAGCAAGCGGTACTTAATTCGGAAGCTAGTTCTATGTGAACTGCCTTGGTGGTTAGGCAAACGAATAGGCAAATATAAGCCTTTGTAGTGCGGCTGCCTCTTCCGCGAGTCATAGCTATTTTGATCGGACCAGCGTAGTCCGAGCCCACGTGCGTAAAGGGCTTAAGCGACGGGGTGACCTGACAAGCCTTGAGGTCAGCCATTTGCGGATGCGGTGCTGTAGGGCGAGCCCGAAAGCAAACATTACATTTAAAAATTCTATACCGAATTAAGCGGCGAGCTGATAAGATCCAGTATCTGTGTCTTAGAATTGACATAAGTAGCGTTGGTCCTGCATGACAATATTTTTTATGATAATAATCTACGATCAATTCTGCGACGTAATCGTGACGCGATAATACGATCGGATGTTGGTAGTCGTACTCGACATCCGAGTTCCGCAGTCTACCACCGACTCGAATCAAACCGTTTTCATCTATAACTGGCTTTAAACGCTGTAAAGCGGGCGAACAAATTTTATTGTGAATTAAATTTTGTATATCCGAGTGAAAATGTAAACTTTGCGATTCTTTTATTATCCTAACTTCTATCCATGTCAAATCGGATGCGGTTATTATTGATGAAATACGCGGCAAAATTTTCGAAAAACGAAAGACATAAATTAAAACCCTACATGCTTTAGACCACGAGGAATATCTCTTTATTAAATTGTAAAGAAAGGAATCACTTTTATTTGCAATTGTGGCATGCGACAACAACCTTTCCTCTGGTACATTTGAAGTCCCAGAGGGCGAAAATGGCTCGACTGGCCACTGACTGCTATCGAGTGAAGCCCATGGAGGCCCGCGGAACCACAGCGGGTGGTTGATAATTTGCGCGGGTGTCAGCCCCCGGGATAGACAGTCGGCAGGGTTTTCCTTTCCTTTGATATGGTAAAAATCTTTTGCCGAAATATTTTCTGTAATTTTTGTAATGCGATTTGCGACGAATACATGCCATCTATGTGGAGAGGAATGAATCCAACATAGTGCAACCGAGGAGTCAGAAAAAGCGTAAACTTTAGAAACGGGATATCGCGACTGATATTGATTTAATACAGTTTTTAATAATTTGGACAATAATAATGTAGCACACAGCTCTAATCTAGCTACAGAAACTACCTTGACAGGCGAAATTTTGGACTTTGCACAGACTAAATGAATTGACGTTTTATGTGGTGTTGTAACATGCAAGTACACAACACCTCCATAAGCGCGTTCGCTAGCATCAGCGAAACCCAGTAAGGTTACTGTACAACCATTTGCCACCCCGATATGGCGAGGTATTTTTAAATTATTTAAGACCGAAAGTTCGAAACGAAACTGATTCCACGCCTGAACTATCTCTAGTGGAGGCTGTTCATCCCAGTTTAATCCCAAAATCCAAAGTTGCTTTATTAATAATTTTGCGTAAAGCACAACCGGAGCGACGAAGCCAAGGAGATCCCATAACCGAGCTACGGTGGATAAAATTGAGCGTTTGGTGCACTGATCGTCTGGCAACTTAACTTGAAAGCTAAAGCAATCGGATACGGGATCCCATTGAACACCTAAAACTTTGTGTCGAAATTCCTTATCAAACTCTAATTCCGGTTCTAAGCGATGCGAAGCTGGAATATTTGATAGCACAGCGCGCGAATTGCTAGTCCACTTTACTAAATCAAAATCGGCTAACTTTAATAATGAAATCAATTGTTCAGCAGTCATTGTAGCCTCGTTATGCGATTGTACAGAAAATACAAAATCATCCATGTATAAGCAAGATTCCATTTTCTTTGCGCACGGATACCTATCTGCGTGCTCACTAAATAACTGTTGCATTGTGCGTAACGCGAGATATGGACTGGACTTAAAACCAAAACAAACGCGATTAAATTCATAAACCTCAATTGGTTGCTGCGGATCGAAGCGATATAGCATGCGTTGGAAACGCCTATCTTGTTCCCGAACGCCAATACATAAGAACATTTGACGTACGTCAGCCGCCAAGGCTACAGCGAATAAGCGAAAATTTAATAAAATTGAAAATAAGTCACCCTGTAAATTGGGCCCACTGTGCAGGATGTCATTAAGCGATATGTCAGTGGATGTTTTCATACTAGCATCTAGAACAATTCTCAATTTACTTGTAACTTTATCTTCCCTAAGAACACCGTGGTGCGCGATAATGTAAGATTGCTCACTATCCTCACTGGCGGGGGATAAATAACCCTTATTTAAATAGTCGCGAATAACTTCGTCGTAAGCGATTTTGAATTGTGGTGAACGTTTAAATTTATTTTCTAAATATAGAAAACGGCGTTTTGCTGCGGTAAAGGAATCCCCCAGTGTAGAAGGGTCCTTACTAAAAGGAAGAGCGACAACGTATCGTCCACTAGACGGGTCACGAGAGGTAGTAGAAATATACAGGTCTTCGCACTCTTGATCCTTCAAAGGTTTAGTGGGTTCACAACTAACCTCCTCAATTTCCCAAAATCTCTTGAGAGAAGCGTCCAGGTCCAGGTGTTCAGAAGAAGCGTGATAGCAAGCGGCGGCGGCGGAACATGGGGCGCCGAGAACGGGAGCGGAACCCATAATTAAATATCCCAATACGGACTGAACAGCGGGCGGAGCAATATCAGATTTATTGTAAACCTTATGCGGTAATATTAAATGCGAAAACAGCGATGCACCTATAAGCGCGTCAATGGGACCCGGTTCCATGAATGAGTCATCGGCGAGTTGCAATTTATTTAGATACGTAAACACGGAAGTATCCACGCGCGCCGTCGGCAAATTATCAGTAATTTTATCGACCACCAAAGCGTCTATTTCGTAATTAATATTACGATCAAAACGAGAATGAAATTTAAAATGAACCGACCCTTTAATAGGTTTTAATGTACCACCTATACCCTTAACAGACTGCGAGAACTGTTGCGAAATATTTATGTTTAAACGTTGACATAACTCATCTGTAATAAAGTTTACCTGCGATCCTGAATCGATAAGTACTCTAGCCATGTGTGCGTTGTTTAGCGCGTCGTACACGCACACGCGCGCAGTAGATAAAAGTACTGTATTGAGTTGACGACAACTAGTTTTGTAACAAGCACTCAACGCGTTGTTAGTCAACAGCTGTGTATTACTGGCGTGATTAGCGTTTGGAGCGGACGTCGGGAGCGAGCCGACTTGCAGCGGCGAACCGGTCGTTATGTTGTTTGCAATATGAACCTTATCTACTGCGCCCGCGCTAGACTGCGGCGATGACGAGAAATGCAACATGGTGTGATGAGAACGACCACACATTCTACACTTAGACGTCGATTGACAATTTTTTAATACGTGTTGAGTGCTTAAACAGCTGATACAATACGATCTTTCCTTAACAACCTTATACCTATCATAAGGTGAAAGATTCTGAAATGCACGACAATTATAAAGATGTTTATGTATGTTATTATCACACATGCACGTAGGCGAAGACTTAGAAGGCGATGTTATATTATACGACTGAAGCGTAGGTGGTTTAGGTACGTAAGATAGGGTTTGTTTATGTTTGCGGTTCGAAGTACTACTGCCAGCGGTCTGCGATGAGCGATGAAGAATTTTAGCCTGTTCCTTAACGAACTCGAATAAATTATTTAATGACGGAATTTTAGTATTTCGTTCCGACATTTCAAAACTGCGAACTGTCTCCGAATCCAGTTTCTTTAAAGCTATATACATTAAAATAAAGTCCGATATATTTTCAATTTTCAAGTTATATAAAGCGTGAACTGCGGATGCGAAATTATCTGAAAAATACTCTAAATTACTTGAACTAGCGATATTTATTTTAGACATATTGAAAATTGTATCTAAATACGTAGTAGCCAACATACGCTTATCCTCATATTTGTCGATTAGCGAGCGATATACTATTTCATAGTTTTCGCCGGTCGGTGTGACACCAGCAACAACAGATTGAGCCTTGCCTGTTAATTTACCTATTAAATAGTACATTTTTTCTGCGTTGGAAAGCGTGTCGTTTTCGTGTACGGTCGAATTAAAGCTAGCGATAAACATTGACCATGTCCGCGGGTCGCCGTTAAACGTAGGTATTTCAATCGGAGGCAATAATGTCTTCGTGCGGGTAGGTATTTTAGAACGCGACTGCTCGCTGGGCTGATCGTTACACAAACGCTTCTTAGCACGAATAACATGACTGTTCACGCAAGTATTGCTTTACGTCGCAATGAGAGGGTAGTCTGCAAACTGAGGCGGCGGGCGGGCGTGGGGGGAGCGCACACGCCGCCGAACCGCGAGCCGCCCCGGCGGACAGTCCAGTCCACAGCGGAACACGGGAAAGGACAGTTGTCGCGCTCGCAAGCGGTTCTTACCGACGCCACGGCCACGGCGGTTATTGTTCAAATTTTCGGTTCGGTCTTCGGTCTTCAAAATACCATATTCGGATCCGGCGGCACACCAGCAAGGAGATCTCCAGGACTACTCCAGCCTGCCCAGCTAAGCCGAGGTGAGTGGACACTCTTTCTTGCGTGTGGGGCATTTACTTGCGTTGAACAAAACCGGGTAGAGAACTAAGACCAGCCCAGCTCGGCCAACTGGCCTATCGAAGGTTTTAATATACAGTCCACTACATATCCAAAACATATTCTTGGTCCATCTCGCGGATTAGTTTTCGTCAGAAACCTTGTTTTTTCAACGCCAACTCGGTCGGCGTCGGCGGCGGCCATTTTGTTATCTATCTTTGAGGTTCGGTTTTCGGGTTAAAAAATGGCTAAAGTATTCGAAAATAAATTTAAAATTAAGTACGACTGGTTTGAAAATACACTTGAATTGTTAAATGACAAAAGTATGAAATCGTCTATTCTGTTGGTGCGGTCCCGTAAAGTAGAAGATTATTATTTAAAATTAACGGAGGCATACGAACATATTTTAAACGTTTACTCTGAAGATACTGATATCATTAACGACTATGATAAAAAATATAAATTTGCCACTAGTATTTACGACCAGGTAATGGCATTTTCGGCGGCTTCCCCGGGCTCGGATGGTGGTACTTGTACCACCACCGAAAGTACTTCTGCACCACGTCTACCTCGCATTAATTTAACGACGTATGATGGTGACGTTTTTTCGTGGACCAGTTTCATTAGCTTGTTTTCTTCTTTGGTTTTAAGTCGAAAGGATATTTCAAAAACGGAAAAATTTCATTATTTAATTTCCCATGTAGAAAACGAACCACGGACTTTAATAAAACACCTACCTATGGTCGACGGATCTTTAGATACGGCTTTGGAAATACTTAAAAGTCGCTATGAGAATAAACGGTTGATAGCGGATTCTCATATATCACGGATTTTACACTTGCCGGTTTTAAATAAGGTCGTGGGCTTACGGTCCCAAATACTAAACCCGTTATTAGAATCCACTAGGGCTCTAAAAAATCTTGGTTTGCCTACGGACGAATGGAGCTACCTATTGTTGTACATTGGTTTGTCTAAATTGCCTGTAGAAATTAAAACTCGTTTCGAACAACAATACGGCGGTAATAATTCTAATTTACCTACATTTGATCAGCTGACGGAATTCCTCCAGAACGAGTGTAGGTTAATAGATACGGCTACGACGGGAGATGTTATCGGCTACGGCGTAACTCGAAAGCCTACGCGGAATGTACACGTCGTAGACACATTTAACTCTAATTCAGACTTTAAAAATAATAGTAATCGGTGTTGTTATTGCAATATTTCGGGTCATTCGGTTAAAGATTGTTACAAATTTATTAAATTAACAGTAAACGATCGTAAGGATTTTATTAAGAACAACGGTTTATGCTTTAGATGTTTCGGGAAGCATGTAGCTTCATCTTGTAAACATAACCTACCATGTATACACTGCAATAACACGGGTCATAATAGATTGATTTGTACGAAGTACATTGAGCGTCCTAACTCGCCTGCTTATACTCGGTCGGATACTCGGCAAGCAATGATTGCTACTTCACGCGATAACCTTTCGCCCGGCAATGGAAGGCGTTCTCCTATTACAACTGGACCTCCTGTGCGCACGAGTTCTAAACCGAAAAGGAACTCGCCGGTTCGTTCGGATCGCGACAGCCACTGCCCTGCGCCACGCGGTAGGCATGAATCTGGTACCTATTCACAACGTTCGGAACTACGTGATAATCGGATGCGGCCGGCCAGCCCCGCGCACTCTCGGCAGTCACAATAGCAATTAAATAGTAATGTCGTTTCCTTACCACGTTTAGCGGATAATGTAATTTTGCCTACGGTTATTATTGATATCAAATCATTGCACGGTGTATTTTTAAAGGCACGGGCTTTATTAGATCTCGGTTCACAAATTACACTCATACGGAGTGATCTAGTTACGAGGTTAGGTTTGAAACGACATTACTCTCACACACCAATAGTAGGTATCGGCGGCGTGCAAAATAATAATTGTCGACATATAGTTACCTTTTATTTTAAACCGGAACATTCGGATCAACCTCTTTTATCGGTTACGGCGGCGGTTATAAAAAACCTTACAAATTATTTAATAAAAAATTTAAATTCATATAATAATAATATTTTAAAACTTAAATTAGCGGATGACGGGTTGTATCGAAGTCAAGTAGATATAATTTTCGGTTGTGACGTTCTTGGTCAAATAATTAACGGAAATAAAATTGATTTGGGTACGGGCGGGCCCTATGCCATGGGTACTATATTTAATTTCGCAATTTTTGGTCCGATGCCATCACATGACACGGATATATCGGTAAAAAATGAAAATTTTTCGGGTGTCACATTAATAGAAGCGGTTGAACGGTTTTGGCGAGCGGAGGAACCACCGTCGAAAATTAAGGATCCGGCGGATATCGAGTGCGAAAACCTTTTTGCCTCTACTACTACACGCGGTTTGGATGGCAAGTACACGGTGCGGTTGCCGTTGATTCCGGATCACCAACGTCTCGGTGACTCCAGACAAACTGCATTAAAAAGATTTATGTCTATTGAACGTAGAATGCAACTACAACCTGATTTTAAAGCAAAATATGTAGAATTTATGTCACAATATATTAGTCTCGGTCACATGAAACTTTCTGAATTTGATTTTAATTCTTCCGCGGAACATTATTTTCTTGCTCATCACGGGGTTTTTAAGAAATCGGGGGACGTTAATAAAATACGGGTGGTTTTCGATGGCAGTGTACAGACGAGTAGCGGTGTGTCTCTTAATGACTGTCTGTATTCCGGTGAACGACTACAAAATGACATTACACAAATAATAATTGCCTTTCGGTGTCCGCGTATTGTTTTTACAACGGATGTGAAAATGATGTTTCGGCAAACGTGGATACATCCGGATGATCGGAGATACCAACTTATATTTTGGAGATCCTCGCCATCGGAACCCTTGTGCGTTTACGAGTTGACTACTAATACTTACGGGTTAAAGTCGAGTCCATTTGTGGCAATTCGGTGTTTGCATCAACTGGCCGACGACGAACAGGCCAATTATCCCAAAGCTAGTCGAATGTTACGTCAAAATAGTTACGTGGACGATCTCACGGGTGGCGCGGATACGTTCGGTGAGGCGCAGGAGCTAAAAAATGAGTTGATCGCACTCATGGGTACAGCGGGTTATGAGTTACGGAAGTGGTCGTCCAACGCGCCGGAACTTCTGACGGATTTACCTTCGGATTACATTGAAACACCTCGGACATTCGAACAATCAGACGGTCCGTCGTTTATAAAAGTGTTAGGTATTCAATGGAACCCTCAAACGGACAGTTTTACATACCGGATAAACATATCTAACGATACGGACGGCACGATCACACGGAGGTCTATTCTATCTATAGCGGCTCGGTTATATGACCCTCTCGGCTGGGTGTGTCCGGTTGTATTCAGAATTAAACTTTTACTTCAAAGGTTATTAACCAGTAACGGCGACTCGCGAAAAATTGAGTGGGATACACCTGCACCTGTTGATATTGTGAACGAATGGAATAACATTTTATCGGACTTACCTATTTTACAACGGTTATCTATACCTAGGTGTTTGAAAACTATCGCTTCGGGACGTTATTCACTGCACGGGTTCTGTGACGGTTCCTCTGTTGGGTATGCCGCGGCGGTGTACATTCGGTCGGACGACGGCAACGGCGATGTGTCGGTGCGGCTGCTCATGGCTAAGTCGCGCGTCGCTGGCTTGAAGACGAAGCAGACTATCCCAAAATTGGAATTAAACAGCGCGGCGTTGCTCTGCACGCTGGTTAATCACGTGGTTGCTTCGATGCAAGACGATATAACCTTAGATAATATAATTTGTTGGTGCGATAGTACAATCGTGTTGGCGTGGTTACGGACGCCACCACACCGATTGCAGGTTTTTGAAGGGAATCGGGTTTCCCAAATAAATTCTTCGGCGGTCTCTATTACATGGCGGCACGTTCCTAGTGGTATGAATTGCGCAGATGTGGCGTCCCGCGGCGCAAGCGCTACGGAGTTGCTTGAGCATCGGTTATGGTGGGGACCACACTGGCTGCGCGACCCGCACAGCTGGCCTCAGGAGTGCAAGGACTTACCGGTGCACGCTGATTTGCTACCTGGATTACGGGCTAAGATTTGCAACATTAATATTTCGGATTCGGATTTCAATTTATTAGATCGGTTTAGTTCGTTTGAAAAATTAGTAAACGTTACGGCATATATTTTACGGTTCATTCATTATTTAAGAAATAAAACTCGGTCGATCGGCGACCTCACGGTATCGGAACGTCGTAATGCTATTTCATATTTGATTCGGCTCATACAGGCTTCTCATTTTGCTGAAGAGATCGCAGCTATTAAATCTAAGCAACCTATTAAGTCTTCGTTACGGAGGTTAAATTTATTCATCGACAATGATAACTTGTTACGCGTAGGTGGTCGAATACGCGCTTCAGAATTGCCATATGATGCACGGCATCCTATTTTGATTCCGGGTAAAAGTCATTTTACGGAGTTGTTGGTAACTCATTACCACAAGGTATATTGCCACGTCGGGGCAAACACCTTAGCAGCGATCCTCTCGCGGTCGTATTGGATTGTGTCGGCGCGACGCATTACACGTCACGTTACTTTTCGATGTGTGCAGTGCTATCGGTCCAAGGCGCGGCCCACACAACCCTTCATGGCGGACTTACCTTTAGATCGCGTGCGGTGTGCGCGACCATTTGTTGGTGTCGGTACGGATTTCGCGGGACCGTTTTTCATTAAATCCGGATCATATCGGAGTGCTAGAATAACCAAATGTTATCTGTGCATTTTTGTTTGCCTGGCCACTAAGGCCGTTCATTTAGAGATAGTGGCGGACCTGTCGGTTGAAGCCTTCATTGCTTGTTTCACTCGGTTTATTTCACGGCGCGGACTCCCGTCACTTATTAGGTCGGATTGCGGTACTAATTATACAGGGGCTAACAAATACTTAAAGGAGTTATACATCTTTATCCGTGACAATCAGTCAGATATTAGTAAAAAAATGACTAAGGAGAACATAACGTGGTTATTCAACGCACCATCTAGTCCGAATCACGGCGGTTTATTTGAAGCGGCGGTTAAGTCTGCTAAGACTCACGCTCGACGCGTGCTCGGTGAAGCTCGGCTCACTTTTGAGGAGCTAGCTACGTTTTTTACTAAGGTGGAAGCCGTTATGAATTCAAGGCCTCTGTGCCCCCTGAGTTCGGATCCATCCGACTTAGAAGTTTTGACTCCAGGGCATTTTCTCATCGGTCAGCCTTTAGTGGCATTACCTGAGTATCCCTATGCGGACGTCAATATAACTCGGTTATCTCGGTACCAACAAATTCAAAAATTGACACAACATTTTTGGTCTCGGTGGAAAACGGAGTATCTCCATACTCTTCAGCAACGGTATAAATGGACTTCGAAGACGGAACCTCCTAAGATAGATGACCTTGTTTTAATAAAGGAAGATAATTTCTCTCCACTTCATTGGAGACGCGGTCGGATAGTTAAATTATTGCCCGGTAAAGATGGTATCGTTCGGATAGTTGAGGTTAGGACACCAAATGGGACCCTGCTTAGGCCCATTTCTAAATTATGTAGACTACCCTTAGGAAATTAGGAACCAAGGTAGGCCTTGGTTAGGCGGGGGGATGTTCACGCAAGTATTGCTTTACGTCGCAATGAGAGGGTAGTCTGCAAACTGAGGCGGCGGGCGGGCGTGGGGGGAGCGCACACGCCGCCGAACCGCGAGCCGCCCCGGCGGACAGTCCAGTCCACAGCGGAACACGGGAAAGGACAGTTGTCGCGCTCGCAAGCGGTTCTTACCGACGCCACGGCCACGGCGGTTATTGTTCAAATTTTCGGTTCGGTCTTCGGTCTTCAAAATACCATATTCGGATCCGGCGGCACACCAGCAAGGAGATCTCCAGGACTACTCCAGCCTGCCCAGCTAAGCCGAGGTGAGTGGACACTCTTTCTTGCGTGTGGGGCATTTACTTGCGTTGAACAAAACCGGGTAGAGAACTAAGACCAGCCCAGCTCGGCCAACTGGCCTATCGAAGGTTTTAATATACAGTCCACTACATATCCAAAACAATGACTATATAAATCTTCGAATGAACTCCACTTTTTGTAATCTGGCACATAATCGTCAATGTTATCCATCTTAAGGGCGTTTATTTCGTTTAAAGTAAACATAAAATCGGAGCGAATAGATTCAACCGTTTCCGAATTAGATAAAAATAATTCAATTGACTGAGGATCGGATGCATTCTTAGCGGCGATGTGAATATTTTGCATGCGTTCGAAGTATGCTTCACTTTGACATTCTAAAATTCTTAATTTTTTAATAAAATCTTTATCTAATTTGTCGGCCATTGGTAACCTAGGCATTATGGCGGGCGGTGAACGAACGAAACTTCGTTAGAAAGCGATATGAATTTTGAATTACAAAATGGCGGTAGAAAAAATGCGAAATAAGAAACGAATATTAAATCACACTAAAATAGTGGGATAGCGGTTGCGATTTTTTATAAAGCGGGTTTGTATGACCACAAATGGTTCAATTTTAGGCTCGTAGGGCCGTAAAATATGCGATCCGGCTCGTAAATGGACCAAGAAATGGAGCGGCCGGGCCCAGTTGGTGGTTTGATTTTGGGCAGATGGGCTCCCAATAGTAGGCTCAACAGGCCCTAAGCTACTCCACGGGGGTGCGGGATTGCGCGAAGGACCAGGAGGGTTCACCTCCAGCGAGATGCGAGGAATAAAGGGATGCGAGGAAATTGAACGCACGTACCTTGGCTGGCTGGATGTAGCTCGTGTAGCTAGGCGATGTCTCCTTGATGGCCTGGGCTCCTCCTTCTTCCCGTGTTCAAGCTTGATACAAACACGGAATTTACGACAGGATCCTGCGTTTATAATAAGGTCGGCGCGCGCGCGCCTCGCGAAATTTAAAGGCGTGTGTTGCGGTCGAGCGGCGAGCGAGTGACTGTCCGAATGACTGGCCGTTTTGCAGCTAACGGCCACTCTCGTCACAGAGTAGTGACGTGCGTTCAGAGGGAATGGGAATGGATAAGGTACAGATTAAAAAATGCGGCGCTTCCAGTAGTAATGAAACGCAACCAAGCGAAGTTGATGCTCCGTCAATTCATAATTTCGGGTAAAGGAGATGTTTCAAATCCGACCCACAATATGTACAGTACCTCGAAAAATCAAGAAAAATTCATGGAATTTGGGAAAAATAAAGATAAATTGCTTAAATGCATACTTTTCTGGTACAAATTTTGTATTTATAATTCATTTTTATCAATTTTCAACATGGCGTCTTGCCAAGTTGTCATTGATCATAGATCGCGAACTGTCTACTGTCACTTTAAATGACAGAATTGTAGGTACATATGTCAAACTTCTATCAAATTAACCAACATGACGTGTGATGACAGCTTACCGCCATGACAGACTTTTGTCTTTGTGTTGCAATTTTAAGTGTACATTTTTGTGTTATACCACAAAACTAAAGCAATTTAAAGGAATTGGATGATTGAAAACTGTTTTAATTGTGTTTCTCCATTTTTGAGTATGGTGTACAAAGTGGTGGCCGGGGCTCCATACATTTTGAAACATCTCCTTTATCTGTCAGTAGTGAAACAGACCCTGTCTTTACGTATAAAATTCGTTTATTTTATGACGGATTTTTGATACAAATTGTAAACAGTAGGTACCTACCTACATTAATTAAGTGTATAAATAAAAAACAGGTTTCGATAATTTTAAATTATTTATTAATATAACCAGTAATTTATACATTTCAAAAACAAAACAATTACATAGTTCTATATAAAGAATAATTTTATATACAATAAACATTGAGATTTAGAAAATTCACACATAATTATTTAACTTATTTTTATACTTCCAATGTTGCGACTATGAGTCGGTTGGATAAAAATAAAAATAAAAACATTTTTGTGCATCTTTAATGATACACAGTCAGTGTCACACCCGAATACAGTCGTACAAGGATCTTTTGGCACGTGGTCGTGGATGAGGTGTGGGTGACAGAAACAGTGCCTTACAGTTTGCCTTATGCTGCCTCTACACATAGGCCAACACGTTGGCAAGTGCGTTGGCTCCCAATGTGTAGAACGGGCGTTGGAACGTTGGCGGTAGGCATTTGAACGTTGGCCGGCGCGCTTGCGAGCTTGCCGCGCGGTGTCGGTATCATCAAAGAACACTTGTCGCAAGCTTGGCGCACCATCCACACATTGGCCGCGCGATCAGTTTGCCCGGAGCAGCGATCAAGAGTGCATATTTCCTTCTTGCGGCGTATTAACACCTAACCTAACAAAATGGCGTATAATATGAGTAATGATGAAACTTTTAAATTTATTGAGCTCTATCAGAGTGAAAATTGCCTATGGAATCCAAAAAATAAGTACCATAAAAATAAAAATGTTGTAAGTATTAAAAATGCTAAATAAATAAGGTTCTTGGACATTCCGTTTTCCTTACGATATTTTACTTCAAAGTAAGAGCATCGTACTTTATTATTATTTTAATATTATAAATATGAAAGTATCACCCTTTTCTTGTACACTTTTACGTAGTAATTATAAGCTGTGAATAAATATACAGCTGCAGCTGTTACCAACTCAACATCCATTTTTTGATCCGTCCGCACATTGGCCCGAACCAAAGCATACTGAACGACCTTCCAATGTGTGGATTAACTCACAAGCACGTTGGCAAGCGCACCGCCAGCGCGTTGGCGAATGCGCTGGCCTATGTGTAGAGGCAGCATTACATGTAAGGCGCTGTCTCTGTCATCTGTCATTACCTTTGCCTGAATTGCCATGTTTATAATAGAAGACAAAAACACACTTGAGTACAGAACTTTTTTATGGCAAAGCAGCGCCCTTGCAAACAACCTTCGTTATTGCCGTATGTTGGTGATTATTGTTAGTTTTCCACGATGAAATAATAACACACCATTGGAAGCCAGTATTATAATTTTTTGTAACTTTATTACTATTTATTGAATATTATTAATTATTTACTGAAGAAATATACCAATTGAATACTTATATTTATCTTCTTAAAATATATCAAATATTTTTCTTACTAACTTAACTAATAAATAACTATACCTTATTAAATAATTTTCATTGATTGTATTTACAACAATATTCATTTTGAACAGAACAGAAAAGGAATATTATATTGTAATATTTAGTTGTCATACGCATACTATGGCGAATTCAGGTACTTTAAATAATATTTTTAATAAATATGTTACATTAATTAAAATCAGTATTTATCTGTTTCATTTAAATATTGCTATAATAAAATAGTTAATAACAAAAAAAACAACAATTTGATATCTAAAATTCGCCTTTTTGGTTCTGTAAATTGTTATACTTACGTCTAATAATGTCTCTACGAAAGAAAAGTTATCTACCTAGGTACTTGTATTCAAAATATAATCGTAAGTTAACGTTAGTGTTCCCGGTTTATGATAAAGTGTCTTTAAGTCAAGGTGAAAAGGTTCTTTTTAAGTTAGCGCTTTCTTCTAAGGTCTACATTGGCACTTACCATCAGGTGGAATTTTAATCAAGCGCTAACGTATACAAAGAGAAAGAAAAAAAAGTGTCTTACACGTATTGAATTACTAAAGGAACGAACTTATGTAGGTACCTACTACAAAAAGGATATTACTATCTGAACTCAATAAAATCTAACGCGAAGCTGAAATCCTTTTACAATATTCCATCGTATTCCGTATTTGAACTAACTTGAAATGCGAATATGCATACAAGCATTAAAATGAATTTCCAGCATAGCATTCGAAAAATGGAATCCAATTTGCAAATGGAAATATGGGACTCACGCCTACGATCTCGCTGAAGTTATCAGGAAAATTTAAAGTATTCGCATTTAATTTAAAGAAATTCGAATTAAATATAAGGCGCTAATTAAATATTAATAGAATGCTTTGTTAGGAACTTGACAAAGGAACAACTAATATGAGTGCCAGGGTTGGCACTTTTTACAGGGGTGTTTAAAGTAAGATTAACTTAGCCCAAGTTGTTGCTTATGGTCAATAGTATTTGTTCTTTGAACCTCTCTGCCTGAACATAATAAAGATTAACTTAAGTACTATTTATTATATTAATACCTACCTTCACTACACTATCTACATACAATATTCAATAAATTATTGAATTTAAATAATATATTTTACGTGTTATTAATTTTACACGGCTAATATTAATATTATTCACACACTTCAATATACAATCTGTACAATGTTCTCAAAATAGGGACTTTTTAACGCAACTTATTAATTATTTACAGGGATTACGAGAACTTAAATAAATAAATAAAATTTGGCACCCTTACACAACTTTACGCTAAAGATATGTAGATTTATTTATTATTCATCTTTAATTACATCCATGTATTAAATTCAGATTTAGTTATATACATACATTATTTACAATTACACGAATTAATTATACAATTTTCATACCTTATTTAGACATTTCGCGTCATACCATATTTATGAACGCTTTAGTCTAGGATTAACGATTAGTACAAATACTCGTAATTATATTTAACGGATTTAACCTCAAATACGTTATATCTTTTATTATTATAAGTTTGATCTATGCCAGTTGGAGTCGCATTTTCTTTACACAAAAGACGACTAAAACTCTCCTTAAAATCTCATTAATTGAACCTAGTAGTAAGAAAAATAATATATATAAATATAGATCTATATTATCGTGTAGATTCTTCTCTTGACTTTTAACTCGGTAATGTACAAACGTCGTAGCTCTGTGGGAAATCGTCGGTTCATAGGCCCTTAGGTACATAGTTCAAATAATTAAATCTCTGTTGCTTTGATGCAATTTTATAAATATAAAAACAGAATTTCTAGATAATTCTGGACTAAATAGAAAATAAAATGCATAAAATACACATAGTTACATAAGTTTGAAATCATAACCCTCTCTCTTGGCTTAGCTGTAGTTGGGTAAATAAAAATACCATTTCGGAATCTGGGTGAAATGGGCTAGTTTTTTATTATTTTGGCATTCAAGCCACCATACATTTTTTTTGAACCACGGCAAAGTAAAAGTCAGGAATGAAATTTGAAAAAACGTAAAGTTTGTGTTAAATCTTAATTTAAAAACAACCTGTTCCTTGTTATAAAAATAATTGATGACATTCGATAGCACATCTATCCAGAAGTACTATCCAAAAGAGAGATACAAAAAATGTCTTCATTTGTAGTCCTGGCGCCAAAAAGAATGGGGAAGGGTGGAAAAATTTTTTAAACTTTGAAAACGTCGAATATCTTGGAAGCGGAAGGACTTTTACTGAAAATAACGTGTATTTATCTGAACCGGTTTAATGCCCTCTACACGTGGGTGGCGTATTATCCATTCATAACGCCACACCCTATAGAGTGTATGTGAACTTCGGCCCTTGGTAGTTTTCTACAGTTCAAAGATTTTTTTATCTATTTTTAACACAACATGCCTATTTAAGTTGACACCGACCTGCCCTATTAATGGTTCGATAATTTCATACTAAAAATTACTAATAGATGTACAGAATGGAGATGGCTACAGAAACAGATGGCTAGATCATTTGGTAGCAGAAGTTATTGAAATAGATACAATACAGGCAGTCTTTATCACTTTAATAATTCGCTTAAATCCAGATGTTAGAAAAACAAAACGTTCTCATCGCTTTATCGGCCTTCGAGACCACCGTTACTTATTTTATGATTAAACAATACTTACCTACACTTTTACATAATATTATGATGACATCAAATATAGAATTATTATTTAAATTACGTCTTTTGATAACACTGTTTCATTGATACACACATTGCTATTATAATTATGAAGAATATAACATTTATGTCTATTATACATTTATACATAATCTATACACTTTTAAAAAATATTTAAAACTATTACTGAAGTGATATTTACTTTTGTACTGAAGTTTATACAATATCGATTATAAATTATTTCATTCAAGAATTATTAAATTTTTTTTCATCAGTACTTACCCCCAAACTACCCCACTATTGGGATCGGGTTTGAGATAATTTGGGGCCGATATTCACCATGCTGGTCAATTGCTGATTAACATTTTTGAATGAATAGATAATTAAAATGCCTTTTAATAATACTTTTTTAATTTTTAAATACATAATCTTTTAATTATATAAACACGTATAAACGCAATATAAAATATAAATTAGTGATTATACATACTAATTTGGAGTTGAAATTTTTATTTGCCATATTATTCGTCGCTGCTCGACCGAGAACTGAACCTGTTACCTATTACCAGCGAGCAGAATACATTATGGCTCGCTGTCTATTACCATTTTGTAGTCAAGGTCACTATAAACTGAACTACGGGGCTATCTTATGTACGAGTATTTTTAAACGATAAAAGATAAAAAACGATTATTAAACGATATTTTTTTCATAAAATTAAATTGTCTCGCTAAAAGGTCACCAACGTTTTGCCGGCCGCCTAACAAGATCGTTCACGCTTATAAAGCCACTTAGCATAACTTTAAAATTGATAGAATTACTGACAATCAATTTTCGTCGAAAATAGGCGAGAAAAGCGAAATGGCGGTCTTTAGCGGAAGAAGTCGAGGTTACGCCTCAAATACCTTCTTAAAATGCATCGAGATAGAATGCCAAGAATGCCTCATTATCAACAGGGGGAGAGAATATTCCATTACACAGGAGGGTGTAAGGAGGGAGGGTTAAACGAAAGAAGTCTTACCTCCTTCCGTTTCCCCCCGCCCCATTATTGCAATCCTAAAATCAATTATCGAAATAGGTACCTTAATTCTAAGAATGAAGAATGAAATAAAGAGAAAGGAATCGTATTTCGTTGTGTTAGAGTACAATTTTGCTCTCTCATGATGGATATTCAAGGTGATTTCTAGTTTCCCTTAAGAAGAGTGTTTTTGGCAACGATAGGTCTAATAGAAATTCGATTGATAAAGATATAGAAGGGTCCGTAATCTTACCGAGTACTGTGACCATTATTGCAGGAAAATACAGGACTAATTTAAAGGAAAAATGTTCGGGTAAAAATCTAAGATCAATAATTATATTATTATTCTCTATTAATATGATTTTTATTTAAAAAAAATACGTGATTATAAATGATAATATTGTTATATATTTTTGTATGCTTTTTTAATTTCATTGAAGTGCTATCATGTTTATACAATTTAATGTTATAGGTACTTTTTAGATGAAAGATACCAAAACTGTTTGATAGGTACATTCAAATAGAATAGCCTAACAAATATACTAAGTTACGTTAAGCTTAAGTTGTAAGTCTCTAAACGTGATGCGAGAGTAAGCCTAGACAAAGTTGCCATCAATCATAGTCTTAAAAAGTTAAGTACGACTTTTTGATTTAATAATTATTTTGCATATTATACCCATTTTGTAACCACATAATATATTAATATATCATATTTTTAAAAATTTAATATTTTCGACAAAATAATAAAAAGCAATTACTTAAGTAAGTTTTACGCTTTATAAAATTCATTACGTTTTTGCTGTCAAATAAACATAATTGCTTGTCTTTTCATGTAGCAAGTTTCATGACCTCGGATGACTACTGCAAAGCGTTCTAATTAACATTATTAATGTTGATCTAGTTAATATCTGTTAACAGTTGGCAGAACATGAGATATGTTTAGGTTCTACTCCAATTGTTTTGTTTGTATTGAAATAAATTTAATTGTAATTAGTTGAATTTTCTGCGGTAAGTGTTAAACGCGAAGTTGGCTCATTTGTTAATTGGTAGTGGCCTCTGATGTTAACTGATTTTTTACGTCAAACATAATTAATCCAAAAACTTCATTTTTATTTAATCTTAAATATTATTTAAAAAATGTCCCAGTGTTTCAACTTAAAATTGGTCACACTGCAGTTACCTATTGTTGCTTATGAGGGTGTTTCAACATCGTTTGTACACGAGACCGTATCCTTCAAAACACAAAAGGAGCTTACGCCAGACATAGGTATTTCAGCGAGCGATACAAAGGGTGAAAAATATTGATAAAATATTATTTTCTATACAGGTAATAATCTAGTCTCGCTTCGCAAGATATGTTTTTTTACGTTCAGAAATAATAGAACTATGGAGGTATCGGTAGGTAAATAAAATTGTAGATGTTTTTTTGTTTTATCGATTTTTTTCTCGTGAATCACTATCTCAATAACTATGTTCCTATACATATTCGTGGACACTGTATTGCTTTCGTGTTGTTGAACTCAAACTAAAAATATTTTTTATGGAGTTGAAGGAGCAAACGAGCATGCAGCAACACTCTTCCGCTGCCGCCCACTGTGACCGACACAGAATAAGGCTCAAATGAAGACTAGAATGGTTAGTACAGTTAAAAGACGGCGTCAAAACATTTTTCAAATAGTTTGTTAGCAAGTGTGAGGACTACTTATCGACGTTGAAGTCGGTTTATTTATGTGAATTGCCGGCAAAGGAGCAGACGAGTCATTTGATGGTAAGAAGTCATCGTTGCCCTTGGAAATCAGTCACACTAAAGGCATCACCGACGCGTTGCCACCCACGAAAAAAGCACAGAATTACACTCTGCTTTGAAGCAATATGTAACGGATATGAAAATCATGTTCAAAATATTTTGCCCCAAATAAAATAATTCAGGAATACATTCGGATTATTACACGAGAAATTCAAATAGCTGGTAGCGAAAATAAGCGACCGAAATTGACCCGTTATTTATGAATATACACGTTTGGAACGCTTCAAAATATTATTTCACGTTAAATATCATACGCAATATTTGCTGAATCGGTAAATATCACGTGCCTTCCATAGACCAATGATACAAATAGAATTATGCTATACACGCCTTACGAGTTTTTTTATGAATGAATGAATGAAATCTTTATTTATAACTCTTTACAAACGTTACATTGGAATCCTGACCCCTAAACTAGGTAATCCCGTATCATAGGGGCCAGCCCGCATTGGAGCAGCGTGGTGGAGTATGCTCTAGGCCTCCTCAGTAATGAGGAGAGACCCGTGCTCAGTAGTGGGCCATTAGTGGGTTGTAGCTTAGCTAGCTTTAGGGGCCAGTGCCTTCCGTAACAGTTACAGTTATTAAATAAAGGTATGTTAAAGTTTTATATAAATTAATTAATATAAATTGTAAGTATTGGTGGTATCTTGCTAGTGAGTGCGTAAAGTGTGTGTGGATGTGTGTGTGTGTGTGTGTGTGTGCGTGCGACTGTGCGTGTGTGTGAGTGTTTGCCTTACGAGTTTTTTTATCAAATAAAAGTATGTAACAAACTTACGTAGATTGATTATTTCGATTGTTTAAGTAAATTACTCAATACTCAATATTTTATTGCGAACATTATGGTGTACAATTTATAGATCTTATAATATTTACATAGGCGCACATATTTGGGTAGATATGGCAATATAGTAAGTGGGAGCGAATTAATTGAGACTCTTACGGGGTGTCCTACGTGAGCGACGAATACTATGCGATGCGGCGCGACGTAATGCGATGCGATGCCACACGCAACAAGTGTCCTACGTGAGTAGTCTACGCGACAACTGAGAGTCCTACGTGATCTTTGTCATTACTTCTCGAATCATGGAGATGTACCGTACTATTTTGCTCGAAAGTTCATATATATAAAGTACAGACTTTTATAGAAATATCGTAAGCATAGAAAGAAAACAAATATAATATTTTTACAGACAAATCATTTCGTATTTCGTGGTGTCGCAGACCGTCACATAGGACACAAGTAGGGATACCGTTGAGTTGATCGCGTTCGTCGCGTTCGCAACGTCGTATTCGTCGCTCACGTAGGACACTACCTTAGGAGTGAAGTTAACATGAAAATGATCACACATAACGAGTAATAATCGACCAACTTAGAACTTTGACGACCCGGATGGCGCACTGGTTAACACGCCGGATCGCTGCTCCGAGGGTCCTGGGTTCGATTCCCAGCGAGGCGGCAATTTGAATGATAAGTTCAAATTTCCGTTCTTGGTCTGGGTATGTGTCCTTGGAATTTATTCATGATAACTTCAAATCAAACAAAGTGTAATTTTTGGTCGATAAAGTAAGTACCTAATTAAAAGTAGAGTTCTTAATGGTCAGGAGATAAGCATCTGTCATTAAAATACATAAAGCTTCGAGATACGTCTAAATTTAACAAGGATAATTACAACGCAAAAGATCAAAAGTTGGTGTCTTCAAATCAAGAATACACCAACATTTATATATTTAGGTAACATATATATTTAGGTAAGTTAGTGTGCGCTCTACCATCCACGACTGTCATTGTCACTAACCATTAGGCGAGATTGTAGATTGTAGTACTAATTGTAGATACTAATAATAAAAAACTGAATAGATTGTTTGTTTGTTTCAACGCGCTAATTTCTGGAACTACTGGTTTGTATTCTATAGGTTTTATAACATTACGCTACGACCAAAAGGATCGGAGCAACAAGACGTGTTCTGAGTGGCGTCTACTTAACAATTAATAAAATTAGTAAAAAAGATGTACTTCATGACACTTCTATATCCTTGTTCTAAGGTAACATACACTTCCTGTTAATTTATCTGAAATATTGTATTTAATTAACCTACATTCACACAGCTGAAGGGTTTATGTGAAATAAACAAGAGATTTATATGATGGACAATATGGAGAAGGATAGTTGATCAAGCAATGATCAAGTGCGGATTGATGGAGGGGTTATTGATCAACTCATGAGATAGACCTCAAAGGCCTCTGACATGACTTAGCGATTGCTACCTATTTAACAAAAATTGTCGTGATAGTATTCTGATATTATCATGATGATTTATGTTTAAAAACTGGTTGATACTTATCGTATGCTGCCATTCAAATATGAACTGACGAGTAGTTTTTGAGTTATCCCTAAAAATTCATTCAAATTATTTTATTTTTAAACGCAAGGATAATATTTGGGAGCATAGTGAGGTAGTGTGTTGTACGGATACGTATACCTACTGTAACAAAATGTCAAGTGGGCGACCTTTGTTATCGCTAATTGGAGTTCTCGTTATGGAAGCTCGGATACGCGAAAATGTGGTCAGCGGTGTGGTTTTGTGTATAAATTACAGTCCTTGCGTCGGACAACCTGTGCTTTAAAATAGGAGAAAATAATTACATTGACTTTTTAAAATTGTCATATTTTTAAAGTGTGATATGGGTTAAGAGGATAAGCATTAGGATGAGGATAAGGAGGAGAAAATATTAAGATGGGTTTTTTAACGTTATATTATTTTAAAATTGCCTGAGGAGTTACTTTCACCGCTTCTTCTTCTTAATAGTGTAACTTTGATGAAGCATTTGCAAAACGGCAAATTACGTTCATAAGTGCGTATTAAATATTTTAGATTTTTTATTTGTAAATTTTAATTTTAATTAATCGAAATTATTAACCTTTATAATAGTTAATAAATAAAAATATTAAATTAAGTCAATTTACACAAAATTTTCGAGTGCAGACACTAAGATATAATTTGTAAAGGTTTTAGTTGATTATATAATATTTGTCGCAAAACCCTCAGAATTGCAGGATCCTAAAAAAACGTGTCTGAGTCTGAGATGGTGATATTACGAAATTTTATAGCTTGTTAGTATGAAATAATGGGTTATAATGAAGTCTAGTAGGTACCTAATAAGACTGGAATTTTTAATATAGCTACTAAATATGCGAATATTTGGTGGCGTAAATCTTTTATCTATAGGTACGTAAAATTAATCTGTAAATAATCGTTGTCTGCTCATGGAAGATAAATAGAGAATATTTAGATTTTTTTAGTTTGTCCGTAGTTTTATTTTCATTAATCTCAGAAACAGTTGAAGGGACATGTGGATACAAGACGTAATTTTAAAAGCCATAATTACATTTTACTTGCTAAATTGAACTGTGACAACAGGTGAAACTAGGTACTTTATGTTAATGCTTTATAACAATTCTGGTGGTAAGTGACAATGAAATTCGAGATGATGAGTACACTACCCTTATAAGCCTTTCTAATCACTATCGTCTTACAGCCTCCCATAAAAATACATCATTTGTATCAGCCTGTTGCTATTTCTTTGTATAGGTACCTATATAGGTGTGTGCGGTGTACAATTTTATTTTACTTTGTTGTGTAATAACGTATTAACACGTTCGCTGCGTCTTCATTTTCAAAGAACTTTCGGCTAGTAGCTTTGGAGACCTAAAAGATCTCCAAACTAACCTGGCCTGTGGTGCGTTAGAGACCTAATCAGTCTCCTAAAAATACAGTTTTGAAAATAATTTATATCTTCCAAAAAACCAATGATATATTTTTGAAATTTTTATGGGTCAAAAATAACCTATTGCTGTATATTTTGCTAGATTCGGACGCAGTTATGACATACGAATAAACTACAAATACCAAAATAAAATTAGGTATCGATTGTATCTCGTACCGCAACCGAAGATAGTTCAATATGTGTAGTAAATAGTGATGGGAATAAAATAATATCTCAGTTGTCGATTGAAAAAGTTTTATTAAAGTTTATTTATAAACTATGGTCGCAAACAAAAAGCATTTAATTAAATGTAGGCCTATAACAAAACATAAATTGTCAATTTTTAAAGATAACATTTACTCTAAAATGACTAAACCGGCTACTATTGAACATAATGATCCTATTAATCTTTATAATAAATTACATAAAAATATCAACGACGAATTTAATCGAATATTTAAGTGTAGGTACATAAATAAAAACAAGAATTGTAAATTCAGTGATTGGGCTACTGTAGGTATTTTCTATGGCGAAAGACAATATAATTTTTCTCTATCTCTCTCTATGCTCACATCGATACTAGGACAACACTAAATCGAGTCACGAAGCGCCCGCGCCGCCCACCTTCCCTCTCTTGCGTCTACGAGGCTTACGATTCTACGAGTATCGACATGTCTCCTAACGCAAGGAATTAAAATAATTATAATACTGTGCGTTAGGGACCTAAACCATCTCTTATTCTTTTTTTTATGTCCTGGAATTCACCATTAAGTAGGAAGCAAATATGTATATTTGTCTTTCTCATACTTAAAGAACTTTACAAGTTAGAGCCACCCGCACGGAGTGAAAGAACACGATTTTAGTCGACGCACAATTCCGAAAACCTGTAAGAGATCTGATAGATCTCGTAACGCAGCGAACGTGTTAAAGAATATAACGCTTACCTATCACTTGCTTTGGTAAATAAAACATCTTGAGGAAATCAACTGACAGTTTAAGTATATTATGGTGATTTTTTGTGAAAAACCTGTAGGGGTGCACTGTCTATTAAATAAGAACACTTCAAGCACCGTACATATGTCTTTTTATTCGATAGGTAGGTATGCAAGACACATAGATTCCGTAAGCAAGTTAGTACGTACAGTTTGAAAGTTAGAACTTAGATTAGAACACTAGACTTAGGACACACTGTTAAAAATAGTATTTTGAATAGGTGCAGAAGTTAGCAAGCACATAACACGTATGCAGATACTATATTGCAAGTTATCGCGACGGGAAAAAAGCGAGAGGGCGCATGCGCAGCCTACCGGCGTCTAGGATCGTAAACAGCTACTGAGCGATTTTCGGCGACTGCACTATACCTATGCGCGCACGGCGGGCGCGCGATGCGCGCGGCACGAAGGCGGCCGAAACCACCCGAACGAGTTGCCAGGCATTAATATAAAAATTGGACTGCACGTCCGTCTATCAACACGTCGCCACATCAGCCCCCCTGGAGACCTTTAGGGTCGATAAGAAATGTTTAGGAAAACGGACTTGACGACCGTAGCGAGTAGTTTTTATAACAGGCTGATCTACTATTTCAGACGGTTTTTCAGTCTCATTATTAAGTTCATATGCAGGTTTTAAACGATCGATGGAAACGGTAACAATTTTGTGCGCAATTTCAATTTTATAATATTTTGCTGTGCGTTCAACTACTTTATATGGTCCAGCGTAGGGCTGTTGCAAGGATCTACGAACAAAGTCCTGCCGTACGAAGACGTGTGAACAGGATGATAATTCCTTGTACACGAACGTGTTAGACGAACCATGACGAGCCACCTTCGATGGTCTAACCTTTTCGAAGTGTAACCGTAAACGTGTCACAAAATCGGAGTAGTCGGGTACGATGTTAGTATCGTGACTACGATTAAAGAAATCGCCTGGGAGACGCAATATTTCACCATATACTAGTTCGGCGGTGGACGCTGACAAATCCTCCTTCCAGGCACTACGTATACCTAGGAGTACTAGTGGAAGGACTTCCGACCAGCTGTCATTCGCATGGCACATGATAGCTGCTTTTAATTGCCTATGAAACCGTTCAACTAGGCCATTGGCGGCGGGATGATAGGCGGTAGTTTTAATGTGTCGCGACCCTAACAAAGATGATAAATGCTCGAATAGGTGCGACTCGAACTGTCTACCTCTATCCGTTGTAATCTTTTCGGGGCAGCCGAATCGAGCCACCCAAGTACTAAGGAACGCCTTTGCAACACTCTCAGCGGTGATTTCGGTAAGCGGTACTGCCTCGGGCCAACGACTGAACCTATCGACCGCTGTTAAACAATACCTAAATCCATTCGAGATGGGCAAGGGTCCAATCAAATCAATATGTACGTGAGAAAACCTGACTGTAGGTACTGTGAAATCGTGAGTCGGTGAGTGCACATGACGAGAGATTTTTGACTTCTGACAAGCGATACACGAGCGCGACCATGCTTTGCAGTCTTTACGAATGCCGGGCCACACGTAGCGTTCCGAAACAAGCTTGGCGGTTGTCCTAGCACTGGGATGACTCAACCCGTGTAAAGCGTCAAAAACCTGTTTCCGGAACTCAGTTGTAAGAAAAGGTCGTTTAATCGAACCCGAAACGTCACAAACTAATTTAACATTACCAAAAAGTACTTTCTCTAATTTTAACGACGAACCTTTTTTAATTAACATATTTAATTCTGTATCTGTTAATTGGGAATTAGCTAATAAATTTAAATCAATTATTTCTGTTATGGCGTCCGTCCTCGACAGAGCATCGGCAACCACGTTGTCCTCACCTGCGATATACCTAATGTCAGTGGTAAACTGTGCTATGAAATCTAAATACCTAAACTGACGGGGTGAGCACTTGTCGAGATCTTTTTTGAAAGCTGAGATTATGGGTTTATGGTCAGTGAGAATAAAGAAAGGTTTTAATTCAATCATATAACGAAAGTACTTCACTGACTCATAAATGGCTAGAAGTTCCCGGTCGTATGAACTATATTTCTTTTGCGCCGTGTTTAGTTTACGTGAGAAAAAGCTAAGCGGCTGCCATATACCAGAAATTTGTTGCTGCAAAACCGCGCCAATAGCAGTATCCGACGCGTCGGTGACAATAGACAGAGGAGCGGAAGAGTCCGGGTGCGCTAGAAGCGTAGCATTAGCAATACTTGACTTGCAAGCATTGAAAGCCTCCTCCAGCACTGGAGTCCACTCAATGGTGCTATTGCTCTTGATCGATGTACCACAGAGTAGTGCATGAAGAGGTGCCTGTATTTTTGCAGCATGCGCTATAAAGCGTCGGTAAAAATTGAGAGCTCCTAAAAAGCGGCGTAACTCTTTAATAGTTTTCGGCCTGGAATAATTTAATATTGCCTGTACTCTGTCTTCAAGGGGTTTAGTCCCTGACGCACTTACTAAGTAACCAAGAAACTCGACTTCTGGCACGCCGAAAATACACTTGTTGGTGTTAAGTAAAATGCCATGTTCACTAAAACGTTCGAAAACAATTTTTAAATGTTTTTTGTGTTCGATTTCATTTACAGAGGCTATTAATACGTCGTCAATGTACGGAAAGGCAAAATCTAGATCTTTCAGAACTTCGTCCATAAATCTTTGAAACGTTTGCGCCGCGTTTCGTAGTCCAAAATTCATAAATTTATATTCAAAAAGTCCGAAACTTGTAGCTATAGCCGTTTTGGGAATATCCTCAGGTGCCACTGGTATTTGGTTATACGCGCGTACTAAATCTAATTTACTAAAAATTGTGCAACCGAAAAGATTATGTGAAAAATCCGCTATGTGCCTTACAGGGTACCGGTCAGGGATCGTACGAGCATTAAGTGCCCTGTAGTCCCCACATGGTCGCCATCCTTTATCCTTCTTAGGTACCAAGTGTAAGGGAGACGACCATGCACTTTCCGACCTACGTACAACACCGGTACGTACCAGGTCCTCGAATTCCTGTCGAGCAATTTTTAATTTATCAGGTGCCAAACGTCGTGGCCTTGATGAAACAGGCGGACCGGGGTTCGTACGTATGTAGTGTTGGGTATTATGTTTTACGATACGCTCACGCGGGTCTCCTACCGGTCGTGTTATATCTGGAAACTGCAATAATAATTTATGGTAGGGACTGTCACCAACAATTACTTTTATTTGAGGGCAATGGTAAGCGGAAGCAGTTACGGCGGCTGATGTAAGCGATGTGTTTGAATCAATCAGACGTGAGTTACGGACATCCACGAGCAAGTTGTAAAACGATATAAAATCCACACCTATTATAGGCTTGCTTACATCCGCTATTACAAAGCGCCAGTTAAAAGCACGGCGTAAATTAAAATCTAAACTAAGACTTATCCAACCGTAAGTAGAAATAACAGTATTATTAGCTGCGTACAATTCATAATTTGTTTTAAACCGACGTTCGTTACGTAAGTATTTAACTGGATAAACACATAAATCCGATCCGGTATCTATTAAATATTTAATTTTAGTCTTTTTGTCCATAACGAATAAGCGGCTTGGCACAGAATTAACACAGTCACTCGCCGCAACTAGCGACCGCTTGGATCGTTTTTTGAAAATGAACAAGGAGGTCTACACTTAGCTGCCTTATCTCCGAACTTGCGATGGTACCAGCAGTCCGTACTACTGGACGACCTGGAACGGTTCCTGTGCTGCTGTCGACGTTTGCTCGATGACCTGGACCGCGGGCGGAACTGGTGATACGCCCGCCCTCGCGACGAAAATAACGACTCCACTTTCAAGGTAAGTGCTTCGAGTTTTTTGTTCATATCCTCTAGCGGAGTAGACGTAGATGCTGCGGCCACCTGTGATGTCGTGAAGTGAGGTGACGCATCCATGATCTGGTCGGCGAGCTGCGCGACCTTGTCCAATGGCGAGTCGGCCTGCGTGGCTATTATAGCTTGTACGAAACTGGGCAACCTGTCTGCCCACAGTGTTCGTAAGAAGTCCTCAGTAACCTCTTTATCAGCGAGTGTTTTGAGGTGGCGCAGGAACTGGCTGGGCTTTCTATCGCCGATTTCCTCTTTCGATAAAAGCTGTCGCACTCGGTTCTCTTTTGAGGCTGATAGTCTGGCTAACAATTCTTTTTTCACAGTTTCATACTTATTTATAGCCGGGGGATTCGTTATAACGTCTTCGATCTCTTCAGCGTATTTAATATCCAACATCGCTATCACATGATAAAACTTGGTCGTATCCGAAGTTATGTTGGATAAAGCGAACTGTCCGTCGAGTTGCGCGAACCATAACGCGGCTTTGTTCGGCCAAAATGGCGGCATCTTCACGCCGACACGGCATAACTCGTGGTCGGCCATTTCGTTGTTCTTGCCGCTGTTCTGCTTGATGCCGTCGTCTTTTGACATGTTGAAACCGGTGTTCTGCACGACTTTGGGTCACCAATTATGTAGGGGTGCACTGTCTATTAAATAAGAACACTTCAAGCACCGTACATATGTCTTTTTATTCGATAGGTAGGTATGCAAGACACATAGATTCCGTAAGCAAGTTAGTACGTACAGTTTGAAAGTTAGAACTTAGATTAGAACACTAGACTTAGGACACACTGTTAAAAATAGTATTTTGAATAGGTGCAGAAGTTAGCAAGCACATAACACGTATGCAGATACTATATTGCAAGTTATCGCGACGGGAAAAAAGCGAGAGGGCGCATGCGCAGCCTACCGGCGTCTAGGATCGTAAACAGCTACTGAGCGATTTTCGGCGACTGCACTATACCTATGCGCGCACGGCGGGCGCGCGATGCGCGCGGCACGAAGGCGGCCGAAACCACCCGAACGAGTTGCCAGGCATTAATATAAAAATTGGACTGCACGTCCGTCTATCAACACGTCGCCACAAACCCAAAAACCTATAGCCATACCTGTTACCTGTCCCCCTATGGGTCTCTTCTCACAGTGTGATTGATATTTGATACAGGTTATCGTGTACCACGCTGGCCAAATACAGATTTACGGACTTCATGTACCCTTGACAACAATATGTTGAATTATCTACAGTTAAGGCAATGAAAATTGCATTGCTAAATTAACATAAAGAATATAAACATAAGTAAATTAAAGAAACAAAATGTATAATTCCTAAAGAAGTTGTTTTATTAAGGAAAATAAAAATAATATACCTATTTATCCTAATTGGCAATACCCAAAACGTATTTTTTTAATAATTCCCATCACTAATCCTACATAACTCTCATTCATTGTGCCAAGCAAATGATATTTCTTTATCCTCCCTACGTTAATCAACTTGGTCCGCCCTCCTCTATTAGAGCCTGTAATTTTCTGAGTGCCATTGTAGCGTTTACTGCCACAGAGTAAGATGTGCAGTGGTAATGCGACTTTTATGTAGGCATAAAAGCTGAGACCGCCTAAAGAAATAATTTAGAACAAAAGCACAGTGCAAGTACCTTTCAACCATACTGGGACACCCTATACTTGACTCGCCGAGAATATGCAATTGTTATTTTCCGCTAAAAACAACTTTATTGCGTGTGCTCACAGATCAACATAGTTTGTAAGCAAAATTTACTTAAAGCATTTTTATTTCTCGCCGTCAATCTACAATAAACCTTAATTACAGAGGCCAATAGCTGGCATTTGTGTGGAATTTCATTTAAAGTAACTCATGTTTATGGTTAGCAATTTAAAATGCAAACCATGATTAACAAGGATTTTAAAAATACTAATTTTAATAATGTAAAATGTTAAACTACTCTTGTCTTCAACGTTGAGGTATGTTATTAAGGAGATTAAAACATGGTCGCTCCCTGTTTTACCCCACGAAACTAAGGCAGAGGTAGGGCATAATAAATATCCGGATATCCGCCAAAAACAATATCCGAATAAGAATAGTGTTCAATAATATTATTTAAAGTAATTGGTTCCTAGAGCGCAGGGTTTGAAACGTTTTTATTTGGTCAAATAACTCTGAATCGTAACGTCAGCTAAGATTTAGGTTTTAGCAGAATTGTACTTCTAATGGTACCTAATTATATAAATTTAATAATATTGAATCTTGATAGTTATAATTATTATTTTAGAATCATAAAATTTTGACCAATTGAACACAAGCAATAAACGGGTCCTCAAGTTGAGGTGAATAATTGAATGTCCCCATCCCCCCCCCCCCCAAACATATCCAAGTGTATGTCCTTGTCTTGTATGTTGTCCACGGCAGCCACGACCCAAATAATCTTGGTGTGAGGCTATGAGTGTGTAGGGTTATAAAAAAATCTATATACCCTGTATGAAACTGTTGAAACTGTGTGAAACTGTTAGTCTGTGAGATAATCTATGACTCCTATTATCAAGACGAGTTTCGCCTCGCAAATGGATATTTCACACCACTTATTCTGATCTATAAGGGTCATTTAGCTATAATATTACCTTTTCTCTTAAGACATTAACAAGATCTGTAATAACTGTTCATTTCTGTGGATTTTCATTAATAAGAGCGGTCAAAGCTATAGCAGGACTGAGAGAGTGATCACTCAAATACTAGAAGGATTTTCGGCCCATTAGGCTATATTTTCGTGACTGTTTATGTAAGCTTTTATAGGTTTAATTTTTTCTACGAAGGCTTATTTTTTCTTAGTATAAGCTTTTGTGTAAATTGAAATGTTTAACATGTACGTATGTTCGCGTCAAAAATAACATAAATTTAAACTTCTTTCTCTTAATTCACAGACGTAAAATTTTCCATACCTATTTTTTACTTCCGATGAGTCACGCATCTGTTACCGATTTACTACCTTGACCAGCATGGTGTATTCCAGGCTAGTTATGTTAGCTCAATAATATGATGCTGATCATTATAATTAGATATTAATTATTACATTTTAATTTCATTTTAATGAATCAACCAAACACCCTGATCTCAACCACTTCAATGATTAATGATGAAACATAAATTATAATTATCATCGCACTAATTGGCGACGAGTCTTAATTGTATGCTCGCTGCTGTGCCGACACGTACTTACGTGTCGTGAAAAGCATACAAACGATTCTCCAACTTCCGATAAAAATATTCTGTGTTTATACGAGTACATGGCGGTGCAGCGCGCACACAACCAAGTCTCGTTTGCACGCTCGAAGGTAACGTACTTGTATTTATATTTTTGACCGAACAAACCCATAAAACCAACAACCCCAATGTATTCACAACCTTACCCAAACGTAATACAGTCCTAACTCCTAAGTCTCGATAGCGATATCCTCTGGCCTGGAGCAGGTAGCCTGGTGCGCTCGGAGTACGTCAGCGGATGTGGACTTCACGCAGTTGTTCATGTGGATGTCTGATGATGCGTTGGAGTGGTGCTCTCGACGCTGGTGCGGGCAGTACCGACGGCCGACGTTGCCGCATAGTGTCCTGTGGATAGAACTGTGGATAAGGATTTATTATGGTTATGGATAGGTCGCGTCTGGGTAGAACATTTTAATATTTTTTTATTTTTTTGCTAATTTACATGTAAATATTTAAATGTAAAATCATCACTCATATTGTATCATGTATGTCATGACAACAGAAGCGATGTTTTTTTTTAGTTTTACTATAGGTAGGTAGCTAGCTACACTAGACTACACAGATGTTAATAGTAATTTTAGAATAATAATTAGTGGTCTAGATGAAATCGTGTACTGTTGGTATAAATTAATTAAAAATTAATAAACGCAGCGACGGTCAACGACAACTTAATACAATTTAGTGGTTAAAATAAATTACTGCCTTTAACCATTACTTAACATTTAATTGATTATATGTAGTGTTTAATAATAAATTGATAATAATTATAATACTAAAAGGCTAATAATTGGACTGCACTAACTTTTCAATAAATAATAAAAAAAAGTTTAAAAGTACATTAAAAGACGTAAAAATAGCAATAGGTAACACTTCAAAAAACTCCACATAAATTTAAAAAGTCCACCTAACCCTCACCTGCTACAAGAGTCCAGCGTCTTCCTGAACGCGGCCCTGAAGTCCCTATTGAAGTAGGCGTAGATAAGCGGGTTCAGAGCCGAGTTGAAGTAGCCCACCCAGAACACGCCGGCGACGACTTGTGGCGGGCACGGACAGGCCTCGCCGCACAGGGCTGTTATTATGTACCTGAGAAGGACAAGGGTCGTATGCCAGTCCAATATTTTATCAAACTTCTTTGACAAGTGCCAATTCCACTAGTTCAATATATTTGTCCAATATCCGCTTAGTTTGAGAAAATGGAGGAACTAGGAGCGGCTTTGTATGTTATTGGTGTAAGATTGTTAGTAAAAAGATAAAGATATTTTAAGAGTGGAATACCACCCTTACTCGTATAGGGGAAATTGAGGTGTAACTGGCCACCGTTTAGTTACAGTTAAAATAAAATAAAAATAAGAATTGACGAAAAATTAATTAATAGAAGAGCAACATGATTCTTTAAACTTTCAGAGAAAGCGTATAAACCATACTATTCTATTAGGTACTCCTCAGTTTTCTCTATGTACTCGTATGTAATCGGTTATTCAAAAACCTTTTTAATAGCGCGAAGAACTGACGTTAAAGCAGACGAGCCAACAAATTGTAAGTGGTCATATTCGTTTATAGACACGAACAATACGAGAGGAGTTACCACTGCAATGCCGGCCCTGAAGGAGAACTCTTTTTGCACCTTTTTTAAAGAAACCCATGTCAAATCAGATCTCTGACACTTAACAATTTAGATTTCACCGATGTGTTAAAGCTTCAGAGCAGATATTTCTTTGAGTGCGCGTACTAAGAGGTAACAAGCAAAGATAGAGCCGTTCCTTCATTGCGATAGAACTCGTTTTAATTGCATCCCACATGAATGCCTACTTTCCGCTCCTGCCCTGGTACATTGCAGAATAATGGCATTTAAATTTAAAGGGCAGTAAGTAAATTTTACTAACAAGCTAAATAGAACTTTGAGCACGGGTGATAAAGTTTTAAGTGGGAAGTGTTAATTCCATACTCCTGGCGACTCTAGTATTTTTTTATGGATTTGAAGTACCAATCGAGCAGGCAGCACCACCCTTCCGCTGCCGCCCATGACAAATTCGACCGACCTAGATCAAGACTCAATTTAAAGAATGGGATGGTTAGTACAGTTAGTAGATGATGTTACAATATTAGTTGGAAAGTAAGAGAGGACAGGGACTGTTAGTGATGGTAAGTCTTGTTAGTTGTTGTTAGTAATAGTCCAGTTAGTATTTGTTTGTATGAGTCTCGTTCTAATTCGGTCACAGATGTGTTGCTACACCTGAGGAATGAGATTGTCACCTCTAAAAAAAGTGTTATCGGAGTAACAATATAGTCTTACCACAGAAAAAATGGCAGCCAGCAGGCGAGGAACGCAGACATGATGATGCCCAGGGTCCTGGCAGCCTTCCGCTCCCTCTTCATCTTGCTGCTGGCCATCGGCTGCATCTGGATGCTCTGGCGCTCCCTCATCACGTCTCCCACCGAGATCCCATTGATTTGCAAGTGCTTGTCTAGGAGTAGCGCTGCCACTTTACTCCTGAGGGATAGAAAGGTCCTTATATATTTTGTGTGACCTACCTATGGCTCTAAAGGCAGGTAAATATTAACATCAATTTCAGACGAAAATTCACAACTCGAAAACTATTATATTATCGTGGAATATACATGGGGTTGATTCATGTACCCCATGGTATACAAATCTCTGGACTTTGATACCTACACACTCTTTGGGACACCCTGTATATTACATTAGATATCGATATTGTAATCCGTACTCTGTTGCCTGAGATAGTGAGATAGTTGCCGAGATATTAATTTATTTTTGGCAAATGTTGGATTTGTTTACCATCTCAAAAAGTAATATTATTTAAGCTAATAAGATAAGAAGTACTATGTTATCGTGAAACAATAAATTTTTGAGATATACGTTGAGTACCCCTAACATAAAGGATTCAAAAAACATTAAGTATGCTTTCGCATAAAACGATGTCGAACGAATCTCATTTCCTCACCGTGCGTGCTGTAGGGTAACCATAATATCCGGTACTATTACGGATGTCCTAAAAATTATATTTTACTATCCATTATTTCCTGCCTCGGCGTAGAAAACATCGTGGTAAAACCTGCACATCTAAAAGTTCTTATGTGTTCCAAAAGATTTTTGGAATCTCTCAAGCCGCACTTTGCCAGAGTTGTGAAATATTGCCTGTACCTCACAAATTAAGTTTAAACGCTCGAGCCTAGCAGTGGGGCAGTAGGCAGCAGTAGGACAGTGAGTTAGTACAAACCCCACCCACATCGGTTAAGCGTTTTAAAAATCAAAAACAAATATACACGCACACAGTCGAACTAACAAAGAGATAAACAAAGGGATATATTCATCGAACTATTACAGCTTTATTTTATTGAGTGATTTGATACGGGCTTTGTAAAGACCCGTCCGACGAAAATATCACAATATGCCTACCCTGCGTTATTGAATGGACTTTCACTAAATCGAAATGAAAAAGATTTTATCATTTAACAAATTCTAGGGAAAAGTAACTTAATGTCTTCTTTCTTATCTTAAATCTTTTCTCTTAATATTTTTTCCTTGTCTATAAGTAAATATAACATTAATATCTAATATAATCTTTATCAAAGTGGGACATGAAAGGAGAAATACGGAGAACTGTGTTCTTATATATAAATAATTGACGACCCGAATGGCGCAATGGTTAACACGCCGGATCGCTGTTCCAAGGGTCCTGGGTTCAATTCCCAGCGAGGCGGAAATTTTAATGATGAGAATCCGTTCTTTATATCTTTACTAGCTACCCGCCCCGGCTTCGCACGGGTGCAAGTTAGATTTACCATAGCAGCGCCATCTATTGATTACTTACTCAACCCAGTCGAAAGGTATCGACATCTGTTACATATAATTGTGACTGTCAAATAATAACACTCTTAATTTAGTTCTCTTGTGTGGCGCTAGGTGTCTGTTCATCTGTGAATAAGACTGCCATGTCAATTGTCATTACTTGCAAAACTTACTGTCAAATAATAAGAGACAAATAATTAGAAATAAATTAAAATTGCGACTATAATTTGAGATTTAAAGTATCCTATCTCTCAAGTTGGATCGAACTGCACATGGTGTGCGAATTTTATTATAATCGGTTAAGTGGTTTAGGAGTCCATCGCGGACCAACATTGTGACACGAGATTTATATGTCGGAGTTGGAAATAAAATAAGATTAAAATCAAAGTAAATAAATCATTAAACTTAGAATAAAACGTAAATCCGGAACTGTAATTTAAATGGCAACACTGTACGAATTGTAAACGTGTCTCGATGGGATATCGGAGAGAGGGAACCCAACAGAGGGCACCTCTGCAGCCACTTACGAAGAGCGGGGACTTCTCGAGCAGACGTCGAGCTGAACGGTCGCATTAAGTTAACTAGTGTACTTTGTAATAAAATCCTATACTGCGTCGTACCTATGCCCGACGGCATAACGTTTCTCTAAGTGTATTTCAGTCGTACCACATTTTAACATAACCTAGAGGCATTAATCAAATTAAGTTAAACTGTGTAAACCCAATTTAAATCATGAAGACACGTATTGAACGCCCACTGTGTTTTATTTTTCACCTTACAACCTGATGATCGGAGCATTATACCACCATCCTGACAAGTGTCTCCGAGATCAGAAGTTGGGATAAAGGACTCACTGTGGGTTTTCAAGTACAGTTTTCAGGTTTTCAGGTGCAATTTTCAGATGAGAACTGGATTCATAAATGGCAAGCGAGTTGACATGTGCCATTACATCTCACATGGCATAGATGGAATGTGGCGTCGAACTTTGGTAAAGCTTTGAAGTAAGACCGCGAGTTTGGGTATGGCATTATTTTTATTCCATTACGTCTGAGGTGATACAATTTCATTGCTTAAATTTTAATTTTTGTGTAAACTATATTGTGTGTTGTGTAGTTTTTTTGATAATCGTGAGTGAAAATAAAGACATCAATTTCCGGTGATAGAATCGTTTAACGTAGCTCCGTAATTAAAACAAATCGCTCCTCATTGTAATCTTATTTTGATGTTTAATCGCTGAAAAACAAAAGAAATCGATTTTATTATGACCTCTGTTTTTATTATGAAGGGAAAGTTACACCCTTTGATTTTAGTGTAGTTTAACCAAGTATTATAACATCGGAACACACTTTTATCATGCGATCATTTTGTTGAAGTTTAATGTGGGTAGATTTGTGGTTAGTTTGTTAGAATGCCCAAGGGCTAAGTACCATTTGAATTGTTGTGATATAAAAAGTGAATTTGAGTCGAGTAATAGTGATGAATCTTAGTTCGGTTGGTCGGGTCCAGGTTAGACCACGGAAGAATCCGTGCGACCCGTGAATGACTCTATCGGCCGTATTCGACCGTACCAGTAGTTATTTCGTAGTCGTAGCCCGGTAGAAATCGGTGTCTCTCGAGGAAACTCGAGTAGTCCGTGGGTGCGCGGTGTGCGTTTAACTCTGGCCGAGGTCGTGGTCTATTTAGACCGTATCGTGTAGCAGCAGGAGTGCTGTACACGTGCTATCCACGAAATGGATATGCGTACTGAGAGAGAGCAACGTGTTTGCTGTTCGGCGGGAGAGCCGTGGCGATAGAGGTCATTCGTACTCGGAAGTTTCAGTATCAATAAACTCAAGTGTAACTTGTTATTTTGGTAGAGTATGCGTACAGTTTTGGTTATGATAACGACGATGGTACTTGGCTCATGGCTGTAGAATTTACGTGTAATGAATTAGTGGCGATTTTGTTATCAATGTTGTTGGATAATATTGGTAGGTACTTGGTTGGGTAAGCATTTTTGTTCAATTAATCGAAGTGTAACGTAACTCGAGTCATTTTAAAGTAAAATTATTATGTTCCGGGGTGACAATAATAATTAATCTACGTTCATAAAATGCTTAAAGATAAAGGGGGTGGATAATATTTTGTAGTCTGGTCGAAAAAGAAAAACAAACGTTTTAAAGTCGGGTATTTTATTATGCATTCCGTGTTGGTACAGTTTTTAATTGATAACGAGATATGACGCACAGTGCAGTGACTTTTATCAAATGTGTAATGTTCGTGATAGTTATTTTGGTTTTTGGTTATTTGGTGCGCCGCTTAACGCTGAAAAGGATTAATTGGAAAAAAAATAAACACACACAAAATGGTTTGCTTTATTTGTGCTCAACTTGACGAAGTATTTATTCCATTTATCGAGTACCTACAACGATAATAAAAGCCTACAACAATAATAACAATAAAAGCGTAAGCTAGTTTTTAAAAAGTGAACGGTTTGGTTTTTCATTGGTGGCGTCGATCGAATTAGTTGCTCATTAGTTCGCGTTGTTTTAAAAGTGAAACATAATACAATTTTCAGTTTTATTTACTATGTGACAAAATGTTTTCGAGTAATCTCACTATAGTGACGTTTATCGAGCCATTAATTAAAAAAAAAAGTGTGTTCGATTTCAGCTTACTTTGTTGCGTCGTTTTAAAAGTAAAGCACATTTTATTGTTTTGTGTAGTATTCTAAATACCCGCGTAGTTCATTGTTAATTTTAAATATTGTGTAAGCGTTATCTAATGATCCAAAACATTGTCGTTAGAGTTATTACAGACGAATTAGTTGGATTCTTACCCGCTTTAGTCACTATATTTTCGAAATAAATAAAGTCGGCGTAAGTGTTTACGTCGGATTTATGATGCGTTTGGGAAGCGTTTCTAGGTTATAAGGAACTGGAGACCAAGACCTTTTCTGGTTCCTATCTGCAACCAAGGGTGACATTACCTAGATATAGTAACGGCCAGACGAGGTAAAGGTGAAACGGCGTTTTTGGTATGACTTTTATTTTATTACACCTGGTGTGTTGGAGTTTTATAACTTCCATTTTATTTTCGTTCCTTGTGAAAATATGACCTTTTGATGTGTCTTGTAATTAATGAACAATGACAAAAGATAACAATTAAGATATCGGAAGTTCAGTGAAATTTTTAATTAAAGTAGCAGTTGGGTACAATCAGTTCCCCAATTATTTTATTTACAAGTGCAGCACACTTCGATTGGTTTTGGTTTACCTTGTGAAACCAATGAGTTTTGAAGTAGTCTCACATGTGACGATGCAATGTGCATCGTTCTGTTTTCAGATAAGTTTTCGAGGATGCACAGGCAGCAGCACACGCAGGTTACACATGTGTTGTCTGGAGCCGAATCGACGGTTGCGTGCGTGCACTCGTGGGCTTCCTGGAGTTCATTCGTGTGACATTGAAGGAGGAAGCTCTGGCAACTGGCAGCCGCAGATCGGACGCAGCGAAACAGGTGATCTGTATTGTTCATACTTGTTTTGTAATAGCTTAAAGAAGTAGTAAATTAACTTTTCTTTTCGAGACGTAGTTCACTTGGTAAAAGACTATTTTTGAAAGATTTAGTTTTCGGTCAACTTGTCGAACGGAACTTTTGAAATTGTAATTGAATGGTGTTGTTACTTTGAAAAGTGTATAGCCCTTAGCTATGTATACGGTTTGAATGTTATTTCTGGACAGAAGTACTGATTGTACTTGAGTACCGTTCGATAAGTCAACCTGTTCGAGAAATGATAACCTTTTAAGAAAAGTAGCTTTAAAGAGAAATGTAGAGTTTGTTTTGGCTTAATCTGTAATGTGATAGGATAAATAAAGCGACATGTTGAACAAACCTTTTTAAGATTATTTTTGATAAAACTCGAAATGATTATCTGGGTGGTGTAGTGTTTGTAACCGGATGGAGGTTACATGCGGAGGTGACTGGATAGAGGTTGCCTATTGGGTTGATACTCATGACTGGATGGAGGTTATAAGTGTGATGATCAGGAGGTCAGGGTACGAGCACTGCAATATTTCAATGAGTTTCCTATTATTTGAATGAGTATGGGTGTTGATCGACATGTCAGCTTTGGCCTTTGAGAGAAATAATCTGTTATGATTTTCAAAATTTCTAATGATTTGATAAGGTTGTTTTTATTCCCTGCCCACTTAGGTCAGGAAGGGCCGAGCTATAAGAGATACTTTCGTTTGTGTTTATTGTTACAGGTAAATTCCGACACCACAGCTGATCGAGTCATCCAGTTTTACGACGATTGTACGACGACGTATTGCGTTAAAAGTTAAAAACAAACCCGCGTAATAATAAATTTGGTAATTTTGCTCTAAACATGCTCTAAACAGTTGTCATGTTATGGAGTTTGTTCTGCCGTTTCTTCTCCATAGCGACACCGGAAGCGGCGCGGCGGGAGTGTAGTTAGTTAGGGTTAAAAAAAATGCAAAAACAAAATACTTGGCGTTCAATCAAAGAAATTTTAAGTAATCTAAAAATTTGTTGTTCAAATTAAATTAGTAGTCTCGTTTAAAATTAGTAGCTTTTGCTGAATAAAATAAAAATTAGAGCTTTGTTTTAACCTAAAGTAAAAGTCATCACACGAGGACGTGTGCTTGTCAGAATGGCCGTGTCGGAGTTGGAAATAAAATAAGATTAAAATCAAAGTAAATAAATCATTAAACTTAGAATAAAACGTAAATCCGGAACTGTAATTTAAATGGCAACACTGTACGAATTGTAAACGTGTCTCGATGGGATATCGGAGAGAGGGAACCCAACAGAGGGCACCTCTGCAGCCACTTACGAAGAGCGGGGACTTCTCGAGCAGACGTCGAGCTGAACGGTCGCATTAAGTTTAACTAGTGTACTTTGTAATAAAATCCTATACTGCGTCGTACCTATGCCCGACGGCATAACGTTTCTCTAAGTGTATTTCAGTCGTACCACATTTTAACATAACCTAGAGGCATTAATCAAATTAAGTTAAACTGTGTAAACCCAATTTAAATCATGAAGACACGTATTGAACGCCCACTGTGTTTTATTTTTCACCTTACAACCTGATGATCGGAGCATTATACCACCATCCTGACAAGTGTCTCCGAGATATATACATTATATTAAGATGTGCCATACAAAAGTATAGAAATAAAGGGAGACTTCATGCCAAAAGCATTACTCTCATACGTTTTTCTGGCAGTAATAAAATCAAAAATGACGATGGCGGTATATTCATACATGGAATAAATAAAAGATATGATTGGAAGAAAGAAAATAATTAACTAAACTTGAGCGTCATTAATTATTTATTATAGATGTTATGTCATAACATCCTTATAAAAAAAAAGATTAAATGCCTGTTGGACTCTTGTCTTACTTACAAACGCAGTGTAAAGTTACTCCAAGTTTTTTTTGTATTTTCTAACCTTTGACTTTAGAGAATCACATGGTAGGGATAAGTAGTTTTAGACTTGGAATAACTTTACACTGTATTTATAAGACACTTAGGGTTATGAACCAAAAAGCGATATTAAATCCAATTATTTGGATACATCTGTTCGTCCTGTACTCTTCTACGTCTTTGGAAACAGATGAATAAAAGAACAATTATTGTGGGCTAAAAATCACAGTGAAAATTAACAAGGAAAAGAAAATACATTCAAAACGTTAAACTCAATTAAAAATTAAACGGCATTTGGTTTAATTTATTCGTACCGTATAATAACATTAATATTCAGTGGTTCGTCAAGAATATTTTAATAAAAGTACTATATTCAAGCGTTAAATTTAAATATTGAAAGTTCTAGAAATTCAACGCAATTATGTACCATAAACGTTATTTTACATGACAATACTGTTACTGAAAAGATTTAAAAGGATAATTATGTCAGTGAAACTGTAATTTCTCGACTGCGCGATGCAAAAGCGGATGTGTTTAATATCCGTATGATTTATAAAATGTACCTACGTTTGTTGCTTATACGGGACGGCCGAATGGATGCTCTTGCGGAATCCTACTAATAGGTATTATAAAACGTTTGTAAGGTATAAGAATAAGAAAGTTTGTAAGGTTGTGTGTGTGTTTGTTACTTTTTCACGCAGTAGCTACTGAACGGATTTTCATGAAACTTTGCAATAGTGCAGTAGTGCTTATAATTCGATTATACAGGCATTTTTATAGATTATGTTTTTACAATTCGGTCACAATTTAACGACAAGTAAGTCGGAAAAAATCAGCCTTCTGAGAGCTATTTTCTACTAAGGGGCTAGTTCCCCGAAACGAAGCGAGGGCGGGTTTACCTACTAGTTGCGAGCGGTGTACAATCTTCGATTATCATTCTATTCAGGCTTTCGTGACGTCACCCTGTGACGTGTTTGCGATGTTGCCAAAATCTCATTAAAAAATCTACACTGAAATAATAGACTAAGGCACTTCTCACACAACGAACGAATACAGCGAAATTTTGGGTTGCGTTGCAGTCGCGTAGCTCATAAATAGCGTTGTGTGAGAAGTGCCCAACGGGAACTTATCAATCACTCCGTAATAAACACAAATAAGAATAAGAACCCTAATATTATATTCTTGTTACTTTACTCTGCAAAATGACTATAAACCAAAGTTTCCATTCGCTGTAATTAGTGGAGAATCCACTTGTTAGATTGTAAATTAGATTTGTATTGAGGATACGAATGTTTCGCAAAACCCGTATTTACTGTACGTAGCAGTTTGTATAGGATAGATAGTAGATACCCACGTGTGTCGAAAGTTTTGAATTCTAAAAGCTTTTTATATTATTTATAGCCCTTGAAATTGAAGAGGTTCTCAAGTAGACTATTTTTTATTTGTACACAAATTTTTACTACGTGAAACGCTTTTGATAATTACGTTTTAGTCGAAAGCCATGCAGTGGCTGCTTGTCTCGTATTCGGCGAGTAGTTTTTGAGTTACATGCGTACACAAATAATAAAGGTTAATAATTTAATTTAATTTTTAAGGTTAATCATTTTTAATTTAATACGTTGCACTTGGGTACTCTTTCATATTTGATGCGAGTAATATTAATGAAGGACCAGAAATAATCTTTTTTGAGAGAATATGTGGCTCGCGAGCCACAGTTTAGCCTCCCCTGCTCTAATATAATCTAAGAACCAACTTATCCGATCCGAGTGCGGTCTATTTCGGTACTACGGCAAGCTTCATTTAACATTTAGTGAGTTTTGTTTCAATCAGTCTATACAGCGCCACACACTTATTTGACCCGGAAAGGGAAGCGCTACTGTCTTTGTCGTTGTCTGAGAACAGTTTAACATTTGCATTAGTTCCAATTTTGGCCACCGGGCCAGATAACTTTGTGGCACTGTAAATGGAAAAGTTATGTCACATTAAATAATCAATATCGTATCCACACGAGGTGCTAAGAAGAAGGTTTTCTGAACGAAAACGAGGCTGGGTTAATAAGTTTCTAAAAATTATTTGCGTATTGAAGATTAATAACTTTTAACACTCAGCCAGTAAAATTAACAATTTTGATGTATTTTTTACATTAAATAAATAAATAACGCTTCACACTCATAGCCCCACACTAGGATTCGTTGTGTCGTGGGTGTCATGGAAAACATACAAGACAAGGACACACACCCAGACCGAGAACGGAAATTCAAACTCATCATTCAAATTTCCGCCTCGCTGGGAATCGAACCCAGGACCCTCGGAACAGCGGTCCGGCGTGTTAACCATTGCGCCATCCAGGTCGTCATTAATTATTTCTTTTTAAACTCATGGGTGGCGATGAACACATAAATCGCCTCATCTGCGGTTCTAACGGCTATTTGTTTTAAAATGCTAATAAAGCGAATTACAAAGTCAAATATTCAATTGTAAAAGCGTTCTCATCGCTGTACCCAAAGCACCCAAAGTAACCCATTGTTATTCCGAAGTCAACATTGTATATTTGCAAAGGTCCGATTCCTATCTGAACTAATCCGATCCTTTTCTGAATATTTCAGCCTACCTTTGGCAAAGTTTATATAACAAAAGTGTAGGCAAAATCTGTTTTCTATTAATCTTTGTTAATTTCGATTAAAATGTCAAAGTTTATGATCTAGAAATATAAACAAAAATTTATTTATTAAACAGTCCTCTAGGTTATATAAAGGGGGCTTTATAAGCGCCTTTAATTAACTAGACCCTAGTTTTCAATCTTGTGAAAGCTTTGTCATTCAACTGATCTGATTATTAAAACTTTGTCCATAGAATGACACAACATTATTGTAGTTAAAACTTGGTTATGAGGGTCTAATGATGGATTGGTTGAGGTGGATGGCGGACCTCTTCAACTGTATAGACAGACTTATTGAAACGAAGTTCCTTATCGCACGGATGGAAGCTAGAAAATGAAAAGTACAACAATTAAGTACAGCCAACACGAAGAAAGATTTTTGGCACTTCCCCCTACAGGAGGTAAAAAGAGATGGAGGTGTGAGAAAAATAAGGGGATGTGTAGAAAATTTCGGCAGTTTTGAATCTAAATCGATATAAGGGATCACACAGAAATTCCATCAGAAGTCTGTATCGAGATTCTAGGCATATTTATTCAACTAGTTGTACCCATGACTTCGTTCGTGCCTAGGAGTTTTTCCCACGTGAATCCCGATCCATCGGGATTTCCGGGATAAAAAGTAGCCTTGATGTTGCTCCACAAACTCCCTTATCTCCCAGTGAAAGTCCCATTAAAACCCGTTTAGCCGTTTCTGAGATAAGCGTGCACATAAATACGATCAGTTATAAATTTATAATATGTAGGTATACATAGAATATAGAGAAAAGATAATAAAAAACGGTTATTGCAGTTTACGCGAAAGAAGTCACGGGCTTAGCCAGTATTATTATTCGTATTATCGATAACATAGTGCTGCCCTAGCAGGTATCACCTTTATCGATGAATAAACATTAGCCCTCGAAAGTGTACCTTTTACTGCTCAGAAGGGTCGATCAGGTCCATTCAGATTCAAACTCCGCCCTTACTACATTGACATTCAGTTAACAGGTTGTTTGTATGCAAAACTCGTTTCAAGTAAAACTGGAATGTGCCACTTCAAATGGAATCGATTAGTTCGTAATTGTCTTGTTATTGTTTTTTTTTAATCTTTAGTTATTTAGGGGTTCAACTGGCTACAACCCATTAATGGCCCCCTACTGAGCACGGGTCTCTCCTCATTATTGAGGAGGCCTAGAGCATACTCCACCACGCTGCTTCAGTGCGGATTGGTAGAGGGATCAGTGGCCAATACTGGATCGGAAGTTTTCAAGCCGCCCGAAGGTTTCCGACATGGCTTAACGACTGCTTTTATCGATAACAACCGGGACTGACAGCTTTACGTGCCCTCCGAAGCACGGAAGCGCTCAAGAAATTTTGCCACGAGCGGTCACCCATCCGACTACCGACCGCGCCCGCTGTTGCTTAACTTTGTCGATCACTTAAGATTGACGCAAGCCGCCGGGCTATGAGCGCTTCTTACTCGTGTAAAATGTTTGAATACGAGATATTACTACCAAATTTTGGCGTCAGAGTACAGCACTAGCATAAACAGTAAACAAAATTTTTGACCAATAGGTGACCTTACGGCCAAATTTTGAAGCCACAGTGCAACACTAGCACATACACCGCCGCGTTCCGTAACTGGACGAAAACGCCCACAATGTCACATTTTCATAGAAATTTGAACATTTGGTCAAGACGGAACGCGGCTTATGATTTGTTTACTGTATGTGCTGATGGCGCCATCTACGCCGAGCTTTGCGTTATATTCCCTATTGTGAATGAAAAGTACTCAATACATAAATAATATCGTCAGTGAGTACGAGGTTTTCGTCAATAGCCTTCGAATCGGCTCAATTAATTTTCCTTTGATTTGGGAATTTTCGACTGAGACTAAGATATTTAATATTGTGAAGGTAGTTTAACGAGATTCCGTATTATGTTGCTTTACCGATAATTAACTTGGCTGGCTATCACTGGTATCACTTACTTAATTATTACCTAAATTATTATTACTTACCTAAAGTATAAAACTCAAACGATTTCAGATTAGGATTAAATTATCAAACACGTGTAATAGATACTTTATTTCATAAACCTTTGACATGGCAAAAGTTTATTGAGCTTTTCCGTACTTTATAGGGCCCGTAAAGCCTCGGGCTCGGTTTAAATCATTAGATAAAAATCATTTAGCCATGTCCAGAATTCTGTTTCAAATATCTATTAGGGAAGTGAGCTGGGGTGGTCTTTATATTAACTGGTGCGCAAGATTCCCAAAACCTTAATCGTTTCGCCCATTTTGAGGATTTGTCTGTTTGTGTTTTGGGCTTACATAAATTTTGTTTAAGAACCGGTTTAACACAGTTTTTCACAGTCTAATCACAAGACTTAATTTCGCGGTAAAATTGCAATATTTTTTCAAATCCATCCGTACTTTTTCACAAGCAGTTGTTCGTATAATGTTTACTTTGAAAACTTTTTACAATTTCAAAAAAACCCCTTTTCACGCTATAAACGTAAAGTACAGGCGTATTATAAATACCAAAAATGCGTGAAATACGTACATTTTAATTTGACGTAGGTCAAAGGTTGGAAGGGACGGTAAAAATAGAACAAAAAGTAATATAATACATATTATATGTTTGACCAATTTGCCCAGGGGACGGCAGTGAGTGTTGTATGTTTGCTAACAATCTGTAAACTTTGAGAGTAATATTTTTGTACGCAAATATGGATTTTAATACCTTTTTTAAAATTTTAATAATCTTTTTTTATAACAAAATATTTTCTTCAACGTACAATTCATTTTGGTACGTTCATTTCAATTTGGTGTTTCAAGTTTAATGAAAATCAAGACTATGCCATTATATCCAAAAATCTGAATGTTATAATACATTTTTGACCAATCGATTCCTGTGTATGGAAGATGTATGAAGTAAATTATTACAGGGATTCTGTATTAACGCAATAGAACCCAAAATTATCATTTTAAGAATTTTTGTCTGTTTGTCTGTGATGATGTTAAAGAAATATCTAAGTCCAACACGTATAAAGTGAGAAGGGATTGCACGGATAAGCTTTCGTTCTATAAGATACATGAGGTATTGATGAGAACACGTCTAGACCTCGGTCCCAAGCAAGGTTACCAATAAGCAAAGTCAAACCAGCGGTCACTTGCCCGTCAGAACCAATCTACATGCCTGTACTGCAAATAACTCATGCCTACGAGTTCGTTTGTATTTGACAACAACATTTAGCGATATTAAATGTAGCACTGAGGAATAGTAACATCACCTCTAGCGATAAAAATAATCAGGGCAACTGCACGTTAACTTCTAGTCTTTCATAGCCTAATAAAACGCATCATTATGGCAAGCTTCACTTAAGTTGATTCAATGACAATCTGTTGACAATTTCTAATTTATTCTAGTTATATCAATTTCAAGAATCACGCCTTACAATTACTGAATGTGGCTACTAAGAAACTAATTTTCCAAAGCGAAGTGAGAGCGGGTTTACTAATATCTAAGGTTGTATTTCAAACCATGCCCAATTGCCCAAGTTTTATCTTTGAAGTAATAATCCAGTTTGTAACAACCCTAATCATGAGAATAAATTATACGAGAGCCAAATATTATACCTACAGAATATGACTTTAATAATTTAGAGATTCCCCTGTCTGCGAAGCGAAGGATTTTGGTCCCGATTGCCAGCTGGTTCAGACATTTATGTGTCTGATAAAGGGTTGATCTCTAATTGTGGGTCTTGCTTCTTTTTTATGTGCTACCCTTAACCCAAGAAACTCTGCAGCAGAGTAGTTATCCATATAAGTTTTTAAGCGATAGTTTTTTTTTCTACAACTTGATATATTTTTTTAAGTGTTTTGGTTGAAACTGTGTTACGTGAACCAATATGTACATTTACCACTTTTCTCGACCATGATTTGACCAAGGTCTTTTGATTTTTAATATGTTATCTTATTTTCCACAATTATTATTATACATAGAAATATAAAAAATAAGTATATCTCACCTGTATAACATTCTCTCCTGCCGATCAGCCTCCACGTAGATCCGATAGTACATAAACAGCATAATGACACCAGGGATCCAGAAACTGACACTACTGGATATCACTGCATACACTCTGTTCACTGTGAAACTGCACACTTTTGGATGTCTTTTCCTAAAATTCAGATGTTCGTTCGTCGTATACCATCCCATAAAGATCGGGAGGAACGAGACCAAAGCAGGACTGCACCATACGACAGCGAGCATTATTCCGAGTCTTCCGGTCGTCATTATAAGAGGGTAGTCCAATGGTTGAACAATTGCATAATATCTGTCGACGCTGATGCAGCATAAGTGCAAGATTGACGCTGATGAGAAATACACATCCAAGGAGTTCCAGACATCGCACATGAAGTAGCCAAAGAGCCAGACACCGTTTGTAATTTCAACGCTGAAGTTGAAGCACATGGCCCAAATAGCCACAAGCATGTCAGCCAATGCGAGAGACACCACGAAATAGTTGGTTATTACTCGTAACTTCCTGTGTCTCATGACGGAGACGATAACCAATAGATTGCCGAAGATCGCAGCAATGATGATGAACAGCATGATAGCGCATTTAAGAATGACCAGGAATACGATGAACGGCTCATCTTGGAATTGATTGGCGTAGACCAAGTCATTGGTCGTCTCGTTGATCTCCAGGCTTTTGTTGACGTAAGGATCGGTTAGATACATTGATGTGGACAAATCTCTGAAGTCCAGAGTGAAGTTAGCCGGCGAATCGCTGAGAACGATGTCAACGTGTTCAACTCTCATGTTTTCACATTTTGTTGAATTGTGATGTCTAATTAAGTCTGTACTTTAATATTTTGCGCCTAAGTCATATTTATCTCCTTTGTCAAAGTGAAAGGGCCCGTATTACGAAGACCCGCGTTGATAGAACTTCCCATTGTCCTGGCACTGGCCGCGTTACCTGTGGAAGAGGAAACTTATTTGAAAAATGATTTCTTTTGTACTGTAAGGATGTTTTTACATTTTCTTAATTTTTATCGTAGCCTTTTTACTTTCTTAGTAACTCGTTTATTATTTGTCTTTGTAATGTTATATTGGAGTTTGTTTGTTCAAGTTAAGGATTTCTTTAGTTTATATTGTGTTAATATTGTTTTGAATATATTAAAGTGTTTGTTCGCAATTGGGTACATTGGGTGTAATAAATTGGTGTAACAATGAAACTTAGTCTAAACTTTTGTTTTGAAGGAAACTCAAAAATTTTGTTCGAATACAAACGTGGATAAGACGGTATCTGCCCTGTTTTGTAGAATTAAAGTAGCAAACGAGCATGCCGCACCACCGATCCGCTGCTGCCCATGACAACTGTGACCGCCCTAGAACAAGTCTCAAATAGGGACAGTTATTGCCCATTGTTAAAATATTAGTTGCTTAGTTTTTTAATTGTATGAAGACAGGTCTTGTTAGTGATTGTGAGTAATAGTCCAGTTTGTAATTGTTAGTAAGAGTCTCATTCTAATTCGGTCAAAGCATCACACACCCGCCGCGCCCATAGTTGTTTTACTCAATCGATTACTCGGAATCGATACAAGCTGCTCAGCTATGAATGCTTTGGCGCCACAATCCTGTATTTAAATCTCTTTGCCCCTATTTGATATATTTTATGGATGTTAACAACCTGTATTCTAGCTATCACACTACCTGCCGCGCCCGCTGTTAACTCAATCGATAACTCGGAATCGATACAAGCTGCTCAGCTATGAATGCTTTGGCGCCACAACCCTGTATTTAAATCTCTTTGCCCCTATGTGGTATTATATTATATTTTATGGATTCACGCCTGCTGCTGAAACTTCATAAATTATACATCTGAATCTTGCTATAAACAACTATTTTTATTGGCAAAACCTACATGAAATCGGCAGTGGGTTTTGACATTGTCGGATTAAGAAATATTCAAGAATACTGTTTTATGTAATAGTATAAATGCGTCAAAATACGACGAAATAATTTGGAAAAAAGCGTAGTGTGGTGAGGGGCATTTTCGTGGCTCAAGATGTAATCGTAAACTTACTGTAACCTCATTACATTTTTCTTATCTCTGGTTCAGTATTGATGTCGTGTTCGAATTTCATCACATTCATAAAAATAGACGAATTCCTACTCTACGGTAAAACCACGTTAAAGAACCTCATTCCGAAAACAGTAAAAAGAAGTCTTAACATATATTATATTAAAAGCTCTTCAAGATTTTCTTGTTTGTCAAAATGTCGGTTCGTTTACATACTCGCACAAACTTTTCACCTTTATCTAGGGTTGTCAGCTGTAGGTACATACATACATACATACATACATTAAATACATACAATAAATTGTATATTGTATAAAAATACTGTATTTGCACAGCTTAAAATTTATTAGGCATTTTGTTTACTTACGCAAGAGTATAAAAACAAAGGCGGCTTAATGCTAAAAGCCTTTTCTCTACGACCTTCGGGCAGTAATAAAACGATTGCGGTAAATTCATCAATGGACTAAAATAAAACAGAATGTATACTTACCTACTATAAACGCTTAATAAAATGTGTAAATATTATTGACTTTTACAAACCAAATGCTTTAAATTTGGTCAACATAGTTGTAGTAGCTCACCTGACTGACAATTTACCTGACCTTTCAGTGGACATGTTACTGATAGATCAAAAAGCGTACATATGATACATGCATATACTCGTACCTATGGAGGGATAAATTACGCTATTGCTAGGCCAATAGCATACATTCCTATATCCGCAAAAATCTTACACTTTTCATTTACTACCTTCCATTCGTAACGTGTAATAAGAAACTTCCCAAACTAAGAGACAACCCTATGCTTATCCCACCAAGTTACCTCACCGATAGAAGAACAGGGAAAAGTTTATGAATAAATCCCCGCGTTTGTTGACAAGCCGCTTTCAGAGCAAACGCTCAGCCAAGTGACTCTCGGGTGAAGGGTTCAAAGGCTTAAAAAAAGCGAAGCCAGAACCGAGTTAAGAGGTTTGCACTTCGAATCCGTTTGACCCCATTTGACGGTAGGTACCAGCTAACCAGTTTTGCGTTTATGCTACGGCTACATCTGCGTCTTAACGCGTTAATTAACGCGCTAGTGGCGAATTAGGAATAAATTAGAATTGCCAAAAAGATCAATTACTCTTATTATTATGTATTAGGAATCTAAGTTAAATAGTGCCTAAGTAACAGGTTTTATTATAAAAACTTATTTAACATAGATTCCTTATACACAAAGATAAGAGTAGGTAATTGGCAATTTTGAAGTCTATTTTTTTCTTAATTTACCACATTATGCATTAGGGCGATTATTAACGTGCAGGTGTAGCCGTAGTGTTACTGATAGTAAATATTAACTTAACATTAAAGGTTTAAACATATGATTTTGAACTTATATCTTATAAGTTACTAAACATTTTAAATGTAAAGACGTCCTAAATAACAAAAACATACAATAAAATAACATACATAAAAAAGTGTTTTGTCATAGCAAAGCTTGTAAATATAAAGCGAGTAAAGTTTTATCAAATTGTGTTACAAAAGCATATCTGCAAATATAAAGTTATTGTGTTACGAATTCATACATAAACTTGAACTATACAAAACAATTTTTTCAGTTGGAGTAAGCGTTACCATGTCGAAACAGTAAAAGTCCGGACATTAACTAAATATTTTAGTTAAAAAATTAAAAATATGAAACTTTCCTTTTTTAAATTAGGTAAAATTGGTATTAGAACTCATAAATCAATTGTTTTGAGATTACACTGATGGAAGTTTTACGAATGTCCATTTAATATTAAATATTTCCGTTTTATTTTCTTTTTACACAGATGCAAAAGTTGGACAAAATTATGACAGAAGACCAAAACTTGGGACATGTCCGTACAAATCCGGAAATGTGGTAACCCTATTCAGAGTTTGAATACAATATTCAACTGATATTTTATCTGGGATTTAAAATATGTTCAAGCTTCGACACAATAGAAAATGCGGATTCTATTTTCTGATAACGATCCTCAAATGTCTCAACCGTAAGAAGAGGGATATCTTTTTTAATCCTCCCTCTGAGTCCTCAGAACCTAACGACCTTTTATAAAAGTAACATTTGAAATCAAAGACCTTTAAATGTGATAATTAATGTGATAATATGTGGCACTTTATTAGCATTATTGTACCTATACCAGCTGAATACTATATCTAATAGCTAGTTGTATACGTCGTCCTGCAACTACATATTAAGTAGACGCCCTTCCTGCACTTCGGGAAACTTGTTGCTCCGCTTCTTTTGGTCGAAGCGTGAACTTAAAAAACCTATAGCCTTCCTCAATACATGGACTATTCAACACAAAAATATTTTTTCAATTCAAACCAGTAGTTCCTGAGATTAGCGCGTTCAAATAAACAAACTATTCCGCTTTATATTATTAGTATAGAAATATAGATTTCTGTATGCGTCTCAAGATTCTGTATAATCTTTGCCCGAGAAGAATATTCACTCGTACGAGGTCAGGGTTTCAAGAAAATACTAACAACACAACAACCTCAAACCACTTAAAAATATAAAACAAAGATAAACCTTTAACTAAAAAACATTTGTGTAATCTTTCCTATCAGACATTGAGGCGGCTATTCGCTCTTGTTTCGTAAGGGAGTATAGAGAAGTGTTTAGAAAGGATTTTTGGCAATTCCCCGCCCTAAATGGATAAAAAAGGGGAATAAACTGAACCACAAATTTTACGCGAACGAAGCTAGTTGGGTAATAAATTTAAACTTTAATATATGCCAAACTATCTCAACTAATATAATAACTTAAACTCAAACCTTCATCGTAATGAATCATCACGTTTAATCAGTCTCCGAGGACCGACTAATGCCAACGTTCGTTTTGATTAGTCGTAGGTATGGGTTAAGTTTCGTACAGTGCGTATATTTTATCTGTCTCTATTGTATTTAACGTTAATAACTTACAATAAATACGAAATAAACCTCCCGTCGTTTTGTACAGCCCTATCTAATATACTGCCTGTGAATTGTAATGAAATCATATTACAATTTCATTAATCAATAATTAGCTTTCCTCTATCGATAAAACTGTTCACAGCACACCATCGAGATGGCGCTGAAATGACAAATGCCGAACATCATTTTGGAAAAGAGCTGATGACCAAACTGCTTGACCAATTTCTACCAAACATAGAACAACCGCAATAAAACGGGCTTTCGACTGAAAAAAACCGAATTTAAATATGTTAATCCGTTTAAGAACTACAATGTCAAGAGACAGACCACAGATTCACAGGTCAAACTTCAGCCCTTATGTGTCGGGGATTCAAAATCGACTTGTACAGAAAACTTTTTACAGGTGGTAGAGCCTAGAGTTCGCCCGGGGTAGGACCACCGCCCGCCAAGGTACTCAGTACCATTCCTACCGTCATAATAATTGTTTTTAAGAGCAATTGTGTTCCGGATAGGAAGGTTTTGTGGAGCCGGTTTCACTTTTTTAGAGGCGACCATCTCAGACCTCAGGGGTAGCAACGCATCTGTGACCGAATTGGAACAAGACTCATACTAACAATAACTAACTGGACTATTACTAACATTAACTAACAGGACTAATTATCACTAACATACCCTGTCCTCGCACTTATTAACAAACTAACCAACTAATATTCTAACACCATCTACTAACTGGACTAACCATCCTAGTCCCTTTGAGTCTAGTTCTAGGTCGGTCACAGTTGTTATGGGCGGCAGGGGAAGGGTGGTACTGCATGCTCGTTTGCTATCTTAATTCCATAAAAAAAAAAAAAAAAAAGAAAACTCAAAAACTACTCGCCTGATACCGTTCAAAGGAGATGTTTCAAAATGTATGGAGCCCCGGCCACCACTTTGTACACCATATTCAAAAATGGAGAAACACAATTAAAACAGTTTTCAATCATCCAATTCCTTTAAATTACTTTAGTTTTGTGGTACAACACAAAAATGTACACTTAAAATTGCAACACAAAAACAAAAGTCCGTCATGGCGGTAAGCTGTCATCACACGTCATATTGGTTAATTTGATAGAAGTTTGACATATGTACCTACAATTCTGTCATTTAAAGTGACAGTAGACAATGGCGGTAAGCTGTCATCACACGTCATATTGGTTAATTTGATAGAAGTTTGACATATGTACCTACAATTCTGTCATTTAAAGTGACAGTAGACAGTTCGCGATCTATGATCAATGACAACTTGGCAAGACGCCATGTTGAAAATTGATAAAAATGAATTATAAACACAAAATTTGTACCAAAAAAGTATGCATTTAAGCAATTTATCTTTATTTTTCCCAAATTCCATGAATTTTTCTCGATTTTTCGAGGTACTGTACATATTGTGGGCCGGATTTGAAACATCTCCTTTATAAGAGACCACACGACAAACACCAGATTTTGAATAAAAAATTATCATAGAAATCGAAACACCCAGTCAAAAGTTATGAGGTAACAACAATAATTTAAATACACATTATTAAAACTAATTCAAAACCTACCCATCAGTTGTCATTCATATTTATATAGGCTCAGACGACAACTAAGTAACTAACCAACTAGTAAACTAACAAAATAACGTTCACGGTGAGAATCCGTATATTCCATTCGCCATCGATATTTAGTTCGTTTTAATAGCAACCCATGCAAATACCAGCTTTCCCCTCCTGTGATTAAAGGTCATTGTAGGATGACGGCGAGAATTTAAGATGCCTTATGTAAAAATTTATAACTTGTAACAAAATAGAACCCACTTTAACGCCGAAAAGTAAAAATCGGTTCAGTTAAACGCGATTAATATACCTTAATCCTTCTCCTAAGTCTGATAAACACGATGCTGAAAACCGTATCAAAATCGGTTCAGCTAAGCAATATGCCTAAAACCTTATACTAAGTCTGACAAATACTATGCTGAAAACCGCATCAAAATCGGTTCAACCAAACGCATAACATACATACTTACATACAGGTCAAACTGAGAACCTCCTTTTTTGAAGTCGGTTAAAAATACCGTTTGTTTACAAGCTAAATTAAACTGCGAGCACAGGTGAAATCGATAATACCGATGTAAATCTGTATAGGCTCTAGGAAAACTCTGTCTACCCTCCAAATATGTTTATTTATCCCGAAAGTCGAACTTCACGCATGACATGTCTCCAGTGATTACGAAAGTTTTGCCTTATGTACCCTTATTTGGGAATCATGGCCTACTCACACATAAAATTAGTTACTCCTATATTCATCCTGGCTCACGTTCCGTTGGATTTACGCTTTCACATTTGTACGGAGAAATAATATACCTCTACTAGGTAGGTACTACTAGGTACTCTGTAATATGCTCGGTAATACTACCTACTACATACAGTGTAGCTTTTTGTATAGCTTTATATGTGTAGCGTTTTTGTTTCAGTTTATCCCCCTTTTTATCCCTTTAGGGGATTTTTTTAAATCCTCTCTTAGTGCTGCCTTACACTTCCCAAGGAACATGTATTCCAAATATCAGCTTTTGCATTAAGTTGTTTAGTTCTATTGCGATTAAGGCCCCTGGTAATAGTTGTCTTCATATATCTGTACTGTACAGACAGCAATCATTTACAAATTTATTATATATGTATCTGCCCATAATGAACATATCCAGAGATATATGGTACCTATCTACGTATAACTACGTTAAGCCGCCTATGCAGTTAACTGAGCGTCGTTAGTGCGCTCATACTTGGCCGCCGGCCAAAAGGCGGAGCGCTGTAGCCAAAGGTCAACTTAAGATTGTCATCTTTTGTGCATGTCACAACTTTGTTTCAAAGCGTACATTCCAAGCTATTTGAGTGAAAGCTTTGTAGAGGGATAAAAATCATAGCTATTTTATACGTATAATAAAAATGTTACTACTTTGTGTTTGAGAAGAAATGTATGAAGTGTCTTCATAGACAATACAAGCAAAAAAAATATTTTTGGATTTTTTGTCTGTCTGTCTGTTTGATTGTTCGTTCATCACGTAATACTATAACGATAATTATATTAAATTTGATGCGGTTTTCGGAGTTGTACTACTAGAGGTCTGATTGAAAACATAGTGTATGTTAAGCAAATGATAATTAATTTCTAATACGCATACATTTTTTATAAACTTTTGTGTGGGCATGGTTCGCCCCCCGACCTCCAATTCGGGAGTCCAACGTTCAATCACTCATCAGTCAACTAAATTAATGCTGTCACAAAATTACACAAATTGATATTATATTAACATTACACGACAAACAGGAAAAAAAAACTTTTACACATTCATCACACATTCACAAACATCAAACATTACGCAAACAAAATAATATCACATCAAATATGAAGCAGACGAAGGGAAAATATTTCCATTTTCCGAACCAGGCTACTTACTCGTAACTATCAATCTATCCAACGGTAAACTTTGATCCATAGTCAGTTTAAAGAATCACGTGTAATAATTTTCGAGAGTGGTTCCTAAGAGATAAGTTCCCCGAAGCGAAGCGAGGAGTTACCAGTAGGTATAATATATGTATATTAGGTATATGTAGGTATATGTATTATAACATCGTATGTCGAACGTTCAAGTTTCAATATATCTCCCTAACGTTTCCTTCGCAAATGTCATTTGACTTCACTTACATTGATGTCTCGGTAATGGAATGACGTAGGGTGTCCCTCTGTTCAGCTATGGCGAGATAAAAATTGGTTTGGTAGGAATATTCTTAACATGATAATGTTAGTTTTGATTTTGAATAAATGAATGTTTCGTGATGAATAGGTGAATGATGATTTCAGTAGGTGAACAGATTTTTAATCAACATATTATATTAATTTTAATAACGTACCCAAGTTTTAATAATCTCTGCTTCGATAAAATCTTTGAATGAATGAATGAATATTTTATTTGCAGAAATTGTGGTGACATAAAGGTCTTAATTCTAGATTTAGTACAATTCACAATTTACCATGTTGATGGTGTGCAAATTCATATGTACATAATATATTTAGTCACTGTATTAATATTGTATTTAAATATTTAATTTTTTATGTCAAAGTTAGTATTATTATTATTGTTATTATTATAAAATTACTGACTAAATTAGAATCTTATTACTATTATTAATTGTGTTATCATTATGTTAATTAATTGAATTACATTCATCAAATTATATAATATTGTAGTACATTTTTTTTCTTATTCTAGTTGTGCATGTCAAGTAATACTGTAGAAAATATTGAGTCTATTATTAATTACATGTACATAATTATCATTATATTATATTATTTATATTTATTTATTTATTTATTTATTTAACTTTTTCATGTACACTATACACTGCATAGGAATCAATATAAGTGATGTTGTACATAGGGTCTGCTTATTTCTTAAAGAAATCTCTTCCAGTAGACCCAGGAATATCTTTGATTCATAAAAAATTTGGTACTATAAAAACATTTCTCAACTAGCCACACATGTAATTCTTTCTTAAATTTATTTAATGGTAATAGTTTAAGATAATCTGGGAGATTATTAAATATTTTGACACACATATGATAAGTACCATTAGACCTCATTGCTGTTTTACATGGTGGAAGCCATAATTTGTTTTGGTGTCTACTTCTAAATTCGGTTACATCTTTCTTTTTAAGAAACAAATTTGGGTATCGTTTGACAAATACTGATACTTCGTAGATGTACATGCTAGGTACAGTGAGTAATTTAAGTTCTTTAAAAAGTGGTTTGCAGCTCACCTCTGTTTTTGAATTGCATATTGCGCGAATACACCGTTTTTGTGCTATAAATACTTTATTTAGGGCAACTGAGTTTCCCCAAATTAAAATTCCATACCGAAGATTACATGCAATATACGCATGGTATGCTTGTAGAGCACTTGTTTTGTTGCATATTCTTGGTATTCGCCATAGTGGGTATACAAATTTGTTAATTTTTGAACATAATTTTTCAATATAAGGTTTATTGTTTTGAAAATTTTTACTTTTAAGTACCTACATCACGTTTCTTAAAGTAAGTAACTGTTCAACTACTGAGCCCAAGTCTTTTCTGACTGTGTGAAGGATAATAGCCATAGGCTGCCACCCTGGCCAAATGAGGATTGACAGATATAGGTACTCACGATGCAGAACATGACAAAGCCCTCCCAAGATCATTCACAATACTTTCTTTTCTTTTGTGAAAAGAATGAATAGTGAAGAAGCTAAAGGGCCTGACTCTAAGGTCACTTTTGCGGATGAAAATCAGTAACTCTACCTACTAATACGTTGCTGACCGAGAAAGAAATAAAAAATAAAAACCTAATAACTTTATCGGCCTCCTGACCTTTATACTATCTATGCTGGTTATGAGTTTAGAAATAAACGGACACAAATATAAATCATCACAAATACTAATATAATATCAAAATATCACTTTAAGGATTGTCCCTAGACACGAATAAACATAGCCACTCCAGTCCAAAACCCACCTGAAGTCTATCAGAGTAATTACTTAACAAACTTCACCACTCCACCAATAGTTGTATTATCAAAGAGCTTCAAAATGTTCAAGTGTAGGTAAGCTCAATAGTTGCCACTACGTAAATATATGTAAAATACGAACATTGGGTTTGTCACGTTTAAAAGCGGTCATTATTTATAATGAATGCATGAAGTCTAACATTTTATCCATTAAAAATGGAAGGGTACCAGACCGTAATAAAATGATAACTAGCAAGGGATCCGTTTGAGGGATCCTACCGGAATAAACGCATTAGCTGTTAAGTTTTTACGGCTTATGACATTTCATGAAAAATTCCTTCCATGAAGCTTCCTTCTGAGGTATTCCCGAAATACTATGGGGTTCTTCAAGAAATATGTAAAAAGAGTTCTCCCTCAGGGCTGGCGTTGCACTGGTGACTCCCCTGGTGTTGCTTGTGTCTATATAGGCGACGATGACCACTTACCATCAGGTGGCTCGTCTGCTTTTACGTCAGCCCTTAAGGCTGTAAAAAAATTAAAAGTACGGGAATCCTTGAGACCGAGTACCCAGTACTTTCCTTCATACTTTCTTGGATGGCAATACATTTGTGGTGCCTATGGTGTTGAGCGACATACTGATACTGATGACTTTAAGCGAAAGTGTCAACTTATCCTGTAATCTCTTTAAGTCACAACGAGCCTGAATCACGCTATCGAAGTTTTATACACCACTGAAATATATACAAGTTTCAATGTTCCTTCGGTGAATTTCCTGTTACATTTTTTCCTCTACAATATCGTATCATTTGCTCCTAGTGCCTAACCTAACCCATCCCTGCTTTGATGTGTAAAGTTTTAATCCGTTTCCCTCTTATTGTCTTTTTGTTTTTTGTTTGTTGTTTGAATTTTGTTTGCCGTAAGGTATCATCGTTACTCATTTGCGATGCTGTCCAAGAAAAAGAAAAGGAAAAAGAAAGCTTAAAAATACTTGTAATAAACTACCTAAACATTACATTATATTGTGTTCCTACTAACCAAACATTACACTATATTTTGACATTTATAGGATACCACTCAAATGGCCGGAAATCTTAAGCTTGGTGATTAAGCTGGTTTAAGCAATCAGGTGCACTAAGGCCGTACTCACACAACGATATTTGCAAGCGCCTAGAATCTTGTCCAGTAGTGCTATGCATCGTTCGTGAGTCGACGCCCTGTATACCTACTCTTATTTATCAAGTTCCGCACACGAAGCGACAAGTCTACGATGCGTGTTCTGTCAGTAAACAGTGTCAGTGTCGGCGAACTGTGGATTGCGTCGGAGTCGCGTAGCTAATAAATAGCGTAGTGTGAAAAGGGCCTTAGGATCTAAAGAAGACTGCGGGAAGCTACAAGATTCAGAGCGCTCAGGATCGGTTGTTGTGGCGTCAATTACAGAGCCCCAATTCTGCAAAGTTATAAAGCTTCAATTGTGTCTCGATTTAATAGTCTGCCACATTTTGTATACAGAATGTGCCGAAATAGCGTCGAAAACTATTAAATTTTATACACAGAACGTACCAAAATGTGTCGATCTATTCAATTCTATACATAACATGTGCCAAAAATGTGTCAAACTACTCAATTTTGTATACAAAATGTGGCAAACAATTCAATCGAGACACTATTGAAGCGTTATAAATTAGCAGAATTGGGGCCCAGGTTTGCATCTGAATTTTAGAGAACCAAGCGATTTTCGCTTATCTCTCGCAGCATGTAGTGAAACCGCCGGTTTTCAGCGCGGCCATTGATGTTAATATAAGCGCAAAGTTGGGCAAGCTTCCGTCCAACTTTCCGGAGCGGCGGCCACCGCTATTCCAAGATAAATTAAAAGTTAAATTTTCCGACGCTATACGCAACTTGGAAAAAACATGTAAAGTCCATTATTAACATTGTTATTTATTTTTATATTTATTCCAACGTCCATGTGAATTGTTAGACTATATATGTATGTAGAACTTTGATATTAGGTATGAAAAACATTTGGGAAGCAGGATTCGAAATCGGATTGAACGAATAGGATGTCGACTTTGACAATCGCGCTATTAATCGATTGTACTGAATAGAAACGAAGACAAAATAATGTAAAAATACGACCAAATTTTTAACTACTTTGAGCTTAGCCATAACTTAACTACCCAGAAATCGTCAGCAAATTTTACAAATCGTGAAACGAAATTTGGAATCCAGTTTTGAGCAAATGTTAAATCGTGAACTACTTCATAACTTACTGATAAATAAAAACACACACATTCAAACGTAATAAACGTTTCATAAAATAAACTTGTGCAGTTGTAAAATGACAAAACATAATGTTAAATAAAACAAGTACATAAAGCTCTTTTTCAATTAAAAGCTTAAAGCTTGTGACTCCATCCATTAAAAGGCTTATGGTCCCGCTTCGCGACCTAATTTTTGAGCGGTTTCATAAGAAACATTCTGTATAAATGTAATGGTAAATAGCATTTAGCGGGGCCAAGAAAATTTTTATGGTATATGTGTATTAAGGTGTTCTAGAAAAATCCCATAGTTGATACGGGAGTTCCTTACGGAATGGAAAGACTTTTGATCAGTTTTCCTTTTTACTCATCATCTCAACCCATCATGGCCCACTAATGGGCACGGGTCTCTTCTCAGAACGAGAAGGTTAAGGCCATAGTCCACCACGCTGGCCAAGTGCGGATTGGCGGACTTCACACACCTTTGAGTTTTGCGAACTCTCCGGTATGTAGGTTTCCTCACGATGTTTTCCTTCACCGTTTGTAGCAAGTGACATTTAAATGCTTAAAACGCACATAACGCCGAAAAGTCAGAGGTGCGTGCCCTGGGATTCGAACCCCGACCTTCCGAATAGGAGGCCGAATTCTTAACCACTAGGCTATCACCGCTACACTTGTTACTTATAGATAGGTATAGATTATACGAAGTGCTGTGTAGTACGAAAGTGGCTTAGTTACTTACTCGTATACATGTATTTGGACCTATTATCAAAAAGACCTGGGGCTTACAGGTAATAAGGCGCTGTCTCTCTCACCCACACGTTGTGAACGTAAACTGTCTGGAATTAAGAGTTCATAATAAGGGGGCTGCTATCGTAAAAGGGCTTATTCTCAAAAAGTTCTATTTATAAATTTCTTCATCCAACGCGACGTATTATTTTTAGAGATATTATTTTTTACTTTTTAAATGTTTGTGTCGGGGGTTTTTTTTAATTTTTAATTTAATTTTTATTTTATACTTTTTATAGGTAAGAATATTCTCGATTAAGTCATAAATATTCTCTTACTGTGCCCTTTCATTTGAGACCCCACACGAGTATATTTGCATACATTCGGCTATTCTTCCCCGCTTTTACCCCCCACAACTTTTAAACGGCTCAACCGATTTTCAACAAACATATCTAAAAACACGCGCCCGTAAGTCCCGTTTAATACAAAAAAAACCAAATTGAAATCGCTTCATCACACAACCACACACACACACACACACACACACACACACACACACACACACACACACGTCAAACTTATAACACCCCTCTTTTTGCGTCGGGGGTTAAAAACATCTGTAACCAATATCTCGCACTTGAAGTTATAAATGCGGGCACTGCTTTTATTTATATCAAAGATGGATCTATCTCAAAGACATGATGAGTATTTCATAGTTTATTATGGGATTATCAGCCAACTAAAATAAATAGATAAAAGTAAATTTCTAGACAGAATTTCCTTTCATTCAGCGATCTGAATTAATCGCCTGTAAATGATAAGCCTCATTGTATTGTGCTTACAAATGAATAGTGTATTATATACATTATATTTTATAGAAAACTAATAATTTGCAGTAGCTTGGATTCGGAAAAGATGTGCATACATACCTACATCTTTCCCGAACCGAACTAATACTAACTAATACTAGTTCACGTGCTTAAAATAATCGCTGCTCGCTTCATTTGTAGAATACGGTATAACTTATTCTGACGTTGCTTAATAACTAAAATTAATAACGGCAGAATGGATAGCTAAGTTAAATTCAAGCGTTAAAATATAATACCAAATTAACACTGTATGCCTTCCGCTATTTGACCACGTTTTTAACATTGCATTGTCACCTTTGATCTCTGTGCAAACTTTCAAGTTAATTAGACTTCTTGAACTCGGTGAAAATTATGCTGAAAGTTTCTGTTACAGATCAAGCTAATTGAAGAACGAGCCAAATAAATATTTGATACCGTTTAAGTTCATATTAGTTACTAGCTTACGCCCGCAGGCTTCGCTCGCGTGGAATTCGTTTAAACTTCACCCCCCTATTTCACACCCTTCGGGGTGGAATTTCCAAAAATCCTCTCTTAGTGCTCCCCTACACTCCTCAAGGAGCATGCATGCCAAATTTCAGCTTCTTCCGTTCAGTAGTTTCGGCTGTGCGTTGTCTGTCAGTCACCAGTAACGCAAGAGTTTTATATGTTAAGATAAATAAGATTGATTATTTATTTTTTTACTCATTATTAGGTATACGCTTAAAACTACGTACAAAATGTGGACTTAATGCTAAAATCATTCTCTACCAGTACCAGTCCACCAGTAAAAGCAGAGAACAGCGAATATTACTATTGTACACCCTACCAACATTTCTTGTTTTTTCCCTTTGCCATCTTCCCAAAGGTTATATGGAAGAAATCGCTATTGAGCGATAAGATCGCCTTTTGTGCACTACTTATATAAATTATAGCATAGCCTTCTTACTTATTACTACGGTGTACAATAAAGTGTAATAAATAAATAAATAAACAGCGAATATTATTAGACACGTAACTAATAATATGTAGTAACAGTTCTACAGCCATTTATCAAAAGAAGCAGAACTAGATGGCAATATCTGTCCTGATTACTGCAGACCTCTCCGCTTGTGATATGGATGATTGAAACGCTTTTAATCTATCCCGACTGAACACAATCTGATTCTCATCGATTCTCGTCAAGTGCTATTGGGAACAATCGACAATTTTCAGTCATATGATGTCAGAATTCGATATCCGTTTTCGTTTTCGTTCTACCCTACAATTGGGGTTTGTTTTCAAGCTCGATTTTTGTTTTAGATAAGTATGTGTTAAGAAAGTAAGTAGACGTTACATAACTAATGTTCCATTTTTTAATATTGCAGCTGTTGTGATGATGTAAAAGAAATATTGTTATTCTAAAAACAAATTTAATATTTTATGTATACTAAAATTGTACATGATCAATGTTTACAGGTAATGTTTTAGATAGTAGGAGATTTTTTTATGCAAGAGGTCCCGAAATAATGTTTTGTGAAACCTTTGTCTGCTTGCTTGTTCTCACAAATATACAGGGCCAGGATGTCTCTGTATTTCTGTTTGTCTGGGCTAATCTCTGAAACGGCTGAACCGAATTTTATGAGATTTCCAGCTATAAGACAGGGGTGGTTATGGATGGAGCGACAGGCTACTTTTAATCCCGATACTATCGTGGGATCGGGATTTACGCGAAACAAACTCACACTTAACGAAGTCGTGGGTACAGCTCATCTCAAAAAAGATTATTTTAACAGGAATTTAGAGTCGAATACCGCTACTGACAGCGGTATAGGTAGACCAGGAAGATAGAAAATCTCACCATATTGCGGAAAGCTCATGGAACTAATTTGTTTTAATGGCAGCACTTACTTTCTAAACGACACTCATAAATTGCCTGTCAGTGAGTAGCTTGTCGTGGTTTATTTTGTTGCTTTGAGTGATTTTATGCTAAAATGCCAAAAACTTCATAGTCCTGAAAGAAAAGTGATTTTCTATGTACTAAAATAACATTTCTTTTAAACCAACATTTATTCCCATAAATAACATTTATAGTAAACCCAACTTAAGATTGAAATGAAGAGAGGCGCTGTCGGACGCATTTGACCAATCATTGCACACTAGTAACTAACAAATGAATGACCACAACGTACTTATGAATGACTTTTGAACATGGCGGCGTTAGTTCCAATTTTTGCCATTTCAGAGATAAGTTGGGCGCACTGTACAACTTTTTGTCAAAATGACATGAGCGTTACTATAACCATGTTGCCATAAAAAAGGAAACTTTAACGCTCTCTGCCTACACAATTCCACGCATATCTAAACAGTCCTTTATCCGTTAGTTAAAATCATAAATTAATTAACTCATCGGCCGATCTGTTCCGCGTGACGTCACTAGCTGCGGTTGCGGCATAAATCCTGTCTGGTGAATTTATTAACGTGTAAAGTTACCAGTATTAATTTTATTGATAGCTTTACACACTGCGGGTTTCTGCTTTATTGGACAGTGTAATCTATTCTATATATAAAATAAAATTGGAATTGATCGCTGTCTGTACGTTCAAGATATTTGAGAAAAATTATTACAGAGCTTTATTAACGCAACAGAACTTTCAACAAGAAGTTTTATATTTTTTGTGTGTGATTTTGTTATAGCTAATAACTTACCTTTTACGAAAAATAACCGAATTTAAAATCGATAAGTAGAGATAACTCAAAAATTTAAATAGGACCAGACGACATGCACTAACTTTCAAATAGAAAAAGAATTATCAAAATTGGTTCGCCTACTTACATATTAAGTCGGTTAAAAATGTTAAAATGCGGTAGTTTGTAGCGTTATTTATTAAACTAATTTAAACTTGGAATCGGAATGTGGTGGTGCTCCCCGCTCGTGGTGTACTCTTCTGAACAATGGACGAGGTTACGGCGTCCAGTCCCTTCAGATGTACTTGGAATCTACATCATTAACTTTAATCCTGAAAGTAGCTTGGAATGGTGGCTTGATGGTCATCGCGGCATCGCACCCTCTGTGTCTATTTGATTTAGCTATTCCATTACAAACTCTTTAACACGACGTTCTTTTTGCCATTTTCTATACATAGCACAAAGTTCTTTTTTTCATTATAGGCCGGTAGTGGAATACCTAAATCAAATAGCAAATAGACAAGGCAATAGGTATAGTTACTACCTTTTGCTTGAATCAGCTGCCAAACAACTCATCGTGTTACGGAAATTTGACGGTGTTTTGAGAGTCGTGTCTTTTTCTTCATTATTTTTAGGTATTTGGTGCTACTGATGTCCATGGGCGACGATGACGGTAACGACCAAAAAGCTTGCATCTGTGGCTCGTCTACTCGTTACACTTATAAAAACATAAAAAAAAATATTTAATCTGTAGTGCTGCAAAAATAATTTGAACCTGTACCTATGTTCAAATTATTTTTGCAGCACATTACGTAATACGGTATGTTTCTGATTAAGTTAAACCGATACCAATGAGGGTAACCGCGTGTGAATTTTCCGCTAGAGGCGCTAGTGAGAAGGGAGGTCTGTCTGTCACTTTTCGCTTGTCTGAATGGTCTGAATTTCATTTGTCACTGTTTATGTATGGGCGGGCTTTGACAGCATGACCGCCCTCTGCAGTGGCGCCAACTGGTGAGCACAAAAACGGTTACCCTCATTATTTGCCCGATATCCAACGAACGGATATAATAGTAGATTGTATGACAAGGGTGCAAAGTAATATTTTTTCGGCGAGGGCGTTTTTTGAATCCAGAGCGAAGTGAGGGATTCTAGAGTAGAATCCCGAGCGTAGCGAGGGATTCTTTAGTAGAATCCCGAACGTAGCGAGGGATTCAAAGTACGTCGCCCGAGCCAAAAATATACTTGCACCCGAGTGATACACTCTACTTTTCATCACCCACTATGAGAAAATAATATATATATATAATAGAAAATAATACGTAAAAATGCACGAAAACTTAATTTTAATTTGAAAACGAAATCTTAATTTGATTTCTTTTTTTATTATTCAGCTATTTAAAACACTATGGCTATATTTTACTATAATAGTCCACTCCACCATATACATAGTTACTTACTTTTACGGCAAGAAAGATTTCGTCGGGTGCTTCATTAAGAAAAGTCTCCACATTTTTGACTGTGAACACTTTGGATTTTTAGGTTTAAATCCATCAGACATCCTCTTCAGATATGCTATTAATTTCGAATATGTGTCCAGTTTTATATCGTTATTAGAACTGACTGTTGATTTAAGCATTGAGTAGATACTCCAAAGGTTGGAAGGTTTTTTAGTTTTGGCTAAGTTCTGGAAGTACGCCAAAAACACAGTTTCTGAAAAATTCTTGGCGCCTCTTGCATTTCTCCATTCCAAAAAATTATCATAGGCTTTCAAATATTTTTCCCGGGATTTCGCAGGTAATAAAGTATTCATCACATTACTCGCTTCAGTTTTTATACTATCAGGAGGATACTTTCACTATCGTTGGAAGAACTCATTTTTTCAAAACAAAACAAAATTTCTAACAATACGTAAAAATGCACGAAAACGCGGGAAATAGTTCGAGCGATCTTAATGATTTCTTTTTTTATTATTCAGCTGGCGGGGCCCTCGCGTCGAACCAGACATTCTTTGTGTTCGATTTCTTTAGCGCAAAATACTAAAATGTTCTAAATTCAAAATAGGACGGAAAAGATCTAGCCGGCAGGAAAAATTGTATGAAAATTCATTCCGGCCCGCTGAATAGAAAACAGCAACTTTGGAACCCCTTATGTCCGAACCAAGTCGTCTTTTTCGAATAGGGGTGATGAAAAATAAATATATTGGGCATGAAAAATGAATTTAATTAAACAAAATCCCCGCCAAGCGCGTGATATTATCGCACTCTTTCATACCTATTGTTTTAATTCCCAATGAAAATATTTTCATAATCCTCGCAACAATAAAGAAGCTGGCAATAGGGATAAAATAATAAAGACCGTAAAGAGATTCCCAGTTGAATTCTGAATATATTATCATGATTATGTATGCTTGTATAGGTATGCTTATAATGAATTTGCATAATAACGTAAGTAGGTATGTAATGTACCATAGAGTGATAATAACTCTTATTTAGTGAATATCAAGAAATAACTTTTTTGAGGTTACTCATAAATATGGGGGTTACTTAAAAGGGTCTTTTGTGACCTTGCCTTTTTACTACTTTATTACCTATTAGTTGTATTTACAACAAGTGAAAACTACTTAGTGTAGCGTGTGTGTAGTGTAGGTACCCTATTTCCATTCAGTTGATAGAGTCGCGTGCAAGATAAGCAGCGGAGTCATATATTTTTGATATACAACTCTTGCGTTACTGACTGATTGTCTGACAGATAACGTACAGCCGAAACTTCTGAACGGAATAAGCTGAAATTTGGCATGTGTATTCCTAGGGGAGTGTAGGGGAGCACTAAGAGAGGATTTTTGGAAATTCCACCCCGAAGGGGGTGAAATAGGGGGTGAAGTTTAAACGAATTTCACGCGGGCGAAACCTGCGGGCGGAAGCTAGTTTTTGATAAACCTTGGATAACCTAAGGTAGAGGAAAACCTAGGAAGGAGCTAAAAGTGTAGCGCTATTTATTTTAAAAGCTACCTGCGAGTAAGTCAATTAAGAGTTTAAGAGTAACATCAAAGGTCAAAGGCAACATAGACGCATTGCCGAGCAAAAAGGAAAGGAAAATAGAATAAGGATAAAACCACTCTACTTATACTATACAACATAACAACATACATATAATACATACTATACAACTAAATAAAATACATACTTATAGTTATATCAATTTAAATTCAAATATTATTGTACACCCGTAAAGGGTTCCTGTTGAGAATTGTTAGCTTTTGTGTATCATACCAACTGTAACAATAAAGTATATTTCTATTTCTATAACAGTCATCTAGACTAGAAAGTACGAACACCTACGGACATTCATAATATTGTATTAATATGGGCCCCCAAACATTGAGTTACTAGTACTTTAGTACATAAATATCTCAATGCCCCCAAATAGGTTTTCTCTTGAACATTTTTATTATTATGGAAAAAACGGACCGAAGAAGGACTGGGATACAAATCAAACTTTGTCGTAAGGTACCCGAGGGGCCATCTATAATATAAATTACGTCACACCTGGGTAGATAGAGGATCACCGAAATGTGACATTGTGTGACAAATGGTAGAGGGGTCGGAAACTTTGTGACGTCGCATAAAATTTTTTAAATATTAAAAGGTGAAATTTATGTAAAAAGTTTTTAAAATGACGGTTCAAGAATTACATAATAACATGATGATCTTTCTCAAACTGTTGTTTTAATTTAATTATTTCTAAAAATAACACAGAATAATGTATGACGTGAAACCAGTTTGAGAGAGGTAACACAAATTTAAACTCTGTCCTAGGGGTTGAAAATCCTTAAACTTGTGTGACGTTATTCATAGCCCCTAAACACAAGTCATATTTAATCTTATCCCGTCGGCCGCAGCCTAAATGTATGTATAGATTATATTATCGCCTCGTTTGTAATATTACTAAATTAACCATAAATCCCACTATATCGGCGAGATTGTCCTGTCTGAGGTTATCGGTCCCGCTGTCCCCGGCGTGAACTGAAATGTTCCGCTTTATTATAGAATCTTCCGATTTAGCATAAAATGTCTCACTTTGAGATAGAATACCCTACTTTGACTAATATTCGAGCACAAGATGGGATGAAAAAGCATGAATCCCGTAGGCGTTTCCATCCCATTTTGCGACGAAAAATGTATGGACACCTTAAGTATGACGTATATAAATTATGTACATTATACCTACATATTGTGGGAACATATTGTTGTCCCCACAACATCATTTAGGATGAATACCACGGCACGGTTCAGTTTACGCTCCTGCAAATTCCAGCCTTCGTGTGAATTGTGGTCTGGTGAATTATAAAGCAATTAAGTTATGAAACATTTCTTATAATATTATTCGCATTTTAGATTTAAAATACACAAAGCGCCACCTACAGTCCATCGGTTTCCTCGTAAAAGGACAGACTTACCCATTCCTCACCTCCTTCCTCCTCCTACAAAACTTTTACAGGCATCAATAAATGGAGGTATCTACATATGTTCGATGTCGATATTTCTTATGTTACCTACACTTTAACATTAGCGTCGGTTTTATTTTTGTTTAAAATATAAATATAAGGTAAGGAGTAAAGTAAGGGCCTACCCCTTACTTTAGTTTTGGTAGATACCTCTACGATCACTAAATTCATTGTGCACTTAGAAAAAAATATGAAGTAGGTATTATTCATCTTAAAGTTATAATCTTACGTGACAGAGTTTTCTGTCCCCTAATTATATTTACCTAAGTCTCAAAAGAAATATTATCCAAATAATCACAAAACCAAAATTTTATGGCACGTTTATGACCTCATTACGAATTTATTTAGAAATGGTAAGTTGATTTTTAATATTTTCACCTACTCTGATATACATAGGTTAAAGATACATAGCTCATCTATCTAACTCAGTAACTGAGCGACATACGAGCACTTCGATTTCATTTTCCGCGCATAACAAACTTATTGGATCGACTTTAGGAAGTTTATGTAGGGTTGCAGACCATTCCGATTTATTAGGACATTCATAGACATCGTGTTTTATGGCTGACTTTTGATTTATTCATTCAGATTATGTTACGACAAAACTGATCAAAAACTTTAAAATTAAACAAGTATTCCATATTCTTTCATTTTTTAATGAATAAAAAATATATTTTAGAGTCTCATATGAACAACCATAGATTTAGGTATTAATTCTAATTTTAATCTTAATTTAAAAATAAAATGTATCTTGAAAATAAAGTGACCGAGTTTTTTAGAAATATCCTGAGTTTAGAATTTAAAGTAGCTAGCTAAATATCCGGACCTATTAATATTTGATAGTAACCCTAAGCTTGTATCCGAATATCCGCTAACAGAAAACCGGATAGATTTAAATTTTGAACTATTTCAATTTAAAACATTTCCTCACTAAATTCTCCTCACGTGGCAAAATCCGTTTCGTTCACGAAAGTTACACAAATCTGCGTTCAGGTTGGTTGTGGTTGAGTTAGTTTAAAGTTAAGATTAATGATCTTATTGTTTCTGGTATAGTAGGAAATAAAGAGAGAAAAACGATCTGAAAAGCGACAGAGAAGAGTGAGAGGAGAGAAGTGGAAGGGTATTTTTGGCGACAGCGGAGGATTTTTTCTGTGATGACTTTATATTTAAAAATTAGAAATTGAAAACACATTATTCATAGTCAGGCGATTTGGGTCGATCCTGCTTGTTAAGCAGCAGAGTAAGGTAAGATGTGTGACCGCTAGTGAGAAAAACTTCATTCATCCATCCTATCCAGTGATGCTGACGCCAGCCTGCTACTGTATAGCAGCCAATGTAAATCAGCCTTAAATCTAATATTATTGCCTTTTATGATCCAATGTCTAGATGGAACATCGAATCCGCGCAAACGTGTCAAAAATTGTGGCCATTTTTATACCATTGTATCATTGATCACGCACACATAGACAATAGACGAACGTGTAAAACATCGCCTGCACGCACACATGCTTGATATTGTTGCCTTGTTTTTTTTTATTTTCATTGTAGGGCGACGCTCAATCTAGACACTAGATCATCAAAGATTATTGCCAATCTTCGTCAAAAAGTTGTTTAGTTAATCATTCATTTCCATATTTTGTGGTAACAAAACAACAATAGTTACTACAATAGTAAACTCAACAATAATTCTAACAATGACAAGTAAAACCGCATTTGCAGTACATATTTCGGAGAGTGAATGGTCAGTTTGAATAGTTCGCTTTGATAACAGTTTTCGAATGAAAACTTAGGTAATTACTTAAATGTCAGTGAAATTAGAATGGTGGTTTAATTTAGATGAGTTGTTAATTCTCCTAGATTTTCATGCTTCTTGTCCAACTTCAAAAAAAGATGAAGGTTCTCTGTATTTTTAACCGACTTCCAAAAAAGGTTCTGTTTGACCTGTATGTATGTATGTACCACCTTTAAGGGGGCGAACTTAGGGATGAAAGTAACTGTCTCCATATGAAAGCCCACTTTCATACCTTAACCACTGAACCACTTTTAAAGAAATCTGCCCCCTTATTATGAACTCTTAATTCCAGACAGTTCACGTTCACAACGTGTGGGTAACAGAAATAGCACCGCTGTCTCCGTCAACCACACGTTGTGAACGTGAACTGTCTGGAATTAAGAGTTAATAATAAGGGGGCAGGTCTTTACATTATATCCTATAATTAGGAATATCATAGCAATAGTGCACATTATATTTCTAATAAACAGTACAAAAAGCACAAACTTCTCAACAACGAATTTCTAATACATAGACCAACTCAATCTGGTTCAAACAGCTTTTATCTGCCTGCTTTCACATTTATTACGCCGAGGAAGCCATTCGTCAGTACACTTGAACTGATTTAACCACTTGTTTTACAAAAAGCGAGGAACGAGTAGCAAGGTGCGAGTTTGAGATGAATAAAACAAATAATTAAAATACGTAAATTTACCTACTAATTTATATGCGAAAGTGTGTTTGTTTACTTGTTTGACTTTTTTTGTGTGTGGAGATAGTTAAGAGGCTGGAGTAATATACGCTACTTTTCACCGCGATATCGCATTCTCATGGAAAGATCTATTTCTATTATGACGCGTATGATAAGTACGTTTCATTTATACTATAGTATTTTTATCTCACGAAGCGACGTGCGCTTTTCTAGTGGTAATCATTTGTAAAACACGCTATGAATGTGTGCGTGGAGACGAGTAACGTCAGAACATAAATCTAAACTGATGGAATATTGTATTTTTAAATTTGAATTAATTTGTGTATTTTTCTTCAACTCGGACGGTATTGATAGCTCCTACGCTTACACACACATTCACAGCGTTTATGTGAACCTGGTTACCACAAGTAAAGCGCGCGTTGCTTCGTGAGATAACAGTACTGTGATCGATATGAATCGTTAGATAAGATTCAGACCAACCGGCTAGCATCGGAACGGAGCCGTACGCGTGCCACGGCAGCCGAACGCGTCCGTCGAAGCTGTACCGCTACCGCGGTATGCGCACGGCTGTGGCGGTAGCCGTACGCGTGTCTGAACTAAAGCAATAAGTTTTTCTTCCGTATCCATTTTTTACTTTAATATGTTAACTGTCGCTTGAAGAACACAACTTGAATGATTCGCTAGTTGCTGCACCGTAATCTCCGTTCGTATTCCACGACGCACGGCCGATCGGCTCCGAACGTACCCGACGGCAGCCGAATGGATGCCGACGACGTGGTTCGGAGTCGGTCGGGGCCGGTCGGCCGTCGCGACAGCCGAATGCATTCTGCGACACGTCGCGACGCCTCGTGCGACGGAGATAACTATGAGTTGCATGCAAATATGAACTGTAATTACTGTTGATACAGTTCAATGTTCTTTACCGCATTGTTAAATGCTGCCCGGCCCGGCTCGATTCGAGCCGGTTGGTCTCAATCGTACCTTACTGAGTGACTGACAGACAACGCACAGCCGAAACTATACAATGAAAGCTTAAAGAAATGTAGGTACATAATATTATGTTTCATGGGGATTGAAGGACGCCACCACGAGAGTATTTAAGGAAATAATCTCGGTGTTAGAACTCATTTAATAGGTTTAAATATCAAAACACTTTTAGTACGAGTAGTTTCTGGAAGCGATTAAAAAAAAGTTAATCGCCTATCGTCTGTAATGCGACCGCAGCACAAATTGTCTAGGATGGGTTAAATTGGAGCGTCTGTTTTTACACTTTTCAATCTTCTTTAACTTCAAGAGAGACTTTCCATCCGTCTGCAATCTTTAGTTTATTTAGACAAACTGCATTGCAGTGTTGCTGGTGAGATTTATTTCGAAAATAGAAAATAAAATACAGAGTACGTAGTAGACGACATTATTTTAGACGAATCTACAGCTTATATAAGGTTTGACCGTGACTTTGTCTGCTCTGGGGTTTAAAATAAAATAACTTTGCAAAACAGAAAATAACAAATAACTCAAAAAGTATTATTCAGATCTCACTCTTATTTAATGTGGACCACACAACAATCACCAGCTTTCGAATGTGTGTTACCTCAGAACTTTTTACAGGTTGAACTAATAACCGATAATTTGAGCGACATCTGACCTGTAGTTTTTGCGTTATCTCCAAGAATGCGTTTTTAATTGACTTCGACTACGTTGATGATTTCATTCTACTACTTGACGATTTTGAAGTCGGGTTCTTGTTAAAAGTTCTTAAAAAGATCGGACGGTAGGACCGATGTCCAATTCAGTGTCTATGGTAGAACTTAAGAAGACTTAAGGGATCGAAAGGGTTCTTACTACACATCAAAAACATGTACTGGAATTAAAGGGTATGTTCTTGAGGGTACTTACGATTCGGCTGCTCAAGTAAAGGCAAGAACCCTTAGACGATCCCATTTTTAGAATCAATCGACTTAAACTCAAACTCTTTATACCTAAACCCCTTAACTTTTAATCTTTACCTTCAATCTATTTGTTGGTAAAAACCGAATGAACAGTAAATGGAATGATCGCTTTTAAACATGCGAACATGCATATAGCTTTTTAATATAAATTTTCTTTTAAATTAATAAATTAGGAATTACCATTTTTTAGGTGTTTCGTGAGTTGTTAGTAACTGTGATAGCCTAGTGGTAAAGAAATCGGCATCCGTCTCGAGGGGTCCAGATTCGAATCCCAGGGCACACATTTGACTATTCGGAGTTATGTGCGTTTTAAACATTCAAATGTCACTTGCAATATCGTTGAAGGAAAACATCGTGAGGAAACCTGCGTGTTGGAAAGTTAAAAAATCTCAAAGGTGTGTGAAGTATGCCAGTCTGCACTTGGCAAGGATGAACTAAGGTCTTAATCATCTCATTCTGATAAGAGACCCGTGCTTAATTGTGGGCCATGGTGGGCTGAGATGATGATGATGACGATGAGTAGGTATATCTACCTTTTGTTCCTTTAATTAGGTACGTAAGGTTTAATAATAGCTACAACCCACTAATGGCCCACTACTGAGCACGGGTCTCTCCTCATTACTGAGGAAGCCTAGAGCATACTCCACGAGCGGTTAGTGGCCAACCCAGTGTCGAAAGTTTTCAAGCCGCCCGAAGGCCTCCGACATGGCTTAACGACTGCTATCAATCGATAACAACCGGGTCCGACGGCTTAACGTGCCCTCCGAAGCACGGAAGCGCTCAAGAAATTTTTGCCACTAGCGGTCACCCATCCGAGTACCAACCGCGCCCGCTGTTGCTTAACTTTGTCGATCGCTTAAGATTGACGCAAGCCGCCGGGCTATGAGCGCTTCATACTTCCTTAAAATTATGAATGTCAAAGTGTGTTTATTTATTTGCTATCCGTATCCTTCTTTCACGTCTCAACGGAGCTAAGTTATGGTATAATTTTTGTATTCAATGTGGCTTGGACAGACTCCAGATGTGTTATAAGATTCTCTTAAGACAAAGGTAAGGCAAAAACTTATACTTTTAATAATTTTACTACTTTTATTAATAAGACAGCAAAGGTATAACCGACGCATTTTCAGTGTACAAAGAAGAAAGGAATAATAAATACTCGCTCTAAACCCCTAGCGGAACAAGAATAGTTTGGCGGCCGACTCAAGCAGAAATGCCACGTAATAAAAAACGCTTTTATATCTGTAGTTTCTCGGAATATTAGAATATTCTACTTTATATACGTGCTTAAAGTATGACTACCCAGCTTGTCTATGTTATCAAATTAAAAAAAAACCATTTGTTTTTAGGTACCTATTTATAGTTTACGAACTCAAAAAGTGGATATTGTTTTCGCCTTTTTAATACGAAAAAGATGTAAAATTGATTGGTAGACCTATCGTTATAACTATCTGCCAAGTTTTAAATATCGAAATTCAATTGTCGAAATATCAGTAAGTTATAAAAGTATCGTGAGTACCCATTACCGTTAATGTTTTATAACCGCGATGTTAAAACTTCAATAACCCACCATGAATACCTGTTACAGTTATTATTTTTAATGTCAGCTATGTTAAAGTTTTATCATGTTGTGGTATCATAGTTGTGGTACCTACGCTGAAAGGTCCTGAGCCCTCTGAATCCAACGGATGCCCGCTGTCTTCTTCAGATCCATCAGTCAATTTTGTAAGATGTTCTGTTTCTTTTTGTTTTGGCATCATTACAGTTTATAAAACAAAGAAGGAAATATCACAATGAAACGTCCTTACAATTTCACACCACATACTGTGCGTTCCACTAAGCGGCTAAAACGCTCAAAATATTTATTTTGCTATGGAAAAATAATAGTTCTGAGCGTCTTGATCGCTTAGTGGAACTCACCCATAGTGATCCCTGCGCAGTCCCTGTAAAACTTTGTATTTTTTGCGTGCTCCCTCAGGGTCCATTTACTCGGATAAATGCGCCCTTGTTCAATTTAAGAATAAATTGGACTTGTTCACCGCCTAAGCTTTTAAAAGCTTGTTTGCGTATTTTTATGGACTTGTATTTTTCATGCAGTCTGTACTTTATTTCAAACACGGAATGGGCGTGTTTGTGAAATAGAATAAATTTTTATTCATCTATGCACTTTAGTTTTACTGCGCTCACTCACATACGTTTCACCTCTGAACATTGCGCGAATTGCCACAGCTTCGACTTCTATTGATATTACCTACCACGAATGTGTCAAAAACTTCGCACAATCATTTACGAAGGTTCGTCCTACACTTGTAGGTTCACGTATTTGCGCGAATGTGAGTGAGCGGCCTTAGAAGCAGTGGTTTGTGTTGATACTAATTGATCGATCGAGTAAAGCACAGCAGGCGAAGTCAGTAGTTGGATGGGTAACCGCTAGTAGCGATATTCTTGAGCGCTTCTGAGCTCCGGAGGGCACGTAAAGTCCTCGATCGCATTTGGTAACGTGACCAAACGCCCCGTATTGAACGGGAGAATCCCATTTTTCCGTTGTCTGTCCCGGTGTCTCAATAGCCCCGGGACGCAAAAATGTGTCGTATTTTCAAAACAGCGTGAAAATTTGGTTGCGTGCACCATGTTTCGTCGTGATTCTCATGTTTAATTTGGGACATTCGCGCGGTAAATTAAGATGGAACCCTTAAAACCGCAGTTTATGACAAATTTTAGAGTTTGGAGACATTGGACAGTTTGGAGAGGGATGCAAAGCGGTATTACATGCGGGCATTCATGGCATTGTAAATCTTTAAATAAACTGAAAATTTACGAAATCAGATGTCTACTTTTCAGCTAAAAACAATATGGTTAGCTAAAGGCACATAACTGTATACTATTCGATCAGGTGGCTTGTTCTTGGTAATAATTATTCAGGAAAATCTTATACTAATTCGGTGTCAATGTGTTGCTATCTTTACGGACTAACGTTGGCATTTAAAACGTAACCGGATCTACTTTCTAACTGAAACCCAACCTGGTTTGTCGTTTACAACTATAAATAGATGTTAAGGTGCTTTAGATGACCTAAAAGTAGATCAAAAGGAAGCCTCTGAGAACCGAATACTACTTCTTAACTATTAACAATGTCGTTAACCCAAACTTTAATTAAATTTACATTGTACCTACCCATGTCTGTGAAGGGCTCAAAACCTTTATCCAATTAACATCCCCAAATATTAATTAAGAAACTACAAATATATCGGCCTCTGCATTATTAAAACGAGTATCAAATTTAATAAAGATATTTTTCAAAAGTAACTTAATTAAAATAAGTTACAGCAGAGAGCAAAAAAAATATTTCGGGGTATTGAAAAAAACTCGAAAAGTCACGTCTTGGTAAAAGGAGCACAGGTCATCCCCCGACCAGGTGGACTGATGACCTGATGTAGAATACCTTTTTATCGTATTAAAGGAATATTTTAAAATTAATGTGTAATTTTTTTATTAATGTACTTATTGTATGCATGACAAATACACACAGTACCTACAGTATTTAAAAAAAATGTTGTTGGTTAAATCAACTATAGTGTGTAACTCATTGTAGTCTTTTCATTCATTTTAATCTGACTGATAGATAAGAATAGACGAAGCGCTCACAGTCCGGCTTACTTCGACGCTAAGTGATTGACCGACTTAAGTCGACAGACGAGTGATCGCTATTAGCGAAATTTCGTGAATTTCCACTTCCATGCTTCGGAGGGCACATAAAAGCGACGGTCCACGTGTCGGAGGCCTTGACTATATTAAAAGTCACTCAGTTTTGCAACTACTGTAATAAATGATTGTTTATAGGTAATGGAATAACAAAAAAGTCCTTTAATTAACTCCTAAATAGATAAAATGAGTTAGTCACGAAATTTATTTATGTAGCGCGTGAAATAAATGACGAGCAATATATCTGTTGCGAGTACTGCTTATTACAGGAATACCAGGGCGAAGCAAAGGTGAGTTAAATACAACATTTAACTTTATTGTCTAATGGACTTTTACGGATGTCTAATGGACTTTTGCATTTTGAGTATGCAGTGCTACGCTAGTTTTAACCGACTTCTATGATTTATGGTGTAGTTTGACTTTCGAAAAATGTTCGTAAGAACCTTTTAAACATTTCTTATTCTCAGTCATTCATTCTTTATAAAAAAGGGAAGATGTCCTGAATTCGACTGTATGCTTTTTTTTATTATAAATATGTTACCTCATAACTTTGCATTGGATGAACCGATTTTGATTATTCTTTTTATATTCGAAAGATAATGCTTTACTGGCCATACAACGGATAATTTTGAGTTAAAGCCTTAGAAGTTTCAATTTTGAAGTCGGTTATTTTGTTTTGTAAAAAATAAATTATTCTGCAGCGTGAATCGTGGTGGCTGCGATATTGCGAACTGCAAACGGCATGAAATACGCGACAATACCTTTAATATGGGCTGGTGTTGCTGCTGCTTAGACATGCAACACGTTACCGCGGTTCAAATGTTCGTACTATCAAAGCGGCTTTAGGCGCTTTGCCCACGGAGCAACTCAAGTTGATGCAACTATCAACTTTTTAAAAGTTTCCTGTAAAAAGTTGATAGTTGCTACAACGTTTACGGTTGCCGTATAATTATATAGCAATTTGTGAGCAACTTGATTGATTGATTTGCGATTGACAGTATAATATTTAACAGTTACTAGTTGCGGCAATTAGGAACTGACCTAGCCAACGATTACAGCAACTGAAAACTGTTGACGATTGCTGGAACTCGAAACTCAAGTTTGTGTGTGCGTAGTCCAATTGAAATGTATGTAAACAACTAGTTGCCAGTTAGTTGCCAGTTGCCGGTTGCTGCAATAGTTGCTCCGTGGGCAAAGCGCCTTATGCATTTTGATATAGTTTGATAAGAATCAGGGTTTGAATTGCAGTGTCAATATTCGAATCAGAATGTGTTAGATACATTAAAGTATAATTTATTTCGTGAATATCTGAAAAGTTAAGATTTAAATGCAGCCTGTGTCACGGATCGTTTCAGATCAATTTTTTTAAAGCACTCTAGCTTGGATGTGTGCCCAGTGAAAAAAACAATTTTGATGATTAATGATTCTTTCAGATTCGTAACCATAGAACTGGTATAACATACAGAACAAATTGATAGAATAAAATATCTATAAAAATTGTACGTGATAAAAATAAGAAACAATTTTTTTCAGTACACGTACCTACACTTAAGTCGCCAAGGATATGACATTGCCACTCCCCTTAAAAAGAAAATTACGTGTGCTCACAGTACAATTTAGCTTGTAACCAAATTTTACTTAAGGCATTTTAAATTCCCACCGTCAATCTACAATGGACCTTAATCGTAATAACCGTAACGTTGCAATTATAACGAATCCCACATCGAACACGAACGGAGCATAGACCGGTATTGTTTGTAACGAAGCGAAGCGATGGCAAGTAAGCGTGATACTGGGCTCCATGGCCCAGCGGCATCCAACAGAAGGGACTGATCACCTCATCGGTTGGTTAGAAGGGTGCACCAACATTGGTTTCGAGAATAGAAGAAGTTTATAGCTCACTACATAGTAGAGGTGATAGCCTAGTGATTAAGAATTCGGCCTCCGATTCGGAGGGTCTGGATTCGAATCCCAGTGCACGCACGTCTGACTTTTCGGAATTATGTGCGTTTTAAGCATTTACATATCACTTGCTCCAAACGGCGATCAAAAACATCGTGAGGAAACCTGCATGACAGAGAGTTCGCAAAACTCAAAGAATTTGGGCAGCGTGATGGACTCAATCGTTCTTTTCAACGACGTTTTTGTTCATTTTCAACGTTTGTTCGTTTGATACATTAGTTTTTTTAATGTTAATATTAAATATTACTTTTGGTACATTATGTGCACATAAATATTCAATATTTTTTATATGTTCTTATAGGAAATTTAGGGAATTTATAAGAAAAGTACCCGTAGGCCGCACGTTTTCATATTTTTGAAGGTAAAAGATTCAAGAATAGAATTTTATTAAGAAATTGGGTCAATTATTTTTTGCTACGTTTCGCCTGGACGGTAAATTATTCTGCCATGCGGTTAATCCTTAACGCATACATACAGTGGCCGTAAATAGCGCCCACCGCAGGGGTTAGGCCGTGATATCGATTGCTAAACGGTAACCACTTAGACCATTATGTAATGGGATATCAGGTGCGTGATCTACAATTGGAATAACAAGGGCGTGGGGCCGTGGGGTCATGTGGGACTACCAACGTAATCAGACCTTTAATGATCTAATGTCTAGATGGAAAATCGAGTCCGCGCAAACGTGTCAAAAAATTGTGGCCAACTGTGGCCATAATTTTTATATCATTGTAATCATTGATCACGCACACATAGACAATAGACGAACGTGTAAAACATCGCCTGCACGCACACATGCTTGATATTGTTGCCTTGTTTTTTTTGTTCTCATTGTAGGGCGACGCTCAATCTAGACATTAGATCATCAAAGAATCAGACCAAATAATTTGCCAAACCGAATAATCGCAGTATGTGCACGCTAATCTCTGAAACGGCTGACCGGATTTTTAAGTGACTTTCACTGGAAGACAGAGGAGGCTGTAGAATTTATCGGCTACTTTTTATCCCGGAATTGGATCGGGATTCACGCGGGAAAAACTCCTATGTATGTACGTAGTCACGTGCAACAGATAATCTTTTAAATATGTGTTCAAGAAGGGCCATCCCACAACAACATAAATTACCTTAGGCTTTTGCTTTAAAAACGAAAAAGGATGACACAAATTGAAACTTATGACCACGTGGAACTAGCGGACCGTTTTGTACACACGTGAATAGTAAAGAAAATTGGAGTAATTTCCAAAAGAGTCGAAAGCGTTCTTTCGTAGCGGAAAATTTGAGTCCTTGGTATGGTCTGAAACTAGTCCGGCGAATCCAATGATATACGTGATGTATTGTATTAGACATGAATTATTAAGTGCTAAAATAATATCCAAAAAAAATTATATGGTTGGTAAGGCTACTCGCCAACCCATGTGTCGGATGTTTTTACGCCGCCCGAAACTGCTTCATGTTATTTTATTATACCCGGGACCGACTGCGAACTGTGCCTGTCGAAGCACGGAAGCGCTCAAAAAACTTATGCCTCTAATCACCTGTCTACTGAAAGACCGCGCCCGCCTTTGCTTAACTCAGTCGTTTACTTACTGTCGACACAAGCCCCCGGGCTATGAGCGCTTCATATATAAGTATACTTACGATAAATATCATCATCATCTCAACCCATCATGGCCCACTATTGAGCACGGGTCTCTTCTCACAATGAGAAGGTTAAGGCCGTAGTCCACCACGCTGGCCAAGTGCGGATTGGCGGACTTCACATACCTTTGAGTTTTGCGAACTCTCCGGCATGCAGGTTTCCTCACGATGTTTTCCTTCACCGTTTGTAGCAAGTAATCCGAATAGGAGGTCGAAATCTTAACCACTAAGGCTATCACCGCTACGATAAACATTATTAATTCCTCTCTTCGTAAGGTACATAGGATCACCGAAGCGTGGAGCGGAAGCGAGAAGTGTACTATAAATCTGTGTCACTCGAAACCGAAAGCGTGTAGGTTTACCACAAACGCTTCGTAATATCTAGCACAAGAGCCTTTTAAAGGCTCCAGAATGGGTTACAATTACTGCTTTCTAGAAGTCTATACTTTAGAGATTTTAACCTATTTTGGATCTAGGTTAAGAAGTAGGTATTTCGCTATCCATATATAATCATCTCAACCAAAATAGTAAACAAAAAATAGGAGTAGTCTTAATTAGCGCCTCGATACAATAACTAACACAATTTTAAGAGTATTGTACCCAGAGTAAAAAAACTAAACCCTGTTAATATGCTTGCGATGTTTGTCTGTTTCTATATTCTGTTAACAGTTGTAACAAAATATTATAAAAACAAAACATTATAAAAAAAATTGCATCCCGAAGGTGGTACATACAAGTAACCTGAAAAAGGATGAAATCTGACTCGAACTTGACTGGTTTTTTTTTAAATAAATGGCACCATCGCGGCACCACTGTGATAATTTTCGAGTATACTAGTAGGTACTAAGGGATAGGTTTCCCAAAGCAAAGCGAGGGCGGGTTTAGGAGTTATTAATCACTACATAGTATACCTAAACAAAGTCGCCCTGCACCGCTGTCTGTTTGTCTATGCCTTTCTAAGTATTCTTCTTCTAAACCACGCAACGGATTTTAATGCGGTTTTCACCATCAGGTAGAGTATTTTTTAAAGGTTTATATATTTTTTTATTTACATTCTTTTGTAATTTGCTAAGCTAGTCTATGTAAATTCCCCATTGAACGCTCAGCGACGCGAGGGCAGGTCGCTAGTATATTTTATAATAAAAAAATCTGCGGCCGTCAACCAAATTTGCCCATTCATTTGTCTTCAGTACGACCTACTTCGCGACTGTAGTCTTGCTTCAGAGATTTTAATATGTACATGAACATTTATTCTTATAGGAATGTTTCCCTGAAAGAAACATTAACTAGGGCAGCTTGCTCGACTATAAAAAATACTACGTTCATTTTAACGAGAATATTTTTATTAGGATTCCGTATCTGCGTAAAATAGAATTTTTGTAGATTGTTTTGTGTGAGCTGACATAATTGTAAACGACCCGCTTGGTAAGTGGTCATCGTCGCCTATGGACACAAGCAACACCATGGGAGTCACCAGTGCAACGCCGGCCCTGAAGGAGAGCTCTTTTTACACCTTTCTTGAAGAATCCCATGTCATAGCGCTCCGGGAATACCTCAGACGGGAATTCACCATTGTAAAGTCCGTAGAATATCCTTACTAAGACTCCTTCTAACCTTCTTCTTCTAAATTCTAACGTTATTGGAATTTGTACGATATTTACTTGATACTTTTTGTACCTATACTTTTCTCAAACCTTTGTGTAAAAGTTCCTCAAGCAACGCAAGTGAGCACCAAGAAAGGAATTTTTACAAATACCCACCACGCAGGCGAAGCCAGGATTGCAAAGCTAGTTGTGAAGTAAAATTATATATTTACTTACACGTTATTTTTTCGAGAACACCATGCCAAATTAAAAAAAAAAACCATGCGCCATTCCGGTAGTAATTACTCTGGGGAATGTTCTAAATTCAAGCTACCTACGGTAATATGCTAGTAAACAACGCCACCTGCTGTCACTGTGATGTACTTAATTACACTGCATTCTGTAATAAGAAATCCCTTCACTTAATAACCTGTGATGCTTTTTGCGAATAGGTAATAACCGCGGCTTTGTTGTGGACTATGAAAATTAATTTTGAGCTTATCAAAAGACACATTCCTGGTGCAAGAAGAGATAACTAATAATTCTATGACTATAAGATGTAGATTCAGTAAGTAGGTGGTAAGAGCTTAGAGTTTATCCATGGGAGAGTAGTTACCAGCAGAGAGAAGTTAGAGAGTTTACCCGCCAAAGTACTTAGTAGAAAAATATAATCTGTCATTATACTGTCCTGAACAAGGAGTTTGAAAATAAGACGAAATACATATTTCGTGAAAAGGTAAAGCTTCCGTGCTTCCAGATGTAATCATAATCAATAATCTGAATAAATTTTGTCCACCTCTCGTAGCCTAGCATCAGTAGAAATACATCCCGGATCAGATGATTAACTCAACTGGATGTGTCGGAGTTCGTTATTACTAAACCTACGCAATATTATTCAGATGCCGTCAAGTGAATAATCCCAGACTACTTGTTTAGTTAAAAACTGGAACTGATTATCATGTTCCTGGCACTTTAGGAAGAAGTAATCATGATACCTATCAAGGTTTACTTCAGTTTGAGACAACACCGGTTTTAATACCGACATCACACCGCTGCTTCCCATGACAACTGTGACCGACCCAATACAAGACTTAATTTATTGACTGAGATGGTTAGACCAGTTAACAGAGGTTGTTAGAATGTGAGTTGGTTAGTATGTTAATAGCGACATGAAAAGTAAGGAAAATTTGCCAAATTGACTGTACTGCGTTTCGCGGGCTATGAAATTTAATTATTTTTACATAAAATATGAGTTATAATTAAAACTCTCTGCAACAAGCATTTACAATTAAAATAAAAGTGGGTCCGAACAGAAAAATGACCGAAACAAAAGTGGAGTGATTAAATTGTAAAAAATAGAACAAGTGGGAGTAAGTGGTTTAATGTAGCAAAAGAAAGAAAAAGTTCAAAAATAATTTAGGAACTTTTACCCTAGATTCAAGAAATAAATGTAAATCATTGTTAAAGCCAGAGTTGAGAGAAAATGTGGAGGAGAATACAAAGTTTAATTGTTTAGTATAAATATTAATGCGAGTAAACTTCGTACAATTTTAGATGTTAAGCATAGAAGAGCGAGGTTTTGTTAAGTCTTTTGGGAGGAAATCTGAAAGTCAAAATGTAAAAAAATTAAAATAACCTACGTTCTGTGCCATTTGGTTAATCACAAAAATTAATCTTAACACATTATAAAACTGTTTGTCTGTTCGCCAATAACTTAAAAAGCTACTGAACAGATTTTCATGCAATTTGACCAATACATAGAGGGTTTGAGAGGAACGTTTAAGTATATAATTGTTAGTTTTATGTAAATCGTTTAAAATTTGATGATAACTGTTGAGAATGTCGGCAAAATTTATCTCATCTGAGAGTTTCCATCGAAAGCACATTATATTTTTCCTTTGAGATATAACAAAACAAAATTATTCAGAAAAACTGGACGCACGTATATTACGTATTACGAAAATAAAAATTACGGACGATAATACCAAAGAATTACCAATTCCAATTTCTAATTTCGACCAGAGCAATCACGACTTATTTTAATAAGCGAGCAACCTACAAATCACCGTTGATACATTAATTACAGAATGAAAAAAACGTGGATCGATATGAGAATCGTGTCAAAACGTAATAATCCAAGAAAAATGCTCGTACCTTGGCGTGACTTGATATTTTTATAAGTATTCAAATGTTAGGGTGTAAATAAGTTTTACGATGTTCATGTCGAAAATATTTAAAAGAACACTTTGAATTACACCTTTTTCTCAAAAGGTATAATAATAAGATGTTTATAAGAGTGAGGGCCGCTTAATGATTTTGTTTTTCCCAGTCACAATGGATAAGGTGTCTGCATAATCTTATTGAATATTGATTGATTGGACACCTTTCTTTCTTTGCGTCTCGCCGTCGGCTTAAAACCCTAGTAGTTTTCATGAGTAAGTAATGTTGGGATTAAAATTTAGGGTACAGACTAGTAACCTCCAAGAGCAATCCTAATAAATCTCATCCCAAACAAAATGAATTTTTTTTTTTTTTTTTTTGTACATAATATGAAAGGCTTAGTTACAATTAGTGTCAAGCAGACCCTACACTAAGATTCCTTGTGTTGTAGGTTACATGAATAAATTTATTATTGAACCCGTAGACAGAGATCAGAGTAGCGGTTAAGAATTCGGCCTCCTATTCAGAGGGCCCGGAATCCGGACTCCGGATTCGAATCTCAGGGCAGGCACCTTTGACTTTTCGGAGTTATGTGTGTTTTAAGCATTTTAATGTCACTTGCTACAAACGGTGAAGGAAAACATCGTAAAACCTGCATGCCGGAGAATTCGCAAAACTCAAAGGTGTGTGAAGTCTGCCAATCCGCCCTTGGCCAGCATGGTGGACTATGCTTAACCTTCTCATTCTAAGAAGAGTACCGTGCTCAACAGTGGGCCATAATGAGTTGAGGTGAAACAGATCGATATAGTCTTTTGAGCATCGTCAAATGAAATAGCACGAGAAAATACCACAGCTGTCGGAACAGGCACGCAATGCGAAACAAAACATAGTCTGTCTGTACATTTTCTTATCTTAAGCGTAATTGTTTTTTTCATGTGTGAGTGCGATAGGTGGCATCCATTCGTCTATGCTTGTACCTAACTTCATACATAGATAACGCTAAAGCTTCAAAAGAACAGGAGGCACAGATGAATTTAAATAAATAATGGCTTCTGCGCGTAACATTTTTCTACTTAAAATATGCGGCGACACGGCTCAACCTTTTCAGGCTTTATTTTCTTCGATCCAGGACAATGTTAAGAATACAGGTTGATGTTTTCTTTTGGGAAAGGTGTGGATCCGGTTACCTTTTTAGCGGCCATCTTAGTTATCAAGTTATAAAAACGTCCGTGACCAAATTAGACTTATTAACCATTATTCACTGGACTATTACTAACAACAACTAACGGAACTAATTATCACTAATAGTCCCTGCCTTTGCCCTCATGTCTACTAACATATTGTCGTACTAAAGTTCAAAAACTTCCTGTGGTCACTGGACTAACATTCCGGGTCTAGATTTGAGTATTGTTCACTCAAAGCTTTCATGGACGACAGCAGAAGGTGGTGCATACTTGTAATGTTCGTTCGATAATAAAAAAATAAATTAAAAATTAAAAAAAAACCCACGACACAAAAATTACATTTAAAAAGTAAAAAATAATAAAAGAAACTCAAGAAACTCAACGTCGCGTTGGGGGAACGCTCCTAACTATTCATTATCTCCGATTTTTTTCATAAGTATCACATGCCCACCTATTTAAAGACTCGGTTATGAGGTTACGTTAGTTACTATTCGTAATTAAATTGTTATGGTTGGAGCGGTCCCCCAACGCGACGTTGAGTTTCTTGAGTTTCTTTTATTATTTTTTACTTTTTAAACGTAATTTTTGTGTCGGGGGCTTTTTTTAATTTTTTAATTTAATTTTTTATTTTATACTTTTTATAGGTAAGAACATTCTCGATTAAGTCATAAATATTCTCTTACTGTGCGCTTTCATTTGAGACCCCACACGAGTATATTTGCATACATACGGCTATTCTTCCCCGCTTTCACCCCCCACAACTTTTAAACGGCCCAACCGATTTTCATCAAACATATTATAAAACATGCGTCCGTAAGTTCCCTTTAATACAGTAAAAACTAAATTGAAATCGCTTCATCCGTTCGGGAGCTATGATGCCACAAAGAGACAGAGTGAAAATTCTTCCCCACTTTCAACCCCAACAACTTTTAAACGGCTCAACCGATTTTCATCAAACATATCTAAAAACACGCGCCCGTAAGTCCCCTTTAATACAAAAAAAGACAGACACACAGACACACACACACACACACACAGACACGTCAAACTTATAACACCCCTCTTTTTGCGTCAGGGGTTAAAAATAATAGTGTCGTTATTGAAATATGAGGAACGAAGTTAATTTGTTTCGCGATACGGAATTACTTTAAATATATCAATTGCAACCTCCCATGCTTTTCGAAAAACTTAAGATTTAATTACTATTTACTCTTCAGTTAGTCACTCAGTGACGGAATAGTTTAATAATAATATATTTATTTATAGATTTATTACCATTTCCATTTTCCGATTATAACCGAACTTTTCAGATGATTATAGTATGCAACATTCGAACCCTAACATTCAATCTTGCTTAAAATACTTATAAAAGTTTGTAAAACATTTCTATATTATTTTTGAGAGAGAACAAAGTGAAACGCGTGCGACATAAAGTCTTTAAAAGCCATCATCCTGTGTATATGAAGTCCGCTTGCTTTGAAAGCGTAGATGTCGCCGCCAGAACAAGAATGCTATGCAATGCCATTTTCTTACTTTTAAGATGTTCATGGTTGTATAAGATGTTCAGGGTTGTATAAGACATTGTAAAATTTTATGTTTTTTAAGTCACTGGAAAAAACAGTTTGAATGTGTATTTAGCCGTTAGTAGTCGGTTCATAAATATGTAGGTAAGTTTGAGTGTGGAAAAATTTCCTAAGGAGTCTTTGTTGCTACTTCTAAGACTACCCACGGTAGGTAATTTATAAAGTCATAGTTTTCAAAAAATATTCATTTATTTTTTCAAATGCATAGGTATATTGTTATATACATGCTCGCAAAAGATTCGGTAAATGATAGATACAATAAAAAAGTTGTCACGTTTTTCAACGGAAGTGGCATAATACGTTTTCTTAAACAGGAAATTGTGTACTGTAAATGTTTTCCTTTTTTTAAAAGTCACGGTTGTACAATTTATTACAGCAATAACAAATTGAATAAGGTCAGATACGGTACAATAAGGGTATAATGCCACCAACTTATCTGTTCAGTAGAAAAAAATGGAACTAAAAAAAGACAACGTCAATTTTGAAATGTCATGTCCGCTGTCAATTCTTTGAAGTGCGAGTGCTCTATGTGTTTTAATTCGATTTTAATTGCAAAAAGTGATTAAAAATGCCTGAGCCTCTTAGAAGTTATTGCACAATTAGTTATTTTAAAAGTTTTAGATTTTATGAGGGAAGAAAATCGCCTGCTAACTCCGAAAATAACGTTTGAAAAAGTGGCAGTACGCGTCGCTTTTGCAAGTTAATTAATAGTCCCGCTTAAATATTTCAGTTATTTTATGTTCCTCGCTTATTTTTGCATAATCGATTAAGGTGTCACTGAATATATATTTGGTATCAATTTTTTTTATACTTCATATAATATTATATCTTTGTTACAGGAGTTAGTGAACGATTTGTTTACAAGCTAATGAGTGAAAAGAAAAAAGCTGAATAAATTTCTCTGGCGCATTGGCATCATTTTCCACAGGGATTTCTTGTGTGGAACCCCTCAAACTTAGAGATCACGATGACAATTATTTTTATAAAATATATAAAAATATAAACAATTATAGTCAATAACAATGGATCTTTTATTTCTCTTGCCCTGAAATTTTAATTTTACATGAAAATTGGATGTTTACGATTTTTTTTAATATAATTATTATAGATAATTATTGAGAAACTTTTCTTCATCTTTTGAATATTTAAATTTATAATTCTATTCACATAATTATATTGATAGATTAAAATAAAGATTAAAATTGTAGCGGTGATAGCCTAGTGGTTAAGAACTCCGCCTCCTACTTGTCTAAGTTTACTAAGTTATGTGCGTTTTAAACATTTATATGTCACTTTACTATAACGGTAAGGAAAACATTGCCAAACCGCACTTGTTCAGCATGGTGAACTATGGTCATAACCTTCTCATTATGAGATGACACCTATGCTTAATAGTGGGCCCCGATGGATTGAGATAATGATAATGTTACTGCTGTCATTGCATGGTAGTTTAAGTTAGCAGCCACAGCCCAAGTTCTGTAAAGCCAAGTTCGTCGGAAAGGCTTTGTCATCATTTGCCATCGAATTATATGCAACATCTGGAAAAAATCATAGGTCTCAAAGTTGTTAAGCTCCCTTGACAGTCGCCAAATTTTATTATATGGTAACATTGAAGCTGCACTAGCGACATCCGTTTACTGAACAGATAAGTTGGTGGCACAGTACGGTAGAGTACAAAAAAATAAAATGACATATCGTGTCATAAAGAAATTCCAATTTGTGTGCGAATTATTTTAGATACACACCATTGAGTTACTATGTAAACTACACACACGCTTTTTTGTTACACTCACACTTTATACAAGTTTTTTTAATGTGCTTTGCTTATACATAATGCGATCTATATTGTGCAATAATATCCTGGCCAAATCGCCATTCCAAGGGTCCTGAGTTTGAATCCCAGCGGGGCTAATATTTCAATGACGAGCACAGTTCTCGCTCTAGCAAAGTCTTGCAACTTTGTGTACCTATTCTTGTCTTGTCATATCTGTTATGGTATCTGCCGGGAATCGAACTAAGGACCTCTAGCTTAGGAAGATTACTGCTGCACACCTATCGGGCCATTTATACCCATTGTAATTGCAGTGAGATCTTCTGAATAAACTTATTAATCTTCGATGAGATCTTCGTCGAAGGTCCTCTATTGTATGAATATGATCCCGCTATTCACATACATTATATTACCTATAATGTGCTGGTAGATAAGATCTATTCGTTTTTGATGTGATGTGCATATTACATTATCTAGGTAACCCAGCTGTTGCCTCCTATTTCGTCTTGGGAATTTCAATCTATAATATTTAAATGCGAAAGTTTGTCTGTCCGTGACACTTTAATGGCTAAATCGCCGGTCCGAATTGTATGATATTTGAAATGAAAAAAATTGAAAACCCAGGGTCACACAAAAGCTGTTTTAAAAAAATCAAGCCCTAAAGGCTTATGCAGGGGCTTCAACATCTAAAGTAAGTTTATAAGAAATAAATCTAAACCGCTTGACCGATTTCGATGAATTTTCACAGGAAGATAGTAAGTTGATGATGGAAGGTCATTATGATATTATCATATATGGAAGGTGTATTATTTATAAGAGTATTACAATTTACTTGAAAATCATTTTTTTTTATAAATCATTTCATTGTCAATGATATTTTCTTAGAAAGCAGTTTCTATTGGCGAAAGTACCTAGGTTACTCTTTCAGCCTGCACAAGCAAAAACATCCAAAAAATATTTCCCTTTTATATGAGTATAGATTGAATAGTAATATAGAGGAAAGTAATATGCTTCGTTCATTAATAACTGCGAAGATAGTTCTTTGTGCGTCATGCTCATATAATCCGGGAACGTTTTCCGACGCTAATTAAGGAATTAATTAATAAGAGGAATCTATAGCGATACTAAACTAGGTCGTGTCACTAGTCATGGGTACTGCAGCTCTGTTTCTAACGAGCAAATATCGTGTATTTTTTATCTAAATACTAGCTGACCCAGCAAACGTTGTTATGCCACATAAATAATTTCTAGGAAAATGTCTATTAAAAAATAGGGGTTGGTGATAAACGGGTGAAAATTTAGGGTTGTATGTATTTTTTAATGCCACATTATATAAAAATAAAAACAAAAAATTTTGTTCGATAATTAAAAAAAATTTTAAGGGTGAACAACAATTCAATTTAACGCCAATGATTCAAAATAAAAAAATATTTTCAAACTTACGCTCGAAAAAAGGTAGAGATTCTCAATTCGACTGTATTTTTTACGTCTCATAACTTTGCGCATTAATTTTACGAAGGTACGAGGATACGAAGGTAACGACTGGTCCCATATAATTTGAGCGATATCTCACGAGTTTTGAGTTGTCTCGACGTTTTTTGTAAAAACTAGTTATTTAAGTCTGTACATTAATTGCACGGCATTTTTTTGAGTCTATTGTCTTGTCTTTTTGCCTTTCTAACTTCATTATAAACCTGTTATACTTTATGGCAATTGTATATTATGTACCTATAATTATATGTAGAAAAGAGTGCTTTATAAATAAGGTTCGTGTAGCAAAACTACGCTATAAATCCTACTTCAAGGGTGGGGTAATGGTTGGTATTCAACGAACTACTTGTAATTCCGCAAACGGACAAGAAAGCACACGTCGGTAACGAGAAAATATGTGACAGCATGTTATTTAGAAATATGATAAGGTGTGGAATGCTGTTTATGAGAAAATATTGTTGCGAACATCAAGTGTGAGTTCTTAAGTATAATAGGAGGTAATAATAAGTAAAATAAACGCCTACATTTGTATTTGTATACGTTTGTGTTGTTGTGCCCACGAATATGTACGCGTCGATATTTCAACTCCGGAATAAAAAGTATTCTATATTCTTTTAAAAACGCTTCTTTCTTTCAGTGAAATTCCAATAAAAATCGATGCAGCCGATTAGATAAGCCCGGACAAACGGACAGACAAAAACTTTATTTTTTTTGTGTGTTTTAGTATCGTGTGGATACTAGATATTGCACTAGAATAAACACTGTAATTTTGAAATCGCAAACAAATACTTCAATTATATTTAAATTTAAAGATTATGTACTATCCAGTTCCTTTGGTTTCTTCAGCTCTTTAATTTATTTTGATCCCTTTAATTTCTTTATTGCATAATAGATCATGCAGTTGATAAAATTTACATAAGGAATTTTAGACATATTTGGCATTTTTAAGCGAATGTGTGATGGGACCACGGGGAATTAAAATTACCTGTGGACCCGGTAATGGGTCAAATCACCGGGGCCACGGGTAAACACCCGAATTAACGAGTGCTAAATGTACGTACCTCACGGAGTTATTTTGTACCTTCATTAAACAACTGTGAGTTAAGTTTACTACATCTCTTAAGATGTAGTGAGGCGAGGTTTGGTGAGACGAGGAGTGGAATAGAGAGGAGAGGAAAGAGGGAGGGAGGGAGAGAGTGTGACAAGGAGGAAGTTTTCAACAAAATGTTCCTGGCCAGCTTAATAAAAGCGGCGATTTATAAAAGCAAAGGAAAATTGTTTGATGTTGTCAATACATTCATTGAATTGAATAAAATGGAACGTAGACGGAAGACGTTTTACGAGTATTTTGCCCTTTTATACAAGACTCTTTTGTGTGGTGGTATTCCTTATCCTTATTTCTCATAAAGTACTTAATTAAAAACATAATAATATAGTCCCGGTTGTTATCGATTGATAGCAGTCGTTAAGCCATATCGGAGGCCTTCGGGAGCTTGAAAACTTCAGATACTTGGTTGGCCACTAACCCCTCCACCAATCCGCAGTGGAGCAGCGTGGTGGTGTATGCTCTAGGTCTCCACAATAATGAGGGGAAATTGGTACGTACTCAATAGTGGGCCCTTAATGAGTTTTAATTAAAAACATAACCATGAAGCAATCATCATCATCATCATCTCAAACCAACATGGCCGAGACTATTGAACACAGGTCTCTTCTCAAAATGAGAAGGTTAAGGCCATAGTCCACCACGCTGGCCAAGTGCGGATTAGCGGACTTCACACACCTTTGTGTTTTGCGAACTCTCCGGCATGCAGGTTTCCTCACAATGTTTTCCTTCACCATTTGTAGCAAGTGACATTTAAATGCTTAAAACGCACATAACTCTGAAAAGTCAGAGGTGTGTGCCCTGGGATTCGAACCCGGACCCTCCGTATAGGAGGCCGATTTCTTAACGTGAAGCAATATGCAGGTACTATTAATATCTACCGGTACCGCTTTAAACATCTTGAATCATTAGGAAAGATAATTAGTTACACTGCGGTCGCGTTTCATGTGGAATACGTTTTAATTGCATCCTACACAAATGCCTGCTTTCCGCCCCCGTTAGGTACCTTGCCAGATTGATGGTGACAAAGTGCCGTAAGTTATGCAAACAAATCAATCTACAATGGACCTTAATCACAGTGGTAGTAAGCTGACATTTGTGCAAGCAGAAGTATAAAAGCCCCAAAACAGTCACCGAAGCCAAACGATTACTCCTTTCCCTCAATCTGCGGAGCAGCGTGGTGGAGGCTTCAGACCTCCTCAATAATCGCTTGAAGCTAAATAAACGGGAAAACATCATCTGGCACGCCCTTACTGAATTTTAATATTAACTTTGTTTCTAAGTACCGAAAAGTTTAACATACTTAAGTACAAAGTTTTGGTATGGCTCAATTGAACAGATGCCTTGTATCTTGTAATAATATTAAGGTATATCGTAAACTGAAGTTATGAGGGTTCAAAAATATGACGAAGCACTTCGAGAAAAGGTAGATAGTGCCCTTGCGCTTCGCTCAACTCGTCTTGGCACGGGGGCACTACCGTGCCCCCAGATAATAAATTATAAAGATTACATACTTTTGTTTTTTAAATTTAGTGAAAAAAGTAAGGGCTCATATACACGAACGGCACTATGTCAACGGCAGAGACAACTGCACCCGTTGGCGGCGGCCGTTGACGCGTCGTTATGTGAAGGAGTGATGGAGGTATTATTCTTATGTCGCCTCTACACGTTAGCCAACATGTTGGCGATGGTTATGGCTAATAGGTAATGGCCATCGTGTAGAAGGGGTGTTTGTGATTACTTTGGTAGGTATTGGGCCGTTGGCCCACAACTTCGCGCAAGATCCGTGAGGTGTCGGTTTTTCAACGCGGATCAAAGGGTTGTGGCGTGATTGTGGCACAGTTATCGGCGCAGCGTCCACACGTTGGCCACGATTTCAGTTAGAAACGAGCGCCCACGCTGAGCGCACGCACTTTATTCACACGTCGATATCTAAATTATGTCTACAATATGGCAACTATGAGTAATATAGATGTATAATAATGTGTATTATAATGAAATAAATGTGTATAATAATTTTTATACACATTTTTATTGTATTGTATGCTGAGAATAATTAAACCGCAGCAGCCGTTAGAACCTCAATATTCATTTTAAGAAAATATTAATATCGTCCGCACATTGGCCCGAACCGACGCAGACTGATCGACCTTCCAACGTGTGGACGCCGTCACAATCTCTTGGCAATCATCTTCGCCACAACATTGGCTAACATGTTGGCTATCGTGTAGAGGCGCCATTAGGCGGTGTCCTACGTGAACGACGAATACGACGCGACGCGACGTTGCGATTTTGACGTAAGCGATCAGCGATCAAATCACCGTTATCCCTACTTGCGTCCTATGTGACAATCTGCGACAACACGCGACGTTGTCATTGTCGCGTGTAGCATCGCGTCGTGTTGCGTAGCGTCGCGTCGTATTCGTCGCTCACATAGGACACCCCTTTAGTAAAGTAAACATTATGTTACAACTAATTACATCAAAAATAACTATAAACACATAGATTTAACTTGATTTAACATACACTGACGTTATACTCGTACGTTCAATATAATTCAAATTATTACGTGTCAACGTCAAAGCGAAAGCGACATTGAAACATATTATTATGTCAAATTTAATATCGTCCCTACAACCGTGTGTATTCTAGGAGCGACATAGAATTTGCTATTTCAAAGCCAGGCTTAATATTATTACTGTCAATATTAACTAATATTACAGGTGCTTATATAACTGAGTTGCTTTCCCCCATATTTCAGTTTATTAATTTATTCGAACGGAATAATATTTAGGTACAACCTTACTTCTGGTTCGAATTGAAAAAATGTTTTTTGTTGGATGTGCCATTTATTGAGGAAAGCTTTAGGCTATATGTATAATCACGCTACGATCAATAGGAACGGGGCATCAAAGATAGGGGTTTGCAAAATGGAAGAATATTTACGGACAAAGTCCTTTCAATAAATTAAAAAAAAATCTAACTCTCATGACATTTAAAACCCTTATAATGCCACCTATGAAATTGAATTTGAAATATGAATATGAAATTGAAAGCTAACCTGTGAAAAGTGATGTTATTACATTTCTTTTGCTTTTCGGAAGTGCTGTGACAAAATTCAACAGCACAAATCGTCATAAACATTAAAACATAAACATTGAATACTACGGAGCGGAACGGTGTTTGGAGCCATGGCTCCAAAGAAGGTGCTACAAAATGGTCGCGCTGACTTGGTTTCTATAATTATTCTAAGGGTGCGTACAGATTATGTAACATGTTATATCACTTCTGTTTTATAACACGTCCACACTATCTAACATTGTTGTATAACAGTGTTTTATAACAATTCAATGCGTGTCATTTCTTAAAATATAGCATATAACATTGTTGCAAAAACTAATAACATGTTATATAACTTGTTTTTGTAACACATATCGTCACATTAAAAAAACATGTTATTTAACTATGTTTTATAACATATTTTGTTATATAGTCTGTACGCACCATAAGTTAAAACCTATAAACGCGTTCGGGATTTAAACCCGAACTCCCAGTATCAGAATCAAATCTTCAATCAGAACTTTCTTTTCTGTACACCCCTACTAACAGATCAAATGATTTATGAACCATACATGTGACGTGTCGGCTAGAGCTATTTTCTTATAAACCTTCCACATTAGGGTGGGATGCGTACCGTGACGCGCGAGGATTTTGATTGATGGCTTTGTCCATCGGCAGTACTTACTTTATTACGTAGTCCATTTATTTATGCGTGTCTAATGTTTGTTACGAGTACCTATATGGGATCGATCTACGATGGTGGTGACCCCGCCAATGAAAAGAGAGGTCTCGTGTTCGATTCTACGCTTGATACATTAATTTGAAAGAATAATTTGAATTAATAAAAAAAATTGATAAGTAGAGATAATTCAAAAAAAGAATAAAGAAAGAAGTTAAAATCGGTTCACTCAGTCTAGTAGGTACATTATGAGTTATCAGTACATACCAAACTACTTCTAACCAAACGCAGTAATTTATATTAAGAATACCATAGGTATATAAATCCATGAAGGTTACTTTAAATTTAAATATAATTTAAATTTAAGTTCTTATATTTTTTAACAAAACGTAATAAAGAGCACGGTAAACGAGTTTAACCAAAAAATAAAAAGCGAAATAGAGTAGTTATAATTAAGTGTAAAAAATAAAAAAGTAAATTACTTGTATTTAAATTGTAAGTAAAATCGTAATATATAGAATAGAACCAACACCTCAATTCTCAAGAAGCTTGACACAAACATTGTCTTTCATCATCACACAAAAACGCATTATAAAGTTCTTCGGCCACCTTTCGCCACGAAACGACGAAGAAGCTTTAGAGCGTCTTGTTGTGCAAAGAAGGTAGAAAGTGTACCCTCGGTCACCCATGCGCTGTACTGACCAAATCAAATCTGTGGTGGGCGGCCCTGTACAATGCACAAGAATGACTGTCAACAGGGACAAATGACGATATTGTGAGGCGCCTGACATCAGCCCCAAAAGTACAGTGCCACAAACTTATCTCACCCGGTAAGAGGGGCGCTACTGTCTTTGTCTTTGTCTGACAACACAGTATAATATTTGCATAATATTTGCATTAGTTCCAATTTTGGCCACCGGGTCAGATAAGTTTGTGGCACTGTATCTACATGATGGCCACGACCGTTCTGACAAGAACGAATCGACTGAGAAGATTGTTATCTCAACCCACACTTTCCTACTGCTGTGGTGGATCCAACCACACTGGCCAGGTAAGGATTGGCAGACTTCCCCGCCTTTGAGAACATTGTGAGAACTCTCAGGTTTCCTCACAATGTTTCCCTTCACCGAAGCAAATGATGAATCAATTGTAACGCGCTTATAATTTTGAAAATTAGGAGTACGCACAGGTTTTGAATCTATGTCCCCAACGTTCAAACTACTCGGCAACACTGCGTTCGCGTTCATCATCTAAAATAATTTTAGAGAAAAATTATTATATCGCTAATTAAAATGTCGTTTGCATAAAAGTTTTGAGGTTAACTTTCTTGTTAAAATTAAAATAATAAATAGAAAATCTGACAATCCAAGTACTTGACAGTTAATCTTTTTCTTTTGCGGTTCTGTTAAACGAGCCCTCCCACGAGGCCTCCCACGGGGCCTCCAAAGAGGCTTTCGTTTGAGTATAACGTGGGTGTAAGGTCAGAGAGAAAATAGTTCCGTTAATTAAGTGCATATGCCACCCACACCTAAATCGCCACTTACTACACAGTGGGATTGGTTAGACATTCGCGACATTATAAATGAAAGCGGGTACTCACGATTTTGAATTATTTTATTTGGTATACGAGTATTATGGCCACGGCAAGACTGTGGTGGCAAAGGGTTCCTTTAAATAAAGTAAATAGTAGTAAGTACTGTTTTGAAAGATGTGCTGTGGAATTATTTTCAACATTTTTTTTGTTTTCCATTATAAAGAATTATACAAAAGCTCTTTTGCGAAATAGCGATGGAATCAAAAAATTGAGTGCATACATGTATCAGTGACGCCTACATGAATTTTATTTTAAACTTCAATTGACTTATACCCTATCAGTGTAAAATGATTTTCTTCCTTGCTACAGAAGCAAACAAACGCTTACACCTACCCCCTACCCCCGCATTAGAATTCTGTGGGTGGCATGGAGAACGCAAATAAAATATTACTGACACCGCTGACACCCACGTGAGACATTTTTTATGCATTTGAATGTCTTCCTCAACTGGGAATGGTACCTGGGACTCTGAATGTAGCTGGTAGAGTTGCTAGGAGGCTCCGATTTCGAAAAAGGGATGAATCAAACAGATAGCTCGATTCAGAGCCCAGGTCTGGTTGGTGCCGCTAATTAGAAGTGTCCCACGCCCAGCAGTGGGCTTCGAGAGGATTAAATATATAGCCAAGAAGAGCAGACATACCATCTGATGGTAGGTGACCATCGCCCATGATGATCAGTTACACTTTAAGGTTGCAGTTAGTTACGGGGTGTCCTACGTGAGCGACGAACACGACGCGACGCTACGCAACATGACGCCATGCTACACGCGACAGTGACAACGACAAGTAGGGATACCGTTGATATGATCGCGTTCGTTGCGTTCGCAACGTCGCGTCACGTCGTTTTCGTCGCTCACGTAGGACACCGCACTGTTAAGTACTGGTAACCGGTCAAAATAGAAAGAAATGGAAAGAAAGAATGAAAAACATTAGTTCCAAGCCTCCAGTCGAAACACGACAAGCCATTTGAATATCTTTGAATAGACCCTTTATCAAAGCGTAGATTTCACTAAATACTACAAACAACCCTTAAATGAGAGTTTTAGCTCAGGTTGATAACTAAGCATAATGATATAATTATATTAGACAGAATAACTGAAAATAGAATTTAATTTTCATTCATATAAAAGCTAAACATTTTTATTATTCTGTTCTTTTATTTCATTTACATGTAAACCAACCATAAACTAAATGTTATGCTAGTTACTCACGAAGGTGTAACCCGCTAACGCTGCCAGTTGTAATTGCGTAATGCGACTTTTATACAATGTAAAAAAGGAAAAGCATTCAACATTTTTCATTGATACTCGGTTAATGCGGTTGTTAAGCTATGATTTATCAGAAGAATAGTTCTTGCAGTGTACACATCAGGCTACAACCCATTAATAGCCCACTACTGAGCACGGGTCTCTCGTCATTTATTGAGGAGGCCTAGAGCATACTTCACCACGCTGCTCCAATGCGGATTGGTGGAGGGGTTAGTGGCCAACCCAGTGTCGAAAAATTTCAAGCCGTCCGAAGGCCTCCGACGTGGCTTAACAACTGCTATCAATCGGTAACAACCGGGACCGACGGCTTTATGTGCCCTCCGAAGCACGGAAGCGCTCAAGATATTTTGCCACTAGCGGTCACATATAGTGTACACATGTACATATTGGATTAATTGGACAGATTGGACTACCGATAATGTGCATTTTCAAGAATTGACAACCACCTCCTCATTCTTTTGCATCGAGTAATAGACAATCTTAACTAACTCATATTTTATTGCTGAGCGGTTGTCAATTGTTCCGTGAATTCGAGGTCTTAGCAAACATCTAATAGATTCCTATTACCGGTCATAAATATCTGACGTCGGTATTATCTTATGTTCTTCTCGAGTAAACAATTTTATTCCAGAAAAATATTTACGACGATGCTTATTTCAAAGGTATAACGCGGAGATATTAGCTGAGAATGACTTTGAGGTGAGCCGACTGACAGACCATTCGTGATATGATTTATGAGTCAGAAAAACAAAATTTATTATTACGTACCATTTTTTGAGTACCTTCTCAAATTAGAATATGTGTTTCTATCTTATGTTATGTTATCTTATATCTTATCATAACAATGTTAGTTACCTTACTCCACCGAAACGGCTTTACCGATTTTTACCAAATTTTATTATGCATATTTAGTAGGTCTGAGAATCGGCTACTATCTATTTTTCATACCCCTAAGTGATAAGGGTTGTTCACCCTAAACTTTTTTGGACAAAACAATGTTTGCCGAGTCAGCTAGTTCTTTATAGGATTCAGATAGCAAACGAGTATGCGGCAAAATTCCGCTGCCGCCCATGACAATATGGCATCGCGGGCACAACTACGAGTACCTAGCTATAAGAATATTTGGTCGATTCGTTAGTATGTATGTGGATGAAGGCGGGGACTGTTAGCTATAGTTAGTTCCGTTAGTAGTTCTGTTGTTATTAACAGTCCAATGCTCAACTTAGAATCCATTCCAGTCCAGTTAGCAAACAGTGTTCGTTAGTTGGTTATTTCGTTAGTGAGTAAATTCAGCGGTTATGTCACGGTCTGTGTTCTTGATAAGTAACTTGGGCAACTTTAAGCGCAAATAACTTAAGCTAAGCTAAGCTACAACCCACTAATGGCCCACTACTGAGCACGGGTCTCTCCTCATTACTGAGGAGGCCTATACTCCACCACGCTGCTCCAATGCGGGTTGGTGGAGGGGTTAGTGGCCAACCCAGTGTCGAAAGTTTTCAAGCCGCCCGAAGGCCTCCGACATGGCTTAACGACTGCTATCAATCGATAACAACCAGGACCGACGGCTTTACGTGCCCTCCGAAGCACGGAAGCGCTCAAGAAATTTTTGCCACTAGCGGTCACCCATCCGACTACCGACCGCGCCCGCTGTTGCTTAACTTTGTCGATCGCTTAGGATCGACGCAAGCCGCCGGGCTATGAGCGCTTCACCAATAAATCGATTCAGTCGTTACAAAGATTAGTTCGGACAAATAGAAAGACAGACAGATATAATTTTAAATAAGATTTTTTGTTTATGTTTTACTATAGTGAATATAACTATAAAGCATCCGAGAAAATACAGTTTTTTTATCATAGACTGACAGACACTTAAATTTTAGCATTGGCGTTAGCGTCGATATTATCATGTGTTCTCCTCGGGTAATTTTCAAATTAAATATAATATGTTTGTTTTAGCCCTCTAAATGCCACGTGAGCCAGTAAGATGCACAGACACGTATTGAGTCGACGAAACTATTCTGTAAGCGGAGCACGACGGAGTTTTAACGACTTAAATAGCTAGGGCGCATGAACATCCATCTACGTCAAGACTTTAAGTCAGTTTTCTAATTTTCGGATACGGTTACGGCTACGAATACCATTTTAGAGTCGATCAAACTATAATTTCGTGAACTGACAGGTTTAAAAGTTTAGAGTAGTTTAATAGTCAAACCGCGAGAGAATTTCAAAGTTAGGATTGAATGACTGAGTGAGGGTTAAATGCGAGAAAAAGAAGGAAAAAAATAATGGAATAAAATTCTTTTAGAATTTTTAGAAACTTCATTCTTACGTTTCACAATATTAAATACTATTAATAAAAGTATTTTCCCGTGGAAATATGTACTTAACACATTTCTTCGTGAAATTAAAAGAATTAAAAAAAAACGAATTTATTAATTTTATGATGGTCTGTTTTGCATTGTTAATTTCCTACCAACACTTATCTTTTGTACGGAATCGTGTGATAATTTTGTGTTTTCATACTACACAGCTTCTACGGGCTAAGAAAAATAAAAACTCCAGACTTTTAATTCCTAAACTGATCCATGTATAAAGAAATCAAATTGTCAAATGAAAGATATCTTTAATAATCAATTTATTTACAAACTAGCTTCTGCCCGCGGCTTCGCCCGCGTGGAATTCATTTATATCGCGAAACGGGATTTTTCAAACAAACTTTCATCCCCTATTTCAAGCCTTCAGGGGTTGATTTTTGAAAAAAAGTAGCCTATGTTTGACTCTGGGTCTTCAACTATTTTCATTCTGAATTTCATCCAAATCGGTGGTTTAGCCGTGGAAACGTCACAAACAGACGGACAGACTTTCGCATTTATAATATTAGTATGGATAGATATTTGTAAAAAGACCTTTACAGCTTTTTGTGTCATAAAGAAACACAGACAGATAGGCCAAACTTATAACACCCTCTTGTTGGGGATTAATAAATTAGCAGAGTCGAGCCTAATTTTTCTTTTTACTTTACTGTTTATTTAATTCAACAAAGTCCAACCAATTCCATCGAGTTGACACACTGTCTGGCTTGATACAGATCTGGGAACATCGTTATTTTTAATGAGACGGGTGATTCTGAAATGTTTTTCCATTATAATGGCGGTCAGCGTCATAACCCGAAATAAAAAATGTAGCCGACACAGACGGGGGTGACAACTGTCACAAAAAGGGGATAGTCCCAATTGTGCTTTAGCATTCAGTTATTATTTCGAAGTACGTGGACGCGTGTAACGTCAGTGAATATTTATTCCATATTAATGCAAATACTATACACATAATAATATTTGTAACGCTGTAGAAGACATTATGAGAAAAACTTTTTTACACGCAAAAGAACCAAAGACAATGACTTTTATTTGTTTTTTTTCTGTGTTGCTGTTCGCGCTTATCTCAGAAACGGCGTAACCTCTTCTATTAGTAGGTATATTGTAAGCATTTCCCTCAAGATAGGTAACAATTTCCGTATATGGCTCTGTACGCAGGGACTGGTGTCCCAGAGCGAAGCGTAGGCGGGTTTACTAATAATAAATTAATAAATTTGATGTCAACATGTTACGAATCGGAATCCTTTACAGAATCCTTAGTAGGTACTCCAGCGCTTCGATGTATGTGTATTGGTGGAGATAATAAAATATACTACTTTTTATCAAATTATAGTTTAAGAAGTAGGTATCATGAATATAATCCCCTGTTTATTACTTTCATAATTACTTTGTTTTATAATTCGAAGTAGTCGGGAAACTGTCCCAAACCAAAACGTGGTCACCCCGTTCGCAGGACATAGACGTCAGATGTACTAGGTCATTCAAAGAATTTATAATTCAAAAGTAAATAATAAATATGACAATATAATTAAACAGTTGGTAGTAGAAGTAGAAGCTATGGATCCTTGGTTCGATTCTCCGAGACAAACATTACAATGCGCCGATATAAAGTTTCAGATAAATGTTTGTTTTTGGGTCCAGTCAAGGTCGAATCGTCGGATAGGTCGTTAGTGACGCCATAGTTATGTTGTCTATGCCACGGTCACCCCACAGAGTATTCTACTAAACGTTAGACACTAAGTAATTTTAGCTTTACATTATACAATTTGCAGAGCGCTAATTTAGTGCACTAACTAGTGTTATGATACATTACACTGCTCTAGTTACTGTCTAACTGCCTGTACACAATGCGATTTTAGCACGCTAGCTCAGTTAGGGCTCTGCAAATTGTATAATGTAAAGCCCCCATTACGTAAATATTTGTAGCATTTGTAGAACGTCATAATAAAATGTCATAAATTATAAATGTAATAGTGTATAGTATGTAAGCGATCAATAAATGAATAAATAAATAAATGAAATCGAATTTGAAACCCCCAGCTTAGCAGACCATGTCACTAAAAATTATCTCGTTCTCTCTCCTTTAAAAACCTATCATGTGGAATAATAATTATGTGGGTACATTTTTATAAAATAACTCTTTAGTTTGAGTTGAAAGATACAATGTTTATTAATAATGGTTTTTAAGAGACCTCAAAAAAGGAAGAGATTCTCAATTCAATTGTCGACCCGGATTGCGCAATGGTTAACACGCCGGCACGCTGTTCCGAAGGTCCTGGGTTCGATTCCCAGCGAGGCGGCAATTTGAATGATGAGTTTAAATTTCCGATCTCGGTCTGGGTGTGTGTCCTTGTCTTGTGTGTTGTCCAAGGCACCCACGACACAGTGAATCCTAGTGTGGGGCTTTGAGTGTGAAGCGTTATTATTATTATAATTATTAAATTGTATTATTTGTGTTACCTCATATCTTTATACTGGGCAAACTAATTTTGATACTTAATTCTTTTTAAGTTTGAAAGATAGTGCCTGTCATCTAATTCCATATGAAGAGCGATATCTGACAAGTAGTTTTTGAACTATCTCTACTTGTCCTTGTTGAAGTCAGTTTTTCTTAAAAAATGTTAATTTTAATCTTTCTTCCAAACACTTCAAAATTCTACACTTGCTTACAGGTTAAGAAATAAACACTTACAAAATAAACAAGATAACTTTTAACAAAATAAAACCGACTTTAACGCCGAAAAATAAAAATCGGTTCAGTTAAACGCGGTTAATATTCCTAAATCCTTCTCCTAAGTCTGATAAACACGATGCTGAAAATCGCATCAAAATCGGTTCAACCAAGCGCGAGATAATCGCGCACAAATATACATACATACATACATACATACGGGTCAAACTGAGAACCTCCTTTTTTGAAGTCGGTTAAAAATAAGCGTTTATTTCTTAACTTTATCAACCAATTCCCCCGTTAACCAATTACACGTAGAATATTAAATTTAACGTGCATTACCGAGCACCGCCCGGTAACCTCATTATCGAGTATACAGGTTAAGTGGAATATGGTAGGTGTGTTAATATTGACAAACCAATTGGTCTCTTGGGTGAGCTGCGATTATAAACGAAACGAAATATTATATGCACTTAATGATTTTGTTATCGTTTGCAGTGACTGTCCCAATAGTGGGCAGTGGGCATGGGCATTCTACAATGGGGGTAGAAACCATAGAACCATAGTGACGATAGTTGAAGACCCGAATGGCGCAATGGTAAACTCATCGCTGTTCCGAGGGTCCTGGGTTCGATCCTCAGCAAGGCGGTAATTTGAATGATGAGTTTAAATTTCCGTCCTCGGTGTGGGTGTGTGTCCTTGTCTTGTGTGTTGTCCATGGCATCCACGACACAGGGAATCCTCACGGTCACGGTCCTCACGGAGCACGGGTCTCTCCTCATTGTTGAGGAGGCCTAGAGCATACTCCACCACGCTGCTCCAGTGCGAAATGGCGGAGCTCTCACTAGTATACTAGCATAGTAAAGACCCTAGTCCCGTACCTACACGAAGCTAGCTATCTAGCTAGCTTACTGACACACTAGCTTGCTATCCTAGCTTGAAAAACTAGCCTCGTGTGTTACGAGCATTTATAGAAAATAAACATCGTGGTATTTCTCGCTTCTTACAAAAACCAATCCGTATAGATTTCTAAGCGATTGCGTCGTTTGAGTTTCCACTGAATAATATTTGCACGAGTAAAACGAATAATAAATTGTTGACGCACCGTTTTCCAATTAAATTTCTGCAATCATAATATTATTATGTTTAATGATCATAATATACCTATTATCAAAAAAATATTATCTTAAACAAACAAATAAGTAAAATTATGTTATTAAAACTTTCCACAGACCTACATTAAAAAATATTGAAAACAAAGTTTACCAACACAAAGTAATAAGGTCATCTGAAACAAGTTAATAAAATCGCGTAAAATAATTCAGAGAACATCGTGAGATCGTAAAACAATTTCGACAGTTCAAGACTTAGCATTTTATGATGATATTAAAATGTTATCAGCGAAATAAACAGAGGAAGAGAAAATAATTTAGGGTTTTCACGCTTTAATGTTGGCCTTTTATACTTAAATATTTCAGGAGCAGGATCCACGAAAACACCCAACAAGTGTTACAACACCCAACATGTGAAAACACCCAACAAGTGTCCTTAAACTAGATATTAGTATTATATATGTAGATAAGAAAGTAGTCATAGTTAAGTTCATATATTAAACACTGTCTGTATTTTGAAAGATGTTCACGCCTATAATTGGCAGGCACACATGTCATGTGTATTTATAAGATAAAACTTATGTAAAATTTTTGTGTGTAATGCTGTTGGTGTGTAAATAAACAAATAAATAAAAAATAAATAAAGTGTGACTATTCATATAATCTCTCTTTCTCTCACACAGCCGTCCGAGTCCAGACAGCCGAAAACGACCAGTAACTCGTATTCGTAGTGAATAGAATCAAAAGTCGTTTACATCATATTATATCATCGCATTCATCACACACTCGTTTTCCAATTTTCTTTCGGAGGAATGCCTCCAAAAGCGGCTTTAGCCTGAATTTTTTTATCATTTATCAAAATCATGTTTATCCACAAGTGATGTTCTATCAATTCAACTCCAGCTGAATTTACATTAAATTCATAAAATCACTGAAATACAATCTCTACAGCGTATTACTTACGGTCGAATTCGGCCGGTGCATTTGGCGGTATGTTCACAAAGGCTGTCGAGCATGAATTAGTCTTACTAATATTATAAATGCGAAAGTTTGTAAACATGTATGTGTGTGTGTGTGTGTGTGTTTGTTGCTCTTTCACGCAAAAACTACTGAACGGATTTTCATGAAACATTGCAGTAATATAGCTTAGACATCGGAATAACATAATTTGTTAAAATTTATAGAGATTTTTGAAGGGACTGGTTTCCCGAAGCGAAGCGAGGGCGGATTTACTATTTTTTCATAAACGTTGAATATTCAAGCGTAAGGAACATGACATTCACATGTGCGTACATCAAAGTTACGCTCGAATATTGTCACGGCGAGTTTTTGAAGTTTGTATGTGACTAGCTTCAGCCCGAAGGCTTCGCCCGCGTGGAATTTAAACTTCACTACCCTATTTCACCCCTTTCGGGGTGGAATTTCCAAAAATCCACTCTTAGTGCTCCCTTACACTCACCAAGGAACATACATGCCAAAATTCAGCTTCTTCCGTTCAGTAGTTTCGGCTGTGCATTGTCTGTCAGTCAATCACTCAGTAACGCAACAGTTTTATAGTATATTATTAAGATAAATATTCATAGTCTAGTTGTTGCCCGCAACTTCGCTCGTGCATAGGTGTTTTTCCCGCGTGAATCCCGATCCCGCGGGAACTCCGAGATAAAGAGCTATATGTAGCACCGCAGCCTCCCAGTGAAAGTCCCATAAAAATCCGTTTAGCTGTTTCTGAGATTAGCGTGCACAAACAACGATCAGTTACAGTATTATTATATGTATAGACAGAAGATAGATAGATGTACTCGGTAGCTGTAGCTCCTAATACAAGGGGGACACAGCTTCTAACCGTTAAGAAGTTATTTTGAGGCAGAATTTCAAAGGGTACAATAATCGTAGGTACCGAAGTAAATATTTGTTCTCGATTCATGGGTGTTGTGTTATTTGAGTTTGACACACAGACAATCCTAATGCGGAGTAATAGTGTTAGTGTTTATTTAGTATGTAGTGAATCCGCCCTCGCTTCGCAAAACCTTCCCCTTTGTGTCCAAACCCGAAAATCACATCTACATTATTTAAAGCAACATAGGTAACATTTTTTATGAAATAACACAAATAAATAAATTAATGTCTACAACACCACAGATAAAATAGACAAACACCTAAAAGTCTTTGTTTAGGATTATGTTACGATAATAGAGGTCCCCAGTATATTTTTTCTTATATATATCCCACGAACAGGCAGAGATCAATTACAAATTTATTGAATATAGGTCTAATTACAAGGAAAAAATGTTTTGACAGCCCTGCAAGTGTTACGTTACCGATGTCTCCACAAATTGTGTTATCTCCTAATACTAAGTTGTAATAAAATGAACGACGCTCTTACTATCTTACTCTCGTGTTAGATAAATATTTGGATAGTTCTAATATACCATCTGGTATAGACTTCACATACGTAACAATATGCAACAAGTTTAGTATCTACAAATATCACAAGTATATATGTATATTATTATCGTAGCGGTGATAGCCTAGGGGTTAAGAATTCCGCCTCCTATTCGGAGGTTCCGGGTTCAAATCCCAGGGCACCTCTGACTTTTCGGAGTTATGTGCGTTTTAAGCATTTAAATGTCACTCGCTACAAACGGTGAAGGAAAACATCGTGAGGAAACCTGCATGCCGGAGTCTCCGCAAAAACTCAAAAGCTGTGTGAAGTCCGCCAATCCGCACTTGGCCAGCGTGGTGGACAATGGCCTTAACCTTCTCAATATGAGAGGAGACCCGTGCTCAATAGTGGGCCATGATGGGTTGAGATGATGATGAATTGGATTTCGTTTTGCCCAGTACATAATCATGACAACGGATGACGATTACCCTACGGCTACACCTGCGTCTTAACGCGTCAATTAACGCGCAAAAAGACGTTACGCAGATGTGGCCAACATGTTAACGCGTTAATTAATATACCGCATTACTTATAGCATTTTTTAGATTTCTTGTCCTTTTTTGTTCATCGTTTCTCAGTTTGTCTGTGCGTTAGGTCTCGCTTATTCTTTCTGAACAACATAACTGATGTATTTTTGTTTTTTGTTCAACTGATTTATCTTGTTTTGTTTTATTACAATTAGCTCCTAAAATAAAATCAGCAATCACCATTGATTACAAACAAAAATAATTGTAAAAGTCCACTAATCGACACTGTAGCAGCATGGTAGAGTATGCTCTAGGCCTATTATGCCTGTAAAACGACTTGCCTGGCCGATCTCCGAATGGCTCACGGTCGAAACTAGTATAATCAACTGAAAAGTCTGAGTACGATTACAAATTAAATTGCACGGAATATAAATTTTCTCTATAAAGATTTCCAAGCGCCCTATTTAATGAGCTGCGGTTATAGAAGGGTATATTAATATTAATTCACATAATCGTAGAGCGAACTCTGCTTCACATAAAGAACCCGACCTTCCATACTGTACGCATCATTATTCTTTATTAGATTTGGCCTCTAGGGCCTTTATTCGCTTCTAATAAAAGCACATTCAGGAATGAAATTATGTACCTTAACGGGTTTAGCTATGTAATTTATAAGTATGTATATAAATTATTTTACAATCTGTACTAGATATTTGCACGCGGCTTCGCCGGCGTATAAATCGGGTTTTTATTTTCAACCACTACTTCAGCCCCAAGGTTTGTTGGGTAGACCTTGCGTCATCATCTTCCTTGATTTTCTTTGTTCTTGATTTCCTCGATTCGATTCCCGGCCGGGGCAGATATTTATGTGGCAGATAAATATTTGTACTCGGGTCATGGGTGTAATTGTATTGTGTTATATGTCTAGTCCATGCCACCCGCGACACAGGTACCTACGTAGTAACCTACTGCGGGGGTATGAGTGTGTTAGCGTTTTTTTTTTTTTTAATTATGAATATTCAAATATATTTGCCTTGTAGAGATAACGATTAGTTACAGTTTTATTATAGGTATGTATAGACTAAGCAACTTATATTCTAACACCATCTGTTAACTATACTAACCATCCTAAATTGTGTTCTTTGTGTGTCACAGTTTTCATGGGCGGCAAACGCATCGTAGACGCGTCTCCTGTCAGTGAACAGTGTCAGATACAGCGAATTTTGGGTTGCGTTAAAGTCGCGTTGCTCATAAATAGCGTTGTGTGAGAAGAGCCAAAGGATGAATGGCGCTCCGCGCTCATTTGCAACCTTAAAAGTATTTTTTTTATGAACGAATAATCAATTAAATCTCGGACAAATTATTAAATCCATAATATCAAACATTATTATTTAAGTGATTATTGTCTTTTTCACATTTTTACCGAACATAAGTTTATGAAAAAAAAATTACCGTTGCTGCATTTCAAATTTCAACCTAACAAATACTTCCAGAAAAGCACTTTGACTTGCCCAGGCAAAATTGAACGAGCTTGTCGTTATCTAAATATACATATATAACTCAAAGGTGACTGACTGACTGACATAGTGATCTATCAATGCACAGCCCAAACCACTGGCCGGATCGGGCTGAAATTTGGCATGCAGATAGCCCCTATGATGTAGATATCCGCTAAGAAAGGATTTTTCAAAATTCATTCACTAAGGGGGTGAAATAGAGGGGTGAAGTTTAAGCGAATTCCACGCGGGCGGAAGCTAGTCGTAAATATACCTAAATAAGAAAAATTTTTTCCTTAATTATTTGGTGTTACAGTAGTCCCGTGTCGCTGTACCTCGTTGGTTTCATTTCCAATTGAAGATCGACTCCCCGAAAAATACGCTTCATTATTCTCTTCCATATTTTTCTACTCTATTTGCCTGCTTAACTTTCTTATTCATCTTTTCTTTATTTATTCGAAATTTATTCATAAGCAGCTTTAATATTCACCAACAATTTCTGCGTAATGAATTGTTTTCGGATTTCAATACTAATCCGTATTGTGAACGCGATAGTGTGTTTTTGTGTTCGTTCTTTTTTTTGGTTACGAAGTGAGAGACTACGAACGATAGAGGCTGTTTTATAGCGGTAAAATATATCTTAAGCGAGGAATGTGCTTCTGAGTAAATGATAACTTTTGACAAAATAGACCCAGGTTTATAGGATAGGTTCAGCCAAACAATATACCTAAAACCTTCTCCTAATTTTGACAAATACTATGCTGAAAACCGCATCAAAATCGGTTCAACCAAACGCGAGATAATCGCGCACAAATATACATACCTACATACAAACAGGTCAAACTGAGAACCTCCTTTTTTGAAGTCGGTTAAAAATAAATAAATAATTTTTTGCAAACGCAGTCATAAGTTTTCATAAGGTATCACGGCAAGGTTTAAAGTCATAATTATCTAAGTAGGTATACTTATCATTGTCATAACATTACTTAGTGCTTCTAATACTTAATTAACTCTAACCCCATCAATCAGTATAAATAATGGTTATTTAACTTGCCAAATAACCGTATCAAAATCTATTGCGTCTCTCAAGAGATCTTAATCTGTTAACTCTATTACATAATTAAGAGTGAATTATTAAGAGATGGATGACCAAGTATTTACTCACAGCGATAAAGACAGCTGTTTTATCTCATAATACCTACTAAAAACATATTATTTTCGTTTTTTTTATTATTCAGGTATGTAGTCAGGTATTATATAGCAAGAAGGTGTATATATCTAATTATAATTATCTCTGTGAGATATAATGTGTACTTTGAACGTTGGGACTCCCGAATAGGACTTAAGTTCTAATCGTGCACAAACCACAAAAAAATCATGCGTTTATAACAATAATAATAATTGCATTGAAGATTTATTCTTCCTCTTAAGAATTATACAATTCACTTACAAAGGGACGTATTAATAATAATAATAAGGAAAATGAAGGAAAACATCGTGAGGACACCTGCTGCTCGAGAGTTCTGAGTTATAAAAAATAAATAACGCTACACAGTCATAGCCCCACACTAGGATTCTTTGTGTCGTGGGCACCATGAAAAACGCAACATAAGGACACACACCGAGACCAAGAACGGAAAAAACTCATCATTCGAATTTCTGCCTCGCTGTGAATCGAGCCCCCTCTTACTCTGAACTCTTAATTCCAGACAGTTCACGTTCAGTTCAGTGGGTGACAGAGATGGCGCCTTACAGGTAATAAGGCGCTGTCTTTGTCACGCACACGTTGTGAACGTGAACTGTCTGGAATTAAGAGTTCATAATAAGGCCCCAGGACCCTCGGAACAGCGATTCAGCGTATTAACCGTTGCGCCATCCGGGTCGTCTTAGTATTTAATGTCCTTTATGTGTGTCTGCCAACCCGCACTTGGCCAGCTTGATGAATTATTTTATTTATGTGAGGGGTCCAGGTCACCCCTCACATAAATAAAACCTCACATAAATAAACCATCGATGTATCGATGTACAAGATTGCTTTTTGTCACTAAGAAATTGTTACACCGTTCCTTCGAGTTAAAGTACCTTTCCAAATCGGTGTTGAATAAAAAAATATCATGTTCACTTGTTATGTTTATGGACAAAATTCCTACACGATAAAATGATTCTCAATTTCATCTTGTTAATATTTGTGAATATGTGAATTTATTTTTTTCGCATTTTTTAGGTTTAGTTAAATGAGTGAATATACTCCTATCGTATTATTTTTAAATAATGTAAACAGCCGATAAATGAGTAAACGAATTAGAACAAATTAGAACAGTAAGGCACTTGTCACACAACGCTATTTATGAGGTACGCGACTGCAATGCAATCCGAAATTTGTATGTATCTGACACTTTGGATTGCATTGCAGTCGCGTATCTCATAAATAGCGTAATGTGAGAAGTGCATTATGGTAATCACCATCAGATCTGTTAGTCCTAGTCTCGAAATTGAGTCTTGAGGTCGGACACAGTGGTCATGGGTGGCAGCGGAAGAGTGGTGCTGCATGCTCGTTTGGTACCTATCCCATAAAGTAAAATACGAGCCACCTTTCGTTTATCTTACACACCAAAGACATCATTGTTTGCTGGCAATAAGAGAAAGAGATGAGAAGAAGAAGCATTCAATCTCAAGAAGAACTGGGCAAAATGTAATTTTGATTATAGATTACAATTTCCATTAGACATAGAGAAATACAAGGACGCTCTAACAACTATTATCTCTAAAGCTCTTCTCACACAACGCATCGTAGACGCGTCTCCTGTCAGTGAAAATTGTCAGATACAGCGAATTTTGGATTGCGTTGCAGTCGCGTAGCTTATAAATAGCGTTGTGTGAGAAGTGCCTTAGGGTGCTCTCGGGGACATTTCCATGTCTACAGATCTATCTTCTAATCATTTCTTCATCCTTAATCACTATCAGTTCTTTCTTGCATCAAAACCAGGGTTGCTAGTTGCCTGGGAAATCCGGGATTGTCTCGGAATTTTTTAACTTGTCCTGTGTCCAGATAACACTTAATAAAATTTCCCTGTCCCGGATTTCGAAGGCCTACTTGTTCTTAATTATTTAACGCGTGTTGTTTTTTTTATTAGGTAAGTGAATGATTGATTCGTGAGAGTAGAATTACCATCGACATATTTTTTCATATTCAATACTACGGCCCAACTTACCCTAGTAGAATTGTCCCGGAAATTATAAACAAAAGTCAAAAACCTGATTTAAGCCAATATCCGATGAAGTCTCTGGCTCAAGCAAGATGGTGGTAATATCCCAGGCAAACTTCACAGAGCATACTACCTACCAGTGGCGGCTGTCCCTTGAGTGCGCTCGTGCGCTGAACCACCACAATTTAATAAATAAAAAATATTAGTATTTTCTTTATAAAAATACATTATTATTTTATATAATCTATTAAATAAAAACTAATTATTATTTTATCTCGTTTAAAATAATGACGAAAGAATTTAAACTCTTTGCTAAAGTGTTAAGATTTACTTTCGCTATAAAGAAAAGTTCTCGTGCGCATCGGCGAGCGCACGGGGTCTGCTAGTACAATTTCTATGGGATACGAGCAAATAACCACCACAATTTAATAAATAAAAAATATTAGTATTTTCTTTATAAAAATACATTATTATTTTATATAATCTATTAAATAAAAACTAATTATTATTTTATCTCGTTTAAAATAATGACGAAAGAATTTAAACTCTTTGCTAAAGTGTTAAGATTTACTTTCGCTATAAAGAAAAGTTCTCGTGCGCATCGGCGAGCGCACGGGGTCTGCTAGTACAATTTCTATGGGATACGAGCAAATACGCCTAGCGCGTGAGACAAAAGATAGTTCATAAGAAAATGTACGGAGCGATTAGCCTGATGCCGTGCGGCGCACGAATAATCCGAAGATTACCGAGAGCGCCCGAGGTTTGACGAAATTCGTCCCGGTCCCGGCGGCGCGGGAACACGACCAGCCATATTGGATTGACCTCTCGCGACGTGTTTATTTATTGTTTGTTGACGTCCGTAATAATTAGTATCTAATTATTTTTTATATGTTTTTTATTAATTGAGACAGTGTTTGTGAGTGAAAATGAGCGTAAATATTGGTAAATATAGACTATAAGTATTAAAGACAATAACTAAACTTTTGAAAATAAAGTTGGTATTAAATTGGCCGGACCACTAAGGCCTTAGTTAGTCAGTAAAGTGCACCACCAGTTTGACGACCCACCAGCCGCCACTGCTACCTACCAGTAAATATTCTATTCCGATTGCAGCATTGGAGAATCAATTTATCAAAATAAAAAATTTTATTGTCCTAGTTTTAGCACGGGTCTCCTCTCAAAGCCTGAGAGAGGAAGTAAATAAGCATTTCCTTTATATTGTTCGCTTGTAACTCATTTGATGCCTCTTCTCGCTATGAGTGCCATTTGCTTGAATAATTAACGTTTACGGCCTTATATAATAATCGTAGGTTTTTTAGTGAAATAATAGTTATAAAACTGTATTTCCAAGGAAAAATTTCATATAGAAAAATATAATATTATGTGTAAATATTCATAGTAATTCTTTATAAGATTTATTTATCATTGATAATGAATTCACCTCGCGTTGACTTCATTCCTGCTGGTAAACATTAAAATTTAATTACCTTTAATATAACAAATTAAATGTACACAAATTCTGTCTTATGCATAGGTATTGTTCTAAATAATGTTCTAAATAATCATTTTAAATGTGTTGGTATCAGACTTACCTATTTATTTCATTTTAACTAACCTCCAAAAATTAAATTAATTTGAGAATTTCCTACTAGTCACGGAAGTACTTTATGAGTGGGAAACGTCAATCAATAAAGGATTTTGACCTTTCCCGTAACCATAGAGATAGAAATATAGACCCGTAACTAAAAGGGTCAAATGAGTTTGAAATTTTGTTTTAAACTCCGGCGGTTATAAAGTAAGCAGTAGGTAATAAAAATGTATTTGGAATTTTAAATAAAAATAACAAAACACTTCTTTCAACGTTATTGGAAATACGACCGTTTATGGGTAATGGAATAAAGATTTTGTTTGAAAATCAGGTAAAATTACTTCCATCTAGGTAACCCGCCGGTAACAGCTAGTAAACTTTTACATTATCATGTGCTCCTCGTGTATCAGAATCATCATCAGAATTATCAGGAAGTAATAAATCACAAATAATCACCCATTATTCACTTAAACCGACTGTCAACAACTAACAATTAACCATAAATAAAATTGCACAAATACATTATATAGCATTACATACACTTACAGTATAATTTTCTTCAGTTGACCACGTAAATAAACAAACTTTTGTCACTTCACCGTCCACTGTTCACAGTTCGTGAGAAAATCGCGAATGAAACGCGTCTACCACCGACGAGAGCCGAGGGAACACTGAAATTACTGAAGACACTGAAGTACGCGGCGCGGGACGATCATTGAAGCTATTGGAAATTCCATGTTTGAAAATTCAACTTTTTAATTTTTACACAGACAACCAAAATCTTAACAGCTTGTTTTTAACAGACTTCACAAAATGAAGGTTCATATTTAGATTGTATGTTATTTTGTTTGGATGGTTATCTCATATTTTTTTACTGTCTTGTTCTGTCAGTTAAACCTGTGATGGGCGGCAGAGGAAGGGTGGTGGTGTATTTTTAAGCAGACAAGCCTTCTGATGGTAAGTAGTCTTCGTCGCCTGTGGCCGTCTGTGTGTCGTCGGCCGAGTAACACCAGGGGAGTCACCAGTGCTACGCCAGACCTGAACTCTTTTTAACCTTTGAAGGAGCCCATGTCATAGCGCTTCGGGAATACTTCAGAAGGAATGAGTGCTCGTTTGCTATTTTAAATCCATAAAACAAGTTCATGGTGTCTAAGAATTTTTGAATTTGTTAGTCCTGTTTGCTATTGTTAGTTACACCAATAATAAATTTCGAAGTAAACCGTACCGGCAACTTGCGAACTACAGATAAATTATGCTTGAAATTTAATTTTAGTTCCTTGTTGATATTTATTAACGCTATAATGAACTTTGTTGGAATAATGAGGCCGGAAGGCTGTAATTAATATCTCAATAAGGAACTTCATAGATTGACGACAACGTAGCTTACTAGTTGGTTGGTCGTGCCTGTGTAGCGAGCGTCCTGGGTTCGATTTCCGACTGGTGTAGATAAATATTTGTTTAAACTGGGCTTTTTGAGATAAAGACCTCTTGCTTCGATATTTTCAGCGACTTGGATGTAAGCTTTGTCCTGGTTATTAGGAAGGCCTACGTGGGTACATAGGTCACTTAGATGCAATTGAGATACTTATTATTATTATTATGAAAAACAAACAAACAACCAAGACCGCACCAATACCGAAAACAGAAACTTAACCTCATCATTTAAACTTATTCGGATAATATAACCTAGGACCTTTCGAACAACCATCCAATCAGATAACCATTACGCCATTCGTACGTTATAACAATACGAGTAAATAAATAATTAATTTTAAATATCTCCCCATTATATTACATTAGAGACTTTAATTGTTTTATTGCCTCAGTCAAGAAGAAACTTCGAATGAAATTAAAAGAGAGGTCTTCATTATGTAAAACTGTATTAATAATCAGATACTTAAGGCTGAAGCGGCTATAGCCTAGTGGTTAAGAATTCGGCCTCTTATTTGGAGGGTCCGAATTCTTCTAGGAATAAAAAGGTTAAGGCCATATTCCACCACGCTGGCCAAGTGTACATTGTCAGAACACACACATTTGAGTTTTGCGAACTCTCCGGCATTCAGGTTTCCTCACGACGTTTTCCATCACCGTTATAGCAAGGATATTTGAAGCTTAAAACGCACATGTAACTCCAAAAAGTCAGAACTGCTGCCCTGGGATTCGAACTCGGAACCCGAGAGGACCTTTATAATTCTTAACCACGACCCTACCCACTGATATATTATGTCTATGCTATTTTCTATTCTATAAGGATAATATCAATATATGTTATATGTCTGTATGTGTGCCCCGCTATAAATTAAGAATACATGACCAATTTTAATGGAATTTCAATAAAAAATAGAGCCGGTTATTGGGCCACATATGCCACGTGGATCGGATTTACACGAAAATAGCGGGAACAGGTACCTAGCAGATATATAATTTCCCACATTTTCAAAATTTTCGAAATCAGCACATTCCTCGATTTTCTGTGTTTAATCAAAACATAAAAGTCTGATGCCCTACTAACATTAAATTTACAACCTGCAACAAAGTTCGATACTACCTCATTTACAGCGGGGTTCTGTACTTTATACAGGAGTTTGTAGCAAGTTGTAAAAATTTTAAGAAATAAGATTTTTGTACAGTCATACGACCTACCCCAATAGTTGTGTAGAAGTGGTTAGAATACTAAATCCCAGGTTCGATTCGTGAAAAAATAATAAAGTTACACGATTTAAATTAGTAACCTATACCTACTTTAGTTCGCGTGAATATGGAATAACCACTAGGTACCCGTTAAAAACAAAATGGAGTGACCTCACAGTTTACTTTAGTTTCTACGCAAAATTATCTAAAAACTTATTTTATTATGATATTCACTCACATTCACGCGAACACACAAATGTAGGACGGACCTTCCTAAATGATTATGGGGAGTTTTTGATAATTTCGTGGTATTCCACGCTATCAAAGCTGTGACAACTCGTGCATCCTACAAAGGTTCGCGCGCCTGTGAGTGAGCGCTGTTACGGCTCATTCACACGAGGACGAATCGTCTTTTTTCACGAATCGTCTTTTTTCACGATTCGTTATTTTTTTTGACGGCGGCAATGCTTTTTAAATACTCATGTTCACACGCTTGACGAATCGTGAAAAAAGACGAATACGAATACGTCTTTTAGAAATCACGAATCGTGAATGTTTTATGATTATGACGGATACGTCTTTTAGAAATCACGAATCGTGAATGTTTCTGAACCAATCTGAACTGAGCTAAATCACGAAATAAATGTGAACTTCAATGCGGATATTTTGACGAATCGTGAAAAAACACGATTCCGTATTCAATGTGAACGTCCATCCGTCAAGACGTATCGTGTTTTTTGACGAATCGTCAAAGACGTATGCCGTGGGAATGAGCCCTTAGAGTACGATCGAACTCTAAAAATGTATTATTAGAGTGCGACCGAAACCTAAAATATATCATTAGAGTGCGATCAAACCCTAAAAATATATTATTAGGTTCTTATTAATAAACGCGGCCAAAAGTTACTCCGAGTTTAAATGTGTCTAACCTTTGACTTAGGGGATTAAAAGTACCTACGACAGGGACAAAAAAATTTAAACCTGGAGTAACTTTTAGCCGCGTTTATTAATAAGGCCCTTAGAGTGCGATCTAACACTAAAAATGTATTATTACAGTACGATCGAACCCTAAAAATGTATTATTAAAGTGCAATCGAACCCTAAAATGTATTATTAGAGTGCGATTGAACCCTAAAAATGTATTATTAGAGTGCGATCGACAGGCTCAACTCAAGATCAATGGACGCTGGACCCTTTTCATGTCAGACCTCATGCTCGCTCCATCAAAGTCAATGTTGACAAAGGTAAAAATGCTTTAACGTCTCCCTTTAATATTACTTTGAAACTGTTCCCAAACACAACGTTACAAAGTTGATATTGGTTTTGAAATTGAGTTTTTGTTTGTTTAATGGCAATAATAATAAGCAAAGGGATGGTTTGGGCTATTAGTGTAAATTGTATAGTGACATCATGGTGTTGAATATTACCAAATAGTAAATAAATAAATGATTGCGATTACTAACCTAATGCCTACTAGTCTACTTAACCTAATGCCTTATTTTGGGCTAAATACATGTTAATGTTGGTATGTATGTTGGTACGTATGTTGATACTAGCTGTTGCCCGCGACTTCATTCGTACATAGGAGTTTTTCCGCGTGAATTTCGATCCCGCGGGAACTTCGGGATAAGTAGCCTATATTATGTTCCTCTACACTCTACAGTCTCTTCTATCTCCCAGTGAAAGTTCCATAAAAATCCGTTCAACCGTTTCGGAGATTAGCTTCCACAAACAACGATCAGTAAGTTTTATTATATGTATAGAAGATATACAATATAGATAGGTAGAAGATGGAGGACTAGATTCCTATATTTTGCATCGTTCCATTGCATGTACTTAAGTGGGAGAGAAGCTGCTATTTGCACTGCATAAATGTATGCACTATACATTTATGCAGTGCATACATGTTTACATATACATGTTTGCTTGGGGATTGTTTCAAAGTAGACTAATCTTTAGTTAGTAATAAATAAATAACCTAGTCGTAAAGAATTTGGCATCCTACTCGGGGGGCCGGATTCGAATCCCAGGGCACGCACTTTGACTTTTCGGAGTTATGTGCGTTTTAAGCATTTTAATGTCACTTGATGTCATTTTAATGACGATGAAGGAAAACATCGTGAAGCCTGCATGCCGAAGAGTTTATCAAAGACAAGGGTATGTGAAGTGTTCCAAACCGCATTTGGCCGGTGTGACGGACTCAACCTTCTCGTTCTGAGTCCAATGGGCCTAGAATTCGTGAATTTGGCTCCAGTTGCCGGTTTTATTGTTACGATAACTGTTTCTGTTGCCCCGACCAGGAATCGAACCTATGACCCGTCGTTCTGTTCGAAATCTTTGTCTACTCACTTTGTCTGTGTCCATTAAAATTAATTTTATAATTAAATTACTCACTATACTTGAGTCACCGAGAATTTGGAATTGCCAGTCCCCGCTAAAAACTACTTTGTTACGTCTGCTCACAGTTCTATTTAGCTTGTAAGCAAAATTTACATAAGACATTTTAAAATCGCGGCCAATCTACATTGAACCTTAATAACATCGGCGGAAAGCTGGCATTTGTGTGGGTTATCATTAAAACGAATTCTTTATTGAATGTAAAGGGAGTATAAGTACTTTAACAATGTCAAAGTATATTGAAATTTGTTCGAACTGAATTGAAACCGCGAAAGGTTCCGAGAATGCAATCTCGAAGTTGAGAGTCGCAGGTCGCAGCGGTACGTCGCCGTCGCGTCGCCAGGACTAGGGTCACCACACATCGACATTATGACGGTGTTGTCCCATTTACCAACCGCATATATCTTGATAAAATTCAAAAAAATCCAGATCACTCATCAATTTAGGTAGATATATAAAGATTTTTTTAAAGACTTGTCTTAGAAATACGGGTAAATAAGGTTGGTCTTAATACTACGGATAGATATGGGTAATCTGATTTGCCCGTGGTAGGATTAACAAGGTCGTGTATATTGTCCATGACATCTAAGAGACCCATACAGGAATTGAGGGAATCCTAATGTACTACGAGTACTACGAATGTGTGTCGAAATTTATGGATTACCTAGGTACGTTTAGGAATTGTGATTAATTATGGCGCAAAGAAAAACGGTAAAAGATTTTTTTTTAATTTGGTTTAACACTATATTTAGCAATAATCATAATGAGCATAAATGAAGCTAAGAGTAAAGACACTTTTATCATTTTACCATACACAATTATCCAAAAAGTCAGCATTTGTCCCGAGATTTAAGTGCCAGAAGATGGTAACTCTGGTCGGAATATCAGACCTGCATTGCAGTCAATTAGATAATTGACGCTCGGCCAGAGCAGATGATTTTAGATATAGGTAGCATTTGTAGTCTATGGCTCGTCTCGCCAATAACGGAGTACATTTTAAACTAGGTGCGATGTATATTTGTGTGCGTAATATACCTAAAAACGCGCGTATGAGGCACGCTAACCCATTTTTAACCGACTTCAAAAAATGGAGGTTCTCAATTCGTCTGTATTTTTTTTTCTTATTTGTGTTACCTCAGAACTTCGTACTAGGAGAATCGATTTCGATACCTAATTCTTTCGCGATTCGGAAGGTAATGACTGACGTCTGAACCTAATAAATATAGTTTTTGAGTTATTCTCAATAATGTGAATTTAAGTTATTCTTTTAATAAATTTGACCGGCTGTTCCGATTTTGATGATTCTTTTTTTGTTCGAAAGGTACTGCTTGTAGCGTGGTCCCTTATACAAGGTGGATACCACCATACAACAATAAATGAAACCACAAGCCCTTGCTTCATGCAAGGAACATATTACATTTAGTAGAAAACGCCTTACATTTTATTTACAAAAATGTTTTTTTCAAACAAACTAAATAGCACAAAATATAGGAAAAAATAGAACAGCTGGGCCGCGACCCGTCCACCCACCAGCTTCACCCACCAGTGGGTGCACGGGGAAACAGAAATTCCCCGTGCACCCACTGCATTATGGCGGGAAAATATCGATATCAATTCAGTGGGGTCGCTAGATATACCCGTGCATTTGCATTTCAAGCTGGCCATTTCATTGCTTATGTTTACACTTTCACACTGATAAAAACTAGTGTCACTCGTCTTTCAATGTAATAAATTGCCTTTTGTTTCAAGAAATTATATTTCATTGAAATCATTGATTGAAATACATTGAAATAATTATATTCTGAAAGTACAGTAACGGAGATTGGAGATGGAAATACGGTTTATAAAAAGAAAACGTGGCCTTGTGTTATTAGACAAGGACCATCAATATTTTAAGCGTAAAGTGTATGCTAATAAATCGTCAATCTGGAATTGTACGCAAAAACAGAAGCTAAAGTGTAAAGGATCAGTTACTATTAATGAAGTAAGTAATTTAGATAAACACCTAAACAGTAAATGGGTGCGTATTTCACACGCAAATCATAGGTGTCAGTAACCAAAGGAGAATGAGCATTTTGGCCTACAGCCCAATAATGATGAGTAGCACATTTTCAATTTGGGATAAAGTAGTACATCAATATTTAGGTGCTATTGGAAGTTTCCCCTAATCTTTATCCGTTTGGAGATACAGCCATGCAAAGATGAGTAGGTACCTAGGTACTTTTTATTTCAAACAACATTTCCATGAATGTAAGTGTTAATTAAAATAACGGTTTGGCGGTGACTAGGCTACTATCTATAATCTATACCTACTAATAATATAAAGCGGAAGAGTTTGTTTGTTTGTTTGTTCGTTTGAACAACTAATCTCAGGAACTACTGGCCCGATTTGAAAAATTATTTTTGTTTTGAATAGTCCATTTATTTAGGAAGGCTATAGACTATATACCACCACGCTACAACCAAAAGGAGTAGAACAACAAGTTTCTCGAAACGAAGCGAGGGCGTCTACCTAATAATATGTTGCAGGACGACGTCTGCCGGGTCAGTTAGTTGAAGTATATCGACAAAAAATTTTAATTTGCTTCATGTCTCGTGCATTCTTGTAATCTGGTACTGAGAATGTGCCCGTCATGTTAAATGTTTGGAACTATCTAAATACTGTCAGATTCAATGTCATGAACTCAGATCCGACAATACTCAGAAACATGCGACCTAATATATAGATATATATGAAAATACATAAAATAACCCTTCTATTAACATATGACTCATTTTTAGTGCAAGGTAGACCAGCTTCTATACATTTTTGCACATCCTCTTTTCATTTATAATGTTAGAATATTGCGAATTATAGGGATGTGTGGTTTTTACAGGATTGCCATTTCATTAAAAGTGTTCCACATAAAGATGATTGTGTTCCAAGTGAGGCCGAAAATAAAGTAGCGTTGGCCATTGCAAATGCGAAAATGGAAGCTGCATCTACGAGCAAATCTGTTACCAAAATTTACATAAAGAATATGGAGCCATTAAAAGATAGTGGGTTAGCACTTGTAACAAAGGTTCCTTCCTTTAATAGCACCAAGCATGCGTTATATACGAGCCGGAATCAGAGTTATCAAGTGCGTAAAACTATTTATATGGATGGCAGCGAAGTGGAAGTACCAATAAAATTTATAAAATATTTAATAGCGGATTATTATGATGCGAAAGATAAGAATAGGATACTAATTTTTGCTAATGAGGCGAATTTAAAACAAATACGGGACATTGAAGAATTTTTCCTCGACGGAACTTTTAAAGCGGTCCCCTCTCCATTTTATCAGTTAGTGACAGTACATGGTGAAACTGGCAGCACAGTAGAAACAACAAATGTAGTACCATTAATGTACATACTACTGCCTAGCAAAAGTGAGAAGATTTATCGGGTAATGTTTGATCTGATAGCAGTAGCTGTTCCCGATTTTAAGCCAAAAATTGTACACGTTGATTTCGAGTTTGCTATTACCAACGCACTTAAGAATCTCTTTCCTAATACTTTAATATATCGATGTTATTATCATTTCACACAGAGTCTGTGGAAGAAGGCAAAAAAGATTGACGGGCGTGCACGAGCCTCGACCGTTAAAAGCAAAATTTTACGACGCCTCGTGGGCTTATGCTGTAACCTTCCATTGTTACCAATCGACATGGTATCTCAGGGTTGGAATTACATTTATGAAGAATACCATGAAATGAATGACAAAAAAGTTAAAACTTTTATTCAATACTTTGCCAAATTTTATTTAAAAGAAAAAAACATCAAGGAATGGTGCGTGTACAACAGACGACATAGAACTAATAACGTTTCCGAAAGTTGGAACGCCGCCATTAATAAAAAAGTAAATAAAAATTATGTAACGGTAGCTAATCTTTTGACTAAAATATATTCAATGCCAAATTCTAATTTAAACGATTCACGGGATACAAATTATAAATTAAGAGACTATCAGATACTTCAAGAACAAAATGCAACTTATGCACGAAGAAATAAGCGTTGGTTATTTTTTGGAGAAGTTACGTTAGTTATTAATTTTTTGTTTTTGGCTACTTGGTTATTTATGATTTATATATTCTTTAATAATTTAGGTCGTCTGTTTGCTTTTTAATTTTAATTTTCCGTAAGAATGTGTTGTTTTGTTTATTATATTACTTACTTAATAAAGAATTGTTAAAATAGTATTTATATCGATATATATTTTTCCATCCTTATGCATAAGGTTACAGTGGGTGCACGGGGAATTTCTGTTTCCCCGTGGGTGAAGCTGGTGGGTGGACGGGTCGCGGCCCGAACAGCCTATCTAAACGTCAGTCACTCACTTTTGACAAGAGCGGCGACAATCTTCTGCTATTACGATAATAATAGATATAGCGTGTTGAAATTTTGAATATTGAAAAAAAAAATGCTGTGGCTAAAGTAAAGAAGGTATTTGATTGAAAATTTTTTTGGGGACTTAGGTAATCATTAGGTACATAAAATTAAAATTGTTCTATGGTGGTAACCACGTTTTGTATATTACCTAGACTTTGAAGTCGGTTACTTTTTTGTAAAAAGTTAGTTATATTGTGTGTTTTTATCATTTGAGTCTTAGCGCGCTCACTCAAAAATGCGCGCAAACGTTGGTACACTGTACTCATATGAATCTTTGCACGAATGTGTGGTAGACGCGAAGGTTTGAGGTAAAGTCGTACAAGGATCTTTTGGCGTGTGGGTGACAGAGACAGCGCCTTACAGGTAAGGCAAACTGTAAGGCGGTGTCTCTGTCAAACACGCGCTGTGAATCAGAGTTATCAAGTGCGTAAAACTATTTATATGGATGGCAGCGAAGTGGAAGTACCAATAAAATTTATAAAATATTTAATAGCGGCATTATGATGCGAAAGATAAGAATCCTTACTAATATTATAAATGTAAAAGTGTGTTTGTTTGTTTGTTTGTTTGTTTGTTTGTGACGCTTTCACGTCGCAACAAAGCTATTATATGGTAAGGTTTATGTGTGTGGGGATAGTTAGGAGGGTGGAGAGTGACGTAGGCTACTTTTTACCGCGGAAAAACATCCCATTCCCATGGGAAGTTCGATGTTTTGTTAGTTGCTAGATATTCATTTTCGGAGTTGTTAATAGATGGCGGTAATAAAATTCATTTGCAAGTCCTGAATTACGCTGTCAAATACTACATGTAATTTACTTAAGTCATAGGCAAATGTAATAGGCTACTCCCCGCTCCGGCTGTATTCAGTGTACCGCCCGCCCGCTGGCACTATCCTGTTGACTGATGTCCGCAAGTTGCTCAGCCAACAGGATAGTGCCAGCGGACTAGAGGGACCTTGGAGTCGAGAGCCTGAACGACTTCATCGAGAGATTGGCACGCAACATGTTCGGGCGTGTCGACGCGTCGCGGTTCCCGCATCTGCAGGACCTGGCGCCGCTCCACGCCCGTCCACCGGACCGCTGGGCCTTCCCGCGCGACTTGCTTGTTGCGCGGGACGGGGCTAGCACTGACTGATACTGGGGCTTCGTAAGTCGTCGCCCGGCGCTGATCGGCTCCTGCTGGCCTTCCCACCAGCGGGATTCACCCGGTAGGGCCTCGATCGCCTGGGCGGCGCGAAGATGAACCCCATCCCGTTTAAGACTCTGTGGCCTGTAAAAAGGCCACCACTCAACGGACTTGACCTATTGGTTAACCACAGATGGACAACCAAGGGCCTTAGGGCCCAGCCCAAGAACCGGCCCGTTTTAACGGGCCGCGAGAGACACCCCCAAAGGGGAACTAACTGTCCCGAGGGCTCCACACACCTCAGACAGGGTGGAGTGAAGAGAGCGAGTAGTAGGCTACTTTTTAGCCTAAATTCCTACGGGAGCGGGACCTACGCGGCTGTTACCTACGGGTCCCGAAGCGATTAGCGGGCGGTTCTCTAGTAGGATACTAATTTTTGCTAATGAGGCGAATTTAAAACAAATACGGGACATTGAAGAATTTTCCTCGACGGAACTTTTAAAGCGGTCCCCTCTCCATTTTATCAGTTAGTGACAGTACATGGTGAAACTGGCAGCACAGTAGAAACAACAAATGTAGTACCATTAATGTACATACTACTGCCTAGCAAAAGTGAGAAGATTTATCGGGTAATGTTTGATCTGATAGCAGTAGCTGTTCCCGATTTTAAGCCAAAAATTGTACACGTTGATTTCGAGTTTGCTATTACCAACGCACTTAAGAATCTCTTTCCTAATACTTAAATATATCGATGTTATTATCATTTCACACAGAGTCTGTGGAAGAAGGCAAAAAAGATTGACGGGCGTGCACGAGCCTCGACCGTTAAAAGCAAAATTTTACGACGCCTCGTGGGCTTATGCTGTAACCTTCCATTGTTACCAATCGACATGGTATCTCAGGGTTGGAATTACATTTATGAAGAATACCATGAAATGAATGACAAAAAAGTTAAAACTTTTATTCAATACTTTGCCAAATTTTATTTAAAAGAAAAAAACATCAAGGAATGGTGCGTGTACAACAGACGACATAGAACTAATAACGTTTCCGAAAGTTGGAACGCCGCCATTAATAAAAAAGTAAATAAAAATTATGTAACGGTAGCTAATCTTTTGACTAAAATATATTCAATGCCAAATACTAATTTAAACGATTCACGGGATACAAATTATAAATTAAGAGACTATCAGATACTTCAAGCACAAAATGCAACTTATGCACGAAGAAATAAGCGTTGGTTATTTTTTGGAGAAGTTACGTTAGTTATTAATTTTTTGTTTTTGGCTTCTTGGTTATTTATGATTTATATATTCTTTAATAATTTAGGTCGTCTGTTTGCTTTTTAATTTTAATTTTCCGTAAGAATATGTTGTTTTGTTTATTATATTACTTACTTAATAAAGAATTGTTAAAATAGTATTCATATCGATATATATTTTTCCATCCTTATGCATAAGGTTACAGTGGGTGCACGGGGAATTTCTGTTTCTCCGTGGGTGAAGCTGGTGGGTGGACGGGTCGCGGCCCGAACAGCCTATCTAAACGTCAGTCACTCACTTTTGACAAGAGCGGCGACAATCTTCTGCTATTACGATAATAATAGATATAGCGTGTTGAAATTTTGAATATTGAAAAAAAAAATGCTGTGGCTAAAGTAAAGAAGGTATTTGATTGAACATTTTTTTGGGGAATTAGGTAATCATTAGGTACATAAAATTAAAATTAGGTAAGGTAGAACCAGAGTGGTCCAAGTGACAATTTTAACTTTTCGAGAAAACGAGGGAAACGCGTTTGTACTTATTGTAGCGAAACTAATAACTTTTAACTTGTAATTCTTTATTGAAATTACAGCTAACAAGTTAGATTAAAGTAATAAGATATGTTTAATCACAATCATTTGTATTTAGTATAGCAAATTGATGGTTTTTCACAAAAAAATGCACACGGACCACTCTGGCACAAACAAAAATTTAAAAAATTTAAAAATTCTTGCACATGGACCACTCTGGCACAAACAAAGATTAAAAACTCTAACAAATTTATCTTTAAGTCCGTAATCTACTTATGTTTGTGCACGCTAATCTCAGAAACGGCTGAACAGATTTTTATGGAACTTTCACTTGGAGATAGATGAGGTTGTGGAGAATCATATTAGCTACTCTTTATCCCGGAATTCGGGATTCCCGCAGGAAAAACTATTATTCTCAAACGAAGTCGCGGTTTCAGATTTTTATGGGACTTTCGTTGGAGAATAGAGAAGGTTGTGGAGCAACACATAAGTAGGCTACTCTTTATTCGGAATACCCGCCACATCGGGATTCATGCGGGAAAAAATACTGTTATCGAATGAAGTTGCGGACTTTCACTGGGAGATGGAGGAGGTTGTGGAGCAACATGGAGGCTACTCTTTATCCCGGAATTTTGTGACATATTGAGTTTCACGCGGGCGAAACCTCGGGCACAGCGACACAGCTAGTATATTAATATGATTCAGAACTGACTTTTTACAAAAAAAATAACCGACTTCAAAGTCAAGATAACTCAAAAACCACCGGTCAGATGTCGCTCCAATGTACAAGGTACCATAATTATGACAAGCACTACTTTTACTTTACCTTCGAACAAAAAAGAATCTAGTGAAAATTCCATAACGAACCGTTCAGCCGTTTCTGAGATCAGCAAGCACAAACATACTACAAACATATAGAAAAGTTAAAAAAAAACTTATTCACCGATCCTTTTTTTATTTTTTTTTATCTTTGTTGGTAAGTTTGTGACCCCATAACTTCGTGTTGGGTAAACCGATTTTGATGATTCTTTATATCCTTGAAAGATGGTGCTTGTGGTATGGTCCCATATAAATTTGAGCGACATCTGACGAGTAGTTTCGAATTAACTTGAATAATGTGTAAGGATGTTTTGTACTGTGTACTTATGTTTTTTTCCTGATAACTTTTTACTGTTTAGATTTTTATGATTCTCTTTTTATTTGAAAGCTGGTACAGTGCAAGTGGTTCAATGCAAGTATCATTGTAGTCTCATATGAATTTGAGCGGCATCAGACCAGTAGTTTTTGACTTACTCTTAATAATGTGTATTTAATTTATGATCGTTACCTCATAATTTGTCACTAGATGCTTCGATTTTGATAATTCCATTTTTTATTCGAAAGCTAGTACCTACTTGACGTGTGGTCATATATAATTTTCAGCGACATCTGACGAGTAGTTTTTGAGTTATCTATACTTCTCGATTTTGAAGTCGGTTATTTTTTTGTAAAAAGTTATTGTATTATTTGAAAGCTGGTACTTGTCGGTGGTCCCGTGTAAATTTGAACAACAACTGACGATTGGTTTTTGAATTATCCTTAATGTGTATTTATGTTTGTTATCTCATAACTTTCTACTGGGTATTCCAATTTTGACGATTCTTTTTTTACTTGAAAGCTAAGTGTATGTAACTCAAAAACAACTTGTAAGATGTCACTGTATATGAGACCCCACGTCAAGGACCTACTTGCTTTTGAATAAAAAAATAATTTAAAAAGTCGAAGCACCCAGTGTTAAGATAGGAGGTAACGACCATAAATTAATTACACATTATTAAGAGTAACTCAAAAACTACCTACTGGTTTGATGTAAATCAAATTTAATTTAACGGAACCACACGACAAGCCCAGGCTTTCAATTAAAATAAGAATCGTCAAAATTGGAATACCCAGTACAAAGCTATGAGATAACAAACATAAATACACATTAAGGATAAATCAAAAACTACTCGTCAGTTGCTATTCAAATTTATACGGGACCACCGACAAGTACCAGCTTTCAAATAATACAATAACTTTTTACAAAAAATAACCGACTTCAAAATCGAGAAGTATAGATAACTCAAAAACTACTCGTCAGATGTCGCTGAAAATTATATATGACCACACGTCAAGTAGGTACTAGCTTTCGAATAAAAAAAGGAAATATCAAAATCGAAGCATCTAGTGACAAGTTATGAGGTAACGATCATAAATTAAATACACATTATTAAGAGTAACTCAAAAACTTTATGTAGAGGTTATCTCGACGGACTAGCGCTGGCAGATTAGCGTCGGTAACCAGCTTTCTACTTGAATGCGCCCTTACATTGCACTTTGATCAAATAGTCTTTTCACAAAATTAGAACCATAATCATCCAAGTACAGATTTGTCACTTGGACCAGTCTGGCACACTAAGATTTTCCAAATTCCATTAAGTCCAAAGTGAGAGGTTGCGTTTTTTCCTAGACAATGTTTCTGAATGACAATTTAATCAAAGTGGAATAAAAGAATATAGAATTTTGGACATGTTTTTGCCAAAATCGGGTTTTTTTCAAAAATGTCACTTGGACCACTCTGGTTCTACCTTACACAATTGTTCTATGGTGGTAACCACGTTTTGTATATTACCTAGACTTTGAAGTCGGTTACTTTTTTGTAAAAAGTTAGTTATATTGTGTGTTTTTATCATTTGAGTCTTAGCGCGCTCACTCAAAAATGCGCGCAAACGTTGGTACACTGTACTCATATGAATCTTTGCACGAATGTGTGGTAGACGCGAAGGTTTGAGGTAAAGTCGTACAAGGATCTTTTGGCGTGTGGGTGACAGAGACAGCGCCTTACAGGTAAGGCAAACTGTAAGGCGGTGTCTCTGTCAAACACGCGCCAAAAGATGCTTGTAGGACTATAGGCACCTGTATACGTTTTGATGAGCGACTAAAAACTGTCACAGCTTTAACAGCTTGGAAAACTATGAATGAATGCTTGTATTCCTCTTAGTCATTTGAATATTCGCATTCACGTATTCGCGCGTATGTGCGTGAACGGCCTAAGCCTTAGAAATTGAGAGTTGAACTAGGTTTGAGTCACCGTACTAAGGATGATACTCGTACATACATCTACATAATATACAGTGCTTCAGCGGCATACATGCAAACGAGCCTCATTAACACTTTTGTTTGAAGATCACCCACTGTTCTTTATGTTTTAATAATGTCGTTAATATGACTGTTTCTAATGATATCAATAAAACGTATGATTTTAAACTGAATTTTCGTTTCTCAACGACAATAACTTGAAATTCTAAATACTCAAAAGCTTGCGTACCGGGAATTTATTTGAACCATTTTCAGAGAATTCAAATGTATTTCGATAAGTACTTACAAATGTGATCACTGAAATGATGAGTCTTTCTCTAGAGATTCTATGATATTCACATTTAGAGACTAGAGAACCACTCTGCGCTTGAAATTCGACCAAAATGCATTCTTTTAAAAGTTATTTCACATTGAAAATACGAACATAGAGTGCACATTTTAGACGTCATGTAAAATACATAGCAGTGTTCATAGAGTAATTTCTATACCTACTTGAATCGCTGGAGATATGAAATTGCCAGTCCCCGCTATAAACAACCTTATTACATGTGCACACATTTCAATTTAGCTTGTATACAAAATGAACTTAAGGCATTTTAAATTCTCGCGTCAATGTACAATGAACCTTAATCCCAGGGGCGGAAAGCTGGCATTTGTGTGGGTTGCCACTAAAACGAGTTCCATATCGACCAAAACGAGTAAAGATTAGATACAGTGGAATCGCACTGTATAATTAATTTACTTCATTAATGTGCCAAGATAACATGTACCTAATATAATATCTTTAAAATTATTTTTGTAAGTTTAATTAATGTGCCAAATTGAATACCCCGCCATCCAAGTTATTTTACATTTTAAAAAAATACGGACTGTTTACGTATATTATGATACTAGCTGTGCCCGCAATTTTTTGGAGAGTTTAAATCGAGGAATCGAGATTCCGTGGTCATTTCGGGACAAGAAGTAGCTCTTAAGTTGCCCTATTTTTCAGTGAAGTCCAATCAAATCTGTCAATCCGTCGTTGAGTGGTCAAACAGGGAATAGAGACAGAACAAGTGAAAACGATGTCAGTCAATTAAAATGCATTTTATTACGAAACAGGTACTCACGATTATGCATTTTGTACATCGATATTTCGTGCCAGACAACAACAACACAAAGGTATAATAAAGACTTACGTGCCTCTAGACTTATGTAAGTACCTCTTCATAGAATGTGTAAGACTAATGTACCTAATCCTAATGAAATGTGTACAATCGACGATGAGTTAACTTTAAAACGATATTCTTTAAACGATTTATTGGAAATTTAATATGTCGAAGGTCGGGTCTTGTGATAAAATATTCAAAGTGGAGCTTCTCTTCATTGAGGATATTAAGAATAGCGGACAATCGATTAGCAGTGCTTCTCAACATTATCAAGGTAGGTATATGTAGGTAGTGGTCTAGTGGTTATGTCAAACCAACATGATAGTGTTTTTATAACCTAAGCAGGCAAACGAGCAGACGGGTCACCTGTGCCTCTATTATGAGTTTTTAATACTATAGTTTACTATACACGCTAGCGTCTATCGTTTAGAATTTGTATGAGAATCCGTACAGCGCCTCTAGCGGTTACGATACTGAACTACAATTCTCATGCAAATTCTAAACGTTAACTGCAATAGTAACGTCCTTTACGTTTACTACAACAACTCATAATAGAGGCACTGATGGTAGGTGATCACCGTCACCCATGGGCATTGTACCTGGTAGAAAATGACGTAAAAACCGAACTGTGCACGAATGCCACGAATTCAGATGGTATTGGTGGAACCTGGCTTTACCCCGTGATGTGCGGTGGCGGAAGTTAACCGCAGATATTGACTAAACAATTCCTCAGAACATTGCCCCTTATAGAGGCGGTAGAAAACAAAGAGAGCCCACATCTCTCTGCAGCCTCAGGGGTTCTAAACGTTGTTTATGTACGTTGGTTACATGCCACCAGTTGCACCATATTACTGCAGCGTTGGTGGCCAAAAAGATAGTAGCTGATCGATTTAGTTCACTTCACAAATTCTCCGTTCTTCAGTCTTCTCCAGTTCTACACAACTCTCCGTTATTCAGTCTTCGCAGTTCCTCCTTCAGTCTTCTTCAGTTCTCCAAGAATCTCTGCAAAAAATAATAAAGTAATTAGTGAATGGTTACCTGAACTTACCTTATGACGTCTTCCTTCACTGTATGAAGTGATAATTCATTTTTAATAAGCACATTTCTTTTAATAAGACATTCGTGCAAGATTTGAACCCAGGGTCCCTGTACAGAAGTCTAACCTCTCGGCTATTATTACGCTTTCCATACTTTCTATACAATCTTCAATTTATTCCAAATGCAAGATTGGTTACAAGGTTGGTTAGAAGGTCACAAGTCAATAATTACAAGGCCACCCTTGAGCAGTTAATAAAGACCAAAATTTGTACGCCAATTCACTCAAGTTCACGTCGCCATTACGCAAAATTAACTTATAAATCATGAGAAGTAATAACTCTGATGTACCCAATATCTTTGTCCCTTCCTAGCCTCAAGGGAATAAATCATTTTACGGACACCAGTAATCTTTTTTGCTTGCCGGTAACACCTGCGGTGACCTCAAGTTGAAAACCGCTGGCTTTGCGAAACTAATGTCGCTTTAAGAAAATTTACAGTTCATCTTAGTTATTATTACGACATTGTTCTAAGTTTGCATTTGCTGCATGAAGATTGAATGTAATGTCGTGTATAGTCCTACAAGCATCTTTTGGCGCGTGGGTACAGAGACAGCACCTAACAGTTTGCCTTACCTGTAAGGCGCTGTCTCTGTCACGCACGCGCCAAAAGATCCTTGTACGACTGTAACAACCTAATTTTAACAGACTTCAAAAAAGGAGTTGGTTCGCAATTCTACTATTTTTTTTGTGTGCTACCTCATAACGATTTTTATTCGAAAGGTCATCAGGTCGTATGTAGGTATGTCATAAGGTCCCATATTTTGAGCGACATCGGACTGGTAGTTTTTGAGTTATACTCAGTAATGCGTATACTGTATTGTACACAAAAGTAACACGCATTTAAAAAAACCCACCGGCTACATGATTCTAAAAATGAAGATATAAATTCAGTATCTTAAATGTATAATGCAAATTGAAATAAAGTAATCACTGCGACTTTTACCAATTTTACTTTTCCCTATTTCCCAATTTTTTCCCCTTCACTTACCTGTTTAAATCGAGAAAATTCAAACGGTGTTATTATCCGACTACCTTTTTCCATTCTTAACCTGACTCATGCTTTCGCACGTAATCCTAGGGATTTCATGAAATCCCTTTTATCGTCATTGTGCCCGAAACACACGGTATTAGGGATTCGCGTAAAGCAGTGATTGAATTTCTATTAAGCGACGACAAGTAGGTACGTAAAAAAGGATTTATTTTAGATTTTCCGTCAAAAACTGATAAGCCGATACGCAAATTGATGGGAATGACCTTTCGCATAAAATGCGGTAGTTCTACCATCTGCCTTTTTACGGACACGGGCTGGCTAAAAGAAAATCCTGGCAGGGAAGCTACTAACTATTTTATTATTCAGTATTTTTATATATCAACGACACAAAAAAACCGGCCAAGTGCGAGTTGGACTCGCGCACGAAGGGTTCCGTACCATTATGTATAAAAACGCCAAAAAAATCTGGTCTGTTGTATGGGCGCCCACTTAAATATTTATTTTATTCTATTTTTTAGTATTTGTTGTTGTAGCGGCAACAGAAATACATCATCTGTGAAAATTTCAACTGTGTAACTATTACGGTTCATGAGATACAGCCTGGTGACAGACGGACGGACGGACGGACGGACGGACGGACGGACGGACGGACGGACGGACAGACAGCGAAGTCTCAGTAATAGGGTCCCGTGTTACCCTTTGGGTAATTTTAGGTTCCACTTGTTTGCACATTATAGAGAGGAGACGTTATATGTATATTTTTCTATGAAAGATCGCGTGAGGATTTGCGGGGCGAGGGGGATAAAAAAATGGGCGGGATATCGACTTTACTACGTAGTTCAACTATCTCACACTAGATGGATTCTAAATACGGCCCTGTGTTTTTGTTGTTGTAAGTAGTTGTCGATAGATGGCGCTGTTTACAAAATGATTATAAAAACTAGAAAAATAATATTTTGGTGGTAAAAAATTCTTTAGGAATTAATGTAGGACGAATTTCAGTACGTATGATTATTAAGATATAGTAATTGTTAGCTCTACGCACCAATGCATTTTTATTTCCCTTGATACAAAGTGTCGCCATCTAACGTCAAGTAGAAATTTATTTGGTGAGCACCGTCAGTAGACTGACTTAAGGCCACGCCCACTGTGATGACGTCAGGACCTAGTTGAGTTACAGTGCACAGTTGCTTAGGCCATCTCCTCTCTATATTTGCTCCATGATGCGCACACACCACAGTTCACTATGTATAGCTATACAGGACTTCACATACGATCGTAATTTGATTTTAAATGAAATATTTTGCGGAGCGGCACGGTACCGGTGCTCAACGGAGACAGCGAGACAGAGATCCAAATTCGGCCGCCAGAGGGCAGCACGAGTGCTACGTTGCTCGAACGCAACGGCGATTTTGGCGGGAAGTTTATGTACCAACTTGACCAATATTCTACAGGTACCGTGCAAGAATTCCCTGTGATAATACAGATAAATAATACATCTATATCTATCTATATCTATTTCATCTATTTATATCTTCTATACATATAATACTCGCTGTTTGTGCACCCTTATCTCAGAAACATCTGAACGCTACTTTATATTCCGGAGTTCCCGCGGGCTCGGGATACACGCGGAAAAAACTCCTAGGTACGATCGAAGTCGCGAGCAATTGTTAGTCACATACACACGATAAAAGAAAGAATGTTACAATTGTCAGACTCCGGACTCATTTAATGGATTGACATCTTGGTAGTCATAAGTCATAAGCTCGTCATCTCTTATATATATATCTATATATTAATAATTGTAGGTTTCTTTATATATATAATTATATATGTATAGTTGTATATATGTACGTATAAATATATATTATATGTATGTATTTATATAAGTAAATATATGTATATATATGTATGTGTTTAGGTATGTTATGTGGACATGTTATATATATAAATTCTTTTTTTTTCTTCTCTTCTAGTACCGCTCACTGTGTTTTTCTGTTTGGCCTAAAGGTTGGCTGGTAGAGAATGCAATTAGCATTAAGCCCGCCTTTTGTACCGTTATATTGTAAATAGTGGTCAATAAAGGTTAAATAAATAAATAAATAAATGTAGGAAATAAAAGCCAGGAAATAAAACTCGAGCCTCTTGCAAACTAGACCACGTACTGAAATATTTATTTGCTAAAACAATTTCCTCAATAAAATTGTTACTAAAGTACATTTGAAATCGAATTACGTGCGAACCTTTATTATTAAGTATTTGTTTTTCAAACGTTTTTACGTCTTCCTATTGATCTATTTTTAGTCTTTACTTAATATATGTAACGGAGGATTTTTATGCCTGTGCTATACCAACTGTGAGGAGCAATGACTGAAGGAGGTGGTGATATGAGATGTGCTGAAGCGAGGGCAGTTTTGGCATACTGGTGTTGCCAGATGTGGAGTGGAGAGGTGCTATTGAGAGGAGCGGTGCTTTTGAGCAGAGTAGTGTTTTAGTGGAGAGGAGAGGAGTGAGGAGAGGAGAGGAGTCAGATCTTTCTTTTCAGGTTTTCTATTAAAATGTTACTGGCCAGCGACCTGGCCGGTACCTATTTGAAAATGGAACGACGACAGCAAAGGAAGATTTGTTGTTGTCAATACTTTCATCATTCAATAAATTGTAACTGAAGTTGTAACACGAGTCGTATTATTTTGCCCTTTTATATTCAGAAGTGGGATATTTATGTTGTAGAACATAATACCTACGCGCTAATAATGGAGAGAATAGAAAACAATGGCCGAAATTGTAAGCGTTCTCAATTAAAAGCAGTAAGATTTGAAAAATGTAATTGTATGACGTGATGTGTCAGAAAATTTTCTAAGGATGTCCAATCGATATTGTGGTGAAAAATGGATTAACGAAGAGATTACGAAGCAAAGCTGTTAATAATATCGATTCGTTGTCAAAAGTTCATCAGTTTGGATAAAATGTGCGGAAAGATTTTAGAGCGCTCGAGTCAGATTCGCCTGTGAGAAAGTGTCATGGTGTCATCCTACGATAAAGATTGTTGCTCTGGAGATAATATGCGAAAGCAAGTAATGGAAACTGATATACCATGATGTGGAAAATACAATAAATCGCAATGTCTATATTTTTGAGAAAAGAGTGAACTGTCAGTAGAGAAAACAAAAGATGTAATGTTGGGAAATAAAATGCCTTTTCATCAAAACAAAATGAAGGATAGACAAAAGATACAGGCTTTGGATTGAGAGTTGCGAATAGCTATTGGAATAAAATTGGCATTTTCTCGAAAAATATTGTGAAGCCTACGATACGACAGATAAATCTGAATTTATTGATTGAAAGAAAACGTGAAATCTTAAAGAGAATTAAGCTGGATTATCAAGTGAATGTGTTGCGTATAGAAAGATTGTAAAGCTTGGCAAACGTAAAGAATTGACCCCAAATATTATGAGAGGATTTGTCATTGTGGTATAAAATGTAAATTGGATGAAAGTGAAGCAAAGGATTTTGACAATCGATGTTATTTGCGATGCTATGGCGACTGAAAGCAGGAATTGATTTTATTGACAAGTGAAGGGTCGCTAGAAACGTTGAGCAGAGTTTTCGAATTTATTTTAGATGGAGGAGTTATCGTTTTTATTTCAGCTTTAAAAGGTGATGTATTCCATGCAGATGTTATGCCGAACTATGCCATTATGGTCTGTTATTTGGTGTTGATTTTGTTGAATTGTAATACTGTGGTATGCGTGCCAATTGCGGGACGCAATTGTTTCAGGATGGCCGACTGTAACGGAGGATTTTTATGCCTGTGCTATACCAACTGTGAGGAGCAATGACTGAAGGAGGTGGTGATATGAGATGTGCTGAAGCGAGGGCAGTTTTGGCATACTGGTGTTGCCAGATGTGGAGTGGAGAGGTGCTATTGAGAGGAGCGGTGCTTTTGAGCAGAGTAGTGTTTTAGTGGAGAGGAGAGGAGTGAGGAGAGGAGAGGAGTCAGATCTTTCTTTTCAGGTTTTCTATTAAAATGTTACTGGCCAGCGACCTGGCCGGTACCTATTTGAAAATGGAACGACGACAGCAAAGGAAGATTTGTTGTTGTCAATACTTTCATCATTCAATAAATTGTAACTGAAGTTGTAACACGAGTCGTATTATTTTGCCCTTTTATATATATATTTTATGCCTTTCAAGTTATTAAATTCCTCTTGAAACTTAACTTACTTTTATGGTTTAAGAAATTCTGGAAATATTTCTAAGAGAGAAGTAAAAGAGCAATTCCGTACCAAGAAAATACTATTGGATACCTATAATATAAATTTTATATAATATTAATATATGTAATTACATAATATTGAGTGGTGTTTTGTACACGGTTTAACGTGTCAGTTATTTTTATGCAAGTACTTAGTACATAATAAAAAAAAATTGGCCAAGTGCGAGTCGGACTCGCCCATGAAGGATTCCGTAGCAGCTAGTAATTAAAGGTAAATTTTGTACGGGCATTTTGTTCGAACGAGAGAATGAAATGAGTCGCATTTCTCTTTATTAGCAAAGGAAGATTTGCTTTTAAGTGTATAAAATGTTGTTAATTAATGTTGTTTGTTGTTCAATGAGAAGTAAAACACTTTTTATTCAACAGATTTTTAAATAACTTCAAAAAAAGGAGGAGAATCTCAATTCGTCTGTATGTTATTTTTTCTTCTTATGTGTGTTTCCTCATAACTTCGTACTGGGTGGACCGATTTCAATGATTCTTTCGACATTCGAAAGCTAATTACTGCCGTGTGGTCCCATTTTAATGAAAATTTTGAATTAATTCATTCATGTTTACTGACCCCACCAGAATAACCGCTAATACAGCTACTTGTATAGACAATATATTTTGTAATTGTGAGATACTTGAAAAGGAGATATTTAGCAAGCCGAGGTCAGACCACTGTGGTCAAAGAATTTCAGTCAATAATCCTGTCGCTAATAAAAAGCACTTAATTAAATGTAGGCCTATAACGCAACATAAATTGTTACTTTTCAAAGAAAACATTTACTCCAAAATAGGTAAACCAACTACTATTGAACATAATGATCCTATTAATCTTTATAATAAATTACATAAAATTATCAACGACGAATTTAATAGAATATTTAAGTGTAGGTACATAAATAAAAACAAAAATTGTAAATTCAGTGATTGGGCTACTGTAGGTATTTTTAAAAGTAGAAATAAATTGTATGAGCTCTATGGCGAAAGACAATATAATTTCTGTCCAAGCTTCCAAAACTATGTAAAAAATTATTCGAAAACTTTTAAAAAGGTTTGTATTCAGGCGAAGTCAATGTACGTTAAGGATAAAATTGTTAATTCAGAAAATAAAATACAAGCTACCTGGAGGATTATCAGCAGCGAGACAGGTAACGTCGAGTCCCGCGATTTCAGTTATGAAATATTAGATGATGGAAATAAAATCACTTCCGACACAGAAGTAGCAAGCGTTTTTGAAAATCATTTTCGTAATATACCAATAAAATTAACCAATTCATTAGCTTCTTCGCCGATGGAAGCACTTTCTATTTTAAAAAGTAATGTCAGTGAATGTAATGTTGTTTTTGAATTTAAGTATACTACCGCAAGAGAAATAATTAAGACCTTTCAGTCGCTTAAAATAAAGAATACAGGTGATTTGTGGGGCATTTCAAAAATAATACAACATATAATAGATATCATAGCTCCAACTTTGGCCGTAGTTTTTAATAAATGTGTCGATTTAGGCACTTTTCCAGATCTAATGAAATGCAGTAAAATTATTCCTCTTTTTAAGACTGGTGACAAAACCGATGTTAATAATTATAGGCCAGTTTCTATATTGCCAGCACTCAGTAAGATCTTTGAAAAGATTATTTTAAATCAAGTGCTTGCCCATTTTAACAGCAACAACCTACTACACCCCGAACAATACGGTTTCACAAAAGGTCGTAGTACTACTGATGCTGGGGCTAGACTTTTAAAACATATCTTCGATGCATGGGAGGGATCACAGAATGCCATTGGTGTATTTTGTGATTTATCTAAAGCTTTTGACTGTGTTGAGCATGAAATATTACTATTAAAACTTAATTACTATGGGGTAAAAAACAAGTCGCTTAGCCTGATTAGGTCTTACTTAAGTGATAGAGTCCAAAAAGTTAGTATAAATGATATTAAATCATCAGGGTCTAAGGCTGTGATGGGTGTTCCACAGGGCTCAATTTTAGGTCCTTTTCTTTTCTTAGTATATATAAATGATTTACCATATTATGTAAAAAAACATGCGGACATTGTGTTGTTTGCTGATGACACATCATTATTATTTAAGACGGACAGAAATAAACGTAATTTTGACGATGTGAACAATGCTTTGTCGCATATATCAAAGTGGTTTACGATTAATAATTTACTCCTAAATGCAAGCAAAACTAAATGTATAGAGTTTACCCTACCAAATGTAAAGAATGTCGATAAGACACTTAAATTAAATAATGAAGCATTAAAAATGGAACAATCAACAGTATTTTTAGGAATTACCCTGGATAGTAAACTACAATGGGGCGCGCATTTAGCAACTCTTGCGACGAAACTTAGTAGGGCTACTTATGCGGTTAGAAAAATAAGACAGCTTACTGACGTAGAAACTGCTAGGCTTGTTTACTTCGCATACTTTCATAGTGTTATGTCTTATGGCATACTAGTAAATCCGCCCTCGCTTCGCTTCGGGAAACCAGTCCCTTCAAAAATCTCTATAAATTTTAACAAATTATGTTATTCCGATGTCTAAGCTATATTACTGCAAAATTTCATGAAAATCCGTTCAGTAGTTTTTGCGTGAAAGAGCAACAAACACACACACACACTCACTCACTCACATACATCCTTACAAACTTTCGCATTTATAATATTAGTAGGATTACTGTGGGGTAAAGCAAGCGATATACAACAAATCTTTGTATTGCAGAAGAGGGCCATTAGAGCTATTCATAAACTACGGTATCGGGAATCGTGCCGTGATAAATTCAAAGAATTAGGTATACTTACAGTAGCCTCACAGTACATATATAGTAATATAGTTTTTGTAAGAAACAACATAAATGCATATAAAAAAAACAGCGACTATCATAATCGCTTAACAAGAAAGATGCATGATTTGGCGACGCTTTCATATCGGCTAGGTAAAGTGCAGCGTTCTTTTATGGGGCTTGGTGTACAGTTCTATAATAAAGTCCCTAAGGCAATCCGTGGCCTGCCTTCAGAGTTGTTTAACACGTTGACTGCCATGACGGACAATGTTGTCCGACAGCAGACTTTCCCCCGGGGCCACACCAATATTTCGAGAAATGGCCCAAAAACGTCGAGGTGTTTTTTTGTTTATTTTGTCAGGAAATAACTTAAAAATAACGGGCGACTTATGGAAACTGCTATGTTCCCATTATTTTCCGAGATATCAAATGGCAGACACCATTGTCCGTCGCGGCCTCCGAGAATGAAAAACCGTGTTTCCTTCCGCAGACGCCGCGCGGGTCCCACTGTCGGTCATCCTTACGATTTTGCGCTCGCGTAGACGAATGCCGTGATTTGTAAAAATTAGGATTCCGTATAAGTTTCACACGTAGGAAAAATTGACGATTTTGTAAATTTTCTATTGACTCAATCAGCTTTGGATTGGCCCACCTTAATTCAAATGTTTATTGTAAACATTTTTAAATTTGACACCTATCGGAGACCCTGAAAGTAATTTTTGTTGAAGCTTATTTTTCATTATTATATAGGATTACTGGTTAAATCAATCTAGATCCGGGAGGAGGTGACAGTATACATCATTTGTGACATATTTTGTCCTGAAACACCCTGTCTGTCTGTCTGTTTTTAAGTAATAGGTTTTGCTTGATGGTCTAGCTAGATGCGTTAAGATTTCTTGTCTCAAAATTATGCAATTTATTCAAATTTTGTAGGGTATTTAAAAGTAGATAAATGGGTTATATAATAATCATATTCAGAATCCCAAGTCACTGTGCAATATATAGGTAAGTACTTCACAATAAAGGCTTAATTGTTAGCAAAATAAGTTTACTGAAATAAAGTATGTAATTTATCGAATATCCAAAAAATATGCATGGTAGTTAGTAGGTAGAAGTGTTAAAAATTATCTACTTTTCTCAAATATCCAATTCTATAGCACAGCATCAAAGTATGTAGAGAAATACTTAAAAATAAAAATCCATCGTGGATATCAGCAATATTTATTTGGTCTAGGAATGAATTGGAATCATAATTTAGAAGTTATTTTTATTATTTATATCATTTATGGTTGTTATCCATAAGAAATATCTTTAAAATACTTGATTATCTAGTTCTGTTTTTGTATTTTACGTTAAACTTTTCGTAAAGTAGCTTCTTACTTATATTTTTAACCTACTGAACCCATAATTTTATACTTAATACGTACTTGGTTAAAACAATTATAATTCTAACGATTTTCTAGTATCTTAAAAAGAGTAAAAATTAATGTATATTTACCTAAAACATCACTTAATTGATCACTTAAGTATATACCTACAACGCTTTTATGAACCGCTTGTTTCAAAGCCCATAAGTTCTAAGTCTTTGCAGTTTTTTTCGGGCCAAGTTGCTAGGATGTTCCTTGGGGCCGCGCGGGTCTATTGCCTTAGTAAAAAGACAAGAAAAGCCGTCCGTCGGCCGATTAGAGGCTTCCAAAGTGAGCGAGTGCACGCGGACAACGTTGTCCGACGCGGCCCCCTGGACCAGACATGTTGGCGGACAACATTGTCCGCCGCGGCCCATTGGGCAAGACATCGATTTTTAGTCTGGCGTTCAACGTGTTAAGAAGCATGTAAAAGCACAACTCGTAGACAAGAGCTACTATAGTATACAGGAATATTTAGATGACAAAAAGGCATGGAAATTGCCAGCTCTGCAACCAGCTCCGCTAGGTTAGTGCTTACCTGTATCAATTAAGTAATATTGTAATTTTTATTTTAAAAGATGCGGAGGAGTTTTTTTTCGCCGTTTTATTCTCCTCAAGCACTTTTCCAAAACGGTGGTAGAATCAAAAAATTGACGTTCATATGTGAATTTTTAAATTCCTAGATGAAATAAACAGTTTGACTTTGACTTTGACTTTGACTTTGACATTGTTATTATAATTTCATCAGTACATACTTAATGCGGGAACTAACCTTGCATTTTATCGAAATATCACTTCGTCGCGTGGGTCTCTTCATTATAGGAGAAAGGTCATCTACTAAGAGGTCGAATAACTCTTTGGACAAACACACACACACACATTCACACGTAAATGGTTATTCTCCGGAATGTTTCCTCATGTGAATTACAAGATCGCTTTTACGACTATATCCTTTGTGACAAACTTCACACGAAAATGGTTTTTCACCTGAATGTATTCTCATATGACGTGCAAGATCGCTTTTTTGAATAAATCTCTTGTGGCAAACTTCACACGTAAATGGTTTTTCTCCGGAATGTTTCCTCTTGTGAATTACAAGACTGCCTTTTTGACTAAATGTTCTGTGGCAAACTTCACACGAAAATGGTTTTTCACCTGAATGTATTCTCATATGACGTGCAAGATCGCTTTTTTGACTAAATCTCTTGTGGCAAACTTCACACGTAAATGGTTCTTCTCCGGAATGTTTCCTCATGTGAATTACAAGATCGCTTTTACGACTATATCCTTTGTGACAAACTTCACACGAAAATGGTTTTTCATCTGAATGTATTCTCATATGACGTGCAAGATCGCTTTTTTGACTGAGTCTCTTGTGGCAAACTTCACACGTAACTGGTTCTTCTCCGGAATGTTTCCTCATGTGAATTACAAGATCGCTTTTACGACTATATCCTTTGTGACAAACTTCACACGAAAATGGTTTTTCACCTGAATGTACTCTCATATGACGTGCAAGATCGCTTTTTTGAATAAATCTCTTGTGGCAAACTTCACACGTAAATGGTCTTTCTCCGGAATGTTTCCTCTTGTGAATTACAAGATTGCCTTTTTGACTAAATGTTCTGTGGCAAACTTCACACGAAAATGGTTTTTCACCTGAATGTATTCTCATATGACGTGCAAGATCGCTTTTTTGACTAAATCTCTTGTGGCAAACTTCACACGTAAATGGTTCTTCTCCGGAATGTTTCCTCATGTGAATTACAAGATCGCTTTTACGACTATATCCTTTGTGACAAACTTCACACGAAAATGGTTTTTCACCTGAATGTATTCTCATATGACGTGCAAGATCGCTATTTTGACTAAATCTCTTGTGGCAAACTTCACACGGAAATGGTTTTTCTCCGGAATGTTTCCTCTTGTGAATTACAAGACTGCATTTATGACTAAATGTTTTGTGGCAAACTTCACACGAAAATGGTTTTTCACCTGAATGTATTCTCATATGACGTGCAAGATCTCTTTTTTGACTAAATCTCTTGTGGCAAACTTCACACGTAAATGGTTCTTCTCCGAAATGTTTCCTCATGTGAATTACAAGATCGCTTTTACGACTATATCCTTTGTGACAAACTTCACACGAAAATGGTTTTTCACCTGAATGTAGTCTGATATGACGTGCAAGATGGGTTTTTTGACTAAATCTCTTGTGGCAAACTTCACACGTAAATGGTTTTTCTCCGGAATGTTTCCTCTTGTGAATTACAAGATTGTATTGATAACTAAATGTTTTGTGGCAAACTTCACACGTGATTTGTCTTTTCCCTGAATGTGCTGTCATATTGGATAGAAGACCCGTCGAATCACCCGATGCCTTCGTCACTTGTTGTACTGCTGTGTCGCTCAACTGTACTTTATGTATTGTCTCTGCTGCAGGGAGACCGGCGGCCGAAGAGTAATCTTCACCTGTTTACAAAACAGAGAAATTCATGATTGAATAAATTAAGTGCTCCGATAGTCTATATAGTTTGTAGCCTGTCTGGGAAAGGTCCTGGGTTCCATTCCAGGATGGGAGAGACATTAATGTTAAGGATAATAATATGTTGAAAGTTAAAGTCAAATAAATTTATTCATGTAGGTGTTTTTTCAAAACACTTATACTCGTATTTTTTTGATTCTACCGCAGTTTCCACAGGTCCTCTTTACATAAGGAGAAGAAAGACCTTGTCCTAAGCACATCTTTTAAATCAAAATCTTACAATGTTTATTGTTCATGGGTAGTGTGTGTTAATGATAAGTTTGAAGGAAAGAAATAATTTGAAGGAAAGAAATAAATACAGAGTTAAATATAAAAAATATAGTAATCCTCTAGATTTAATATCGTTACAATTATTAACTGAGCGTTGTGCTAAAATTACCACGGAATGCTATCATAATTATATAAATTTGGCCGAAAACAGAATATGCACAGATCCCAAATTTTTCTGGTCATTTGTGAAGGAAAGACCCGGTGGTAGTAGTTCGTATCCTGGCACCTTTACAGACGGCGTAACCGAATGTTCAGATGGGTTAGATATTTGTAATATGTTTGCTTCCCAGTTTATGTCAGTCTTTAATAGTGACGGTTATGACCGTATATACAATAATTCTTTGGATAATCCCTGTACAAACCAAATTAGTAATGTATTTAACGAGGCACTCACATCAGTATATATAACTAGAGATGCAATTCTAAAATCCTTAAATACATTAAATCGAAATAAAGGAGCAGGACCTGATTATATTCCACCCTTCTTTATTAGAAAATGTGCTGACAATCTAGTCACTCCATTACACTTTATTTTTAATACTTCTCTCAGATTGGGTGTTTTCCCTTCGAGGTGGAAGACGGCAAAGGTTGTGCCAATCCACAAATCAGGAGATATTCATCTTGTAAGCAATTATCGACCGATTTCTATTCTGTCAAGTTTGGCAAAAATATTTGAATCGTTAGTATGCCCCATTATACAAAAACATTTTGAGAAGTATGTTTGCGATGAACAAAATGGTTTTCTCAGAGGTCGCTCCATTAATACTAATCTGGCGTCTTACGTTGAAGATTTAATCGAATCCGTAGATGATAAGAAGCAGGTCGATGCCATTTATGCCGATTTTGCAGGCTTTTGATAAAGTTCATCACAAGATCTTACTCACGAAACTAAATTCATATGGAATTTCAGGTGCTCTCTTAGATTGGCTTCGATCTTATTTAAATAATCGCTCATTTTTGGTTGTGGTTAATGGTTTTAATTCTAATTCGTGTAGCATATCGTCTGGCGTACCGCAAGGATCGCATCTCGGGCCGATTTTATTTAACATGTTTATCAATGACCTGCCAGCTTGCTTCAGTCATTCCACTCCCTTGTTGTTTGCGGATGACTTAAAATTGTATAAAGTAGTTGAGAGTTTGGATGATGTAGCATACTTTCAGCAAGACATAAACGCACTGGTAAGTTGGTGCGAGACTAATAACATGGAACTTAATGTAGCAAAATGCTTACACATCAAATTCACTAGGAAAAATAATTTTATCCCATCAGTTTATTTTATTAATGACAAGCAAATTTGTGAGACAGGGACCATCAAAGATCTGGGAATAACTATAGATTCTAAGCTTACTTTTATACCACACATAGATTCAATAGTAAAAAAAGCCTCAAGAATGTTGGGTTTTATTATTAGGTATACAAGATTTTTTAAAAAAACTTCTACAAAAATAATTATGTACAACTCGCTTGTAAGGACTATATTAGAATATGGGTGTGTTGTATGGCGTCCCCACTTTGCAACGCACATGCTTCGCATAGAACGGGTGCAGAAGAGATTTGTAAGACATCTCGAGTTTTCATCAGGAAAACATAGACAAGATGAGTATTCTTATAATGCGTCTCTAGATTACTTTAAAATGTTAAATTTGAATACTCGGAGGGACGTTAGTGACATGGTCTTCTTGTACAAATTAGTAAATTACCATATTAATTGCCCGCGTCTCCTCTCTAAAATTCAGTTTAGAATTCCCCGTAATATGCCCAGGAAACAAACTTTACTCTTCGCACCCCCCCGACGTAAAACTAAGTTGGGATTTAACTCTCCTATTAGAAGGTTAACTATGCTATACAATAAATGTAGTGTATCCACGGATGGTGATGGTAATGTCGATGTCGATATTTTCAATATGTCTCTTCCTGCTTTCAAAAAGGCAATATCATTATGTGCTAATGTCTCATAATTTTACCTAACCACTTTCAAAAAGGAGGGTATTTATATATATTTTATATGTGTTTTAGGCTTTTTGTTATCTTAAGTGCTTCTGTATCTATCATATGCTGTATTTTTTAAAAAACCTCACTTGTAGTAGTAGTAGTAGTAATAGTAGTTTGAATTATAAGCTGTATTTATTTCTTAAAACCACACTTGTGTCTTTGGCTTATAGTTAATTTAGTTTTAATAAGATTGTCTCTTTTCCACGTTAATATTTTTAGTGCATGCGATGTTTACCTTTAAGTGGTAGTACATCTATTGGTTGTTTGTCATAAGTTTTAGTTTTAGATTTACTAAGATGTATGAACCGTTGATGAACTTATAAATAAATAAATAAAATAAAATAAAATAAGTTATTTTGGTTATACGCCATACAACAGGATCAGACAGTGATCGACAAAGTAAAGCAACTGCGGGCGGTCGGTAGTCGGATGGTGACCGCTGGTGGCTAAATATCTTGAGCGCTTCCGTGCTTCGGAGGGCACGTAAAGCCGTCGGTCCCGGCTGTTATCGATAGATAGCAGTCGTTAAGCCCTGTCGGAGGCCTTCGGGCATTAAAACTTCCGATACTGGGCCACTAACTGCTCCAATAATCCGCTTGCGTGTGGTTTTCAGATGAAAAAAGAGAGTCATTGAGAGAAAAATGCATCGATTGCTGTTCTGAGAGAAAGAGGAGTTAATTTCAAGTCTTATTAACTTAATTGCATTTTAATTTAATAATTTAAAATATTACATATAAAATTTAACTATTCTAATTATTTCAATAATTAATCTAATCCATAACAATCCAAACTAAATTCTGACTGCTCTCTACGCTGCCTCGGTGGTCTTCTTGGAAGCAGGGAGGTAAGCGGCCGTGCAGGCATGCACCGCACGCGGGCGGTCTCTGTTACAAACCTTACCAATTTGTATTCGGTTGCGAAATTGTAATGTTGTGTTTGTCACGAGAAACTTCGTAAGTCGAACAAATCATTGCACAATTAATGTTGCTCATATTCTGGAAAAAAATACGTTTATTAATTTCTACATAGCGTTAAAACATGTGCATATTTAAATATTATTTCAAAATAACATTATTTCTTATCGTCATTTTGTTCAACAGATCTTCATTATTATCAGATGCCTTTTTAAATCATTTCCAAAACATAGGTATTTAACCTAATGAATTTTTCCTGAATTTTCTGTCGAAATTTTCATGACCCTTTTTATGTTATGTAATGTCGTACTTCAAAGTAGAATTAGGGAGGTCTGCTATTTCTTCACGAATTTACTTTCTGACGAATTCTTGCTACGGACATAAATAGATATATTTAACATAATATAAAATATGACCATTAGGCACGCGCACTTTGGACACGTTTTCGTATGTTTTTTTGAAGTCTGTTAAAAATCAATATTTACTATTTCTTCCTCTGCCGGTATTCTCGTATGCGTTGAGCCGCAGTCTTCGCAACTCTTTTTGTCTCTTTACCTCTCTTTCTCTCTCTCCACCGTCGGGTGGCCTCTGCAGACTTTATTCTTTTTTCTATTGCTCGTATTTCAGAGGGAGCTTTTTTGTCTTCTGAAATGCCAGTACTTTGCATATCTGATGCAATTTCAATTGCAGCTGACTGCCGTCGTTTTCGTTGTTATTCATTAAACTCCAACGACATGCATGCATGTCAAGAATGCATAGTACCCATTATATACCTGGAATCCAAAGGGTGAAGCGATTTTCGTGCTCTGAATTCTCTACCGCACTCAGCAGACGTTTTTGCTTTCAACCTATAATGTCATTGTTATAGTTTAGTAACTTTAGTACTACATTAGAGTTAAAGATAAGTTATCTATTCTATATACTTATAAATAAGAGTGTTAAAAAAATTGTGTGTGAGTATAATATGAGGTATGACTCACCTTCGCGATTCATTATATTATGTCAATTGGTTCTCACTAGGTGTAGAATCTTGCCTCGAGTATGTCACACACTTATTATTCACAATTTCCGTGCGTAATTTCTTCTTAATAAATTTTCTTGGAGCACCGCTTTCACATTCAGAGTCTGTGGCATTTCCTACCATAATTTTTTATTATTCTCCCAAAAATTCACAAGATGCTAACTTTAAAATGAATTTACAACTTTATTCACTTAAAACATGGAACATTTGGTGTATTAAACAAGACATCCTACTTCCTACTACTATCCTACTAATCCTACTAATATCCTACTATCCTACTAATATTATAAATGCGAAAGTTTGTAAGGATGTATGTGAGTGAGTGAGTGAGTGTGTGTGTGTGTGTGTTTGTTGCTCTTTCACGCAAAAACTACTGAACAGATTTTCATGAAACTTTGCAGTAATATAGCTTAGACATCGGAATAACATAATTTGTTAAAATTTATAGAGATTTTTGAAGGGACTGGTTTCCCGAAGCGAAGCGAGGGCGGATTTACTAGTTAATTTATATAACTGTTCAAAAACGAAACGAAATTACATAATAATCAAGAAATCACCGTTCGCGTACGCATACTGCCGTGCCCCCAGATATTTCATGCATGTCTCTATTATTACTACAGTGTGATACAAACAAAAAGATCCACACTCTGTCTTACATATACGAAATGTAACTGTCTATGAGAGAAAGAGAGAATTCTTTCTCTTGCCCCTGCAGTAATATACGAAACGTAACTCTCTCTCTTTCTATTTTCACTAACTTATATCTCCATCTCAACTTCCGTTCGCCTCGCCCGATCACACATTTCGTAACACTCTCTTTACACATTCAATACCTTACTCCTCAAGTCAAGCGTACATAAAGAAGAGAGTTACTGATAAATACAATAAATTGCTACTTACCTAACGACAATTCTCCACGCTTCACATCAGTATTGGTTGCACTTTCACATGCAGCATCCTGACTCATCACACCACAGTTTTCATCTGCATCTGAGAGCAACTTTGATCTGCACATCATCTCAATGTTGGTACACTCTTCAGGAGTAATAATTTCCTGTTTAATTTCAACCTTCATGTCATCAGCAAAGAGGGCTTTGGTTGTGGTAGATCCACACTCCACATCATGATCATTTTCAGCCTTAATGTCATGAATGACATCTTCAGTTGTGGTTGATCTACACACCATGTCACTACTGGTTGTATGTTCAGTACTAGTCATGTCCTGATTGACTACATCATCCTCAGATTTAATTTCTTTGATAATAACAAGTCAAGCCATGGTTTGTCTATTCACCATGTCATAGTCAATTGTATCTTCAGTTTTAATAATTCTCTGGTCATCAGAGATCATTTTCAACCTTGACATCAATATTGTGGACTGCAAAGTCTCTGGATTTTACAGGCATACAATTAATTATTGCAATTTCATTGCTGAGTGCATAATTATGTTCACTAAGAATCTTTGAAAGAGTATTTCTATCAATAGTGCATCCAATTGTAGTAATGTCTGAAAAACCACAAGTTCACTGAAATCCCAATCAAACGAATAGGGAATATTACGCAAAGCTCTGCGTAGATGTAACATATGACACACAGTAAACCAATCATAGCGTTCCGTAACTTGACCAAAACATTCATATTTCTATGAAAAAGTGTTGTTTTGGGCGTTTTCGTCCAGTGACGGAACGCGGCGGTGTATGTGCTAGTAGATGATGTATAAACTGAGAAATGAACAACAAAAGAAACAAAATATTATTGAGGCTTCTTCATTGATGAGTCGAGGAAGTCAGTCACCTTTAACCCATAATGCTCCATGCTATATAACGTTTTATTATAAATGATAAATAAATGATAAATGAATATTTTATTCAAAGTAGGTCTTTTACAAACACTTTTCGAAAGTCAATTTACGCCATCGCTTCAACAAACCCTACAGTGAGTGGTCTTGGAAGAAGAAGCGGTAAGAAACTCCCAAGGAGGCTTTTTTTTCTCTTGCTCCATTCACAGTTACAGGTTGCACTTACTACTACTTACGGCTAAAATACGAAACTCATGTCCAAGCCGTTTTATCTTCAAGTCTTCGTTTTTATATTAATGTGAAGTAGTTATCAGTTATTTTTTTTGACAAAATAAGTTAAATCAAAACTCACATCAAAGTGGTCCTCACAAAAATAAATGGGTGAATTGTGAACCACGCGCGTGGGGCCGCGCCAGCTGCAGCCACTGCGCCCTCCGCGCCGCGTCGTTGGGGACGCACACGAACACTTTGCCAGGCGTTTTTATCGAAGTATTCGTACACAGAGGCACCGCGCACCACTTGTACACTTTGGAATGCATTCACTGCCTTATATTTCACCCTTTTCAGCGGTTCACGAACTCCAAGAAGTCTGATTTACTTGAAAATTTGCAGTCAAGTGTGCCGATGATAATGCAAGGCTATTACAAACATGGCCAACGCACGGACAAAATGGTCTCGGTAATGGGAACTCCTCATCTGTTTACGGCTCAGTGACTGCATTTATACTACAGCTCGCTTTAAACAAGCACACAACACAAGAATGCTTTTAGTTTTCAGACCATTAATTTCAATACTAAGAACGAACTTAGAACTTAGAAATTCACTTTACCATGACATCTAATACACAGTTACAATAATAAATGTTTTCGTATAAATTCAACACAGAGATAGAAGTTGAAATTATAGAAGTTCTTCAACATTACAAATATTACAATCAATTATTTATGATTTTATTAACTATAATTTTATGATGACAGAAGTGACAATGAAAATTAACATTTGACAAATTGACATGCACAGCCCATAGAGGCTGCGTTCCGTAACTCGACCAAAACGCTCAAAATGCCAATTTTTCATAGACATTTTGAACGTTTTGGGCGTTTTGGTCGAGTTACGGAACGCGGCCAGAGATATTAATGGATTAGACCATAGAGATAGGAATATACTTAGATAGAGACGCCCTAATCCTTGCCCTCATATGAAATTAGCTGGTTGGTGTGTAGCAGGCCGGCCATTTTTAATTCACCCTTACAAATGACATCTTATGTCAAACAAAATGGTTAATAAACCCAAAACTATAAAATATATTAAAATAGGCATTGATAGGAGGTGTTGTGGTATCTTTTAAGCAAAACAAAAACATTAAAACACAATGAGGTGTGGTATACTACAATGCGGAGCCAGGAAAAATAAATTACACCCGAAATTAACCAGTTAGTAGGTATCAGTTTTCGTTGTTTGTTGAATATCTGAATGATATTGATATATTATGTTTTTGCTGCATGAAGATCTGTGCGAGGATTACGTAGGCCTGTTATTGTTTTGTTGGGTTTTACATCATTATTTTATATATTTGAGTAGCTAGTTTGTTTACATTTCAATGACACTTAGGGTAGAAAGTGTTAAAATATCGATATATCGATAATTTAAAATGACGCTGAAGAAAGTTGAAATAATTGTTTTTATTCAATAGATTACCTTCAAATAAATCGTTAAAAAAGAAGTGGCTAGAAATAATTGTTCCAGAAAACATAAACCCTGGCATTAAAAATTTGTTTGTGTGCTCATTACATTTCGTTGAAGCAAATTTCAACAGAACTCTTAATGTGGTATTTTGGTGAGCTTTTCTTACTTTTTATAGAACAAGAGAGTCTCACACAAGTTTAAAATTAGGTCTGTATGTTATTTAATTGAACTAAGTTAATAGAGTAGAAGAATCCTAAACTGAGGGGTAATTGGCCACCGCGGCATCGTTTAATAATTGAACACTTGAAATTTCAATGTTTTTATTAGGTAATCAATTTAAAGCGCGCCTTCTAATAAATATGCTGTAATACTTTTATTTGTATTTTTGTAATTATGCTGTACATTATAATTATAGCCTTAAACAAATGAATTAAAATTTGTGTACATAGACACATGTTTTTTATTTACATTTCGGTCCCATTTCCACAATATTAATGCACTAAGGGTTATTACACAATCATGGGTGATCAGAAGAAAATTCTCAGTCATATCACACAGCAGTACTATCTTCACCCTTAGCTTTTATTGAATAAACTCTAAAATTAAATTCATCGTAGTGCTACATATGACTTATTTATTTATGTAAGTATCTATCGCGATTTTTCTGGATTCAGCGGGTACATTCAGAATCAGCAAAAGTGGCATTGTTTAGGAGTAGGCGGACTGGTTAATGGAAGGATTGATTTTTAATATTGGATATAAAACTTAACATAACTTCAAGCCTGTATATACCTAGTTATATACAATACAGCCAAATAGAGATATAAGTATTTTACTGTGGATGGTTATACTTCGGTTATGGAACTCTATTTTGATAATTTGACATTATGCATATAATCCCTCCACTGGCACACTATATTTGTTTAATAGTACATTGATGGCAAAGTTATTCGAACATGCAGAAAATATGACATTGTATGACAAATTCGTTGTTGTGTAAACAGCTGGGGAAACAAATTGTTGCTAGGCAACGGTGGCGTCAAAAATAAAAACAAAACACTGGCAATTTAATACTAGATCAAATTTAATGAGATAAGCTGTGTAATGTATTCCATCTCATTCTTTTACACGTTCAATCTTACGGATATATATGTTTGTCTCTTTCTACGTAACGCCTCAACTTTTCGTGTTTCTAAACTTGATTTTACTCCTCATAAAATCTCATACCGGGCCTTATAACTCAAATCGTTTCTTAAGGAGTAAACTCCAACAAGACAAATAGTTTGGCGGCTGTGTTAAGCAAGAGGGTGGTACCTAATTAACTGGCAGAGTTTAAAATACTATCGCTGAGATCGTCTAAAAAGGGGGATCAGTCGTTGTGTCCTCGTTTGTTGTTCAGCAGATCATCATGATAGGTAGCTGGTTTTTACAAAATATTTTTGGTTGACATGACATGACAAGTTCATCGCAGTAGGTATCAAAATTAAATTATTAATATCGCTGAGAAGACGAACGACAACTTTATTACTTTGGCGCGTGGGGGGTGACAGAGACAGCGCCTTAAAGTTTGCATTGCCAAAAAATGGTTGTACGCTCGCTTGTAGGACTAATTTACCTTGTCAAATTGCCTGTTTATGACTACGAGTAAGTCCATGTCATAGAGATAGGAATATACGAATATACTACCTGACCACGATAATTAGGCGCATGACAGATAGCAGTTACGCGGGCCCCCCACCCCGCTCTAGCCCCGTGCGCTAGTGAGGCGCTCCCTAGTGAGGCGCAGTCGTGTACATTAAGGTCATTTTGACTAGGCTGATGTGAACTTCGATCGGGAAGTAAACTGTTATATTTCTTTTGAAGAATCATAGTAGTCAAGTAATATATTGTAATACTATATTAATATATTATATTACTGTCTTAATATCTAATAAAGGGTATTCCTTTTCTGTTAATATATTAAACACATGAAAGTCCTATAATAAATAAGCGAAAGTACTATATTACGTAGCATTGTACTTCCATTAAACATTCACCATGGTACTTTTGGTACTACTGCAGAATGTACTACGTATTCCCATCCCTACTTCCAATGACGTCTTAACTGTCATGCGCTTAATTATTGTGGTCGGCTAGTACCATAGATAAAAGAAGTAAAAGGATATGCCCTAAGGTCACGTGACGTGAAGCCAAGTATTACCCTAATATGGCGCCGACTCCGCCCACAAAACAGGGATGTTATTTTATAGTACAAAATATCGACATCGATTTAACGTTCAAAGATAAAATCCATACTACCTTTCTAATTTTTAGTGACCAACCGTAGGTTCCGATTTGTTTTTTTTCGATCCGTTTTGTTTTTTCCATAGTATTTGTATCTTAAGTCTAAGTAACACAAAATTACTGATTTGACCAATAGTAATTTGTGTGAACTCTCATGTTCGCTGTTGCCACTACAAAAAACTCAATAAACTTAAAAATTTACGCGAAAATAAAAGATAATTACAACTAACCTGAAGAATGATAATGCTTCGTCTTTTTTCAGAGAACTTGAAGTCTCTCCCTCTAATACAACACTTCACCATGTTAGTTTTTGATAAATATGTTAATTAATAATAAAACAGAAAGTTTTTTAAGTCACAAGTCTCACTGTTTTTTGAATATATTAACACGCTTTTATTAACTTCACCTGTATGTTTGTATGTAACATTTCTGTTAATATCTTCCGTGCCCCTCAGGCGTTTTGCTTCAAATTCATAACGCACCTATAAACAGTTGATCCCTAATTTTCTAGACCCTTTCCACGCAAATCTATCGCGGATTTTCCTAAAAATAGGCGTTTTTCCTAACTTCTTTAATTTCCACCTTCCCTAGCCTATAACTTCCAAGTTTATCATCCGATTTCTTCCAAACCGACTTCGTTGTGCTTGTACAACTGCCCTGCGTCGATCCCACCGCTTTTCAAGCCAATCCGACGAAAAAAGTGAAAACCGAGTCATAGTGGTAGATCTCGTACAAGTTAATTTTATTTGTAACCGACTTCTTTGGGCGCGATTTTGACCCACTTTAAAAGGCCAGATTTCGTTCAAACTTTGTAGATTTATCGAGTTCCGATGACATTACACTATTTTGATAAAATTATTCCAATTTTCAATAATTATGCAAAATAAGAATTTAATTTTTTTTACTCTCACACTAATGCCATCTACCCATTTGCTACTGCCATCTACCCATATTTACGGGCAACTAGCTATAACTCCGTATTCAGATTGACTGCGTACATTACGTTTTACTAGATGGCGTTGTTCTTCTGTTTATTTGAATTATAATTTATTACGGGAGTAATAGTCGATAGATCGATAGAGACCAAATAATAGTTTAAAATTATAAAAACAAGCTATTATAAATAAACAAAACTAAAAAGGAGAAAATAAATTATAGTTTAAAAAAACTAAAAAACACGCTTTTTATAGTTAACTGAACTAAAAAAATTGAAAATAAGTTTAAATAAATTTAAATTAAGAATAGTGTTAAAAATTTCAATAAATATGAATTAATAATAGTGTAAATAAAGAAAATATTTTATTTAAAAAAAAGCGTGGGGTGCATGGTGTCATTTTGATAATATCTTAAAAAGCAATATAGTCCACCACGCTGGCCAAGTGCCGATTGGCGGGCTTCACACGCCTTTGAGTTTTGCGAACTCTCTGCATGCAGGTTTCCTCACGATGTTTTCCTTCACCGTTTGTAGCAAATGACATTTAAATGCTTAAAAGGCACATAACTGCGAAAAGTCAGAGTGCGTGCCTGGGATTCGAACCCCGACCCTCCGAATAGGAAGGCCGTGAACTTTATTACTAGGCTATCACCGCTACCTACCTATAACCTACTACTACCGCTACCTACCTAATAATACTTACCAACAATTTATTCTTCCCTTTGTGTCAATAAACTCCTCTAAAATATCTAGGACTTTATCACTACTTGCCATCACGTGCGATTTTTGTCAGTATTTTAAATTAGCTGGCCAGAGAGACGTTATCCTGCAACATAAATTATTTGTCTCAAATTCTTAGGGTCCTATCAAAATGAAACATACCCCCGTTTTTAAGATCATTCATACATTTTTTCTTCTATGTACGTACAAATATAAAACAGTTATTTTTTAAACCCTAAAAAGATACCCTTTAAATAAATAAAAGATACCCTTTTTTGAACTACCCCATGTCATACGGGGATACGTCATAAGGAAGTTCATCCATACTAATATTATAAATGCGAAAGTCTGTCTGTCTGTCTGTCTGTCTGTCTGTCTGTCTGTCTGTCTGTCTGTCTGTCTGTGACGTTTTCACGGCTAAACCACCGGTGCGATTTGGATGAAATTCGGAATGAAAATAGTTGAAGACCCAGAGTCACATATATGCTACTTTTTTTTTCAAAAATCAACCCCTAAATGCTTGAAATATGGGATGAAAGTTTGTATGAAAAATCTAAACCGCCTGACCGATTTCGATGAATTTTCCCAGGAAGATAGTTGATGACGTATCTTCTTCCCCACTTCCCCGGTTCGCGATATAAACGAATTCCACACGGGCGAAGCCGCGGGCAAAAGCTAGTTAGGTATATAAAATCTATCTGTCTATAACTATCTATATCTTCTATTTATACATATACATAATAAAACTGTAAATGATCGTATGTTTGTGCACCCTAATCTCAGAAACGGCTAAAGAGATTTTTAAGGGACTTTCACTAAGAGATAGAAGAGGTCGTGGAGCAACATAATTATAGGCTACTTTTTATCCCAGAGTTCTCGCGGGATCAGGATTCACAAGGAAAAAGCTCCTATGCAGAAGTCGCGGGCAACAGCTAGTTTATATCTAAAATTAGTATAACCACACGTGGGAAGGTAGACGATAATATTGTGGCAAAATAAATGTTTTCTTTCTTTCTTCTATAATGTCAGCCATACGAAATGGCAATAGTTTAATGCGAAAGCTTTTCAACAATATCCAAGCTATTTTATAAATAGACACATGCCTCTAGGTCACGCTAGTGTTCTGGCCTCTTGAGAGACATCGAGTCTAGATGAATATTGGAAATTCACTTCAGTACTCCGGGGAGAGGAGCCGTGTTTACCATGTTTTGTTATGTATATCGGTACCGACAAAGTCACCTAATTGTCCTAGTTTTCGTGAAGTTATTGCCTTTTTATACCACGTCCCGTAGTTGTCTTATTAACCGACTTAAAAAAGGAGGAGGTTCTTATTTAGGAATCGAACCAAGGACCTTTGGTACAGCTATTCGGGATGTTAACCATTGCGCCATTCAGGTCGTCAAAAATGATTATGCGAAGTATTTGACACATTCAAGGTTTTCCAAACTGTCAAAGCTCACTTCAGTCACAGTTTCAGTTTTCTGACAAAAAAACCAGCACCCACACAGTCACACAGATACACTAACACATAGACACGCAAATACAGAGACACAACAAACTTATAACACCCTTTTTGCGTCGGGGTTAAAAATAAGAGTTATACGCCCCAAATCCGCACATTTTAGACCCGCTTGGTTGTAGGGGTTTTTTATTCCCTGAGCTCCAATCCTCCCTAAATCGAGGGTGAAATGTTTTTACACGTTTCCATTCCGTTCCCGTTCAAAGGTAAGAATAATACAGCTGTTACTCTGAAAATTGTTTGGTTGTTAAATCCTTTATTTGGTAACACGGACACAGCGTATGGCGCAAAAGTTACTGGAGTGCCATTCGCAAGGCTCTGGGTTCAATTCTTAGCTCAAAGTTGACTTCAATTATTTCATGAGGTATCAATACATGAACGTCAATTATTTTTGCTTGTAGTATTGTTTGGCAAATGAAATTTAAATCTTTTTTCTATATCGAACGTGAATGCATTTAAGTGTGTGACCATGAGTGAACTTACCGACTTCAAAATTGGAGGAGATTATCAATTTTGCTACATTTTTTACATGTGTTACTTAATATATTTTTATCGGGTGTACTGATTTGGATTCTCTGTATTTTGGCTGCAGTTAATAGAACTGATTAACCAACTAGCGCGCCTTTATGTCTGGGCGCAGCTAATAGCATACGATTCCTTTTCTGTCGCAAAATCTTACACTTTCATTTTCTAATTATGTATCTTTCCATTCTTTTCGGATATTCGCGATAAGGAACTTCGTTCCAGAAAGCATAGTTTTAATAATAGGGTTCTGCTTAATCCTTAGTCCCATACAGAATTTTTATTTATTTATAACAAGGCATACCAACCAATTTTTCAACTAATTTTCGTGTGTTACCTCATAACTTTACCTTGGTGTTCCGATTTTTATATTATTACTTAATCCAAATTTTACGGTTGTCGTTTGATCCTATATTGGACATTGACAGATAGTTTTAAACGATTATGAAGTCGATTATTTTTTTGTTTAAAGTTAAATTATTTTTATTCCAGTTTCGAAGATTGCGAATGTCCAGAAGACACGCTGGATGACTTCAAGATCACGCCGAAGCCCCCATCACCAGTTGATAGGCTGGGTTTCCGCTACAAATGCTGTTGGTGTATCCCTCTGAAGACTGCCACCATCATCATTTGCTTCATCACCTTGGTAAGTGGATCCATGGTAACTGGAGACAAAAACAGTCTAACATTAGTGAATTCATTGACAATGTGTCCAGGGGGCTTAGTGCCAGTTTTACGTGATATAACGTACTCGCTACGTAACTGCGAGTTACCTAAAATTTGTACGGGATCGAAGAAGTGCCATTTACGTCCGCTAGGTGACTCTGCTTCGATCCCATACAAATAGATAACTCGCAGTTACGTAGCAAGCGCGTTATGTCACATAAAACTCGTACTAAGCCCCCAGATGTAAGCATTGACAGTTTAAAAACCCTCCACAACAGCGCTAGCGTCGCTGTAGTCGAGGTGCCGAACATGGAATTGCCATTCTCCGCCAAAACCAAACTTATTACCTGTGCTCTTAGTTCAGTTTAGTTTGTAGGCAAAAATTACTACGGACATTTTCAGATAACGCCGTCAATCTTAAATGTACCTTAATCGCATTGGCGGAAAGTTGGCATTTGTGTGTCATGCAATTATAACGAATTCCAGATCGAATTCAAACGGAGTATAGAGGGTATGAAAGGAAATTAACAGTTATCGACGGAGTGAAGTATATTCAGTTGAGGATTTTAATATTACATCTCATGTGGCCTCTGGTTGACTGAAGCCGGTTACACTTTTTATAGAGGAGACCATCTCAGTCTTCAAGAGTAGCAACGCATCTGTGACCGAATTAGAACGAGACTCAATACTTACATTAACTAACAGGACTACTTAACTGCCACTAACAGTCCCTGTTCTCACGCTTGTTAACTAGGTAACTAACCAACTAAGTAATATAATAAAACCATCTGCTAACTGGACTAACCGTCTCAGTTCCTTAATTGAGTGTTGTTCTAGGCCAGTCACCAGTCACCGGTCAGTTTTCCACTTTAATTCTATAAACAAATCCATAAAATATATAAATTATTTATTTATATAATAAGCCTTTAAAAATACGTAATCAATGTCGTAATAGGAACTCACAAAACTACCGACGCGTGTGATCCGTCAATTTGTTACTAACTAAACCTACTTGTGTTTCCCTTGCGGAAATGTGCTCTTTGGTCGAAGACTTATAAGATTTCCTTACCTACCTTTGTGTATTTTAGGCGCCCAATAAACTTTTCTTTTGAAGACACTTTTCCTATTCGTAAAGTAAGACGTAGCGACGAATAATTAAGTAAGTTCAATAGTTAGTAAGCATAATCAAGTATTGAAGTGACATTATACTGACCATCTATACTCCGTTCGCTTGCAATATGAAATTCGTTTTAATGGCCGCCCACAGACATTAAGGTTCATTTTAATTGACGGCGAAAATGTTAAATGTCTAAGTAAATTTTTCTTACTAGCTAAAGTGTACTTTACGCGCACGTAATAAGTTTTTTTTTTAACGGGGCATGACGATTCCACATTCTCAGCGACTGAACTATATAGTAGGCATATTTTTATGTTTATAATATTTTTTAACCTCCGACGCAAAATGGGGGGTTTTATAAGGTTGAACTGTCTGTCTGTGTATCTGTGTGTCTGTATCGTGTTTATGAACACGCCACGTCGGCTCGCTGTTCAAAAAGTCCTGGGTTCGATTCGATTCCCAGCAAGGTAGAAATTCAAATAATGTGTTTTTTCCGTTCTTGGTCTGGGTGTGTGTATTTTGTTTTATCCATGGCACCCACGACGTAAAGCATGCTAGTGTAGGGCTATGAGTATAGCGTTATTGATTTATATTAATTATTTGCAGTTATGGGCGGTGATAGAGCTACAAGGAGTGGATAAGTTCATGACGAACATCTTCCCTGAGCGTGGCGATGATTTCTACTACACGAGGCTAATCTACATTCTGCTGTGCATCATATTGATCCTGGCGTGCGGTCTGCTGTTGTTAGGTATACTGGTTGTAGGTATCACCATCTCAACCCATAACTGATCCGCTGGTGAACACGGGTCTCCTCTCAGAATGACAATGTTAAGCCAAACTCTACGCTTGCCAAGTGCGGATTGGCGGACTTCACACACCTTTGAGTTTAGCGAACTCTCCGGCATACAGGTTTCCTCACGTTTTCCTTCATCGTTATAGCGAGTAATATTCAAATGCTTATATAACGCACATAACTCCGAAAAGAGGTGAGCGCCTTGGGGTTCGAATTCGAGCCCGATCCCCAAGTAAGAGGTCGAGCTAGTGCTGAGGTCAGCTAACTGGATTTAACCATCCTAATCCTAAATTGAGTCTTGTCTTGAGTCAGTTGTAATAGCACAGAAGTCGGTTACTTTAATTCAATAAAAATAAAAAAAATCATTCGTATGTTGCATGCAGCTCACAAACTAAGTTACAGAGTCGTGAAATTGTAACTTAGAACTACGTTGGATATAAACTGGAAGCTAATAAAAAAAGAAATTCCGGGTAAATGTTACACACAAATTTTATCGGCCAGCGAATGTAGCCTCGCATAAAACGCGAATACGTGCATGTCATAGATAAGTCGCAGTGTAATCCTTGTCGGGAACGACTGTGAATTAGGCACCGCACACGACGACGACGCGACAACGAACCAACTTAAAAGAAAGCATTAATTTATGTTCTTTATGTTTTGGTAATTACAGTCGAATTTCGATTGTATACTTGGTGTTGGTTCCAAGTTGGTCAGGAGTAGGTGGTGATGATGAGTAGTACCGAGTACGACTTTCTAGTATACAACCGTAATGACCATGTAAGTTACTAATAGACGTAGTAGGTAAAAAGTTATTCCATGACTTTTTTCTTTTTCTTACCTTACCTATACTTCAAAGAATCATATTATGACAGGCACAAATAGCTTTAAACATGGAATAACTTTTTAGGTACTACGTACGTTTATTAGAAAGGCATAAATAGTTAATTCAATGCCTTCGTTTAAGTTGGTCCGTTGACGGGTTGTTATAATGTGCGTAGACCTTTATGCTACCTTTGTCCTCGTATGTGGTGGGTAGGTGGATATGACCGCGGTTGATACAAACACAAAGCATTATAGAATGGTACCTACACCATACCTCTTTATCGTTCCATTATTTAAAATTATTATTGTAGGTCTTCATTATCGTTATAGAACCCAAAACAATTATATTTAGAATTGTTTATCTTTGGTTTAATTAATTTAGCTTTAGCTACTTGTTGGGTGTAGTTTTCAGTTGATATATATTTTTTATTTAGAAATTAAGTTTAAGCATGTAGGTACCGGATTCCCGAGGGCGTTTTACTAGCTAACTATAAATACATTCGCCACTTTTAATAATTAATGCGTACTTAGTAGTACTTATTGAACCATTCAATCCCCGACATAAAAGGTATATGATAGGAAAAGACAAATAATTGTATTACAGGTAATATGAGACAGAAAGGGAATAAATGATAATTATGAAAACGAGCGCAATTTAACTGCCCCAATTATCGAGCGCTCGTAAAATAACTGTTTTTTTTGTTTAGGTATCTACATCTATATAGCCCAACAACCATTATGTGAATAGTTAACAAAATGATGTCTACCCCTAATGATGTTCGCAACGCGTCGGTGACCTGTTACAGTTTTGATTGGGTGACAATCATAGCTGTCAGGTCCGTTCATTTGACAGATTTTATTGCAGGAAATAAGTGATTTAACCCGATTAAGTTATACTTTTCCCTGAAAAGTATAAAGGGATGATATTATAAAAGGCGTGTGTGATAAGGACGAGGGAACCTTCGATTTATTTATATAAAAACGGATTTGTTAGAGATCCAAATCAAATCACGCTAAGGCGCTTGTCACACGGTGAATGTTCAGATGCGTTTTTTTATTTTCTATACTTATTTACTATATGTATTATACCTATCTACTATTATACTGTAGGTATACTATAATAATATGTATAAAGTGGAAGAATTTGTTTGTTTACTCGCTTGAACGCACTAATCTCGTGAACTTACTGGTTGGACTTGAAAAATTCTATTTTTTTTATGGAATTAAGATAGCAAACGAGCATGCAGCACCACCTTACGCTGCCGCCCATGACAACTGTGACATTTGTGTTGGATAAACCATTTATTGAGTACATTATAAAAATATTGTAAATGCCAACTAAATAGTCACGCGTCGGCGCGGCGTCAGAATGCAATTTTATTTCGAAATTCGAATACCTTTATTTAATTGACCAACCGCATTTAGAGAATTTTATCACATGAATAAAAAAGTGGTTTAAATAAAAAATCGATTTGTTTGACTTAATAGTCGCGGTCCCACGGTAATTTGAGTATATTCCCACTGGGACCATCGATTGATTAATTTCGACTGGAAGTCATTCAATTAGACCGTTTACATAATAAATTAGTCTTTGGCAATAGGGAGATCTCCCGCCAGGCGAGACGACATGCCTGGGGGGCGGCCGGGCCCCGAGTGAATGTACTCGAGGCGTGGTATATATGCCAGCGATGTAGAAATCTTCGATAGCGCGTTTCAGGCTTCGGTGACGTCACCATGTGACGTGTGCGCGGTGTCGCCACATCACCCCCCTGCTCAGACCGGAGGTCGATTCGATGTTGCAGCCCATGCTCTTCGACGTTGGTGACCCGTTGATGTTTTTGCCCCGAAGATTCCCTCTATCCGCGGTGAGTCGGGATGGGAGGGCGAGACGACAGATGCGGAGGGCGAGTGGTGCACTCCAGCCGTCCGTGGAGTCGTCGTAGGGGCAGCCGGACCGGGATCAGGAAGCGTCTTCTCCATACGCGGCGATGACCCCGGCGAGCTTGGCTGAGTGTCGGGGAGACGTGCTGCGTGTGTCCGTCGGGCGTGAGCGGTGAGGTGAGGTGGGAGGTGAAGGCCTGAATCGCTACCGGTACTCAGATGGGACGTGTTCTGTCCGGAAGTCACCAGTTTGGCAATAGGGAGATCTCCCGCCAGGCGAGACGACATGCCTGGGGGGCGGCCGGGCCCCGAGTGAATGTACTCGAGGCGTGGTATATATGCCAGCGATGTAGAAATCTTCGATAGCGCGTTTCAGGCTTCGGTGACGTCACCATGTGACGTGTGCGCGGTGTCGCCACAAGTCTGACGGACCGTTCGCTAGGGATTACATTCCCTTATTTCTTTTTAATTCTTTCTTGGCTGGTAGGTATAGTATTTGCACAGATTACATAATAGTACCTAATTACTTCCTAAGAATTTCCTGTTCAAGCGAACAAACTAACTCTTCAACTTTATCATATCAGTAGGTATCGATTATTTATTAATTTCGCTACCCGATTCAAGTCGTCGGTGAAACCCTTACGAGAAACAAACAGGAGTATGAAGAACAAGGTTATGACGTGGCCTTAGTTTCCGAGGCAACAAAATCAGTTACGAGGTTAGGTTTGAGTGGAGAAATCTCTTATATTTTATAAGACCAGTGGGATACCCGTGCAGTTTATAGTTTTATTTGTGATCTATTTCAGCTAGGAGTTTTATATCGAGGTAATAAAGTTCATTGTCAAGGTTAATGGAACTTCTTGTGGAATAATTGAGATCGAGTGGGCATGTAATGCGTACCTACGCTTGGAATGTTCACAACACTACGTCTTATAGCAATGGTATGCAATAAAGTCGTGCTGAAATCTTAATAAAATATTTTTGTATGGCATGGCGACAACCTATTAATGGCCCACTGAGCACGAGTATCTCCACATTTTTGAGGAGGCCTAGAGCATACTCCACCAGCGCTGCTCCAGTGCGGATTGGTGGATTTTTTCTCGCGTATCAACAAAATATTGGAGACATTGAAATGCTGTCATAAAAATATTGCCTATTAGTTTCCCTAATGGCACTATGAAAGTGTAGGCTGTAAAAACTTTTGGTGGAGGATTCCTATATTATTATATATTGCAGAACATCTGCTAGGTCATCTAATATTCCTAAGGATATATTTTCGTTAATAAGTAGATGCATATAAAATTTTTCACCGATTTTCATGTAAATTCCAAGTTCACATATTTGGGTCAAGAAATCTTTTTAACATGGTTTATTTTCAACAAGATAGTTGCATGTATTTGTAATAAATTGATGGGTCATCTATTTATTGTTCATTATGGAAATTGCCTTTCTTCATCAGCAGTAGGTAGGTAATAGTGCAATGCGATATAATATTTGCAATGACCTTACCATCCCTTCATGTTTTTCTGTGGCTTTTACCAATATTCTATGTGAAAGTGTGCTACCTACATTAACATAAAATTAGTGACCTGCTTAATTTTTTTTATTGAATTAAGGTAGCAAATGAGCAGGCAGCATCACCCTTCCGCTACCGCCCATGGAAACTGGGAACGATTTAGAACAAGACTCCATTCAGGGACTGGGGTGTTTAGTCAAGTTAGTAAGTAGATGGCGTTAGAATATTATTAGGTGGTTAGTTTGTTAATAAATGTGAGGACAGGGACGGTTAGTTAATGTTTGTAATTGTCCAATTAGTAATTGTTCGTATGAATCTCGTTCCAATTCGGTCACAGATGCTTTCCTACCCCTGAGGACTGATGAGATGGTCGCCTCTAAAAAAAGTGAAAGTTTCTATCCAGAACACAATTGCTCTAAAAACAATTTATTCTCGCATGCATGTTACTCAGTCCCTACCTGATGGTAAGTGGAAATCCAGCTGTGGATGGTGAACATATTATAATATTTTATTTTTAACATTGTGAAATTTCTCAATCTACTGTGTTTTCGTGTGTTACCTCAAAACTTTGTACTGGGTAAACCTAATGCGATAATTATTTATGACACTCGCCGAATGTGATCGATAGTGACACTCGAAGGTAAGTACCTCACATCTGTGAGAGACTTGTGACGGGCCCCACAATAGGTCTACCCAGTACAAAGTAGTGAGGCAACATCTTATGGCTCACTTGTAAACTGAATTTTGGCGTGGCCTACGCTTCGCCCGTGGCGACGCGACGCTCATTCTATCTGACAATGCCTCATCTTTTATCTCACTCACTCGATCGGTCGATCTCCGTTTGGATTTTATATACATATTTCAAATTCGAATATTAGCTTCATTAGAGACACGGTAGTGTCTAAGCCAAGTTCCACAAAAAATACCCCTTTTGTTTTGTTCATTAAAATTATTTTTTCGTTTCCTATTTCTTATTATTATAGGCGCCACAACCGCCGGTGGCTGCAGTCAGTCTGCAGCGACCCTAAAAAGTTTAATTACATTTTTTTGTGTTGGCATCAGGAGAAAAACATAGTGGTGAATATCTTCGTGTGGTACGGCTTCGTGTTCAACTGCGCATACCTGGCGCTCAGTGTCTCTGGCGCTCTGCTCAGCGTGATGAAGACTGGCAGCATGAAGAAGCGGCAGATCTTCCCGCTGGTGTTGGGTGTCTTGTGGAACTGTTGTAAGTGCAGCCTTTTTTAACTGTACTCAGTTAGTCAGTTGTCAGAAGGAGGGCAATGTTTTTGGAGTGTATGTTTGCATGTATGTTTATATGTATGTTTTAAAGGGCAAAATAAAGTAACACATGTGTTACAACTTCAGATCCGTTTTATTCAATGAATGTATTGACAACAATGAATCTTCCTTTGCCGTCGCCGTTCCTTCTTCAAATAGGTACCGGCCAGGTCGCGGACCAGAAACATTTAATAGAAAACCTGAAAATAAGAGTCATCTCTCCTCTCCCCTCCTCTAAAACACCTCTTCTCTCCACTAAAGCACTGCTCCACTCTATAGCACCTTTCCACTCCACATATGAATGAAATGAAAGAGGTGAATGATATGAAAGAGATGAATGAGATGAAAGAAATGAATGAGATGAATTAGATGAATAAGATGAATGAGATGAATGAGATGAATGAGATGAATGAGATGAATGAGATGAATGAGATGAATAAGACGAATGAGACGAATGAGACGAATGAGACGAATGAGATGAATGAGATGAATGGGATGAATGAGATGAATGAAATTTATTATTTGAATTCGTTGTGTACAGATATTTGACGAAACCCGTTAAGCACTACCTCTGCCCTCCAGACATTTCATCTAGTATTTTTCCGATGATAGTTTTGGAGGTGCTAAAAATTGTGTTTGGACGTTTTGCGTATAGGTCCAAATACGACTAAGCCCTGCAAAGCTAGGAATCCTGGGTTCGATGTAGAGTCGGGACACAGATAATTTTTTGTTCTTGGGTCGCGTGTGTTAGTGATGTGTTGTCCTAGAGCGAAGGTATGTATGAAGGTGCGTGTATATCACTTACCAATACCTCAAGGGAGCAGCAAAATAAATTCGAGCGAGTTGGTTACAGCCTTCGAATAAAAGGGTCCATAATAAATCTCCCTACACAACAGTTTCGGTAAGTGCTCGTAATTTTACGTTAAGGTTTAATCCTTGAAACTTTCTTTATTTTCAGTGTTCTTCTATCTCCTGATGATCGTGAACAGTTACAAAGTTCTCCTGTGGTTGTAGAAACTTAGTCCGTATGTCAATAAAGACACGATTGAAGATGTTTTCAGTTTATTTAGCGATCAAGTTGTTAGTTCAGTCCTTAGTGGATAGGGTTGTCAGTAAGTGGAAATAAAAAGTTAATACTAGGAGGTGTTAATTTATACGGTAGTAAGCGACAGTCCCATAAATTACAAATAAGTATCGTAGCGTCTTAAATTATAAAATGCTGTAAATAAAGATAACCTAATAAGTTTATACTAATTAGGTAGTTTATTTTATACTAATACTACAAATTATGTCATTCCGATGTGTAAGCTATATTATTGCAAAGTTTCATGAAAATCCGTTCAGTAGTTTTTGCGTGAAAGAGTAACAAGCCCACACACACACTCATTCACATACATCCTTACAAACTTTCCCATTTACAATATTAGTAGGATATTAAGTTATGTTTATTTAAACACGACAGTATTTATTTGATCAAAACATTGACTTTATTATGCATTCCGTCTTAGGCAGCATTATCCCGACTACCGCTACTAGTGTAAAGCCGACAACCGCTACTAGTGTAAAACCGAATGCAGCTGAGGCTTCTGAGTAGGGATGCAAGGTTGTTGTAATATCGATAAAAATATCGATAATTATATCGAGGCAATGAAATTATCGATATTTGATAATATCGATATTTTGGTCGATAATATCGATAATATCGAATTTATTTAAATTTAAATAAAAAATATGAAATTCATAGAGATTTTTTTGTTTCATTAGTCCTTACGGACAGGCAAAGGGGCTAAGCCCATACAGCCAGAGAAAATAGAGAAATAAAACAAGTAGAGGATATTTTTATTTGTTTCTATTGCAAGGAAAGGCTAATGTTCAAAGCCCATGCAGCCTTATCTAAGGTCGTGAATTATCGATATTTTTCTTCGGATATGATATCGATATTATCGTATCGTTATAGCGCAAATATCGATATAAATATCGATGTATCCCCTTCAATATTATCGATATTATCGGTTTTCCGATATATCGTTGCAACCATACTTCTGAGTACGTAAACCTCTCGCCTGTCGGGCGGACGCGCGGCGACCGGTCCGGCAAACCCGAGTCTGTCGATCGGACGTCCCGCGACCGCTCCGATACGCTTTTGTAATATGAACTTTTATAGCCCGCACTTTGGGTCTTTATTTGTATTCTGTTCTGAATATCGTACCACATGTTTGAAATTTTAAACTGGCAACACTAATTTAATTTCTGCGTCTGTACCAAGCAATATACGAAAAAAAGTGTTTGATTCTGTGACTTCAAACGCGCATTTCACGCTCGAGTTTTTTGTATTAGAAAGGGTTTTGGTGATTTTAAATGTGGAAATATATGTGAAGATGTAAGTATTGACTAATTTTCTTATCTAATATGCGATTTTCAAAGAAATTCCATCATTTATTTAATATTTTTTATGCATTTGTAGTTAGGACCTGGCTGATTTCATTTGAATTTTCGAATTTAATTTAACTGTTTTTAGGCTTTATTTTACACTTCAAACCATTGTGATTGTTTTATTTGTTGCTTTCATTATTTTTCTTTATATTCCTTCAGTAATTTCGATAAAATAAATGTATTTTCACATGTAATAATCGAAAATAAAATCTCAATACTAGGTATCGGTCGCCAGGCGTCCGCACGACAGACACTTTATAAACAAAATGACCGTTGCACGTTATGATTCAAAACATGGATACGACTAACGTTTTCGATTTATTTTAAACTGATTAAATTTTTATTATAAAGTTACAGTCAGCAACAGATATAATTTCAACAACGGTCTGTAGTAATATATTTAGTGGGTAGTGAGCTGTATGAAATTGCATGTTTTACGAGCTTGTTAGAAAATAAGGTGTGGTAGGTACAGTCAGCCACAGTTCACGTTACCCATTTGTAGTAGATGTGCATATTAATTTTAACAAGTCAGTAGTGATCTGAATCAAATTGCATGTATTACAAACTTGTTGCATATACATACAGTAGGCCACAAATCGGGTTTTCTATCTATTTGTAGTATTATGCATTATTATCTGCATGTAATGATATGTATTCAATAAGTAGTTAATTAAATGAAATTGCATGTTGGTAAGGTGGGGGGGAGGTAGTCTATACTAATAATTATTATATATACTTTGCTTATAATATTATAAAGACGAAAGATTTGTATTTTTATATGTTTGTAATGAAATAACTCAAAATGTACTTACTCGATTTTAAAAATTCTTTCACTATTAGAATGTTACATTATGACTGAGTGACACAGGCTAGGTTTAATCCCGTTAAATTAATTGGATCCCGCTGGATAAACGATATAATTTTAGAACTCTGTTATTTGTGGCCCGACCTTTATCTCTAATTTAACCCCTAGCACTAACTTTTTTCTGTGAGCGTGCGCGCGTTTGTATCTATGATCTATTTGCACGTTTACATGCCTTGTTTTGAGTTTGGCTTTTTATGCTTTGCATCAGGGTACGTTCAAGAGGCATGTCCGATAGTCGCGGCCGCGGGCGCGGCCGCGGAACGAATAATGGCCGGGGACAAGTGGAGCCGATGGCGCTCCCGGGTCCTTCAAAAAGGGCAAGGTCAAGGGGTGGGGGAGGACTCCAGACGCCTGCGATGACCGAACCGTACTAACTCATTACTATGTATTTGGATATAAAGTAACTAAAATTTTCGATGGCAGTGATGACATATTTGCTATAAAATTTAATTTGTTCTAAGGTTGCCAACGCGTCAAATTGAAAGCCTTCCCATGTTGGAGGAGCCAGTGGAGCGGCGTTTGCAACCTCGCAAACATAGGAGACTGCCCAGTCCGGTAGCCCATTCTTCGGTTGCGTTAGTATTTTGAATTGGTCAATTTAAGATGCTTTTAACGTTTATAATAATGTGACAGCCCTGGCGTATCACCTCGCTAAACAATAAACAATAGGGGCCATAAACATGCCATGCGAACAATAAGAACAATAGCGCGCTTAGCCGACTCGAAAGTACGCACGACGCTTTGACCTCACGGCAATAGTCATACAGGCGAAAGTCGTTTGCAAGGAACATACTCGAACTTTGTTCGAAGCGGGTCCGGACTTAGCGGGAAAGTTCTGGATTGGCGTGAATGGTGCGTGAGTGGTATAAAAAGGGGCGATCGGTCAACCGCGGACATTCTAGTTTCGGAAGCGAAACCAGGAAGATACCAGCGATACCTACGAGCGATACCAGTGAGAAGTGAAGTGATTTCTACGGGCGATACAGTGTTCTACGAGTGTGTTTACGAGTACCTACGTGCAGAGTGTTTTGGTGTGTACTGTGTACATCGTGTAATTTGTGTATCTACGAGTACAATAAAGTCTTTGTGGTACATTTTGGCATTTTCTCGAACCCAGTACTCCTGACACGTAACAATAATATTAATATATTAAAGCCTGGACTTGCTGATTCGCTCAGATAGTGAAGCTTTATCTGAGCCTCCACCAGAGCTGGGCCAAAGGCTGGATGGTCTAAGATCCCATAACACTTTTGCTTCACCCATCGAGTGAAGGAAAAGTGTTATGGGATCTTAGACCAGGAAGTCATGCTGGAAATTACGCCAGCTCCCTCACCCTCGACGTAAGTTTTTTTTGCTGAATCTTATAAATAATGTTGTTGTTGTGGGTATTTCTGACCCAGATTTATTTCCAGATTTGTGGAGTGTGGGGGCCCCAGCAAAGACTCCACGCCGACTGGAGCGACGGGTGGCACGCCCAAACATGTATCGCAGAAGATTTAGTGCGTATTATTATGATTATTATTTATAATTTTAATCAATATTGAATAGCAAACTAATTTCATTATTTTTGTTAAAAGTCAGCTGGCTCATACCGGGGCGAAACGTGACCTGTGAGTATATGGCGTTGTTGATGTTAAACATCAAGACACTCGCTAGTTCGGGCATATTTTCTTGATATCCTTATTTATGATTTTTGGTCGCCCCCCGAGTTACACTCGGTCACGGCCGCTACCGCCGGCTCAACTAGCCCAAAGGCGAAACGCAGCCTGTGAGTATAAAATTCTGAACAGTGGCGTATTACAACTTCAGATGTCTGCTAGCAGCTGCATAGTGCCAGTGACAAGGCACGGCCGTCGCGGGGGCTCCGGGACGAAGCTATTTTAAACCTATTAAACTATGGTGAGCTTTATCAATTAGCATTATGTGGTATATTTATGACCCTATGTGGGCATAATGTGTAACTTTTGTTTTTCAGGCAGTGAAGATGAACATTTTATGTCCGACGACGACGACGAATCAGTGGCGATGCGGCCGAGTCGGAAGATAGGGGTGAACCTCGAATGCCTATCTTTCGTCTCGATTGGAGGCTTCAGAGCTGCTGCAGGTAGATTCTGTATCTACCCCGGCAGCGCCGGACATATCCCAAGCAGCGCCAGTTCCCTCCCCGTCGTCACCCGTTTTGGCTGCCCCTATTTTAGGCAATGAGAGTGTAAGCCCGGCAGATTCTCGCGAATATAGTCTGCCCAGACCCACCCATCGACCCAGCTTCAAGGCGATGTACATTCGAAGGCGGTGCTAGTGGTCCAGTCCAAGAATTCTCCGATCCCTATGACGCTTTTGCCGCCATATGGGATCGAGAAATCTTGGATTTAATAGCCGTGGAAACCAATAAGTACGCCCAAGAATGCACAGCTTTGATGGCTAGTGAAGGCACTCTATGCCATAGTAGTCGCATTACGGGTTGGCAGGATACAAACGCAGATGAGCTTTATTTATTTTTTTCCGTAATTATTGCTATGGGCGTAGTCGTTAAATCGAGAGTCGAGGAGTACTGGAACCAGGGTGAGGACATGTTTAGCACTCCTGGCTACAAAAATGTCATGTCGTACAATAGATTTGTACTTTTCTGCCGTTGTCTCCATTTTAGAGACAACGCAGGTTTAAATGCTTCGGGCATGACACGGACGGAAGCCAAATTGTTCAAGTTGGCTCCAATATTGGACCACTTGGACAATAAGTTCCAAAGTCTGTACAGGTTGCCGCAAAATATATCGTTAGACGAAAGTCTAACGATGTGGAAGGGCTGGTTGGAGATCAACCAATTTATCTCCAACAAGGCGGCGATAGTAGGTATAAAAACATATGAAATTTGTGATTCCGAAACGGGATACTTGTGGAGATTTGCGGTCCATGCCGGACATGATACTGCCCAAACCGCAAATCTGCCCGACAACAATCCCGTGTCGGGAGTAATTACATCACTTGTACTTCGGCTATTAAATGGCCTGGAGTACAAGGGTCACACTGTGTGGATGGATAACTTCTATAACTCCCCAGCTTTAGCTCGGGAGATGAAAAGCCGAGGGTTTGATTGTGTGGGGACATTACGACTGCAACGTCAGTTCGTCCCCATTGAACTGGCGACGCTGACGAAGCGGGACTTAAGTCCAGGTGAGCTTTGCGGTGTCACCTCAGGGGATGTGGACATCATTGTCTGGAAGGATAAAAATCTAGTCAATTTGATATCCACATACCACGGGCTCCAGACTGTAAGGTGTGGAAGTAAAATAAAACCCAGCGTCGTGGCCGACTATAATGTATGCATGGGGGGCGTGGACCGCAAGGACCAAATGCTCTCCATGGAGAGGAAGCGTACACGAGTGTGGTACAAAAAATTTTTGACGTGACAACGTTACGTTTTATAAATCGATATACCCGGCTGCACGCACGAAAAACATGACGTCTATGCGTCGTTATCTGACGTCATGAGGCGTGATGAGGCGTCCCATGTAAGCGAGAGCGCGGAACGAGCGACAAAGAAGCACAATCGGCCTTTGTCAATGTAACTCTGACGTCTCTTTAGTTTTTATCGAAATTATTTATAACCAGCCAGGTTTGTTTTGACTTGTTTGTGGCACATTGACATGACATAATATGCACAGACTAGCTAAAGATTAATGTTTCGTTATACGGTATGCAACGACTAGTCTTTTTGGTAAAATATTTAATAAAGGTTTTTAACTGCAATATAACAGTAAATAAATTATAACTAAGTACTAGCTGTTGCTCGCGGCTCCGCCCGCGTGGAACTCAGTGTGTCACAAAGTTATTCCTGCGTTAATCCCGACCCCACACATATTAAGACACACTCCACACATCGGTTGATTTTTTACTACGTTTTAGGCCGCGGCCTCGAATCTTGCGGGCAGCGGCGCGGCGGCGGCGGCGGCGCGGGCGCGCAAGATGTTTTGCATGTTATCAAATGGACCGACCCTCGAAAACTGCGGCGCCGCGGCGGTGTAGGAGCGGGTAACGAGCGGTGGTTGACAACGTCAAGCGGTGACCGCTCTCGCGTCGTGTGCGTCAGAATGGCGGGTCTGCTCATATTTAACGTTGATGTAGATTTAGAAAAAAAAAATCCTAAGTATATTCGAACACAAAAAGTTCTTTTATTTATACCGTGTATAATTCAAAATCACAGATAACTTTCCATTTAAAATTTAAGACTTGATATCGACTACGATACTCTATAGTACTCTATACCGTACGCTCAATGTACTCGTATATATAGGGATACTAGTAAACCCGCCCTCACTTCGCTTCGGGGAACCAGCCCCTTCAAAAATCTCTATAAATTTTAACAAATTATGTTATTCCAATGTCTAAGCTATATTACTGCAAAGTTTCGTGAAAATCCGTTCAGTAGTTTTTGCGTGAAAGAGCAACAAACACACACACACTCACTCACATACATCCTTACAAACTTTCGCATTTATAATATTAGTAGGATATTAGTAGGATAGTAGGAAGTAGGATAGGATTTTATTTTGATAGTTCATATCCCTCTCGCTGTTCTTGCTAGGGTAACGCACACGGTGACAGCCCGCGCAATCGCATTGTAGTGTTGTGCAATTTATTTAGGTGTCATATACGTAATATTTATTTTATTTACTTCTTTACTCCTTGTCTGTCATCTTTATCCTCTTTATCTTCTTCCTTGTTCACTTCCTTTAATATCCTTGCCTTTCTTTATGACTTGTTCTTTTATGTTATTTTACAATTGTTAATACTTTTACTTTCTCTTTTAACTGAAATTGTAAATGTTTTAAGATTATATTGATTACTTTGGAGTTAGGTATTTTGATAATTAATCTAATTATTACTTTGTTATTTATTTGTCGGGACATTGTCTCTGTTCTTCACAATTTCGATAAAACTCGCCTTTTATTTTTCTTGTCCTATAGTAGGTATTCACTTCTTCATTTGCCCACAATAAAACGAGTGTAAGAAATAAATTTGAATCGACAAGATGTTGTCTCCGTTGTTCAGACATTTCGTTCGCGAATAAAACAAATATCTCAGCGACACAACACTACGCCGCTATAGCGCCGCCGCGAGTTTCGAGAACTAGCCCGCGTTGCCCGCGCCGCCGCCGCCGCCGCCCCGCTGCCCGCAAAATTCGAGGCCGCGGCCTTAGTCATACCGTACAAAAATCCGTTATGTAGATCTTGAAAAAATCGATAAAAAGACTTTAAGATATAAACGTCGGGGTTTTTTCATTCCAAACTATTATATTTTTAAACTACATTGGTAGTTTTTCGGGTGCCAAAACATAAAGACCAGCTAAAGCGATGCTGACCCTCGAAAAAGCAACATAAAGTTGATCATGAGAAAAAAAGCCGGTTCGATTCCCGATATATGTATAGATATCCCGATATATAGATATTAATGAGCCCGCGACTTCATTCGCTCATGGAAGCTTTTCCCGCGTAAATCTCGATTCCGCGGGAAGTCCGGAACAAAAAGTAGCTTATATAATGCTCCATAACCTCCTCTACCTCCCACTGAAACTCCCATAAACATCTGAACCCACAACCTCATTCCCGGGTATGAGTTTTTACCGCGTGAATCCTAATCCCGCGGGAATTCAGGGATAAACAGTACCCTATATGTTACTTCAAAACTTCCTCAATCTCCTAGTAAAGGTCGCATAAAAATTTAAGCCCGCACTACGCGCAGGAGTTTATTCCGCGTAACTCCAGATCCCGCGGGATTTCCGGGAAGACAGACTTGTTAGTTTTATATTAACAGTACCCTATATGTTGCTTCAAAACTTCCTCAATCTCCTAGTAAAGGTCGTGTAGTAACTGTAGTAACTAATGTAATAAATGGTGCAACAGTACTGTGTAAATATCGGCTCGGTGTCCTCACTCGTGCACGTCTTCACTGTGCGGCGGTCGGGGCCAGACTGCCCTTCTCGCACTATGCGTGGGGTGTAGGTCCGAGACGACAGGTGTCTTAAATGTGTATGTTCGTGTTTGTATGTCTGTGTGTTTACTAACACACCCTTAATTTACCTATATACTACATCCCTCCCTTATTAAGATTTTTTTTCCATTTTATATATTTTTACATACATGTACAATGGATTATATCAAAGTCCTTTTTAAGTAATGAATCAACTTTAATTATTATTGAAATAAAAATCAATCAATTACAATTACCATCATAATGCAATTTACAATTTTAAATTTTCAATTTGATCGATAGATACCATTATACTAAAGAATTATTATTTATTTCCTTCTATTTACTCAGAATCGGTTTCAGTAGTGTTAGTCTTTTTTTTTTCAATTTCGTCTGCCTCACTGATCGTTTTCCACTGCCCTTCAACTCGTTTCAGGTGCAGAATGTTTCGCCTCACCACTTGGCCTGTCGTATCATTGCGAACCTCGACATCTCCATTCTTATTAGACTCGACCGTATGAGTTGTTGGCTCATAATTGAGACTTAATTTGTTACTTTTACTCATATTCTTTACGTAGACCTTTTCGCCTATGTCCAAATCATAATTTACTGCCCGTCTTTTCCTATCTGCGTACTCTTTTCCCTTTTCCTTCTGCTCTTTATCTCTATCTTTCACTTCTAAATCTTCCGAGTTGTAGGTGAGATCCAGTACCATCGGTAATTTATCTCTGAATTGTCGCCGGAAGAACAATTCTGAAGGGGTTTTACCCGTTACTGTGTGCGGTGTACTGTTGTACATTACCATATATTCCCGCAAGGCTTCCTTCCAATTTTTCTTCTCGGCCTGGCAGATTTTGAGGCGTTTTAATATATCCCTATTCTGCCGTTCTACTTCTCCGTTCTGCTGGGGCCAATAGGGTATGGTGTTGTATAGCCTTATATTTCTTTCTAAACAAAATTGTTTAAACTCGTCGCTGGTGAATTGACGGCCATTGTCCGCCGTGATAGATACCGGGTTGCCTAATCTACTGAAAATATCTTTTAAGTGATTAATTATTTCTGAGCTCGTTATTGTCCGACACACTTTTATTTCCTTGTATCTAGAGTAATAATCTACTATGACTAGGATGTAATCATTACTAGGTAGAGGACCCATCAGGTCAATAGCAGTATCCACCCATGGTTCTGAAGGTAACTGTCGTCTCTTAAGAGGATTTGGAGGGTTAGGAGCAGAAACTAAAACACAACCTTTGCATGCTTTGCAAAATTTCTCCGCGTCCTTATCACATTTCGGCCACCATACTTTAGTCCTTAGTCTTGTTTTCATAGCGGATACCCCAGGGTGGCCCTCATGAGTTAAACGTAATATCTGATCTCTAAGTTTCAGTGGGATTACAATTTTAGTTCCCCTTAGCAGAATGTCCTCATAAAAGCACAACTCATCCTGGAATAACTTATAAGGCTTGGCCAAATCGTCCCATTGATCACTATAAAGTCCCTTTTTCACTGCTTGTATTTCCACGTCTTGGCGAGAATGTTCCATAATTTCTTGTAAGGGAATAGCCACTGGTTTTATCTGGTCTATCACATTTTGAACATAATCAACGCCTACTGATGGTGGATCTGCTGATAACTTGCAAAGTCTTGACAAAGGATCCGCTATGTTATTCTTGCCAGGACTGTATTTAATGTTAAATTTATAAGACTGTAGTCTCAGAACCCATCTTTCTATGCGGGCGCAAGGCTTGGACTTGGGGCCAAATATTGTCTCCAAGGGTTTGTGGTCTGTTACCAGGTCAAATTCTTTTCCGTAAAGGAACATATTGAAATGTTCGATGGCCCAGACTAGCGCCAAGGCCTCTTTTTCCGTCTGACAATAGCGACGTTCGCATTCAGTCAGTGTTTTGTTCCCATATGCTATAATTCGTGAACCTTCATGATTGGTTTGAACTAACACGGCCCCCAGGCCTACAGGGCTCGCATCCGCAATAACCGTAGTTTTATCATTTGGGCTATAATAGCCTAGACATGGTATGTCAACAAGTGAAGCTTTTAATTGATTAAAAGCTGCTTGTCGAGCTTCATTCCAGGACCTAGTTATGTCGGAATTTCTTCCTGCCTTTTGCCGAAGTAATTCTTTTAGAGGTTCCGTGATTGTAGCTAAGTGAGGAATCCATTTCCCGACGAAATTTACTAGCCCAAGGAAGCTTTGTAGTTCTGAAATGGTGACAGGTGCTCTAAAGTTCTTAATAGCATCTATGTATTTATCCAGGGGTCTAACCCCATCTCCTGAAAGTTGGTGCCCAAGAAATTTGACCACTTTAGCTCGGTAGATGCATTTTTCTTCCCTCAGTTTAACATTATGGCTCTGCAAGACTTTTAAAACCTTTTCCAATCTGTTGTCGTGTTCCACCTGATCTCGCCCAAATACTAGGATATCATCTATAAAGTTTATGACCCCGTCACATCCTAAAAGTATCCTTTCTAAGGTCTTTTGGAAGATTTCTGGTGCACAGGTTATACCGAACATCATTCTTTTAAAGCGAAACAATCCTTTTCCTGTTATAAATGTAGTTATTGGTCTCGAGTTAGGATGCAGCTCAATATGATGAAATGCATCTCGTATGTCTAGTTTAGTAAAAAGTTTAGCTTCCCTTATCTTCGGCAACAATTGGTCCATAGTCGGAAGTGGGTGGTTCTCCCGTTTGATGGCCATATTGGCACGTCTCATATCCACACATAAACGGATGTCACCGTTATCCTTGAGTACCGGTACAATCGGTGAGACCCAATTTGAGGGACCTTTGACCTCCTCAATTATGTCCGTCTGCAACAGTTCCTTGATCTTAGCCTCCACTTTAGCTTCAAGAGGGATGGGAATCCTCCGGTGAGGTTGCGTAACTGGCTTTATTGATTTATCGATCGGGATTTCTACCAACACGTCTTTAAATTTAGGGAAAGCCGTCGATTCTACGTTGTCAACATCTGTTGGTATATTGATTTGTAGAACTCCTAATGCCGTTGCCGTTATTTTTCCAAGTAAATTTCGGGTACCCCCAGAAATTACATAAAACGTGGCGTTTTCCGATCTCTTTCCTAGTTGTATATCCGCGTCAAAACAACCCAATAATTTCAAAGGAGTCCCACTACCGTAAGCAACAAAATTCTTCTGTGGATCTTTGATTTGATTAGTAACCTTTGAACTGTTCCGTTTCATAGATTGCCATGTCTTATCCGTGATCAAGTTGTGGTTGCAACCCGAGTCTATTAGCATACATACTTGCGTTCCCCCTATATTACACGATACTGTATTATCGGTATCCACATTGAAAATATAATCGATTTGCCTGCTAGTGGAAGCCACGTTAGCAGTTTCTTCTAAATTGCTGTTACGTTTATTCGGTTTTGAGCGGTACTCTTGGTTTGTATACTCCTGGTCCCGTTTCCTTTTTATACCATCTCTTGTACGGCACTGTCTTTGGAAATGGCCTGAAATCCCGCATTTATGGCAAACTTTACCTTTCGCAGGGCATTTTAAATCGCGACCAAAATGATTTAAACTCCCACATCGACTATAAGCTCCGCGTTTTTTTCCTGTATTAGCATCCTTGGTTTTGTCTACTCTTGTAATTATTTTATTGACTTCCTGACTTTCCAACTTCTTATTTCCAAAATTTTGTAACTGTCTTTCTATAACTTCTAACGCATTAGCTTCCGAAATTATGTCATCTAAGGTCATTTTATCACCACTTTTTAAGATTTTTTTCCGTAGATCATCAGATAAACATTTTTCTGTTATTTGTTCCATTATGTGTTCATCTACATTTGAAAACTGACACTTTGTAGCTTGTTGTCTCAATCTTACTAAAAATTTCTCAAATTTTTCTTGTGGTTCTTGCTGAATCAGTCGAAATAGATGTCGCTCGAACCCTTTGCTTTGCTTAGGAGCGAAGTATTCGTCTAACTTTTTGATTGCGATTTCAAATACTCTACCGTCATTACTACTGTCCTGTGTGGCATTCGCTCCTGGTATATTGTAAAATACCTCTTGTAATTCTGGACCACCGAAATGAAGTAAGCAAGCTCTTTTTTTTATCTCCGTGTCAATACCCGCCGCTTCCAAATATATATATAAACTGCGTTTCCATCGTTCCCATCTAACTGCAACAGACCCTATGTCGCCTTCACATTCAAATTTATCAAGTGTAAACATAGCCATTTTGTTTACCTGTAACCAATGAAATATAATACCTTTTACCATCTCGCAATTTAATGCTATTATTACCAATCCTATACTTGGCACTAAACCGATTTACTTCGGTCAACATAGCTTTCAAAGCTAACTCGAATATATTCCTCGCAATTTAATGCCAAACACTCTTATCGCAATTTAATGCACACAAGCTTCGCAATTTAATGCATAAAATATCGCAATTGAATGCCAGTTACTGTCGCAATCAAACACTCTTGTCGCAATTAAATGCACACAAGCTTCGCAATTTAATGCATAAAATATCGCAATTAAATAATTAAATGTTAAACTATATACGCCACCTTTTTTACAACACAATTGTGTATGCGAGAAACAAAAATATCACTAATATCTTACATTGAAACTACTATATTGGGTATGATGGTGCATAGTTAAGATAGGCACTATAAAACAATACAAAATACTCGTAATATCCTTCTAACTTCACCCAGCCAAGGAAAGTAAGGAAACTGAGATAGTTCATTAGCTGTTGAAATTGGCTACGTGAATGCAATTCTAAAAAGGTAATGTTATTTATAAGAATAACTGCTCGATGACAAATATAGTACTTATCTAAATTGGTGTTATTTTTCTAGTTAAAAGTTATAGAATGTAAGTTGTTTACGAGGTAGGCATGCATTCCGATCGTGCATGTGAATAAAGCAAGTAGGTACAGACCTTATACCAACCAAATGTTTGCAATTAATGAAACACGTATTCTTATCGCAATAACTACCTACTTACTGGTACTAATAACTTATTACTTTTGTTTACCTGACTAACAGTTATCTCAAATTGTCCTATAGCGATAACTAAGCACCCAATTTCAATAAAAAGTTTAAGTAGGCTATTTTTCCAAAGTACCTACATGGGTTTTTATTAAGATTTGTCTCTGTTTCTTTCTCCTTTTTTTTATATTATATTATAATAGAATTACTTACAGTTCACCTCGTCGCCAGAATGTAGTAACTGTAGTAACTAATGTAATAAATGGTGCAACAGTACTGTGTAAATATCGGCTCGGTGTCCTCACTCGTGCACGTCTTCACTGTGCGGCGGTCGGGGCCAGACTGCCCTTCTCGCACTATGCGTGGGGTGTAGGTCCGAGACGACAGGTGTCTTAAATGTGTATGTTCGTGTTTGTATGTCTGTGTGTTTACTAACACACCCTTAATTTACCTATATACTACAGGTCGCATAAAAATTTAAGCCCGCAACTACGCGCATGAGTTTATTCCGCGTAACTCCAGATCCCGCGGGATTTCCGGGAAGACAGACTTGTTAGTTTTATATTAATGTTTGTTTAGAAGCTATTTATACCCCATACGCGAAGAAGGTTTTCCCGCGTAAATTCCGATCCCGCGGGATTTCTGGGATAAAAAATATCCTATATGTTAATCTAAGTTGCCCTCTATGTGTGTGCCAAATTTCATGAAAATCGGTTCAGTAGTTTTTGCGTGAAGGAGTAACAAACAAACAAACAAACAAATACACAAACTTTCACATTTATAATATTAGTAGGATTCAAAGACAGTTTAGGATGACTATTAGTGATTATGCTACCATTCCATCAGTATTTTCTTAAGACGTTGTCACGTTCAACTATCGTCAGTAAACCGACTTTACAGACAACCAATTTTTTAGAAGGTTATTGAATGTCAGCGTACTAAATGCTTACATACTGCTCAAAAAGAGTCAGCCAGATTTGAGGCACCGGAAGTTCCGCCAACTTTTGGTAAATCAACTGGTCACGACCCACCACGCTATGATATGGTCGAAGGGACCAGAAAACGTACCGAACGAACCCGGCGTATTTGCTCCCTGTGCAAAAAGAAGACACACTTATTGCACAAGATGCAATGTCGCACTCTGTACGTTTTCTTGTTTTGGGCCATATCATGGACGCTGAACACTACACAAATAGACTTCACACATTCACACATTTTGAATCACACAAAGCATTTAGGACGCTGACATCAATAGTTTAGATTAGACATGTGGCGACATCGCACAACGTTACACGGTGACGTCACCAAAGCCTGAAACGCGCTATCAAAGATTTCTACATAGCTGGCATATATACCACGCCTCAAGTACATTCACTCGGGGCCTCGGCCGCCCCCCATGCATGACTTCCGGACAGAACACGTCCCTTCGAGTACCGGTAGCGATTCAAGCCTCCCCTCCCTCCCACGTCACCTCACCGCTCACACCTGACGGACTACAGCACATCACTCGCCCTCCGCATCCGTCGTATCGCCCTCACATCTCGACTCACCGCAGATAGCGTCACACGGTGACGTCATCGAAGCCTGAAACGCGCTATCGAAGATTTCTACATCGCTGGCATATATACCACGCCTCGAGTACATGTCGTCTCGCCTGGCGGGCGATCTCCCTATTGCCAAACTGGTGACTTCCGGACAGAACACGTCCCTTCGAGTACCGGTAGCGATTCAGGCCTCCCCTCCCACCTCACCTCACCGCTGACACCCGTCTCCTCGACTCTCAGCCCAGCTCGCCTGGTTCATCGCAGCGTATGGTGTTCCGCTTCCTGAGCCCGCACCTACTAACCGTACTAAACCCGTTAGCATCTGCCAGGCTTACAGACTCGTCGTCGTACATGTAGATATTTAAAAATTTTATATTAAAATCCCGTTAGAATTGACGGAAATGCTATACTGTAAGTTAAAAACTCATGTCAAGGACATTCTTATGACGAAATGTTATTACAAACTAGATGATTATTTCGAGAATAAAATAACTTGGACGTGAGTTTCACATATAGCCTTATGTAGCAATAAGTTTTATCTGTAACTATCGGTGGGAAAAAATACTTTGGAGTTTCATGCCGCTTCTTTTCCAAGACCACACTTATCATAAGAATTTGTTGAAGCGATGGCATAACTTGACTTTCGAAAAGAGTGTATATAAACCAAGTTCGAATAAAAAATGCATTTAATAATTCATTCACTGAACCTAGTTTTCGCACATGTGTTGTAATTTATTGATCGTGTTGCTTGACAAAAAGTGAAAAATTTGGAATTACTTGACAACTTTAACATCTAAACACGTGTGCTAACTGCTAGGACAAACATGTGTTTCATTGTCTTCTAAACTTTGGATTGAAATATTTTTTTTAGTTGTGTTGGGTATACTCCATCTAAGAATCAGTGAAAGTTTCATCAAAATCGGTTCAGTGGTTAATGAGATAGAAGGCGGGGAAATCAGCTTTGAAGTCGGTTTCATTATTTAAAATGATGTCTTATTACAATTACACGTTATTTATAAAGTAAAAAGATGGTTTATGATGAAACCAAATTATTATACGGTACAATAATAATTATGGTACTTATATCACAATGATTATGTAGGTATGCTATTTCTTATTGAGATTGAAATAAAAAATGAAAGTTATATCTTGTATTATTTTCCTACATTATCAAACTTCTGGTCTTATCCATATTAAGAAACCATTAATTTTTACCTTTTAGGCCTAATTTGTAGTATTTTGATATGGATTTATTTCTAAATATTGCTTTTAAACTGCCTGTTTTTAATTTATAATACTATACCCAGGTCTATGTAGTTATTAGAAAATTTATTACTATCTCAATATTAAAAAAAAATCTGCCAGAATCTTAATTTTCCTGAAGGACTGTTTCATGGGTACTTTTTTGGTGTCATATTTCATTGTTTATTTTGACAAAACAAATGCATTACATCGTACCAGCTTAATTTCCTTTCGGACCGTTGGTTCCACTGCTAGGTTACACTAATGGGTCCAGGAGGATTTTCAAGTACTCATGGACCCACTGCATAATAATGGTGGGGCTATTAGGATTTGTAAATCCTTATGTCTCCACTTCCTTTGTTATGATACTGGCTATCTTATACAATATAGCACATAAAAATTACTGAGAGCTGGCATTGATTGACATTGAGTGTCAGTTAATTTAATCGTGCATTGAAGTTGAAGTACCTAAATAAAATAAAATCTCTGTGAGCACTACTACGCTCCACTAATGGATGACAATTTATGTTTTATTAATAGAAAAGGGGGAACAGTATTGGTACACGATGGGTACCAGTATTATAAACACAGAGTTTATAAAAGTTCAAAAACAAGGGGGATTTGTAGATGGAAAAAACGCAAGAAGTGTACGGGAGCATTGACCGTACATGTGAGTACAAAACTGTAAACTAAAAGGATCACATAAATAAATAAAAAAAACGTGTGGCACTAGGGGACTGCCGCGGTAAAGCTATTGCCTAGTATAAACTAAATATAAGTATACTAATTAAGGGCTACAATAGACGTCCGATTTTTCTCTCCGATAGTCGGTTCCGATAGTCTGATCAGACAGTCGGAGAGCACTCGTGCCATACATTTTGTACATACACAATACCTACACGTCCGATTCGATAGTCATCTGATTCTATTGTCTGAATTTGGCCGATCAGACTATCGGAACCGACTATCGGAGAAAAAAATCGGACGTCTATTGCAGCCCTAAAACGACGTTTTAGACGATGGCGTTAGGTTTTTCCGTTATGGAATTTCTTGATTCGGTCGCCGCGCTCAAGACCCGCGATAAAAGATATGCCATAGCTTAATAATGTCTTTGAGTTTCTTGCAAACATTTTACATTGTGGACTTTTATTTAAAGGGTGACAAGATAGAGAAGTTAACTGGACATTCGCCTGACTGTTTACGGGATGTTGCAAAAAACACAGTAGATTTGGCTATTGAAGAAATTAAGTCAATAGCTGGTACTTCAACAGACATAATTCCAGCGATTTTTCGGAATGTCATGGCTCCATTGTATGACAAGGGACTGGACAAAGTTGCGAAAATTTCGTATAATAGTTCCAAGACTTCTATTTACAGAATAAGAAAACGGGATTTTGAAGTAAAAAAATTAGTTTACAATAATGTGCAAGAAGTAGAAATACCGTTGAAAGGAGAACTGCCATTTTTGACCCAGACCCGACATGAAAGAAACATATCCCAGTTTTTTTATTATGTTGAGTGTAACAAATATCTATTATTCTTATATTCGAAATAAGTGGCTAACAACAAAATATTTCACTTTAAACTTTTGAATTTTTTCATACTAAAATGAAATATTTGATATTTATTTGCACAAAAAACTTGTAAAATAAAATAATGATTGGATTATCCAGATGACCTAAAGTTCTAGTAAATAATAATACGTGACTATTGCGGTAAGAACTCACGATGCGGAATTTTTCCGCGTCTGCCGCGGAAACGGAATTGCGCTACCGCGCACGTCGCGGATAGTGGAACATAATACTGATTGCTATAAATAATGGAGATAAAAGTTTGGTGACTGTCTATATTTCCTATTTTTGTTAACTTTGGGCCATTCTAAATAGATACAATTGCTATTAAGTGAAAAATAAATGGTTTTCAAATATTTCGCCTGAGTAAAGTCACATAGCTATAAATAGTTGTTAGCCAATGTTATTTAAAATACTGTTACTATATTTTTATTATATGTAATATAACAAAAAAACTGAGGTACTTTTCATTACTCTCGGGCCTGGGTAAATTTTCTATGGGCCATGGCAGTTCTCCTTTAATTCATTATTAATAGCGGACTACAGCAGTAACGGGATAAGAATAATTGTTTTTTGTTCAAAATATTTCAAAGCATTACTGGATGAAACAGACGAATTTTATGGGGACGGCACATTCAAAAGCACGCCTCCACCCTTCTCTCAGTTATGGACCTTACATGGCAACTTTAATAGTACCTTGGAGACTACAAATATTGTTCCTATGATATACTGCCTTATGAGCGAAAAAACGGAGGAGGCTTACTTCGTTTTATTTCAACTCCTCAAAGCACAATGTCCACAATGGATGCCAAAAACTTTCCACTGTGACTTTGAAATGGCAATGACAAATAGTTTAAAAAAAGTATTTCCAAGGGTAGAGGTAAATTTTTGTTACTATCATTTTCTCAATTCTTTGTGGAGAAAAGCAAAATCTTTAGGAATCAAAGCAAAACTCTATCGCCGCATAGTGGGATTGTGCACGGCACTTCCATTACTACCTAACGAGTATATCCATGAGGGATGGAAATACATTCAAACAGAGGGTCAAGCGTTTGAAAAGTTAAAACCGTTTATGACGTATATGAAAAAAAGTGTGTGTCAGCTACGACGCACGATTGGAGTTTACTCCTTACGAACGATAATTATGATATATATCGAAGAGAAAAAAACTTGGCGAGGTGCACTGCCGTGTACCAAGTATTATAAGAAATAGGAAACGAAAAAATAATTTTAATGAACAAAACAAAAGGGGTATTTTTTGTGGAACTTGGCTTAGACACTACCGTGCACCCTATTAACCAACGACCAAATAAATAATAAACGAAATAAAACTTTATTTAAAATTTCGAACTTGGCGAGGTGCACTGCCGTGCACCAAGTATTATAAGAAATAGGAAACAAATAATTTTAATGAACAAAACAAAAGGGGTATTTTTTGTGGAACTTGGCTTAGACACTGTATTTCATATAAACTTGGCTTGAACACTGCCGTGCACCCTATTAACCAACGACCAAATAAATAATAACTTGGCTTAGACACTGTATTTCATATAAACTTGGCTTGAACACTGCCGTGCACCCTATTAACCAACGACCAAATAAATAATAAACGAAATAAAACTTTATTTAAAATTTCGAACTTGGCGAGGTGCACTGCCGTGCACCAAGTATTATAAGAAATAGGAAACAAATAATTTTAATGAACAAAACAAAAGGGGTATTTTTTGTGGAACTTGGCTTAGACACTGCCGTGTCTCTAATGAAGCTAATATTGGAATTATAAATATGTATATTTATTTTTTATCAATTGTATTTCATATAAACTTGGCTTGAACACTGCCGTGCACCCTATTAACCAACGACCAAATAAATAATAATAATAAATGCTACTATATGCATTTATTATATAGCATGCATACCCTGTACTCGGCAGCAGTAGGTATACAAGTTGTGGCAGAACTTCGTAATACGCAGGCGCGCAACACGCACGTACAAACATACGCACAGTACGGCACAATTTGGATGATATGGAAAGCTTTCAAATAATATGAGCTACTTCCTATTGAATGTACAGTGTAGGTACCCGCCCAGGCGCCATACATTTGTGAAACATCTCCTTTCCTTTTTTATGGCAACAACACCATAGAGATAGTACAATAGAGGGCAGAAGCCAGGCTTCAGAGCGTACCTCGGATTAAAAGAGACGAAATCTTTAGTAATCACCTTTCTCTTTCTGGCGTTCCCTTCATAGGCATTGATCGTCTTGACGTTTGATTTTGTGGTTACCTACATGTTAATAAATTTCTACTATAAAGGTATAAATAGACGATCGAACTTGGTCCGGGCCGAACCACGAACATGGTGCGGTCCGAACCATATTCGCTCGTGTGGTGCAATATTTGTCCGCCGGACAAATATCGGTGCGGCTGGTTCGGAGCGCTTGCACATCGAACGCGGTGCGGTCCGGACCAATTCGATGGTGTGGACGGCGCACCGAACCACAGTGTTGCCGTTCTGGCGACTTTGTCGGAATTTTTGGGAAGTTAGCGAGAGAAATTAGCGGGAAAAAAATATTTAGCGACTTCTAGCGGATTTTTGACTCGTAGTTTTGGCTACTTTTTCAAAACCTAAAATCGAAAACATAACAAATAAAGTAGTTAAATTGTTTTAAGTTGTTTAACTAGTTTGTGCAGGGGGTGGGAAAGCCACGATGGCTACGATTTGCGATTCGAATCGATTTGCACCCCCCCGCCCCCCTAGTCGTGGTAAGCCTAGCAACATGTAGCGGATTTGATTTGATTATTAAGGCAAAATATCAGTATCTAGCGGAATTTTACAAATTATCTAGCGATATAAAGGAGATGTTTCAAAATGTATGGAGCCCCGGCCACGACTTTGTACACCATACTCAAAAATGGAGAAACACAATTAAAACAGTTTTCAATCATCCAATTCCTTTAAATTGCTTTAGTTTGGTGGTACAACACAAAAATGTACACGTAAAATTGCAACACAAAAACTAAAATCCGTCATGGCAGTAAGCTGTCATTACATGTCACGTTGGTTGATTTGATTGAAGTTCGACATATGTACCTACATTTCTGTCATGTTGAGGTGACAGTAGACAGTTCGTGATCTATGATCAATGACAAATTGGCAAGACGCCATGTTGAAACGTGATAAAAGTGAAGATAAATACAATTTTTGTACCAGAAAAGTATACATTTAAGCAGTTTATCTTTATTTTTCTCGAATTCCATGGATTTTTCTCGATTTTTCGAGGTACTGTACATATTGTGGGCCGGATTTGAAACATCTTCTTTTGAAAAACGGCACGAACCATTTGTCGGTCCAGTCGCTATTGTGCTACTGTACGCGCAACACGTCGCGACGTTTTAGGTATCAGAAATGGATTCCAGGCAACGCCTTGGAGTTCTTGAAGACACTGTTATTAGTACGGAGAAAAAGCAGTTATTGAATTGTTGGAGTTATATAAAGATTTTCCATGTTTATGGAACATCTTTGTTTCGATAGAATAGGCGGCATGTCGAGACGAGACGTGTTCACCCAATGCTAGCACACAACGAGTGGACGGTTCGGAGTCCGGTGTGCTCGTCTGTTGTGTAGAGCGCACCGTACAGTTCGTGGTTCGGCCCGGACCAAGTTCGATCGTCTATTTATACCTTTACGGTTTTATAAAATGACGAAATCATGCATAATTTGTAAAAAAGTGTTCATTCCTGGTGATTTGACTCACAGTTTTCATAGGTATGAGTATTTAGTGTATAATATACAGGGTGTTAGGGAACCGCTCACGAATATTCAAGCAGGCGATAGTCCTGGTGATACCTTTGATGATTAGTGAGAAAAAAAATCGATTTGGATGAAAAAAAAATGAATTTTTTTTAACGTTTTTTTCGCCTTTTTCATGTTTTATCATCTTAGTAAAGCTAAACGAAACGATAATTTCATAAAAAAACATCACTTTTTTTTAAAAAGAAAAACTAGCAATGTATACAATAGATCGCGCGCAGTCGCTCGCGGTTCAATGACCCGCGCGCGCCCTCCTGCTTCCCGCGCCGCGCCATCGCGCTTCGCTATACCTAACTTATAGCCTACTCCTAAACGCCGTAATAACCTATTATTTTACTACCTACTATGAAAAATGAATAAATGAATTTTTAACATGTACAACAACCAGCTTTTTCATCCAATGTGTAGGTCGGTATGTTTATTATTTCTAGGTATTACGTTATGTACCTTTTTAAACCAATAAATTCAGTAATAAGTTATTTAAAAAAGGTATAAAATAGCTTACCGATCTAAATCCTTCGCGGTCTTATGAGATGCGACTCAAAATGTGCTCCGTTCATTTCGAGGTACTTAGACTTGAGCTCGGCGTTTTGTTTCCTCATGCAGACGGGGCATCAGCGTGGGGTCTTCGACACAGCTCGTCCTGAGTTTGTCAAAGACACTGAGTATTCTTTGGCGCATGTCGTTGGCGCTTTCACACTCCCGATTGAAAACCCTTTCTTTTACATAGCCCCATAAAAAAAGTCAAAAGGGGTCAGATTGGGTGAGCGCGGTGGCCATGCGTGTGGTCCTAGTCTGCCTATCCATAAATAGTCAAACGTGAAGCATTTCCACGAGCTTCTCCAAGGCACATTAACATGTTGCCGTATTCACGAGCACATAAACGAACGCGTTAGGCATTATTTTAAACAAAACTACAAACAAAACAAAACAAACTTCACTTTCATGTTAACTTAACAAAAACGTAATCAAAACTTATTTTTGCTCACGTTCACACACGTCACGTCAACAGTTCAACACGGAACTGACTGTGGTTATTAACGTTTACGTAATATCCAAAATATCACTCCTTCAAAGAAATGCTAGGATTGCAACGATATATCGGAAAATCGATATGGATAATATCGATATTTATCGATATTTGCGCTGTAACGATACGATAATATCGATATCATATCCGAAGAAAAAAATCGATAATTCACGACCTTAGATAAGGCTGTTTGGGCTTCGAACATTAGCCTTTTCTTACATAAACAAATAAAAAACATCCTCTACTTGTTTTATTTCTCTATTTTCTCTGGCTGTATGGGCTTAGCCAAAAAATCTATTAAACAAAAAAAATCTCTATGAACTTCATATTTTTTATTTAAAATTAAATAAATTCGATATTATTGACCAAAATATCGATATTATCAACTATCGATAATTTCATTGCCTCGATATAATTATCGATATTTTTATCGATATTACAACAACCTTGCATCCCTAAAAAATACCGTCAAAGGTATAGGTACTATTCCTATTCCATAGACCGATAAATCGATACGATATTCTTAACTTTTATTTTATAAGTTTTATTTATCTGTACTTCTTATTGAATTTAACACTTAATTTTGAATCCAAGCTAATTCCATTTGGTATAAAAACACCTTAATAGTAACAAAGTTTTAAAAATGCAACAGTTTAGTATCGCCTATTCAGTCACAAAACTTAAGTGCGAAGTATGAAGCTACAGCTTATTTTTTACTAAATAATCCAAGGCGGGAATGTTGCGATCCGATATTTTATTTTGATGACCCGGGACCGGGTCGCGACCTGTCAAATGGGAAACGCTGGACTAGAGTATCAAAAATTACCGAACATTTATTGTGATTGCCGCCTCTAATTCTTACGTCACCTCTCGCCTGCAAAATTTGTACCTAGCCGGCACAAGTAAGGGTTCGCTCACAGCGACCGGCTCAAAGAGCAACAGCTCGCATTTTCTTTTCACTCAGACCGGATCGGAGCGGAGCCGCCAAGGAGACAAGACCATGGTACATGGTAGGTACATAGCCCGTAGGGAAAAGATCTTAAAGTCGAGCGAGCGAGAAAAAGCACGTAATCGGAGCCGATCTGCTCCTCTTTTTATTTCACACTAAACGCTTTCGATCATTCCTCGAGCATCCTAATGACAAAATAGTGCTCGTGCAAAAATAAACCTTAATACAATTATTCAAAACTCTAATTTTCATCGTGATAAAAATCTGCTCTGCTCTCCGAGCAAGTCGGTGTGAACGGACCCTAAACGTTCATAAGCTGTCGGCTTCGTTTGGCGGTCGGCGTGTGCCAACACGCCGAAGCCGACAAACAAGCCGAAAAGCCGTTTTCGGCTTGTTTGTCGGCTTCGGTCTTTGGCAGTAGGCGCAGCCCGGCGGTGGCGGTGATAACTTACCTATTACGTTATTACTAAATTGCTTTAAAAATGTACATAACTTAATACCTAAAATAATAAACATACGGACCTACACATACATGGATGAAAAAGCTTGTTGTTGTACATGTTGTTGTAGCGGTGATAGCCTAGTGGTTAAGAATTCGGCTTCCTATTCGGAGGGTCCGGGTTCAAACTACAGTGGACGCACCTCAGACTTTTCGGAGTTATGTGCGTTTTAAGCATTTAAGTCACTCGCTACAAACAGTGAAGGAAAACATCGTGAGGAAACCTGCATGCCGGAGAGTTCGCAAAACTCAAAGGTGTGTGAAGTTTGCTAACCCGCACTTGGCCAACGTGGTGGACTATGGCTTTAACCTTCTCATTTTGAGAAGAGACCGTTGCTCAATAGTGTGCCATGATGGGTTAAAATGATGATGAACATGTTAAAAATTTATTTGACGACCCGGACGGCGCAATGGTTAACACGCCGGATCGCTGTTCCGAGGGTCCTGGGTTCGATTTCCAGCGAGGCGGAAATTTGAATGATGAGTTTGAATTTCCGTTCTTGGTCTGGATGTGTGTCCTTGTCTTGTGTGTTGTCCATGGCACCCACGACACAGGGAATCCTAGTTTGGGGCTATGAGTGTAAAGCGTTATTTATTTATTTACAGTAGGTAGTAACGGCGTTTAGGAGTAGGCTATAAGTTAGGTATAGCGAGGCGCGAGGCCCCGCGCGGGAGGCGGGAGGGCGCGCGCGGGTCATTGAACCGCGAGCGACTGCGCGCGATCTATTCGGAGTTATGTGCCTTTTAAGCATTTATGTCACTTGCTACAAACGGTGAAGGAAAACATCGTGAGGAAACCTGCATGCCGGAGAGTTCGCAAAACTCAAAGGTGTGTGAAGTTTGCTAATCCGCACTTGGCCAGCGTGGTGGACTATGGTTTTAAACTTCGCATTTTGAGAAGAGACCCGTGCTCAATAGTGGGCCATGATGGGTTAAGATGATGATGTACATGTTAAAAATTTATTTGACGACCCGGACGGCGCAGTGGTTAGTTAACACGCCGGATCGCTGTTTAGAGGGTCCTGGGTTCGATTTCCAGCGAGGCGGAGATTTGAATGATGAGTTTGAATTTCAGTTCTTGGTCTGGGTGTGTGTCCTTGTCTTGTATGTTGTCCATGGCACCCACGACACAAGGAATCCTAGTTTGGGGCTATGATTGTAAAGCGTTATTTATTTATTTACAGTAGGTAGTAAAATTAGGTTATTATGGCGTTTAGGAGTAGGCTAAGTTAGGTATAGCGAGGTGCGATGGCGCTGCGCGAGAGGCAGGAGGGCGCGCGCGGGTCATTGAACTGCGAGCGACTGCGCGCGATATACAAGTATACATTGCTGGTTTTTCTTTTTAAAAAAAAGTGATGTTTTTTTATGAAATTATCGTTTCGTTTAGCTTTACTAAGATGATAAAACATGAAAAAGGCGAAAAAAACGTTAAAAAAAATTCATTTTTTTTTCATCCAAATCGATTTTTTTTCTCACTAATCATCAAAGGTATCACCAGGACTATCGCCTGCTTGAATATTCGTGAGCGGTTCCCTAACACCCTGTATTTTATTATTTGACAAGTTCAATATTCGGTCGAGTACTTAATATTATTGTTTGGTTATGTTTATAACAGAGTCAATGTTAACAGAATGATAATTTAAATTGCAGTTTCCCGACAAACAGTGTACAAAGGGAGAAATGGGTAAAAGCGATTGGGATCAAAGATGGAGAGATCCGGCATGGTCATTGTATTTGCAGTGACCATTTTGCCGACGACTCGTACCATCATATTGATCCCAATACGAGAAAGAGACGACTTTTACCAACGGCAGTACCCTTAATAATTGCCAATAATCCTCCGAGCGATATTACATTCGATACTTCTGAAACGGAAATGTCGGAAATGTTTCATTCGAAATCTTCCGAAACATCATCATCCGAAACGACAACAACAAGTAACAACTTCGGTTAAGCAGTAGGGCATGGTCAATCGCTACGTACAGCTGGGCTCATACGTACATAACATACATCATCGTTACGATGGTATCCCACTGGTCAAATATCTTGGTCCAATTTCTATATCCAAGATTTCATCAAATTTCTTTGACGAGTACCAATTCCACTCATTCAATATTTTTGTCCAATATTCTCTTTGAGAAAATGGAGTAACTCTGAGCGGATTTTTGTGCTGCTGTTGTTGTAAGATGTTTTAGCAAAATACTGGACGAAAAAAAGTTTGTACTGAGTAGATACGGCGAGTGGAGACATTTGGCGGCAATGCTACAAAGTAGGATCTAAAAATGTAGTCTAGAATATTCTAGATGAAGAGGAAAATAAAATAACGTATAGTGTGGGATCGAATTATACTTCGTTTAAAGGAATGGAAATGGAGTTTTATCACAACATCAATATCTTTTATCAATTATCACTGTTATTCGTAAACAGGGGCGCCGAAACCGGGCGTGCAAGGCGTGCGGCGCACGAGGGCGGCACCCTTGGGGGGGCAGCAAATTCATGGTAAATGGACCCCGGCGGGGCGACATAAACAGAATGGAATGTGGTATTCCACTCCTTATAACGGAGAAAAATATTATTACTCCTAGTTCAACATACAAGTCGAAGAAAATATTAGTTTTATGTAAATTCTTTTTTTTATTAAAAATAATTGTATTTTTTTTAATATCTGTGATTTTTTAATATATCTATACACTATCCAAGTGAAATGCAGGTTAATTTCCAGTTTCTAATAAACCTGGAATTGTATGAAAACCAGCCAAAAACTACATTTTTTTCAGATGGATGCACAATCTGCTTGACCCAAATTTCTACTAAAATCGTAGAATTCTTTTAAATCTGGTCACACTGAAAATACTTTTCTATTGCCATTTGATCGTCATTCGGTCATTCCTCGGGATCGGAGAGAGATAGGTAATTACTCTTATCGTTGTTTCTCTTTCTAACCGGGGGCGATTGCAATGTATGGGCAGCCGTATGGCTCACCCACTCTATTGTACTATCTCTATGAACAGCACAGACAACAGTAACTATAGTAACGCTCATGTTATTATTGTCATTTTGAGAACTATGTCGGAGATATTATTTAAGGAAATAAATGTTATTTTATACGAAATGTTATTTAAGTACATAGAAAACCACTTTACTTTCACGAATATGAACGTTTTTTGTCTTTTTAGCACAAAATATACACTCAAATTGAAAAGACAAAGATGAGACAAACTGTGACATTCAAACTCACTGACAAGTTATTTACGATTGACGTTTAGAAACTAAGCGTTGCCAGTAAAACAAATTAGTTCCATAAGTTTACCGCAATATGGCGAGGTTTTTTATATTCCTGGTCAAGCAATAGTATTTCACAAATTACGAGGCGTATCCTCTCTTTCACCTTACCGGGGACGATGACACTTGATTTGTGTCCTTTGGCCCGGTAAACATATCACCGGGCCAGTCAAAACTTTTTTTTTTCTATGTGGCCCGGCGCCGGGCCAAGTCACCGGGCCAGATGGGATACAACCTACATCGATAGCAATGATGAAAACAGTACAGGCGCGCGAGCTTCGAGGATGAAAAAACAAAATGGCTGCCATTTAATCATGGAGGGGGCAAGAGATATTTTGGATAGTGATTTTTCGATAAAAAATACCATATTTCATCCCCCTTAAGTCTTCGACACTGGTGACCAGACACATTGTATATAGTATTAGTATGTATAGTGGAGTATAGTTGTTAGTATGTATAGTGGAGTTTAAATATATTAAATTCCTTCTTGACCTGCAAGATAAAGAAGGTTTACATCTTGGAACAAAGTTGAGGAAAGCTCACGTAGACTTTACTTCACAGAAAATGAAAGTATGTCTTGCAACTCAGTTGTTTAGCAATTCTGTGGCAGACGCACTTGAGCTTTGTGAAATTAATTTAAAATTACCTCAATTCTATGGCTCTAGTCATACAGCCAAATTTATACGAATACTAGCTGAACCGGCAAACGTTGTTTTGCCAAAAAAGTGTTAAGGGTGAACAACCCTTATCACTTAGGGATATGAAAAATAGATAGTAGCCGATTTTCAGACCTACTGAATGACTGTGTCTGGAAAAAAGCTATATTTGGTAAAAATTATGGTGATTATTGCTTGACCAGGAATATAAAAAACCTCGCCATATTGCGGTAAACTCATGGAACTAATTTGTTTTACTGGCAACCCTTAGTTTCTAAACGTCAATCGTAAATTTCTTGTCAGTGAGTTTAAATGTCACAGTTTGTCTCATGTTTGTCTTTTTACTTTGAGTGCCTATTTTGTGCTAAAATGACAAAAAACGTTCATATTCGTGAAAGAAAAGTGGTTTTCTATATACTAAAATAACGTTTCGTAAAAAATCTGGGGGCACAGTAGTGCCCCCTGGCCAAGACCTGCGAAGCACTCGGGCACTACCTACCTTTTCTCGAAGGGCTTCGTCGTATTTTTGAACCCTCATAACTTCGGTTTACGATATACCCGATCGCTCAAATTCTCAGGATATGATGACAGTGATAGACTAATTAAACGCACAAAGTTTCAATTACATAGCTCTGATACTTAAGATTTTATGGATATCTAAAAAAGGGCTAATTGGGTAACACAGTCACTGACTGTAATCATAATTATATAATATCATATATCTAACAACAGATGGCGTTGGACATCACTTAAATAAAAAAAATATTTACCATCAATACTACTAATTAATACCTACTAAAACTAATAATATTAATACCTACTAATTATTATTATTTAGATTTTAATGGTTGCTTGTATGGGGACCCCATAAAAACAATTTTTGAAAAATGTTGTTTTAAGATAAGTAAAGCCAAGTAAGTACCGCCATCTAGAGAATAAGTACTTGGCAACTACAATGTTAATCGAAGGTGAAAGTAGTTCGAACGAGTTGTCACTAGATGGCACTATACCGTCTCCTGAACATTTACACTACAGGCTGCAGGCTCGTCAAAAATATGTTTATTTCTTTATTACTTTCTGTGAAGTCCGTCGTGAGAAAGCCCATGTATCTATAGGTACCTACTACTAAACTTTATTGATTGTAGCATGTATGTATGTGTACGTATAAAAAAGATAAATATATTATTTTTATTGATAAAATATTGTTATAGATTTAGGTGGAAAACTAATAAATTACGATATAATTGTTTGTTTATTATTTTTCGTAATGATAGTAAGCTATTTGATATTTCAAAGTCCACTGTAATTGCAATCGCTAGTTGGCGCTGTCATCGCGCACCGTGCCAATAAAATACTAAAATAACTAATCTTTGGTCAAAGATGTATTAACTATCTAGATGGAACATCGAACCCGCGAAAACGTGTCAAAAAGTTGTTGCCAACTGTTGGCCACAACTTTTATATCATTACGCACAGATTACGCACACACAGACAATAAATGAACGCGAAAGATATCGCCTACACGCACACATGCTTGATAATGTTGCCTTGTTTTTTTTTGTTTTCATTGTAGGGCGACGCTCAATCTAGATATTTAAAACATCATTGTCTTTGGTTTTGATTTTATTTTAAAGTATGCATCTTTTGATTATTTAAGCGAGAGTTGACTATTAAAATTTTAGTTCATTAGATGGGGGTTTTCAAATATTCCTAGAAATTCAATATTACGTTAATTCTGTTGTTGGAAATAATTAATGAATAACATAATATATTATCTTGCACTTTTATTTTACTGTCTAAAAATACTGTTTCTATTATAATGTTTAATATTATAAAGAGTTTCTCAAACCCGTTGTATTATTATCCCCTTATATACGGTGAAAGCTACTTTACTCTTAATTACAATAGATGGCGCTGTCCAAACTTCTGAATCACGCTGTTGAGACTATTTGTAGATGTTATAAGTGATGGCGACGACCTGTGCCGCAGAACTTTAATGACGTAAATTACGTAAAGAAGTTAAATAATAATAAATAAACAGTAAAGTAAACTTATTTAATATCTACAATCTACAACGGTTACAACCTACAACTCGTATACTTGTAAAATTAATGGTAGTTCCGGTAGTTCGACGGTCGAAATACCATTAATTTTCTTTCTCATTACGAGATTTACGAGTATAATCGCTGAAGCACAGTTTTTCCAACAATACGCAATTGCATCGTTTTATTATTAAGAAACATGGAGAATGATTGTGAAATAGTTTTACTTAAAGTACAGCAAGGTCCCCGCCATCATCGTGTAATCCATATGCCAGGAGATGGCTCCTGTCTGTTTCATTCTCTAACATACTTAATGTATGGTAAAAATGACTTCACAGTGGCTTCGCAAGTGAGAAGTGATATTGTAAGATATGTTGTAGACCACTGGGAGGAACTACAGCTATATACCTGTGCAGAGAATGGGGAACCCTATCGTGATTCCAAATCATATGCACAGGATATGATGAATACCAATACCTACGGCGCTACCTCCGAACTTTTGGCTGCAGCAGCTCTTTACCCATTTACCTTTGAGGTTTATCAAGATAACGTTTTAAGAGGGTCTTTTTGTCGTATCGGTGGACCTCTGAAACGCTTGCGATTCAGTGGAAGTTCTTTAAGCGGCCACTACGATGTTCTCCTACCGATGGTTTTTTCTCCAACATCGAATAATAATGCTGTTAGCTCTTTTAATGATACATGTTTAAGTACTAAAAATCTCGTAGTTCCCACTATGAAGCAGGAAGCAGGGACACCTAAAAAAATTAAGCGAGGCAGACCAAAAATTTCTAAGTTGTCACGAAATGATCAAATTCGACAAGCTGTAGCCAAATACCGTAAGAATCAACCCGGGAAACGAAAAAATACAGCCCTACGTTATAATCGTTCACAAAAACATCGTGAATCTGTTGCACGTTATTCGGCGTCACATCCTGAGGTCAACCGGCAGGCAGTGGCGCGATATAAGGCATCCCATCCGGAGATTCAACGAAAGGCGGTTGCACAATACTCGGCTTCTCATGCGGAGGTTAAGCGCGCAGCAGTTAGTCGTAATAAACTGAATCAAAAGTTACAGCTTAAGATAAAAAATGTCGAGCAAATAATAAAGGCTTTGAGTTCTAAAATAAACGATAGACTGGAGGCAGAACGACTTGTTAAATGGTCTCTTTACAATAGACAACAAACATTGGGAAGTCTATTAAAAACAGTTGAAAGATTAAAGAATATGTGTGTGGCGGCTTTAGAAAAATTGGGAGAGTGTCCTGATAATATGACTATTAAAGAAAAACTTGTGACGTTTCTGGGAAAACTTGAGCATCGAGATAATCAAGAACCATTTTATTGGGAGTATGCTTATAGAGTTTACAATAACCAAGACGCTATTACAATCGATGACGCAGGCAAAGCTGTGTTTGAGAAAACGGAAAATCATCGTAAAAGTCTAGTTTGGAGTTGTAGTGATGCAATATGTGCTTTTGATGAACAACAGTTATTAATGAAACTTAAAGTAATATTTCAAGAATTTAACTGCAAATCACCGGGAGAAATGTATTCACTATATTTGAACAAGGGTCTTAAAGCTCATATTTCTTATATAAACAAAGTAAAGTGCCACTCTCCACGATTAAGAACGATAATAAGAGAAATGTATCAGTTTCAGAGTGATTGCGATACCTTAAACGTAATAGATACTGCATTGAAAACCGTAAACGTGGAAAAAATTAAAGAACTAGGCGAAAATCACACACTTGGTAGTGTAGCTGTTGAAAGCTCAGAAAAACAAGAAATGGTGGAAGATTCTATCATTAAGGAGTTTAAACATGCATTTCAATTACTTTCTAAAAAAACTTTAGATACCCCTAAATTTGAATGTATGTCTTGTAATAAACTTTGCAGTTTAAAGGATGTTTCGAATCTCAATCGTTTAAGGAAACCTATTACGACTAGTGTTTGGTCACAGCTTATTGAACATTATAACTCTAATAATATTGATCATAGCCCACATATATGCCATACATGTCTAACAAAGATTAGGGCTAACCAACTTCCAGCTGTATGTATACTTAATGACTTGTTTGTCGATACAATTCCATTGGTGATAAGCCAGTTAAATGATTACGAAAAGATCTTAATATAACGTGCAAAGGCTTTTCAAGTAGTTGTATCGATGAATTCTGTAGCAAATAAATCCTTACCAAATAGAGAAATGGTAAAAAAATGTAAGGGCAGAACATTTCATCTACCTTTGCCTCTAGAAGAAACACTTAAAAAATTACCGAAACCAGAAGATCCCTTAAATATACATCAAGAACTTTACATAATGATACGGGGACGACCAACAAAATCTAAGATTATTTGGGAAGATATAGTAGACATTAACAAAGTTTATGCCGCACTTCGTTACCTTAAACAAATAAACCCACTTTACTCAGAAATAAAATTACCAGACGTTCCCAATCATTTATTTCAAACAATTAATGATAATAATTTACAACACGTAATCGAAACGAATAATAACCGGGATGAAAATAATGCTTTAGATACACTTTTGACTCAGGTAACGGCAGATAGATTAATAGACTATGAGCAATATACCATATATCCATTGTATGAAAAAAGAAGAAATGCATTAATTTCAGACCTCTATCAAATGAAGACAGTTAATGCAGCTCCTATATATTCCACAGACAAGGATCTAGATATGAAGTGTTTCCCACATTTATTCCCAGATGGAAAATATGGCCAGTTTCATACACGTTCACAGAAGTTAACATCAAGTGAATATATTAAAACCAGATTGATGTCTAAACATTCACGATTTCGATTAGACCAACAATATTTGTTTTTTTTACTGCATGATACGAATGTACGCCAATTGAATTCGGGAATATTTTATAAAATGAATACAGTCAATCAAAAACAAAAAATAACTGCTGAACAATACTTACAGATGTTAAATAACGATGAATTAGAAGGAGATCTGACTGCTATATTAGCTAAGTTAAGAAACACTGAACAATATTGGAAAAAGCCTCGAAATGACGTTAATTGTATGATACAACATTATGGGCCAGCTACTTGGTTTCTTACTATGAGTCCATCGGAGTGGATGTGGGACGACTTAAGGGAATATTTACTTGAAGTCAATTCGAGTCAAATGGCCAATAAAACAACTAGTGAACTAGTAGCCCTAGATCCAGTATCCACTTCTCGTTTCATTGACAACAAATTTCGTGCAACCTTAGATTTTCTCACTTCAACCAGCAAGCCTTTAGGAGAAATAGAGCATTACTTTTGGAGGCGTGAATATCAATCTCGTGGTGCTCAACATTTTCATTTGTTGCTGTGGGTTAAAGGAGCTCCTGTGCTTCATGACTCGCCAATCGACGAGGTAGCAGCTTTCATATCGAAATACGTTACGTGTGAAGTACCTAAAAAAAATCTTGCACCAACTCTTCATCAACGTGTCGTGGGATATCAAACCCACAAACATAATAAATATTGTATGAGACGGAAAAAAACGAAAAAAGGGTTTATATCTGTGTGTCGATTTGGTTTCCCACGCCCCGTGACTGATACTCTTACAATTAGAGATACAGCTGAAGCAGTAGCGGCTAGAAAAGCCCTTTGTCCAAACAAGCGGCTATACAATATTGTACGCAAAAAAGAATCAGAGATGATAAACGATTACAATCCTATTATATTGCTGGCATGGAACGGAAACATCGATATTCAATACGTAGGTGAAAAAACCGCTATCCTTAACTACTATGTCACTAAATATACGACAAAATCAGAAAAGACACATGCTTTGATTGATTTCGACGACATAAACTCTACAAAGAGCTTGAGAAGTCGTTTGTTTAACATAGGTATGAGAATGCTGTCAAATCGTGAATGCGGTGCATTAGAGGCCAGCGATACGTTGTTAGGCATTTCATTGTATGGTACTGATCCCCACACGACAATAAGGTGGCTAGATGTTAACATGCATCGAAATAGAAGGGTGAAATCTAAAACAGAAATGACAATGCTTAATCCCGATTCTACCAACATATATTATGAATCGTGGATAGACGACAAATATCCAGCTAGGCCCAGAGAATTAGAAACTGAAAATCTTTATAATTTTTCAAAATTCTATGATGTAGTAAAAACGCGACCGGTTTCTAAACAAACAGAGTACTATACACTAGATGGAGCTAAATCTTACTTAAAGAAAAGAGACAGGCCTTATCTTATAAATTTCTTTATGTACGATGCCGATCAAATGCCAGAAAAGTACTATTTTTCAATGCTTTTATTGTTCCGGCCATGGCGAAATCTGCAAGACCTAAAAATGGGATTTCAGACATATACGGAGGCTTTTAATTCTGTAAAAGATGAAATGAAAGAAGAAATGAAATTTGTCAATTTACGCATTGATTTACAAAATCAGTTACACAAAGCTTTCGAAATGGTGGAGACTAAGTTGGCTGAATTAAATGTGGAGAAAGAAAATGTTGATGATGATGAAGGTCCCGATAATCCCTTAGATTTTGAAGCACTAGAAGCGGTTAATGCAATGGATGACTTCAATAATATTATAAAAAATGACGAAGAGACAAACGATTTAGATGAAATGATGAATAAACTTAATAGAGACCAAAAGGAAGTGTTCGATATTGTAACGGAAACTATATCTACTGGAAACAAAATTCTCCGATGTTTTGTAAGTGGTACAGGTGGGACAGGTAAAAGTTTTATTATCAAAATTCTAAAAGTCTGGGTAATGAAATATTTCAATAAGAAAGTTGCTGTAGCCGCTCCAACAGGTATTGCGGCTTTTAATGTAAATGGTTTGACAATCCATCGACTACTTCAATTACCCGTAGAACACAAACAAACGCCAAAATATAAGCCACTTTCGGATGAAGTGCTCCAAATTCTACGATCTGATTTGAAAAATGTTCTCCTATTTGTAATTGATGAAGTATCAATGATATCAAATGTCACATTAGCTTACATACACCTGCGTCTAGCAGAAATATTTGATACTATCGATGAAGAAAACGGATGGTTTGGTAAACGGAATATCCTTCTTCTTGGAGATCTTTTACAGCTCCCGCCTGTAAGGGAAAATTCCCCTTTTATAAAATTGTCGACTCGAGAAATTACAAAGCTCTTAGGTGCTCTTAATTTCCCAAACCTCTGGCAAGATCTCTTTACTTACCTGGAGTTAACACAGAACATGAGGCAATTGAATGATTTGACGTTCGTGGAAATGCTCCTAAGAATAAGAGTAGGAATCACTACTCAAGAAGACCGACGTATATTATCAGAACGATTAATTAAACTTAAATCAGATTCAAACGAAGGAAGATTACGTGAAATATGTGAAAGTCTTAGTCGGCTTCCAGCAGATACAGTTTGTTTGTTACCGACAAGAAATATGGCTCAGCAACTTAATGATGAAATGTTACAAGCTATTCTTCATCCGGAAATTAAACTCATAGCCACAGATAGTATCGATTGTCCCAAATATCTTAGAAAAAGAGCTCTTGAGTGCATTGAAAAGTACGAGGAGGATTCTTCTATGACAGCAGGCTTAGAAAAAACTATAGTTATTAAAAAAGGCGTGAAAGTGATGCTTAAACGAAATATTGACGTTTCTTTGGGTCTTGTCAATGGTGCTATAGGCATTGTTGATAATGTAGAATGGGATTTGATAGACAAGAAGAAGGCAAGAAGAATTGTAATATTTTTTAATAACGGTCTTAAACACAAATTAGCACCTGTAAAATCTAAATTTGAAATTATAAATAGAGCATTCGTTCACCGTGAACAGTTTCCAATCTGTGTCGCGTATGCCATCACTATACATAAGAGTCAAGGTCTAAGTTTAAGTAATGCTCTCATTGACATTGGGTCATCTACGTTCTCTTGTGGGCAGGCTTATGTAGCACTCTCTAGAGTGACCAATTTACAAGGTGTTCATCTTATTAATATAGACTTTGCTAGTATTAAAGCACAACAGGCAGCAATAGTTGAATATAATCGCCTAAGATTGAAGTATTACCCTCATCGATCGTTAATAGTCACTTGTAAAACATCAAGGAAAAAATGCAAGGATAGAGAATGGTCTATGAAAGAAGGCACTGCTGATGTGCAAGAAATTCAACCCAAAAAGAGAAAAAAATAATAAACATGTAGGCACTTCAATACACATACACACATACATTATTAATTCACATCACTCGTCATACAACAACCTTAAATGATAAAAAATGTGTAAATAAGTCATATTTCTTTAAACGAGCAATTATTGTATATTGTTATGAACCAAGTGATTAATGCAGGCATTATGATGTGGCGATACCAGACACCCGTCACACGGTGACGTCACCGAAGCCTGAATCACGCTTTCGAAGAATTGTCGATCGCCGGCGTTTATACAACGCCTTGAGTACTTTCAATCGGGGCCTTGGCCGCCCCCCAGTCATGTCGTCTCGCCTGGGGGGAGATCTTCCTTTGCCAAACTGGTGACCTTCGGACAAGAACACGTCCCTCCTGAGTACCGATAGCGTTTCAGGCCTCCCTTCCCACCTCATCTCACCGCTCACACCCGACAGACACCTGCAGCGCGTCTCCCCGACACTCAGCCAAGCTCGCCGGGTTCAACGCAGCCTTTGGTGATGGCGCTTCCTGATCCCGTGCTGGCTGCCCTGTATTCACGACTCTACGGACGGCTGGAGTGCACCACTCGCCCTCCGTATCTGTCGTCTCCCCCTCCCATCCCGACTCACCGCGGATAGAGGGTACCTCCTGGGCATATCAACAATGGCTACCCAAGATTGAGAAGAACGGCTGCAACTTACAAAAAGAAATGAAATCCCACCAAAAACATTTTCATGTAAAATGTTGCCAAGACGACTGCGTACGGTTTACCTTGTGAAAAAGAAATCAGATCTCATGTAGAGCCAAGCTTCTGAATCTACAGCTCTAAGTCTACAAACCCTAACTTCACTAAGTAACTCTACATCTCAGTATAAATGTATGGCTTGGCTGTTTCGACTTTATAAACTAAATATTCGCTTAGCAGTGAGAAGAATTCGAAGGCATTCGTTACGCTTTCGTGACGGTAGCGAAACAGCCGAGCCATACATTCAGGTGGTAGAGCCTAGAGTTCGCCCGGGGTAGTACCACCGCCCGCCAAGGTACTCAGTACCATTCCTACCGTCATAATAATTGTTTTTAAGAGCAATTGTGTTCCGGATAGGAAGGTTTGTGGAGCCGGTTTCACTTTTTTAGAGGCGACCATCTCAGACCTCAGGGGTAGCAACGCATCTGTGACCGAACTGGAACAAGACTCATACTAACAATAACTAACTGGACTATTACTAACATTAACTAACAGGACTAATTATCACTAACATACCCTGTCCTCGCACTTATTAACAAACTAACCAACTAATATTCTAACACCATCTACTAACTGGACTAACCATCCTAGTCCCTTTGAGTCTAGTTCTAGGTCGGTCACAGTTGTTATGGGCGGCAGGGGAAGGGTGGTACTGCATGCTCGTTTGCTATCTTAATTCCATAAAAAAAAAAAAAAAAAAAAAAGTATAAGAATAAACCTGAAAGATATTATATGTATATTTATATTTTTTTAATGGAGCACTTCGAAAATGGAAACATTTTTTGTAGTGGCAACAGCAAACATGAGAGTTCACATAAACTATTATTGGTCAAATCAGTAATTTTGTGTTACTTAGACAAGATACAAATACCTACTACGGTAAAAAACAAAATGAACGTATTTCGAAAAGAAGCTTTTTGACAAAATTAATATTATTTCGACATGAATAATAATTACCCGACTGCGTCAGAAGGAGGGTTATGTTTTTCGAGTGTATGTATGTATGTATGTATGTCCATTTATTTGTGCGGCCTCACAGCCCAAACGGTTGAACGGATTTCGACATATGAGGTATCGTTGAATTCGTCAGAACTGTGGAAGTGTCACAGGCTATACGAATTTTCAAAATGGCGCCCGAAAGTGGAAGAAAAAGAGGGGATAATCTTGAGTTTTTTCTTGTCTTAGCAATATGGGTATCAAATGAAAGATCGTGAAAAGATCTTTTCAAAAATATATACATCATATAACGTTTAAGCACACGTTTTAACAGAAATTGTCAAAACCCATACCAAAAAGTAAAATTTTTCGGCGAAAACACTAAAAAGTCTGAAATAAAAATATTATTATGAAAACAAAAAATCCGACTGCTTATAAAAGAACTCAAAAGAAAAAAACAAGTGTAAGAATATGCAGGCGGGGACAAACAATACTGTTATGGTGCGTACAGACTATGTAACAAAACATGTTATAAAACATAGTTAAATAACATGTTTTACAAATGTGGACGCTATGTGTTACAAAAACAAGTTATACAACATGTTATTAGTTTTTGCAACAATTTATAATACTTGGTGCACGGCAGTGCACCTCGCCAAGTTCGAAATTTTAAATAAAGTTTTATTTCGTTTATTATTTATTTGGTCGTTGGTTAATAGGGTGCACGGCAGTGTTCAAGCCAAGTTTATATGAAATACAATTGATAAAAAAAAATATACATATTTCAAATTCGAAAATTAGCTTCATTAGAGACACGGTAGTGTCTAAGCCAAGTTCCACAAAAAATACCCCTTTTGTTTTGTTCATTAAAATTATTTTTTCGTTTCCTATTTCTTATAATACTTGGTGCACGGCAGTGCACCTCGCCAAGTTCGAAATTTTAAATAAAGTTTTATTTATATTATTTTGTAACATACTTTATGTAATACGCTTTATTGAAGTAATATAAATAATCCGAATAATTACAGATATATGTTTGTTTCTCTTATCATTTTAGCAGATGCGTTCATTTACCCTTTTTTTCTATTCGATATATATCATAATTATCGTTCGTAAGGAGTAAACTCCAATCGTGCGTCGTAGCTGACACACACTTTTTTTTTTCTTTTGAGTTCTTTTGTAAGCAGTCGGATTTTTTGTTTTTATACTAATATCTTTATGTATAATATTGTTATGTTAAAAATACGTCGATTTTTTTGTATTCCTGTTTATTTTACCATTTGATTGGATTGTTTGATTGATTAAAGTTTTATCAAACATAAAATATTTTCATTGATTACCAAATCCAATTTTGTAATTAGAGCGATGGTAATCGCTATGAAACTGGCATATTTAGCATTGACAAATATATAGTTCTGATACTGGTATCGAAATTCCGAGACTATACTTGAGTCGCCGAGCATGTGGAATTGCCACTCCCCGCCAAAACCAAACTTATTACAAGTGCTTACAGTTCGATTTAGCTTATAAACAATATTTACTAAGGGCATTTTTAGATCCCGCCGTCAATCTTAACACTTTCGGCAGTGCAACGTTTTATCATGTCAAAATTAATGGATGTATTGTATTGTAGCACAACGTACTACCACGTCAGATAAAAAAAATATTTTTTGACACTACGTTCTATAGCGTCAACGACTCATAAGTTTGTTGGGTAGTTATGTCATTGCGCTAGACCACTACCGCCATACTAAAAAATTCTGTTGGTCAATTTGTGAAGGACTCTCACAAGTACGTTGCTACCTACACACACATGCACAACTTCTATTTACGTCCCCCCGTGCATTGCAACCTGTGCCGTACTTAGTCGCCCGGTGTGTCGCTAGCGGGATGCCGCACCGCCGTTGACGCTTTGAAAACTGTAATTTCGCAACAAAAGCAAGTTTCATTATGAATATTTTGTGTATATTTGATAAATAATTGCTTTTTGTACTAATTCGCCCTGTCTGAGATATAGTTACCTATAAATTTCGACTTGAATAAAGCTGATAAATAATATTTTCGATACCAACCTAAACATGTCGGAACTTGTGAATTACATTGATTGATCTAGCTCTTGATTTGTACCTATAATATGTGACACGCTTTGTCTTGAAGAGTTGTGTTTTAATTCCTGTTTTTGTTTCTTGTTATTCACATAGAAAAAGGAAAAATATCTACCTGTGTGAGTTGAGTGATGTACGGTCGGCCAAAGAATTGGTTTACCACCCTAAGGTTGAATGCTGTTTGCAGATTCATAGGTGAATAAGGTTATTTTCGCTTGCAGATCGATCTGACAACTTTTATTGCCATCTTTATCCGATTATAATTATGTGACATTTGTTTTGTTCTTAGTTTAAACTTGATAGAATCATTGACGTCGGAAACTTGGTAAGTAGGTATATTTTGTGAGCGTCAGAATGGCCGGTGAACAGTCGTATTTAGCTCTCAAACAGTGACGAAAAATTGCTTCCCAATTGCTTCCAACGTCGAGAGAATTGCTTCCTTCATAATTTAGAATAAAAACTACATTTTAGGTTCACCGGCCATTCAGACATCAGGATCGCCGGTGAACAGAGCGTAGCGTAATAACTATGCAGAATAGCTGAAATTTTCAAATACCAAAGATTGCTTCTCATTTGCTTCCTACGTTATTCGTAAACTTATACTATACATACATTTAGGAAACAAAGATACGATAAAAATTTAGTAAGGAAGTCAAACGCGCCTATTTAAAATATAAGAGCAAATTGTGGGTTAAAAAATATTGCTAACTACGTTCACCAAGTTGACTGCGGTACATACCAATTTCAACTTGTATTAGACTTCCGTGTGGTGCGGCGTTGAAACTAGGTGTTTTCACCCTGGTGCGGGGGCGATTTGACAGGAACGAGACAAGTACATATATATTTAGGTTTGTTACTTCAAATTGCATTCGATGAGTGGGTTTATCATATACAAGACAAATTCGACTTGTACCGCACCAGATGGTAAAAATTTACAAAAGGTGCGGTACCAGCCAAAATTGTCTTGTACGCGACTGTCTTGTATCGCACCACAGGAACTAGTCAGTTCATGCTAGTGCAGTGACCAGATACGGACGTATTTTATTTGTTTTGCTAATAGTTGTTGTTGTTTTGCAACAGGTTCGTCAGGATGAATAAACCTAGGAGTAGATCGAGAAAAATGTTACTAAAAGTATTTGAAAATTCAGAAAATAGTGACCAAAGCGATGACCGGGACATGAAAATTGTAAGCGGAAACACAGGTAGATCCTGTTCAAAAATACGCATATTAGAAGATATAAAGTTACCGGCACTATCAACCTTGACTAGCCAGGCAAAGCAAACCGTGAAGATCCCCCAACCATCGTCTTCGTTTCACAACGAACCGTTTACAATGTCCAAAATCGAGCCACGAAGTCAGACTTTCATGCAATCCATACAACTTCCGAAAACGCAAAATTTAAGTGCAGATGAATCATTACCGTTTGGAAAAAATAAACAAATATCGAATTTAGAAGCAAATCAAACGATCCGATTGGAGAATCCGACATTAGCTGTAGAAAGATTAACTTTAGGTAAAGATGAATTATGCGGACCCAAACAACATAAAGATGTATCAACTTTAACACGGCCATTAAAAGATAATAATAGACAGGAGATAAAAGATATACTAAAACCTGTTTTCAATGTACAAAATAGTTCCATTTACACTAGTCCTTCAACCAGCTACAAATATTCTGTACTTGAAAATATATCATTTCCTGGCACCAGAAGTGAAATGGGTTCCTTAAGTGACATATCTGTTAATAATCTAATGGTAACTTCCGAGGATATTATGAGTGACCTATTATGCACACCAAGAAGTGGTAAAAAATATCTGAGTAATAACGAATCACTCTCAACACCAAAATTAAACCGTAATGTTTATGAAAATTATTCAGTTCATACAGATAAAGGAACAGATGAGTTCCATAACAATTTCTATCCAATTGATTACACAACAACACAACCTTGCTCCAGCAAACCTTTGGCATCAACATTTGACTCTTCGTGTAGCAAAGAACATGAGCCGCTACCAGAGACCATTGCTCAAATGACAAGTATCTGTTCATCACCAGAACTGAATATTTCATTGAACAGCGACGATTCTGATTACTGTCCATCCACTTCCGAAAGTACCACGTCAAGTAATATTTAATCAATTCAAACTCCACGCAATGAGTCAGATAGCGATAGTTCACCAATTAATCTCAATAACAATGAACAAGACTGGTTTAATATCTCTATTTGTGAACCAGACATACAGGAACATCAAGGTACTTGTCAAATTAACGTACCTCTAAACTTTCAAGATCCCATTGATTTCTACAAACTATTTGTGACGGATGACATCATAATCAAAATGGTGCTAGAAACGAATAAATATGCACAAAAATATATTGAAGGAAAAAGGCCGTTAAAACCCCAATCCAGAATAAATAAATGGAAACCTACGGACAATGATGAGATGTGTGTTTTTATGGGAATATTAATGACAATGGGATTAGTTAAACTGCCAAGCCTTGCTCATTATTGGTCGAAGAAAAAAAACTATCGGAATGAATTTATAAGTTCTCTAATGAAACGGGATAGATTCTTTTTATTGCTAAAATTTTGGCATTTCAGTAATAATGACTTGGACGGGAACATTGACAAACTAAGCAAAATACGTGAAATTTTAACGATGATTATTAGTAACAGTAAAGAGGTTTTGACACCAGGCAAATTCTTGGTGATAGATGAGACAATGGTTCCGTGGCGTGGAAGATTAGCATTCCGGCAGTATATTAAAAATAAATCCCATAAATATGGTATTAAAATTTATAAACTGTGCACACCAGAAGGGTATACTTCAGCCATAGTCGTGTACACTGGAAAAGGTGTAACTCAACCTGGTAAATTACATGGTACAGAGATCGTAAAACAATTGATCAATGGACTTGAGCATGCCGGTAGAATTGTAATCGCTGATAATTTTTATACATCTGTAGATCTAGCTGAAGATCTATTGAAAAATAATACTTTGAAGTGTGGAACTATACGTTCTAATAGAAAGCGACTTCCTAAATTCGTCATACGCAAAAAGCTAAAAAAAGGGGAGATTACTGGACAGATGAATAAAGCAGGAGTAAAAATAATAAAATGGTGTGACAAAAGAGCAGTAACTATGATCACTACCTGTAAAGATCACGAAGACAAGGTTATAGATACTGGCAGAAAAAAGAAAAGTACTGGAGAACCAATCTTAAAACCTAAATGTGTGATAATGTACAACTATACCAAAAAAGGTGTCGACTATAGTGATCAAATGACATCTTATTATTCATCTTTAAAAAAGGGGCTGAAGTGGTACAGGAAGCTAATGATGAGTATTCTCTTCGATACGTGTATAGTAAATGCATGGATAGTCTATAACATAAGATGCAATAATAAAGTTCACTTGCTAAAGGAGATGTTTCAGAAATGTATGGCGCCTGGGCGGGTACACTGTACATTCAATAGGAAGTAGCTCATATTATTTGGAAGCGTTCCATATCATCCAAATTCTTGATTTCACCTTAGTTTGACGACAATAATTCAATTTATGGATAATATATTGTAACACTGAGACAGTATGGTGGACAAATCGACTGCTGATGACGTTGATAAACTTGATTTATTCTAATGTCATATTAGGCGTGTCAACATGTGTCAATGTCCAATGCATGATAAAATATAAAATATAAGCCCGACGATCTTTTTGGATTTGGTTTGTTGGATCTGTCTTTTATTATTAACATTATTAAGCGTATCTTATCTAATTAAACGGTGCAATCCGTCGCTTCGATTAATCCGAACAAAATCGTGACGATAGATCTCCAAGAGCTATACTGCTAATGTATAGCAGTCGATTTAATGTCACGATATTCACGTTTGCATGGGTTATTGTTGAGATCTCAGACTCCGATATATAATGTAATATTCGATCGTCAACGATATCGACATAGGTAACGATCGGTCTGAATCGACGCTGAAAGCAGTTTGGAAACGCCAACTACTAAAACGCGCATATTACTTTATGCCAATGAATACTTAAATAAGTATGAACCTAAAGTGAAGCTGGATAATTGTATGGCAGTTGCAATTTCTGTATTTTAATATTTTAGATACGACAGAAGTAAATAAAAAACAGCATTTTATTTATTCATATTTTATTTTTTCATTTCAACCATCTTCTATTAATAATATGCCATCCAGGACTGAAGCCGGTGCCTCAATATTTGTCTGTCTTATAATGAGACGATCTACAAACCTTAAAAAGTATGCGCAAAAGCTATTGAACGGAAACAACAAAAAACCAAATCACAATCAAAATCGAGGTCCATAAAACGAAAGCCGGGTAAACAAGTACTGCGAGATCCAGGAGTCCAAAAAACAAAGCCGTAGGTAGATATTCACTTGATCACTATAAATAGCACTAATGTTGTTCACTTCAAAGAAACACTCGGAATGTCGAAAAATGTCACTGGCATTTTAAACTTCAGAGCTCAATAAATAATCACAGACAACAGACACGTTTATATTTATTTTTATTTTGATAGTTCTCTATTTCGGAGTCATGGAACCGCCAATGTTGTTGTGCGTAAAAATATTTTATTGAAAATAATTTCTCTGCAGAGAACGGCTAATCTAATAAATTTTTTGATATTTTTCTGTGAATCAGTATATTTTTCTCTTTTTGTGGTGAAATGTACAAAGTCGCCGCCCAAAATGAAACATCTCCTTTCATTGAATCTACATAGAAGCTCTGACCAAAACTAATCTAACAAGTGGAATCATTGCCGAAAAAAAAAAGTCCACACGTTTCAAAAAGGTAAAAAAAGAAAAATGTGTGTAGAATGTTATAAAGAATTATGAAAAACCTTGAATAGCAGAGATGCCGACAAGAAAGTTAGAAGAGTTAATACTTACTGCCAAGAATGGGACAAAACGATGTGTTTAGAATGCTACAACAAATCTCACAGCAATATCTAGATTTTTGATTTTTTCTGTATCAATTACAAATTTCATAATAAACATCGATGACGATATTTTGTTTACTATAATTCCCAACCCTATACAACTATCGATAAAACAAGCTCTGCCCTACCATTGTGATGCGGTACAAGACGAATCCGTATTGTAATTAAAATGTCTTATAACTACTAAACTAGGCTTTGGATCCAGTGGCGACCGCAAATGTACCTAATTGAATATGTAAACTTACTATTGCAACCATAAAATTATATATTTTTATAAAATTCAGAGACTTATTGGATAACATATATATATTTGTTTACAAACCATTATCGTCTTGTATCGCAGCACAGAAAAAAACGGTACAAGTCACAACTGGTATGTATAGCACTGAACGAAATTTGAAGTTATAGAGTCCCGCATTCAACGTGTTAAACGTTTAGATAATATGTCAGAAGAACTAAAATCCGAATCTGCTCACCCGCACCGTTGCCTGAAGAAATAGAGAACAACCTAGGATCACCCGCACCATTGCCTGAAGAGGTGGAGAGCAACCCAGGGATACCTACGCCGTTGCCTGAAGAGATAGAGAGCAACCCCAGATGCCCCGATTCTAGAGAATGTTTGCGGCTGCTGCTGCTTAAGATGAGCGAGATTATATTGCCAGAATTCGGAAAAAACGGGCTTTTAACCCAGTGAAAGAGCTCACTGACACAGAATTTAAAAAGATATATAGACTCTCTAAGGCGTCGGGCACACGGCACCGCGCACCGCCGCGGTAGGCGGTGAAGCGGTTGTCAAGTTGTATTGGGGTCTATGAAATCCGTTGATGCCTAAAGCTTTGGTCTCGCGATCGCAACGCACAGCGCTGCGGTATGCGGCATGCGGTGCCAGACACCTAAACATATGAAAAACGTCGAGAATGGTCTCTTGTTCCGTCGTAGTCTGCGTCGGCAGCTTCATATATTATGTGTCCGGCTCCGCATGCCGCATACCTCAGCGCTGTGCGTTGCGATCGCGAGACCAAAGCTTAAAGCTTCGGTCTCGCGATTGTGACGCGCAGCGCTGTGGTAAGCGGCAAGCGGCGCCGGACACTTAAACGTATGAAATACGTCGAGAATGATCTTTTGTTCCGTCGCAGTCTGCGTCGGCGGCGAGGGGAGAGCGCGGTGGAGTGGGGAGCGGCTGTGCCGCACGCCGTCGCGTTGTTTTCATTCGTTGGCCGATGTGTGCGGTGTGTTGCCGAAATCCACAATGGATTCATTTGAAGATAATTTGATTGAATTAATTCGCAATTATCCGTCTTTATATAAAAATAAAGACAAAAAACATAAAAGTTTAGTTATCAAAGAAAATTGCTGGAGGGAGATCGCTCAGAAGTTGAATAAAACACGTAAGTATTTGATAATTTTCTTATTTTGTTTACTAAACAATGGTAGGTAGGCTACATTGTATTTGCAACAATAGCAAACTTTATTGTATAGCTTTTAAACCAGTTTTAGTTTATTAGTGTAAAAAGTAAGAAAAACAGTTATTATACGATTCTCGTTAACTTGTCCTGTCTACTTCATTGTCTTGCCAAGGTACACTGCCATGATCACTGTTGAAATATTGTTTAAATAAGGTGCGTGTCACGTCACCATTAACATTACAATTTCTTCCCAATATTCGCGCCATGGGAATAACATTTTCAGTTGGCATTTGTAGACTATTATTGTCAGGACCGTTTATAACCAAAGAACCCATCATGTTATGGATAATACAAGCTGACATAACCAACTTGTCTATGACACAAGGCATTACTGCAATAGGTGAAAAAAAAATTCTAAAGCGTTGACATAGTATGCCAAAAGCATTTTCGGATGTTCGTCTCGCTCTGCAGATACGGTAGTTAAAAATACGGCTTGACCTATCTCGAGATGCATAATTTTTTGAGTATGGTTTCATCATATAGTTGGTGAGACTGAATGCATCATCACCTACGAACACATAAGGCATTTCTATGTCACCCCCCGGTAGTTTCGATGGCGAGGGAAAATTTAACTGCCCATTTTGAATTTTCGCAAATAAATTGGATTTCATAAATATACCTGCGTCTCCTTCTTTGCCGTAAGACCCAATATCTATTGTTATAAATTTTCGATTCGCATCAACCACGGCAAGTAAGACAATAGACAAAAACTGCTTATAATTAAAATATAAGGACCCGCTGTTGCTTGGGCACATGATGCGTATATGTTTTCCATCTATTGCCCCGATACAATTTGGGAAATTCCATAACAACCAATATTCTTCGGCTATTCTTCGGAAATCTTCCTCGGTGGGTTCTGGAAGTGCAATAGATACAAGTCTAATGCATATACTTTGTAAAACTTTAGGCACAATTTTGCATATCCAATTATGGCTGATTCGAAATTGAAAACTTAAAGATCTGTAGCTTTCTCCAGTCGCCAAAAACCTGTAAAAATATATACGTATTATTTATATATACTTAAAATTAAAGAGTCAAACATACGTAATTATACAGTTGGCCTGTTTCAGTTCAATGTGCCACGAAGGTAAATATAACAGTGTATTATCAATATTATGAATCTACATTTTGTAATTTTTTTTTAATGATAACATTTTGAGATCTGTTTGTTTACCTCCACAACGGATTGAACTAAAACAGACTAGCAGTCTATACTAAAATAGTAGTTCTATATTAATTAACAATGATATTGTTTCAGCTGAAGAATGTAAAAATAAATGGCGTAATTTACGTGATAATTATAGAAAAAATCAAAATAAAAAGAAAACTGGAAGTGATGCCTCTGTTTCAAAATATGACGATGAAAGGCTAAAATTCATAAACGAGAGTTTTGAAGAAAGGGAGAGTATGTCTAATTTAAATGTTTTAGAAGTTCTCGAAAGAGAGAATTGTTGGCAAATATATAAACGTCCTGATAGTTCATTACAGTCAAGTTCTTCAACGCTCATGTCATCATGTGAAGATACATCTTCAAGTGTTTCAACAACACAAGTAAAAAATAAAAAAGAGACAGCCTTGTCGAAGAGTTTAAAAAAAAATAGAGAAGAAAGAACAAAGATGTTGAAACAAATTTCGGAACAGGGCAACAGTCCTGTACATATATTTTTTAGGAGTATGGCTGACGTGGTATCGCAATTTCCTCCAGACAAGATCGCCCAAATTAGGGCACAAGTTTGTAACCTTGTTACTGAAATGGAGTTATTGGTCTTAGCGCAACGAGAGACACCATCACCACAACATTCGGAACATTCGTTCAATATCACACCACAGCAATCAATTTACGCAAACAACTATCAACGAGAGACACCATCCCCACAACATTCATTCAACATACCACAGCAAATGCATCCAAACAACTCTCAAGCAGAAACACCATCCCCACATCATTCCCATCAATACTAATAAGTCATAATTATGTTATTATTTTCCATACATTCCTGTGTATTTAGTTGATTTTTGTTATTAAAGAAAAGAGTTATAATTTATTTTTGTTATTAAAGGAAAGAATTTAAGTTTATTTTTTATTATTTTGTTACTTAAATAAAGCTTATGTTGTATAATATGTTGTATAAAATATATAATTATATAGTATGTATAATTATATATTTTATTGTAAATTGTTAAGAATACTAAATAAATAAATATAGTATAATACTTAAATAAATGATACTTACCTCAACGTTAAACATAGTTTTTCTTGTACAGTAATAGCAAGTTTCCGTTTTCTGGTTCTGGGCTGTGTGTCAGTTAAATCATCTTTTATGGCCATTAAAATCTTGTTAAAGATCTCCCTCGAAACCCGAAAGTATCCTATGAACTTTTCCTCACAATCAATTAAATGCCTTATTATTAAGCCCCGTTTTCACTAAGGGACATTTGTCGCGCGACCTTGTCGCCCAACACGAATTCTACGTGTCGAACGACGTCGCGGGAGATATCGCCCGACATCGCACGCGACATCTACGTGTCGCGGAACATGTCGCAAGTCGACGCTTGCAGAGCGTCGACACGCGCGACTTCCTTGTCCCTCGACAGTCGCCCGACAGGCTTTGCTAAGTGAGGACGTGTGTCGCTTGTATTCCGCGAAATGGTTGTAGTGTGGTCGAACGAAACTGTATTGAGTCTAATAGAGTTGTATCAAAATGCCCGATTATTGTGGGATACGTCACATCGTGATTACAAAAACAAAATTAAAAAGAATGATGCTTGGGAGCATATTGCAACAACACTAAATATGCCAAAAAGAGAAATCGAACTCAAAATACACAATATAAGGTCTCAGTTTCTAAGAGAGCGCAAAAAAATTTCGACTACAAAAACTACAGGTAGCGGGAGAGGGGACGTTCACAGTAGTAACTGGTTCGCATATGACTCACTTTTATTTCTGATGAAAGGATCGACTAGCTCTGGCTCCATGGATACAATGAATACACAGGTAAGCTCAATTAATATAAGTTTAGTCATATAAGTTAATTGTATGTGTCTATCGCATTGGGGTAAACCTGTAATGATAGGCAATATTAGTTAATAAATAAATAAATATTTCAAAATATTATACGTACAAGATACATATCTGGGCGGATGCCCTTCATCATCAGAACCAGCCATGTCTTCAATAAGTTGTAATGTGGGTAGGACCAATGGAATCACCAAAGTCACAATCAAAAGTTATTTAATCGCACAAAGTATCTCCCTTACAGAAACTCAATAAATTCTATTCACTAGTAATTAGGTAATCACTTAATCAATCACTTTTAATTAGTTTTGAAACAACAAGGCACAATATTACTCGGAACAAAAGCGATTCGTCGCAAACGTGGTGCGCTCGCCGTTGACATGTAGTTCAACATGGCCGCGCTGACCATCGACACGACGCTCCGCCAGACTGACAGTTGTCAAATCTCGTTCCGACGTATTTCTCAACAGATGGCGCTAGCAATGCGCCGTCACGGCCGGACTGACTTTCGACCGTCCTCGGGCGCATTAAATTGCAGTCCTGTAACAATGACACAATCAATCGGACGGGTGTCAGTAAATGTACCCGCTCGCCCAACCTGACAAGCTATGACTAGTGGACGTATTGTTACTGTCATACAACTATAACTGTCTCAGAAATAAAAAAGGCGTGTGTCCTTTCGACCACTCATGGACCGGACGGCACCCCTTTTTTTTTGGATCGATTTTTCGCACAGCGTCAATTTGGACCGGACGGGTGTGTCCTTTCGACCAGCCACACATGCATGGCCCGGACGACACTGTCCCTTCGACCAATTGAATGAACACTTAAGGTTGGACCGGATGAATGTGTCCCTTCGACCAGCCGCTATCAGCTGCATGGCCCGGACGACATTATCCTTTCGACCAATGAACACTTAAGGTTGGACCGGATGAATGTGTCCCTTCGACCAGCCGCTATCAGCTGCATGGCCCGGACGATATTATCCTTTCGACCACCTTCCACACACCACATCACTAGATTACTCTTCTCACTCAACGTGCCAACATAGTTAAGTAGGCTTCATGCAAACAATGCTTACAGATTACACATACCTATAAGTTACGGACTGTCTTGCTCTGCATGAATTTGTACTTCATGTTCAATGATTTCGCGATCTGAGATGTTACTTAGGGTATCAGACTCTGCTGTAAGTGTGTCTGATCCTGCGGACAGTGTATCGGAGCCTGCAGTCAATGTATCACAGCTATTCAGTCTGTCGAGGTGACTATTATCGAGTTCAACGTCTTCCGGCGCCGTCATGGCCTCTTCTTCAGTCATCAAACTAGTAGATATTTCAACTAACCCGTCATGACCCCGAGGTACTGGACGCAAGTTCTCGTGCGCGTATTTAAAGGTACGATGTGAACCGGTTATGCTCTTCAACTCGTAACGGTCATTATCTAATACTGCGTTTATTACATAAGGACCTCTAAACTTCCTATCTAACTTAGTTTGGTTGCGTTCGCAACTTTTAATAAATACGAAATCGCCTTTAGAAAATGGCTTGATAGTAGCTCGACCTTGGTTAAATCGTAAAGTATCAGATGCGGCTGCCCTTTGTATGTTAAGAGACGCATCTTGCCTAGCTGACTCTACGTCAATTCGCTGTTCTTGCTCTGAATCTGGACTTGAACACCTAATTCTCGACATACCTAAAGATTGAGAACGGATACCGAACATAAGTTCTGTTGGTGTAAATTTGGTGACTGTAGACCTAGTACTATTAAGCGCTAATTGTACATTACCTAACTCGTCACGCCACGCTTTATTGGGATCGTTTTCGATAATCGTTAGCAAACTTTTCAAAGTGCGCATCACACGCTCTACTTGCCCGTTTGCCCTGCTGGAGCCAGTTGCTATAAGATGCAGCTTAATGTTATGTTCTGAACAAAAGTTCTTGAAATTCTGGCTAATGTAACACCTGCCCTGATCGGCTATTATGCGCTTAGGTGCTCCAAAAAGGCAAACGGCATTTTTAACGGCTCGAACCGCACTAGCTGCATCTAATGAAGAGGTATGCTCTAATAATACGTATTTAGTGAACGCGTCAATAATTACTGAACAATATTCCTTACGGTCACTTTTCCCACTTAATTTGCCGGTGAAGTCTATATGAATCGTGTGCCACGGTACCGGTGCTTTTGGAATAGAGTGTAGCTGCACAGGCTGAGCACCTGAGGGGCCTTTTGATGCCTTGCAGACAATGCAAGAGTCAATAAATTTTCTAACACACTTGGACATCTGAGGGAACCAGTACTGTTCGTACAGTTTGTCCAGTGTTTTGTCACTACCCAGATGTTGTAACTCGTTATGAACGTGATTGATCAAAGTCCATATTAGGGAACGAGGGACGACTGGCAGCCATGATATAATCTTGTTTCTTACAACCTTCCTATATAGAATGCCATCCCTAACGTCATATGTCTGACCAACCGTTTCGGGAAAATCGTTATTATTGTGCTTGTTGATCAAGTCTTGGACCTCTGCATCACGTTTCTGTTCTACAGAAAGCCAGCCCTGATGTAATTCTACAAAATTTACTGTCTGAGTTGTAGGTTTTGAAGAAACTTGTGACTCGGAAACTAAGCTATTGGGGTCTGGCAGGGGATTTCTAGAGAGATAGTCCGCGTGTTCCATGCCACGACCTTCGCGATATATGATATCGAAATCGTAGGCTTGTAAAAATGCCCACCAGCGATGAACGCGTGGGGTTAGGTCAGTTTTAGATTTCGATGCTTTTAATGAGTTGCAGTCCGTGAAAACCTTGAAACGTCTGCCGTATAAATAATGCCGGAAGTGTTCTACCGCTCGTACGACTGCCAGCGTTTCCAGTTCGTACGAGTGGTAACGGGACTCTACTTCAGAGGTTCGTCGGCTGAAATATTCTACAACATGGGGCAGGTCTTTCTTTTTCTGTATTAAGATCGCCCCATATCCCTCCGAGCTAGCGTCGCAATGCAATTCAACGGGTAAGTCCGGGTCAAAGATCATCAGAACTGGTTCGGAGGTAAGTATCTGTATAATGGTATTACGGATACTTTCATGTTTTTCTTCCCATTTTATAGGGCCTTTCAACTTTGTTAAGGGATACAACGGGCCAACAATGTTTGTAAATCCTGGGATAAATTTTCGGAAATACGACGCAAGGCCTAGAAATTGACGGACTTGCGTCGCAGTTTTAGGCTGGGGAGAGTCTATTAAAGCCTGTATCTTGCGTGAGTTTGGTCCCACCTGTCCGCATTGAATAGAATAACCCAAGAAATCAATTTTCTTTTTCATAAATTTACATTTTTTAAGGTTTAAAGAGAAACCAGCAGTACAGAGAGCAGACAAGACCTCATCTAGGCGTTTAAGACCCTCGGATATATCACCAGAATAGCATAATACGTCATCCATATAAATCAGAGGCTTATTTTTTAGCTGATGGACAGCCTTTGTGATGCAACGTTGGTACACTGAAGGAGCATTGCGTAACCCGAAGGGCATCGCAAGATACTCATACTGCCCTTCTGGCGTCACAAACGCTGTCCTTTCTACTGAGTCACGGTGAATAGGGATCTGATGAAACCCTGATGCCATATCCAGGGATGAGAAATAATGAGCACCACTGAGCTGATCTATTTGTTCCTCAATACGAGGAAGGGGATAGTGTTCGGGTCTTGTATTGGAGTTAAGCTCCCGGTAATCAACACACATTCTCTCGGTGTTATCTTTTTTCTTCACCAAAAGAATTGGACTCGCGAATGGGGATGAGCTTTCTCGAATTATACCCGCATCGAGGAGCTCTTAAACCTTTTCTCTAACTATTTGCTTTTCAATTGGTGCTAATCTATATGGGCGTCGTTGAACGGTTTTATGTGGGTCCACTAAATCAATTTCTAACTCTCCTGTGTTCACGCGTCTATGGGGAACCCCATCGACAAAACTGCTAGCATATTTGTTCAATAGTCTAATAAGGGCATCTCTATCATCAGCTGTCAAATCCGTATCTATCCGAGTAAAGTCTGGGTGGGTAGCAATCGACTCACAAACATTAACTTGTTCCTCAAAATGAAAAATCAAATTATCATTATTAATTTTGACACTCACACCATTTTCTAAAATGTCCCTACCTATTATAACAGGGTCCGTAAGGCATGAGTCTGGTACTATATGAAATGTCAAGAGTTTTATAAAATTTCCAAGATTAACCTCACTCGAAATCTGTGCCGTAGATTTTATTTCATCACCGCCAATGCCCGTAAGATACACAAGATCATTGCGCACAGCACCTGGGAATCTACTAGAATAGCTCTCTTTTATCAACGAGCAAGACGATCCGCTATCAAACAAAAAGGAGACTGACTCACCGGATGACGTCCTCAAGGTGCCCCTCGACAGCCGTTGTTCGCAGACATTGACCTCTTTCCTTGTAGAAGATCCACCGCCTTTTCCCTTTTCGTTACAATTAGTTGCTACGTGTCCAGCTTGACCGCATATGTAGCAGGTTACGGTAGAAATCTTCTCGGGGGCACGTGTTGCAGTTGACGGATCTTGCTGCCTAGTCATCCAAGATGAATCTTCTCGAAGACGCTTTTTACAGTCGGCTTGCCGGTGTCCGTGGATTCCACAAAAATGACATTTACCAGGAAATCGTGCGTCCGCAATTCTAGGTCGTTTAAAATCAGGCTCTTGGATTTCAGTAACCTCCGACCTTCGCTTTAGGGAAATGCCTCTTAAGATTCTAAACAGCTGAGGTTTGGTAGTGACAGTATTTGCGTTTAGCTCACGGCGTATCAAACCATCCTTCTGACATAAGACCGATATGACGAATCCAGTTATAACGTCTTCTGGCATGCGGGTTTTAGGTATAGTTTCTATTATATTCCATAAGCGCAGGCCAGCTTCTGCTGCAGTTTCTTTTGTTCCAATTTGAAAATGCAATATTTCATCAAAGTAGTCTTGAATTAATTTTGGTTTACAAAATCTGGCCATTAAACTTTGTTTTACAGTTTCCCATGTCAGCTCATTTAAATTTAACTTGGTCAAGCAAGAGGCTGCGCGCCCTTTCAGTGCACTGGTAAGAGCCACAAGTAAATCTACGCCCTCTAAATGTTTGGTCAGTACTATAAGCTCTGTAACCTTACACCAACCTTCTATATCCGCGTCTGCATCTTCCGGATTAAACTCTACGAGCTTCACTGAACTAGACTGGGCGCTAGCGGTTGCCATCGGTGGTTGCGTCGTCGCTAACATCCGAGTAAGTAAGATTTCCATATTACTTAACAACTTCGAGGCGCTATTTTCGTCAGGTGGTTGTTTTTCCTCGGTCGATAGCGCATGGGATCCCACCACTTCTGATCTGGGCGGATGCCCTTCATCATCAGAACCAGCCATGTCTTCAATAAGTTGTAATGTGGGTAGGACCAATGGAATCACCAAAGTCACAATCAAAAGTTATTTAATCGCACAAAGTATCTCCCTTACAGAAACTCAATAAATTCTATTCACTAGTAATTAGGTAATCACTTAATCAATCACTTTTAATTAGTTTTGAAACAACAAGGCACAATATTACTCGGAACAAAAGCGATTCGTCGCAAACGTGGTGCGCTCGCCGTTGACATGTAGTTCAACATGGCCGCGCTGACCATCGACACGACGCTCCGCCAGACTGACAGTTGTCAAATCTCGTTCCGACGTATTTCTCAACAGATGGCGCTAGCAATGCGCCGTCACATACATACAATCTTTAGGTGTCAAAATTTAACAAACGTGTGTGTGTCTGTAAATGTATACTTACAGATTTACTTTCGCATTTTTATTATTAGCATGGATTTAGACGTATTTTTTTTAAATTTATGAATAGGTACACTAGCTGTGGCCGCGACTCCCTTTATGTGAGCTTTACATAAAATAAATTACATGCAGACAAATAAAATACTTTTAATTGGTATCATTTCATTTTTTTACATTTCATTGAGTTTATAAAGGCCGTTTTGTTCCAAATTAATGCGGCATAATATAATGCACAAATAATAAGGCAAAAATTAATGCATTATCCCTTTCTAATAAAGATTAAAATGTCTTGCACCTATAATGTGACCTATGATGTATGTAATCTTAACAATAGGCTTGTTTCCACTAAGTATAAATCTGATGGATAGTAGTTTATACTGATCAATCATAATATGGAAGTGACTAAAAACGTAATTATTTATTTTAAAATGTCACGATTATTAATATTTTTACAAATTAAATTTAATGAAATTTGACGTGCAGTCACGTGACCGAAAACGCCGGTCTGACCTTCATGACGTCACACAGTATCGTTTAATACAAGGAACATTAACATCTGTCTTACGATTTGCACTGTGACGTCACTCGAGCCGCCATGACAGTCTTCGGCGTTTTCGAAGCCAATTTGAATTATTTTCTTAAAACGCAAAATAAATGAGGTAATTTAATTATTAAAACAAAAATAATATATTTTTTGACTTCAATTGCCACTAAAGTACAGGAATAACGAACTTTTCAAATATAGTCAACTCGCCTATTAGGTTTACGTCATTATTATGCGTCTCTTTCAGTGATATTTCCTATGAACTTTGATGTAACTTTTGATAACTAGGAAACTAAATGAAAACTGGTACACCACTTTCTTGGCCCACTGTACCTACATTGTATTAGTAGAAGATCCGAATCTAAGTCGACTTTCACCGGCTTGATAATAGAATCAAACTTATTTTATAATAAATTTCGTATCTTAGAAAATATATTAAAAATGGGTTGACAACAAAAATCCTGGACAGAATATTTTTAATTATTTTTTTAAAAAATATTTTTCATAAAAAATGTTGCATGATGAAGATAATAATAAAATTTTATACTGGACTTAAAGTATAGAACATATAGAATGTGCAGACGTAGGGTAGACTATTATTTACCTGGACGAACTACTGGGTAGACAGGTATAAACAGGTATGTCAATACTAGTTACTTTTCACTCGATTTGATAATAGTCTGCACATTCTATATGTTCTATACTTTAAGTCCAGTATAAAATTTTATTATTATCTTCATCATGCAATATTTTTGAAAAATTATTTTTTAAAAAATAATAAAAAATATTCTGTCCAGGATTTTTGTTGTCAACCCATTTTTAATATATTTTCTAAGATACGAAATTTATTATAAAATAAGTTTGATTCTATTATCAAGCCGGTGAAAGTCGACTTAGATTCGGATCTTAGACCATATTCTAATAATCATTTGTTTGAATTTCTGCAGTTAACTAACTTCCTGAGTCATGGTAGTACAACTTATACTTAAAGTGAGACTTTAAACATTATATTTGCATAATGTGACATAAGGCACATAAATAATAATAGAAATATGAAACTCTTTACGAAAATACTTTTTATTATGTGTATAACTGTATAACCGTATAGCCGTTTTGTTTGTTGGTTTCTTATCTTATACATATAATAAATAATAATTTATATTCTTTTTATTTTACAGACTACTGAGAGTTCTTCACATAATGAAATGCCGCCAGCATCACCAACACAGCCAACGCTATCACCCATACCGCCACCGCAGCCAGCAACGCCGGCGCCGCCGCTATTACTACAAGCACCAACTCCACCAACTCCACCCCCATCGCACGTAGATAGTCAAAAGAAAAGGAAAAACGATGATCTAACCGAAGTTTTTAATATAATGAGGAGTGCAAAAAAAAAGATGGACGAACCAAAGGACGAATTTCAAATTTATGCAGAGTACGTAGCATCAGAATTAAGACATATAAACAATGAGCATGCAGTGCTGCAGGCAAAGTATTTAATTAACAATATTTTAATAGAGGCTAGAATGGGAAAATACAATTATACAGGGTATGAATCAAGACCGAGTTCAAGTCATACTGAAAATTATGGATACAGCAGTAGCTCGCAATCGCGATCAATTCCTGAAATTTCCCCGGGTAAGGGTGCGGTTCCACTGAGGCGGAGCGGAGCGGAGCGGAGCGGAGCTGTGCCGCGATTCACCAATCACATGACTTGAAATCTCCGCTCCGCTTCAATGGAAACAACATTGGCGGAGCGGGGCGGAGCGGAGCGGAGCAGAGCAGAATTGTTTAAAATATCGGTAAGAAAGAAAGACCCGACCCGAATGGCGCAATGGTTAACACGCCGATCGCTGTTCCGAGGGTCCTGGGTTCGATTCCCAGCGAAGCGGCAATTTGAATGATGAGTTTAAATTTCCGTTCTCGGTCTGGGTGTGTGTCCTTGTCTTGTGTGTTGTCCAAGGCACCCACGACACAGGGAATCCTAGTGTGGGGCTTTGAGTGTGAAGCGTTATTTATTTATTTATTTATTTAAAAAAAGAGATGGCAGACGCGGAGCGGGGCGGAGCGGGGCGGAGCGGAGCGGAGCGGGGCGGAGCGGGGCGGAGCGGAGCGGGGCGGCTCACTCATATCACTAGCTTTGCCCGCAGCTTCGCTCGCGTACCTACTACACCATTTTGTTAAAATATATGGTATTCGTTGCAGTTACGGACATAATGTACTTTATAATATACACTACTATACCTATCTCCTCTTTATTCCATATCCCGTGGGAAAATCGATAAACTCTGAAAATTATTTTGAGAGAACACGTTGTACTAGTTGCATGCGAAAATTCAAGCATAGTATTTATAGCTAAGTATAGTTCCTTGTTTTAATTAAAAAAAAAACAATTTGTTCCCTCTCCCGTAGGAATTTCGGAAAATCCTCTCTTATCACTTGCCTACGTTACATACCTACACGGTAATCTATGTGCAAATTTCAGCTCTGTAGCTCAAAGAGCATATGTAGGTAAGGCGATGATGAGTGAACTAGTCAGGAAGTTAATTTTTGTATAATATTAGATTTTAGTCAGCGTCTTGACGTCATGAGCGGGGCGGGGCGGAGCGGGGCGGAGCGGAGCGGAGCGGAGCGGGGCGGAGCGGAGCGGAGCGGAGCGGGGCGGAGCGGAGCGGAGTGGAGCGGGGCGGAGCGGAGCGGGGCGGGGCGGAGCGGGGCGGGGCGGCTCACACGCGCATATTTATTAAACACTAGCTTTTAGCCCGCAGCTTCTCTCGCGTAGATTACTACACCATTTTGTTAAACGAAATGTATTCGTCGCAGTTACGGAGATAATGTACTTTATATAGACTACTATAATATCTTTATTCCATATCCCATATTCCATATCCCGTGGGAAAATCAATAAACTCTGAAAATAATTTTGAGAGAACACGTTGTACCTACTACTTATAATATGCGAAAATTCAAGCATAGCATTTATAGCTAAGTATAGTTCCTTTTTTAATAAAAAAAAAAACAATTTGTTCCCTCTCCCGTAGGAATTTCGGAAAATCCTCTCTTATCACTTGCCTACGTTACATACCTACACGGTAATCTATGTGCAAATTTCAGCTCTGTAGCTCAAGGAGCATAGGTAAGGCGATGAGTGAACCAGTCAGGAAGTTCATTTTTGTATAATATTAGATTTTAGTCAGCGTCTTGACGTCATGAGCGGGGCGGGGCGGAGCGGAGCGGAGCGGAGCGGAGCGGGGCAGAGCGGAGCGGGGCGGATCGGAGCGGGGCGGAGCGGAGCGGGGCGGCTCACTCACGCGCATATTTATTAAACACTAGCTTCTCTCGCGTAGATTACTACACCATTTTGTTAAACTAAATGTATTCGTCGCAGTTACGGAGATAATGTACTTTATATAGACTAATAATATCTTTATTCCATATCCCATATTCCATATCCCGTGGGAAAATCAATAAACTCTGAAAATAATTTTGAGAGAACACGTTGTACCTACTACTTATAATATGCGAAAATTCAAGCATAGCATTTATAGCTAAGTATAGTTCCTTTTTAACCCCCGACGCAAAAAGAGGGGTGTTATAAGTTTGACGTGTCTGTGTGTGTGTGTGTCTGTGTGTCTGTCTGTCTGTCTGTGGCATCATAGCTCCCGAACGGATGAAGCGATTTCAATTTAGTTTTCTTTGTATTAAAGGGGACTTACGGGCGCGTGTTTTTAGATATGTTTGATGAAAATCGGTTGAGCCATTTAAAAGTTGTTGGGGTTGAAAGTGGGGAAGAATTTTCACTCTGTCTCTTTTTGGTATCATAGCTCCCGAACGAATGAAGCGATTTCAATTTTGTTTTTTTTTGTATTAAAGGGAATTTATGGGCGCATGTTTTAAAATATGTTTGATGAAAATCGGTTGAGCCGTTTAATAGTTGTGGGGGGTGAAAGCGGGGAAGAATAGCCGTATGTATGCAAATATATTCGTGTGGGGTCTCAAATGAAAGCGTACAGTAAGAGAATATATATAACTTAATCCAGAATATTCTTACCTATAAAAAGTATGAAATAAAAAATTAAATTAAAAATTAAAAAAACCCCCGACACATACATTTAAAAAGTAAAAAATAATATCTTTAAAAATAATACGTCGCGTTGGGGGACCGCTCCATTTACTTCTAACTTTAACACAAAAAAATATTGATAAATGATAAGTCTTGGGTAAAAGCCTAAGTAGGTAGGCATGTGATACTTATGAAAAAAATCGTAGTTAATGGATAGAGTTAGGAGCGGTCCCACAACGCGACGTATTATTTTTAAAGATATTATTTTTTACTTTTTAAATGTATGTGTCGGGGGTTTTTTTAATTTTTAATTTAATTTTTTTTAATAAAAAAAAAACAATTTGTTCCCTCTCCCGTAGGAATTTCGGAAAATCCTCTCTTATCACTTGCCTACGTTACATTCAAAGATGTATTAAATATCTAGATGGAACATCGAATCCGCGAAAACGTGTCAAAAAGTTGTGGCCAACTGTTGGCGGAGCAGTGCGGAGCGGTGCGGCGCACACGCGCATATTATTTAGTTATTCATTTTAGTTAGCGACTACATCACAGACATAGTAACTATAGACAGAATCTCATGAAATCAAAAGTGAGGCAGGCTCTCTTTGCATGTGGTGCGTTTGTCAGTATTGCCATACTATGGATTTCAATTACCCAAACTAGTATAATAAAATTTTAATTGTTTATACTTTATTGTCAATTGTTGGTTTAGAGTAAGGTGTTACAACAAAAATAAAACAGTTCATAAATTTATTAAATCAATTTAATAAAATATTAAAATAACAAAGGCACCGCCATCATCAGTCGATCAATTCGCACAATACCTAAAAAGAAACACTTGCGAAGTTGAAGTGTTTCTACTGCTGTAATAATAGTTTTATGGAGCAGTTTTAGGGTTCCGTAGTAAACAAAGAACCCTTATAGTTTCGCCATGCCCGTCTGTCCGTCCGCTGTTTTACTCAGAGACTATAAGTTGTAGAAAGCTGTAATTTGGTATGAGTATTAACAATGGCAAAAAAGTCGTAGAAAAAATCTGAAAAAAAAATTAATAATATAAATATAAATGCCTGTTGGGGGGCCCCGCTCTTCCCTATCGTTGACAGTGGTCAATAAAATAATTTACAAATATTATAGATAGGTACTTAAATCTAAGATCCCGAAGAGAAGGAAAATAAAAAGGAGTAACAAAGGAAAAGGTGAGGTAAGCCGCGTGATAGACGTAAAATGAATTCAAACACTCACGAATCATTCAGTACTAATAAAGGAAAAGGTGTTCGTTTTTGGGCTGACTCCAATATGATATTCCAAGCTTCCAATAAATTGGGGAGTATCTAAAATGTACTCATGGCAGCATTGGTTGACATTTTGTGTCAAAATAATAAAGAAATATTTATATTTTGATTTAATGTAAATATGAATTATTTTGTTTCCTTACTTGTGAAATGTGATTCCATCCAGCTTTTTAATTTTAGCAGTTTGATGTTCGCACCCTTTTATAACGCATTTCGTCATATTTGCGATCAAATTAAATTATTGTAACTGCGTCTATTAAATACGAATGACAATTCAAATTACTATGTCTGTGGACTACATCATCAACAGTGCACGCGACTAGGTGTAGCAAAAATGGATGAAAAGGAGATCCGCCAAAGTGGTACCAGAATGTACAGTAATAAATTTTATATGAGTTTATTAGTCATCTTATTTGCTTTATTATGATACGTAAATAAGAGTTGTAGCACATCGGAAAGTATTTTTTATTTTATTTTACAATTTACTTTCCTTAAATCTTCGCTGTAATAGTTTGCGTGAAAAGGAACGTGCCCGACATAGTGAAATGAGCATAGAGATATCACACTAGAGAGAAACAACGATAACGGTAATCGCGTTTGTTATACAGATGTAAAAGTATAGATTCTACAACGCCGTTACCTCTAATAATGTATGAGCGAGAGAGGAACCGGACTGAACGTGTCCTACAGATAAGGCAATAATAAATGTGTGATCTTAGGGTAGTATAGTAGGATAGTAGGGTAGTAGGTTTCGATGGTCAGATCAGACAAATTCAGACAACAGAATCGGTCAACTATCGAATCGAACGTGTATTGTGTATGTACAAAATGTATGGCACGAGTGCCTTCCGATTGTCTGATCAGACTATCGGAACCGACTATCGGAGAGAAAAATCGGACGTCTTTATTGTAGCCCTTATAGTATGGATAAAACTGAAGTTTTACAGTATAGAAGCAGTGTTTTATGTCGAGAGTACATAACAATACAAACATGTCGGTACACGCTTAGTACCTGTCATAATATATTGTTTTATAGAATAATTATCTGTTTCAATCCACGGCTGATCAACATGTCATAGCCGGACACCGCCTATTAGAAAATTAAACTTATTAAAAAAAATATCAAGTGTCGATTTCTACATTTCAATATCGAACTATAATGAAAACAACGTAAGCTCTTATGTCAGTTTCTTGACCTAGTGGCTTGACCTGCGGTGTTGCCAGGTCAAAAAATCTTTAAACTAGTATATCTTATAAACCCCGTGTGCTAGCGAAATGAAATAAATTTCATCTTAGAACTTATAAATTAGATAAAAATCTGACAAAGTTTTGTTATTGTACAATTTGGTACCAATTCCCATAGTAAAGTGGCGGGTCTCCTTTATAGAGTGCGTAAAAAAGTTTCCTTGTTTGTGGGATACCAAATTGGCAAGCTACAAATGCAATGAAACGAAGGATGCGGCGTGGGAGATCATAGTAAATGAAACGAATATGGAGAATGGTAAGTAATTTATATTTAATTTATACAGTATTCAGTCTTGGGCAAATACGATTTTCCTGCCAGGGGACTTTCCCTTCATTATTAAAATAAGACCGAAATATGTCCCGGATCTGATAGATATAGTGAGAACTTGCATTGTTTGTTAATATCAACGATTCAGTACTACTCGTATTCATAGATATTACTAATGAATCATTTGTTGGTGGATCTGAATTGTTTTCATCCAAATAGTAAGGATTATTTTCAATTAAATAATTATGCAAAGCGCATGTTGCTTTTACTACTTTATCAACAGTAGCGACTTGACATTCGAAGTCTTTGTGGTAAACGTACCATTTTCTCTTCAACACACCGAATGTTGCCTCTACAATACGTCTAGCTCTCGACAGTCTATAATTAAATATTCGTTTGCTTGGATCTAATTGACCTCTGGGATATGGTCGCAATAAATTTTGAGACAAAGGAAAGGCTTCGTCTCCAATAAATACGAATGGTACTGGCTCTCCTCCTTGAGTAAGGGGTTTAGGCTGTGGTAAGTTTAAAGCACCATTTTGTAGTCGCCGTCCAAATTCACTCTCAGCAAAAATTCTTCCGTCGCTGAATCGTCCCATCGATCCTATATCTGCCATTATTATTTTTCTTCTAGCGTCAGCCACACACATTAATACAATCGAAAATCTTTGTTTATAATTAAAAAAAGATGATCCTGATTTATTTGGTGCAGTTATGTAAACGTGCTTGCCGTCTATAGCACCAACGCAATTCTTAAATTGCCACAAGTCTTCGAATTCTTTGGTTATTCGATACCAATCATTTTGAGTAGGTATTGGCATATATAAAGGCTGCAAGATGTCCCAAATGCAATCACAAACTTCTTGAATGATTTTCGTCAAAGTAGATCTTCCAACTCTAAAATTTTCCGCAAGTGTCGAATACTTACTACCCGTTGCCAAATACCTGTAAAAATAAGTTTAATAAGTAACTATAAATAAAGCGGTAATAACTATAATTGAAGCGCTCATAGCCCGGCGGCTTGCATCGATCCTAAGCGATCGACAAAGTTAAGCAACAGCGGGCGCGGTCGATAGTCGGGTGGGTGATCGCTAGTGGCAAAATATCTTGAGCGCTTCCGTGCTTCGGAGGGCACGTAAAGCCGTCGGTCCCGGTTGTTATCGATAGATAGCAGTCGTTAAGCCGTGTCGGAGGCTTTCGGGCGGCTTGACAACTTTCGACTCTGGGTTGGCCACTAACCCCTCTACCAATCCGAATTGGAGCAGCGTGGTGGAGTATGCTCTAGGCCTCCTCAATAGATGAGGAGAGACCCGTGCTCAGTAGTGGGCCATTAATGGGTTGTAATTTCAGTTTCGTCAGACTAGTAGTTTTTGAGTTACTTGTAATAATGTGTCATGTGTATTTAAATAACTTGTCACTGGATGCTCCGATTTTGATAATTCGTTTTTTATTCGAAATTTAGTAGTATTTGAAGTGTGGCCACATATAATTTTCAGCGACATCTGACGAGAAGTTTTTGAGTTGTCCATATTTTTTTGATTTTGAAGTCGATTACTTTTTGTAAAAAGTTATTATAGCAGTTGAAAGCTGGTACTTATCGGTGGTCCCGTGTAAATTTGAACAACATCTAACGAGTAATTTTTGAATTAGCCTTAATAATGTGTATTTATGTTTGTTACCTCATAAATTTCTACTGGGTATTCCGATTCTGAAGACAAAAAGCTATAAGTGTAGATAACTCAAAAATACTCGTCAGATGTGACTGAAATTTATATGAGACCACACGTCAACCCAGGACCCTCAGACAGCGATCCGGCGTATTAACCATTGCACCGTCCGGTTCGTCGAATGAATTTTTAACATGTACAACAACAAGTATGTTTTATAGTTTTTATGAAGATTTATTCATAGTCCCTGGATTCCGAGGTTTAAAGCTTACGGCACTCTACTAATAATTAATATAACCGTTATTTATTTTTGCAGTTAAAGCAGCTAAAATTAAATGGAAGAAGTTGCGCGACAATCATCGCGATGCCTTAAAAAGGCAAAATCATACTAGAAGTGGTCAGGCGGCGAAACAAACAAGAGAATGGAAATATCAAAAATTGATGGAGTTTTTACTGCCACACATGCTTAATAGAGTTTGCGCTACAAATTTTACAAATAATTCAGAACCTTTGAATCAAAATGACGATAACGCAATAAGCTCGGCACCAAACGATTCTGTACCCGATTTAGAACAGTTTGATTTAAATAATGTTGTTACATCAGATGTGTCAAATATCGGTGTTAGCAGTAATTGTTCACTAGGTTCCCAATCTTCAGTTACATCATGTCCTGATGCATCAAGAACCAATAAAAGAAAATCTAATGAATTCTCCGAATTCCTTAAAACACATGAAGCTAATCAACAGCGAATGGAGAAAGAACGAGCTGAGTTAAAAGAAATCATAATGGCCCCCGATAACTATGACGATCTAGATCATTTTTTTCTCTCGATAGCAAAAAGTATAAAAAATCTTCCAAGGTATTTACAATTACAAGTGAAAAGAAAAGCAATGAACGCTCTATTGGAAGCTGAGGAAGTGCATGAACAAAGTTCATGGAATGCTCCACATTATGGGTATTCTACAGCTCGAACAGAAACATTTACTACCCAAAATTATGAAAATAATCTACAAATGCCACCACAAGGCACTAGTGAACCTTTTCCACCTGAAACTGATCAAAATGCGAATCAAAATGTTAACGAAAATAATGATGAAAATGTTTAGTGTTGATTTCTAATTATATTTATTGATTGACTGACTTGCAAATTCTGATTTTATTATGAATAATTGTTAAGTGTTAGAATATTTTATCTTATATTAATGTAACAACTCTTTAAAGAACAACTCTCTTATATTTTTGATAGGACTATGTTCCAAAGAATAAATTATTATAAATAACTATCTGAATGAAAAAAAATATATTTATTGATTGACTGACTTGCAAATTCTGTTTTTATTATGAATAATTGTTAACTGTTAAAATATTTTATTTTATTTTATTGATGTAACAACTCTTTAAAGGAGAATGGCGGTTTTCGGCCTCAAGTCCTACAGAAATAAGACTTATGTATAAAAATACATTATTTTTTTCTGAATTACATTGTCGTATTAGCATTTTCGTAGAACTTGTCTGTTTAAAGTAAACTTTGTTTTTTAAATTCAGTAAATCGATATATTTCGTGAATCGATTTATACAGAAAAACTAGTTAATAGTTATACGGTTGTTGGTCAGAATTAAAACAGATTTGTACCCCAATAGATATTCTGATAGATTTATCACTTATTAATTAATAAAAACACATTTCATGAGCATGAAATGAAAAATATCGATTTTTTAGTAAATCATTCGACGGATGAATGATCGATCGATGCGTTAATGTCATATCGTATCTGTGGTTTGGTTTGACATCTTGTCGTATAGCGCCATTTAGTACAACGATCTTTTGGCCGATGACTGATGTGAGGGTGACAGAGACAGCGCCTTTTAGGGAAGGCACACTGTAAGGCGCTGTCTCTGTCACCCTCACGTCAGTCATCGGCCAAAAGATCCTTGTAGGGTTATGGCGCATTGTAAAATGTCACTATCATTCCGTCGCGTCGTTGCTTCTGTTACTTCAACTGTCAATGTTTACTTTGACAGTTAAGTGTCAACTATCAAATAAGATGTCTACTATTAGGTAAATTAAAATAATTATTTAAGCTACACAGACAAGTTCTCTGAAGAAATTACAAATACCTATTAGTTTCTAATAATATACGCTGTGAGAATATATAAAAATTAGCCATGTAGGTGACCAGGCCGGACCCCCCTTGAAAACCCGCCAGTCTCCTTTGTTGATTTAACTAGGGTGCGTTCAAACTACACGCGCACACCCCACGCTCTCCACGCGCGCGCGCACTGAAGCGCCCTTATTATTTTTGATAAGACTGTGTTCCAAAGAATAAATGATTATAAATGAATAATAACTATCTGAATAAAAAATTATTGAATCGAATTGTGTACTTACTTCAAACACAACGCAAGCCTTTCTTCACTTGATATCGATCTCCTGCAGTTTGTATCTTTCTTCTGTAAGTGTGCTTTGAGCAAATAGTGTAGGTCATGGAAAATTTTCCTTGATACTCTATAGGAGTTTTCGAATATTTCGTCATCACAGGTTTGAAAGAAGGTTGCAAATTCCCCATGCATCGAATGATATTTTAGATGTTCTCGAATCCAAAATCTATGTTTTCTTTTTGAATTCAAGTAATTCGCAGCAATCAATGCTAATTTCTCTTCCAACTCTTCCTCCTCCAGTAGAGAAAGATACAAAAGAGCTGCTTTATTTTTTTTTATCGACATCATGACGCGTGATGTGACTGAGAGAATGCGTGTCACTGGGCACTCAGGCGAATAGGCAAAGCAAATCCGCCCCGCCCCGCTCCGCTCCGCTCCGCCCCGCTCCGCTCCGCTCCGCCCCGCTCCGCTCCGCTCCGCCCCGCCCCGCTCCGCCCCGCTCCGCTCCGCCCCGCCCCGCTCCGCTCCGCCCCGCCCCGCTCCGCTCCGCCCCGCTCCGCTTCAGTGGAAACACATACCTCGTTTCACAGCTCAGCTCCGCTCCGCTCCGCTCCGCTCCGCCTCAGTGGAAACGCACCCTAATGATGGCGTACATGACCCCTCTCCAGTCAATAATAGTGTACCTGGACCTAGTTCAACAGAGGTGACACAATTTGAAAACATTCAAGAACTAGTTTCACATTTTGATTCGCAGGACCCATAGAACATTAATATATTTTTGATTGTCTATGTAATTTAAGTACATTACAATAAAATAATTTATTTTTGTAACAATATTTTTATTTTCCTAGAGGTACTTTTTAACACTTAGAGATACAGTGTATCAGGTTCAATACTTCTGGACTATGATACCGACCTCATCTTGTCGAGAGACACGCCGGCCTCCGCCGTCCGAGTCGGTACTTCGGACCTCCGCCTCCGCTTGCAAGAGCACTCCAGGTCGTCTCCCCTCCCTCTATTTACTGACTTTCCTCTTTGTGACTGTGCCTTATCTAGTTTATTTTTTTTATTGTTATTGTGACCCACTAGGAAAGACAAGTACATCTTTTATTACTTTTAAATTCTTTTATTTAATCTTCCCTTATAACGTTACAGTTTGGCGCCCAACTTAAATCTTTTCTAAATTCTAAAACAACACTTACACAAGTGACACCCTTTTGGATTTCTTTCGGCTTTACTCTTTTTAAGATCTTTTCTTGTAACCTTTTCTAAATTATAAAACAACACTTACACAAGTGACACCCTTTTAGATTTCTTTCGGCTTTACTCATTTTAGATTTACCCTTGTAACCCTTTCTAAATTCTACTGTCTAATAGACGTTTTGTAAATTCAGGGTGGAAGACGTTAATTGTACTTGTTTTGATTTTAGATGCAGGACGGCCGAGTGTGGGAAGGATGAATGATTTTATTTCTTTGTATCGAGTCTGTATAAAAAAACTATGTGTTATGGCATTATGGTATGATTGTTTATGGATGACGATTGTGTGAAGGAGATAGTATGACGTATGAATGTAGATGTGTGAAAGAGACGACGGATGTAGGAAAAAAGAAGATGGCGGATTGTGGTGTGCAAGACGAGGGACGGAGCGCGAATTAATTAAGACTTTGAAGAGAAATAAAGGAAGAAAAATAATATCGAGCCGTTTAATTTGCCCACCATCCCTACAAAATTGTGTGGGAAGGATGAATAATTTTATTTGTTTGTATCGAGTCTGTATAAAAAAACTATGTCTAATGGCATTATGGTATGATTGTTTATGAATGACGATTGTGTGAAGGAGATAGTATGACGTATGAATGTAGATGTGTGAAAGAGACGACGGATGTAAGAAAAAAGATATGGCGGATTGTGGTGTGCAAGACGAGGGACGGAGCGCGAATTAATCTAAGAAGGAAGAGAAATAAAGGAAGAAAAATATTATCAAGACGTTTAATTTGCTCACCATCCCTACAAAATTGGTGGCTCGTCCGGGATACGGATCTGCGTGCAAGATTAACTGTTTTAAGAACCGATAAAAAGATCGACGCCGCACCACGACGACGAACGGCGTGCCGACCGCGTGGCTGTAAAATTTTTTAAGACGGAGACGACGACGACTTCACCTTTACCGTGTTTTAACGACGTTTACTGCCTAGCAAGACGACAGCCATGGATGGAAAAATGGATAAACGCCCGTTAACGCCTGTACCAGCGGAAAGTCCGACGGCCACGACGCCTAACCTTATGATGTTTGCTGAAGAATCCATTCCGAAGTTCAGTGGTAAGGATAAGACGTACACCAGTGCCAGATGGGCTCAGGAAATGGACGACAACGCCGAGATCTTTGGATGGACGCCGATACAAAAACTTATTATTGCTCGACGGTCGCTTGTTTCGACGGCGGCATTGTGGTTAAAAGCAGAGAAAACTTTCAAATCGTATGAGGAGCTGAAAGCTGCTGTTTTAAAGGAGTTCCCACACAATATTAATTCCAAGGAAATTCATGAGGCGATGTCTTCTAGAAAGAAGCGAAGGGATGAATCGTGCTATTGAATGTTGCCATTCAGTACATTGTGGAAGGTTTCCAGGATTACGAATCGAATAAAATAATGCTTTATGGTGTGAGTACTTATGCGGATTTAAAAGAAAAATTAAAAATTTACGAGCAATTAAAGCGAAATACGTCAAATGTAAGTCATAATAAACCAGCCAGTTTTTCGAAGGGGCAACCGAAGAAAGAAAATACCAATTTACAGAAGAAAATACGATGCTACAATTGCGGAGAATTCGATCATACGTCGAAACAGTGTCCTGAAAAACAAAAAGGTTTAAAGTGTTTTAGATGCAATTCATACGGCCATATTGGTGTACAGTGTCCATTGAAAACAACGCCAGCGCCGACAAATCACGTGACTTCGATGAGAAAAAACGAGCAATACCAGCATTACAAACCGAAGCCAACCGTAAGTACTATAGAGGGCGTAGAGATCGGTATCATGCAACAAGATGGCGGAGTAAGTAATTGTCAATGTCAACCTGAAATGAAGGATGTCATGTGTACGAGTGACACAAACGTCAAAGTGTCAAAACCTGTCAAAGATGTGTCCATTTGTAATGTCATATTTACAGCTTTGTTTGATTCTGGTAGTGATTATAATATAACTAGCGAACCGCCCTCGCTTCGCTTCGGGACCCGTAAGTATCAACCGCGTAGGTCCCGCTCCCGTAGGAATTTCGGGAAGATAATAAACTATCACCAAAATTAATTCAGGTTAAATTAAATTAAACTTAGAAATAAAGCTTACGACAAAATAATAGCAAAGTAGCAAAGGATCACAGCAAGATTAATTCAGATTAAACTTGGAAACGCGGCAAGTTTGGTATGGCAGGCAGTGGGTTCGAACAAATTTGATTACCATAAAAACGGTTCTAGTGTGTTAATCTTAAAAGATAGACATATACTGTCGAGGACATTTTTTTAGATCATTTCAAGAGGAATAATTCTTTCATACATATATTTTTGGTATCTTGAATCGTTTTCGCAACGCATGCAACGAAAGCCCTCGAGAATGAATAATTTTCCCCGTTTTTTCCACATTTTCCATTATTTCTTCGCTCCTAATTGTTGCAGCGTGATGTTATATAGCCTATAGCCTTCCTTGATAAAAGGTCTATTCAACACAAAAAAAAAATTTCAATTCGAACCAGTAGTTCCTGAGATTAGCGCGTTCAACCAAACAAACAAACTCTTCAGCTTTATAATATTAGTATAGATAACTTCAAATTGTTTACAAAAACGAAGTGTCTAGTCGTCCGATTATCGGACGACTAGATAACCTTTTAAGGCGGTTGCTAGTCGTCCGCTAAGTGGATGAATAATAGTCGTCCGTAAATTTTAAAATACCATGCGTGTATACAACCTCCTTCTTTTTTGAAGTCGGTTAAAAACTAAAAACTGTTCATGGCATTCATGGCAGCTGTCAAAGTTCAAAATTCATTTTTCATTCTATTATTTTCTTAAAATGGTATTATTTATTTTATATAATTTTTATACCTTTTATTATATCAAAGTTTTATACAAAATTTTTATCGAAGTGTGTTAACGGATGAATAAAATAAAATAGCCGCCAATTTTTATACGGCTATTCCATTCTTCTTCTCGAGAAAGAGACCACAAAGCTGCTGCAGTATATCAAAAGTCAAAGTAATTTTGCATATTTAACATCAACATCTGACTCGTGCGATTGCTTGGGACGCACGTCAATGCTGTTACCTTGCAGGTAAGTTTGTTGAGCAAATACAAGAAAAGGGTAAGGGAATGTAGGAGGTTGATTCCCGGTTACATCGATGCCACTCTCAAAGCTCAAAAACTGTGCATCGCAGATTGTTGTGGGTGGCAATTTTATAACCGGAATTCAACACCCTACATCCCCACACTCTTTTCTTGTTACTGCAAATAAAATATTATTCTATTAAAAATTTATGAAAATATTTTTTAACAATTTACAGGTAAAAAAGGACGACGACCAAAAGGAGCGGAGCACAAATTTCTCGAAGTGAAGAGAGGGCGTCAACTGTAATATAATATACCTAATATTGTTACGTGTAATGGATGGAGGAGTAATGGGTTCGAGAAAATGCCAAAATGTACCACAAAGACTTTTATGCCGGATTCACACATATCAGTGAAGTCACCGTTCCGTCACAATTCCGGCAAATCTTTCATACATTCTCGGCATTGTCAGTGCAGTGTCAGTGCGGACAATGCCGAGGATGTATGAAAGATTTGCCGGAACTGTGACGGAACGGTGACTTCACTGATATGTGTGAATCCGGCGTTATTGTAATAATCGATACACAATTACAGTACGTACACACCAAAACACTATGCACGTACTCGTAAACACACTCGTCGATCCTTGTATCGCTCGTAGATATCGCTTGTTCTTCCCGGTTTCACTTCCGAAACTAGAATGCCATGCAGTCGACCGAGTGCCGCTTTTATACTACTCACCTACCAGTCATGCCATTCTAGAATGTTCCGGCAGTTCTTGGAATATTGTTCTAGTAGGTTCCTTGCGATTGACTTTCGACCTTATGAGTAATGTCGTAAGGTCGAAGCGTCCTGGTGCGCATTGCCGAGACGGACGCGTCAAGGCCGCACCTACTGTTCTCTTGACCTGTTTATGGTCCTGGTTATTTATTGCTTCCGGTTTAGCGAAGTACCTACACCAGGGTTGTCACAATATTGCAGGACAGCTTCGTGATTTGGCTCGAGCTCGACAAGCTTAAAGTACGCATACTTGAGGTGACACACGGGTGAGTAAGGTTGTCGAGCCATAAGTGCGCGTACTTACTCGCACGTCTGTCACCTACTCTGGATTAAGTACACTAGTGAAGGAAGCTAATAAAAAGAAAAAACTAAAAACTGTTCATTATATGACAGCTGTCATAAGTTCAAAATTAATTTAAATATATTTTTCGTAAAATAATATGAATGAAATTGTGATGGGTAAGTAAAAACGTTTATTATTATTATCTATTATTCTTAATTATTAAAAAATAATACAATGTTCATGGACGTATAAAGAGAAGGACGGAGCCTCGCTAAACAACAAGCTGTGTCGGTCAGGTCGGCCAGGTCGCTATCCGTACAAGCCAGCATGACACACATTGACACACTGGTCGGCCATTACGAGTTCAAACGTCAACGCAGCCGATACGTTACGTGGTGACTTTAATAATTAAAAAAAAATGTCTTGCGTGGTGAAATCGTGTAAAAACCGCAGTGACCAAAGGAAAAAAAATCCTGGAATCACGTTTCATAGGTAATTTATTGATTTATTCTCTTTATCTATTTAAAAAATATCGAAATAAAATTTCATTTTCGACGATCATAAAGACAATTAAAGTTCAGTGTTGTCAGTATTCACGTAAGCATATTACCGAGATTGTGGGAAATTTGGTCGCTTTGCTTTGAGTCATTTATTTAATAAATTCTGTTGTATGTTATTTATTTTTTACCAGATTTCCTAAGGCAAATATAACATGGAGAAACGAGTGGGTAAAAATAATTAGACAAAACTATACATGTATGTGATATTCTATTTACTGCCCATAGTTCTCTCTAGCATGGTAATTCCGAATCACATAACCAGATCTCTGAAAAAAAAAGATTTTTTTTGTTACCTGGGGTTATTTAAAAATTGATTTTGTTAAATTTTTAACTGAATTCAAAAATAAGAAGGTTCTCAATTCGACAGTATTTATGTTATGCTTCTTCTTACGTTTGTTAAACAATTTTTCGTCGTTTATGAGCCGATTTTGATAATTCTGTTTTTGTTGGAAAGTAAATATTGAGTGTAGTCTCGTCATAAGGCCACCAGGACCTGGTGATGGCATCTTAGAGAAATCGAGGGGAAGTTTTGAAAATTTTAGGGGCGACCAGTGTTATTGCTAATGTTTTCATTAGGTTTATTAAAGCTCAACAATTTAATGAGGGCCTGGAGTCGATCTAATGAAGCCGAAAGACAGTCGAGGGAACTGTTTAACGATTTACAGCAGTTGCCTTATGTTTAATTTTAATTTGTAGCAACGAGAACTTTACACCTTGATGGGTTGAATTGAGCGCCATCTGGCGATAGTTTTTGAGTTATCTCTGCTGGTCGATGTTGAAGTCGGTCTCTTTTTTTGTAAAAATAAATTTTTAACAATTAAAATATTTTCACCTTTTTTACTGCGTTTTATTGGTAAAATATTTTGCTAACCTGACAACCCCATGATTCACTCACTCATAACTAACCGCCGCCATTAAGGTGTCACAGTTTTGTCTTAATGACGCGAGGTCCATATCTTTATACGTCCATGACAATGTTCAAATAATTAATTAATTACCTGATATGATTGAAGACATCGAAGAAATTGGAGCAGCAAAAGAAAACATTGATGAAGAAACATTAAAAGTTGACGAAAAATTTAATAGTTACAATGATTTGGTAAGAAGAGTTGAAAATTTTCAAAATTTATCGAACAATTGTTTTTATAAAAGAGATTGTGTGACTATTGAAAAATGCAGAAAACAAGGCGTAAAAAGAATTATTAACCCTGAATTAAAATATTACAAAATTAAATATTGGTGTATTCATGGAGGAAAAAAGTTTCAGTCAAAAGCAACAGGAGTAAGAGAGTCGAGTACTTTCCAAAAAAATTGTCCAGCTTCATTTTATGTGTTAATGTTACGAAAGACGGACACAGTTTATTCATTTCATCGACAAAGGAGATGTTTCATTTTGGGCGGCGACTTTGTACATTTCACCACAAAAAGAGAAAAATATACTGATTCACAGAAATATATCAAAAAATTTATTAGATTAGCCGTTCTCTGCAGAGAAATTATTTTCAATAAAATATTTTTACGCACAACAACATTGGCGGTTCCATGACTCCGAAATAGAGAACTATCAAAATAAAAATAAATATAAACGTGTCTGTTGTCTGTGATTAGTTATTGAGCTCTGAAGTTTAGAATGCCAGTGACATTTTTCGACATTCCGAGTGTTTCTTTGAAGTGAACAACATTAGTGCTATTTATAGTGATCAAGTGAATATCTACCTACGGCTTTGTTTTTTGGACTCCTGGATCTCGCAGTACTTGTTTACCCGGCTATCGTTTTATGGACCTCGATTTTGCTTGTGATTTGGTTTTTTGTTGTTTCCGTTCAATAGATTTTGCGCATACTTTTTAAGGTTTGTAGATCGTCTCATTATAAGACAGACAAATATTGAGGCACCGGCTTCAGTCCTGGATGGCATATTATTAATAGAAGATGGTTGAAATGAAAAATAAATTATGAATAAATAAAATGCTGTTTTTTATTTACTTCTGTAGTATCTAAAATATTTAAATACAGAAATTGCAACTGCCATACAATTATCCAGCTTCACTTTAGGTTCATACTTATTTAGGTAAGTATTCATTGGCATAAAGTAATATGCGCGTTTTAGTAGTTGGCGTTTCCAAACTGCTTTCAGCGTCGATTCAGACCGATCGTTACCTATGTCGATATCGTTGACGATCCAATACATTATATATCGGAGTCTGAGGTCTCAACAAAAACCCATGCAAACGTGAATATCGTGACCACAGATCGTGACATTAAATCGACTGCTATACATTAGCAGTATAGCTCTTGGAGATCTATCGACACGATTTTGTTCGGATTAATCGAAGCGACGGATTGCACCGTTTAATTAGATAAGATACGCTTAAATAATGTTAATAATAAAAGACAGATCCAACAAACCAAATCCAAAAAGATCGTCGGGCTTATATTTTATATTTTATCATGCATTGGACATTGACACATGTTGACACGCCTAATATGACATTAGAATAAATCAAGTTTATCAACGTCATCAGCAGTCGATTTGTCCACCATACTGTCTCAGTGTTACAATATATTATCCATAAATTGAATTATTGTCGCCAAACTAAGGTGTAATCAATAATTTGGATGATATGGAACGCTTTCAAATAATATGAGCTACTTCCTATTGAATGTACAGTGTACCCGCCCAGGCGCCATACATTTCTGAAACATCTCCTTTAAAACATAATCACCTAGTTACAAAACAATTATTTGACCATCTTCCTCAAACTAGGAAAATGTCTGCAGAAACTAAATCTAAAGTAAAAGAATTATTAAATTTAAAAGCCGACAAAAATAAAATCAAGAATTTGATTGAAAAAGAAACAAACAAAATTATAATAATGAAAGATCTTTACAATTTAAACTACAATGGTAAAGAAAAAAATAAGTTGGATGAAGTACAGAAGATTTTATCGAACGATTACAAAGCCGAGAGTTACTTTTTAGTAGAGGAAAACATTTTTAAAGGTTTATTTTTTGCAACTCCAGGGATGAAATCTGTGATGAATGCATACCCAGAGTACATCGGAATAGACGGTACATTCAAACTTTTGAATATTCGTGCACCTGTATATTTATTAATAGCAGAAGATTCTAATGGCTGCACGGAAATAGTTGGTGTAAGCATTTTAATACATACATGAAAATAAAAATTCAATTGAATGGATGATGGAATGTTTTAAAAAATGCCACCCTTCGTGGAACAAAATTAAATGCATTATGACAGACAAAGATCTTTGTGAAAGAGAAGCAATTAAGACAAGTATGTTGCCGGTTGATGTAAATTTAATTATGTGTGCATTCCATACCCTAAGAACTTTCAATAGAGAAATCACGACAGAAAAGAGAAATATTACACCACAAGAAAGAGATGAGGCCAAATCTATTTTACAAAAAATGGTTTATGCGGAAACTGAAGAACGATATAATCAATTATATGAGGAATTGAAACAATTACCAGAAACAATAATTGATTATTTTGACAAGAATTGGCATCACTGTCGTCACGAATGGTCTATTACCAATAACTACTTGCAACATAATTTCGGTAATGATACAAACAATCGTTTGGAATCATTAAATGAGAAGTTAAAAAAAAACTTGACAGATTTATGGCTTTAGAAGATTTTATACGGCAATTCTTAAATTTTCTTGAATATTCTTCTCGAGAAAGAGACCACAAAGCTGCTGTAGCATATCAAAAGACACTAGTCTTAAATTATTCTAAAAATTCACCTGAATTTCGTTATGCGGAATACATAACTAATTTTGCATTTAAATTTATATAACAAGAATTTAACAAAATGAACAATGTGCAATTAAATTTTGATGAAATATCGGGTATCTACGAAGAATGTAAGTCACCGACTGTTAAAATATCTGCAACATCTGACTCGTGCGATTGCTTGGGACGCACGTCAATGCTGTTACCTTGCAGGCATATATTAATGGTCAGAAAAATGGAGCAGAAAGATTTATTCGAAAAAAGTTTATGTGATAACCGATGGACTAATCATTATTACTATGAAACACAGAGAGTGTTTTCTTCCAGTAATATAAAAATTTATATACCTGAAGCTGTCATCTGTTCCAAAGAATACAAACAAAAGGTGTTATCAGAAAATGAAAAATATCGAAAAGCGAACGAAATGGCAAAACAATTGCCAGGTATAGTAGCCGAAATGGGGACAAAATCTTATTTAAAGAGGATGAAAGTATTGGCAGATTTAGTGGAATCTTGGCAAAATAACGAAGAAGTTAAAATTATAAAAGACATCAACCTTGATACCAATGAATCGTCAAAAGTTGATCAACGTAGAATTTCCAGGAGAAATAAAAGTAATGAGAACAACGGTGACAGTGATGCTGACGGGGATAGTGGTAGTGACATTGATACTTCCAATGACAAGGAAAATAATGATAATAATTATTATTATCGTCAGACTGATAATAGCGAAGAAAGCGACAATGCTAATGATGATGGTAGCAATGGTGATGAGTTAAATGAAATAACAAGATACGTAGAGTCCACCTCGCCAAGCATACAGGATAATTTAATTATAATTGAAAATCACGAAATTGATATTGATGAAGAAATTAACATGAAAAAATTAACTACAATAAGGGCTCATTCCCACGGCATACGTCTTTGACGATTCGTCAAAAAACACGATACGTCTTGACGGATGGACGTTCACATTGAATACGGAATCGTGTTTTTTCACGATTCGTCAAAATATCCGCATTGAAGTTCACACACAAACGCATACTAAACTGTGCGCGGATCCGTCATAATCATAAAACATTCACGATTCGTGGTTTCTAAAAGACGTATCCGTATTCGTCTTTTTTCACGATTCGTCAAGCGTGTGAACATGAGTATTTAAAAAGCATTGCCACCGTCAAAAAAAATAACGAATCGTGAAAAAAGACGATTCGTGAAAAAAGACGATTCGTCCTCGTGTGAATGAGCCGTAACGTCTGAAACTTTACTAAAAAAGAAGCAACTAAATAATTATATTGTCCAACATTGTGGTCCAACCTGCAATTAAAAGAAAAGGGAGACCTAAAGGTACTGATAACACAGTTATCGGTTTACCCAAGAAAACAAAGAGAAACAATAAAGAAAATGAAGAACCATTTAATAAAAAATCGACTATCGAACAATGCAAAATAATATTTAAGTGGTTATTGATAGAGGAAAAAATTATACAAGATGTACTGGATGGCAAAAGACACATTAATGATTCAGATATAAAAATTGATTTTGAAAATTTAACTTTCGCCATTATTGATGACACAGATGTAAAGTTAACAATTATAAATAAATATTTTACACATGAAGGGTGAAAAAAAATTATGACAATGTGTAACAAAAAAAGATTACAGGAACGGAGCTTGCAAATTAGATTTGAATAAAACTGTTGATGGTGACACCGATGAAGTTAAGAAGATTAAAAAATTCAATGTTAGTATCGGATGTGATTATTGTTTGGAGTGGTATCATTTAGAATGTGTTCAACTCAAAAAGAAACCAAAAGGAAAATTATGGATGTGCCCTGATTGTAGATATGTAGTAGAAAAATGAAAATTAAATATTTATAATTGAATTAGCTCAATTATTTATATTTTACTGTTTGCTGAGTATTACCTTCCATCAGAAATCATACTTAGTTCTTGTTGACTTTGTTAATCTCTGTAAACTACATATTATATTTATAAATTAGTATTCAACATAAATAATTTAATTGATATAAAATAATATTGTGATAACCCTGATGTAGGCTCAGACCAATAAACTATAGACGGCGTGAATATGATTTCATGTTTATTTACTTTGATGACATTATGTCAATGTAACTCTGACGTTTCCTTAGCTTTTGCTTTTTCTAAATTTATTTTGTATTTACAACCTTCTTGGACTAATTATAATTCAGAAATTTAAAAATAGATGTGATTTGAAAGAAGAACGCCGGCTCCAGAAAATTGAAGTGATCGGGTGAATAGGGCAGTGTGGAGACAGACATCGCGGTGTTCGGAGGACTTCTTCGGAGGAGGTCTTTCTGATTCGGTGGCGTACACAGGGCCGACCCGTGTCTCTGTTTCGCGGACGCGTGTATCTACATCTCAACTCTAACATCGTTACGGTCGGGCGCGCTGCTTGGAGCGCCCTGGGACCTGCCGCCGCCTACTACGTCGGGAGACTTGCCGCGCGGGACGCTTCTGCGCGCAGGGCTGCGCGCCAGGGTCGCGCTACCGTCTTGTGCGCTTGGTAGCGCGCCATCCCCTACGCCTCCCGACCTCATCTTGTCGAGAGACACGCCGGCCTCCGCCGTCCGAGTCCGTACTTCGGACCTCCGCCTCCGCTTGCAAGAGCACTCCAGGTCGTCTCCTCTCCCTCTATTTACTGACTTTCCTCTTTGTGACTGTGCCTTATCTAGTTTATTTTTTTAATTGTTATTGTGACCCACTAGGAAAGACAAGTACATCTTTTATTACTTTTAAATTCTTTTATTTAATCTTCCCTTATAACGTTACACGATATAATAAAACAAATTCCAGAACTACACCAAGTTAAGAGTACGTTATATAGATCGAGAAATGCTTCCGTTGGGTTGAAAAAAATTGCCTACAAAAATCTGGCCGAAGTGAAGGTACCCGAAAAATATTTAGATTTTTTGATAGCAGACTACTCATACGAAGGAAAGAGAATTTTGATATTTGCCACTCAAAAGGGCAGACAACTTTTGTCTGCGGGTAAGCTTTTCTTTGGAGATGGTACATTTAAGAGTTGCTCAGAGCCCTTTAAACAGCTTTACAGTATACATTGTGCTATTGGTGAAGAAGACACGAATATTGTGCCAGTGGCGTACGCGTTATTAAGTGACAAAAGTACGGACACATATGAGATTCTTTTTCATTTATTGAAAGCTCAAGTACCAGACTGGATCCCAGAAACTTTTAAAACTGATTTTGAGATGGCCGTCATGAACGCTATTGTATCAGTATTCCCTAATGTAATCACAAAAGGTTGCTACTTCCATTATTCGCAAGCAGTGTGGAAGAAAGGAAAGGAATTACAACTCACCAAATTAAAAACAACACGCAGACAAGTAGCCCTCAGTGCTGTACTACCCCTTCTACCGCAACACGAAATTTTTAATGGATGGTGGTATGTAGCTGCTCAGAGTCCCGATGATAAAAATAGCAAGATATTTCGTGATTACATGTTAAAGCAGTGGTTGCGTGACGATTTTATAAACAAGTGGTGCGTTTTCGGACAACGCCACCGTACGACAAATGCACTGGAAGCGTGGAACAGCAAGCTTAATAAGACAATTAAAAAAAAGGAGCCCAATATGATAGAAATCGCTGCCCTAGTGCTTGAATGGCCAATCGACCAATTTTATGAAAATCGTTTTTTTATTTCAAACTGTAGCAATTTTGATTACGTACCTTACAATATATATTTTTTATTATTATTATTGACCTAACTTCTATTATTTAGCAAAAATAAAATATACAATCTCCCATATCAAATTTGTTTTTAGTACTTGAGTGGTGTATCTCCTTATTTTGCTCAAATGAACGCATCCAAATATCAGTTTACGTGCTTGTTTGTCCAATCTCCACCGATTGACCAATCACGGCGAAGCATTCCGAAATCACATGACGCCATTTTGATTTGTTATTGTTTCCTTAGTTTTAGAATTAGCAGCATTATTTTAGCATTTAAATTGTTTAAACACAGTTAATCACATGTTATATGTGGGAGATAAAATAATTTTGTGTTCGAATTTATTTTTTTAACGCTGCATATATTTTATTTGGATTTCAAACATTGATTTCCGGTTACAAAAATCAGTTAAAGTATTAACGGAAATAGTACTGCTTCCGGTACAAACGGATACAACTCCCCGCCATTGACGAGCAAGCCTTTATAAACGCTCGGAGCGCCACAGACGGGTCAGAAGTTGTCCGATCGCGGGCACGGCTCCACACGGAGCTCTGAACTGTCAGGTGACTATGTTATTTCTATTTTACGTTTACACTGTAAATTACATTGTTAATAATTAAAGATATTATTATTATGCTATTGTAATGCCCTCATGCTAATGTTGCTATTAGATACCTAGTTTACGAACTGCTGAAATAAACATTGCTATATAGTATTGACTGTCATCACTGATATTTATTTGCGTGAATATACTTATTTATGTCTATTTGCGTGTTTAATTAAAACCATCTCCCACATCAGAAGTTGGGATAAAGAACTCACTGTGGGTTGTCAGTATTTCAGGTTGTCAGATAACTGGATCCATAAATGGCAAGTGAGTTGCCATGTGCCATTTCATCTCACATGACATGAATGGAACGTGGCGTCGAATTTTGGTAAAGCTAAGTAAGACGGCGAGCATGGGTATGGCATTATTTTTATTCCATTACGTCTGAGGTGATACAATTTCATTGCTTAAATTTTAATTTTTGTGTGAACTATATTGTGTGTGTGTAGTTTATTTGATAATCGTGAGTGAAAATAAAGACATCAATTTCCGGTGATAAAATCATTTAACGCAGCTCCGTAATTAAAACAAATCGCTCCTCATTGTATAATATCTTATTTTGATGTTTAATCGCTGAAAAAAAAAAAGAAGAAATCGTTTTACTATGACCTCTGTTTTATTATGAAGGGAAAGTTACACCCTTTGATTTTAGTGTAATTTAACCAAGTATTATAACATCGGAACACACTTTTATCATGCGATCATTTTGTTGAAGTTTAACGTGGGTAGATTTGTGGTTAGTTTGCTAGAATGCCCAAGGGCTACGTATCATTTGAAGTGTTGTGATATAAAAAGTGAATTTGAGTAGAGTGATAGCGATGAATCTTAGTTCAGCTGGTCGGGTCTTGCAGAGACCGTGGAAGAGTCCGTGAGACTTGTTAACTTTGTTTGTTGGGCTTAGTGAAAAGCCACAGGCCACGAATAAGATTCATGCTTTGTTTTGAGTTCCTTGATATTAGTTGATGAAAGTTATTGGATAATATTGGTACTTGGTTGGGTAAGCATTTTTGTTCAATTAATTTAATTGAAATGTAACGTAACTCGAGTAATTTTAAAGTAAAATTATTATGTTACAATAATAATTAATCTACGATACCCCCTTTGGTAGATAAGATTTAGTAGTCTGGTCGAAAAAGAAAAACGTTTTAAAGTCAGGCATTTTATTATTTAAAGAATTTAAATTTAAAGAATTTTTAAAGAATTTTTATTTGTCCAAAAAATGTTACATAATTACCCACCTTTTAAGCATCAGCAATTATGCATTCCGTGTTGGTACAATTTTTAATTGATAACGAGATATGACGTACAGTGCAGTGACTTTTATCAAACGTGTAATGTTCGTGATAGTTATTTTGGTTTTCCGTAATTTGGTGCACCGCTTATCGCTGAAAAGGATTCATTGGAAAAAAATAACCACACACAAAACAGTTTTCTTTATTTGTTCTTAACCTGACGAAGTATTCCATTTATCGAGTACCTACAACAATAATAAAAGCCTACAACAATAATAACAATAAAAGCGTAAGCTAGCTTTTAAAAAGTGAACGGTTTGGTTTTTCATTGGTGACGTCGATCGAATTAGTTACTCATTAGTTCACGTTGTTTTAAAAGTGATACACAATACAATTTTCATAGGTTTTAACTCATTAGTTCACGTTGTTTTAAAAGTGAAACACAATACAATTTTCATAGGTTTTAACTCATTAGTTCACGTTGTTTTAAAAGTGAAACACAATACAATTTTCATAGGTTTTATTTACAAAGTGTTTTCGAGTGGTCTCACTGCGGTGACATTTATCGAGCCATTAATTAAGAAGAGTGTTCGATTTCAGCTTATTTTGTTGCGTCGTTTTGAAAGTGAATCACATTTTCTTGTTTTGTGTAGTGCTCTAAATACCCGCGTGGTTCATTTTGGATATTATGTGAGCGTTATCTAATGATCCAAAACATTGTCGTTGGTTATTACAGACGAATTAGTTCAATTCTTGCCCGCTTTGGTCACTATATTTTCGAAATAAATAAAGTCGATTTACGTCGGATTTAAGATGCGTTTAGGAAGCGTTTCTAGTTTACAAGGAGCTGGAGACCAAAACCTTGTCTGGTACCTGTCTGGAACCAAGGGTGACATCGCCTTGTTGTGGTAACATGAAACAAGGTAAAAGTGAAACGGCGTTTTGGTATGATAAAGTTTTATTTTATTACATCTGGTGTTGGAGTTTTAAAACTTACATTTTTTATTTCGTTCCTTGTGAAAATATAACCTTTCCTTGTGTCTTATAATTAGTGAACAATGACAAAAGATAACAATTAAGATATCGGAGGTTTTGTAAAATTGTTGTTGTTGTTAAATAAAATCTTACGTCATTTTCTATTTGCTGAAAAAAAAAAACAATAGCAGTTTGTGGAAGTTTAGTGAAATTTTTAATTAAAGTAGCAGTTGGATACAATCAGTTCCCTAATTATTTTATTTACAAGTGCAGCACACTTCGATTGGTTTTAATTTGCCTTGTGAAACCAATGAGTTTAAAAGTAATCTCACATGTGACGATGCAATGTGCATCGTTCTGTTTTCAGATAAGTTTTCGAGGATGCACAGGCAGCAGCACACGCAGGTTACACATGTGTTGTCTGAAGCCGAATCGACGGCTGCGTGCGTGCACTCGTGGGCTTCCTGGAGTTCATTCGTGTGACATTGAAGGAGGAAGCTCTGGTAACTGGCGGCCGCAGATCGGACGCAACGAAACAGGTGATCTGTATCGTCATAATATTTGTATTCTGATAGCTTAAAGGAGAAATGAATTAAAATTTGTTTTCAAGACGTAATGTTCATTCAATTTCAAAGATTTCTTTATTTTTGAGATTTAGTTTTCGGTCAATTCGGTCAACTTGTCGAACGGAACTTTTGAAATTGTAATTGAATGGTGTTGTTACTTTGAAAAATGTATAGCCCTTAGCTATGTATACGGTTTGAATGTTATTTCTGGACAGAAGTACTGATTGTACTTGAGTACCGTTCGATAAGTCAACTTGTTTGAGAAATGATAACTTTTTAAGAAAAGTAGCTTTTATGAGAAACGTAGAGTTTGTTTTGGATTAATCCTTGGTGACCAGTTAATTTCTTTTGAGTAACAGCTATTATGTTTTGAGCTGACGAAAAACTAAAAATTATGGGATTAAAACTGAAGAAAGTCCACTAGTTAATGTGATAGGATAAATAAAGCGACATGTCGAACAAACCTTTTTAAGATTATTTTTGATAAAAGCTGGTTTTATGGATATTTTTGATATCATCTGGGTGGTTACATGCGGAGGTAACTGGATAGAGGTTGCCTATTGGGTTGATACTTATGACTGGATGGAGGTTATAAGTGTGATGATCAGGTGCAGATGGAGGTCAGGGTACGAGCACTGCAATATTTCAATGAGCTATCTATTATTTGAATGAGTATGGGTGTTGATCGACATGTCAGCTTTGGCCTTTGAGAGAAATAATCTGTTATGATTTCATTAAAAGTAAAGACGAAATTTGAGATTTTGAGAATGACTTTACAGTAGGTCAGGAAGGGCCGAGCTTTAAGAGATGCTTTCGTTTGTGTTTATTGTTACAGTTAAATTCCGACACCACAGCTGATCGAGTCAATCAGTTTTACGACGACTGTACGACGACGTATTGCGTTAAAAGTTAAAAGCAAGCCGCGTTAGTGATAAATTTGGTAATTTTGCTCTAAACAAGTGTTGCAATGGTATGAAGTTTGTTCTGCCGTTTCTTCGACACCGCAAATAGCGCGGCGGGAGTGTAAGAATTAAAATAAAAACTTGGCGTTCAATCAAAGAAATTTTAAATCTAAAAACTTGTTGTTCAAATTAAATTTGTAGTCTCGTTTAAAATTAGTAGCTTTTGCTGAATAAAATAAAATTGGAGCTTTGTTGTAAGCTAAAGTAAAAGGCATCACACGAGGACGTGTGAAGTTGTCAGAATCCAAGTAAATGAAAACGATAGATATACTGTGAAAGTTTATAAAACTGGTCATGAGCTATACGCATTACACGATAACTTGCGTATTGTAACACCCGACTTGGGAAAAGAGCGATTACTTTAGAGTAAGTTTTGTTTTTATTATTTTTATTACATTTCTGGTGTATGCATTGTGTCAGCGTAAGCGTCTGGCCAACGAACATCGTTGTCACAATCAGACACTTAGAAATGTGTTTGGCGAAATAATTTGTTTTAGGGTCATGTAAATTGAACCCATTGTCGTCATGTGATTTGGAGAAATAATTTGTTCTAGTTAGGGTCATGTAAATTGAACCCATTGTCGTCATGTGATTTGGCGAAATAATTTGTTTTAGGGTCATGTAAATTGAACCCATTGTCGTCATGCGATTTGACTAAAATTGCTCTTATTATGGTCATGTGATTTGAACCATAGATATATTTTCCGTGGTCATGTGAATTGAACCACTATTATGGTCATGTGATTTGAACCATAGAGATATTTCCCGTGGTCATGTGAATTGAACCACTATTATGGTCATGTGATTTGAACCATAGAAATATTTCCCGTGGTCATGTGAATTGAACCACTATTTGTTATATTAAAATTGATAATTTTGTTCTCTCACATGAGAGGAATTGTACCAAGATATTAATTGTCATTTCCACATGTGACTTTGTTGACTATTATTGTTATTCGCGAGCCATATTGGCTGCTCGTCAGAATGGCCGTGTGGGAGATAAAATAATTTTGTGTTCGAATTTATTTTTTTAACGCTGCATATATTTTATTTGGATTTCAAACATTGATTTCCGGTTACAAAAATCAGTTAAAGTATTAACGGAAATAGTACTGCTTCCGGTACAAACGGATACAACTCCCCGCCATTGACGAGCAAGCCTTTATAAACGCTCGGAGCGCCACAGACGGGTCAGAAGTTGTCCGATCGCGGGCACGGCTCCACACGGAGCTCTGAACTGTCAGGTGACTATGTTATTTCTATTTTACGTTTACACTGTAAATTACATTGTTAATAATTAAAGATATTATTATTATGCTATTGTAATGCCCTCATGCTAATGTTGCTATTAGATACCTAGTTTACGAACTGCTGAAATAAACATTGCTATATAGTATTGACTGTCATCACTGATATTTATTTGCGTGAATATACTTATTTATGTCTATTTGCGTGTTTAATTAAAACCATCTCCCACATATATGTTTCAAAATGTCAGAAAAGACCAGGACAAAGTATCAAAGACCAGAACTAAGTGAAGTGGATTTTGATAGGTACGTTGAGTTTTTATCGTTTTTCTCTTGTTTTAATCTGTTTATATTTATTGTATTTACTTGTGTGTTGTACACAGGATGATTATAATATAATTTACGTGTATATCGGTGAGACTGTTGTGTGTGAAGTAATAATAAAAGCTAGAACTTGGGAATACGTCGGAGTGTTGGGAGTCGGGGGCACATCAAAGGCCCGTCGTAGTTATTTTGGGGGTAATCTGTGATCGCGAGGTATGCCGATGTTAACCAGAGGGGATGGGGGGAAGGGTGAGCAGCAGTATAAAAAGTGGCAACCTGGTTATGGCAACTACTGCATGTGATACGCTGTCAGTTTCCTTTTTTATCTAGTTTTACTAGTAAGTTTTTACTACTTGTATATTTTGTACTTGTAGCAACTAAGGTACTAAATTAATAAATTCTTTGATTACTGTGTTTTTTATTTATCTACGTGCAAGACGTATACACATTACTCTAGATCTTACTAGAATTCTTCTTATACCCCCCCCCCCCCTCCTTCTCTACCCCTACAAAAGCTTAAAAAACGAAATAGGATTTTATTTCGTTGTAAACATTTTGATTCAATTTATAAGACAACATATGAAAGGTCTTAGGGCCGCGGGACTCCGGGCCCCCACGACCTGTAGTTATTAGATATTTATACAATTTTATACACGATTTTATAGAATAAAATATAGCCTAGCCTAGATTCATGACACTAAACCAAGTCTTGTCGGAGTCAAGTCTTGTATTCATATTTGTATCAAGTCAGGTACAGAAAAATGTGGTATAAAATTGAACATGCTGTATTGCACCAATGATGGTAGTTTGGACAAATAAGCACAAAACTTGCATGTTATTTTTAGTACTCTATCTCCATGTCACTGTGCTCAATCTCCATGAACATAATTTTGTTAGAGACGTTTTAGCCAACCTCCAATAATAAAATGAAAAATAGCCATTACTATTATTATTATTTTAAATTACTATTTAAATATACGTAAAGAAATGATTCATGTATCTAATTCATAAAAGGTTTTAGTAAAATTTTTAATATTAACCTTTACTAATTAAAAAAAACGTCTCCTGTAAAATTTTATAAATGGTCGATTGGCCATTCAAGCACTAGGGCAGCGAAATGTTAAGTGCGCTTTATACTGACGCCTCTTATTATAAAACAAAATCAGTACAAATTGAAAATAAAGTACCAAGTATTCGACGATATTCAAAGGAGGCCATGTTGCGAGATGACTTTATTCAGGAGGCAACCATGGAGCTAGTGACCGGTCAAATAACCGTCGGTCATTTTTTAGAAAAAATGCGATAGACTAACCCAGTAAGCTGACCCGGCAAACGTTGTTTTGCCATATAAATTATAAGTTTCATAGATGCATGTATTTAGTATTACACAAATTACGAGGCGTATCCTCTCTTTTCTCACCTTACCGGGGACGATGGCACTTGATTTGTGTCATCTGGCCCGGTAATCATATCACCGGGCCAGATGAGACAATTTTTTCCCATCTGGCCCGGCGCCGGGCCAAGTCACCGGGCCAGATGGGATACAACCGAAAAAATTTATGTGGATGTCCGAGCAAGAGAAACATTGTGGTAGAAGGGTTTCGTACTCCGGTTCGAATGACGTTAGATCGACGGTCGATACCAATATGGATTAACCGTGTATATGTATAATCAAAGGGATTAATGATGTTATGAGGAATCAAGACGAATATTAATAACAGCACTATATAAGAATTGATTTGTGATATAATAAATAAAATAAATATATAATTGTAATTGCATAAGTTGATAAAAAATGCTATGCAATAGCTTTACCACGGCAGTCTCCGAGTGCCACACGTCTTTTTTCATTTAATAATAATTACTATCATTACTTAATTCTGTAATGTTTTAGATACTAGATGGCAGCCTTGTATGCTTCAGATGTTGGATGCGGGCTAGATACATTCTACAACAACGAGAAGTTGGAGCACTGCCTGAGCAAAGTACTTCCTCCGCAACAACAAAATTAAATAGATGTGTATGGTGCCTTTGCTCTCTTAACCGAATACGAAGACATTCAATATCTGAAGGACCCGAGCGGAATGAAATTATCACAAAAATATTTCCCAGAGAGGTAATTAAAATTTTTTTTCAACTTTTTGTTTATAAATGAAATTAATAGTTAATTGGTTATGGATAGTGACAATAATAATAATTATTGCTTTTTACAAAAAAATAACCGACTTCAACTTCGATAAGCAGAGAGAGTTATCAAAAACTACTCGCCAGTTGGCGCTTAATTCAACATGTAGGTGTAAAGTTCTCGACACTACAAATTAATCAAGCCCAAACACTAGATAACTACAGTAAATCGTTGAGGAGTTCCCTTGACTGTCTTTCGGCTTCATCAGATCTTCATGAAATTCCGACTCCAGACCTTCATGAAATTGTAGCGCAAGTTGCCCTCGATTTCTCCGAGATCATCAGATCCTGGTGATCCTTTTAAAAGGACCCCACTGCGCATATCTACTTTACAACAAAAAAATAATTATCAAAATCGGCCCATAAACTACGAAAAAATCGCTGAACAAGCATAAAAATAGTACATTACGATACGGTGCGCATTTTTGAACGGCGTATATCGCACTCGCTTCGCTCGTGCGCTATCTTCACGCCGTTCAAAAATGCAACTTTACGAACGAGTATCGTACCTATATTATTTTATAGCACGAGTGACATATGTAAACGCGCTTAATTGTAGTTATAATAAATAATATGTAGTTATGATTTAATGCTCTAATTTCATATAGATATATTGCTAATTTCTAAGTTGCGATAATGTTTCTGTAATTTTATTGTGCGAAAGAGAATTACAAAGATATCGAAACATGAAAAAGCAGATAAAAAATACGACGAAGCCTCCGGAAAGGAATTATTACGAATTTATTAATGTTTGAATTAAGTTTTCTACAACATAAAACTGTATTTAAGAAAATCGCGAACCTGTCAGAATTCTTGACTGACGCACTGGTTTACATTACTGAACCAACAATTTGAGAAGAAAAGATAACTACAAGAAACATTTTTACTAATTTTACCAAACAGTGTACTTTACCATCTATGTAAACTTATACTTTGTTAAGTAGGTAGTTTATTTTTTGTTCAATCACATTTTCCCAATAAAAATATGATAAAGTAACAGTTTTCACCAACAATTTCACTACCTGCAACACACAGAACATACTTCAATTGAATTCGTATAAATAGTTGTTTGCTTCACTCAATGTCATAAAGTACCCTCATGTACATGTATTTTTTTAATTTGTACCCGCGCAATAGGCAATAATTCATTTTTGAATGGTGTGAAGTTAGCGTCATTTGCCATGTAATAAGGAGCTACTTACGCCATGGATAACCGTGGCGTAAGTACGGGTTTAAGTCGCGCTGTGCTAAAATAGCATACTCGTATATACGGTCGAATCGAGAACCTCCTTCTTTTTTGAAGTCGGTTAAAAATATTCCTTTTTTGTTCTAACAGATTCCACGAAATGGACTTGTTTGTTATGCGTGCTGGGTTTCTGCACGTAGAAATGTTCAAAGAGCTGCAAATATTGTTGAACAGCAACAAGATCCACTTTCTGCCCGTTATCACTGCAATGTTATTTGTGCCTTATGTGGCATGACATTATTTAGAAGGCGAACACATTCTTTATCCAGTGGGTTTGAAAGGGAGGAAATAGCAGCGAGAATTTATCCCCGTCAGGTAAATATTATTTTGACATATACATTATAATTATATACATAATAACAGTTTTTCAAGGTGGTAGATCTCTGGGTTCTGCTACCTATCAAGAATACAATTTTCGATAGGTGGTAGAGCCTAGACGGCCTAGAGTGTGCCCTGTGTAGTATGTTACAAGTTCCACTTCCGGCACCCCAATATAACCCAACATTAATTATATAATTATAATAATTATATAACTCCGTGTATATTAATTCTGTGTATAATAATTTATTCCTACGATTTATTAATAAATTCATTTATTGTTTGAAATTATATAAGGGTTATTGACTTCCGATTTAATTGTAAGGTGGGGTTGAGGGTAGGATATAAATATGGCGAACTAAGATTGTGCAGGGCATTATTTTTGTATCAGTTGTAAGGGGAAGTTCTGCCCGAATGTACATAATACTTGTAAAATTAATTGGTAATTAAAATGTAATAAAGTATATAAAAGTGTAGAGAATAATGTATATGTGTATAAAATATAAAATGTAGAGAATAAAATGTGTGAACAGATGCTGCTGAAGTTTATTTTTGGGAAATAACCTAACGATAGGGAAGTTCATCGTCCTTGCTGGAGCCAGTGTGATAGCCATCATCACACTTCAGAAGTGGGGATATTTTCCTTTACAGCCCATATTATCTTGGTCAAAAGAACGGAGATTTTTAAGCTATTGCATAGCTTTTATCGCAGGCCTTGGCGTGGAGACCGAATCGAAAAATTTCGTAACGAAAACACCTAACACCCCCCACTCGTGACATCTATCGATAAATACCAGAACTTTTAACCTTTGGGCTGTTAAGCTGTTCGATATCGAACAGCTCATAAATACCGGGTCATGTGTCACTGTTCGATATCGAACAGTACGCCGTCCCTTAGATTATGCTCTATGTAGTCTTTAATACAGATGTTACACTTTGGCACAGATTAGATATCATTTAAGAATGAAATTACTCTGCCTCTCTAGTTTACTTTAGCAAGTCTGTGGTATAAAAATATTACGAAATCGTTGTTTGTATCTGTGGCAAAATCAGTCACTCGGAACGCGTATTTGACGTAATAAAAAACTATTATATAACCGTTAGTCCCACAAAAGTTGACGAAAAAAACATGAATAAATAAGTATTCCTTCGTTTTGTTTACTAAAATGTCTATTTTCTTTAATAATTTAGGTCAAGAACATACTTCGAACCAAAATCCAAGTCATTTTTCAAATGTCTTTTTGGATTTCGTATTGTTATATTTGATTGAAATGTAATTAAAATCCGGATGAATCCATCTAATTAGATCACTTTTTTAATGAACTTCAATTGTAATAATGCAGAATACGTCTATTTTAGTTGTAAATGTGTTAAATCCGGGCTTAAAATCCAGAAAACACCTCAAGGTCGATATCGACCTCGTTCACAAGATTAGGTTTTGCTGTATATTTCGAGATCAAATGGCCGTTGGGCCCCCTAATCGACATATATATAGATTAGGACTTTGAATTCTGTATTTTGTCATTTAATTTTTAATCTTTTTCCCCTCTACAAACCATTGGTTGGATTTTGTGTCTAAGTCTGTATATAATGATAAAGTTATATATATACACACACATATATATAAACATATGTATTATAAATATACATACATATATATATATATTTATATATTAATAGTTACAATACTATACGTAGGATCTAAACAATAACTGCTTGATTGAGGTGGTCGACTTGTACATAAAAGTATATTTATGTGTGTGTTGTGTGTATATGTTTACGCATATATATACGTATATACCATCGATGTAAATGTATATATTGATTTGATATTTATTATGGAATTTACATAGCATGCAGCACAGCACCATCTTTCCGATGCCATCTTGACAACTGTGACCGACTCTGAAATTTGGATTGCATTTATAACTTTCTAATGATAGTTGTCAGTGGCCTGGTTTTGGTGAGCCCTTACTAGACATATAAAGCAGGTCAAGTGCTGCATGTTTGTTGCATGGAGCCTAAAGGTTGACATTTTTAATTTGCATGCAGTTTATTTATGTTTGGCTTTGCTTTGCATCAAATAGTACTAACAATGAAGGAGGCCGTGGTCGCAGCCGTGGGCGCAGCCGTGGGCGAAGGGGTACACGAGGTGTGAGGACCAGAGGGCAATCAAGCGGAGGGCCACCGCATGGAATTCAAAGGCCTTCAGTTTCTGAATCGTAATAAAATTTTAATACTAAAACAATGTTATGTTTATACTTATTTATCTTGCTTTTACTTTATTTATTCTCATTTCTTTTAATTTTTACATCATTTTAATGCCAATTAATATTTTAGTGTGTTCTTTGGAGTCATTGAGGACCTGCCAGAGGGCCCCCATTACGAGACAGCGGCTCACCCTAAAAGAACAAGGGTCCTCCCTGTCCCAGTTGCCAGGAACACAAGGTTAGTATTCCGATGCTTTAAATATTTATTTTTATAGCAGCAAAACTAATGTGACAAACCTATGCGTTTATACTAATAATATAAAGCAGAAAAGTTTGTTTGTTTTAACATGCTAATCTCAAGAACTACTAGTTCGAAATGAAAAATTCTTTTGTTTTAAATAGCCCATTCATTGAGGAAGACTTATGCTATTATACTGGGACCAAAAAGAGCAGAGCTAGTTATATTATAATATGACTTTGTTTTCAGATCAGAAACATTGTGGTCTTCACTGGACTGCATTACCGTGAACCCTTCGTCCTCGGATGTCCAGCAGCCTTCATCTCCAATGGAGACCTCGCCTCTCAGGCCACCCACGCCCCCGTCTCTGCCTGGGACAAGTGGGCAAGCTGGGACCTATCCACCTGTGTATGTATTTACCAAACATATTATTCCATACATGTACTTTTTGTCAAGTTTGTGTGATATTAAGTATTTGTTTTATTTTTCAGAGAAGTTCCGGTTGGCGAAGCAAGGGGAGATAGGCGTCCCTGTCTGTAAGTTCACCTCAGTGTACGACCTATTATATATGGTAATTTTATTATTAGCGTTAACTACAATATCCTTTTGAATTTTTCAGAGCTTCTTCGTCCAGAGTCCAGCAGAGACCCCTCAGTGATGCTCAAATCCAGCATTTAATTAATTATGGTAAGTGCATTTTACATGACTGATGCATAACTTTTTTACATGAACGATGTACATACCTCTAATTGATAAGCATACCAGATAAGTGTACATATATTATTTATATATAATTAACTTTTACTTTATAACGGCTAAACCGATTTGGCTAATTTTAGTCTTGAAATATTCGTGGAAGTTCAGGGAAGGTTGCAGCGATGAGAAAATATGGAAAAATTGCGAGGAAAATACTAAAAATGAAAAATTTTAATTTCCCATACAAATGTTACCTGTCAAACATTTGATTTTCGGCCCGTCGGTTCGGTATTTTAAGAATAATTACATGTAGATCTGGATTAAATAAGGCGTTGGAATCGACAACATGTATTCATAAAAGTCGAATTATCGCGTATTTAGATTTAAAACATGCAAAATAACATAGACATATAGACATACATGACATAACATAAAGACACTATAATGACATTTGGTTGTTGTATTGCGTGCGTTCAGAAATATATTTTGTATAGTTTGCTTTACAGTTTGCTTTACTCTTCATCATATTATGTCAAATCGCCCCGTGAGATGTCCGCCCATTATGACGTAACAATTTTCTGTTATCAAACTGGTTCCTTTTTTTAGTTTTAAGCTTATAAAATTGTCAAATCCTCAAAATAATCCGTAGAAATATTTTAACGATTATATTAGAAAATCACATTGAAATGAAAAACAAAATACAGCCACAAGAGAAATAACGAAACGAAGATTCATCAAATAGGTTAACAAATAGGTTAAAAACTTATAGCAGTCTTTACACTTATTTTTCGAAATAGATTTTTCTACGGGACGCAGCAATACATTGGAGGGAGCTGAAGATTGACTGGGACTGAACTCCATTTGTGTCTGTTTTAATTAATGACCTATGTAATGGAGGAATTTTATGCCTCTACTAAAACAAGTGTGAGTAGCAAGATCAGCAGGAGGTGGTGATAAGAGATCTGCAGAAGCGAGGTAGTTAGGCCGAAACTGAAAGCTCTTTCCATTAAGAGGAAGATTTCAAATAATATAATGACCTTATGTGTCAGAAAAAATTTATGTGGATGTCCGAGCAAGAGAAACATTGTGGTAGAAGGGTTTCGTACTCCGGTTCGAATGACGTTAGATCGACGGTCGATACCAAAATGGATTAACCGTGTATATAATCAAAGGGATTAATGATGTTATGAGGAATCAAGACGAATATTAATAACAGCACTATATAAGAATTGATTTGTGATATAATAAATAAAATGAATATACAACGTGATTATTAGTAGATCCTGAAACCGAGACACGTGTCGAATATTTTGGTTTAAATAATCTACATAAAAATTGCCAAAGGTATATCTTTAAAACTCACCAAGATACAAGCTTGTTGAGTTGCTCGTCTGTCCTCCTGTGAACATGGTCACTGCGAGCGGCCCAGCCGTCGCGGCGCCGCTCACGCGGCGCGCTCGCGTACCATAAGACAAAAACACACGCGTTCACGCAAACACACAGCCACTCAAACAAAACTAATAACTGTTCAAAGTGACCCCCATTTTTACTTAAGCACAAACGACCGAAGCGTAGCGAAAACTCATTTTTACAATTTTTGAATTCACGATAATTTATTAACGGAATCGCAAGGAAGCGCACACGCCGATCGCTTGCTTCCGGGTGACTGCGGGCGGCGGGCGGCACGTCAAAGCGAGCGGTTTCGAGTCAAAGCGTCAAAGCCGACGCCGACGCTGCGACGCAGTCTACCCTTTGATTTGAGGAGACCAAATATTAATATTTTTTTATTATTTTTCGGACAAAATATAACATGGTATAAAAATTATTGCAATCGATTCAGTTATTGATTCTGAGCAAACTACTTTCGGCTTTAGGGTCTACTTAAAATCATGTTGTATAATTGTAATTGCATAAGTTGATAAAAAATGCTATGCAATAGCTTTACCGCGGCAGACTCCGAGTGCCACACGTCTTTTTTTTGACACGCCATCCATGTCTACCAAAGTACTCGCTGGCATGCGGCGGGGACTTCTTGTGATCCAAGGAACAAAGAAACGAACAGGTACGTCATATTCATTTTGTCTTAATCGAAGGAAGTGGTGTCTTTCTTAGGGTGGAGTTCACCGACTTTTTAAACGGCTGATTATCAGATAAACAGCTGATTAAATCTTTTTTAGTGTTCACCAGAACCTAACCATTGGTTACAACGCTTGAACGGCTGTTTAACGTAACCGAGCTCGGAAGCGTCGTTTAACCGTCGTTTACCTCATTTTGACATTTGTATTTTTGTTTTGCGTCAGTGCAATTTTAGCCATGTTTTAGCCTTTTTGCTTGTGTTTTTAAATAAAAACACCTGCTTATACTTTGAAAAACACATTATTTATACTATTTGTTCTTCTCGTGTTGTGTTGTTACGTCTTATTTTTGAAAGTAAACTAAACATGCAGTCATTGTTTAATGTAGTGGTAGATAATTATCAAGAGCACTACCTCGACATCCTTGAAAATCTGGAAAATATAGAAAGAAGAACAAGGAAACCACGAGTTTTGCAAGTGCGTCGTAATTATGAAGACTATGATGAAGAATCTTTTAAAACTAGATTCCGTTTGTCTAAACCTTCTGCATTGGAAGTACTTCAATTAATAGAGGATAAATTAGAATTCCCTAATGATAAGTAAGTACCTACCTATTAATAAAACTATGAAAATAAGCAAAATATACAATTCTTGCAGTTTCGATGTCAGTTAACTGACGAATCTTTGTGACAGAGTAAGCAGCAGAGCTGAGTTTGCCAGTAAGATTTGATATATGGGTGCTCCATTGAAGCTTTGTATCTAAGGTCACCCCCAGGAACACAGTAGTCTCTTCTATTTTCATACATAAGTAGGATTCTCACTGTACCTATTCTTTTAATTTGTTGCAGGAATAATTCTCTGGCACCTATAAATCAGTTGCTGTTGACTTTACGGTTCTATGCAACAGGAAGTCAGCAACTGACTATGGGTGATTTTTGTGGAGTGAGTCGACCGAAATCGAGTCATTCACCGTGTAACTGCAGCCATAGCCCGCCTAGGCCATGATTATATTAAGTTCCCACAAACTGCAGCAGATATAAGGAAAACCCAAATATACTTTTATAATATAGCTAAATTTCCAAAAGTTATTGGGGCATTGGACTGCACTCATATAAAAATAATTTCACCAGGAGGAAGCCATGCTGAATCTTATAGAAACAGAAAAGGTTATATGTCAATTAATGTGCAAGCCATTTGCAATGCAAAATTATTGTTAACTGACCTTGTAGCAAGATGGCCAGGTAGTTCTCATGATGAACGGATATTTAGTGCATCTAGAAGACATGCTATGTTTGAAATGGGATTGTATGGTGACTCAGTACTTGTTGCGGACAGTGGGTATATGAACAGGGGCTACATAATGATGCCATTGGATAGAGTTTCTTCAGCAGCAGAATCTCTATATAATGAATCCCAAATAAGGACAAGGAACCCAATTGAGAGGTTATTTGGCATTTGGAAAAGGCGCTTTCCCGTCTTAGCCCTGGGAATGAGAGTACATCTGAAAAATGCTTTACCTATTATAGTTGCCACAGGTGTATTACACAATATTTTACAGATGAGAGGCGATGAGATGCCATCTGATGACCCAATTTTAGATTTGCCGGCTCCATGGGAGCAAATATTAGACCAAGGAACAATAAGGCAACAGCGTTTCATAGAATCGGATAATAACCGTACAAGAGACTTAAATCCTAATAGGAGATCATTAATTAATAATTATTATGAAAGTCTTGCTTAAAAAACTAGCAGCCAACTAGTTTTAAGTTATTAACCGTGGACAAAGGTTTATGAACTAATGTAAATTTTAGCTTTAATAAATGTTAATAGTAGGTATTTTGTAAGTATGTAACTTTTGTTTAAATTTATGTATTTTTTTATTTTTAAATGTTGTTTTTCCTATTATTTTACATGTACATTTATGTATGTATGATTTAGCTGTTAATAAAAAGTTGTACCTACTTAGTATTCTCCAATCTCCATGTTTCAATATACTCACATTCTAGGGCATCTGGAAGAAATCTCTTCTAGAGGAAGGTTGTCCTGTCATTGTTTGTTTTAGATTTGAACTTTAGTATTAAATAAATAAATTTCTTATTACTTTTGAATGAAGGTGACCCATACTATAGCAGGCAGTATTGTTGTAATTTATAAAAAATATATTTTTTTTACGCCACTACAAGTTAGCCCTTGACTGCAATCTCACGTGATGGTAAGTGATGATGCTGTCTAAGATGGTAGCGGGCTAACTTGTTAGGGGTACGGCAGTTATATTAAACCCATACCCCTAATCGGTTTCTACACGGCATCGTACCGGAACGCTGAATCGCTTGGCGGTACGTCTGCCGGTAGGGTGATAACTAGCCACGGCCGAAGCCTCCCACCAGACTAGACCAAAGAAAATTCAGAAATTCTAAATTCCCGAATTGACCCTGCCGGGAATCGAACCCGGTACCTCCCGCGTTAAGACAACAGCGCTCACCATTGCGCAAGGGAGGGAGGGATATTTTGTGTGTTGTATTTTGTATCTTTTAAGTTTATAATGTATAGATGTACCTAATGGATTTTAAATTGTATCTTGTCTAGATAAGTAATAAAATTGTTGTGAGTTAAATGAAACACAAATATCCCATTGAAGTCCCATTGAAGAAGAAGAATTCATATGATCGTGAAATAAACTAGTTCATCCCAAAAAATAGTTGGACATAGGTATTTTGTACCCAAAACAGCCGGATAGTCAACATGTTATAAAGTAAAAAATCTATGAATGAATGTTATAGTAGCTCATTATTATCTTTCATTTTTTGAGTCTTTATTTTCTCTTGCTTCAACTGCTCTTCCAAAATAGCTAGTCGAACATTAGATTCTTTCACAGCATTTTCTTGTAAAATGTGCACTAATTTCACTTTTTCTTTTATTAAGATGTCAGACGGACATTCGTTTTTTGGTCTCCTTCTTTTCAACCAGCCCTCTTCATTGAGTTTCTGGACTCTCAATACTCCTGACACTGGCGTTTTGAGATTATTTGGAGTCCATGAACTCCAGGTTTTAACCTGTTAAACAAAAGAAAATACTTTAGAATTAAACGAGAGCTTTAATATTGTGTATTGAAAAAAACAGTATATACTTATTTAGGAAGTATAGTCTTGGATGTGTGCCAATGTCTGCCGTCTTTGAAACTTGTTATTAAAAGGAGACCCGCCACTTTACTATGGGAATTGGTACCAAATTGTACAGTAATAAAACTTTGTCAGATTTTTATCTAATTTATAAGTTCTTAGATGAAATATATTTCATTTCGCTAGCACACGGGGTTTATAAGATATACTAGTTTAAAGATTTTTTGACCTGGCAACACCGCAGTGTTATAGGTCAAGAAACTGACATAAGAGCTTACGTTATTTTCATTTAAGATTATTTATTGTTTATTGCAAGACATACGGAAGATTTTATTGTAGAAAATGTTGATCAGCCGTGGATTGAAACAGAGAATTATTCTTTAAAACAATATATTATGACAGGTACTAAGCGTGTACAGTCCGCCCAACTTATCTCTGAAATGGCAAAAATTGGAACTAACGAAAAGTCATTCATAAGTACGTTGTGTTCATTCATCTATCAGTTACTAGTGTGCAATGATTGGTCAAATGAATGTCAAATGCGTCCGACAGCGCCTCTTTCGTTTCAGTCTTAATTTGGGTTTACTATACTGACATGTTTGTATTGTTATGTACTCTCGACATAAAATACTGCTTCTATACTGTAAAACTTCAGTTTTATAATGACTTGAGGGTGATAGAGACAGTGCCATACAGGCAAGGCAAACTGTAAGGCACTGTCTCTGTCACCCACACGTCATTCACGCGCCAAAAGATCGTTGTAGGACTTAAATGTCAAATGTCAATTTTCTTTTTAAAAAGAATTATTTTGTCAACTGAAATAGTTCTTATGCTTTTGTTCAGAATATTTAAATCTTCTTTGCACAAATTAAAGCATTATCCGTTTCTAATAAAGATTAAAATGTGACGTTATGATGTACGTATTCTTAACAATTAGGCTTACGTCATTATTATGCGTCTCTTTCAGTGATATTGCCTATGAACTTTAATGTAACTTTTGATAACTAGGCAACTAAATGAAAACTGGTACACCACTTTCTTGGCCCACTGTAAAACTGTGGTAAAACAGTGAATATCTGTACTCGTATAATTTGTGTACAAAGTGTTTTAAATATGAATAAACAAAGTGCATTTATTAATGAAGAAAGTCACGAAAAAATAGTGAAAGAAAATGAGTTAGTACACATTTTATTATTATTATCACAAATGTAGTATTATTTTTTGTTTTGTTAATTTATATACACACATCAAAAGTATCTAGGGATCAAGCATTTTTATGCGGATTTCTTGAGATTGAGATGTGGCTTTGTAATAAATTTATGATTTTATAAATTTATATGGATCCTTTTTGGTGCATTTCATAATTTGAATCAGGAACTGTCAATCAAATTCGAGTAAAAGATGAAAACCAGCTGTCAATATTTTCCCTATAAAAACATACAACGCATTGAAGACATTATTAGTGCTACTGTTTCCCTACTACTGATTAAAACCAACGTTATTATGGAGCGGCGACGTCATTTAAGCAGGGAAGAAATGCTCAGAGCCGTGGGAATGATAGAAGCTGGTTCCCGGCAACGTACTGTGGCTTTAGCTCTGAATACAAGTCAGAGTGTTATCAGTCGACTTTGGACACGTTACCGAAGCACTGGTACCGTGGCTGAGCGCCATGGAGGACGGTATCGCTGCACCACACGGAGACAAGACCGATACATTCAAATCTTAACTCGAAGAGCTCCAACAATAACCGCCATGATGTTAGCCGTGAGGCTTCATCACTCTTCAGGGAACTTAATTAGCGACCAAACAGTCAGAAACCGCTTGCATGAAGTGAACCTTCATTCCCGAAGACCGCTACGGGTACCACCTATAGCAATGCACAATCGTAGGATTCGATATCAATGGGCTCTTGAACACAGAAATTGGGCAGAAGAACAATGGCGTTTCGTGTGCTTTTCTGATGAGTCTCGTTTTGGTATGAGACCGGATACAAGACGTATACGACACTGGAGAACCCCTGGACGCCAACAGCGATTAAAATCCTGCCAGGAAGTCCATCCTTATAGTGGTGGAACCATCATGGTATGGGCGGGTATTTGGATCGGCGGAAGAACTGAGTTGATTTGGATCAGAGGCAACCTCAACGCTCAAATTTATGCTGAGACGATTGTATCAGACGTCATCGTTCCTCTACAAGTGCAAATCGGTCCCTTATTTCAGTTAATGCATGATAATGCACGACCGCACACCGCAAGAGTTGTAAGACAGACTCTCGCCGCAGCTAACATCAATGTCCTGCCCTGGCCTGCTCAGTCGCCAGACTTGAACCCGATTGAGCATACATGGGATATGCTACAGAGAAGAGCTCTGCCGAATATGGAGGATATCCAGTGGCAAGAAGACCTTTTTTTGTTGTTGCAACGAACATGGGCGGCCATTCCACAGCGTGATTTGGATGAACTCATTTTGAGTATGCCAAACCGATGTTCTTGTGTTGTTAGTGTTCGCGGTAGAAACACGGATTATTAATTGTTTAAGTTACCCAATAAAATTTTAAAGAAAACTGTTATTTCAGTCTTTTTTTCGAACTTTAATGTTAGTGGTTCAAATGTCAAAAATCCCTTTATTAGGAAAATGGCAAATTTCTTTATTAATGCAAAGGTGACTTGGTTTATCGTTACTGTGACAAACGAAAACACTTTATTTGATGAATCCTTAAAGAAAATTTTAATTAATATCAATCAGGAGAAAAGTTATTGCAAAAATATATGTTGATCCCTAGACACTTTTGATGTGTGTATAATGCTATGCAATAGCTTTACCGCGGCAGTCTCCGAGTTCCACACGTCTTTTTTTTCTGTGAGGACGTGTTAAATCTTTAGTTTATTTTAAAGATCCAACTAGCATAAAATAATAGCTGCATTTGACATAGTGAAAAGTGATACTGTAGTGTTACATAATTTAAAACGTCAATTGCACCAACGTGCATTATTGTGCATTCAACAAGGCGGAGGACATTTTGAAAATATCATGGAAAAACGACGCCGCCGGAGTTTATGGGAGAAGGAAGACGAAAAAACTATCAAACCTGTAAGTTACTTTTACTAAATTTTATTACATGTTTGATATTTTATATCATTCATAACTTTTAAATACGCCGCCTGCGACTACCTTATTGTAATAATACTTACCTACAGTTCTATTTTAAAACGAATAAACAATAACAATTGCCATCATCAAAGTAGAAACATAATTTAACTAAGTACGATTTGGCTACTATGTTAGGCACAACTCGTTTTCGAATTTTGCAGCTGTTTTCATTCGCAAGAGAGCATGAGTGAGTACCTATGTGCGTGTGTGCGAATGGGTGTTATGATATGAACGTAGTCGTCAATCTAAATAAGTAAAAGTAGTTGCTTAAATAAATATGAATGAAAGTAATGAAAAAACCAGCCGAATGCGAGTTGGACTCGCGCACGTAGGGTTCCGTACCATTATGTCTAAAAACGCTAAAAAAATCTGGTCTGTTGTATGAAAGCCTCACTTAAATAATTATTTAATTGTTTTATTGTAGCCACATACTACCCACCGCGCCATCTCTTGGACCGAAAGGTAACTAAACTATCGCTGAGGCGTCGAGAGTATGGGCGCCCACTTAAATATTTATCTTATTCTGTTTTTTAGTATTTGTTGTTGTAGCGGCAACAGACATACATCATCTGTGAAAAGTTCAACTGTGTAACTATTACGGTTCATGAGATACAGCCTGGTGACAGACGGACGGACGGACGGACAGCGAAGTCTCAACAATAGGGTCCCGTTTTACCCTTTGGGTACGGAACCCTAAAAAATATTGCCGCAGTATGATTTAATAAGAATAGCTATTTTATGCTATTTTATGGCGCAATGGTTAACACGCCGGATCGCTGTTCCGAGGATCCTGGGTTCGATTCCCAGCGAGGCGGAATTTCCGTTCTCGGTCTGGGTGTGTGTCCTTGTCCTTGTGTGTTGTCCATGGCACCCACGACACAGGGAATCCTAGTGTGGGGCTATGTGTGTGTAGCGTTATTATTATTATTTATAAAGTAACGATACTAACAGTAACAGAGCACTTTACAATAACATTGTGGGCTGGGGTTTAGTATCCAATTCGTACCTAAAAGTGGTAAAGATTGGTGGATTCTTCCCCAGATTACAACGATATCAATCGCAACTCTCTACGAAACCAGCGTTTGCGAGAAACTAGAAAAAAACTACTTTAACTTCGTAGGTAGTACAAAATACCCTATAATAACTTGACTCGAACATTGTGTGCTGTCATAAGTAGGTATCCGACCGCCGCCGAGCAGCGAGTAGCTATGGGCTATTTTCTGGCCCAGGAAAGGGACTTACATTAATGCCATTCCGTGTAAGCAAAAGAGATGCATATGCGAGCGAGCGACTACTCGCTGACATATGCATCTCTTTTGTTTACATGGAATTTCATATCATTTTTGTATGTGTCTTGAGCGAGTAAATAGCCGGGATTCACTCGTCGCCTCGCTGGCGGTGGAACGCCTGCCATACTGCGCCCGGTTATATCAGTAGTTGATGTATTATTACTGATATTTGCGACATCGATTTAATTACATACGTGTTCTCTGTTTAACCTGAAAGTGGCATTGTTGTATTCTCGTTGTTTTCAAATAGCGTTTCATAACAGTTCTAGCGAATATTAAATAAATAACGATTTACACGTCGTGGGTGCCATGGACAACACATAAGACACACACACACATGGGGCATGCACCTAGGCCAAGAACTGAAATTTAATCTCATTATCGATATTTCTGCCTCGCTGGGAATCGAACCCAGAACCCTCAGATTAGCGATCCGGCGTTTTATCCATTGCGCAATCTGGGTCGTCTTGATATCCAGTTATTACGGGGTATTTAGTGCTTGGAGGACAGATTTTTTTTTTCTCAAAAAAGGGTCGTCGCCGTCAAATCCTCCGCCTTCTGCCCCCACCCCGTCTGCTGCCGGATACTAATAACCGGATAACTCTCACTGTGTACTCAACAATGTTGTGGACGTTTTAAATATTTTCGTATTTGCAAGACCAAGCGGCAGGAGTTAACAGGAGCAAGAATTTCTTTTATTTATCACGACAGTGAGCATGTTACCTACAAGCGTACAGTATTTTTATCATTCGGTCATAGTTTTGTTGTTCGTTACAAGTGTATTGCTTATTCGGAAATGTAACTACATTAATAAACCGAAAAATAATTTTGTTGTCAAAACGGTGATCATTCTTTATTCAGTGACTTCATAACTATTCACATTCACACTCAATTGACTCAACATTAAAAAGTAATTCGAATGAAAGGGAAAATATTTTTTTGCTAAATTAATAGGTATTACAAGACAATCTTGATCATAGTCAGCTGTTTAGTGGCTTTACGTTTGCGGGGCGGCGGCGGCGCGCGGGCGCGGCTAGGCGTGACGTTGAGCGTTGCACCTCTCGCTCACTCGCTGTGTCGGTGCGTAATATGTCCATACTTTTCGCCCGAAAAGTGTATAACTACTTTCTTAAATAAAAAAATAATAAGCTATAAAACAAAAATAAAAATGCGTGGAATCGTTTCAGTTACCGATTCTGAATAAAGTAGTCTCAGGAAGTGCGTTTATTCTGTTACTCGTTGTATATGTATATATATATATATGTTTCACATCTGCCAGGCGTCCCATGACGGCTCACATTTTTTTATTTCTATGCGTCGGGTCAAAATAATTTAGCGTAAGCTTATGTCATTCCCATACATTCAGTATTCTATTCTATTAACGTTTGTGCCACTTGTCTAAGCCCTCAGATCGAATTATTTAGCGTAAGCTTATGTCATTCCCATACATTCAGTATTCTATTCTACTAACGTTTGTGCCACTTGTCTGAGCCCTCAGGTGGTCTTATCAATTGAAATTGTTATTTTGCCAACACTTCTTCGATGTGCTTGAAGCCTCTGTCTGCCGTGATACAAGCTCCAGGTGGTAAAATATCCATAAATCCAGATTCTTCACAGATTTTTAAATCAGAAGTAATAATGGTCATTCCTCTTTGCAGCTTGATACCACTTTCTTCTCAGTTTTGGGTCAGAAGGTCCAGTCAATTTATTTGGAAACTTTGTTGAAGTAGATAGGATGGACACATTGGCACAATACATGAGTCAACACGACTTTTTTCGGAATTTTAGGGGTATTATTGTAATCACCTGATGTTGATGGATAGTCCATTTTAGATTATTACAAAAAATATGTAGAAAGTCAAGAAAATTTGCAATTTATGACAGCCAACGACGGCAAGCACGACCAGTGACAGACAGGAATGACGTCATCTTAACTATAGGCCCGTTTAGGCGCGAAAATTTAAACGGTCAGTTTATAACCGCATTTTTTACAATAAATTAGATTGTTTTAATTTTTTAATATGTTTATGACCTATTATACATGAAATTCTTTAAAATGAAAACAAAACTATAAATATTGCATGTTCCCTATTCAAATATATAAAGAGTGTGTCGGTATTGATGACGCAATAGCTCTTTGGGGATTGCCAATGCTTGTGCCGCGACTTGGTGGCAAGGAGTAAAAGCCACTGTCTTTTGTTGGTCTGAGGCTATACACCTTTTTAACAGACCTATGGCCCACGTCTGCCGCCTCATCTGATTTATCGCGAATTGTTTAGTAAAGAGCAAGGTGACGAAACAACGGATGTTTCTGTGTATAGAGTAAGAGCCCTAATTGCTCAGTTACCATCGGGTAGTCTTAGTACTGATGTACAGATCGACATGATATATGGCTTATTAAATAAACGAATACAAGACAAGTTGCTGTGATTGGTTGCATCGATCGGACTCATATTAGAATAACTGGACCTCCAAGAGAAGAAGAGCATCTATATTTTCTCTCGTAAACACTTCCATTCCATTAATGTACAAATGGTAAGAAATTAAATAAGTCGTTCCCAAAAACATTTAAAGGTAAACATTTAACACGTCACCTTGAATTTTAGATAATGACATGTGATGATAAATACCGAATTTTAAATGTTAATGCCAAATATGGGGGAGCAAGTCATGATTCATTTATATGGGAAAACAGTAGAGCCAATGAATATATGCAGTTACTGCACCAACGTGCAGAAATGTTATGGCTTTTAGGTAATGCATTTAACACAATACATTTCTAATTTATAGCAACTATATGTATGTATAATTAAATGATTATCATTGAATATTTAGTATATATGTACCTGAACGCTGGCTATCCGCAGCGTCCATGGCTGATGACTCCCATATTAGATGCTGCAGAAGTGACACCAGAAGCCAATTACAATGAGATACATAAGAAAGCTCTAGTTAAAATTGAAAATACATTTGGAAGGTTAAAAAATCGCTGGAGATGTTTAAATAAGGATAGAGTACTGCACTCTAAACCACTAAAATGTGCTAAAATAATACAGGCCTGTTGTGTATTGCACAACATAGGGATTGACATTGACATGGACATAGAATAAACTGAAGAATTAATTGATATTAGTGTTTAATACTTAATGTTTTTGAGATTTTATTTCAAAATATTTTTAATACATTTTAGAATTGGAATCCTGAGGAGCCTGTCATCAGAGACCATGTTTTTATGGAACAAAGTTCTACTGCAGATTTACTCAGAGGACGGGTTTTAAGGGCACAATTAGTGCGAAGAATACAGCATTGATAAATAAATATTGGGTAACATATCTTTCTCCAAGGCTATGCCGTACAGGGCTTCCCATAACGGACAGGCTTGGAAGGAGGGGCCAGACCAAGAGCGGCTCACAGTTGGGTCCCTCCGCTTAGTGCGGATGAGACCATGGGGCGTGGTCTCTCCACGTGTCCCTCTGACTTATCAGAAGGCACGGTGGATGGGACCAGAGTGGGATAAACCCATGTGGTTTACCTACCCTAACGTGGGGGCGACGGGCTGTCGTTTACGGCAGCATGGCTTAGGCCACCGTTGGCCAACTCGCTCCCTGACCCGTGGGCGTCAGGGGTGAGGGCCGCCACTCCGGTGGGGGCCGCGAGGAAGAAAACCTCTCTAAAAAATTACCCTAATCCCAAGTTGTCTCGGCGAGGGGATGAATGGTTGGGGGGTACCCAATCCCTAGGACCGGGGAGGTCACCCCGTTAAAAAAGGACAACAAAAAAAAAAAATATGGAAGGTTTGAAAAACAAGAAACTACCCCAGGAGGGTACCGGCATCTCCGATGCCGGAGAATCCCTCACCGGGCCTAGCCCGGTCTGCCCCTCGTATTCTGGGGGGGGCACAAACGTTCCAGCGAGCGACAGCTCGCATGCCGCGAGGCGGCTGACTGAGGAGACCCAGGAGACTGCGGAGGAGTCTGACTCCTCCGTGGTGACCCTGATGACGGTGTCGTCCGGGGACGACACGTCAGGACGCTTCTGGCGCAATGCGCGGAAGCGGTCCCTGAAAGGGGACGAGGCGGAGGCACCGGAGTTGGTCGAGAAAAAGAAAGCTCCCACTCCGGTGCCCGCAAGACGAGGGAGAGGGCGACCGCCCACGACCGGAGAGTACGTCGGCCTAGCTAAGGCGAAGCTGGCGTACCTCAAGGCGCAGAGGGAGGAGGAGAAGCTCCAGGCAGAGAGGGAGCTGGCCGAGATGGCCCGGGACGTCCGATCCCGATCTCCCTCTCGGTCGAGGTCGAGGTGTCTGTCCGACTCGTCGTCGCTCTCACGCGGCGAAGACGGACCCTCGACCTCCGAGTTGCGGAAAAAGGCGGAGGACAGCGCGCTCCTCATCCAGGCGGTTGCGACAAAATCGCGCAACTTGAAGGGCACGCTGCAGAGGGACCTTAAGGAGGCCTCTGCAAGCCTGATGGGGGTTGTAGCGGAGCTAGCAGAGCGGTCCGCTACGGACGAGACGGCTCGGCTCGAAAGGGCCAATGCTCGCCTGCAAAGCGAGGTCGCTGAACTCCGCAAGGAGATCGCGGAATTGCGGGCGAGCCTCGTCAGGCCTGCCGAGCCGAGCGGAGTCGATCGCGACGACTCCGCCTCGCTGAAGCGTGATATCATGGTGGAAGTGGGGACCATGATGGACGCCAAGCTCGAGGCTTTCGCGATGCGGCTCCCCCCCGAGCCACGCCTCTGGCCGCCTTTGGCCGCCGACAGGGCGAGGGCTAAGGCTGCGCCTCCCGCTCCCGAGCCGCCCCTCCGGCCGCCTTTGGCCGCCGACAGGGCGAGGGTTAAGGCTGCTTCTCCCGCTCCCGCTCCCGCGGCCGGGAAGAAGAAAGCGCCTTCCAAGGCGTACTCGGAGGTGGCAGCGCCGACGCCTGGCGCTCCGAAGCCCCCGACGACGGCCGTGTCCCAGCAGTGGACCGAGGCTGCCAAGCGGGGCAAGCGGGGCAAGCGGGGGAAAAAGGGCAGCGCACCGGCGGACAAGCCCCCGCCCAAGAAGAACGCGGCGGCGAAGCTTCGCGCCCCGCGCTCGGCTGCGGTGGCCATCACCATCCAGCCGGGCGCCACGGTGGAGGGGAAGGAGCTGAGCTACAAGGAAGTGCTCGACGGGGCGAAGCGGAGGATCGACCTCGAAGGCTTAGGCCTGAAGGGTCTCCGATTCCGCACCACCGTGACGGGGGCCCGGATGCTCGAGATCCCCGGGGCTGACAGCGGCGAGAAGGCAGACCTGCTGGCGGGCAAACTGCGGGAGGTCCTTCCCGCGGACCTGGTCCGCGTCTCCAGACCCGTGAAGTGCGCAGACCTGCGCATCAGCGAGCTGGATGACGCGGTGTCCTCGGAGGAGGTGGCGGCCGCGGTGGCCCGCTACGGGGAATGCCCCCCCGAACAGGTAAAGTGCGGGGAGATCCGCCGCTTCTCCGCCGACAGCCCCGGCACGGCGTGGGTGAGCTGCCCGGTTTCCGCGGCGAAGAAGGTCGCCTCCAGCGGGCGGCTACTGGTGGGGTGGGTGTCGGCCCGGGTCAGCCTCCTTGAGGCCAGACCCCTGCGGTGCTACCGGTGCCTCGATTCGGGGCACGTACGGAGCAAATGCACCGCCGAGGTGGACCGCAGCGATGTCTGCTATCGCTGCGGTCAACCGGGCCACAAGGCGGCTGGCTGTGCTGCTGCCCCACACTGCCCGCTGTGCGAGGCGAGGCAGAAGCCGGCGGACCATAGAGCGGGTAGCGGAGCATGTGCCGCTTCCGCCCCCGCCAAGTCCGCCGGCAAGAAAAAGAAGAAGAAGCCCGCCGGGAAAGGCCCAACAGCCCACCCCCGGCCGGCCCGCCCGTCCGCCGCTGACGCGGAGCGCGCCGAGAGGGTCGCAGACATGGTCGTAGATTAAGTATGGCCATGTCTCTCCTTCAGGCGAACCTCAACCACTCGGCCAGAGCTCAGGACCTTCTGTACCAGAGCCTGGCCGAGTGGTCGATTCAGGCGGCGGTGGTGGCGGAGCCTTACCTCGTCCCCGCCAGGGACGAGGAGGACGGAGGGAGGACGCCGAAAAGCAGGTGGCCGACATGGCCAAACAGGCGGCGGCCAAAAAGGTGACGGAGGGGTCAAACCGTCCCGACGATGGCCCCCTTTCGAGTGCCATTAAGGACCAGGCTAATGCTCAGCTAAAGCTGATCCGGCATATTGCCACAAGCTCGGGCAACCTTAAGGGCACCTTCGTAAAGGGCCTTAAGGAGGCTGCGGCGTCGATCGAAGAAGTAGTGGAGGCCCTCGGCAGGAGAACCGTATCTGAAGAGACAGAACGGCTCCTGGCGCACAATAAACGTCTCGAGAAGGTGGCGGCGCTGGAAGGTGAGATAGCTGAGCTTCGGGCTGCAGTGAAGCGATCTGCACGGGCTGTATCAGCGCTCAACGAGACTCCGCAGAAGGCTGTTGAGGCGCAAAAACACCTCATTCTGGACACGGTGGGCCCTGCCCTTAACGCCCTTTTTGAGGGGCTACAGGGCCGCCTCCTACCGGAGCCAAAAAGTCGCCCGGCGCTGGCGGCGGACAAGCGGAATGCGGCCGCCGCACTTGCGCTGTCGTCCGACTCAGAAGAGGAGCTCCGCCCGTCCTTGAGCCCACGAAGGGGAAAAAGAAGGGGCGTAAAAAGAAGGCGAGAGACAAGGAGAATGTGGTAGCTAGCGCCCCCTCTCACTCCGAATGATCCGAGGCCATCCACCTCCTTGGCTGCAGCCGAGCCAGTGCCGCTGAGGCCACACAAAAAGGCTGTGGCGTCTCAGCCGGCGCCAAGTGCGAAGCCCACAACTCGGTCTGCCCCACGTGCACTACCTCCCCCTCCTGCGTCCCTGGATGCGGGTTGGACTACGGTGGTGAAACAGGAGGCCAAGAAGAGGACGCCTGTTGGTCCTGCTGACCCTGCCGGCCCACAAACCGCAATTACACCGCCTGGGCCAAAGCAGAAGCCTAATCAAAGGCCTCTGCCTAAACTGCGTCCCCCGCGCTCAGCGGCTGTAATATTAAAAATACAGCCCGACGCGGAGAAGCAAGGGACCATTTATGCCCAGGTGATGGCCACTGCTCAGCAGAGAGTGGACATTGGAGAGCTAGACATCTCCGGTGTAAAGTGGAAGCGAGCGGCGACTGGCGCCCGTATTATTGAAATCACGGGTGCCGAAAAGGACGGCAGGGCCGATGCATTAGCGACCAAATTGTGGTTGACCCTCTTCTTGTAGAGGTGTCCCGCTCTAAAAAGTGCGCGGAACTGCGCGTGGTCGGGCTGTGTGACTCAGCAACCCTGACCTAGTGCGCGCGGCCATCGCCCGGACTGGTGAGTGTCCCAAGGCCGACGTGAGGGTCAGAGAAATCCGAGAGGACCACGCGGGCAATCGGACAGCCTGGGTGAGGTGTCACGTAGCAGCGGCCAAACGGCTGACGGATGGCAGGCGACTCCTGGTGGGTTGGGTTTCGGCGCTAGTCAAACTGCTGCCTACTGTAACGCCTTTTTTTTGTAATAAGGTGTAGCCTCTAGGTGCCCTAAGTAATTAAAATGATTAAGTAAACACCGACCTGGTAACCTCATATGTTAGTTCGCAATTTCCAATAACACTGCTGCAACGCTATTGTTAATTAGTTTACCCATCTCTTTGCATTCTTTTTTGCATAGTAGAATTTCACTTACACTATTTTATCTTGTTTATATACAAGTTTTCACATATTTTTAACCTCCAAACTAGATAAACAAACCGATTTAATTGTCAAATCAATATCTGTCAAATGACTCTGTTCAGTGACGCTGAGTGGCGCTAGGGTCGGGATTGATTGTCGATGGTGTTAAACTAAGTATTCATTCAGTTGAAATTTTCTTATTCCAGAATAATTGTAGGAATTTCTGTCCTAACTAATTACCTTGTAGGCGTTCTTATTTTAATTAGTTTCATTTTTTCGGGGGTCAAAGGATTTAAACCTTTTAGTGGATTAATTGAGGTTCCTCTAGGTCTATGTGAGGGTCTATGGAACTAGGTTTTATTTTCGGACGAATGACCTTGAACTTGACAGCTGGTTCTGTTTACAGCAAAATTAAGAGATTCGGGTGCTTAATTGGAAGAAAGTGGAAATGTTTTGGTCAAGAAAGTTGGACTTCACTGATTCCTGCTGTCTGTGTACAGTGACCCATCGAGTGCGTCTTTTTTATATTTAATCTGTAACCCGTTGGAACGAATGTGTGAATGCGTCAATGGAGTGAGATCTTGGTTCAGCGACTGGTTTTGAACGTGAAGGAGCGTGGCTTCGGTCTTTCCATTTTCGGGCGGCGAGCGAAGCGGACCTCAGAGCTGGGAGAAGCCTGGGACCTACCTAAGTGTGCTGAGTACCGAGTCTGGGTAACCGGGAATACTCTGCGGGCAACGCCGCGGGCCTTGGCTGCGAAATTTCTGGGCTGTGCGTGCAAATTGCGTGCGAATTGCGCGTCCAGTTGGCCGCTCCAAGCGGGCTGTCGGAGGTCGACCACGTAAGTAGTTGATGTCTTGTTTCGTGGCAATTTTACCTATCGGTATTTAGTGAATTCGAGGTTATGTAGTATATCGTTCCTTGCAGTTGGAATTGGCTGAACGAATTGGAAAACCGGCGGGCGGGACCTTGCTCCTCGTGCCGGCCACGTGCTTTCGTGCCTCCAGTAGGGTATGTTTCCATGCCTTCACTTATTTCATAACCTCTCGTTTTATTATCACTCTCTCTTACAGTAGATTTTAAATATCACATGGGGAAATTATTGAAAACGTGGAATTTCACTTATAACCTAAGCCGTTGAAAGGTCAGGTCCCCCGGCTTTGTACTTTTAACCTTTTGTTGGACAGCGAAAGAGTATTAATTAATTTATTCTAGTGATGGTTAACTCGAGTACCTAACTCGAGTTAACTCGAGTTGGGCGTAACTCGAATCCACTCGAGTTGAACTCTCTCTAACCCGAGTTCGAAAACCGAATGGAACCGACATGGAGCGATTTTGCCGATAATTTGATTGAGACTATATTAATTTCGTTCACTGATATTTATTCATTCACACATTCATAGCAAACAAACAAGTGTCATTTCATTACATTACATAATAAGGAAAAAATATCTTTGTGATACTAATTATCTTATTTCCTTGAAAATATTGTGATAAATAATTATGAGCCTGTAAATGTACCTATGTACATACTTGCATCATAATGTTAGTCTGATTTTATTACCCGAGTCGGTCAGAAGGAGGGTTATGTTTTTCGAGTGTATGTATGTATGTATGTTTGTATGAATGTCCATTTATTTGAGCGGCCCCACAGCCCAAACGGTTGAACGGATTTCGAAATATGAGGTATCGTTGAATTCGTCAGAACTGTGTTAGTGTCACAGGCAATATGAATTCAAAATGGCGCCCGAAAGTGGATAAAAAGAGGGGATAATCTTGAGTTTTTCTCTTATCTTAGCAATATGGGTATCAAATGAAAGATCGTGAAAGTGTGAAAAGACCTTTTCAAATATATAATTATATATATCATATAACGTTTAGGCACACTTTTTAACACAAATTGTCACAAACCATCCCAAAAAGTAGAATTTTTCGGCGAAAACATTAAAAAGTCTGAAATAAAAATATTAAAAAACAAAAAACCTGACTGCTTACAAAAGAACTCAAAAGAAAAAAACAAGTGTCACAATATCAACATAAAATACTTCATGGTGCTGCAGGCGGGGACAAACAACTGTTACCTACGGGTAAAAAAAGATTTATCACAAGTACTACGTCAGCATGAAGTATTTTATGTTGATATTGTGACACTTGTTTTTTTCTTTTGAGTTCTTTTGTAAGCAGTCGGGTTTTTTGTTTTTATAATAATATTTTTTTAAAAAAAGACTGCTAAGTATATAATTTCATAGTTTAATTGATAGTAAATATTATTTTTAATTAAAATTCGAGCCAAAAATACTTAAATAAATTATTTCATTTCAAACAATGACTTTTTTGTTTCTTTAGTTAGTAGGTATAACTCTCCCATTATAAATAAATAATATAAAAAAATAAAGAATTGCAACAGATAAAAATATAATTTGTCTGTTCCAATTTTTTAAAGTATTTATGCCAAATTGAGGGAATAATTAGCAAAAAAACTCAAAAAAATATTTACTTGTCCATCCAGTTAACTCGAGTTACGTAACTCGAGTTCAACCCGAGTTACGTGGATTTTAACTCGGGTTAAATCGAGTTATGTTTTTTCCGAGTTGGCACATCACTAATTTATTCATTCTTTTCATTGTCAAATTAACCTTAAATTATCGAAATTGAACTCAGACCTAGTAAATTCACTCCGCTCCGGGATTTATTGTGGGATTCTTAGTGAATTGATGCTGATTAGTTATTTCATTTCCTTTGTTAAGCCGGGCAACGCTCGCCATGGTTCCTTGGTGGTGGTGGAATGGTCCACGGGGACGCCGTAGACCATTCCGATCCCTTGTTGTCCCCGCCTCGGGACATCGGATCCCAATGGGCCTGTAAGATTCATTTTCTTTTTTTTTAATACTAAGGGAGGTGACGATTCACTTCTTTAGTATATAGTTATCATTATATTTTAATGATTGCCCTCCGGACAGATAGCGTTGCCGTCCACTAATAATACCTAGTTATTCCATAATGTGTAACCTCTAACTTAACTATATACTATTGTCTTTAATACATTATACCTAACGGCTACTAGGTATTGGAATATAAATGTTTAAGTTTTGCCGGTGTTTGTGTTCTTAAATGCATAATCATTTAAATAATTGTTATCATGAACCATAAACTTCTTAATGCTATATACAAGTGTAAGCGGTGTCTGCCTAATTAGGTATTATCATTTTTTTTTTAATATAAGGTGTAACTTAGACTGAATATCCCTATTCAGCTGTGCATTAATTATTTGTAAACACTTGAGGTGACACATGTTGTTTTGTGTACGCTTCAGGAGGCGGTTCTGTGCGGGCTGTGCACCTCCGGGTGGCTGGTGGACTGACCAGACACGGGGTCAAGCTGGTTCCTGCTGCGGCTTAGGCTAAGCTTATTATATATTCTTTTCTAGTATCAATCCTTTACTTTTGGGTGTTGGTTAAAGCCGAAGGCCAGTAACCGAGAGCAAAGCACAGCCTTAATCATTACTTTAATTAATTACCTACCGTAATTAAATACCTACTTTACTGACTTTAATTAATTACCTACCGTAATTAATTACTTTACTTTACTTTAATTAATTACCTACCGTAATTAGTTACCTACCGTAACTAATTACCTACCTTACCTACTTTACTTTAATTAATTACCTACTGTAATTAGTTACCTACCGTAGCTAATTACCTACCTTAATTACTTTAGTTATTTACTTTATAAATATATTGTTAAAGTCAACAAGCGAGCCAATGGTCAATATATCTTACCCGGGTGTACTGTTGTCCCCAAAGAAAGCTAAATCTTGTTATTAACTTGAAACATTAATCTAAGTATTAACCTAACTTTTGTCAACCTTAATCTAAGTCTTGGCCAAAATTTAACTTTAAATTTGTGTGTAGATATAGATCTAAACTTGGATCTCTGATCTGAAATTTCCATATTTGGCTAATACAACGTGTAACCACTATATTACACTATCGTAAAATAAACATTTTGAACAAGGTCTTATATTTTTCTTTATTGTTACACCCAACTCGTTAGGGAACCTAAATTTTTTAATTACAATGGCGACCGTGACCGGACGCTAAGTAGGAGCTTAAATTTTTTAATATTACACTACCAAGCCTCTACAGTGTTATCGCTGCCTTGAGGTGGGTCATGTTGGCCAGCGATGCACTGCGGAAGTGGACAGGAGTTCGCTCGGTTACCGGTGTGGCAAGCCATGCCATAAGGCCAACCAGTGCAGAGCCGCGGCCGCCAGCTGCATGCTCTGTACTACGGCTGGTAAGACTGCGGGACACCGGGTCGGGGGTGCGACGTGCCCGAGCACGCGCAGCAAGAAAGGAGGGAGACGGGTTGTGTCCGTGGCTACGGCTCAGACACAACCTGCCCGTACGGCTCAGGACGCTGAGGCGATGGAGACGGGGGCCATTTCTCAATAATGGGGCTCAAGTTTCTCATGGCGAATGTCAACCACTGCGCTAGAGCTCAGGATCTCTTGTTTCAGAGTATCATCATATTTATCAGACAATCTCTGGTAGACTATTGCAGATAAAAATTGATGGATCTTTGCCTAACACATCTTATTAACCTCCTGAAGTACCAAGACCGAGATCATCAAGTACCAATTGCTGTTCCTCTAAACCACTCTTCTATACCCTATATGAGGAAGAAAATTTGATGCAGGAGATAATATCACCGCAAAATAAAAAACGTAAGAGTATAATTCATTCTAAAAAAATTACAAAACAATTACGTAATTCAGGCAAGGAATACGTTTCTTTGTCAAAAACTCGAAAAGTAGTTCCCCAAAGACGCATGAGCCCACCTTGTTCTGGAAGATGTCGTTTAAAAAGTGTGCAGATTAAATTAACGATGATAAGAGGAGAGTTATTTTTATTTATATTGGGGAATGGGTTGTTTATCTCGAAAACATTTTTTATAAGTAAGAACTTGACTGTGATTGAACCAAAGTATAGTTATAAAAAGATCACAATCGTAAGCCAAAGTACGGTTTCTAACAGTAGATGGAAACGTGTATGTAAAATATTATTTAAGAACATTTTAGTAATTAATAATAGACCGATAAGAACAGTCCTAGAAAAGTTGTGTGATCATGGAATTGTCGAACCTGATAAAAAAGGTAAACCCGTGCACCAAATAAAAGTTCTTAATGAAGTGGCACAAAGTATAAGTCACATTGATTCAATACCACGTATTGAGAGCCATTACCTGAGGCAACAGACTAGTCGGGAGTACATTGAAATTGGCAAAAATTTATCAGATTGATGTATATAGAGATTATAAAGAACTATGTGAAGTAGAAAGAAAGCGAGCTGGCTATATCCATACTCATCGCAAGATATTTAACAAAGAGTATAATATTAGATTTTTTGTACCTAAAAAACTGGTTGTCTGTAAAGTCGGTTTACTGACGATAGTTGAACGTGACAACGTCTTAAGAAAATACTGATGGATTGATTGACAAATAATGTCATCAAAGTAAACAAACGTCATGAAATCCTATTTAAAGTTACAGAAAGGAGATGTTTCTTTTTGGGCGGGGTCTTTGTACATTCCAGCATAAATAGAGAAAAATATACTGGTTCACAGAAAAATATCAAAAAAAAATATTAAATGAGCTGTTCTCTGCAGAGAAATAATTTTCAGTAAATTATTTTTACACACGACAACATCGGCGGTTCAATGGCTCCGAAATAGAGAACTGTCAAAATAAATATAAACTTGTCTGTTGTCTGTGATTACTTATCTGTACCTACTGTAGAATGATGAGCTTTGAAGTTTAGAATGCAAGTGACATTTTTCGGTATTCCGAGTGTTTCTTTGGAGTCAGTGAACAACATCAGTGTTATAGTGATCAAGTGCATATCTAGTGGCTATGTTTTTTGGATTCCTGGCTCTCCCAATATTTGTTTACCCGGCTTTCGTTTTATGGACCTCGATTTTGGTTGTGATTGGAATGCTGGGATGATGATGCTGTGTGCACCATTGTATGGTATCTGGGTTGGGTTCGGTATCAGACAGATATTGAGGCACCGGCTTGTCCTGGATGGCATATTGTTAAGAGAAGATGATTGAAATGAAAAAAAATAAATGAGAATAAATAAAACGCTGTTTTTATTTACTTTTTCATATCCAAAATATTAAAATACAGAAATTGCAAATGCGTTGGGTCTGTTAAGACAAATCTTCATTTATGCCATACAATTATCCAGCTTCACTTTAGGTTCATACTTATTTAAGTATGCATTGGCATCTTTATGTAGGTTGAATTTTCAATAAGATGCTCATTTGCATTCTGCTCATAGTGTTTCGTTGATTTCTGCAAACAATTTTATCATGCTTCTATACCTTCTACCGATACAGCACTCGCCTTTATTTAGTTATACCTTTCTGTTACTAAAAAAGGTGCCTACTTTGTAGGTACGCTTAATAATGTTAATAATAGAAGATAGATCCAACAAACAAAATCCAAAAAGATCGTCGGGGTCGGATTTATATTTGACTATGAATTTGACATTGACTCATGTTGACACTCCTAATATGACATTAGAATAAATCAAGTTTATCAACGTCATCAGCAGGCGATTTGTCCACTATACTGTCTCAGTGTTACAATATATTATCCATAAATTGAATTATTGTCGCCAAACTAAGGTGAAATCAAGAATTTGGATGATATGGAAAGCTTTCAAATAATATGAGCTACTTCCTATTGAATGTACAGTGTACCCGCCCAGGCGCCATACATTTGTGAAACATTTCCTTTATCAATAAAAATTGGTTGTCTGTAAAGTCGGTTTACTGACGATAGTTGAACGTGAAATACTGATGGAATGGTAGCATAATCACTAATAGTCATCCTAAACTATCTTTGAATACTTAGTTATAATTTATTTACTGTTATATTGCAGTTAAAAACCTTTATTAAATATTTTACCAAAAAGACTAGTCGTTGCATACCGTATAACGAAACATTAATCTTTAGCTAGTCTGTGCATATTATGTCATGTCAATGTGCCACAAACAAGTCAAAACAAACCTGGCTGGTTATAAATAATTTCAATAAAAACTAAAAAGACGTCAGAGTTATATTGACAAAGGCCGATTGTGCTTCTTTGTCGCTCGTTCCGCGCTCTCGCTTCATGGGACGCCTCATGACGTCAGATAACGACGCATAGACGTCATGTTTTTCGTGCGTGCAGCCGGGTATATCGATTTATAAAACGTAACGTTGTCACGTCAAAAAATAAAGAAGGAATACAGGAAACATTAAAAAAGGTAACATTTAAAATTTATAATAATCCCAGAAGTCAATAACAAAGTAATAATTGGATACATTACCAAAATATCTCCGAACGCAAAGGCCGATTGTGATTCTTTGTCGCTCGTTCCGCGATCTCGCTTGCACTTCAAGCTTTACATGGGACGCCTCATCACGCCTCAGAGCAATCATGCCAACTTGGAAATATAGAGGGAACAGTTACAAGTGCATAAACAAAACATCAATTGTTCTTATTGAGGATGGCATTTTGTGTAGAATAGCAACAGCAACAATCATGCCAACTTGGAAATATAGAGGGAACAGTTACAAGTGCATAAACAAAATATCAATTGTTCTTATTGAGGATGGCATTTTGTGTAGAATAGCTGCTGAATGTGAAGGCAGATTATAGAGCCTGATTGTCCCTCAGCAACAATCTACACTAATCATGACTCTTATGACTTTCTACATGAAGCATTGTCAGACATAACAAAACTGAATTCTTCTGACCTTGTGGTTAGTGAGTTCTCATATCCAAAGAAATCTGGTGACTTTAGAATATGCTCTATTAAGGACATGTGGGTGAATGAAGATAGTTGTAACAACTCACTTTCCTACTTCGGTGAGGTGCAAATCACAGTGAGCATAAAAGGGACCATGAAAGTATCAGTAATGTCAATGGATCAATTAAAATTGAGCTTCAATGATTCAGATATCAATTATTACTCATGCAACAATGAAAAATGCCTGAGGCAAGAAACTAATAAAGACTGCACAGGAGACAGACACTATTGGTCCAAGATAAATAAGAAATGTTTGGTATCAAGTTCAAATAAATGCCATTTAATGAAGAATTCATTGGGCCTAATTGATAAGGTTTCTAGAGAGAAGGTGGGCTATTATTTAACATTCTGGACAACAATTAAATATGAGGCTGAAGTCATGTCTGATGATGAGGAAACAATCCTCATTGTTTTAGGCAATGAAGCTAGATACTTTCAACTTAATTGCAATTATTCTATCTCCTGCAACAATGCCCATATTCAGTGAATAGTGAATGTCCAATTTTAAAATCGATCATTTCTCTTGGTGATTCTTTAACTTGGTTTGAGTTGGATGAAGTTGATAATAGACATTCTCTGTCAGCCATTTTACCTTTTAGCATCATGAATGGTGGCTTACAACCAATAATAACTTTATATGGTAATCGTGGAATCATTGGGAGAGAAATGATAAAATGCAACCCAAATAATGTTGGTAATCTTGTCAATTGTTTTTTATGTCCTAAAAAACTTATCAATCCTTCATGGCTCAGTCAGTTAGAAAGAATATGCTTACTAAGTATGTTTGTATTAATATTAACTATGATGGTAATTTTGTCATTATGGTTTTTTAACAAATTTAAAGCTGTGGTTAAACCAAAGATAAAGAAGGCCTCTGAGTTAATCAGAGACTACAAAAGGTTAAATTTGGCTTACAAGTTTAAGAATATTAAACAAGATAAAGATGATGATTTTGTGGTAGTAGTAACCAATAACAAAGTTGTTGATGATGGAGATATGTTACAAAAAAAACAAGGAACTCTAACTGATCATAAGCCTAGAGTCTAGGCCCTAGACAGTTCTCCAGAAGATTTCGCCTAAATGAATATAGTTTTATACATGAGCCAGGAAACAGGACAAATCACATTTATGAAAATAATAATGATTTCCCTAGTCTTCTTGGTGCCTCAAGTAAGATCTTGTTCTGACAGTTCCTATGATGTATTTGATTGTCCAACATGGATTCCTCATTTATCAATCTCAGTCAGATATCATAATTTACCTGGGATGACTGATTTTGAAACAACCCTGATTGGTGCTGAAGTGTATACTAATGAGAATATTAAATTAAGTAAGATATCTGATTCAACACCAATAAACAATAATGATTTTTGTTTGATCAGGAATGATAAATTAACTTACTATTCAAGTTGTCAGAAAGCCTCAGAAATAATATCTGGCTCTATTGGAGAGCTGAGATGCCCTGATTTGGAGTCAGCACAAGCTTTGACTGATGTTTGATTTCACCTAATACTGTTAAACTAAAAAGTGTTAATTGAGATGTTATAGCAATCAATAATCAAATTGATATCAAAAAAGCAATAAAGAATAAGAATCTGCCTAGTCTACATGGAACTTCTACTATAGACAGTCTTATTGATGGGACTATAACCATGAAGAATAACATTGGGGAAACTTATGAAATTCAAGTGGTTTTTAAAGATATGGAAATATCAATAAAGAAAGAAAAAAGTAACTGTTTCGGTGATACCTTGAATATTAAGGGGTGTTATGCTTGCATGGGTGGGGCCTCTTTATCAGTGTACTTAAATTCTGATAAGGATGACTCATTAGCTCTGTTATCTTGTACAGGATTAAATCCAATACCAATTATGATCAACAAGACCAGGTCTTTTTATAATATGACAATTTTTGTTCAGACTAAAATCACTGGGGATAACTGTATGATCAAGTGTAATGGTGGGTCAGTTATAATTCCGGCAGTGGTAGAGCTAAGTGAGCAAATGATGCTTAACGTTTTAAAAGAAGAGAAAATCTTCTCATCTTCAAAATTAGACTCATCAACCTCAAATCTATTATCCACAAAAACCTTTTGGTTGATGTTGCGGCTTGCAGTACTAGAGAGAAAAACTTCCGATAATTAAAGTATTCTGATCCTGAACGATTTGGTTTTTTTATACGACAATGTTTCCCATCAATGGCTCCAATACAATTTGGAAACTGCCATTTTATATAATAGTCATTCGCTATTTGTTTTAATTGTTCAGTAGTGGGGTGAGGCATGTGTATTTGTACCAACTTCTTCCAAATTGCTTCACATGTATTGTAAACAATAATAGCGACAGTGCTGGCCATCCGGAAGGAAAAAGCCAGAGATCGAAATGATATTCCAGTAGATAGGTATCTGTAAATAAACAAAAATTAAATTAGTTACATAAACGAAATGTATGTACAGTGTAATAAAAATAATATTTTTCTTTTATTTTCAGTTGAACTTATAAAGAAAAAATGGAAAAATCTGAAGGATCATTACAGAAAAGAATTAAAAAAGATTCCGCCAATACGTTCTGGTGCTCCTGGCAATAATTACCAATCACAATGGAAGGACTTCAATCAAATGGCTTTTATGAGAGATCAAATTATCCCTAGCCGGATTGATTCTAATATTGCAACCCATTTTACTAGTGACAGTGACGACGATAACGATAACACGCAAGACAGCTTTCGAAGTGAAACGACTGATGCCATGTCGCCACTTTCTACCGAAATTAACTCCCCTATTTCGGCTCCATCGCCGTCATCATCACAGTCGACGTCTAGTCAAGTCAAAAAAAAAAAATCAGCAAATGACCTACTTTCTGAATTTTTAGAGTTAGAAAAGCAGAAATTATTAATATATGAGGCTAAAAATATTAAGTATTTCAGTCGTACCACGTTTTAACATAACCTAAAAGCTTTAATCAAATTAAGTTACACTGTGTAAACCTAATTTAAATCATTAAGAAAGACATTTAAACGCCCACTGTGTTTTATTTTACACCTTACAACCTGATAATCGGAGCATTATACCACCATCCTGACAAGTGTCTCCGAGATGTATATGTTCAAGAGTAAATTTATTTGTTAAGCATTAATGTTAATGTGCCATTGCAAAATAAAGTCTGATTATTTGTACTGAGTTATTTTATTTATAAAGTATGTAATAAATGATACATGCCTTCAAATATGTTTTCATCACACCTATTCGAAAAAGACGACTTGGTTCGGACTTACGGGGTTCCAAAGTTGCTGTTTTCTATTCAGCGGGCGGGAATGAATTTTCATACAACTTTTCCTGCCGGCTAGATCTTTTCCGTCCTATTTTGAATTTAGAACATTTTAGTATTTTGCGCTAAAGAAATCGAACGCAAATATTGTTTGAATAAAGAATGTCTGGTACGACGCGAGGGCCCCGCCAGCTGAATAATAAAAAAAGAAATCAAATTAAGATTTCGTTTTCAAATTAAAATTAAGTTTTCGTGCATTTTTACGTATTATTTTCTATTATTTATATATATATTATTTTCTCATAGTGGGTGATGAAAAGTAGAGTGTATCACTCGGGTGCAAGTATATTTTTGGCTCGGGCGACGTACTTTGAATCCCTCGCTACGTTCGGGATTCTACTAAAGAATTCAAAAAACGCCTACGCCGAAAAAATATTACTTTGAACCCTTGTCATACAATCTACTATTTCAGTGCAGAGTAGATTGCGTCACATGTCTCAGGAATTATGTACCCCAATGACTGTCTTGATATCGCTGACGAATACATTACATCTTTATATGTTCCACCAGTTATCAAAAATCGTAATGTTGCACTTAAACGTTCATGCGGTGAAATAGCTTCTCTCATGCAAGTATCCTGTTTAGCTATAATTGGTGTGACTAAACACAAAAGTTCTTCATACACAGGCTCAGGCATTCTGAAATAATTCTGGAAATCTTCCTTCTCTTCACGTAACTCTCTTACTAAATTCACATGTGATAAACGCTCTCTTTTTGTAAGCCAGTTCTTAACCCACACTTTTCGCCTTCGTCTATTGTTTTTAATTTTTGAAATGTAATACGATATAATTCCTAATGTTAGATGGAATATCGTAATAGCCGATAATGTGCAACACTACGGTCATACCGACATCACTAGTGGACGCGACCGCTAGACTTCCCGCGCTGTTGTCAATGAAAAGATTGTAAAGTTGTATAAAATAAAGCCATTATAACAAGTACAATATTTAGTGTTTAATAATTCAGAAGTGAAATAGAACTTACGTGCCTATATGTATTGTAAAGCTTGGCGAGACGTATAATATAAAATTCGTGACTTGTGTTGATACCTAAATTCAACTGCGTAAAAGACGCTTGAAAAGTTACAAAGTGCATAATGACTGGCTTTAAAGTTTAAAAGATAAGTTAAGAGTGCTTAAATATGCTCATATTAACATTATTCAGTGCTTGTGTAACTAATATGTTACTTTGGATGGAGTATTACCTATACTACTCGTGATATATTTGGTCAAGTTGTGACGTGTTTCTTGTTGTGAATTGGTGTGATGCAAATGCATGTTAAAAGGACTTTTTAAAGTTAAGTGGCTATATTTCACGTGCATGGCAAGTCATGCATCTCTTGGTGCATTAGAACTGGTAATGTTACACTATTGAGTTAATGTAAATGAATCTGAAGGAAAGAAGATTCTTGCAACAATTATGTTGATTGAATTTATCTACAACTAGAGTCCAAGGATTGGAAAAGAATCAAATAAGGAAAACAATTATAGAAAACAGTTCAAAAGAAAATAAAGACATGTTGAAGCATCGGAAAGTCTTGTGAGGGAGCTAACTGTATTTTATGAAAATAGACACCAAAAAAAAAAAAAAAGTCTGATCTCCATATATCATAATTGGATATAACATTTAGCTCTATAGAGCATTGGATTAAAATTGGGAAGGCATATCTAAAATGCATGGATGGGATAAGTATAATATTAAAACACAACTACACTCTTTAAGTTACGGAGTGATGGCAAGGTTTGATATGAGCAGCAATCATCATATAAGATAAGTTGGGCTTTTCTTATATCCTTTGAATAGCAAAAAGTTACACAAGTGAAAATCCTATAGAGTTTTATTACAATAAACTTAGCTTAATGTATCATTGGGGCACACGGGGGCAATAAAGACCAGTGTAAATAAAGCTATTAAATGTTTTGAACATAGGAGTGATGGGCAATACAATAACTCTTTATTGCATACCGTTTTGACAGTATGTTTAGTAAAACTTGAATTAAAAAAAAATACACCTAGTGTTAACAACGGGGGATCACTAAAGTGATTTGTTCTAACTCTAGGTAACCCAGAGTAGCAAATATAAGTTGATAAATAAAGGGGTCTAATTTTATTTTTATAACAGTTCATTATATAAATGATATAAAACATTATATAAAATGTATAACAGGTTTATGGTGGTGATAGTTATTGGTATAGTGCTTAAGTCATATTGAATGGTGGACTTATTGTCCTTGCCTTTTGTTATATTTTCTTTGGTGAAATATAGAGCAGGAGATTTTAGAATATAAATGTAAATATGGCTAATTAACATTTAATATAAGGGAATACATATATTACAAGCCATAGAGAAACAAAACAATAATATTACAAATAATAAGATAATAACAAAGACATAAATTCATTTAAAAATTTCATAATTTTATTTAAAATTATTTATATAAAGGGGTATTGGAAAATCTGTTTCTCACATACAAGTCCTATGCTTTTAATACAGCAAATCATTGTATATGCTATATGCTTACACTATAGAGCGTTTAATAAGATAACGGAGAAGTAATGATATCCCCATTGGTTATTTTGATATGTGCAATTTATAAAATTGGTTGATAGTATAATTGTTATTTAGAAATGACATTGAGTTGATATTAATTTAAAATTGAGTTGAAATTAATTTCTAAAGTCTAGTTTCTAAAGTCTATACAATGTTTGAAGAGCTATGAATGAAGTTCTAGTTTCTCTTATTAATGAATGTTTTGATTGTGTTATTATATGGGGTCTACCTGTAGAAAAATAACAATGTTATAATTGATAAAAATATATATATATATGAGAATATATAAATAAATAGGAAATAATGTAAATAAAATGGTGAGGGCAATGCAAGTTTTAGTGACAGAAAACCAAATTAATGTTATCATTTTGAAAAGTACACACTGTAGTATTCAGCATCTTAGTTTTATGATGTGTGCTCAAATTGTTGTAGTTGAATGTGTTGAGTTGAAGTTGTTGTGTTTATTTGGGAACTAAAAGTTCATAGAGGCTATGACAATAGAGTATTGATGGCAGAAGTAAAATCATTCAGTATAAAAAAAGGCATGTAGATTGTTAAAGTATAACTAAAACATAAGGGCTATCATCCACTACACACTATGGTGGATCATCAAGGATGTAAAAAAAAAGCAATAGCATAATGACTTGAAATTATTGATGTGTTCTCAAAGTTCTTATTTTCAGCGAGTATTTAGATGACTGATGAATATAAAAAGTGCTAAGCTCACAATTTTAAAGAATTAATAATTAAAACAACACTGCTTATGAAGCATTTATGGAACGCAACATGTGTGGATAGATCACATCATTTTAAGCTTTAATTGATTCTACGAGTTGCATTTAAAATGAATCAATGGGACTTCCATATCCATTTTTACAATTACTGTGTGGCTTAATGCCACTTGGTGTGTGTAATGTTTACTTATACATGTTGTTCAACTGTGTTTCAGAAAGGTGATCTGATTAATTATGGATGAAGGGGGTCACACCAGACAAAGACAAAATAGTCGATCAAGTCGATTGAATATGTCGAAATAAATAAACAAGTACAAAATACAAAACGAGAAAAACGATGATTTGCCGTAAGGGGCCACATGTCTCAGATGCCGTCAGAGGCTGAAATCTGAGTTGCCGTAAGGGGCTTATAAATGGTGCATTTTAACCCTCAATTGCCGAAAAAGGCTAAAATATATTCAGATGCCGCGAGGGGCTAAAATCTGAATTGCCGTGAAAGGCTACATATAACAGATGCCGTCAGGGGCCGAAATCTGAGTTGCCGTAAGGGGGCCACATGTCTCAGATGCCGTCAGGGGCTGAAATCTGAGGTGCCGTAAGGGGCTTATAAATGGTGCATTTTAACCCTCAATTGCCGAAAAAGGCTAAAATATATTCAGATGCCGTGAGGGGCTGAAATCTGTACTGCCGTGAGGGGCGAATAACCGGATCCGGGGCTGTGTATTTCAGATGCCGTGAGGGGCGAACGTCTGAAGAGTGCCGTGAGGGGCTGTGTATTTCAGATGCCGTGAGGGGCGAACGTCTGAAGAGTGCCGTGAGGGGCTGTGTATTTCAGATGCCGTGAGGGGCGAACGTCTGAAGAGTGCCGTGAGGGGCTGTGTATTTCAGATGCCGTGAGGGGCGAACGTCTGAAGAGTGCCGTAAGGGGCTGTGTATTTCAGATGCCGTGAGGGGCGAAAGTCTGAAAATTGCCGTGAGGGGCTGTGTATTTCAGATGCCGTGAGGGGCGAATGTCTGAAATGCATTGAGGGGCACCATATGTCAGATGCCGTGAGGGGCGAGATATCTGAACTGCCGTGAGGGGCTGCGTATTTCAGATGCCGTGAGGGGCGAATGTCTGAAAATGCATTGAGGGGCACCATATTTCAGATGCCGTGAGGGGCGAGATATCTGAATTGCCGTTAGGGGCGTAAGTCTGAAATGCCGAGAGGGCAACGTATTTTATTAACCATTAAGGATGGATATCTGAAATGCCATGATAGGCGAATATCTGAGTTGATATTTCATCAACCGCTAAAGACGAATATCCGAAATGCCGTAAGGGGCGAATACCTAAAGTAATATTTTAGTTACCATTAAGGATGGATATCTGAAATGCCATGATAGGCGAATATCTGAGTTGATATTTCATCAACCGCTAAAGACGAATATCCGAAATGCCGTAAGGGGCGAATACCTGAATTGATAATTCAATAACCGTTAAGGATGAATATCCGGAATGCCGTTAGGGGCGCCATATTCCAAATGTCATCAGAATCAAATAGCTGATATTGGCATTGGAGGAACCATGTTCTAGATATTGCTGGTCCGAAATGCCGAGAGGGGCATCAGATTTGAAAGGCCGGTTGGGGCGCATTACTTATACAGCCGATAGATGCTTTTGTTTCAATTGCTGATTTGAGTGTACGATTATGTTGCCGAGAGAGGAACAAGGCTTCAAATATCGTTAAGGATACACACTGAAATAGCCTAGAGGGGCACTTTGGTATCAAATGCTGATAGAGACGCATGCTTATACGTCAGACAGAGATGGGACGTTAAATGCCATTACAGATGCACATTATATTGTTTAGGAGAACCTCTTCATTACAGTGCCATTAAGAGCGGATGCGCAGAAATGCCGTGAAGGGGCTCATGCTCACAGTAACTGCAAAAAGCTATGGCTTGAATGCCTACAACTAATAAAAGGAAGAAAAAAGACACAAACAAAAAAAAAAAAAAAAAAAAAGAGTAACTACAACTGGCCGTGAAAAGGGTTCTAATTAACTATCGCATGGAGTATGTGTACAATGAAGCCACGTGGAGCTAAGTAACATATATGCTATATGTGAATTATATCTACGCTATGGTAATTATAGCCTTCTCATTCTGACAAGAGATTCGTGCTCAATAGTGGGCCGTGATGGGTTGAGATGATGATGATGAAGTAACATATATGATATAATGCAAATTGAATTGTTATTGCAAGAAGCTGAAGTTACTAAATTGAAGTTGCGGTCATGAAGCATAATAAGATTCTACAATGTTGTTGCTTACATCAATGAGAGTATCCTTCGAGGCCGAAGGATTGCCAGGATGGCCGAACTGTTAGATGGAATATCGTAATAGCCGATAATGTGCAACACTACGGTCATACCGACATCACTAGTGGACGCGACCGCTAGACTTCCCGCGCTGTTGTCAATGAAAAGATTGTAAAGTTGTATAAAATAAAGCCATTATAACAAGTACAATATTTAGTGTTTAATACTAAATATGTAACACAAAGCTTCTTCAGTGGACGACATCGCGATACGGTATGAGTAAGTTGGCGCGTGTATCGCCGACGTCGAGCCAAGTAAGTTCGCGATCTTAAAAACCGCAGACTTTAAGTTCGTACGTCTATCACCACCTTTACTTATTACTGTGGTTAATTTCTGTCAAGTGTCCGCGTCGTAGTGGGTTTTTGAACCGCTACCTGAACCCAGGAGAGGCCTCTCATTGGTGGAGAGTGCGGAAGTCGTAAACTCGTCGTGCGAGGACTTCATACAAAGTCGGAGGGCCACCGTGCCACATTTCTCCTCTGGTCGTGCTCGTGCCCGGTCCGTGCGCGTGCGAATCCGAGCAGTCTGGTTGCCGTCTGAGTGCTGTCTGATTGCGGTCTGAAGGCTGTCTGGGTGAGTATAGCTGTCTTCTAGTGGTTTTCCCACTGGATTCGCGTTATTCTCTTAATGTCGTGGGCTAATTTGGTGAATCTTTCCAGTGTTCCCTCTCACCGGTGGCGTGCACGCGAGGTTGGCGTGCCACGTGATTTTGTACCGCGCGGTAACCGCCCACGTATCTGGTGAGTGTCTATTGCGTTTCGAGGTTAGGGTTAGTGAATTGATTTAAAATTCGAGTGAATAATCCGAACGTTTTACGCAGGGTGTGGAAGGTGACGCTGGTTGCTGTCGTGTCGATTGTCGTGCTGTGCTGTAGGCGCCTCCTTCATAAGGTATGTGTTCTAACCTCTTCCTTTTCCGCGTGTAATATTAATTAATTTAGTGGATTTGTGACCGCGTGTTTTGTCTGTATGGGTCTCCTTTTCCCTTCAATTAGATTCATTCCTCAGTCAGGTTGAATGATATAATTGAATGTAATAAATGAATAATATATATGTATATAGTGGTCCGGCTTCTCCGGGTGCCACATGTTTTCTGAGCTTTGACCTATCACGCCGATGCTTATGGATTTATTTTATTTATTCTGTTAAGACGGGCACGCTTGCCATGAGGGGTGGCCTAGCTGTCCCCGTGGGGACATTCTATGCCCTCATAGGCCTCGCTTCCGGACGCTGGATTCCGATGGCCATGTATGTGAGCTTCGCTTACATATTATTATTATTAGAAAACTTTGCCTAATTAACTAATTTAATTACCGAGGATTCTGTCTGCAACTTTATTTCTATTCTCCGCTGTGGTTCCATATTGTGACCATTATGTATAGGTGTCTGCTCTTACCTCATATTTTTATTTTAAATGAATAAGCTTTTGTAAACTTTTTAATACCTACTATAACATTATATTAATTAAAAATAAGATTATAAATTCTATAAATTTATAAATTCTAATATAAACTTAGTCTGGCTCTGAACCTGGCAGGTTAAATTGGTATTTTATTAGGGGGTGACATATTGTTTTATGTACGCTTCAGGAGGTGTATGGTGAGGGCTGTGTATGGTGGGGACTGGTCTCCTGAGGACTGTTCCCGAGGGCTGTATATGGTGGACTGGCTCTGCCGTCCCCGCTCAGTGCTGCAAGCAACGCTGCCTGGCTTCGGCACTTAAGTTTTTTCTTTTTCTTTTTTTTATAATTAATATTCTGTTCTGACTGGGGTCGCAGAGCAATTATAAGCCTAGCAAAGCACCGCACTTGAATGTAATAGTTATTAGCTCTAGCTTTCTGTATCCTATACCTTCCTCTCATATATGTATTACTAATATATACAGGGTGTCCCGTAACGAATGGATAATACGGAACCTACGTGTAGAGGGCATCATGCCGGTTCAGATGAATAAATGTTATGTTCAGCAAAAGTCCTTCCGTTTCCGAGATATTCGACATTTTCAACATTTTCAAAATTGTTCCACCCTTCGCCATTCTTTTTGGCGCCAGGACTATAAATGAAGACATTTTTTGAATCTGTTTTTTGTATCGTACTCCTGGATAGATGTGCTATCGAATATCATCAATTATTTTTATATCAAAAGCACAGATTCTTTTTAAATTTAGATTTAACACCAATTTAACGTTTTTTCATATTCCATTCCTGGCTTTCACTCTGCCGTGGTTCAAAAAAAATGTAAGGTGGCTTGAATGCCAAATTAAAAAAAAACTAGCCCATTTCACCCAGATTCCGAAATGGTATGTTACAGGGTATGGTTCACCTTTAGATTTTAAATTATTTCCTTTTAAAATAAGGTAGACCCCATTTTTATGTTATTACAAATTAATTCCAAAATTTGGTTTGTTACCTTAATCAGTTTTAAAACCATCCAAATTCACTTGACTGTCCCTTATTTGTCAAGAGAGCTAAATTTGTGCCCTAATTTAAGAGATTTAAGTCAAAAATACTTCACTACCTACTGAATACGTAAATCCCTTAAAATGTTAGTTTCAGTAACCAAATAAAACAATCAAATGATAATTTCCATTGATAAGTATTTTTACCGACTTCAAAAAGGAGGAGGTTTTCAATTTGTATCAGGTGTTTTTTCCTATGTGTGTTACCTCAGAACTTCGAACTGGGTGAACCGATGTCGATAATTCTTTCGCCATTCGAAAGGTAGAGACTGCTGTCTGGTCCCATAAAGGTACCTATGTAGTACCTATCATTTAGTCGGTTATAAATTTGAGCGCCATCTAGCGAGTGGTTTTTGTGTTATATCGATTTTGAAGTCGGTATTTTTTTTGTTAAAAGTTAGTTATTTCGAATAAGTTTTCAAAGAGGCTATTTGCTCTCTTTAATCTGGGTGGTACCAGACTAACCAGATTTAGTCTTATTCTAGTGGTATCAGGCTTAAAAATTATTGTATTTACTAATAATGGTGAATAAAGAGAATTTGAATGGATTTGAAGCTAATTAAGGTAACAAACCAAATTTTGGAATTAACTTGTAATATCATAAAAATGGGGTCGACCTCGTTTTAAAAGGAAATAATTTAAAATCGATAGGTGGACCATACCCTGTAACATACCATTTCGGAATCTGGGTGAAATGGGCTAGTTTTTTTTTTAATTTGGCATTCAAGCCACCATACCTTTTTTTTAACCAGGGCAGAGTAAAAGCCAAGAATGGAATATGAAAAAACGTTAAATTGGTGTTAAATCTTAATTTAAAAAGAATCTGTGCTTTTTTTATAAAAATAATTGATGACATTCGATAGCACATCTATCCAGGGGTACTATACAAAAAACAGATATAAAAAATGTCTTCATTTGTAGTCCTGGCGCCAAAAAGAATGGCGAAGGGTGGAACAATTTTGAAAATGTTGAAAATGTCGAATATCTCGGAAACGGAAGGACTTTTACTGAACATAATATTTATTCATCTGAACCGGCATGATGCCCTCTACACGTAGGTTCCGTATTATCCATTCGTTACGGGACACCCTGTATATTGTTCTCTCAATATACATGTATATATCCCTACTTCTGATACATTACCTACCCTAAACTACTTTATTTAAGCGCACCTCTTAGTTAAGACTCTGGAGTTTAAGTTGTAATATCTGTATCAATATACTGTTCAAAGGCCAGACAAACGACCAACAACCCCAACTATTCACTTACCCAGGGGTACTGTTTTGTACCTAACTACTTATACCATCCTTGGATTGGTAAATTGAAATTAAATAATAAACTTAATAGTAAACTGACTTAAATTTTAAGCTATTGCATAGCTTTTATCGCGGGCCTTGGCGTGGAGACCGAATCGAGAAATTTCGTAACGAAAACACCTAACACCCCCCACTCGTGACATCTATCGATAAATACCAGAACTTTTAACTGAGTTAACTAACTTTTACTTTATAACGGCTAAACCGATTTGGCTAATTTTAGTCTTGAAATATTCGTGGAAGTTCAGGGAAGGTTGCAGCGATGAGAAATTATGGAAAAATTGCGAGGAAAATACTAAAAATGAAAAATTTTAATTTCCCATACAAATCTTACCTGTCAAACATTTGATTTTCGGCCCGTCGGTTCGGTATTTTAAGAATAATTACATGTATAGATCTGGATTAAATAAGGCGTTGGAATCGACAACATGTATTCATAAAAGTCGAATTATCGCGTATTTAGATTTAAAACATGCAAAATACATGACATAAAATAATGACACTATAATGACATTTGGTTGTTGTATTGCGTGCGTTCAGAAATATATTTTGTATAGTTTGCTTTACAGTTTGCTTTACTCTTCATCATATTATGTCAAATCGCCCCGTGAGATGTCCGCCCATTATGACGTAACAATTTTCTGTTAATAAACTGGTTCCTTTTCTTAGTTTTAAGCTTATAAAATTGTCAAATCCTCAAAATAATCCGTAGAAATATTTTAACGATTATATTAGAAAATCACATTGAAATGAAAAACAAAATGCAGCCACAAGAGAAATAACGAAACGAAGATTCATCAAATAGGTTAACAAATAGGTTAAAAACTTATAGCAGTCTTTACACTTATTTTTCGAAATAGATTTTTCTACGGGACGCAGCAATACATTGGAGGGAGCTGAAGATAACTCCATTTGTGTCTTTTTTAATTAATAACCTATTATAATGGAGGAATTTTATGCCTCTACTAAAACAAGTGTAAGGAGCAAGATCAGCAGGAGGTGGTGATAAGAGATCTACAGAAGCGAGGTAGTTAGGCCGAAACTGAAAGCTCTTTCCAATAATTCAATAATAATAAAGATTTCAAATAATATAATGACATTATGTGTCAGAAAAAATTTATGTGGATGTCCGAGCAAGAGAAACATTGTGGTAGAAGGGTTTCGTACTCCAGTTCGAATGACGTTAGATCGATGGTCGATACCAATATGGATTAACCGTGTATATAATCAAAGGGATTAATGATGTTATGAGGAATCAAGACGAATATTAATAACAGCACTATATAAGAATTGATTTGTGATATAATAAATAAAATAAATATATAATTGTAATTGCATAAGTTGATAAAAAATGCTATGCAATAGCTTTACCGCGGCAGTCTCCGAGTGCCACACGTCTTTTTTATTTTCTACTTCTACCTTATCACCCCTTCCCCTCTATCCCCCCTACCCCATTACAATATGACAGATGATACAAGCAATTTGACAAACACATCATTTTGTACAGTAAGCGAAAACTTACGACATGATTCTGCTGCTGTATGGGCGCACATTATTCCTTTACTTGAATTTGTGAACTCTGCAGGGAAGAAGATAGACACATTGCATTTTTTATCGGATTCGCCAAGTAGCCAGTACAGAAACAAAACAATGTTTTATGTTATTTCCAAACTGTGTTGGTATTTTCATGAGCTAAAGATGGTCACCTGGAATTACTTCGAGTCAGCTCACGGAAAAGGTGCTGCAGATGGAGTAGAGCAGTTGTTAAACGCACTGCTGACGCTGCTGTAGCTCAAGGTAGAGATGTTGTAACATTAGATGATTTTTTGAATGTAGTAAGACAAAACACACAAAAAAGGAGACGGTCCAAAATTGTATGGAGTCTGGGCCTGGTTTTTGTACCAATTATAAAATAAAATATAAAAGAGAAATAAACCATTTTTGACTAATCAAATCCACGAACTCATCTTTATTTCAGTGCAAAAATTATTTATTAACTCCACGTGACGCAATTATTCTACATACCAGAGGATTCATAATTTTTGACGTATGACGTTATCTGTCAATATGCCTTCGCTATGCTTGAACAATGGCTCGAACTCAGAGTGAAGGACGCCATCTTACAAGTGTTGCAAGTAGTACCTACCGAATAACTCGAAATTAATTTTATTTTAGCAAGTCATTTATTGCGATTTGTGAATTTATTATATTTTTAATGAGCTTTCTGTATTTTTTGGTTTTTCATGGTTTAGTGTACAAGATCAGGCCCAAAATGGACCATCTCCTTTACCTGGAAACTGTTGAAGAATACCAAATACTAGAAAAAGATATATTCATATCTTCAGAAGAGCTGAAACCATCAAAAGGTACAATGAAAGTCCATCAAATACTGTGGCAGAAAGAACAAGACCACCTACTATTCAGAGAAACTATGTAGTTGCTTTATATGCTTGGACAAGGACTGTAAACATACTAAAGTCGGAAAATTATGCTATAAAGACAAAAATGAAACCACACATATTACCAAATAAAGAAAATGTAAATATTGATATGATTGATGCAACCACACCCGTAATACATAAAACTACACCGAATAACAGTACTATTAGAATTTTAAGTAATGTTTTAATAAAGCCAAAACACAGAAGAGACGAACCCACCGTTAAAATGCTGTCTGATTTAATTCCTGACAATAAATTACACTTAGACCCTAATATACATATTGAAAATATGGTACATCAGTATAATATTTCTGGCAGTGGCAGTGATATGAATTTTTCGGGTGTATTCCAAAATAACGTCCAATCAACATCATAACTGAGCACAAGTGAGATAATTGATGACCAGTCCAAATGATCCAAGAATATTTCTTGGATCATCATTGGTATGTGATGATCTTGCAGATCTACATGAGACTGCATCTGAGTCTACTTGCAAAGTTTCTGGTCATGATAGTGATACAGATACGGATTCAAGTTACAATATTTTTTAGTTTTTGTAACTAATCTCATTAATGCCATAAATTAAATCATATTTTAGATAAAACTTGTATGTTTTGAACTAGTTTTTTAGTTGATTTTATTTAGATTACTAGAAAGATTATAATTATTATTGTTTTTGTTTTGAAATCCAGTTTATTATGTTGTTAATAAAGTTAATTTTTAAACTAAATCAAGATCTATGTGCACAAAGATTATAATTATTATTGTTTTTGTTTTGAAATCCTGTTTATTTTGTTGTTAATAATGTTAATTTTTAAATTAAATCAAGATCCATGTGTACTAGAGTTTTAAAGAAATAGCAAATCTTTTAATTTTTCTGTTTATTATAGCCATGTGATGATTTTTCAGATCTACATAAGACTGAATTATTTAGTGACTAAGTACATGAGCAGTTTCTGGTCGTAAAAGTGAGGCTCATTCGGATTTAAGTATTCATATTTTTTAAGTTTTTTAAAAGATCTCATATCTATAAGAAATATTTTACATGGAACTTATATGTTCTGTAATTGTTATCACCTAAATATGATTAAATATGTGATTCAAGTATATTAATAATTTTATTTCTAATTACCAATCACGAAGCATAATTACCATTTTTTAAATTCTAATTACCGTGCGTTTCATATCTCATCACCATTCGATGAAAACTTTCAGCTTCAAATTCAGACCTATATAGCAGTTCAAATACTGTGGAATTGAATTATTACGTTAATCTGCAGTATAAAGGAGACCCGCCACTTTACTATGGGAATTGGTACCAAATTGTACAGTAATAAAACTTTGTCAGATTTTTATCTAATTTATAAGTTCTTAGATGAAATTTATTTCATTTCGCTAGCACACGGGGTTTATAAGATATACTAGTTTAAAGATTTTTTGACCTGGCAACACCGCAGTGTTATAGGTCAAGAAACTGACATAAGAGCTTACCTACGTTAAGTATTTTCATTTAAGATTATTTATTGTTTATTGCAAGACATACGGAAGATTTTATTGTAGAAAATGTTGATCAGCCGTGGATTGAAACAGAGAATTATTCTTTAAAACAATATATTATGACAGGTACTAAGCGTGTACTGACATGTTTGTATTGTTATGTACTCTCGACATAAAATACTGCTTCTATACTGTAAAACTTCAGTTTTATCCATACTATAAGGGCTACAATAAAGACGTCCGATTTTTCTCTCCGATAGTCGGTTCCGATAGTCTCATCAGACAGTCGGAAGGCCCTCGTGCCATACATTTTGTATATACACAATACACGTTCGATTCGATAGTTGACCGATTCTGTTGTCTGAATTTGTCTGATCTGACCATCGAAACCTACTACCCTACTATCCTACTACCCCACTACCCTAAGACCACACATTTATTATTGCCTTATCTGTAGGGACTGTAGGACACGTTCAGTCCGGTTCCTCTCTCGCTCATACATTATTAGAGGTTCCATCCATAGAGATATTATACTAGAGGGCAGAAGCCAGGCTTCAGAGTGTCCCTCGGATAAAAAGAGACGAAATCTTTAGTAATCACCTTTCTCTTTCTGGCTCATCGGGTTCGGAGAGAGATAGGTAATTACCGTTATCGTTGTTTCTCTTTCTAACCGGGGGCGAATGCAATCTATGGGCAGCCGTATGGCTCACCCACTCTATTGTAATATATCTATGGTTCCATCGCCGTTGTAAAATCTATACTTTTACATCTATCGAAAAAATATCGACATATCAAAATATCGATATTTTTCCGATATATATCAAACTAATATTGATACCTATTTTTAAAATATCGATATATTCATTTTTTGCATACTCATTTCACTATGTCGGGCACGTTCCTTTTCACGCAAACTATTACAGCGAAGGTTTAAGGAAAGTGAATTGTAAAATAAAATAAAAAATACTTTCCGATGTGCTACAACTCTTATTTACGTATCATAATAAAGCAAATAAGATGACTAATGAACTCATATAAAATTTATTACTGTACATTCTGGTACCACTTTGGCGGATCTCCTTTACGTTGAATCCATAAAAATTGTAATCGGAATAATTATTTGAAAATAATTTACGATCCCCGAATATGTCTATCTTCAAATATTCACCCATATGAATAAAAAAACACCTCAAGGGTTCCATATAATTCCATTTCTTTTCCATTCCGTTTGTTGTCACTGTACCTGAAAGTGTATTTTAGTTTTTTATGAGTGCAGAGAACTGGCCACGAAATACGGAATTGAATGAGTGGTTTCGTAGAAGAGGGGTCAACAATAACAAGAGCCAAGTTACAGACAAGGAATGTCCAACAATTAAACCAAGCACAGCAAAAAAGTAACTTATTCATTTATTACCAAAATTTTCGTGGCCTGCGTACTAAACTTGATAAAATAGTAGCATTAGTGATGGGGAGGTTATCCCACCAGGCTATAATATTTTGAGGTCCGATAGATCTGGTACAAGAAGAGGGGGTGGAGTGGCTATAATAGCGTCGGTGAAATATAAATTAGAAACCGTTAGCTTACCAAATAATTGTACCGATTGTGATTATATACAACCTACCATGGAATGGCAACTACCCGGTGTGGCGATTCATTGAAGCCGATTGTCGTGGCGGATTACAACATTTGTATGGGCGGAGTCGACCGAAAGGACCAGCAACTCGCAATGTGGGGTACATTGCGAGAAGGAGGACTAGGGTTTGGTGTAAGAAGTTTTTCAGGAGACTCTTAAACGCTAGTGTCCTGAATTCATACATCTTACTCAAAAGTCAGTCGTTGACGCACCGGAAATTCCGGAAGGCGCTGATAACTGACTTACTGACAGTACACAAAAAACCTACACCCCTCACCTCAACTTCAACCACCACACCCACACAACCTCATCGCTTCGCTTCGGGACCCGTAGGAAACAGCCGCGTAGGTCCCGCTCCCGTAGGAATCTCGGCTAAAAAGTAGCCTATAGGTAATATGATATACCTACTGGAACATCAGTCAGATATAACATTTGCCTATGACATAAGTTAATTACGTGATTCAGAATAACTAACGCCATCTATTAACAACATCCGGAACTAAATATCTAGCAAGTAACAAAACAGCGATCTTCCCATGGGAATGAGATGTTTTTCCGCGGTAAAAAGTAGCCTACGTCACTCTCCACCCTCCTAACTATCCCCACACACATAAACCATACCATATAATAGTCATGTTACGACGTGAAAGAGTCACAAACAAACACACTTTCACATTTATAATATTAGTATGGATTATTCTTAAATCATCAAACATGTTATTTCATAAGTTTCTAAACGCTTTCATTCCAAAAGTCGCTGATAATCATCAATAACATGAGCGTGTAAAGTGAATGGCGACCTTTTTACCCGACTGCGTCAGAAAGAGGGTTATGTTTTTCGAGTGTATGTACATATGTATGTATGTTTGTATGTATGTCCATTTATTTGTGAGGCCCCACAGCCCAAACGGTTGAACGGATTTCGACATAGGAGGTATCGTTGAATTCGTCAGAACTGTGAAAGTGTCACAGGCTATATGAATTTTCAAAATGGCGCCCGAAAGTGGAAGAAAAAGAGGGGATAATCTTGAGTTTTTTTCTTATCTTAGCAATATGGGTATAGGTACAGTTACACATGCTAGTTAGTAGCACGAAAGCATGCTACTTTTGAGCAAATTGCTACTTAGTGGTACGTGTGTCGAAATATTGCTAATAATGAGCATGCTAGTTTCGAGTTTGCTCAAAAATCGACGGTCGTGCGATTATTGGGCATGCTACCTGCAGCGCGGGTAGAAGGGGGCGTGCTTATAGCGTGTGTGAACAGGTTTGCTTAAACAGGACTAGCATGCTAGTATCGATCAGTCGTTAGCAGCAGGTGCGCGTGCACAATTTGGCGCCAAAAATGTCTCGCTGGGGCGACGACAAAACGTTGAAATTTGTGATTTTATATCGGAACAATGAATGCCTATGGAATCCGCGCATACCAGAATACAAAAACAATATAATGCATATCAAGATATATTAACCAACATGGACGATCCTGCTCTGACTTTGAAAATTATAAAAACAAAAATAAAAAACTTGAGGTCTGTTTACCACAGCGAATTAAAAAAAAATGAGAGTTCCAAGCGATCCGGTTCTGGTACCGATACTGTGTACAACCCATTCACATCCTGGTTTCATGAAATGCATTCTTTTCTTGGAGGCACTGGCGAGTACAGGGACCCTATTTCTATGGAATTGGTAAGTTTCGATTTTTAATAAATAAAAATGCACTTAAATGTTAGTAAAACATAGTTATTTAATATCATAGAATAAGTACAGCATTTTCTATTCATTCATTTGTATCATATAGGCAGAACAATGAAATGATGATGGAGAATTTATATCATATGACATTGCCACGGTACTGCCTCTGTAGTTTCAAAGAGCTGCGCGTAGGTGTCTCTTATTGCTTCTGCCAGTCGAGAAGCGTGGTTACTGTAGCGTGTAGGTGGTAAGCCTTCTAAAGTTCTTTGCAGTTGTGCCCTCCATGATCCTGGTACCACAACACGTTGTTGTATATCTTCAAAGTCGACGCATCTTTGTGTGATGTACATATCAGATGTTTACCGAAGCCAATTGTGTAAAGAGCAGGCAGCTAATGTAATAAGGTAACAAACCAAATTTTGGAATTAACTTGTAATATCATAAAAATGGGGTCGACCTCGTTTTAAAAGGAAATAATTTAAAATCGATAGGTGGACCATACCCTGTAACATACCATTTCGGAATCTGGGTGAAATGGGCTAGTTTTTTTTTAATTTGGCATTCAAGCCACCATACCTTTTTTTTAACCAGGGCAGAGTAAAAGCCAAGAATGGAATATGAAAAAACGTTAAATTGGTGTTAAATCTTAATTTAAAAAGAATCTGTGCTTTTTTTATAAAAATAATTGATGACATTCGATAGCACATCTATCCAGGAGTACTATACAAAAAACAGATATAAATTAATTGCTTTTTACAAAAAAAAATAACCGACTTCAATCTTGATAAGTAGAGATATCTCGAAAACTACTCGCCAGATGGCGCTCAATTCAACATGTAAGTGTAAAGTTCTCGTCACTACAAATTAATCAAGCCCAAACACTAGATAACTGCAGTAAATCGTTGAGGAGTTCCCTCGACTGTCTTTCGGCTTCATCAGATCGACTCCAGATCTTCATGAAATGGTAGCGCTATAATGTACTTATGATAACATGAACAAACACACTAGTTGTCCATACAATTTTCGAAAGTTCCCCTCGATTTCTCTGAGATGCCATCATCAGATCCTGGTGTCCTTATCAGGGGACCCCACTGCGCACATCTAGTTTACAACAAAAAAAGAATTATCAAAATCGGCCCATAAACGACGAAATAATCGCTGAACGTACATAAAAAAAAAAGCATATATACGGTCGAATTGAGAACCTCCTTCTTTTTTGAAGTCGGTTAAAAATGTCTTCATTTGTAGTCCTGGCGCCAAAAAGAATGGCGAAGGGTGGAACAATTTTGAAAATGTTGAAAATGTCGAATATCTCGGAAACGGAAGGACTTTTACTGAACATAATATTTATTCATCTGAACCGGCATGATGCCCTCTACACGTAGGTTCCGTATTATCCATTCGTTACGGGACACCCTGTATGTTTACCGTCCATCGCCCCAACACAACCAGGAAAGTTCCATTTAGTTCTAAATCCGTGTTCAATGCGTTTCCAATCTTCATGACCGGGAATCTGTAAAAAAAACAATAAATCGATGGGTCCTATGTATATGGGCCAAACTAGCAATTTGGCGATTTTGGCTTTTTTGTGGGTAACGCATCTTATCGATATAATGAATCATGTGAGCTATTAAAAAAAAAAGATTTCAGCATAGAAACACGATTTTTTATTACGGTATAACGGCATATGTAACATGAATTTAAACGTATAAGTTCCTAAGCGTAGTTAGAGATTTATACGCGGGGAGTTTCCTGCGCGTTTGTTTATAGTTTGGAACAATCAGCCAATTTGACACTTGTACGTTGAACGGAGCATCGGCCGCACTGTGATGAATAAAGATGAATACGAAATGTAATTGTTGTGTTTTTGGGTTACAATTTAGTTTAATAAGTAAAAATGACATCTAATTATCACGCTAAGATGTCTAGATGTCGGAATTTTGTGAATTTGGCTTTGGGAAATGAAAACAACAACGAAAAAAAAAGAAGATTTAGGTTATTAAAACGAAGATTTTATATTATATTCTAATTAATGAATTATCAATTACTTCAATCGTTTATTGATTTTATAGATAAAAAATAAAAAAAATATATACATTATGCTAATTAGCGTAATACGCGTATAATGGCCAACATGGTATATCGGCCCTTTTAGGGTGTTTTCAAAAAAAAATAATTTTAACAAAAACTAACGTAGAAGGGCCAATGTGACATTAAAAAAAACCAGATAAATATATGTATAAAATACTACAGTGTAAATGAGGGAAATAGTTTTCTTAGCAAATAAGCAAAGATTCGGGAACTTCGGTTTTATCAATTTAAAGTTATAGTAAATTGAAACTTTGGAAGCCTCTCCTGTAAAGTTTTAATTTTACATTTTGGCCCATATACATAGGACCCATCGAAATATGTGAAGTTGATATTTTATAAACTTAGTTTTTTTTACAGATACAGGATAGAGAAGAGTCATCGCAAGATTCACAACCAAGTGATGCTGTTTCATATTCAAATTCGTTGACACCGCAGTCGGTGAACTTGCAATCACCCTCTCCTCCTTCAACTACAGAAGATCGACCACAATCCCGTTCATCTAATAACAGCTCGTCAACACGACGTAGAAAGAGAAGCTCACAAGAAGAACCCATTACCTCTGCGCTCGCTCGTTTGGAAAATATTTCTTCTGCTATAAATACACAGTCTAATTGCGACGAATTCCATTATTTTGCTCAAAATGTTGCAGCTCAATTGCGAGCCCTACCATTGTACGATGCATTAGATGTACAAAATGAGATCCAAAAAATTCTGACTGCAGCAAAACGCCGATACCAGTACCCAAATTTGTCTTCCTTTACACCTGTCACTTACACACCTCCTGCTACAAATATACAAACAATTAGACGTGAGGCGTATTTATCGTCACAGTTACAAATCACAAGTATTTAAAAATCACAAGTAACAACTGTTCCTTGTTTTATAAATAACAGTTACTTCCTATAACAGTTACACTATAGAATTAACAACGTTGTAACATTGTTAAATTGTTATTGAAGTAACTGTGACTGACTGGTACCTACTGACGGTGACTGTTACTAACTGTTATAAAATAACATTGTCTATCTCATTCTGATGGCACTTGCTAAAAAGAGAAGCACCTAGTATTTACATTATCACTTCAATATATTTGCTTTTCACTCACGCTTACGCAGTTTTACTGTACGAAAAAGAGAACGAGATAGTATTTATAAACATTTAAATACAGTTGGTTATTGTTCTGGAAGAAACATTGGAAAATAGTAATTTTTAATTAGGTCGTATTATCTGTTTTGTGACTTTTTATGCTTTTTTCGGATAATTCGGAATTCGGATACATTGCTAGAATTATGCAGTGATTTATAGTTTTCAACTTTTACTACTTTTTGATAGGATGTTGCAATGTTTGTAATAAATTGTAACTGATTTTAAAAAAGGGACCGTTTCTTTTCTACTTTTTATAACACAATTTTTATTTTTATACAAAACAGGAAATAAGCGTAACTGAACGAATTCATAGACAATTACTGTATTCGGCCACCGAACCATAAACAAATAGTGTTTTTAGTTGGTTTTAAGTTATTGATAAAGAAGTAGGGGAAACTGAGGAATAATTACCCTCCGTTAAGTAATAAGAATTGCGTAATTCTGTACTGTACATATTTTCTCAAAAGTAGCTTACATTTCTCATGAATTCTTCAAGCATTGAAATTATTTCAAACGGTCCATTAGTAAATGGTGGCCAATTACTCCTCAGTTTACCCTATAGCCGCACACACTCCCTTTTTTTTGTCGCATAGTTTACCTTCGTAATGAGCGCCAGTTGTGTATTATGTGCTTCGATAAAACACACAGCATTGTGATGAAGAAAGCAATAATGTGAAATCAGCCATTTCTAGTTATTTATGTTGTGCCATATTATCATATTATTTCTTCTACATGCTTAAATTTTATTTATTTTATTTACTTTCAGTGCATGTATGTACTTTCGTATATACATGCACTGGTGTTTAATAGTTTTTGTTTGTTCGCAAGATAAAAAGGCCGACTGAACAATTCCTATTGGAAGCGTCCGGCGTCCCTATGAACTTCTATCTTTATGGCATACTACATTGATCTATCTCTATGGTCTGCTATCTATCAAAGCTGTCAACAAATTCTTGCCAATTGTTATTTTCGTCTGTGGTTGAGTTGATCATAATATACAAAACCGCAAGAAAGAAATGAAGTTATTTATAACAAATTGAAAAATCATAATATTACAATAATTTTTATTTCAAAATTGTTTGTTTAATAGAAATAAAAAATCCAAACAATTTTTGTTTGGATTTTATTATTTGGCCATTTTTATTCCGGCAATGATTTGCGTGAATCTAAACTTATTGTCTTTGGTCTACTCTGGTCTAACAATTGAATAACAAACTTTATGTTAGTAGAAATAAAGATGATATTAAAGAAAAAAGGAATTTCCTTGATTCAGTTGTTGAAAAATTTTAATTTGAAATTTTCTTTCGCTGCTTTTAAAGGGACGAAACGAAACATAAAAATTTCTTCCGAAGTAAATTTTTAAAATTACCAATTAATCTTTTTCAAGTGCTATTGTAAATATTATCTATTAAGTTAAGTGTTCATATTCGTTTTGTGTATAGGTTTTTACGTTAGGTTTTTGTTTTATGGTTATTTTTTAGTAATTTTATGTTTGATAGATAATTAATTTTCATTTGTAAAAATGGCCCCTGTAAATAAAAAAGGGAGTGTAGTGTGGGACCATTTTATGGATATATGTAGGTGGTCACTACGCGACGTGTAATATATGTAAAGCCAAACTATCTTTTAAATCATCAGTTACCAATTTAAAAAAAACATATTGATAGGAAACATCCCACGGTTCGGGTCATTAATAGGATTGATAGTTCCGTAGCAGAACCGATAACCGAATCATCTGCCCAGTCAACATCTGCACCACTACCCCAGTCATCAACGGTGCCGCCACCCCAGGTACCTCTACAATTATCTTCACAACCACCGCCACCACCACCAAGAAGAACGTATGGCCATCAGGCCATAACAAATTTTGTACCCAGACGAGGTCATAATATCAAATCTGAAATTGATAAAAAAATTATGAACCTTTTTATTATGGATTTCCAGCCTTTTAGGATGGTTGAGGATCGCGGTTTCCGTGAATTAATGGCGTACGCGTTTCCCACTTACACAATTCCGACGAGGAAATATTTTGCAAATAATCTTTTACCATCAATATTTGAAAAGGTTAAAGCAGAATTGAAAGAGACCATATCGTCTCAAGTAAAATCGCTTTGCATCACAGTGGACATATGGACATCTCGCTCAAATGATTCGATGTTGGCAGTGACTGGGCATTACATCGAAGAAGAAGAATTTACCCTTAGATCGGTTCTTTTAGATTGTGTTCCTCTTATAAGCACCCATACGGCAAAAAATTTGGCTGACACAATAAAATACATATCCCAAGACTGGAAAGTGGATAATAAAATAATTTTAGCCGTATCCGATAATGGTGCGAATATTAAAATTGCCATAGAGCGGGAACTCGGGCTGAAACATTTTCCGTGTTATACACACGCTAAATTTAGCTGTTAACGACATGCTTAAAAATTCTGAAATAGCTGTGCTTTTAAATAAGCTCAAGGGGATTGTCCGGCACTTTAAGCAGAGTAATGTTGCTTGGGAAAAACTAAAAAAGTACCAAGAACAAGCTGGTACTACGCCCAAGCGACCGTTACAAGAAGTCCAAACCCGGTGGAATTCGACTTTTTATATGGTGGAAAGGTGCGTGGAGCTTAAAGAATCGCTCAATAGTGCAATGATAAACCTCGGCATGGAACCAATCACCAGTTACGAGTGGTGCATCTGCCAGGACTTGTGTAAGATTCTCCAGCCGTGTGAAGAAGTGACACGAGAGCTAAGTGGCCAAAAATATGTTACGGGTAGCTTAGTAATACCCATTACGGTAGGGCTTTTAAAGGCCTTAGAGCAAATACCGAATCAAAATTTATTACCTATTATTGACCAGCTACGGCAGGATTTAATAGGTAATATCCAAAAGCGGTTTACAAATTTAAATCGTAGCAAAACTTTTGGGAATTGTATGTTCCTGGACCCCCGATTTAAATTTTACTTCGACGATCCACTTATTGCCGAAGAAACCAAGCGGAGAATTATCTCAATAGTTGCAGCTCAGGATTCTCGCAATCACGCAACACGAAGCGAAGTAGAGGAGCCTGCAACAACATCTGCTCAACAGTCAAAATCAATTTGGCAAGATTTTGACAGAAAAATGCAGGGTATCCAACCGGAGGGCACAGCTCAGTCCCGCGCCATAGTAGAGGTGCAGCGCTACTATGACGACAAAATACACACATCAAAAGTGTCTAGGGATCAACATATATTTTTGCAATAACTTTTCTCCTGATTGATATTAATTAAAATTTTCTTTAAGGATTCATCAAATAAAGTGTTTTCGTTTGTCACAGTAACGATAAACCAAGTCACCTTTGCATTAATAAAGAAATTTGCCATTTTCCTAATAAAGGGATTTTTGACATTTGAACCACTAACATTAAAGTTCGAAAAAAAGACTGAAATAACAGTTTTCTTTAAAATTTTATTGGGTAACTTAAACAATTAATAATCCGTGTTTCTACCGCGAACACTAACAACACAAGAACATCGGTTTGGCATACTCAAAATGAGTTCATCCAAATCACGCTGTGGAATGGCCGCCCATGTTCGTTGCAACAACAAAAAAAGGTCTTCTTGCCACTGGATACCCTCCATATTCGGCAGAGCTCTTCTCTGTAGCATATCCCATGCATGCTCAATCGGGTTCAAGTCTGGCGACTGAGCAGGCCAGGGCAGGACATTGATGTTAGCTGCGGCGAGAGTCTGTCTTACAACTCTTGCGGTGTGCGGTCGTGCATTATCATGCATTAACTGAAATAAGGGACCGATTTGCACTTGTAGAGGAACGATGACGTCTGATACAATCGTCTCAGCATAAATTTGAGCGTTGAGGTTGCCTCTGATCCAAATCAACTCAGTTCTTCCGCCGATCCAAATACCCGCCCATACCATGATGGTTCCACCACTATAAGGATGGACTTCCTGGCAGGATTTTAATCGCTGTTGGCGTCCAGGGGTTCTCCAGTGTCGTATACGTCTTGTATCCGGTCTCATACCAAAACGAGACTCATCAGAAAAGCACACGAAACGCCATTGTTCTTCTGCCCAATTTCTGTGTTCAAGAGCCCATTGATATCGAATCCTACGATTGTGCATTGCTATAGGTGGTACCCGTAGCGGTCTTCGGGAATGAAGGTTCACTTCATGCAAGCGGTTTCTGACTGTTTGGTCGCTAATTAAGTTCCCTGAAGAGTGATGAAGCCTCACGGCTAACATCATGGCGGTTATTGTTGGAGCTCTTCGAGTTAAGATTTGAATGTATCGGTCTTGTCTCCGTGTGGTGCAGCGATACCGTCCTCCATGGCGCTCAGCCACGGTACCAGTGCTTCGGTAACGTGTCCAAAGTCGACTGATAACACTCTGACTTGTATTCAGAGCTAAAGCCACAGTACGTTGCCGGGAACCAGCTTCTATCATTCCCACGGCTCTGAGCATTTCTTCCCTGCTTAAATGACGTCGCCGCTCCATAATAACGTTGGTTTTAATCAGTAGTAGGGAAACAGTAGCACTAATAATGTCTTCAATGCGTTGTATGTTTTTATAGGGAAAATATTGACAGCTGATTTTCATCTTTTACTCGAATTTGATTGACAGTTCCTGATTCAAATTATGAAATGCACCAAAAAGGATCCATATAAATTTATAAAATCATAAATTTATTACAAAGCCACATCTCAATCTCAAGAAATCCGCATAAAAATGCTTGATCCCTAGACACTTTTGATGTGTGTAGTTGCTAGGACTGATTGTTCCATGAAATGGTGGAGAGACCATAAAACTATCTACCCTTCGCTGTATAAGATAGCAGCATTAAAACTGAATGCAATGGCATCGTCAGTTCCCTGTGAAAGGGTATTTTCTGCTGCAGGGAATATCCTAAACGAAAGACGGACGCGTTTAGGAAGCAGAAAGTTGCAGCAGTTAATTTTTTTGCAACAGAATATGTAAATATAGTTTAGGTTAATGTAAATAGGTTAGGTAAATGTATAGTAAGTTTAGGTAAATGTAAATAGTATGTAAATAGTCATGTACATAAAATGAATTGAACACTTTTAAATGCGCCAGATTGAGAAAATTAACAATCTGACAGTCCTAAGCCTGTATAAAAGCATGAAGGAAAGTATGTATTCATTTTATAATTTCTTGAAGAAACATTGTGATTATTCACTACTATAGGCCGTAGTAGTGTGTAGAAAAATAACAGGCTGTTATTTATAACACATATTTGTCACTGTTATTTTTTTGTAACAGTAACAGGAATAAACAAATACACAAACTTTCATACCTTCCAATACAATCACAAACGCAGTCACTTATACACCTCCTACTACAAATACACAAACAATGACAAATACACAAACAATAACGTTCATACCTTCCAGTACAAACACAAACGCAGTCACTTACACATTTCCTTACTCGTCATCCCAATCAGATTCTACCGTCCCCGAAGAAGATTTGTTGAACAAAGCATGGAAAATGTGTTAAAGCTAAGAATATAAATTTTGTTAAAATAAACAATAAATACTTGATCTTACTAATAATTACTGGTTTACTTTACTTACCCGCATATAATCCTTCAGAGCATTGTATATTGCATCGCACACTTCAGGTAAAAAAAGAGCTATCGTAGATCTTGCAACTCTGTGAAGTGCTTCTAATGTGTATAACGAATCTCCAGTTGCTAGATACCTCAATGTCACTTCCAATTTCACTTTTGATGGAATAGCACTTCGCATGTGTGTATCTTGTTTCTTTATAGCGCTTTCAATTTTAGATAGTAACCAGTCAAACTGATGCGGTAACATGCGCAAATGATTTTTGTAACCATTAATATCTTCTTCTCGCATTTCGACTAACAATCGAGTACTTGCTCCAAGTTTTTCTCTTCTACTTAGCCAATCACGGACCCAAATCTTCCTATTCCTTGTTTTTTTCTTTCTATCTGAGAGAAGTTTTTGGACGCATTGCAACCCTACCAAAAGAATAATTCTATTCAACTCGTTACGAATGGCTGTTTGGTTGTCCATGGTTTTGTTTGAACTGACAGTAAGCACGCTATAAAATGTCATGTGTACCGGAGTGTTTGCTTTAAGCATGCTCAATAGCATGCTTATATCTAGCAAATGTAGACAAGTGCAGAGCATGCTCGAAACAAGTATGCTAATGAGCATACTAAAAAGTATGCTACTAACTAGCATGTGTAACTGTACCTTATCAAATGAAAGATCGTGAAAAGACCTTTTAAAGTATATGTTGATATTGTGACACTTATTTTTTTCTTTTAAGTTTTTTTGTAAGCAGTCGGGTTTTTTGTTTTTATAATAATATTTTTATTTCAATTTATTTAGATGGCGCGCCATCACTTTTTACAATTTTTTTCTATTTCTTTTTTTGTCTATTCAGCCAATTATTTGTTTTTAAATAAATTCAATATTTTTATGCATTAAAGAATATTTTATGCTTTGTAGGTGAAATTAGTACACCGCCCCCACTACGTAGGAGTGGATCGGGTCGGCGGTCATCGAGGGGATAACACGCGGTCGGACGCCTTCTAGCCAAACATCAGATGGTCAAATAGCAGCTTCTCGTGGTCGACAATTATTTCACGGATCAAGGGTGCGTACGCGTGGGATATCTGCGCGAACAATTCTGCCGGGATCTTGTGATTGGACCGGCACATCATTTTTTCACAAAACTCCTTTTTTGAACCAGCCATCATACATACCTCGGAATATGATGGATTGGGAGCCAAATGATTTTTAAAGGACTAAATGGACGATACTTTGTTACAAGTTATTGTCACCGAAACCAACAGGACCGCTGTGCACAAAACTGGAAGATCGCTAGGTCTTAAGAGAGCTAAATGTTTTTGTTGGTATAAATTTTATTATGGCCACACTTGACTATCCGCATATAAGGATGTATTGGTCAAGAAAATGGAGGGTCTCGAAGAGACAGATTTTTTAAGCTGCGTACATCGTTAAAATGCGTTTTCGACAATGATGTTTCTGAAGCGGAAAAGAGTGCCGATAAGCTGTGGAAAGTAAGACTAATTTTGGACAGGATTTTACAAGGTTGTCTCAAGCAAGAACGATCTAAACACATTTGTAACGATGAGATGATCATACTATTCTCAGGCAGTTGCAGTATTCGTCAATATGTTCCCAATAAGCTGCATCCCTTGGGGCTAAAAGTTTTGGTACTGGCGAATCCGAACGGTATTGTCTGTGATATGTTTGATTTATCAAGGCAATACAACATTTATAGTTGATTTGACACGCACTTATTCTTTAAATAAATGTTGCGAGCTGAAACTAACCGAATCACTTGTTCCTGGACATGTCATCTAGTGTCGATAATAACTCCTTGATTGTTTTCACAACTTCGAGGTCTAGCGTCTACGATGACCACCACAATTTACACACGTATTTTGCATTTGCTAAAATCCAATCCAGTATGTTAGCCAAGTAAATAGTGAAAAGCGACAATTTCGGAATCCAAAAAACAAGCCAGGTCAGTTTTTAAATATGCAGCAGTCTCTCAGAGCAGTTCAAAAAGCACGGTTGCAAATCGGACAACACTCACAGAGTGATTGAAAATAAACATGAGTAATGTCAAATTGACAGATATAAATAAAAAGTATGTAGGTATTGTCCATGGTATTGTCGTACAAGGATCTCTTGGCGCGTGGATGACGTGTGGGTGACAGAGACAGCGCCTTACAGGTAAAGCAAACTGTAACGCGCTGTCTCTGTCATCCTTGCTGACACATTTACAAAGACTGTTAGTGATATTGACATATTTAAGTAAAATATATTTTTAATTATATTATTAATATCCCTTTGTTTAAAGCTTCGTCACTAATAGTACAGGGTGTTCGGTAGAACGTTGGACATACGTTGATGGGGGGTAGCTGGGGTAGTCTGCTATCTAATCAGCGGCAAAAAAAAATTCTAGGTGCTAAGATTTTTTTTTTACGATTTTTTTTTAATTTCTGGAATTTCTTCCCTTTCATACACTTAAACACCTTGAAAAAACAACTATTTATGAACATATCTAAAAAACCTTTTTTTATTAGAATCGTAACAGTTGGTATTACGTTTTAAAATTGGTATTTGTTGCAGGTTATTACAAGACACAAAGTTATGGACCTTCAAACATAAAAGTGAAGGTTAAAAATAATTTAAAGCTCAACTTCACGTTGCATTAAAAAAATAAGTAAGAGAGGTAGATAACTTCTGATTTTTTAAAAACATCTCTAGAGTGTTAGCTTTGTAACGGTATGTAAATTGTTTTGATATCTTTTCCGTAACTAGAGATATTAGCTGTTGTTTACCTAGCCGGACCAATTCGACGAAATCCTACTAATGTGAAACATTAAATGGTTTATGCAATTTAAATACAAAAGTTAAAAATAATGAATCCGATTAGTGTCGCAACGGCTACACCAAGCAGGTAGATTATTTCTTTCCTTCTTGCGCAGTCATAACGGCTATCTTTTCTCTCTTTTATTTTTCAGGGGAAATGCCCGCCGCGGCGTCCGCAAGGTAGCGCTGCATAAAGCAAACAAGTAATAATAATAATATTAGTAATGTTTCACTCTAGCACACTAATGTACTATCTTTTCTCTCTTTCGCTCTAGTGTCACTGCAGGACTACGCCTGAAATGCGTGAGCGATGGAACCCTTAATTATTTAGTCGAGACAAGTGCCTCTCTGCGATCTTACGTGTTCTTTGCGCTACCGTGTTTTTTGATATTTCTATTAGTTTTTGTTAATTTTTGTTAATTTCTGTTAGTTTTTGTTAATTTCTGTTAGTTATTGTTAATTTCTGTTAGTTTCTGTTAATTTTTGTTTATTTTTGTTAGTTATTGTTTGTTGAGTTTTTTGTTGGTAAAATGACATCATTTACCAATGAGGAATATGCGGACATGTTGTTGGCATACGGAAGTGCTAACTCCAATGCACGTGAAGCGCGTAGAATTTATCAAGAACGGTATCCCAATCGACGAGTACCTAGTCACCAAACGTTTGCGAATACTTACCGGCGCTTACGAGAAACAGGCAACCTAAACTTTCATGAACCGAGGACCAGTGGCAGAGAAAGCGATGTTCACATTGATGAACAAATCCTTGCCGAGTTTGAAGCGGACCCTACCAAAAGTGTTAGACAAGTAGCTGCAACACTTAACCTAGGCATATGGAAAGTATGGTCTGTCCTTCGGCACGATGGAAGGCATCCTTTCCACTACACAGCAGTTCAAGGTATGTATGTCTTAGGTACACTTAACTTTTAAATTACAGTCTGATATTTATTACTGAATCGAATTAATTTGTTTAAATGCAAAACAAAAATGTGTGTTAGAGTTAAAGCCTTCAAGTACGTAACAAGCCGCCACAGGTGGTTTGCCCTAATCTTTCTATGAATAATAACTCGATATCAGAGTTTGTAATAATAATTTTGTTTTGTAAGCAGTGAATTCAATTATTGTTTTAATTATTGCAGGTCTCGAAGATAATGACTTTGAGAGGCGTGTCGTATTTTGCCGCCATTTGCTCCACACCGACGTGGACGACTTACATTTTTTGAAGAGAATTCTTTGGACTGATGAATCGACGTTTGACAGGGATGGAATATTTAATATTCATAACTTACACCACTGGGCACCTAAAGAACAAAACCCACGCGTAACAAGACAAACAAGTTTCCAAAGACGTTTTAAAGTCAATGTTTGGGCAGGAGTAATCGGAAACAAACTAATAGGGCCATTTTATCTACCAGACAACCTCAATGGACAAAATTATTTAGATTTTTTAATGTATGATTTGCCGCTATTAGTAGAACAAGTATTCCAGGAAGATGCTCCTATTGTTTTCCAGCATGACGGGTGCCCAGCTCATTACAGCTTAGCGGTAAGGGAATTCCTTAATAATTCATTCCCGAATTCATGGATTGGACGAGATGGCCCAATTCCCTGGCCACCGCGATCCCCAGATCTCACCCCAGTCGATTTTTACGTCTGGGGAAGAGCAAAAGAATTGGTGTACAGTGAAGAAGTTCACAGTCGTGAAGAATTAATAACCAGAATCGATGATGCGTTCGAGAAAATGAAAGAAGAAATGTTATTGAAAACAACTACTGTAGAAATAAGAAACCGATGCAGAGCTTGTATTACTAATGGCGGGCGTCAATTTGAACAAAATTTGTAACAAATGAATAAATTATTCAGTATTGAATTGATTGTTTCATTATTTTAACTCTTGTAGAATTTCGACGAATTGGTCCGGCTAGGTAAATAACGGCTGATATCTCTAGTTACGGAAAAGATATCAAAACAATTTACATACCGTTACAAAGCTAACACTCTAGAGATGTTTTTAAAAAATCAGAAGTTATCTACCTCTCTTACTTATTTTTTTAATGCAACGTGAAGTTGAGCTTTAAATTATTTTTAACCTTCACTTTTATGTTTGAAGGTCCATAACTTTGTGTCTTGTAATAACCTGCAACAAATACCAATTTTAAAACGTAATACCAACTGTTACGATTCTAATAAAAAAAGGTTTTTTAGATATGTTCATAAATAGTTGTTTTTTCAAGGTGTTTAAGTGTATGAAAGGGAAGAAATTCCAGAAATTAAAAAAAAATCGTAAAAAAAAAATCTTAGCACCTAGAATTTTTTTTTGCCGCTGATTAGATAGCAGACTACCCCAGCTACCCCCCATCAACGTATGTCCAACGTTCTACCGAACACCCGTATATTAAATGAAGTTAATAAAAAGCCAATTTTTTGAGACCCTACATGTTTCTGTCCGTAGTCATGAAAAGTGGGCCTGATTCCGCCATTCTCCTTTCTGTATAAAATGGATTACTCTAAGATATGGAAAGAAATTCGAAAACTGAAGAAGCAAGTTAAACGTAAACCGTGCACGCTCGATGTCGGAGGATTCGTCAACACGATCTAGATCGCCACCGCAAAGCGGTGCTTATTCTGATATGCACCAAAAGTCGCCACCGCGTAGACGTCGGCGGATTATTTCCAGCGAAACCGAGGATGATTTCAATGATACGAAAATGAAAATCAAGGTCAGAAAAATGTTATAAATTTTATGTTGCATAGTTCCAAAGAATTAAAAAGTATGTAATTGCAAGTAATGTCTGGATGGCTTACGCAATTTACTAACTAAACTAGCGGCACGCTATGATGGCCGGTTTGACGTTTGTCCGCTCATGAAGTTCCGTATTAATTGATAACGACTTTGAAGGAAATAATTGTATTACTTTATTGACGATAGTGATGTGCAGAGATTCATAAATTTTATCGAATGTAGTTTTAGGTTTAGGACTCAAAATTTATTTATTAAATTGATTTCTAAAATGTATACAAGTGTAGAAAAATCAGTTTGCACCATTTAAGGGGTGAATGTACTTGTGAATATGAACAATTTTCACTATGTGGACAAACCTCTGAAATCGCAAAAAAATATCAGCTGTTTCATACAAAAGGTAAAATTTTTATTTTTATATGATATATACCACAACTCGGCATTTGGTTTTCTAAATTGAAAATTTTTAAAAATGGAATCTAATACGATCGTCACATAGGATCGCTGGCTAGCACAACTACTACCTCCGGCAAACTCGCGTCAATGCTCAATGCAAAACAAAGCAGTTTCGAATTGACGTTGCTTCGAAAAGTATAAACTGTCAGTGCAATGCGATTGTGATATAGTTTTGACCTGGCTTTGGATTTCAAATATTGATACTGCATTACTGTTGACCCTTGCTCGTTAATTTGGACTCTGTTCAAGCCCTTTGTTGTGGATTTCGTCGATATGACCGAACGTACGCAGAGAACTGTTCTAAATAGTCAGACACGTGAGTTCGTAATACGCCTTCGTAACTATTTCGATCGTGAAGCTCAAAATGGAGGGCCAATTTTACCTATAACGTCAGTGGTTGAACGCGTAGCTGATGCGCTTAATATTGGACAACGAACTGTTAGACGGATAACTAAAGAAAAATATGGCGAGACTGGCACAGAAGAAAATAAACTTCACACACCAAAAAAGAGAAAACGAGCAAAACCAGTCGTAGGCATCGATAGCTTTGATGCCGATGCTATCCGAAGACATGTTTACGGCTACTATTTACAGAAGGAGTATCCAACAAGAAAAAAGTTGGTGCATTCACTGAAGGAAGCTGGATTATTCTTCGGTGGGGAAAGTTCTTTAACGAAGATTTTGAAGACCATTGGATTTCGATACAAAAATGTAACAAACGCAAAATATTGATGGAAAGATTTGATATAGCGATGGCAAGGTATACTTTTTTACGGCAAGTGAAAGAAATCAAAAATTGGCAAAATGTTGTGTTCTTGGATGAAACATGGCTTAATGCTAACCATACTGTAGGCCGTTCTTGGAACGATGACACAGCAGCATCTACTTCCAAAGTTCCTGTAGGAAAAGGATCGCGACTTATAATTTGTCACGCCGGAGCCATCAACGGGTTTGTCGAAGGTTCTCTCATGGCTTTTGCGTCAAAACCCACTGGAGACTATCATGAAGACATGAATGGAGAAAAGTTTACTGAATGGTTTACCTCAATGTTGTGTAGCCTCCCTGAACCATCTATTATAATTATGGACAACGCCCCATACCACTCGATGCAAATTGACAAGCCACCTGCCCAATCCCAAAAGAAAGCTGATATCGTCGCATGGCTTCGTAAAAATGGCGTAGATGCAAACATGAATATGTTAAAAGCGGAATTAGTACGTCTTTTAAAAGAAAACAAACCAACCAAGATCCGATACGTCATTGACGAAATAGCATTAGAACATGGGCACAGAGTTATACGGTTACCGCCTTACCTTTGTGAGTATAATGCGATTGAGTTGGTGTGGGCTCAAATTAAGGGATATGCTGCAAGACACAATACAGAACCCCCATTTACCACAAAAAAAATGCTAAAATTATTAGAAGAAGCTTGTGAACATGTGACTAAAGGAGACTGGGAAAAGGTTGTGAATAGAACTGTTAAATTAATAAGGGAAGATTATGAAAGAGATGTGAAAATAGATAATATTATAGAAAACGAACATATAATTATTAATGTAGGTGATGATAGCAGTGACGACAGTGAAAATAGTAGTATGGACGAATCTGATTAATTATGGCCTTTTGTGGCACCTTTTTTGGTATCTTTTGTATTCATATGTTTCTTGTGTGCATATAAAGTATGTATATTCATTTTCATTCAAATATTCAGTTCGTTCAAATAAATTAAATAAACATTTACATTTTTGTTTTATTAAACCTATTTAATCAGGTACAAAAACAAAACTTAATTGTTTTTTGTTCGAGAATAAATTGACATTCCACATCACTGTTGTAATGTGTCAAACCGGCCATCATAGCGTGCCGCTAGTTTAAGCATTACAAGTGTTGACTGGATGTCGCACGTAATGACTTCAGCAACCGATGTTACTATACCATTGTGTTTGCATTTTTAGTTGCAAGTGCTGACTGTATGTATTAATTATTGGTGTACCTATTACAGCTGTCGAAAACAGTCAAGACGTTAACTCTTGGACTGGCAATGAAATCTCAAACTCTCGGCAAGTTATAACGATGCTACATAGATATGGTCATTCGATTGGATACAACTTAGCAGAACTAGAAACTGAAATGACCTATTCGTCAATCCAAAATAACCAACAGGCATCACCGCAAAGAATGGACTCAGTACTCACGTTGCGTTTGACAATTTTGATCGTTTCGTCGACACCACTTCCGGAAAAGACACAATGCACGATACTGTTGGTGTTATATACCAGTTCCCTAGTGCTGATAATTTTGATAATCTTGAAGCCACAACTTCATCGGCATCAGAAATTAATGTCAATGACGATGAAGAAGGTCCGACACGTAAAAGAAGACGTTTCAACGAAATACCCCGAGAGATACGATCAAACTATTCTAAACCAAAAACGACTATGCAGCTACTTACCATGGACTTGTTTACTAACATAATGGAGAAATGTCAAGGTGCTACAGAAATAGCAATAGATAAAGATTTGTTATGGATACTGTTGTTAACAAGATTAGATTCTATTCCCATGTGTTTGGGTTTCAATTGCTTGATATCAACGGATTACAGTGAGAAGCAGAAGATCTAGTATTTACCTCCAATAGACTCTTCTCTGACGTCTTATGTAATAGTTAATGAAACATTAATTATAGCGAATAATGATATAACTATGATTTAGCTATAGCTAAAATGGCTATGCAAAGGAGACCCGCCACTTTACTATGGGAATTGGTACCAAATTGTACAGTAATAAAACTTTGTCAGATTTTTATCTAATTTATAAGTTCTTAGATGAAATTTATTTCATTTCGCTAGCACACGGGGTTTATAAGATATACTAGTTTAAAGATTTTTTGACCTGGCAACACCGCAGTGTTATAGGTCAAGAAACTGACATAAGAGCTTACGTTATTTTCATTTAAGATTATTTATTGTTTATTGCAAGACATACGGAAGATTTTATTGTAGAAAATGTTGATCAGCCGTGGATTGAAACACAGAATTATTCTTTAAAACAATATATTATGACAGGTACTAAGCGTGTACTGACACGTTTGTATTGTTATGTACTCTCGACATAAAATACTGCTTCTATACTGTAAAACTTCAGTTTTATCCATACTATAAGGGCTACAATAAAGACGTCCGATTTTTCTCTCCGATAGTCGGTTCCGATATCCGGTCGGTCGGTTCCGGATCAGACAGTCGGAAGGCCCTCGTGCCATACATTTTGTATATACACAATACACGTTCGATTCGATAATTAACCGATTCTGTTGTCTGAATTTGTCTGATCTGACCATCGAAACCTACTACCCTACTATCCTACTACCCCACTACCCTAAGACCACACATTTATTATTGCCTTATCTGTAGGGACTGTAGGACACGTTCAGTCCGGTTTCTCTCTCGCTCATACCTACATTATTAGAGGTTCCATCCATAGAGATATTATACTAGAGGGCAGAAGCCAGGCTTCAGAGCGTACCTCGGATAAAAAGAGACGAAATCTTTAGTAATCACCTTTCTCTTTCTGGCTCATCGGGATCGGAGAGAGATAGGTAATTACCATTATCGTTGTTTCACTTTCTAACCGGGGGCGAATGCAATCTATGGGCAGCCGTATGGCTCACCCACTCTATTGTAATATCTCTATGGTTCCATCGCCGTTGTAGAATCTATACTTTTACATCTATCGAAAAAATATCGACATATCAAAATATCGATATTTTTCCGATATATATCAAACTCTAATATTGATACCTATTTTTAAAATATCGATATATTCATTTTTTGCATACTCATTTCACTATGTCGGGCACGTTCCTTTTCACGCAAACTATTACAGCGAAGGTTTAAGGAAAGTAAATTGTAAAATAAAATAAAAAATACTTTCCGATGTGCTACAACTCTTATTTACGTATCATAATAAAGCAAATAAGATGACTAATGAACTCATATAAAATTTATTACTGTACATTCTGGTACCACTTTGGCGGATCTCCTTTAAGAGAAAGAAAAGCTTAAGTATGATAAAATTTTTGTTAATTTAGGAGCATTCCACATGGAGATGGCATTTTTTAAAGCGGTTAGGAAATATATAGAAGGCAGTGGATTAGTGGAAATACTGGTTCAAGCAGAAGTTTTAGCTGGTGGTTCGATGAACAGCTTTTTAGATAGCAAACATTTCAATCGTTGCAAAGGTTTGCATCCACTTACCTCCGCTGCTTTACAAATATAACATTTTGAACAGTATTTAGCCACAACTAATGTATCTTCTGAAATGTTAAATGAATTATTACAAGCACAAATACAGAAGGCTTCAAATGAGAATGCGGGAGATTTCAGCGAGGTTATGGAATTACCGGATTTATTAGATCGTATTCTGAATGGATACAAGGAATTCTGTCGCCAGACTTTGATGGGTGAAAAGGCAAGACTGCTCAATTTTACTATCAATATTGCGAGTTAATTAATTTATTCCATCGCTTTTCAAGGAGTATCCGTACCAGTAACTTGGAATTGTACATGGATTCAATTTATAACATGGCAGATTTCTTTTTTGCACTTAACCAGCCCAACTATGCCCGATGGACTCTATTATACTTGAGTAATTTGATCGATTTATACAATAAAAATTCCTCTTTGGTCTATGAATTTCGTCGAGATGTGAGATCAGCGGAGGTTTTAATACCATTAATACAAAAACACTAGCGACCCGCCCCGGCTTCGCACGGGTGCAATGCTGATACTAAATACACTACAGAAAAACATATAATATGGCCTATGTATGTCACTCCGCCGGCCAGTACCGCCTGAAGCGCTACGTCCCGCAATTTTAAATCTGTAATATCTTCGAAAATATTCAAAGAAATTATGTGCTGTAAAAGGCCATATAAATCTATGTTAAATCAACAATCTATTTAAGGTATTTAATTAAATAAGGAATAATGCTGTAGTGCTTAAAATCGCTTCGAAAATTAGCTATTATTTGCCGTAAAAAGTAAATGACAAAAAATGGTTTTGTGGGATATCGATAAGAGATAGACCTATACCATCGCGGACTTTTCTGTAGACCTTTTCAAGGTGTACAATACTTAGTACATTATTTTTATAAATCCTGTAAGGTTAAGCCTGCGTACGCAATGTAAGCGGCAAGAAATGTAAGAATTTACGACACCACATTAGAAACCCTGAAAATAACAGTATTTCTCCATTATTTAATAGATGTTATTATACATAAAAACCTTCCTCTTGAATCACTCTACCTATTACAAAAAACCGCATCAAAATCCGTTGCGTAATTTTAAAGATTTAAGCATACAGACAAACAGACAAACAAACAGACAAAAATAGCGACTTTGTTTTATACTATGTAGTGATGTAAAACCCGGAACCACTATCCATACAGATTATTGGAGGGCCTATGATTGTCTGGATCAGTATGGTTACATACATAAAAAAGTTAACCATAGTGATCCAGATAATCCCTTTGTGGCTGCTGATGGGACTCATACTCAACGTATAGAGTCCCAGTGGCCGGTGGTCAAAAGATTTTTCTATAAGGATAATTATAACCACCCCGAAAATAATGGAGATGTTATAGTGGAGTATTTGTGGAGAAGGAACTGCATAAAATATAAAAAGACCCCTTTGTAAAATTAATTAAAACAATAAATCATGTACATAAAGTATAAAAAGGTTGTTTTATTTCTAAAGTATACAATTTTAGTCACAGAACCGAATCTGCCCAAATGGTCTTGTCTGCCCTACCTCAAGTGTTTTTCAAAAAGCAGAATTGTATAATTTACAACAGTAGTCACAGAACCGAATCTGCCCACCCCGATTCCACGTGGTCTTGTCTGCCCTACCCTAGATAGATAGATAGACTTCGCCCGCTGTAACGAAGTCCAGGCACAAGAGCAAGGCACAAGAGCTGGTATTACAAATCATAGAAACTAGCATTTATGGATGCAAGAAAATCCAAACGCAGTAAGACCGAGCAGATTTCAACGTGAATTTTCAATAAATGTCTGGGCGGCTATGATTGACGATAAATTAATTGGACCAATTGAATTACCAAATACATTGAATGGCCCAAGATTTTTAGATTTTCTAAGGAACAAATTTAGAGAAATCATGGATGATTTACCATTAATCAACCGAAGGCGCATGTGGTTACAGTTGGATGGTGCACCAGCTCACTACGCACGTGCTGTGAGAGATTTTCTTAATGAAAATTATTCACCATGGATAGGACGTGGTGGAACCGTTGCTTGGCCTCCTCGCTCTCCGGATTTAACACCGCTAGACTATTTTTTATGGGAATGGATGAAGCAGAAGGTTTATGCCAGTCTTAAATAGTAGACAAGAACTGCTCGACAAAATAATGACGATTGCAGATGATATACGATCTGACACAGCCTTAATATCTAGGGTCACACGACAAATGGCTGTAAGATCAGTGGCCTGTCTTCAGAACAGAGGAGGACATTTTGAACAATTATTAAATTAATAATAAAACTTTATGTCATTAAAAGTTTCATAAAAGTTTACACTGTATTTTTATTTTACCGAAATTTCAAATTAAATAGCGTTTATATGAAACTCTACATGCATGACCCTCGCAAATGGGTCATATTCAAACAGCGCTAACTCTCGAATTATGCAACTAAGAACAACAACTTTAGTGTCAATTTGTAAGTAACTAGCTTATGCCCGCAGCTTCGCCCGCGTGGAATTCGTTTAAGCTTCACCCCCTATTTCACTCCTTTAGGGGATGAATTTTGAAAAATCCTTTCTTAGCGGATGTCTACATCGTAGTGGCTATCTGCATGCCAAATTTCAGCCCGATCCGTTCAGTGGTTTGGGCTGTGCGTTGATAGATCACTATATAAGTCAGTCAGTCACCTTTGAGTTTTATAGATATAGATATATTTAGATAGCTATATTTACTGTGTACAAAAGTGGTCGAAACATTTAGATTACTTAGGTATAACTCTACAAAGTGCCTGAGCTAATTCTCTAAAGTTACTTCGTTACGCCCGCGTGGAATTCGTTTAAACTTCACCCCCCCCCTATTTAACCCCTCTAGGAGATGAATTTTGAAAATTCCTTTCTTAGCGAATATCTACATCAAGTGGCTATCTGCATGCCAATTTTCAGCCCGATCCGTCCAGTGGTTTGGGCTGTGCGTTCAGTTCAATCAGTCGAAAATCACAAACTTTCATCCCTTATTTTATCCCCTTAGGGGATGAATTGATCAAAATCCTTTCTTAGCGGATGTCTACGTCATAACATCTACCTGCATGGCAAGTTTCAGCTCGATCCGTCCAGTGGTTTGGGCTGTACGTTCAGTTCAATCAGTCGAAAATCATAAACTTTCATCCCCTATTTTATCCCCTTGGGGGTAGAATTGATCAAAATCCTTTCTTAGCGGTTGTCTACGTCATAATATCTACCTGCATGCCAAATTTCAGCCCGATCCGTCCAGTGGTTTGGGCTGTACATTCAGTTCAATCAGTCGAAAATCATAAACTTTCATCCTCTATTTTATCCCCTTGGGGGTAGAATTGATCAAAATCCTTTCTTAGCGGTTGTCTACGTCATAATATCTACCTGCATGCCAAATTTCAGCCCGATCCGTTCAGTGGTTTGGGCTGTGCGTTGATAGATCACTATAAAGTCAGTCAGTCAGTCACCTTTGAGTTTTATAGATATATAGATATTGTTAGGTATTAGGACAGTATTAAAAATGTTTGTATTAATGTTCTAGTTTTTGAAGTATGGTAAGAAAAATAAAATAATTGTCAATTTTTTTAACTTAAAGTAGCATAATAAATTTTTTAAAGATATTTTCTAGCAAAAAATTTCCGTGATGTTTATTTTTATTAGATAGATGCTATGTTTACCTTTTAAATAACAACTTTTTCACATATATAGGACTTTTCTGGCCAGAGAAATCAGCATTTTTTTGCAGAGTTATCTACACGAATAAAAAAAATTGAAATGGCAGCCGTTCCGACAGAAAGGGGAGTAGACCCACATATATCGGTGTTTTTGTCGATGAATTTAGGTATATTTTCTAACCCTAAATTATCGCTAGGTCATGACATATGAAAGTTATCCCTTGGAATTAAAATTTAGATTGCAACTGTCTCAAAAAGAAGCAAGGGAAAATTTACTCAAAAGTAAATTGGCTAGAAAAATTGTTTATGATAAATGTATTAACTACAATTTATAAACCAGATGATTTAATTTTAATAAAAAATGAAAACTGTAGTAAAATGGATAGCATCTATTCAGGTTGTAGTAAAAGATATGTCACCAAATGTTCAAAAATTAAAAATGGAAAATTAGACATAGTCCATAAGAATCGTACAAATATTGTTTACACCAGGTTAATTTTTTTTTAATCTAAAACTCTCCTGTTGAACCTTCAAATACTAATCTTTAAATAAGTACTATTAACCTTTAAGTATTATGTTTAATAAAACGTGTATCGTTTTATATCTAGTTTTATAATCAAAATCAAGATCGATAACAGCATTAAAACTAACAATAGACCGCTTAAAACCCGCATTTTTGCTGCACAGCGACGCTGCAACACAATACCCTCCGACGTATAAGGCCGAAGCAAAACAAACTATCCCAGAAGAAAATAAATCCATCTGTATAAGGAGTGATACAGAAAACAAACAGAGGAGAACACGATCCGGGAGATTAGTCAAACCCACAGTGCGTTTTGTCAACATTTAAAACTTATTTCTAATGTCCACAAGACAGCAAGACCATCGAACGTATATTTTACAAGTACGAGTATTTTATTATCTACAATGGGTAAAACTCAAAGTCGCGAAGAAATAGTTACTGCACAAAACGGAGCTGGAAATAACGCCGACGTATCCCTGATGCATAAAATATCACACTCCAAGCTGGAAATCATCATAGTCATTATCATCAGCGTCATAATCTTCGGATTTTTAACGTGCCTATGGAAGTTTTGCAAGGAGACATACACCCAGTTCCTTAGGAGAGAACTGGGAGGCCTGCAAAGCAGCCGTCGACGAGATGAAGCCGCCGGTTCCAGCCACTCCGAGGCCACTATCGTACTCCGTGGCCTAACGAGCAATATCAAGAAAACTGCAGTGAAGTGTTTTTCGCGCAGTGTTTTCGTATTTTTTTTTCTGTCATAACAACAGTTTAGAAAGTGTTACATTATAACATCGTAAATATATTTTTTTCTCTTTATGCCATATTTAATTGTTTTGCGTACCTATATATTATTATTTTTTTACATAAGTGTTAAATTTATTTATCTACACTAATGTTATAACATTCTACTTATGTTTCCAATACTTGACTTATAATTACTACTATTATAGCGCAGATAACAAAACACTCAATTTAAGCAATTTCACATGATGCTATAATATCCACATCGATATCGTAAAATCTCATTATAACATCGCGCGCTCGCTCCTGATTGGCCCTGCGCGCGCAGCTGCGCTCTCATTGGTTAGATTTTAATGGCGGCAAGTTCACTGTGACAATACACGTACGCGTGAATTTAATGTTTCGCAATGTGTTTTGTTTTTAAAATACAAATTAAATTGCATTAGTGAAGATAAAGTAGTGTATGCAACTGCATATAACACCGGTATTAAAACACTCGTTACTATTATGAAACTCGCTGCGCTCGTTTCATAAACTCACACTCGTGTTTTAATACCCTTCATTATATGACAGTTGCATAAACTACTATTTCTTTTTTCATGTTTACAATTAATTACTTGATAATAACTTGATACTTTTGATTTTCTCTTTGTGTAATTATTTAATTTTTTTTTGACATATAATTTTACCCAGAATCTTTTCAACTTTTTCGACATGTGTAAGTTAGGTAAATCAATGTTTTTTAACTTTTTAAAACTATATTTCTTTAAATCTTTGTATTTTAAAATTTTTCGCGGTATGTTTTCTGAACGTCCTGATTTTATTTTGAGACCTTTATTTTTTGTATGTATAATTTTTTTTCTCATTGTTTTTTCTCATTGGAAGTGATGTGCCTACTTGTTTATGTGAATCAACAATCATGATGTAATATTTATAGGCACCACTCACACAACACTATATATAAAGAGTTGATCATTAGCAATACAGTCTCACTCAATACGTTGTACTATATGGTCTTGCCCCATTCTGTATACCAAACTAACGTGTACTCAAAATATACGCATACAAGACGGTGACGACTTTCTTTCTCATCATCCGCCATCAAAGACCTTAAACCCCACAAGGCACAATAGTTCGTGAATTCTCGGAAAACCCAGTCCAAAGATATGCCAAGTCAGTAATATGCAGATCAATTAATCCAGTCCGAAAAGCGAAGCCAAAAGTCGTCAGTACGAGAGCCACGTCAATCGAAAACGGTAAGGTGCACAGTAAACAAAGTAGAAGTCCCTTTGAAATTCCAAGTGATTACTTTGAACGAGAACAATTAAGAAATTTGGGTCTTGTTTAATAGTGGTACGTTTTTTTTGTGGCCACATTTCTTAGAGTCTATATAATAGTGTCGATAATATTATTAATTAAAATATAACAATAATATTTCCTGGCTCAGACATGCTCATGTTTGCATGGCTGTATCTCCAAACGGACAAAGATTTGAGGAAACTTCCAAAAGTAAATATTAATGTACTATTTTTACCTAAACTGAAAATGTGCTACTCATTATTATTGGACTGTAGATCAAAATGCCCATTCTCCTTTATTAATGGTTGCAGAAATATATTCTACAAAGACGATTTTGATGAGTCATTTTTGGAACTAGATTTTTTAATGAAAAAGTTCAATATTAAATTATTTCCTGAAATGGTGGATTCTCCAACAGGCGTAAAAACAAACAAAAAAGAGGGAATAGTCTCAAAACTAGTTCCACTTATGCCTTTAAACAGGCGTCAATTTTGGCTTACATTACCAATCAATGATAATATTACCAACCAATGATAACCAATGATAAGGTTGAAGATCTCGTCGAATATGACTGATTATCTAAGGATAATATTATATGTATTTAAGGATGCATGAATGATCCATTTGCTACATTTATAAACATTGAAATTGATCCCAAAGAGAAAAGGAAGATGGCAGTAAGAGCTCTGGATGACTAAGCAGAGCAATCAGCAATGTTTGTTGAAGCTGCAATGAATGGTAGTTTGATCACTGATGCCAGAAGAGTGAACATTCTACTGAAGGGTGGGGTTTTGATTCTGGAATCTGCTAAGAAAGCATTCAAGCTTTCAGATGAAGTATCTGTAGCTTCAACTCGCCAGACTACTATCAGATCAAGAATGTCTTCTAACATGGCTACTGTTATTGCAGAGCTGGAAAACTAACTGGCCCGGATGTGCAGAGAGGGCGCCGAGTAGATTTAAGGGGTTCAATTCTTCAACATCTGGGCACAGTTGATAGAACATCATGGTTCAACTCTTTGCCATCCAAGCATGGATTCCATTCACTGTTCAAACCACTCAAACCCACATCTTCCTTCAGTTTAAGAAAAGCACAATCATATCGTAAACTAGTACTACCACCACCATCTTTTCATCATCAAGAATCCCAAACTCCAACCAGAGCCACGCGTGGAGATGTCATTAGCCCTCCGTTAGTAGAGATTTGTAAAATAACACCTAATGTAGCTAGGGAGCATACAGCAGCTAGTCACACAGTGCATTGTCCTACAGCTGCATTACCGTGCAGACTACGAGTATATTCTAAGGATAGAAGATTTCACTGTAATGAGTCATATCATGTTATTGTTTTGTAATAAAATTTTATGTTTTTCTAAAGTTTTATAGTTGATTTTTGTAAACATTAAGAGTTAAACGATCTCGTAAACGTAACTAGTGCGCAAAGCGCGCATGACTGATTATCCTTAAAACGCGTTATTTCATTGTATTGAGTTTTATAGTTGATTTTTTTAACATTAATTTAGAGTTAAACGATCTTGTAACTAGTGCGCAAGACGCGCATGACGTAGCGCGTGACTTTGTAGATAAGCTGTTAATACACCTTTTTACCAAATAAAGTAATAAAAACATTGACTTCCTCAGGGAAAAAATTTCTCAGAGAAAAGATGCTAGCCCGACAAATGAATCTGAAATCAGAGGCTACATAGAAATAGGTATTTTAGAATCAAAAATAACGTTCACAAATGTATCCTCGATACCCACGTGAATAAAGTATATTGAGTTTGAGTTTTACTAATGGCTTAATAAGTAATCGACGCAATACCCATATGTACTCGTATTTAACTATGTCAGAACAGAGATTTAGATTTTTGACTTTGCTTTGAGCTTTGGCGATATTGAAGACCGCCAAGTTCGAGCTAGCATTTGTAAGCTAGCACCTATAAGAGAGATTTTTGAATTGTTTCTAGTGAACTTCCAGAAGTATTTTGTGCCTAGTGCAGAAATGACTCTGGATGAACAGCTTTTGGCTTTTAGAGACCGCTGTTTTCCAATAATATATTCCGAGTAAGCCGACGAAATACGGAGTAAAGGTTTTTTACTCTGGTGGATGTGCACTTTCCGTACACATACAATTTGGAAATTTATGCCGGCCAACATCCCGACGGCCCATTTCGTTTCAGCAACGAATAGCATGAAATTTTGATGAGAATGGCACAGCCGGTACTTAGTTATAACTGGTTTCATTACGAGTACCAAAACAAGTTTTTGAAAACGGCACAACTATGGTCAGGACTGTACGAAAAGACAAACGGGAAGTCCCTCGGGAATTTCGTGTATCAAGAGGAAATTTATTATGTTCTTCTAAATTTGGATTCCACCCACCATGCACACTAATGCACATTGTATGATGATGTTTCGAAAAATTCTAGAAGATTGCCTCTAACGGTCTTCTTTGACTTGCTCAATTTGAGTGCACTCAACGCATTGTGCATTTACACAGCGAACAAAGATTATGAGTGTTTGCAGACGTGAGTTCTGATTGACTTGTCTCTGGCTTGGATGAAACCACTAGCTCATAAGAGAATTGAAAAAAAATCGTCACCAAGAATTCTAACAATCCAGATAAAAGACTTTCTTGGCCATACACATACAGAAACCCAACTAACTACTTCGGCAGCAACATCAAGTAATGTTGTGAGCCGTTGTCATGACTGTGGAAGAACGCGCAGTAAAAGCACTCGAAAGATGTGCACCACGTGTAATAAGTTTGTATGTGACCATGTGAAGATAATGTGTCTATCCTGTGCAGAAACTATAATTTAGAAGTTAGTTCCTAGCATAAGTTTTTTTTGTGACAACACACAAGACAAGGACACACACCCAGACCGAGAACGGAAATTCAAACGGAAATTCAAATTTCTGCCTCGCTGGGAATCGAACCCAGAACCCTCGGAACAGCGATCCGGCGTGTTAAAAATTGCGCCATTCTACTAACTTCTTCGATTGGTTGAAGAAGATTCCAGAGTATTCATTTTTGTTAGAACTTTCTGCTTTGATTAACATGTCTTGTTATTGGCGTTTAAAGACATCATAATTTGGTATATTTGATTGTCCAAAAATTGTTTCACAAACACATTTACCAAGACTTTAATTTCCATGATCAGCTATTGTCTGCCAATTTGTACTCGTGACTATACTGCAACTTTTCTTCTTTCACTTGAATCAAGGCACACACGTTCCAAAACCGCAATTTTGAAATCAAAGTTTTTTGTTCAATCGGACTGTATTTGACCTTTAAATCCAATCGTGGAATGTACTGGCGACATCGCAGCCACAACCCAGTGACAACCGGAAGACAGTCTGTTTTACACATAGATACAAAATTAAACCTGTGCGACTATAAATTCAACACAAAGAAAGAAGAAACATAACGTAACCTAACAATTTACGTCCTTGATTGCGTCACACTAAAATTACATAAATTTCATCCCTTCCTTCAACGCCCCGTTTACCTCATCCAATTTAAGATATAATATTAATCTCATTCCCATTAACGAAAGAAGACCATTATCGAAGTTATGCGAAGTTTCAAGTCAATGTATAATCAGCTTTAATTGCGAAGACGTTACAATAAAATGATTCGAAGAGCTCTAAGTCTTGGCAATTTACAAATTGAGTGTAAACAAAAACAATTTCAGCTTTATAGAGTACTTTTAAACGGTAATCTGTTTGGCAATTTAGATTTAGGTACGTGTCTCAGTTAATTATTCCTATTAGTATGGATTATAAAGAAGTAAAACCCATTTAAGACAATTTTTGTCACTTACATAAGACTAATTGACAAAGTAATATTGATGCAATAGAATCGCAATAGATGGGCACATCTTCGGCAGACAGGAAACCCCGCTTAAAATGATGTCTAAGGAACTCAACGAAAAACGCCATTTTAGTGCGTAAGAGTTACACGCGGTATAGAAAATAGAAAACATTAAATAGAGTCATCCGGGGGCCCGAGCGCAGTGGGTAAGCGAGCGCACTGTGAATATCTCTGGAACGAGATGCGGGGGAGGGGTAGTTTAATTGGGTGAAACAAGAAAGCCGGAGTGGCAAATTACTGCGCCACGTGACGGTTTATTCACTGCTTATTATGTAATTAACTAAATTCCTTAGTTTTACTGGTAATTTTTGGCATAGTGGAAACTCGTGTTAATTCCTGTAATGGTAAGTCATATTTATCTTTATATTAAGCATATTCTAGTAGATTTGTGAAAAATAATATTTAGATTATGTTCTTTAAAACTGTCAGCCCCGGATCTAAGGGGGGGGGGGGGCAAACCGTGGCACCTGCCCCGGGCGGCAGTTTCATGCGGCTGCCAAATCATTGAGACAAGAATTCGAAACATCGAACAAATGAAGCCTCTTTTCCTACAATCTCATAGGTTCTCAAATCAAACGAATTTCCAAAATGAAAAAGCAACACGACGAAATCTGTGACGACCAAACAATGCTACATCCGACTAGGGTATTTTCCAAAGATACAAAAGTAGTATTTGACAAAATTTTAACAGAAATTGAGATAAAATTAGAGAGTGCAAAGATATTACATGAAAAATTTGCCTTCCTCAGTGGCCACGCCTTTTTATGTCGACAGAAGATCTGCAAAAACATGGGAGCTGGTCTAGCTTTAAAATATTCAAAAGACATAAAAATGCTGTTGCTTCGTTGTTTTTGCTAACTTTGCTAGTACATGAAATTAATGAAAAATTAAGTGCCTTCGACCTGTTACAACATCTGTTTAAGCAAGAAGCATTTCCCAATGTTAATAGCTTTAAGAATTTATTGCACGTTACCAACAACATCTGCAAGCGTGAGCGAAGCTTCACCAAATTGAAAATAATTAAAACTTATCTACCTTCTACAATGAGTCAGGATTGTCTATCTGGTCTCGCGATCGTAGCAATTGAAAACAAAACAGCCCATACGATGGACTTTGAGCAGCTAATAGATTTTTTGCAGAAAAGAAAGCACGCCGTGTTGTAGTCTTGTCGCGTTTCTGTTGTATGTCGTAAATGAAAGTAATTAGTTATTAAAAAGTTTAAATTTAATATAACAGCTCCTGCTTATGCTCGCTTTCCCCTCTCCTTTGCCAAACGGACTATAAGAGGATCAACCCTCGAAAAGTAGCAGAAGAGGTACTTCATACCCCACTGGCTTTGTCACAAAGACATTCTTCCCAGACGTGACGGAGACATATAAAACAATTAGAAATACAAGGATGAACAACTTATTATGGCCCAATTGTTCACTGGCCACGGTGGGTTCAAAGCATACCTGCACAGGTTCCGGCTTAGAAACGACCACCTCAGCATCTGTGAAAACCCTTTGAGCGAAACTCTTCAGCACGTTATTCTGGAGTGCCCCAGATTTGCTCGTAGAAGTTGGGAATGGGAATTAAAGCTGGGATATCCACTACATTAGGAAAGTCTCAGTGAGGCAATAAACAACGAGGACAGCCACATTTCTTAGAATTCGCTCTCCATGTAGTAAGAGAGACAGGCAAGGTAAATGGTCCCAAAATCAACCTTTAAACAACTCTACCTTTGCCGTAGAAGACGAGACCTCACGGAAGGTAAGCCGCGTTATATACGTAAAGTGTTTTTTTTTATATTGATAATTATTATTTTGTTTTGATTATTCTTTTTTTATTGTTAGTTGTTTTTTTCTCCGATACTTTTTATCCCGGTAAATTAATTGGATCCCGCGGGATAAACGATATAATTTTAGAATCATATTATTATTTTATGTTTTGATTATTCTTTTTTTATTGTTAGTTGTTTTTTTCTCCGATACTTTTTATCCCCGTAAATTAATTGGATCCCGCGGGATAAACGATATAATTTTAGAATCATATTATTATTTTATGTTTTGATTATTCTTTTTTTATTGTTAGTTGTTTTTTTCTCCGATACTTTTTATCCCCGTAAATTAATTGGATCCCGCGGGATAAACGATATAATTTTAGAATCATATTATTATTTTATGTTTTGATTATTCTTTTTTTATTGTTAGTTGTTTTTTTCTCCGATACTTTTTATCCTGGTAAATTAATTGGATCCCGCGGGATAAACGATATAATTTTAGAATCATGTTGTTTGTGAAGCGATTTTCTTAGCAATATGGGTATCAAATGAAAGATCGTGGACCTTTTGAAATATATATTTATATTTATTTGTTTTTTTTGTTATTTAATTCCCCGAAGAGAAGTGAGAGCGGGTCCACTAGTATTTTATAAAAAGTTAGTTTTCATCAGAGTATGTATTTGATCAACAATGTTTCAGATTCAACAATGAGCAACCCAAGCAACCCTAACCCAATTGAGCAAGAAGCCGCCGCCGCCGGGCCAAGCAGGTTGATACCTGTGTATCCCTGCACCGTGACGCCCGGCGGCTCTCGGCGCATTACGAGCGACGCCGCGACGCTCTATGAGATGCGATCAGGCGGACGCGTTCGAGTAAGTACGCAGAGACCAAGCTGTGTGTGTGTTTATATTTCTGTAAAACTTTTGTATCCTAATAAGTTTTATTGTTCTTTTTAGCCATGGGAGCCAGCCCGGACGCCAGTCATGGCCAGCCCGTCTTCGTCGGCGTCTTCCTCGCGCCAAACCTCCTCGGTCCGGAGAGCCCCGAAGAAGAGTCGTCGCTCCCTAAACGATGACGAAATCTTCAGGCAACTGCACGATTCAGGGAGCGACGGCGAAGAGGGGCCCTTGGATTCCGAGGAGGATAGCGACGAGGATGGAGGCGCAGTCGAAGACTTCGTGGCCATGCGGCGTCGGCCACGGGCGTTGAGGGACGTCGTCGTCCAGATCGAGGAAGGTAGGGTTTCATCGGACCATGAAAGCGAGATGGTGAACGATGAAGAAAGTGTGCGCGAAAGGATGATTGACGTACAGGTGGAATGTGTGAATGTTTCCGTGAAAGAGATGAATGAAGAGATGAATGAGAGTGTTAGTGTGAGGAATGAGGATGAGAGAGGAAGGGGTGAAAGTAGCTCCATAGCAGCTGCGCCCGTAAATACGGCATATTTTTGGTCGGAAGATTTTACATCTTTCACAGGCCAAAATACAAACAGACAGACAGACAAAAAATGTTCAATTTATTCAAGCAGTCGTCGAACAAGAAGGTGGCCTATGGTGATTTTCTACAGAATTCTGGACTTGTGTGGAATCAATGCGTACATTTTATTCAATCAACACCAAGACAAAGAACTAGGAAGAGGTAAATTTATAAAGAAATTAGCACGATCCCTGGTGATTCCACATATGCAAAGACGAGTAATAAACCCTCATTTGCCAAATGAATTAGTTATGACGCTGAAACGAGTTATGGTCGTGATATGCCATCCCAAGAGCCACCAAGTGAAGAAAATATAGTTTCTAAACGTAAAACGTGTAAACTATGCCCACCAAAAATAAAACGAAAGACGACTCACTCGTGTGTAGGCTGTAAGCAGCCAATATGCCTACAATGTTCTAAGCCGTTATGCAAAGACTGCCAATAAATATGACCAAGTTGGGCCCTTGTCGAAATTTTTATGTTTAGTTTTGAGAAGATTATGATAAGATTTTTATGTTCTTTGTTCCTTATATTTTAGTGATCTCAAGCTAAAAAGTCTGAAAAGTGCCTTTGATTGTTATATCGTTAGATTTAGTTTAAAATAAATATATTTTTCATTAAAATCACATCTTTTATTTATATTTAGTAACTCTTGCAAGGGATAAAAACAAAAAAATTATACAATACTTACTCATCAAGATAGAAACCAGCCCGTAAATATAGCGGTCTGTGAGGCCGCACCTCCATAGTAGTGTAACAAAAATGGAACGCCCATAGTTAAAGGTTAATCAAAAATATTATTGTGTAAAACAATAAATACTCATTTGCATTACTACTCAGTCAAATTCTTCAAGGTGTAGGTAGGTCGAATTGGTTACAGAACCGAATTAGCCTACCCCTACTCCACGTAGTCTTGTATGCCCTACCCCTAGAGTTTTTTTTAGAACCCGGAGGCGCGGAGGGAGGGCAGCCCCCGCCCGCTGTAACAAAACGCAGACACCCGGGCGAGCCGGAGAGGCTGAGGCTGCGCAGGCGAGCGTGGGTGTCTGTGCTTTGTTACGCAAGGGCGAAGGGGCTGCACCTTCCGCAGCGCCGAAGACGTCACGGTTCACATCGGTTTTTCACATTGTAATTATATTTCTTTTATAAAAAAAATGTAACTTATGGTCAAGTTTATACAATACTATTTTTGTTGTATATCTAGAAGTAATTCTGCTAAAAATTTATTTGTGTTATATAATTTTTATTTATTTTTTAAAAAAGGGGGGGAATGATGTGGCGACACGGCGTTTCGCTTATGTCGCACATTCGTCTGCGTGACGACAAACATCACGCCACACGGCAGTCGATTCCTGCCCCGCGCCTGTGCAACTCGTTTGCACCCCTTTTGCATATCTAAAGTAATATCGGGTGTATAACTGTATAACGGTGTGTAACTGTATAACTGTATAACGGTGTAACGGTGTAACAGTGTAATAGTTATCTACTTATTTATCCAATTGTGGACTATAAAATAAACTATTTGTTTCAACTCAACTGACTTTCCTTTGGCTCACCCACATTGATCACACAGACCTACATACGCACAACAGTATTTTACGTAACCAACGTTAAGAATATACTACTTTGTTGCAAAAATGCTTATCGATGCTAAGAATAGCGAAATAAGGTTATTCGTTTATGTGGGCGGAATAAACACGCGAATATGCATCGAAGCAGCGTGCTGGAGTATGCTCTAGGCCTCCCTAATGATTAGGAGAGCCGTGCTCAATAATGGGCCATTAATGGGTTTAAGCAAGAGGTTCCCAAAGTTTTTTCATCTGCAGCCAACTTTAAAAATCAACAATCTTTCAGAGCCCGCAATTTTATATTTTACCAAATTTTACTTATTTTCTGGGCTCTTAACCACCCTTCTTTGGGCATTTAAAAACCACATCAATGAAAACCTGAAACCTGCTCTAGCAATGCGCAAAAACAGCCAAATTATCATTCTTTTTAGCAATACAGTACATTGCATTACCGTAAGAACAAAATGAAAGTGAACTTGAGATCACAAAATATATCTTATCCAATGTGTCATTCAAACAACTTGCAAAACTCTATAACAAATATATGGAATGTGTACATCAAAGACATTTTTGATTCTTTCCACCAATGTAGCATTAAGTTATCTTCATTGATTCAAAGACAGAAAATATATAGAAAAATTATGTTCCATTGTTGCGAAATTTTTCAATCAGACAATAACATCCCAAATTCAGAAACATCTTAAGAATACAATTCAGAAAATTCCGAAGAATGTCTGAGACTAGACAGACGATTTTTGTAATGTCATATGTCTTCATTAAACTCATGTTACTGAAAAGACATTATACCTAATATTACGATCAACAAAGAAAATATGCATTATTTTATTCCATCATTGTTCCATTCTCCAAACATTCAATTTGGTAATGTCAATAGTAGGTTTTTTTTCACTCAAATAATGAACGATATTGATAAAATCCAAGATACACCTAGAAAAATATGCAATGAATAAAAATCAGAAGAATAATACCTAGTGCCAGAAGACGATTTTCGACAATGTTTTCACGAAACTCTCACTACCACTGAGACATTGTAATACTTAAATGTAATGTAATTTAATGTAATGTACTTAATTTTCCAGTAAGATGTGAATAATTCATCATTTTTATTTTTCTGTTTCAATACATATAATTACTGATCTACTAAAGATTGTTTTATTATTTTATTTTTTGTAAATGATAAATGATTGAATGTCATAAAAATTATTCCATTTTCAACAGTCATTTTCAACCATATGACAAACTAACAAAAGATTTATTCCAAGGAAAATATTTTCTATCAAGGTTTGACTAATTCATCACTTTTATTTTTCTGTTTCAAGTTCAAGTTTCTGTTCCCCCCGAAGATCTCAAAGGAGTCACAGGTGAGTCTGACATCCCTTGCTGCAAATGTAGAACCTGACAGGGCGGATGTTGGGGAAGTCGGTAGGGAGTGTCCTCGCATTCCTCCACCTCCACCAGTGCCCGTGGGGTTGTTGAAGAGGAGTCCTGGAATGCATTCATTCTGCCGATGAGCAGCCTAGGTATGCGTTCTGTTCCACCACCACCGCCTCCTCCCATGCCTTCACCTCATTTCACACCAAGTCACGGGACTGGAAGTCAGGATTTAAGAGCATCTATCAATAGGATAGGTATGACATTGAGATCTATAGCTGATCCAAGTATGCGCAAAGAAGTTGACTCACACATTCTTGCCCTCCTCAATGTGGCAGAATCTGAACGGCCAACATCCTCAAGACCTACCATCAAACCCAAGATTGTAAAGAAGATCACTGATCCAAGAAAATCTGAAGATTTGATGATAGAATTAACCCGAAAACTAGCCAAGCTGAACCTTGCATCTCATAAGAAGGATAAATAAATGGATTCTATCATGATTCCCTTTATTTATTCTGCACAAAGTAAATACATGCAATTACTGATCTATTGAAGATTGTTCTATTAATTTGTAATTCAAGACCATAAAAATTATGCAATTTGCAAGTCATTTTCAACCTGCAAGTCATTTTTAATCTGTATCTTTACCTTTTCCTTCTTGCCCTAAGGTTGTCTGGAAGAAATTGCTCTTAAGCGATAAGACCGCCTATTGTATTTCATTTTGTTACAGTATGTCTCTTTTATGTTTCTCTGTATGGTGTACAATAAACATTATTATTATTAACCCGAGGACAAACTAACAACAGATTTATTGTGAGGACAATACAGCGCTATTCCGACCCAACGTAAGTTCAACATTTGGATTCATGCAGTAAAACTAGAACCTAACTAGATGTGTCAATAAATAAATGTGCATAAGTATACATAAATGTAATGTACTTATTGAGACTTCTCCTTCGGTTGCTCACAGGACAATGCAGGGTCAAAACCATCTTTAGGTACTTTATTTTTTTCATTTAAAACAAATAAATGCTTGACAACAATTCCCCCTGATTGTGAGTGGTAAAAAAGGCTAAGATATTGAATTTACTGTCTCACAAAACTTTTTTTAACCTCCTCTTGACGACTCCCACATTATAAAAGAATAAAATAATATCATAAAAATTATGCCATTTGCAAGTCATTTTCAACCTGATGACAAACTAACAACAGATTCATTGTGAGGACAATACAGCACTATTCTGACCCAACATCAAGTTCAACATTTGGATTCATGCAGTGAAACAGGACCTAACTAGATGTCTCAATAAATAAATGTAGGTACATAAGTATACATAAATTTACTTATCGAGACTTCTACTTAGGTTGCTCACAGGACAGTGCAGGGTCAAAACCATGTTTACTTTATTTGTATTTTGTTTCATTTAAATGCACAATGCAGTGTCAAAATCACCTTTACTTTATTTTTTTTTCACTTAAAACAAATGCTTCACAACAATTCCCCCTGATTGTGATTGGCAAAAAAGGCCAAGATATTGAATGCACTGAGTCTTGAAACTCTTTTTATTCTCCTCTTGAAGACATCATAAATAAAATAATATCATCATAAATTTAAATAATACTGCAAAAAGTAGATTTTGCAGTGAAGAAGAGCAAACCTCATATGAAACACTGCAGAATTACCATAAAAGGCAAAGACCACTCCCTCATCTCTCCAGATTTTTTTTTCGAATGGACAGTAACTGTTGGCCCTAGTGGCCTTCACAGTTTTACGCGGACTTGTGGGCGGGACTGGAGAGTCCACGCCCAGAGGACAGTAATCGCACTGCGAAGCGGAGTGATAGCCCCAGCCTTCGCGCGAAAGTCTCTCCAGATTTGTAACCCAAAAACATCCCACAACCCACAATTCATCCTAACAGGTATATCTTGAAGACCAATACAACCATTGCTTGCATATTCATAGGAGATTAATCCCTACTTGCTTAATAAATGTATTGATAACATGTCACTTCAATACTACATTTTTTTATTTTTAAATATAGCTGTTTAAGCTAATTTATCAGCAGCACGAGTAATATCTGAAGATGTTGTGCTATCAATGCGACAGAAAGTTTAAGGAAAACCAAAAGATTCAATCAACAGGACAAAAACCAATGACAGAAATGCCAATACCCAAGTTCACTCATCCCTTCAATTATTCTCTGTTAGGTACCCCAGAAGTATTTCCTTCCTCATAGCAAAAAAATTCTTTTTTTTTTGTTTCCACACCATCTTGACTTTTTCTACTTGAATGCTTGTACTCATGCCAGAATTCTGTAACAAATATAAACAGTTAAAAACTTGAATTTGTAATATTATCATACCTTTCTCTAATAAATCAAATTTAATAAAAATATGAATTTTACGAATAATTATGTAATTTTATCACATAAGTAATTTCAGTAAATATATAGATATTTCTAGGACATGTGAAGCTTTTAGAGTCCAAGCCAAATTTCAATGCCTATTATAATGTAGTTGTAGGCTCAGAGGTGTAGGTACCATCCACCATAATTTTTCATCTTTTGCGACATCCAGGTGTATAATCATGTATTTAAAAACACATGTAATGTGTGTATGGTGTAATGTATGGTTATACATACATAATAATAATCACCTATTTAATTTCAACGGTACTTGAATGGTGTTAGGTTTAAGATTTAAAACTAACCTTAAAATTAAATGTGTTTTCTTATTTGGTCACTTGTACACTAAGTGTTGTCACCAGACACTGGAAATTTTTATCACCATGCAGGTTTTCGGTATTTTGCGAAACTGTATTATATTTTATGTTTTATTTTATTATGTACAAACAAAGTAGGTTTAAGTTTGCCAATTTCTCCATACTCCATTTTGTTTTAACTAGACGTGAGTGAGTCACGTGAGGCGTGCGTATTTATCGTCACAGTTACAAATCACAAGTATTTAAAAATTACAAGTAACAACCGTTCCTTGTTATAATAAGTAACAGTTACTTCGGTTACTTCCTATAACAATAACAACAGAGAATTATGCCCGGTTCACATTTATTCCAGTCCAGTAATCCAGCGGGTAATCCAGTCCAGTGCTGGACTGGATCATATCGTTCACATTTATTCCAGTCGTTCAAAAGCTGTAGGTCGGTAACACTACAGTGACAATGCTTTCAAGAAAGGAGTTTGAAAATTGTTTTAAAACTGTTCAATTATTATTGTTAGAAGAAGTAGCTGATTTCTGATATTTGAGAAGAACCTTCTATTTGCATACCCTCACAAATGTTTTGCAGGGCGGATTGGCGCATGTCTTTGTGTCTATAAAATTCCGAAGTAATGTCCCACAAACATACATGTTCTCTGTACAAAGAAACAAACTGAAGAGTTTGGTTTTCAGTTAACTTCATTATTAGGAATTAGTCACCACCTATTACCTATCCCAAAAAAAACAACAATTCGTATTCACTGTTTAACGTGTAATCCAGCACTGGATTGGCCGTTCACACTATTCCAGTGGCGCTGGAATGGGCGCGCTGAAATGAACAATAGACCGCCATTCCAATCGACTGGAATGGGCGCGCTGAAATGAACAATAGACCGCCATTCCAATCGACTGGACTGGATTGATCACTGGAATGGTACATTCCAGTGCAGGTTCAGCCCGGTTCACATTATTCCAGTAGCATTCCAGCGCTGGACTGGAATGCTGGACTGGAGTGCTACTGGAATAATGTGAACCGGGCATTAACAACGTTGTGACATTGTGAATTGTGATTGAAGTAAATTCATTGAGTGAATGTGACTGACCTGGTACTGACGGTGACTGTTACTAACTGTTACAAAATAACATTGTCTATCTCATTCTAATGGCCCTAGCTAAAAAGAGAAGCACCTAGTATTTACATTAACACTTCAATATATTTCCTTTTCACTCAAGCTTACGCAGTTGTACTGTACGAAAAAGAGAACGAGATAGTATTTTATAAACCTTTAAATACAGTTGGTTATTGTTCTGGAAGAAACATAATAATAATAATATATTATTGGAAATAGTAATTTTTAAATGGGTCGTATTATCTGTTATGTGACTTTCTTTTCGGATAATTCGGATACATTGCTAGAATTATGCAGTGATTTATAGTTTTCAACTTTTAATATCTAGTTAGTAAAACATCTAGTTTTTGATAGGATGTTGCAATGTTTGTAATAAATTGTGTCTGATTTTAAAAAAGAGACTATTTCTTTTCTACGTTTTATAACACAATTTTTATACAAAACAGGCCAATAAGCGTAACTGAACGAATTCATAGACAATTTCTGAATTCGGCCACCGAACCATAAACAGTGTTTTAGTTGGTTTTATGTTATTGATAAAGAAGTAGGGGAAACTGAGGAATAATTACCCTCCGTTAAGAAATAAGAATTGCGTAATTCTGTACTGTAAAGAATCATGGCAGATTTTGTACAAAAAAAATAATAATTCTCGAGAATTTGAAATTACTTGTAATTGTTTAATTAGACTTCAAGTATTATCTTGAACCATTCAAAATATTTTTAAAACCCGGGGATCCTAAAATCATTTTCTTATTTACATAGTTTACCATTTCTGGACGAACATTTTGAAGTAGATTCTGTCTTGATTATCAGCGTTTAATCTGTGATTTCGATTGATTTGTAATCTGTTGGAACAATTACTTACTCTGTGTCGTAGACATTGTCATTGTCACATGTCACATTGTCATTGGACTGCGAGCGTTTTGATTGGTTTTGATTATGATTGTCATGTCATTATTATCATTTTTTATGTCACTTTGACAGTTAGCGTACAAATGGCGTATTTTTATAATGGCAAGAAAGTGAAGAAAATTATATCGTTTTTGATTATATAACCCCGAGGTTTAAAAATATTTTATATATATACAAGTGTTGCTAAAAATAAGAAATAAATAATACAACTCATTCCAGGCTCTCGAGTTTTTAATTTTTTTTTGTACAATTCAATGTATGAAACTTGCCATGATTCTTTCTCAGAACTAAAGTCGGTTATTTTTCTGTAAAAAGTTAGTAAGTTATCATCTGATCGCCCATGATTACCTATGTTCACTTCACTAACTGTCAAGAGCTGTAAGATGACAAGTAATTTCATCGCAAGATAAAATGGCCAATTGAATATTGGAAGCGTCCGTCTTTGGCGTCCGCGTCCCTATGAACTTCTATCTTTATGGGAAAAAGTTAGTTGTACATAGAAGTGTTCGTTATATTAGATAGCTGATAAAATAATCAAATATTTACTACCTGACCACAATAATTAGGCGCATGTCAGATAGCAGTCACGCGGGCCCCCCACCCCGCTCTAGCCCCGCGCGTCCCCTAGTGAGGCGCAGTCGTGTACAATTGTACATTAAGGTCATTTAGACTAGGCTGATGTGAACTTCGTTTTCAGAGATGTTTGCGCAGGTACAGTAACTGACCAAGTACAGGTGGTAGGGCTTAGAGCTCACCCGGGGAAGTACCACCGCCCGCCACGGTACTTTGTACCATTCCTACCGAGTAATAATTGTTTTAAGAACAATTGTGTTCCGGATAGGAAGGTGTGGTGCCGGTTACACTTTTTAGAGGCGACCATCTCAGTCCTCAGGGGTAGCAACGCATGTGTGACCGAATTAGAACGAGACTCATTGAGTCTAGTTCTGGGTCGGTCACAGTTGTTATGGGCGGCAGCAGAAGGTGGTGCTGCATGCTCGTTTGCTATCTTAATTCCATAAAAAAAATTGTACCTCCATTAAACATTCACCATGGTACTTTTGGTACTACTGCAGAATGTACTACGTATTCCCATCCCTATTTCCAATGACGTCTTAACTGACATGCGCCTAATTATCGTGGTCGGCTAGTATTTATAATCTTTCAACCGGTTATTTATTATAGCTGGCAAGCGTTATAAGTTATAACGTTGAGCGATTATTAGCCACGTTCACAACGACATCGCACGATTCAAATCACGAATGTTCTATGCGAGAGCGAAACAGAAACACTCGAACGAAAGAGAACGGAACAACCGAACATCCATAATAATATTTTTGTCACCTACCAAATTATGCTTTAAGATGACCGCATAAGAACTATATTCAGTTACATGTCCAGTACTGATTTAACGAATATATTTTTGTTCGGCTATATTATATTCATTCTTACGTTGAAGCGCTATTTTTGCGTTATATTTTCTGTTTGAATAAAATTAAAAATCAGTGCGATTATCTCGCTTGACCTCGTAGGACGCGTAGTGATAGTTTACCGTGCGTTTGTGATATTTACGAGAATATTTGTAAATAAATGTTAGTTTTATTATTATCGCTTTAATAATATATTTTAATAAAGTTTTAAATAAATAATGGTCAGATCGATGAAATTACTAATTGTTGTAAATAGAATCAATAAAATTTTAAGTACGCTTAACAACTTGCTCATTAAACTAAAAGTATACAATCCATTATGTTTATGTTATTAAATTATCATAAACATTCAATATATTTTATCGCATATAAAAATCTCAGTCGGGGACTGCCTAAGCCTGCAAAAAGTACGAAGGAAAGTTCAATGAATTTATTTAATTAAGTATGTACCTATTTAAAATGCAATTAATTCGCTCACACAGTAGTAATGTGCTGAAAATGTGTTAAATTTTGTTAATGTGTCCTAAATAAATAACCTAAATAAGTATCCTTAATAAATAACAAGCACACAATAAAATATGTAATTTGTTATCTGTCGCCAAAGACGTCTCTTTATTAGGCGTCCTCTACAACGATAAAATCAAAACGCGTCGTACTACGAAGCGAACGAATATATTATAGCGTAAAAAATAATAGGCGTTATAAAAGTAGCGTAACGTTATATCGCGTTTTCAATATATAGCCGTTGCGAACACCTGTAGTTGTACATTCATCTATATACTTCTATCTTTATTTATGGTCTGCTATCGACCAAAGTTGAGATGACCAAAAACTCACAAAACCGCAAGAAAGAAATTAATTTATTTAAAAACAAATCGAAAAATTTTATTTTTTTTTATTATTGGAACGAAGTTCCTTACGGCAGGCTTGGAGGAGATAGGGATTTTGCTGTGCGACCGAATTGAAAAATATGTGATAGTAAAACCGTAAGAAAATATGCGTTACATAAAAGCGTTATCTAGTGCGCAGGCGCGACAACAATAAGGAAGTGTAATAGCTTTTGCGTGAAACGTTGAAGTCTAGAACCTTAAAACCGAAGTACTAAGTGCTGTGTAATAAGAAATCACCCGCATTACTGCAAATTATTAAACATTGCAAACGTTTGATCAAGACGCGTAAGCGTGTTCGAAATCCGCATCACATAGGACCTTTCACTCAATGCCAAGCGGTACCGGATCATTTATTGGCGTGCATTTTGGACTGCGAATATTATTTTATTGGTGTGCATTTTTCCTTGAGACAGTTAAGGGGCCTTTGTTACAGTGCACTAACATTATTATTTTACGTAATTTATTATTTCCTTAAATACTGAATTTCCTAAATACTTTCCTGTACTTAAATAAAAACTAATCAGCAAAATTTAAGAGAAAAATTAAGAAAACCTACATAAAATTGAGCACTATTTTTTTTGCAAATTGTGTCGATTCTACATTAGCCGAAGGAACTTCGTTCCTACCTGGTGTCCCACGACACCACATCTTTCATTTTTTATTATTATAAAATTGTGCGTTTAATAGCAATAAAAAATCCAAACAAAAATGGCATTTTTATTCCGGTAATGATTTGCTTGAATCTAAATATTATCTTATTCACTAGGCTGCAATTTCTATTATTTTAAAGCCGGTTTGCAATGATTGTATTGTGTTGCCACTTTTTAATGAAAAAAAATAGTGCTGGGGCAAAAATATCTCGTTATTCAACTTATTTAATTCGGTTAAATAATTATTTTGTTTTGACAACGAGTGCACCACCAATTACGATGTCCAGAGCCGTGCCGAGGCAAAAGTATCCAAAATCAGACCGGTGATTGACCACCTAACGCGAAATTCCAGCAACTATTTCGGCTGAGGCAGAACATTGCACTCGATGAGTCTTTGACGCAATGGAAGGGGTGGTTGAATATTAAGCAATACATACCAAATAAAGCGTCTGCCGTGGGAATCAAGACTAATGAAGTCTGTGATTCTCGCACAGGCTATTTATGGAGGTTTGAAGTGCATGCTGGGTCCGAAATCGATCCCAGTGAGCCGGTGATTCCTGACCACATTCCCAACTTGGTACTGCGATTGCTGCGGGGGTTGGAAAATCGCGGGCATACTGTCTGGATGGACAATTATTACAACTCTCCAGCCCTTGCCCGCGTTTTAAAATCCCGGGGTTTCGACTGCGTCGGAACCCTTCGCACCAATCGCCAGTTCGTACCGCAGGAACTCACCGACCTCACAAAAGCCTGTATGCAGCCGGGTAGTGTTTCCGGAGCCACGGCCGGGGACGTTGATATCATAGTGTGGCGGGATAACAACCGTGTAGCTATGTTATCGACGTACCATGGATGGACTAGTGGTGTCCGAGAGCAAACCCACCGTCATACAGGATTACAATATCTGCATGGGTGGGGTAGACAAGAAGGACCAACTTGTGTCGACCTACCCCATGGAACGAAAGAAGTCGCTGATATGGTACAAAAAAAATTTTAGGCGTTTAAACGTTAGCGTTTTAAACGCCTACATTATTTTTAAGTCATATCAGACGACCACTCATAGGGACTTTAGGATTAAGCTTGTCACCTCCATTTTGGAACATTGTGGGCATAACCGGGAGGTGACAATGTCTATCAACCATGGAAATTTTAATCACGGTGTGGTGGCCCACCCCCCCCGTACAGTTGCCACTTGTAGCAGGGTCTGGCAAGCCCTGCAGGTTGAGGCGGCTGTGTGTGGTGTGTAAAGAAAAGCGCACTCACATATATATGTAAGGCGTGCAATGTGGCTTTAGGCTACGATTTTGAAGAGCTCTCATGCTATCTGAAATATCATAGTTAGAGCCGTTTTTTTAAAACTAGAAGAGGGTCACTTGATGGTAAGTGGCCACGTCACCCATGGACATCAGCTTCGCTTTTTTTTGTATTTTGTATTTCGATTTCGTACCCACGTAATCAATCACCCTTTTTTATTGTGTAGCCCTCACTTATCACTACTGGCCCAATACTCGGAAATTCTAATGGTGAAAGAATTTTTGAAATCGGTCCAGTAGTTTTTGAGTTTATTCAATACAACTAATAATTATAGTCTTTCTTCATAACCGAGTTCAAAAAAGGAGGAAGTTCTCAATTCGTCTGTACGTTTTTTTTCTTACGTGTGTTACCTCGTAACTTCGTACTGGGTGAACCGATTTCGATAATTCTTCGAGTTCTGCGAGTGGTTTTGAGTTATCTCGACTTTGAAATCGGTTATTTTTATGTAAAAAGTTAGTTATAAGATTTGTGCAGATATCTTTTATCCCGCGGAAGCTGATTTATGTCCCGGGATGAGAAGTATCCTATAATTTATGGCATGATAATACCTATTTGTAAATTTTTAAAAGTAATTTGTACCATTTTTGCCCGGGTAATATTAATGACTCAATCCAATTAAATTGATTATATTGAAACGTGGTGGAATTTCAATAGGTATAATCAATTTAATGGAACTTACCAAAACACCTTTTATCGATTAAAAATAATAAAATTACATATTATTTATGTTTGTAATTGTATTGAATGTAATTGTAATGAAAAAATATAATATGCCGAATCGAAAACATTATTCTTATTCATGAATTTACAAAATGCCACATTCAGTACAAACATTCAGAAATTTGTACTCAAAAATACTAAAATTGTAGATTTTTGTGTACTTATTTTTAAATATTCTTGTATGGTAGGTATAAAATATTTTTCTTTATTATATTGGGCCTTTTATTCAATTATCAATTATTTAAACCATGGATAACCAAGGGCTTACTTCGTTGTATACGACATAGAGATAGTCTGGCACGTAAAGTCAATCAAACGCCGGAGAACTACAGCCTTAAACTAACATACATAAGATACCGTAATTTTTGTAACAAGCTTTTAAAAAAATTAAAAATATCATTTGAAAAAACAGAGCTACAGAAAAACAAAAACAATCCTAAAGCTACTTGGTCAACTATCAAAAACATTACGTGCACAAATCTTAATCATATCTCCTCATCTGATTTACTCAACATTCTTCCAGATAAAACCTCCTCTATTAACTTTGTAAATACATATTTTGCGAATATTGGGACTAGTTTAATTGAAAAATTTAATAATAGGCCGTATACTGTTAACTTGAATTCTAGTGAACCATCCAATTCCTTTGTGCTTTTACCCACGGATGAGATAGAAGTCCGCGAAATAATTATTGGTATGCGCGCAGATGCTGCGATAGGTTGGGACGGTATTTCATCAAAAATACTGAAATCCTGTTTATCTACGTTGTTACCCGTTATCACGCACATCTGTAACATCTCAATGTCAACTGGCTGTTTTCCCGGGGTATTCAAACAGGCTGTTGTACATCCAATCTTTAAGAACGGAGATAAAAAATGTGTTTCCAACTACAGACCTATCTCTGTCCTGCCCGCTATATCTAAGGTTTTGGAAAAAATTATTAATAAACGCTTAATTAAATACCTAGAATCTCTGAACCTCTTAGCTCCCAATCAATACGGATTTAGGCGCGGTAAATCTACCGAAGATGCCGTATCTTCTTTAACCAACCATGTAATATCAAAATTAGATAAAAAACTAAAGTGTTTAGGTATCTTTATAGATATTTCTAAGGCGTTTGACACTGTATGTACCTCACACCTTTTGAAAACGCTTGAAACATTTGGTATTCGTGGACACACTCATAAGATTTTCGAAAATTATCTACGTGATCGAACACAGTGTGTCAAAAGAAATGACGAAATCAGCGACCTCAAGCCCCTTAATTGCGGTGTACCTCAAGGTTCTATTTTGGGTCCAACCTTATTTTTAATTTACATGAATAACTTATGTAAATTATCCCTCCCCAACTGTTCAATTTTTTCATATGCTGATGACACGGCGCTCATCATTCATGGTACAAACTGGCCTGAGACAATATTAAATGCAGAGATAGCCCTGAAATCGGTTCTAAATTGGTTATCAAACAATTTACTAACAATAAACCTTACTAAAACAGTTTTCTTACCTTTTTCATTGCAGTCCTCCTCGTCGCCCGCGATAAATTCATTAGTGCTTAAAGCACACACCTGCTCTAATATTCCTCATAGCTCAGTAGCCTGAGTGTGAGTTTTCTCTACGATTTACCTTACTATCACGTTTGCGTTTATTCTAATTAAATGTATGGAGATATTGTCAGCGCCTCTAGCGGACGGTTAAGACAACTAACAGTGCGAGTGTAGGTTTCAAAAAACAGTAACTCTAACTTTGTAGTCACGTTTTTACAAACTTAACTTTCGAGTGAGCGTATTTTGACATTTGCGCGAGTGTATGTTGCTATTTTTAGTTAACTATTGAAAATATACGCAAACTCCGAAGTAAAGTTACTCACTTGACATTTGGGAAGTGAAACGTATTTTAGTCAATAGTTTGTGATGTTATTATATGAAAATTGTGTTCTCTTTTAGTATTTTGTGTGATTGAGCTAAATGTTGCACGGAACAGCGCATAATTTCTTTGCTTGGAAGTTGTCGATTGAAGCCCAGGCTCAAGATATGGGCAATCATCAGCGGAATTAATGACAATAATGAAATTAATGACCTGTGGAATGGAATTTAGAAATAGATATCGCTTCAGCAAGCAAGTATTCAAATTTCAAGTTATGAGTTTGAAAAATGATGTGACTTAGAGCCCACGCAGCGAATTGATGGTATCAATTTGATCCTCAAACGAGGATGGTTCATGTATACGAACATACTGTGTAGTAGTGCATATAAAAATCAATCAAGTGACTGCATTGTTGGAGAACCATATTGTAATGGAGGAGTTTTATGCCTGTGCCTGTGCTATAACAACTGTGAGGAGCAAGCTCTGCAGGAGGTGGTGATGTGAGATGTGGTGAAGCGAGGGCAGTTTTGGCGTACTGGTGATGCCAGATGTGGAGTGGAGAGGTGCTATTGAGAGCAGCGGTGCTTTTGAGGGGAGGAGTGCTATAGTGGAGAGGATATAAAGTTCTTCTTTTTCAGGTTTTCTATTAAAATGTTACTGGCCAGCGACCTGGCTGGTACCTATTTGAAAATGGAACGACAACAGCAAAGGAAGATTTTGTTATTGTCAATACATACTTTCATCATTGAATAAAATCACAGATTACTATATGTACTTGTATCTAGAATAAAGTGTATAATATAATGCTGTATAGTATAATATTATGCTGTAGTAACACAAGTCATATTTATTTTGCCTTTTTATTTCATAATAATTATATCTTTTCCAACAATAATGGCTACTAGAAAAAATATTTCTCAGAAGTCAGTCTACACATTCACTATAATAATGTTTAAAATAGAATTAATCACAACATTATTGTAATATTTTCATCATTTTGCACATTTCAAATCAAAAGTTTGCTTCAAAGTTTGGATAACCCGAAGGCATTGATTGTAGTCAATTTTGCATGTTTGAACCACCGAGAGATAAGGAACACCTTTACTTGTGTAGAAAACATTATCAATCAATATGTATAAATTTCTTAAACATGAAAACTAGGTATGTGACATGATATTAGTACATTGTATTGCATTGATTTAAATGAAAAATAGGTATATTATTATTTCTTAGGTTTGTGGTAGTAATTGCAAATCATTCTTTATTTGGCAAGCAGTTTGTCTTTTAGTAGATAAATAAAATTAATTGAAGCTAAGGAAGAGGGTTCAATGTCAATAAAATAAGAAGATGGTGCAGAATAATTTTAATTGCCCTTTCTAATACTGTTTATTAACTTAAAATGTTAAGTTAAACTATAAAACAACAAACTGTATTTAATCTTAGGATATATTATAATAAAGATTTTTAATTTCCCTATTTTTTTTTACCTTACAACTTATAACCTCTTTACTTAATAATTTAACAATAGGTATAACAAAGATGATTCACTTATAATAATAAAAATAATTATAATACCCTTTAATTACAAGAAATTCTTTACTTAATAATTAACTAAATCTAATTTTCAATTTCATCATTTTCTCCCACATGCATCTTCATGCTTCTTAATCAGTGAAGAAAGTGTTCCGATGCTCTGTCCACATAAGACTGCTGATTTCGGTCACTTGGGTGATCCGGGTAGCAGATAATCTTCATCAACACAGGTGTGTTTGGCCTGCTAGAGTAGTTGGCCGCTGTGGTTCCATACATCTTGTCTCAAATGCTTAACAGTGACATTGTTCATGGTGATGGTTGGGGTGGTTTATGTTTCTACCATATATCTTGATCTATAAACAATAACAAAATTAACAAATTAAGTAAATGTGTATTTTGAATTCATTAATATAGGTACAAGATCACAAAGTAGACGAAAACAATAGGTAAATATTAGATTATTTAGTGCTGTATTACCTGCCATGTTTATTATTATGGGGCGATCAACATGAGGAGCCCAATAAAGCCAGAACCGTTTCTTCCAACTCCATAAGCCTTTTGCACTGGCTGACCACTAGTGCAAGATAGAGCTTTATTGTATTAACCGCAAGCAGCATTTTTTGTATTATTCTTTAGAACACTTCTCACCTAAAATGAAATTGAATAATTGTTAGTTTTACATCACACTAATGAATAACCACACAAAATAAGTGTGCAAATGCTCTGCTTGATAAGTAGCCGTTTTACCTTTTTACATTTTCCTGTTACTATACTTTCGCCTGTAAGACTATTGTTTAGTAAGTATGTTCTTGCCATTTCTTTCTACTTGAAAGTCTTCTACCTGGGGTTAAACACGGATTGTTTATATCGTCATTTTAAGAAATAACAAAGATAACATCACTGAGGTACGATAACATCCAATCCATCACATAGAATAACTTTATTCATTGATGATTAGAAAATACTTTTGCTCCATATACTTAATTAACCAATATTTCAAATTGTGTACATATTGCTCATTTTCATTATTACACTTGGTATTTAATCAAAAACTTTTAAGTTCAAAATCCTCGCCAACTAATGGAGTCACAATAAACAATAACAAATAAATTAATAAAATACGTAAGTGTCAAATGTTGGCGTCAGCCGTCATAGCAACATGACGCTATAGTTTTATCTCTTTTTTTCTTTAAGTGTAAAATGAAATAGCGATAGCTCATTCATAAAGGACATAATGCTCTTTATTTAAGTAGCGCTTGAATCCATGCGTATGATTAGAAAAAGTGAACTTTTAAAATAAGTTGAGTTATAGGGGCCTCTACCAACATAAAGAACTGAACTTAACTATTGAAAAAGTGAGCAAACTAAAAAGTTTGCGTTAACTTTTAGGGAACCTACACTCGCACCACTTTACGCGTACTAAAAAGTATAAGTTAACTCGATTAACTAGATAGTAGCGTTTCGCTGTTTTATGTTTGAAACTCACACTCGGGCTACAGAATGTGACTGTACGCCGCTACCCAGAACTAATGTCACTAAATATCTAGGAATTTATATAGATAGTTTTTTAAACTGGAAGCCTCATATCGACATACTTACGTTACGAATCCGCAAACTTATATATATTTTTAAAACACTAAGGCGCTCTGCTGACTTTACCACCTTAAAAATAGTTTATTTCGCACTATGCCAATCTATCGTTTCATATTGTATAACAACATGGGGCGGAGCCTCTAAAACACATATTTTAAAATTGGAACGTGCACAAAGAGCTGTGTTAAAGGTTATGACCTTCAGACACTTTAGATACCCCACTAAGGCGATATATCAAGATTGTCAAGTACTATCTGTAAGACAACTCTATATATATAATACCATCCTCAGAAAACATAGCTCCTTACCATATGATACAAGTATCTTAAATAAGCGACGGTTTTATTCAGTATGCCCAACCCCTAGTTTTAACACAGCTCTTGCCAAGCGACATTTTCAGGTGCTTAGTAGTCAATTATACAATAAAGCAAATAAGCAATGCAATATATATCCTCTAAGTCGTTATCTTTGTAAAAAATCAATTTATAAATGGTTACAGACAAAAAATTACGAAGAGACAGAGAAATTGATTAATAATACAATATAGCTTCATTTAGTGTCATGTTATTCACACAAACACACACTCACACTTACACACACCACACACACACACACACACACCACACACACACACACACACCACACACACACACACACACACACACACACACACACACACACACACACACACACACAACAAACGCACACATCTAATATACGCGAGTTAAGTTAAAGTAATTTTTGTTTTTATTTTTGTATAAAGTATAACTAATATTGAGAGTTACTCCTAGCACATTTTAACGTTTTGAATCCGACCCACTGCATGTAATTGTTTGTGTCATTTACATTGTCCTGGTATCCATAACACAAGTTAAATCTTATAATGGATACCAGAGTTCAATTGAATACCACTTTATTTACTGCATGTACCTACTCGGTGTCTTTAGAGTGATGTAAAAAGTTAAGTGTGTATTATGTAAAAATGTTTTTTGGTTAATAAAGAAGTTATTATTATTATTATTATTATTGTCCACAAAACAAGCAATCTATGAGAAATTGTGAATATTTTTTGTTTTATCGACTATAACTTGAAGTCACTACTTTACTAGGACATTTCATTTCAGCTTCATTTTATCGCTTGGGATTCGAAAATAAACAACGCTATTCGTCTGGCACTGTTATTAAAACAAGTTCGTAACCCAACCTAAATGTAAACACATACGAGGGGCGGCTGAAAAGTTTTGAGCCTAAGTACCTTTAATATTTATTAATGACTCGCGCAATACACCACTAATTGCAGGTGTCATAAGGAGTATACCTATAAGTCAAGTTTCATGTCATTAGCATCATTACGCTTTTTGTTATTGAACCGTAAACGTCACCATGTCTGAGTCACCTGCACTTTGCACGAAATTGGAGTACAGAGCCGTCATCAAATTCCTTACAAAGAAGAACAAAACGCCGACTGAAATATTTGAAGAAATGTCAGCAGTTTATGGGGAATCTGCACCTTCGTTTGCGACCATAAAACATTGGAGCCGAGTGTTCAAACAAGGCAGAGAGTCGCTTGAAGATGATCCCAGGTCTGGACGCCCAAACACCGCCGTTACCGAAGAAAACATTGAAAAAGTGAAAAAAATTGTTCTAGAAGATCGGCGAATTAAGTTGTGGCAGATAGCTGAAGCTATTGGCATCAGCAAGGAACGAATCGGCGACATTTTGCATAATCACCTGCACATGAAAAAGGTGTGCGCGCGATGGGTGCCGAAAACGCTCACGCCGCTGGACAAGCAGCGTCGAGTCGAAACTTCACAGGAGTTTTTGGACATCTGTGGCGATAATCCTGACGATGTTTTTTCTCGCATTGTTACTGTCGATGAAACATGGATTCGACAGTACGATCCGGAGTCAAAACAGGAGTCAATGCAGTGGATAAAAAAGGGAGAAAAGCCGCCACGGAAGTTCAAAGTGGAAAGATCGGCATCCAAGCTCATGGTCACTGTTTTTTGGGATTGCGAAGGAATTTTGTTCATCGATTACCTTCCTAAAAATACCACAATGAACGGAGACTATTACGCCGCATTGTTGACAAAAGTGCGCCAAGTGGTTGTTGAGAAAAGAAGAGGCAAACTAGCGAAAGGAATCCTGTTTTTGCAAGACAACGCGCCCGTCCACACTGCGCGAATCGCAAGGCGTGCCCTCGCTGAGACAGGAAATTAATCACCCACCCTACAGTCCAGACCTGGCTCCTAGCGATTATTTCCTCTTTTCAAATTTGAAAAAAGACCTCCAAGGACGGAAATTTTCCAGCGATAATGAAATGAAGGAGGCCGTAAACGAACATTTCGAAGAGAAAAACGGCGAATATTTTTTGACCGGGATAAAAGCACTTTACGGCAAATGTAAGAAGTGTATTGAAATAGAGGGAGATTATATTGAAAAATAGATTTTTTATACATTTCTATCAGTATTTTTAATACCTTAGGCTCAAAACTTTTCAGCCGCCCCTCGTAAATCAAGCCACTTTAAGTCTTTCGCTCGCCGTACGAACCACTTCAAAGTTCGTGTTTACTTTATGAGATGCGATAACGTGGACACGTTCGCTCTGATTTTAAAATGGTTCGTTTGTAAAATGTTTGTATGACAACATGGTATTTTATAGTTTTATATTGTATTAAGTTTATAATAAACCAAAGAAATCAAATAAATATTCCATTTTACTATTTATTACCTACTTCACGTGAATTGTTTTTTTTTTACTTAGATTGTCATTAACCTCAATAACTGCTTAATGTTATACAGGGTGTAAGGGAACTGCTCACGAATATTAAAGCAGGTGATAGTGATGATGATACCTTTGATGATGAGTGAGAAAAAAAATCGATTTGGATGAAAAAAAATGAAATTTTTTTAACGTTTTTTTCGCTTTTTTCATGTTTTATCATCTTAGTAAAGCTAAACGAAACGATAATTTCATAAAAAACATCACTTTTTTTTTAAAAGAAAAACCAGCAATGTATACAACAACACAATTCAACATTACAATTTGGTAAACATGTCAATAGCTTCTTTCCAACTGTTTGCGGCAAACGGACTCACTACGCTCGGCTAACAATCATATCGCCGCCGTCAACTCCAACCGGGTTTGCTGTGAGTCGGCCACTAACTGAGACAGTCAGCGTACATAACGTAATGATAACGCTGCAAACCGCGTATAATGAGCGTGTAAAAACTAGCAAACTGCCGACACTCCATTTCAAATATATGGAATGGCGTACTAAACCGATACGTCGCAAACTCAGTCGGTCGCTCACAGTCTGCCTACTGGGGACACAGGACACAGCTTAACTCAAGATGCAGGAAGTAAAACATCCATTCTGTTTGGATACCTACGCATTTATTCAACGAAACGCCTGACACGTAATAAGCGAATCGATATCTAAAATCTAAATTATATACATTACGTAAATAAAAATTCATAATTTACGTCAACAGTTATCAGTGTTACAATATAACAATATTTTTTGATCCCATTTAATAACATTGGATTGCCATACTTACAAACAGGGTTTATATGTTTAATATCATCATTATTGTTGTATTGAAACGGGTTTTTTGTAAACATAGACAGTTATAACATTATTTATTCAAAAATGTCCGACTACAATACTTTTCAGACAAAAAGTTCAAAATATACTTATTTTTACTTATTGCTCGACATTTATTCCACCTGATGGTAAGTTTCAATGAAGTCGTAGATGTCAATTAATTTAAAAACCACTATTTATTAACTTTGGTTCAAAAGCACCGAAAGGATACCTTTGCTGCCTATCAAATAGTTATTTCAATAAAAAAAATTAACATCGATTGAATTAAAAAAAATGTTTTTGTAATTTATAACACAAAAAACAAAATCAATGCAAGTTTTGTATGAAAAAAGTAAAGTTTTATCCAAAAGTAACTTTTATCTGTCTGTTGCTAATTTTAAGTCTTAAATCTTATCGATTAGACTGGATGAAATATGGCATAGACATAATTTAAGACACTAAAAGGATACTTTATTCCCAGTTATATGTTTCCTTGGGATATTTTTTTTTACCTAAGACAAATTATTTATTTGCAGGACACTATGGGGTCACCTAGTTGTCCATCAGACATAATTATTGTCTATGGCTGGTACTATGTGGCTATTTTGCCTATCTTTTAATTAAAATCGTATTTATATCCACATTAGTTTTACCTACGTTCAGATAATAATCAATGAAAGGTAGTCAATATTAAAAAGTATTTCTAACTTTTAAACTCAAATATATGAAACATGTCTACAAAAATGAATTGATTTCCAAAATTTCGATTTACCCAATAGATTGTACATTACAATAAAAATGTATTTTAGAAGGTAAAAAAACTTAAAAACACGTTTTCACATAATCTGGGAAGACTTTACATTTAAACTAAATATATTAACAATAGTTTGTTTACAATATTATCAATACTAGGAAATAATAATTAATTATGCTGACTGCAGTAAATTTTTACCCAACTATACATGCCACATTAGATCCTAGTAAAAGGCACATTATACAGTCCAAATTAGACCATAAATTTAGACAAACCAGCAATATAAGCTATATATTATTTAACATATCGAACCTGGTTAAAAAATAGGATCAACCTCATCTTAAATCAAACTAAATCAAAATGCGCATTAATATGCCCATTTTACAAATTATTTATCTAAGTTGGCAACAACACTATTTATTGTAGTGCAGCAATCTCTCCAAAAAATATTACTTGACTATACCCGAGTTGTCGAGCATATAGAATTGCCACACCCCGCCAAAACAGATTTATGATGTATGCTCACAGCTCAATTTAGCTTGTAAGCAATATTTACTTAAGGTATTAAACTCTCACTGTCAATCTATAATGAACTTTAATCACAGGAGCGGAGAGCTGGCATTTGTGTGGGTTGCTTAAACGAATTTCTCATCAAACGCGAACGAGTATTCAACTATTCACTGCTTGTCTGGTTGGTCATGTCAATTTACGTGTAGTAAGCAGCCAATATTGGCTTAACAATAATGCTGTCAATGTTATTATGTAAGTCCAAAACGTAGAGATATACTCCGACTTTTAATTCGATTCAGTAAAATGACGTTTGCAATGTCACTTTTCGAAATAATGTTGCCAGCTTTTCAATAATAGTGATTACTCACACGATTAACGAATGATGTTTTGATTATTCGATTTTTCTCTTCTCAATATATATTATCCATTATTTTGTGTGTTATTAAAGTATAATTAAAAATCAGAGAACAATACGGAAAAGTTATTCATTTAAACTTATATAGTAAACGAAAAATATTAAACATCGATGCATGCATGCTTTTAGCACTAAAAGCGCCTAAAAATTAAAAATGTTGGAAAAAATTGATAAAATAATATTTTTTTATGTGTATTTATTGATATTGTAATAACTTCAAACAGTATTTTAGCGATTTGCAAAACGATTATAATCCAATTAATATTTTTATCGAATCGAATAATTTGCGTCCAGGTTACATCACTATTTTTGTGATAATAAAAAGCGGTAACACTGGAAATGTCATTTTCAACACACTTGCTCGTAAAGTTGCTATTTTTTCTTTAGTCTTACGCCCGGAATGCGGTTTATTACACAATAGTGCGTTTTACTTTTCATTGCCGCACTAGTGTTTTTCTTATTCCACTTTTTTTTTAATATCCGTAAAGAGGTTGTTACCAAAAGATTTGTTATTTTGTAAATAAATAAACTTGTTGTACTTAGTCAAAATCTGATAAGATAAGATTATACTTCATCTAATTATCTATTAAAGCATTTAAAAAATACAATATTTTAAATCATTAATTACCGTAAATTCTTATTAGAAATACATAATTATTTAGTTTAATATATTGTGGCTGAATGTTCGGTGCCTCTGGACTTAACCTGCGCGCGCATAGTTATTCAACCAAAGATACGGCGCGCGAAAAAATAAACCGCGCCATTTTGTGCAAACATTTGTTCGTTTATAATTTGCTGATTTGTGACTGAAAAATGTCGATACCTAATTGTTTTTTTCCTCGCAAGTGTGTTGAAAAACGTCGTATGATACGCGTGTGCTTTGTTCATTACAGTCTTGGCTCTATTACAGCCCTCGCCTTGCGGCTCGGGTTCAATACCGCCTCGACTGTAATGACCAACTTCGCGCACTTGTATCATAATGTACTATTTACTGCATCGAATTAAAAGTCGGAGTATAGGAATATAGAGTCCTAAACTACTTGTCACTCTCACACTGTTCTTTCTTCGTCACTTAAAACTATTAGACTACAGGCTCATGTCAAAAATGGATGGGTCATATGAACCACGGAAATAGAGGGGGTTGCAACCCTCGATTTTTTCCTCTTGTCGCATGATTTTTGTACGGCGTTGCGGAATAATGGATTAGAAGCTGTATTGAAACAGTATAAAACTGATGCCGTACAGAATCAAATGACCAAATTTACCCTGGAATTGACAAAAAATCAAAAAAAATTACCGACTTTGTGGGGCACCATTTTTTTACGGGTCTGCGCGCTTTCTTATTATTTTTCATGGATCTATCGATGGTGAAAATGCCGTACAAAATCATATGACCAAAATGTAATCACACTGCACTTTTGAATTCTCACCAGCACTCAGTTGGACAGCTTACAAGTGACGTCATAGTGCAGAATCTTACTATTTTGTGCTCTTATATCGTCCTATATACATCACCTGGTGTTTCATATGACCCATCCATTTTTGACATGGGCCTGTAGTCTATGTCTGATGTAACAATTATTAGTTATGAACATCCAGTATTGCTAGAACCCCATTTAGTGCAATATCCTATAATGAGTCATAAATGTTAGCCCATTCATTTCAATTCAACATTTCCTACTATCACACCTTATTATACAATTAGAGAATCTGTTAGATACATTCATCTCATCGAGACTAATGGCAGTAATAGGAGCTGATAAATGTCTTACGTAAAACTATATAAATTCTGTATTCACTAAACATTAATATCTAAATTTATTACCGAATGACATCAGGCCAGCTAATTTTTATATATACATTGATAAATCCCTGTGTCTGTACCGGCAGAACAAAATGTTTCCTGACCTTATCTATAAAGTAACAAATTACTTTCTGTGAGTATATCGCCCCTGTTGAAAATATGCAACCCTACAACCCTCACCCTACAACCCTCAAACAGAGCCGTTGACCTCATTTTTCTCTTCAGACAATTTTATTTTCTTGGTGGTGGGTGAGTTGCTATTACTCAATACCTCCTCAGTGGATTGTCCAACGCGTTTTCTCTTAGAAGGTCTCAAGTCTTTCATACTTTCTATACTATTCAGCCGTCCACTGCATTCAGAATCACTAGAGATGCCGTTGGTAGCATTCTTGATGATCAACAAGTCCTTTTCAATATCTGTCAACTCTTTGGGCTTCGGCGGTCTACCAAGTTTTGATTTGGGTTTAATTTTGCTCGTAGACGGCGAATCTTCGATTTTACGCTTCTTATTGTACGGTCGTTTTGGTTTCTTTGGTTGTTCAGCCTGAAATTGAAACCCTTTTCGAAAAACGTTCTTACAAATATGTGAATCCAGTTTACTAGATAAACCATAAAACCATTTGCACCCCTCAAACTTGAATTTAACTTGACACTAACAAAATACATCTTTTATGGAACTAAGGGAGCAAACGATCATGCAGTGAGCTTACAGTTACAAGATGATATTAGAACATTGGCTGGTTAGTTGGTTGTGGGCGTCGCCCGAGTGCGGTGCACGCTTTGCATGCCCGCTTACGGCGGCTCTGTTAATACCAAATCTCAGTACAAACCTGTTTCAGTTTAGCCCCAATATATCCGGAGCATCGCTTTGCTCCACACAGACACCTTTTCTTCTCAATGCCAGCACTCTCCAAGTTGTAGTTGAATGTCACCTCACTATTCTGTAACATTATTGTCAATAATTAACTAACTTTGTTACCAACCACACGCTGTTGCTTAACTTTGCCTATTACTTGGAATCGATACAAGTCGCCGGACTATGATATAACATTATTAAGAAATCCATACTTCCATACTAATATTATAAATGTGAAAGTGTGTTTGTTTGTGTCTATGCGTTCAATCATCGTGTTTTTCCGCGCGGGCAACACCGACGGAGGAGCGGGGGAGCGGGGCGGAGGGCGTCCGCCATTAGAAATTCAATCACTAATCGCTTCAAACACGAATACATCAAAATTACTAATTTCATTGTTTTCAACCACAAAATTTGTAAAAGCAAGTTATTAAACGTATAAAAGGATCAAAATCTTTAATTCATCACCAAATCATCAACATTTGGACCTTCAGAGCCGAATAAATACAAGAAATCGTCGCTGCATAAAACGGACGTTCGATCGACCAGGAGCCAGCAGAAACATCCAGGTCAGGCCAATCATCCTTTTTTTTTCTTTGATCCTTCCATTCCTATATTTCGCGAGTGCTTAATTTGTGCCAATATTGTGTTTTTTCAATCGTAAAGTGTATAGGTAATTACGCGACGCAAAGAGATTGTTCGCGAGAAGATTTACATCCACCTCCATTTTGTTTCGTATTACAAATTCTTGCCGTTGTCTCCCACATAAGATTAAATAATGACTAAATTTGATGAAGATACCATAAGGGATTTAAATAAGAAAAGGGGAATTATTCGGGGTAAATTTACGTTGTTTAGTAAATATGTAGATTCATTGGATACCGGTTCTATAAGTGAAGTAATACAAACAGAATTACAAACACGTCTACAAAAAGCAGAGCCGTTATTACTTCAGTTTTCTGAGATTCAGGATGAAATCGACTTTAAAGTTCCTGATAGTCAAATTGATAGAGAATTAGTCGAACGGGAGGCTTTCGAGAACCAGTATTATGCATGTGTAGCTAAAGCTAAATGTTTCCTTAAAGTAAGTGACGGTCAAATTCAAAATTCTAACAAAAATTCTGGTGCTGTAAAATTGCCAACGATTTCTTTACCTTCCTTTGACGGCGCTTATGATCATTGGCTCGAGTTTCGGGACACGTATTTATCCCTTATACATAATTCAACGGAAATAGATAATGTTCAAAAATTTCACTACTTACGTTCTTCTCTCACCGGTAACGCATTGATGGTTATTAAATCATTAGAATTTTCGTCAGAGAACTACACCATAGCGTGGGATTTATTAGAGAACAGATATAATAACAACCGTTTGCTTGTACAAAATCACGTGAAAGCATTGTTTTCTACTGCGTCGGTTAATAAAGAATCGCCTTTTCAAATCCGTAAATTAATTGATACTGTATTGAAAAATATACGTGCACTTAAAACCCTAGGGGAACCGACTGAAGCCTGGGATACTTTGATAATTTATTTAATAACTTCCAAGTTAGATTCGTCTACGGAACGAGAATGGGAAAATTATAAAGGCACGATTATTGACTGTCAAAGTAAATCTAATGTACGGTTGTCGCTTGACGATTTACTTAAATTTCTTAAAAATAGGGCCGACGTACTAGAAACCATTCAACTGTCGCATAGCAAACAATCGCCTGACATAAGTAACATAAAAAAGTCGAATCAACAACATCACAAAACAAACAGCTTTATATCTACACAAACAAAACACAAACAATCCACCGCGGCTAGTTCTAAACGTCACCGTAACTGTTCCATGTGTAATTCTAATCATCCGCTTTATGCATGTAACCAGTTCTTAAATTTATCAAACAAAGATAAAATAAAATTCGTTAATGAGAAAGGGCTCTGTCGTAATTGCCTACGCGTTGGTCACACGGTAGCTGACTGTTGGTACGGTCCATGTAAGTCCTGTAGTGCGAAGCACAATACTTTACTTCACACAGACAATAATTCAAACACCTCTGAATCATCATTATCAGCTGATCACGACTCGCAAGTCGCGAAGCGGGACGAGATACACACTGCGAACACCACCACCCTACACTCCGCCACTGAGAGTTCATATTCGCATAATAGGGAGGTTAGCAATACGTCTCATTCATTATTAGAAACAGTATTGCTGTCTACGGCATTGGTCGAAGTCGCAGATAAACATAATAATTATCACACTACACGTGCGTTAATAGACAATGGTAGTCAACATTGTTTTATTACCGCTTCACTATGTAAAAAATTAAACATTCCATTATTACAGTCCACTGTTCACGTCACAGGTGTCGGTAACTCCGTCACACATTCAACGCAGGCATGCGAGATAAGTTTGAGATCTAAAACTACTAATTACAATACGCGCCTCAAATGTTTGGTTTTACCTCAGATTACATCTCAGTTGCCATCTTTATGTACAAAGTCGATTATTGACGTTCCTCACAATGTACAACTCGCAGATCCTAACTTTTATTCGCCATCACAAATAGAACTATTAATCGGTGCGGATAGATTTTGGGAGTTATTAAACGACGGGTTGATTCGCTTAAATAGTGGCCCATACTTACAGAATACAAAGTTAGGATGGATCATATCTGGTACAGTACTTACTAATAATAATAAACACTCGCGCATCAATCGGGTTCAATGCAATTACTCACAGACATTAGACATTCAACTTAGAAAATTCTGGGAGTTAGAGGAAATCCTTCCGCAGAATAATCTTTCTAAAGCCGAAATGTTATGCGAAAAATCGTACAAAGAAACCACATATCGTGAGCATACGGGTCGTTTTTGCGTGCGCATCCCGTTAGTCGACGAGCCTCGCGACACGCTGGGTGACTCATACGCGCTCGCGCACAATAGATTTATTGCACTCGAACGCAAGTTTGATCGATGTACACCTGAATACAAACAATTATATTGCAACTTTATGAATGAATACATAAACATGGGTCACATGAGTCGTATTCATAAGTATTCAACACCAAATTATTTTTTACCTCACCATGGTGTTATGAGGGAACATAGCACCACTACCAAGCTGCGAGTAGTGTTCGACGGGAGTGCAAAAACAACTTCTGGCAAGTCGCTTAACGATATTCAATTAATCGGTCCTAGTTTACATAATGATATTTTTTCTATTTTGTTACGGTTTCGACAATTCAAATACGTCGCTTGTGCCGATGTCGAGAAAATGTACCGGCAAGTTAATATTCATCCCGATCAGAGGAATCTCCAATTAATTCTTTGGCGGGAAAATAAATCGGACGAGCTCGGTGTGTACCAATTGAACACCGTGACGTACGGCACGGCGTCTGCGCCTTATCTGAGCATCCGCTGCCTCAAGCAGCTGGCTGCGGAATGCAACGATGACGTCATCGCTCGCGTCATAAACGAGGATTTCTTTGTTGACGATTTAATAACGGGACATGATGATAAAAGTTGTTTGTTGGATATTTGTAATAGGGTTGCCGATGTTTTGATGTCGGGGTGCTTCCCTTTACGCAAGTGGATGTTCAACTCGCAGGGTTGTACTGACGATCAAGCAAAGGAATTGTCATTGGGCGATGATTGTTTAACAAAAACACTTGGACTAGGTTGGTTTCCATCTACGGATTTATTACATTTCACTACAAGGATTGATAAAAACTTAACTAAAATTACTAAACGGGTTATTTTGTCAATAATTTCACAAATTTTTGACCCATTGGGTTTATTATCGCCTGCTGTTGTAATTGCTAAAATCATTTTACAGAAATTATGGAATTGTAAGTTGTCCTGGGACGACCCGGTACCAGACAATATCGTTAAAATTTGGCATAAATTCATAAACACACTTCAATGCTTACAGAACATTCGAATTCCTCGTCACGTTAAAGGCCCTCACGATCGGTACACTGACCTTCATATATTTACGGATGCATCGCAAGATGCATATGGCGCGTGCGCGTATGTATGTACTTACGACGACAACTCATCGGTGACTGTTCGATTGCTCTGTGCTAAGAGCAAAATTTGTCCCCTACGTCCTGTAACGACTCCTCGCCTGGAATTAATGGGAGCTTTAATCGGTGGAAAGCTCTATGAAAAAATTACCAAGTCGTTCAGGTTGACTTTTAATAAAATTTATTTTTGGTCTGATTCAACTATAGCTATTAGTTGGATTAAAACGGCACCGAATTTACTGAAACCATTCGTTCAAAACCGCGTAGTACAGATCAACGAATTAACCGGTGAGTTGCCGTGGCTACATGTCGCGGGCGTTGACAACCCTGCCGACCTGCTGTCCCGCGGACTCGCGCTCGACGCACTTCAACATTCCGATCTCTGGTGGCACGGGCCGGCGTTCTTACGCGAAACAAAATATAATTTTAATCAATTTACTATAAATGAACAAATAAATTTAAATAATTTACCGGAATTAAAATCAAATATTACTTCATTAGTATCACAATCAAATACAATTAGCGTATTTAATTTCGAACATTTTTCTAATTTTAATCGTTTGCGGCGCGCAACTGCTTATGTGCTACGGTTTATTAATAATTCACGCGTTAAGGTAAAATCGGATCGTAACACTGGCCCGCTCACATCGGATGAATTAACCAAGGCAGTTGTAGTGCTATCGCGTCACGCTCAACAGATGTCATTCCCGGATATTTATAACGCATTAAGTAAAAAGTTACCGCTTAAAGTAGACAGAAGTATATCTAGTCTTGACATATTTATGGATGACGACCGTCTAATCAGGGTAGGGGGTCGGTTACGAAATTCAGATACATTTCCATATGATAAAAAACATCCGTTATTGTTGTGTTCAAAACATCACTTTACAAAACTTTTATTTAATTTTGAGCATAAACGATTACTTCATGCTGGACCCCAGCTACTCTTAGCCACTATCAGAGAGAGCTGGTGGCCACTCAAGGGTCGTGATTTGGCCAAGCAGACGGTACATAGATGCGTTACCTGTATTCGTCAGAATGGAAGGTCCCCACAAGTCAAAATGGGTAATTTACCAGTGGAGAGGTTAGAACCGGGATATCCATTCCAACGATGCGGGGTTGACTACGCCGGGCCTATGTTCATTCTGAACCGCAAAGGAAGAGGTGCAAAACTTGAGAAATGTTACGTTTGCTTATTTGTATGTTTTACAACTCGTGCGATTCATTTAGAATTAGTTACAAGTCTTAGCTCAGATGCATACTTACTGGCTTTGAGGAGGTTTATTTCTCGCCGCGGAAAACCGGAAAAAATATTTTCCGATAATGGAAAAACCTTCGTAGGCGCATTAAAGGAATTTTCACAGTTTTTGAATTCACATAAAAATCATATTACTAACTTTACTGCTAACGAAAATATTGAGTTCGAATTCATACCTCCGTATTCGGCCCATTTTGGAGGCCTGTGGGAGGCAGGGGTCAAGTCTTGTAAGTACCATTTACGCCGTATAGGGAACGCGAACCTCACTTACGAGGAGTACTCGACTTTATTGGCACAAATTGAGGCTATCCTCAATTCCAGACCCATGTATCCAATGTCCACAGACCCCAACGACCTTCTTCCTCTCACTCCATCACATTTTTTGATTGGCCGGCCTCTCGTCGCACCTCCGTATGAAGACCTGACCACAGCATCCACATCACGACTGGACCGCTACAAACGAGTCGAACAAATGCGACAGAATTTTTGGAGGCGATGGTCCAAGGAGTACGTCGCGGAACTGCAAACGAGGACCAAGTGGCAGACGAATAAGGACAACTTGAAACCTTACACATTAGTTCTCGTCAAGGAAGACCATTTACCACCTTTGAAATGGCGTCTGGGGAGAATTATACACACTATCCCTGGGAAAGACGGACTCGCACGAGTAGCCGAGATCAAAACCGATAATGGAATCATACAACGGTCATACCCGAAGCTATGTCCACTGCTGGAGGAGAAGGAACACTAAAACACGCTTTATGATGTCTGCTGCTACTGATTCCTGTTTCTTCGTTGGAGGCTGTTGCTCCAAGGCGGGGGGCATGTCTATGCGTTCAATCATCGTGTTTTTCCGCGCGGGCAACACCGACGGAGGAGCGGGGGAGCGGGGCGGAGGGCGTCCGCCATTAGAAATTCAATCACTAATCGCTTCAAACACGAATACATCAAAATTACTAATTTCATTGTTTTCAACCACAAAATTTGTAAAAGCAAGTTATTAAACGTATAAAAGGATCAAAATCTTTAATTCATCACCAAATCATCAACAGTTTGTTTGTTTGTGACTCTTTCACGTCGCAACATGGCTATTATATGGTATGGTTTATGTGTGTGGGGATAGTTAGGGAGGGTGGAGAGTGATGTAGGCAACTTTTTACTGCGGAAAAACATCTCATTCCCATGGGAAGATCTATGTTTTGTTAGTTGCTAGATATTTAGTTCCGGATGTTGTTAATAGATGGCGTTAGTAAAATTCATTTGCAAGTTCTGAATGACGCTATCAAATACTGCATGTAATTTACTTTGTCATAGGCAAATATTATATCTGATGTTCCAGTATATCATTTATAATAGGCTACTGTTTAGTCGAGATTCCTACGGGAGCGGGACCTACGTGGCTGTTACCTACGGGTCCCGAAGCGAAGCGCGGGCGGTTCTCTAGTAGATAATAAAAAACAAACTTACAGCCGGTATATCGTAGAGAGCGAACAGACCGACACGCACGTCGCCCAACACAGTCCATTTCTGTGTTTCACAGTTCGGATCGCAGCAGTGATTCATGAACCTGTTCAACAAATGAAGTAGAGACTTAGGTGTTATTGGCCACCATGAAGTAATTGGCCACTGGCAGAGATAGCACAACTATTATATAATTCTTATTATAAAGTTTTATAATTTCAAGTGGCCAATTCCTAAATGGTGGCCAGTTACTCCTCAATTTACCATATTGGTGGGTACTTCGAAATTACATGGCAGTGTAGCGACAGCGACACGTAAATACACAAATGCCATTGATACCTTAATGTAAGGGTGCCTTTCCAACAGAGTCCTTAGGGTGCTTTTCCACCAGAGATGTGCTATGCTACGTTGCTAAGGATGCGTTTGAGATCTACCAATCAAATACATTGGCCCGCCTAGAAGCCGCCTGAGGGCTGAATGTGATTGGTGGATGGCAAACGCATCCTTAGCAACATAGCATAGCACATCTCTGGTGGAAAGGCAGCCAAGGTCCATTGCTATGGATGCAATTGACATGAGATGTCATTCAAATTAGTATGAGACCACACAACAAGCACCAGCTTCAATAAAAAGAATTATCAGTGTCGGTTAACTCAGTAAAAAGTTATGAGGATGAGGTAACACATAAAAAATAAAGTGAAATTCTACATTTTTAAGTCGGTAAGAATGAAGCAAATACATGACTTCAGTGATTACAATGACACCTTCGGTCATTCTCACACGAGGCGACGCGTTTACAATACGAGTTATGTCAGTGAACAGTGTCAGTGTCGGCGAACTGGAGTCGCGTAGCTAATGGTGCGTACAGACTATGTAACAAAACATGTTATAAAACATTGTTTAATAACATGTTTTACAAATGTGGACGCTATGTGTTACAAAACAAAGTTATACAACATGTTATAAGTTTGTGCAACAATATTATATAACTTTTGCACACAAGTAACCTACTCATGCCTTGTTATAAAACATTGTTATACAACAATGTTGTTTTAATGTGTACGGTCTTGTAACATGTTTCATTGTTAGACAACAATGTTAGATAGTGTGGACGTGTTACAAAACAAAAGTTATATAACATGTTGCATAATGTGTACGCACCATAATAAATGGCGTAGGCCCTTCTCACACGACGCTATTTATTAGCTACTCGACTGCGACACAATCCACATATCGCCGACACTGACACTGTTCACTGACAGGACACGCATCGCCACTTTACTTGTACAACATCCTAGTCGCTTGCAAATAGCGTTGTGTGAGAACGGCCGTAGTGTGTGAAAGGTCTTACCTTACACAAAGCTCAAGCCTCAAACTCACCTTGCCAAATTTCCCTTGGGCCCGGCATCGATCATTCTCTCCTTGTCCAAGGTGAGGAAGTAGTAATTCTCGTCTCTGATCTCGTGTTTCCGACGCATTCTTCTCTGGAACTCCTCCTCATCAATCAGCTCACCCACATATTCTATTACAAACTGACCTGCAAATAAAGGATTAATTTAGTATTCTTACACTAATTTTGAGGCGGTAATAGCCTAGTGGTTTAGAAATTGGCCTCCTACTCGGAGGGTTCGGGTTCGAACCTACGACACGCACTTCTGACTTTTCGGGAGTTATGCGCTTTTTGAGCAAAATATCACTCGCTATAACGGTGATGGAAAACATCGCGAGGAAACCTGCATGCTGGAAAGTTAGCAAAACCTAAAGCATAATAATTATAAAGTGGTATCTTATATTCGTAGACTTTTTTTACCACTGAGCCGACATTTAGGTATTATTGGTCGAAGATTCTAGTCCAATACTCACCAGCCTTGATGTCCTCCAGGGTTTTGAGCCCCCAACCCCGATACGGCGTTCTGTAGGGCACCAGTTTGGGGTATAGACGTTTCTCGAACGCACGGTTATTACACCTCTCGCCCGCGCGACACGTCGGCCCGCATTCCGTTAGCAGCATTCTGTGTAAAGACAGGAAGAAGCTTATGTGGCGATATAACACACACGTCACACGGTGACGTCACCGAAGCTTGAATCACGCTATCAAAGATTTCTACATCGTCCGCATATATACAACGCGTCGAGTACATTCACTCGGGGCCTCGGCCGCCCCCCAGGCAAGTCGTCTCGCCTGGCGGGAGATCTCCCTTTGCCAAAGTTATCTTGTTAAAAACGTAGCTCTTTAGACATTTTTTACAAGGGTGCCTTTCCACCAGAGATGTGATAACTGATAAGCTATGTTGTTTAAGGATGCGTTTGATGTTCACCAATCACATTCATAGGCCCATCTAGAAACGCCTCTCCCTCGGAACCCGCAGAACGGGCCAATGAATGTTATTGTTGGATATCAAACGCATCGTAAGCAAGAAAGCTTAGTTTGGTTCTGGTGGACAGGCACCCTGATCAAGAAACAACATAGCTAAGGCGATACTAACGATACATTTCGTAGGTGATTGATTAATAAGACAAGACAGCTAATAAACAAAGAGAACGATAATATCACAATAATGATAATGACCACGACCGACCTGTTGAGACAGTGCGAGTAGGGCCCGCACGGCGACTCGTCGTCGGGGTCGCAATCGCACTGCGTGAGCGAGCTCTCCTCGTCCACCCGGCGGCCGCTCAGCGCGCCGCACGGCTTGTTCACCTTTAGCTTTACGTAGTGCGGCGGTAGGAGAGAGGATACTATGTCTATATATAATGATAACGACCACGACCGACCTGTTGAGGCAGTGCGAGTAGGGCCCGCACGGCGACTCGTCGTCGGGGTCGCACTCGCACTGCGTGAGCGAGCTCTCCTCGTCCACCCGGCGGCCGCTCAGCGCGCCGCACGGCTTGTTCACCTTTAGCTTTACGTAGTGCGGCGGTAGGAGAGAGGATACTATGTCTATATATAATGATAACGACCACGACCGACCTGTTGAGGCAGTGCGAGTAGGGCCCGCACGGCGACTCGTCGTCGGGGTCGCACTCGCACTGCGTGAGCGAGCTCTCCTCGTCCACCCGGCGGCCGCTCAGCGCGCCGCACGGCTTGTTCACCTTTAGCTTTACGTAGTGCGGCGGTAGGAGAGAGGATACTATGTCTATATATAATGATAATGACCACGACCGACCTGTTGAGACAGTGCGAGTAGGGCCCGCACGGCGACTCGTCGTCGGGGTCGCACTCGCACTGCGTGAGCGAGCTCTCCTCGTCCACCCGGCGGCCGCTCAGCGCGCCGCACGGCTTGTTCACCTTTAGCTTTACGTAGTGCGGCGGTAGGAGAGAGGATACTATGTCTATATATAATGATAATGACCACGACCGACCTGTTGAGACAGTGCGAGTAGGGCCCGCACGGCGACTCGTCGTCGGGGTCGCACTCGCACTGCGTGAGCGAGCTCTCCTCGTCCACCCGGCGGCCGCTCAGCGCGCCGCACGGCTTGTTCACCTTTAGCTTTACGTAGTGCGGCGGTAGGAGAGAGGATACTATGTCTATATATAATGATAATGACCACGACCGACCTGTTGAGACAGTGCGAGTAGGGCCCGCACGGCGACTCGTCGTCGGGGTCGCACTCGCACTGCGTGAGCGAGCTCTCCTCGTCCACCCGGCGGCCGCTCAGCGCGCCGCACGGCTTGTTCACCTTTAGCTTTACGTAGTGCGGCGGTAGGAGAGAGGATACTATGTCTATATATAATGATAATGACCACGACCGACCTGTTGAGACAGTGCGAGTAGGGCCCGCACGGCGACTCGTCGTCGGGGTCGCACTCGCACTGCGTGAGCGAGCTCTCCTCGTCCACCCGGCGGCCGCTCAGCGCGCCGCACGGCTTGTTCACCTTTAGCTTTACGTAGTGCGGCGGTAGGAGAGAGGATACTATGTCTATATATAATGATAACGACCACGACCGACCTGTTGAGACAGTGCGAGTAGGGCCCGCACGGCGACTCGTCGTCGGGGTCGCACTCGCACTGCGTGAGCGAGCTCTCCTCGTCCACCCGGCGGCCGCTCAGCGCGCCGCACGGCTTGTTCACCTTTAGCTTTACGTAGTGCGGCGGTAGGAGAGAGGATACTATGTCTATATATAATGATAACGACCACGACCGACCTGTTGAGACAGTGCGAGTAGGGCCCGCACGGCGACTCGTCGTCGGGGTCGCAATCGCACTGCGTGAGCGAGCTCTCCTCGTTCACCCGGCGGCCGCTCAGCGCGCCGCACGGCTTGTTCACCTTTAGCTTTACGTAGTGCGGCGGTAGTAGGGAAGATGCTATGTCCATCGATTCCTCTTCGTTTGGTGTTGCGGCTGGGGACATTTGTTTAATATTTTACGAATATATTATGTTGTTAATATTTTAAGAATCATCGAAATCGGAACACCCAATCAAAAGTTACGAGGTAATGAGGTAATGAGCTGACCAGCAGATATCACTCAAATGTTAATGGGACTAGACGACAGTCATTACCTTTCGAATGGCGAAAGAATTATCGAAATCTGATCACCCAGTACGAAGTTCTGAGGTAACACGCATAAGAAAAAAAAAACATACAGACGAATTAAGAACCTCCTCCTTTTTTTTGAAGTCGGTTAAAAAACCTTCGCTGAGTGAAATCTATAGTATTCAAACAGCGTTTTGCGAGTCAGAGATTATATTACGATGGCCATCATTTATAGAATTATATTTTCATTCAATAAATTACCCAATGGAAAAACTTACTCTTGAGTATTTCACAAGCTCTCTGTGCATGCTCCATCGCCATTGTGAACGCGGCATCTATCTTCGATTTCTGGCTAGATATCTTTCCCGAATCGCCTGTGAAAGAAGTAGAGATAACTCAAAAAGTACTCGCCATGTCGTTCACATTTATATGGGACTCCACGATACATTATTAGGCGTAATTCAAAAACTACCCGTCAGATGTTGCTCGTCGTCGAATATACAAAGAATTCGCAATCAAGTCAATTATAAAAAGACTCACTAACTGACTGACTGACCTTCTGGCTCACAGACTGGTGGTTGAATTTTTAAAAATCCTTACGTGCCTCGGACGCCTACGTGATAAATGGAAATATGTGTACGAAAGTTTCTAGCCCTAAGTGGTTGATACGTCTTGTGCGTTGACACGTCAGTCTATCATTTTTGCCCTTTATATACACACAAAAATATGTTAACATAATATAGAACATAGATTACCTTCCTGGAACGGAAACACGCGACCTCTGTTCACCCAGTAGTGGTCGTATTGGCCGAAGAAACGCACCACGAATTCGCCCGGCGAATGTTTCACGGCTAGAATGTTCTCTGGAATCTCGCACGGGTGCAGAATTATCCCCGGCCACCATCTGGTAAAGGAAATAATATGCAATTTGAATTTAGTACAGTTTTTTTAAGGTGAAATTTTTATTCCATAGTATATTTGAGAAGATGACACATTCATTATGATTATAAATAATTTTATGTATTGAAATGAAAAGTACTAGGGACAATGATTTATTATTGCTTCAAACGTTTATTTATGTTAATATTAATTTATATACCATGCACCAAAATATTTTTTAAAGAACTAAACCAACATAATGCCTATTTAAACAAATTACTTCATAAATGTAAATAATTCAATTATTATCGAATTTGCCGCTCCAACAATACTGTCCTGATTTTTTCCGCCTACAGCGTCTGTGTGACACTCAGCCATAGAGTAACAATATACTTCTACATATTCATATTTTAAATTGTTAATAGTGTTTACTTACCTATAATGCCCAAGTTTAACCCAAACCATTTCTCCATAGAGAGGTAATCTTCCTGTTTCACAATCTTCACACATATAGCCCTCTGCAAAGAATATATTGTATTTTAAAGAAATTCCGTAAAACATTTTTGTGAGGATTATAAGTACTAATACTAAAAACGTCTGTACGGTAGTCATATTGAAATAAATTAATTTTTTAAAAGTAGTCTTATGGTTCTATGTCTTTGAAGTATTTTAGGCTGGTAGGGTTTACAAGCTGACTATCTAAACTTAGTCGCTGAGACAACTGCCAATGTGAGCGACGATGACCACTTACCATCCCTTTACCATCACCCACTGTCGGTTATTAAGTAACATAAAAAATACAGATACAATTTATAATGTATTTATTACCTTCAGGAGGTTTTATGTTAAGGCACTCAGCGTGGAAAGATGTTGGGCAATATTCGCAACAGATGAGAGTTCCTCCCAGCGCGCAAATGAAGCACCAGCCCGTATTCACATGAATGGGAATTTTGCCTGACCTGTGGATAGAAATTATATAATAGGGTTAAAATTCGCGTGACAAATTTCATTTCACGTATGGTCGCTCCTTGATTGGTTATTGAAGTTTAACCAATTCCTTTTACTTGTAATATGAAGCACAATCTCAATCCTCCTTTAATCTACTTCTTGGACTAAATATTATACTATAACAGATTATAAAAAATTCCATGATGTTATTAATACGAAAATGTTAGCTGCATTTTAACTATAACATATCCCATGTTTCGTATATAAAAAGTTTCCTGCAATACTTTTATAGTGGTAGCCTTTAGGCTACACCTGTTCTTAATCTCTTAATACGTTAATTAGAGCGCTAATGTGGTAAATTAATATGAAATTAGACTTGTCAAAATTTTTATTAAGAGTAATAATTACTCTTACTTTTATGCGATATTTATTCTATTTAAATCTATGAGTAAAATTAATCAAAACCATAATTATATGAATAGAGTATATATTCACCTATGCTCATGATGTCTCGGACATATAATATGAGAGCCAGTCAAAATCTGCGATCCAGCCGGGAGGCACTTAGTGAAAGTATGATAAGTGGCAGGACACCTCACACAACGAGCCAACTTATCGCTGCTAAACCTGGTCTTACACCCTCTGGGGTCATCGGACACACATGTATGGCAGACATGTCTCGGACATGTCAGTGCTTCAAAATATTCATTAATCTTCTTATTATATCGAGCACATTCACCAGAATTAAACTGTGTTTGTGGCCAGTGTTCCAAGCATTCTAAATGGAAATATTTGTTACATTGAGGTACCTGACACCTTTGTCTATGCAAAGCATTGTTTTTCGGCGACTCTGCACGTCTACATACAAAGCAAATTGGCACATCATACTTTTGGCAATTATTGCATTTGAAATCGGAATAATCTACAGATTCATCCTCTCTCTTTCGTAACTTTATATCAACCACCTCACATTTGCCTACTTCAGTATCACTCCAGTCTAGTTCCTCTTCACTCGAAAATGTATTGTTGAGTGTATTTTCATTGTCTCCAAGTATTTCTTTCATTTTGATTGCAAGTTTCGCTTCAAAATCATCCACGTCTGCTACTAGATAAGGCTCAGCATCAACGTTTTCCATGGACGTATTTGCGAGTTCTTCGGAAATATTTGCGTCTTTTTCATCACTTTGACTTCCGTCTAAACCATTTTCATCCGTCTTCGATTTCCGGCCTTTAAATTTTTTCTTTTTCTTTCTTCCTTTCATTGGAATTTGTATTTCTGTTACTTTTGTCTCTTTCTTAACACAGTCCACATGGAACATGGCACTACAGCCTTTACATTTAACAAGGGTACCTGTTTTTTCACAAATTTCACACACCTTTTCTCTCAATAACCCTTTAAATACATTTGGTTTTGGATCGGTTAATCGCATAAAATATTCTTCAACTTCGTCTACTTCATCTACAATCTCTTCAACACCTTCTTCAATAATTGCTAGATTTTGCTCGCATTTAACATCTTCCGTCCTTGATTCAATTTTTACGTCGACGGCGTTCAGTTCCTTTGGCACAGGTATATGGAATACTTCTAAATCTTCTTCGATATCTGTGTATTCTTCATTGTATGATGGTCTTACAGTTCTTCGTTTTGGTTTCTGCTTAGGAACTATCTGTTCTTCTTTTACTCTTTCATATTCTTTTTCTTTTTCCACCTTAATTCGTTTTCTGACTTTCTTAGGAGCCTTAACAGTCTCTGATTTCAAACCTTTTACCATACTTGCTGACTCAATATCATCAGTTTTCTTCCTATCCGTCTTTAAGCTTTCTTCATACAACCATGTATTATAGAGATATGTAGTGATTTCATCTTGACTTAATTCTGGGTGCTCATCATATATAGCATCTTGTTTGAATTCTAAATATTTCAAAAAATCAGGATGGTCCATGTTCATTGAATGTAACTTTTTCTCTGGGAGACCTGGCTTTTCTGCTTTCCAGCGCATACTACGTTTACTTATTGATACCTCACTATCAGTTGAAACAACAGATGCTGTATCCATGTCATTTTCATCTTTGATTTTATCTATTTTATCAATACCTTCCTCAGTTGGTACACAATTTTCTTTAATAACTTCCAAGCCATTCGGCGTCAGTCTTAGTTCATCACCACTCATGATGGCTTTTTCTTCGCTAACATTTACTTGTACACATACTTTAGATCCGTCAATAAAATCACTTTTAGGATCGATTTTTACAGATTCATGGTAACCATTTTGTGTTATAGAGTCGAAAGTAGAGTCATCTACATCCATGATCTCATTGGTTTCAGTAGTCTCCGTAATTACAGTTGCTTCAGTTTGTGCTTCACTATATAAACTTTTGTTATCAGAATCACATGTATAGTTTGAAAATGTTGAGCAACGTTCAATTTCTCCATTCGCATTTTGGCTTCTGTCATCAACTGTACTTATTTCTTCATTTGGATAGTTTGAATCTGTTGAACAATGTTCACTTTCTCCAGAATTATTTTGGCTTCCATCGTCTAGCGCATTCAACTCTTCATGTGCAGTATCACTTAATCGATTACTTTCATATTGTGACTCGATCTCATCTACAAATTTCTCATGTGAACCAATTTCTTGATCAATCATATCGCGTCTGTGTTCAGTTTCACTTCGCAGTAGCGCATCTTGTAGAGAATGTTTATAGTTTTTTTTCACAAACTTAGGCTTACATTTGTCAATATTAGAATATTCGTTCATATCAGTTGAAGTCGAATGAGCACTCTTATCATCATCTTCAGAAGATAAATACAAATTACAATTTATAGTAGGATCGATTTCGTTTATATCATCTTTTAAGTGAGCAAAGCCATTTTGTACACCTTCAACAACATTACTTTCAAATTTACAATTTTCTGATGACAAAGATTTACTCTCTAAATAATCTTTCAACCCATCTACTGCTTTAGTATAGAAAACATTATTTACAGTGCCATCTACAGTTACATGAACAGTAGATTTAATATCTTCATTACGTAAAAGCTTATTGATTTCAAATTTAGAGCTATCAGTACTACTATCTTCTAAAATGTTTGATGCTTCATAAATTTTATCAGTGTTTATTGAACTTTTAATATCTGCATTATATATTTTATTTTCATCGTCAATTGTTTTATTGATTATGAGTCCGTTGGGTTCTGGAATTGTTAAATTAGAATCATCATTCACGATAAAATTTTCATCAGTAGGCATTTCATTCATGTCACCAATAAATTCAATTTTATTTAAGTCAACATTATTACCAACTAATTTATCAGTTATAATTGTTTTTGCAATATTTACGTCTTGTTTTTCTTCATCTTCTATAGCTGGTTTAAAATCTTGCGTTTTAGGAGTTTCTAGTTTACTTTCAGTCGAATCTTCAGTTAAATCAATTATAGAAAGTAAACACTCCTTTTCTGTTTCAGGTTTTGAGAGCAATACACAGTTATCCTTCTCCTCCTTGTGCCCATTGGCAAATAATGTTTGTAAATCTGTTGAAGAAGTATAAGAATCACTCTCTAAATTATTAGTTTCTATTTGGGTTTCCCTGACAATATCAGATCCAACAGAAATGCAAATTTCTGAATGACTTTCTTGTGTATTTGTATTTGGAATTTTGTTTAATGCAAAATTGGTTAAGTTCGCATTATCAGCCATTTCATTTGTCTCATAAGTTTCTTTGTTTTTTGAATCATCCAAAGATATTTCATTTTTGTATACAAAACTTTTACTGATAGCTGAATCTACTACACAAGCACTGTCGTCTTCTATAGTTTGTACATCATATATTACAATATTATCGATCCCATTTGCTTCAATCGAATTATCATTATTCGTTGTATTATCTTCATCACTTTCATTTAATATATTGGCGAAACTTTTATCAGTAAGACTTTCAACATTCGAAATAATTCCTATACAAGAGTCTTGCAGTTCAGAATTACTTATCAACCCGTCAGATTGCGTATTACTATTATAATCACTTGCACAGTGGATACTATAATCATGTTCATTTTGAAATGCATACAACTTATTATCAGGTTCACTGAGAGATTCATTATCAGACACTGTAAATTTAAGTGATTTGTTAAGATCAGGTTGTTTCTTGATTCTTTTACTCTTATGCCTTTTCATATCCTGTTTTGGATTCTGACTATTTGTCTGAGATTTCAAATGAGATTTTTCGGGCGTTTTGGATTTGGCTTTCTGCAACCACCTATCCATATGGGACTGTTTTTGTATCTTTGTTATACCAGTCTTGGCAGCCATATTGTCAAGGCAGGCAGTGACTACTTCAGAGACATCCAAAGATTTATTTCTTGTTTTGCTTTTAGAGCGTTCCAAATCACTGGTCTTAGAGTCATCTTCTGAAAAAAGTGTGTCATATAAACTTTCACTCAGTGATACATCACTGTTCGTGCGTGTTACTTTTCTACTTCCTTTAGGTGTTGTTTTTAAAGTTTGTGTTTTGTTAAGCATATCATTTAAAAAGTCAATTCTCAATCTTTTAGGTTCTCTTAGTAAAGTTTCAGCTTCCTCAACAGATACAGTCCATTGAGGCATTTTTTTCTCAGAAACAAAAAATGCTGCACATCTAGGATCTTTTTTCTTAGCCTGAAACACATGAATTTTATTTATTTTCTGTTAATAGTAACGTGAATACCAAAAAAATATAAATCAGTGTGATATATTCATATACATAAAATTCTAGGAGAGTTAGTAGTTGTGACATGATTACAACAAAAAATACGCGAAAATTGTAAGATGTAACCTTTAACTAACATACCTTTTTTATTGACAAGCTGTTTAAAATTCATCAAAGAGGTACTAGATTAAATGAAGGTTTAAATTAACTGGTTGAGCCATTTCTGAGTTAAATGTGTTAAAGGCACAGATAAAGAGATTTCTAACCGTCATTGCTTGATCTCTATTAATCTTTTGAATTCATATGGGCCCCTAATAATACTTTTTGTCATATACCTTCCAAGTACAAAGAAACATTTCAGTGTAGCTACATATTTCTTACTTAATAAAATAAAATAACATTTAAATTAATTACAGTCATAATCTTTGGTTTTTTATTATAAATGAACACAGACAAAGAGATTTCTAATAGTCATTGATTGAGCTCTATTATTCTATTGAATTCATAAAGGCCCCTAATAATACTTTTTGTCATGTACCTTCCATGCAGAAAGCTACATTTCTGTGTAGCTATATATTTCTTCCTTAAGTAAATGAAATATTTCAATACATTACAGTCATAATAAGCTTTGGTTTGTTAGGGTTCCGTACCCAAAGGGTAAAACGGGACCCTGTTACTGAGACTTCGCTGTCCGTCCGTCCGTCCGTCTGTCACCAGACTGTATCTCATTAACCGTAATAGTTATACAGTTGAAATTTTCACAGATGATGTATTTCTGTTGCCGCTACAACAACAAATACTAAAAAACAGAATAAAATAAATATTTAAGTGGCCCCCCCATACAAACGACGCGTCAGCGAGTTTAGTTACCTTTCGGTCCAAGAGATGGTGTTGTGGGTAATATGTGGCTACAATAGAACAATTAAATATTTAAGTGAGGCTTTCATACATCAGACCAGATTTTTTTGGCGTTTTCATAGATAATGCTACGGAACCCTTCGTGCGCGAGGCCGACTCGCACTTGGCCGGTTTTTATTATAAGTTAACATACCTCTGGAGTGAATTTCTGTCTTGTAGTTTCAAACTCTAGCTGGCCCAAGAACTTCCTGAGCATATTCTCCACAATCCAACTTCTCCGACCATTGTCTCCAAAGAATGTTACATGAATTACGTCTCTTTCTATACGTCCAAATACTGAAATAAAAATCATGTTCGTATCAATATTACTAGCAATTATTACATAGTATATTTCTTTTATCAAAACATGTAAATGAAGTTTTAAATATTAAAAAACGTCATATAAACAAAATCACTAAAATATTTACCTATTTAAACTACCAATTTAATTGACATTTAATGTTTAAAGAGAAAAATTTATATTGCCAAATGTTAAAGTTAATATTTTTATGTAATACAGAACTTTCAATTTGATTAACTAAAAGTTATATTTAAATTCTATAACACAGAGTAGCAGCAATTCTAATTAAATGAATAAATCTACATATTAACATTGATATTGAAGAACAATAACAGTTAAGGATTTGGATATTTTATAATGTGGAAAAGAACTGCAGAAAACTAAATTATGCACATTGTATTGTATATAACATAATTGTTGATTGTACATTTATTAAGGAATGTAAATTAATGATTATGAGTAATTGTAAATTATGATTATGATGATGTGCTGCACTTTGACAAAATAAAATATACAATGTTGTAGTTTTGTTTTTAAATTGATATAAAATAAAAAACATATTGGGTAATAAATAATACATAGTATAGATACTAATGTATTATAATTAGTCCAAAGTAAATAGTCTCCAAAAAGTGTTTCTCTAACACCAGTTTCATTTTAAAGTTTGTACTTCTAGTAAAAAATTATAACTCAATTATCTCTATTTCTACCTCTCTATACAACATAAATTAGTAAATGTACCTTATAAATTAAAAATTAATAAAAGATATCTTTTTTATGAATTGAAACCACATCAATTTTAGTAGATATAGTTCCCGAGGGTTGCTACAGGTAACTACACTTACCATCTAATTCCGCTAAAGTCAGCATAAGAAAAAAAGGAAAAATAGTTAAAAAAACTCAGTCCTACAGAAAAATTAACACATTAAATAAATATTTATGAAGTTATCTTTTGTTTACTGGTGTAATCATATAAATTCATAGCTTATTTTAATGTCACTGTGATAAATTTACTATCAGAACCAACTATCATGCGACTGTGATATTTAATAGTGTTTTTATATTTAATTTTAAATATGATATCGTCGGGGATAGTGCAATAGCGCGTAACTAACATTCGACAATTCCGCGTATCTGACCAAGGTAGCCAATGTTCAATTCGCGGACATTCCGCGTAAGATCCCGATTGGCAGCCTTCCCGCTGACTTGACTTTCAGTCGACTAATAGAAAGCTAGAATTCGTCCAAAAACAATACTGCGTATCTACAGCCGGCAGTCGACGATACCGCGTATGTCATCAGGTGTAATTGAGAGCGTGTTTTGTGGTTTAGTTTTGTTGTAAAACTCAGTGTTTACGTTATAAATATTAATGACAACATAAAGTAAGTATTAATTCAATATAAATTAAGTATTTTTATGTGAAATTTCATCTGTTAAGTATCATTTAAATAAATTTTACCTTTCTTCAATCGTTCTAACCTATTTGTTTTTTTCAGAAATATCTAATATCACGAGGAGAGCGACAAACGAGCTAGACTAACCCGACATTACACGGAAGATATCCCGGACGTCAGCCTGTATGAGATTAGAGAGGCTTTCAAACAGTTAAAAAACAACAAAGCAACGGGAGATGACGGAATCACAAGCGAACTGCTAAGAGCTGGAGGAAAACCCGTCCTAGTGGCGCTCCAAAAGCTGTTCGAGTCCGTCACCAATACTGGGACTACCCCGGAAGCGTGGAGCAGAAGTGTAGTGACGCTATTCTTTAAAAAGGGCGATAAGACCCTCTTAAAGAACTACAGGCCCATTGCACTTCTGAGTCACGTTTATATACTGTTTTCGAGAGTCCTCACAAATCGCATTGCACGCAGGCTTGATGACTTCCAGCCTCCCGAACAAGCAGGATTCCGTAAAGGCTACAGTACCATAGACCACATACATACGCTACGGCAGATTATACAGAAGACCGAGGAGTATAATTTGCCGCTATGTGAAGCCTATGTGGACTTTGAGAAAGCCTTCGATTCTATCGAGACCTGAGCGGTACTAAATTCTCTCCAGCGGTCGACGCGAATCGACTACCGGTATATCGAGGTGTTGAAGTATTTATACTTATCAGCCACCATGTCCGTCAGAGTATACGACATAGCAACGAACCCCATTCAGCTGTAGAGAGGTGTCAGACAAGGGGACGTTATATCCCCAAAACTGTTCACCACTGCGCTGGAAGACGTGTTCAAGCTAATGGAGTGAAAACGACGTGGTATTAATATCAATGGCAAATACATCACACACCTGCGGTATGCCGACGATATAGTCATTTTGGCGAGATTTCGAGAAAGAAGTCACTCGTAGAATCCAACTAGGATGGGCTGCGTTCGGGAAATTACGTCACATCTTGTCGTCCAAAATACCTCAGTGCCTGTAGTCGAAGATGTTCGAGCAATGTGTGTTGCTAGGGATGACATACGGCTCCGAGACGTGGTGCTTTACGATTGGTCTAATCCACAAGCTCAAAGTCGCATAGCGGGCTATGGAGAGAGCTATACTCGGTATTTCTCTACGTGATCGAATCAGAAATGAGGCGATTCGTAGACGAACGCGGGTAACCGACATAGCTCAAAGAAGAGGCCCTGTCTCGGAAAAAGGAGCGTAGGACGCCCCCCGACCAGGTGGTCTAACAACCTGAAGAGGACAGCGTGCATCCGCTGGCTTCAGAAGGCGCAGGACCGGTAAGAATGGCTCAAATTAGGGGAGGCCTTTGTCCAGCAGTGGACGCTAAAAGGCTGATGGATAGATAGATAGATGGATGGAAGACAAGTGATGTTAATAATACAGTATTTTGAAGTTTATATTTAACTGAGATTGTGTGGACTTTTTGAAAAAGTTATAATTTTAGGATACTTATTGTTTAATACACTTATTAAAATGCTGGTAAATCTAAAATAGATTGAGAAAAAAGTGATGTTGATGTTCAGTAACTTTAAATTTATATTTAAGGGATATTGAATAGAAAAATACTTTAATTAATAAATAAAACTTTTTTTGTAAGAACAGCGCCCATAAGCTGGTAAAGATTTGATTTTGTAAACCATATTTTGCCTTAATTATTAAATATTATTGTTAAAATTAATTACCAGTTTGATTTCAAAACCGCGTAACTGGCTTTTAGGCTCCATTTTGACAATATTGTGGTTAAATCATATCCGCGTAAGTAGCGTGGCGCGTGTATTAATCATTGTAATTGATCATTTATAGTAAAAGTATATAGAAAACATCAATTACTATTATCTATGTAAGAATGAACCCATTTACACTTTAAATAACAATATGAAAAAGTTTTAACTTGCCCGTGTAAAATTTGATCGAATGCCGATACGCGGTATTTACATGTGCTAGTTACGCGCTATTGCACTATCCCCGACGATATAACAAATTGATTTCTTGTATTTTTGGATTATAACGACATATTTAACATAGCAAAATGAGTATACATGTCTGTTAGTATATACCTCTGGTAATTTTGAATGAAAAGGACAAATTAGCATATGCAGTCCCTCAAGAGTTTCGTAGATGTCAAAATACATTTTTTAAAATACAAGCACAGCTGTGAATATCTCAATAGTTCTTTATATTAAAAATTTCAAAAACATATTAAACATAAGTAAAGTGAATTTAGAATATTTTTTTAACAAAATATATTTTTGAAACTCTATAGAGAATTGTTTTGAAACTTACACTTCTTTTTAACAAACATGCCACTCAATGGATCCCGGGTCACAATGCAAGGCCAGTATGGATAAGTGCCCATTTTGGCCCAGGCTAAATCCCCAACCTGATATTCACATTTGGCTTCCAAGTCAAAGATATCACTCTTAGATAGAACTCCCTTTGTGTCTTTCTTCTTCTTTTTATTGCCATCAAAGTCCAGAGTTTTAACAACTGAAGAGTTATTTAAATATCCATTTTGTTTATTATTATTCATGCTGTATCTCTCACAAGATATTTGTAAGACATTATTTAAATGAGTATTTAGTTTTTGGTTGCTTTTAGGTGAATAATTTTTAATTAATGTTACTGTTTCTTCTTTTTCTTTGGTCTGTAAAAGATCTTTTCTGACATAAACTTTTGGGGACTGTTTTATAGGAGATGCATGTTTCTTGTCATCACTAAAACGGCTCAACGATATATTTTCATTGTATATGCTCTCGATTTGAAGGTCGAGAGTATTTTGACTCGTTTTGTTTGCAGCATCACCTCGGATAGGTGAATTAGATGCATGCATTTTGTATACGGGCGATTTGATTGGTGACTTGTCTTTCATGGGTGATTTAAAGACTCGTGCTGTTTTGTCTATATCATGGTCGGTTTTGGTTTTCAACCGACGGGCTCTACCGTAGCGACTTGTGTTAGTGCTACTGCCATTGATTATTATAGGAGAGGTGATTCTTTCTGTCAAGTTAGTCTCAAGTTCCCGCTCAACCAAAGATCTCTTCTTTGGTTTGATTTTGTATAAATAAGTATCCTCCTCTACCTTTATGTCATCAACGTTCATAATATTGTCTTCTAATTCCTCCATTTTGTTTCAGTTGAGTTATCTTTTCCCTTATTCCAAAGCAAAATATTTCCGAAAATCGTATGTTTTAAACATGATGAATTCGCCCTATTTGGGCAAAAACGTTAACTGGACGCAATGTCAGAGTGTAAAAAGCAATTCTATAACCTTTTGAGAATCAAAGAACTTAAATCTGAAACAAGAAAATCAAAATGAAGTTTTGTATTGAGAGGACACTTAGGTTATTTAATTTGTGTGCTGAAATTAAAGGATTTTGAAGTCCAAATAATATCTATAATGTTAAAAAATCTACAGAATGTATTCGAAATGTTAACACAAAGGAAAGTATTATAATTGCAGTCGAACCAACGTAATACAATCGGTATCCATAGTGTTACATCAAAGTCACAGAATCGAAAACTTAATTTTTATTTTCATTAACGTCTCGTAGATTCTTTTTAACACTGTTATCTTTTTAATTAAACACTAGGACGTATAGATGCAAAATATTATAGATTCCTTTGCTGCGTCCCGACAACAACCGAGCAAAGTCCTATTTTCTTACGAAGTCAGGTCCTGCCTGGCATGATTGCACGCGCCATCTCAAAATTTTCACAAAGAATTACATTTATATACTTTATTGCACCAAAACATTTAAAAGGACACTAGGTATCACTAATTACCTTTGCAAATGAAAATTCAAGATCAATGGTATCAAATTAATTTTCTATCGAAAAAGAAAACAGTTCACCAACGCTCAATCACTCAGTGCCGCGAAAACCACTACATAGACAGACAATTACACACACTAATACAAATATGGCAATGTGTGTGTAAAATCGCGGGCTTGTACAGTACCTAATTTGAAGTAAATTAAAGAATAGCATAAAAAAAATGTATAAAAGCACAAAAGTTCAATGGCTTTGCTCTTGCGCTGTTTACCAAAACCAAATCTAGTACATACCGGTATTCATAAATTTATCTAGTCAAATTATTAAGGTAGTAGATAAAATTGCACTATTATAATTATTATTTATACCTATATAAAAGTATTCTCCAAATGGAAGCGAATCTGGTAAAATTGTGATATTTAAACGTTTTATCACAGAAAAACTATAAATACCGGTATTGCACTGGTACAGCCCTAGATTGGTTATTAAATTATTTTTGGGTGAAACGGGAGATGTTGTCTAAAATCTATGTCTGTAACTACAGTGCGCCCAACTTATCTCTGAAATGGCAAAAATTGGAACTAACGAAAAGTCATTCATAAGTACGTTGGTGGTCATTCAATCAACTGTCAGTTACTAGTGTGCAATGATCAATGGCAATGTTTGATAGGTCAAATGAATGTCAAATGCGTCCGACAGCGCCTCTTTCGTTTCAATCTTACAGTGCGCCCAACTTATCTCTGAAATGGCAAAAATTGGAACTAACGAAAACTCATTCATAAGTACGTTGTGGTCATTCATCTGTCAGTTACTAGTGTGCAATGATTGGTCAAATGAATGTCAAATGCGTCCGACAGCGCCTCTTTCGTTTCAATCTTAAGTTGGGTTTACTATAAGTTGGGTTTACTATACGGAGACTTGAGACAAGTCTCTGTAGTGTATTTTCTATGAGTCTCTGTACAAATTATAAACCGTCCGGAGAAAAACGGTACCTAAATAATAGTGGCGCCACTGTAGCTAGTAGCTACCGGACTATATTTATACCTTTTCTCTATGCTTCCGGGTGATTTCTGTACTATTCTAAATAATTTGAACTCACTTAAAATAGATGATGTTTTAAAAACTGGAGTTTCATTATGTGTTCATTAATTACTCTAGTCACACAAATACAAAATTCTCAAACCTGCCCACTTCATTACATCATTAACAGCTAACTTCATTTCATAGGTACTCTCTTATGTGGAACGGTATTGCTCATCTTTATTGATTACCTACCTAAACTAGCGGCACGCTATGATGGCCGGTTTGACGTTTGTCCGCTCATGAAGTTCCGTATTAATTGATAACGACTTTGAAGGAAATAATTGTATTACTTTATTGACGATAGTGATGTGCAGAGATTCATAAATTTTATCGAATGTAGTTTTAGGTTTAGGACTCAAAATTTATTTATTAAATTGATTTCTAAAATGTATACAAGTGTAGAAAAATCAGTTTGCACCATTTAAGGGGTGAATGTACTTGTGAATATGAACAATTTTCACTATGTGGACAAACCTCTGAAATCGCAAAAAAATATCAGCTGTTTCATACAAAAGGTAAAATTTTTATTTTTATATGATATATACCACAACTCGGCATTTGGTTTTCTAAATTGAAAATTTTTAAAAATGGAATCTAATACGATCGTCACATAGGATCGCTGGCTAGCACAACTACTACCTCCGGCAAACTCGCGTCAATGCTCAATGCAAAACAAAGCAGTTTCGAATTGACGTTGCTTCGAAAAGTATAAACTGTCAGTGCAATGCGATTGTGATATAGTTTTGACCTGGCTTTGGATTTCAAATATTGATACTGCATTACTGTTGACCCTTGCTCGTTAATTTGGACTCTGTTCAAGCCCTTTGTTGTGGATTTCGTCGATATGACCGAACGTACGCACATCACTGTTGTAATGTGTCAAACCGGCCATCATAGCGTGCCGCTAGTGTAGGTACATAGGTAGGTAGGTACTCAGTGGTCTTTCTTTCCTATTTCTTATTTTTTTGCTTGGTGTAAAGAAACCATAGACAGAAAATTTTACGCCAAGCTGTAAACACAGTGTAAAATAATTTTAGTGGAGTCTGTGGCTACAAAATGACAAGTTGTCAATAGTCAGTAAAATTATCAAAATGTCACTGTAAGTAATCACTGTATTCAGGAAGTCAGGAAATAATAATTTGCTTGTAACTTACTAAATTATCTTAGGATTGAATTTACTAATCAATAATTGTGGTAAATACTACTAAAGTACCTACTTTTGAATAGGTGCTCATTCATCTACATTTCGGTAAACCAAAATGTCCGCGAAATTGAAAGACGAGAAACCAGAGCCTGTGGCGTACAGCGATGTAGCTCTGAGGAATAATGCTGCAGTTGTAGAATACTGTAGAACTTCTATGGCAGCTTTGTCTGGCTCTACTGCTGGTAAGAAACGAACAGAAACAAATTTTCTCCACTCTAGAATTGACACATAAAACATGTTGATTAAAATGCATACATACCTAGAATGTTTGTGTCATAAAGAGGCCTTAAAAGTAAATTTTACGAAAATGGATTAATTATTAGTGACCGCAGTTTTCTTGACTAAAGTGACCATAATATAGTAATGGTATACCAATGGTATAAGTAATAAAATGATGGTTTTTAGTTTGACTTCACACCAAATTCACACACATAAATCATAAAAAAACTTTCCCCTCCTCACTCAAACCACTTTATTATGTTGATATTAATATTTTCCAGGTGTGCTGGGACTCACGGGCATCAATGGATTTGCGTTCTATGTATTATCAGTCATTGTTTTATGGGTGATGTTCATGATCAAAGCAGGACCCCAATGGAATAAGTATTACATATCAAGATTTGGTTTGTTAACGAATGGCTTCCTCGGCGCTCTATTTACCTATGTGCTCTTCTGGACATTTATATATGGAATGGTTCATGTCTATTAGTAATATTATAGTTAAGCAAACTAGGGCAGGTTACGGTGTTCCATAGGATATTTATAACCTTAAATATATTATTATTATAAAATAATATGACTTTTATATTGCTGTTAATAATTTAATATGTTACTTTGTTTTTGTATAGAGTAACAAGTTTTGGTTAGGTGTTCTAAATGCATTTATGTATTTATCATTTGCAAACTTATTTGTCAAAGGTATGGTAGGTTCGGAGAATGGCAATGCATGTGTGGAGTCATTGAAGTATTTAGTGGACATGACGAATGAATTCAAAGTTCTTGTCTCAGTCTGGGTGTATAATGTTGTTATTTTGTAAATTGTCCATTGTGTTGCACCCAGAACACGGAATTACAGTGTGGGGCTAAAACTGTGTTGGAGGGTTATACTATAAACATTACCTGATATTAGTTTAACTCAGGAACTCATTTTAAGAGGGATCTGCTTAAACTCGAAATGTCATGTCTGTCATTACGGCGCTTTGCCCACGGAGCAACTCAAGCTGTTGAGGCAACTATAAACTTTTTAAAAGTTTCCTGTAAAAGTTGATAGTTGCTACAACATTTACGGTGGCGGCAATTTTATTGCAATTTGTGAGCAACTTGATTGATTGATTTGTGATTGACAGTTGCGGAAACCGGCAACTTTACAAAGCGGTATAATATTTAACAGTTGCTAGTTGCGGCAAATGAAAACTGTTGACGATTGCCGAAACTCGAAACTCGAGTTGCTGTGTGTGCGCAGTCCATTTGAAATGTTGTAAACAGCTAGTTGCCAGTTAGTTGCCAGTTGCTGCAATAGTTGCTCCGTAGGCAAAGCGCCTACCCCTCTCCTGTGTTTATAAGAATATATTTGTTACATTACAATATGTAATTAATTTGTAAGTAAAAACTTTAAAGGAGTTTGATTTAAGGAATGTATTTATATGATTAAATAAATTTAAGTATGATGAAATACTTTTAAGTGTTTAAATATATGATTTGAAGTAATGAAGCAACCCTGTAAAAATTAGAGTAGTGTTTAGATTTTAGACAGTTATTCTATACTATACTAATAAAGGCGCGCGGCTTCGCCCGCCTGAGAAACAAGGCTAAAATACCTGTAGGGAAATAAAAATTAAAAATATAAGAAAAATTGAGGGTACCAACACTAGAAGTGTTTCGTTCAAATATTTGTTTCTTATTTTCTCGATGGCAATGATTAACTCGAATCAATTTTTTTCGCTCCACGACGTTGATTGGTGAATTTCAATTGCCCGCGCTTTCAGCCAATAGCAATGCATCATTTACGCGCCTGCACGGTCTCATGTGATGGAGTAGAAAACGGATCTTCTAAATAGAATCTTACCGCGTGCGCATTTATCCGTTACGAAAATTCTTTAAAATCTCGAAATCTACATTCCGAAGACAGGCCAATTGTCGTCTAAGCACTGAAATCTAAGCCTAATCAACATCTTATTCAAAACTACATATTAAATACTAGCTGTTGCCCGCGGCCCCGCCCGCGTGGAACTCAGTCTGTCACAAAGTTTTTCCTGCGTGAATCCTAGGTGTTCCGGCCGTCCAGGGGTTTCCACTTTAAAAGGATCAATTTTTGTACTTGCGTTTATTTGATTGCAATTGCGTTTTACAAAGATAATTAGCATGAGAAAGAATATGTAAGTCGTTAGCGTAGTAGAGAAAAAAAAATCGTTAGCGTAGAGAGAAGCGTATATGAAGCGTATTAACTATTAACGTCGAAATTTGCAGTTTCACCGTCGAGTGGGGAGATGTCCAGTGGTGGCCAGCGGTCGCTCATTGGTTGGCCGGTGCGATGACGTGATCGTCGACGAATCAGCAACCGGCACGGTGGTAACCTGTGTTGGTCAACTCGGTGGTGGTGGTCATCGCTGCTACAGAGTAGCGTAGCGCGCAGAGATGTTTTAATTGCTCAATCCACAGACTACTTGATGCGCGAACACTAGGGCTGCTAACCATACTTTATTAAAGAGTACCTATCCTACGTTATTTTTGGTAATTATACTTTATACTTTTGCATACAAATAAAGTATGTGAAAATACTTTATTTTCAATAACTGGACTATTATTACTAACATTAACTAACAGGACTAATTATCGCTAACATACCCTGTCCTCGCACTTATTAACAAACTAACCAAGTAATATTCTAACACCGTCTACTAACTGGACTAACCATCCTAGTCCCTTTGAGTCTAGTTCTAGGTCAGTCACAGTTGTTATGGGCGGCAGCGGAAAGGTGGTGCTGCATGCTCGTTTGCTATCTTAATTCCATAAAAAATACCTTTACTGTGATCAGCCTAGCACCTTCCGCTGCCGCCTAAGACAACGGCTGTGACCGACTTAGAACAAACTCAAATAGGGACAGGCTCATTATGGCTTACTTAAGTATAGGTACCCTAGTGATAGACATCATAGGCATTTAAATAGGGTTCCGTTTTACATCCTATGCGTATGGTACCCTTAAAACTGTAATGCTTGCCGGTTGGAGTTTTCCTAACGAGTACCTTTTTATTAATAACTGTTTACAAAAAGCTAAATGTTTCAAAATTGATAATTTGAGATGACTCAAAAAGAACACATGAGATGTTGCTGAAATTTTTATGGGACCAGACGTGAAATGCTAAGAACCTTTGAATAAAAAAGTATTTAGGAGGTACCAAAATCGGTTCATCCACACATAAAAAATACACTCTTATTGAGAACCTCCTCCTTTTTTTGATGTCGATTAAAAAGTCAGCAATTATTGACGAAGACATAACATTTTGTAAATAACAATTGTTATGTTACCATGGAACATATACACGGAGATTACCTACTTTACAAATGTTACGTTAAAAAACTCACCACGGTCCTAATATTCTGACTTTCGACTTTTAATTTACTCGACGAAGAGATTTAACTTCGCCTTTAGTTTTCGTGACTGGGAGCAATTAAAATAAGATGTAAGTAGTCTCAGCATCTCGGGATTCCAACCGTAGTTTATACGGTTGGATAGACATTATCTAAATCGCGTGCATCTCACGCAAGTTTTACTCGAACTACGAATTTTCTGCGCACTGTAGGAATATTTTAAGTTTGGAGCATTCCTAAACTTGATTAAAACACTAATTACAAAAGAAACAAATCTATCATAAGTACCTACAGGTCAAATACTTATTATGATAATGGGAGGTTAGAGCGTGGCCCATGGATTTCAGTAAACGAAAGGTCAAAAAAGTAAGAGGAAGGAAAACCTTTACTAATATTATAAAGGTGAAATTTTTGTTTGTTTGAATGTGCTAATCTCAGGAACTACTGATGCTGGTGTGAATTGAAAAATTGTTTTTGTGTTGGATAGTCAATTTATTAGGGAATGCTTAACATCACGCTTAGACCAATAGCAGCGGAGCTACGATGAAATATGTTGCAAAATGGGAAAATGTTATGGGCTTATCAGTAAAATGTTGTGGGCTTATACTTAGTTGGTAATACTTACTAACTTTGTACCTAATGTCCCCGAACAGAGAATGCGCCATAGGCGAATAGCCAGTCTTCAGCCTTAGCTACCACCAAGTCTAAATAATTATCAACAATCCAACTGTGCCATGTCATAGGGTCCTTCAAAAAGCGGGTCCATCTCTACCTATTTGGCCGCAACACACTTTTGACGCCCCTGGTGTTGCCAATGTCCATGGGCGACGGCGATTACTTACCATCAGTTTACCCATCTGCCCATTTGACTGCTTAGGCTATAAAAAAAGATTCGTCTAATTTTTTTACTGTAGGTAGATTCTAAGATACAGGTTTTTCAAAGCGAAGTGAGGTCGAGTAAATACCTACCTAAAAGATTGAATATAATTTGCTCTTCGTTAAAGCCGTTTCTTATAAAAAGCGCGCCATAAGAGAATTATTGTGCCTTTTTATCTTGTTTTTTAATATCCTGAAGGAGAATTAAAGTTCATCCCAACTTTTGTGATTCATCTAAACTCACGACATCGGTGCTAAATTAAATCCGTTTTTATCGTCCATTGAGTTCAAAATAAATATTGATGTAGGTAGGTACCTATTTAAGCCTCTGGATGTGGGGAATATAAAGGCAGCCCTGCTGATGCCCATATAGGTAGAAAGAGCTCTTGTGGGGCCTTTGGTCCGAAATGTGTGTCTCTGTGTGCCCTTGGCCAGAAAAGCGTGACGACTGCTGGTCTAAACTTTTATTTTAAGGTACAGAACCTGTATCTATCTATTATGTGAGGTGAAGGATTCAATTTCAGGGTGGACTTTTTGTAGATTCCTGTGGAACGTCATCCCTGGTAAAAAAAAAACTGGAAGCATGTAGCTACTTAAGTTGATACATAGGCACGTGACAGGTTAACCTCAACACAAGAGGTGACTTTTGTCTATAATAAATGAAGGTATATCATTTATATAAATATGATAATGCATAATTTTTCGCCTTTCGTGTATACCACAGGTTCTCAATCTAAGCATTCGTCACACGGTCTATTTTTATAGTTTGCTATAGCCTCGTTATCAATTATTAAAGACCTTATCTACAATGTTTTACGTTGATTCGAAAAACGACTATACCTAACTAAAGTTGTCACCATTCCCTTCAACGTCAGTAACACCAAAGGCTTCATCTACGCTTTGTCAATTATAGAGAGAAAAGAAAGAAAGTGGGTACCAGGTTCTTCAAGCTCCGAGCCGATACACGATAGTTCATGATTAAAGCAAGAGGAAGATAGCTGGTCTACTCAGGTCTGCCACCAAGCAGCAGCCGCTCTCTATTGCCTCTGAAAAAACCCTGGACTGCCTGTATGAGATTGGGTTCAATATTCTACACCATCTCAAATCAGACGACTATAATACGGTCTTAAAAACCTTGATTGCCACCTATTATTATTTCAGTTTTCTATACCATTGTAACCTACGCGTATAACTAGTCCGCTAGTTATGCAAATCTTGGTTGTGCGGGTTTCCTCACGATGTTTTCGTTCACGCTGATTATAATAATTTTTAATATAGGTACTATAACTTCGGTAAGTTAATGCGTGCAAGATTTAAATTTCGAACCCAGGTATCCCTGTTCAGGAGTCCAGCGTTAAAACCACGTCGAAATCCATGTTTTTATGTACTTACTTATGACGTAATCGATCAGTCGATTTTAAACTTACCTATATCTTGTTCACGCTCCTACCGCCCTCTGCCGCCTTCTAACGCCCACGCGCTATCGCTAACTTTGAGAATCATTGGATTACCTGATTATCTAAGGGACGTGTATTATATCTTGTGTCTTACAAGGCCAAGGTACAAACAAGTGCCGGCTTCCTGCGCGTGTGAAAGATTTATTGTCGACATAAATCAACTGTTAGCACCAACAATCATCGTTGATTAAACGGGAAATTCTATACATTAAGTAGGCACGCTTTGAGAAATGCTTAAGTATAATTAAGTGCAATTACAATTGTTTGGTGGTAGGCCTTCGCTGTATGTAAGTGACTGGCTCTTTTATGATGTTTTTGGGGTCCTGGGTTCGATTTACAATTTAATAATAAGATTTGCCATGTTCTCTCTTTGGGTGTGTAACGGGTAGTTGCTCCTCTTTGTGTGTTCTACCCACTTTTTACAAAAAAATCCAACTTCAACATCGCAAGTTCAGATAACTGAAAAAGTACTTGGTAGATGTCTCTAAACATTTATTTGGATCAGGCGAAAAGCACTAGGTACTTTTTTAATAAAAAAGAATTATCAAAATCGATTTTAAAGCGTGTTGAGTATAAAGTTATGAGGCAACGCACATAAAAATACAGTCGATTTGCGAACTTCCTCGTTTTCTTCGAGTCGCATAAAAAGAGTACATTGGCAAGAGCCATAGATCCTACACCCAATATCTAAAGGGACAAGCACAAGATAAAAACCGGATGACAGGACATGCCAGCATCGCCTATCTTATTAAGGACATAAATCAAGTTTTCCTTGAGGAATCTCTAACAAGGAGCGTTGATTAAATAGGCCTATTTTGTCTATCAAGTGGGCTACAACGGTCTAATGAACTTGGAAAGGGACAATCTAGCACTATCGGCATTTATAGCGCGTCGGGTAACTAAATTCCGTAGGCGAATACGTTCGCAAGAATTTACTCATTCTGTCCACAGTCGTCCTATATAACTGGTCAATTACAGCCGAATTTAACACTATTGTGCCTTCAATCTGATAATGGCCTACTACTTAGCACGCGTCTCTCCTTATCATTGGGGACACCTAGAGCATATTCCCGTAAGGTGCTCCAGTGCGCATTGGTGGAAATGTTAGTGGCCAGAGTACTTACCAGAAGGTTTTCATGCCACCCGAAGTCTTCATTGACGAAGAGATTGACGGCTTTACGTGCCTGTCCCACGTAACTGCCCTACTGCTGGACACGGGTCTCATGAGAAGGTTAAGGCCATAGTCCACCACGCGGGCCAAGTAAGGATCGGCAGACTACACACACATTTTGAGTTTTGCGAAATCTCCGGTAAGTAGGATTCCTCACAATGTTTTCCTTCACCGTTATAGCGAGTGACGTTTAAATGCTTAAAACGCACGCTACTCCAAAAAGTCAGAAATGCGTGGCATGGGATTCGAACCCGGACCTCCAGAATTCTTAACTACTGCGCTACACCTTTGCATGAATGTGTTACCATTTATTTATTACAATCATTAAAATCTTATTCAGTTAGTCCTTAGAATCCAACATCTATGTGAACAAAGTCGAAGGCAAAACTTGGTTAACCTAACCTAACCCTTGGTTTTACGAGCCCTTCGTAAAAGTATAATAAAGCTTCAAAATGAACCCACATGATTGGTGAATCTTTGATGTGCCAATAGACGGTATCCAGCGGAAATGATTTGGGTTTGACAATTTAAGCGAGATATCTTTGTGCCCAGAAGATTCACACGTCATTGCGAAAGTGACTCGTCTCATTGATGTATGAGAAGCTATAAAAGATACAAAAGCAACAGAATTTGTGACAGTGTAACCTCAGACCAATAAAATGTAGACGGAGCGCCGGGAACAAAAGTGTGAAACCATCACTAATAGTCTTTATCCTCACACTTATTTACTAACTAACCAACAAATATTCTAACACCATCTACTTACTAACTGGACTAACCATCGCATTCCTGAAATTGAGTCTTGGTCTAGGTCGATCACAGTTGTCTTTGATTGCAGCGGAAAGGTGGTGCTGCATGCTCGTTTGCTACTTCAAGAATAAGGTATTCCTCATAACCGTGGAGCCCTAGAAACAGGACCACCGCTATCTGAATGAGCGTGCAATACCGTATTGCATAGCCTTTAGGTACTTTGCCCAGAATACGACAAATATGTACTTTCCTGTAAGATAAACATTAGTTTTTTTGTACTAGTGTACTTTTGTACTAGCGTAGGTACTACGAGAGAGAGTACCTACAAGAGATGACGTGGGCCTGACATTCGAACAATAGATTTCTGGGTAGTAATTGTCGGAGAAAATTGGAGCTCGCGGATACCGAATAAAGTTCCAATTGAAGTGCAGGTTAATAATTTCAGAATAGCGTGTAAATAATTTCATGTTTGCAGTAAGGATTAGGAAAAGTTGAAGTAGGTACAATAGCTATGTAATAATAATGATAGTGGATTCTATCACATTCATCTTATTATTGTTTTTTGTCTAGTTGTTTAGATACCTCTTTAGCGTGGAAAAATGAAATCTAAATAGATATATTTATAATAATTATAATGTAGGTATGAATGAGAATGTGACTGATGTAGAACAAGACAAATCAGGACTTGGATGGTTAGTCCTATGGTGGTACTAGCCTGGGTGAACTCTAGGCTCTACCACCTATTTTATCCTCTTTTATCTAGTGTATTCGAGATTCATCTAGATAAGATAAATTCTAGGTTTAGGCTAGGTCTAGGTTAGATAAATTCGCTAGAATTTCAGTTTATTTGACAGTGAAACAAGGAGCGTTGCTTCTTTGTAACGAATCTCAATAACAAGGTTAGTTTACGTGGCAGAACAAAGCAGGGTTTATGCATGTAGGATGACCATAATTATCTAAATTTAAACTTCGGACAATTAGCCAGAAATTGTCAAATATGTGTTTTATTCATGGTGGTTAACAGTAACTGGCCACGATACTGACGAGACTGGATGTTAGAGTAGGTCTTTTGGGTATGTAAGTTGTATATTTGTTTATAATTATGAAAATTATTTGCTATCTATAAAAATAACAAAAACAAATTTGTAGGTTTTTTTGTTTGGAATAAAGTAAGTAGGTATGTTTGTATTAGAAGTACTTACCCAGTTTTTCATTTTATAGTTTATAAAAGTTAAAGTTTATGACACGACGTGTTTCCTGTAATTTTTTATTATGACATCTCTTTAAGCCGGACAAATTCAACTCCAAAAGGGACATGTCCTTAAAAATGTGGATAATTGGTAACCCTAACCGCATCTGAAGCTAGAGTTGGATTATTTTACAGTAGAATTTTTGAAGGTCTGCAACTAAAGTCGCAGAAATTACCTTTAAGTTATTTTTTAACTTCGTTTATGGTGTTGAAATAACTTGTAGCTAAACTTACCATCACAAAGTTTAACAGGCCTTGTACCTGAGTTGTCTGTCTTGGCTAAAACCATATTTATTATAAGTACGTGCTTACACTTCAATTAAGCTCGTAAGCAAAATTTACTTAAGGCATTTTAAATTCTGGTCGACAATTTGCATTCGTGAATCACAATTAAAACTAGTTTGTACACTAATATACCTAAAACACGTAGTTTCTGTCTGTGTAAATTTTTCTTGAAATAGTAAATCTATGCCTACTAAAATTCAAAAAAGCAAAACTAACATTTTCTTCCAAACTCAAACCCAACACTCAAATCGTTTATTTCATGTAGGTATTTACAATCAATTCAATTCCCATATTATTATCTTATATTTCTGACGTGATTATGGCATTGTAAGGCACAAGGAGTTGACAAGTAAATTAATAGAGAAATCCTGCCAATTAGCAGCAATCCAAGCGTAGGGATTTATGGCGGCGAGTACTGGCGTGGAATCGGATTTCGACTTACTGTACTTATTGACTGGTCTGGCAATGTATAAAGAAACATTATTCATATTATCAATAAGAATTGTATGGTTTGGATGGTGAAATGGATTAGTCGAAATACCGTGGTATGTAACACAGAGCATGTAGATTTTTCTGCTGACTATACTATAATTTCATCTTGAATTTCTGGGACCAATTGACCACGTCAAAAAAGTTCTTGGGCAAAATGTCCCACGGGACGTTTTCCAAATGGACGTTTCGGACTGTAATGAAAGATGCTGCCAGAGTAATTTTTTAAATGAATTATCGATAGGTATTGAAGTGTGATTGATGCGTGAATGTGATACCTAGCCATTATCACAAACGAGCGAGAGACTGTTCTAATACAAAAATGTATCAAATTAACAAATATCCTCCTTCCATACTGCTGTTGAAGTTGTAATGGCCTGTCCTTTTAATATTCCGCTCAGCTTTCTCTTGTTTTTGGAGATAAAAGTTTGGCAATATGCCCTATTGCCATTGAGCCTGAGGGAGTCCTTTATAATTAAAAAAGGATGCATGTAGTAATAGAAAGTAAGTAGGCATTATCTTGATAAGTAGTATATCTTATATTATCTTGATAGTAGGCAGCATCTTGATGCTACGTACCTAATTCTTCGTAGCTATAAAATAAAAAATTAAAAGATGATTAGTTTTGGATGAGACTTTTATTTGAATTTTAAATTAATTGAAAACTCCGAGGTCCGTTTGCTTACCCCGGACGTGCCCTGCTTGCCTGCCTTGCACGCCCTCTTACACAGTACATACTGTACATAGTACAGTATTTCTTAGAGCAGCGTAAGTGGTATCGAATAAAATATAACTTCAGAAAGATATTATCATAATTCCAAGACAGCTTCCACAGACAACCATTTTATTGTTCTTTTACCTTTGCTTTGTATAGCGTTGTCTTCTTTTCGCAATCTGTTCCCACAAACGTTAACTTTTGTATGGGAAAACTTCGCATGTCCTAAATACTATCTTTAAAAACAGGCGACATTTTTTCTAATAGTTAGGTACCTACAGATCTATCTTGTAAAGGTTTTGTAAACGACTGTTGTGACATTGAGAATACTTTTGTTCTTTGAGACACTTAAATAACCTAAGGTTAAACAATAAATTGTCCTTGATTTGTCAAGCTAATTTTAGATTCCCGCCTTGTTCTAGTTTGATCCGATAGTGCATGCACCTTTACATGGTTTCAAGGAGCCGAGTGACGTAGATCGCAAATAAATAACATGCTTAGTCCACGGTCCTTGTGCCCGCTGGAGACGTCACGAACTTCAATATGAACAAACAGGGTGCAAGGCTACGCCCACGCGAACACCAACGCAGTATCAACCTGACATTATTGAGAACTTTTCTGGGGTTCCGTAGTTGATAGAACTGAAGTGAACTCCTTTGTGAGGGCTTTACGATGTAATAACTTCATAATTATTAAGTAATAAGTTAATTATTCGAAGTTGTTTTTTTTAACATTTTTCGACCTTAGTGCGTACTTAGTTACTTCAAGAAAGAAGTTGTGCGAAGGCATGGTTAAATGAAAATAAAATTAGTATTAGGTAATTAAGATTTAAGATAGGTACTTAAGTACAATTTATCTGTGAGAGTCAAAATCAGTTCACCCCGTCCAAAATTGTGAGACACATAAAATGCAGTCGAATTGAGAACTGAGTTGCAGGTTTATAAGTGTAAAATAAGAAATTAAAACCCCCCGATGTTTTGTAACGCCCCATTTAGTATACTGCGATTGAACTATATCATAATATTACAGTTTTATTAATGCTCATTAGCTTTTCTCCATCGATAATATTATAATTGTTCACTGCGTAATATCAAGATGGTACTGAAATGCCAAATGCCTTGCATGAAAAGAGCTAGTATTCTTCAAACAGCTGAACTGATTTCTACCAAACATAGTTAAAAACCACCGCAAGGAAATTACGTTTCGAATGAAAAAAACCGCATTTAAATTGGTCAATCCGTTTGAAAGGTACGGTACACAGACACACAGACATACAGACACACAAACAGATAGGTCAAATTTAAAACACCTCTTTTTTAAGTCGGGAAATTAAAATGAGTTCTTGAACTGTTTAAAATCACGAGTAAAATTGTAGCAGTCATGTTAAATAAAATACCGTGAGCGAAAGTTGATAGCTTTGATGATCTAATGTCTAGATGGAACATCGAATCCGCGCAAACGTGTCAAAAAACTGTTTGCCACAATTTTTATATCATTCATTGATCACGCACACATAGACAATAGACGAACGTGTAAAACATCGCTTGCACGCACACATGCTTGATATTGTTGCCTGTTTTTTTTGTTTTCATTGTAGGGCGACATTCATTGTGGGGGCGGGGTGCGACGCTCAATCTAGACATTAGAACATCAAAGGTTGATAGCATAAATGTTCTGTTTGTGCAAGCAAGGTCGACGGAGCAGCACATTGCGAACTATGACGTTGTGTCATGTTTTATTCAACTGCTACTTAATTTTCTTCTACTTACAGTTTTCCATTGTACCTGGCTGAAGGGCAGTAAATAGTGGTACCGCATTTCTTTAGTAAAACTTTTGTTGCAAGTTGCAACAGATGTTTGGTTCAGAATATCATGACAGAGTTACTTACCCGTTAACAGTATTAGTGTGGACTAGCTGTTCTCCGCAACTTCGTTTTACATAGGAGTTTTTCCCGCATGAATCCCGATCCTGCGGGAACTCCGTGATAAAAAGTAGCCTTATGTTGCTCCACAGCCTCCTCTATCTCCCAGTGAAAGTCCCATAAAAATCCGTTTAGCCGTTTTTGAGATTAGCGTGCACAAGACATAGATAGATAGATAATGTCTATCTTGCACCAGTGTGTTGAAAGTACAATTTCGTTTGATATCTAAAAGTATAGGTACAATACAATTCAGTTACCTAATATTCGAAATACAGAATAATGTATGAAACTAATAAAGTGTCGTCCAAAGCACAAAAAAGAATCCATTAGCAAAATTAAAAGATCTGTAACTCAATTTAAGACCTGTAAAATATTTTCTGACATTAAACATAACAGTGCGAGCGATACAAAATGTTTTATACTTCGCAAGTTTATTCTACGTAATTGAAATATTCTAATTTAATCAACGGTACAAATTTGGGCGGGCCGCTTAAGAATTGACAATTTATCTTCATTCCACAAAACAGTAGAAAAACAGTCTAATTGAGGGAAAGCGTTTTAGTCGAGCGTTGTAAAGACAGAGCGACATTCTCGGCGGACTCTATCAATCCGTTCCATCGGTTAATCCAAACCTCTAGTACTGGTGTTACTGTATTTGTATTGTATTGGGGAGGCTATGAAAGAATATAACGATATAGACTTCAGACTAAACGATAAGTATACAATTTCATGTTCGTGGATGTTAATAAATTACAGTAAGGTCATTTTGACTAGGCTGATGTGAACTTCGTTTTCCGAGATGTTTGCGCAGGTTACAGTAACTGACCAATCAAAACACGGCGGCCATGATAGTATTTTGTAATGCACTACTTTGTATTCCATTCTAGCTATTTCATTCTAACTAACCTACCACCCGCACTCCCCGCCACCTACCACCATTTTGGCCTTAAAATCGACATCTGCGCAGCCACTCGTAGCCAACTTCATATCAGCCGAGTAGGTTTGCCACCTTTTTTCTTTGCAATTGAAATACATTGCTTTATGTCTCACATTCGGTTCAAAAACAATGTTCGCTAGTGCTCGGCGGCTCAACCAGAATGTAACAAAAGCACTTGGCTTTTGTTAAAATTAAAAGTGGGGAGTATCATGAGATCGGCGCGACAGACGGACAAGCGAACGGTAATTATACCTAGACAACGAGGGGTAACTGTTTGTTAGCGGTGATTAGAGAATACAAGGGTCAGATTTTCTGCAGATTTGTATAAGAACAACCACGCTGACCAAGTGAAATCTACCAATATTTCAAATATTTAACCGACTTCAAAATAGGAGGTTCTCAGTTTGACCTGTATGTAGGTATATATGTATATTTGTGCGCGATTATCTCGCGTTTGGTTGAACCGATTTTGATGCGGTTTTCAGCATCGTGTTTATCAGACTTAGGAGATGGGTTTGGGAATATTAACCGCGTTTAATTGAACCGATTTTTACTTTTCGGTATTAAAGTCGGTTGCATTTTGTTAAAAGTTATTTATCAATATTAAATTTATAGGACTCTTCCGTTACTGAGTGACTGACTGACAGACAACGCACAGCCGAAACTACCGAACGCAAGAAACTGAAAATTGGCATGCACGTTGCTTGGGGAGTTTAGGGGAGCACTTAGACAGGATTTTTGTAAATTCCCCCTTTATGGAAAAAAGGTGATAAACTGAAAAAAAGTCATTAAACATGCGCGACACACTCACATCCCCACACTAGGATTGTCAGTGTCGTGGGTGCAATCTAAATCGAATCCAGGACCTTTAGAACGGGCTCCGTGCTCTGTTAGTTCGGCATGGTAACATTATACGGATTGTCAAATCTATCTATACATATTATAAAAAGAAGTTCTGTTTACTGTCTGTCTGTCTGGACGCGATAAACTCGAAAACTACGAAACAGATTTTTATACGGTTTTCAACAATAGAAAGAGGGATGAGATGTGAGTGAGAGGAAGGTTTAGGTATATAATTTATTATACTTTTAGGTAAATTAGTAGAAATTCGGCAATATAATTATGTGGAAGAGGTTTCACCAACAGGGAGCTTTTCACGCGAACGCCACGTAAACTAGCGCAAAATATGGTTCAGTAATGCTACAAAAAAGTCCGCGATAGCATTCCTCTATCTCTTACGGTTGATTTGCAATAACCACTTTTATGTTAAAATTTTTAATTAAAAACATTACGTTATTTTCAAAGCTATTTTCTGTAGTTCAGTATTAATCCTTATCCAAATGATTATGTTAGTTAGTTTAGGCATTTAATGCAGATCAAAGTTGCCTTTTACAATATATCAATCAGATGGATAGTTTTTGACATATTGTCGTTATATTATAAGTAATTAGCAGCGCGGGCGAAGCTGCGGGCGGCATATTTAAGAATATGTTGCAGAACGACGTCTGCCGGGTCAGCTAGTACATTATATAATAAGATAACTCTCAGGTACCTGTGCACTTTTGTTTATGATGTTGCCTTTCATCGAATCAAGAAGTTAGTCATTTCTTATGCGTACCTACATAACTGAAAATTAGTTGTAGATACTTACCTACAACATTGGAATCCACTAACTCCGCACATCCTATATTAAGCTATGTATATGAAGACATATCATTTGTTTTAAATAGTGAATAAATTACAATCAATATACAATCCATCACAGTACCAGCTGTCTTTATGCCGTAATGGCCTGAATTAGGGTTCTTTCAGACGGAACGACTACGGCAAAGCGAAATGAAGTCCATGGAAAACCAGGAGGGAAAAATAGGAGTGAATGTATAATACTGACTCAGCCTGCAAGCCAAGGAGTTCCGGGTTTGAATCACGACCGGGGCATATCTATATTTATATGGCAGGTAATGATTTGGTCGCAGATAATGGGTGTTTTTAATGCGTTGATTTATTTATATACATTTTATTTTGAGTAAGTTGGGCTTCGATGCCTTTGATCGTTCAAATTCAGAACCTGTATTACCTATATTAACATTAATTATAAAAAGGGGACTCGGTAAATTCCAATGAGGGTAACCGCGTGTGAATTCGCCGCTAGAGGCGCTAGTGGAAAGTGAGGTCTGTCTGTCACTTCTCACTTATCTGAATGTCACTTGTCACTGTTTATGTATGGGCGAGCTTTGACAGCAGGACCTCACCTCGCCGGTGGCGCCAACTGGTGAGCACAAAAACGGCGACCCTCATTACCTTACCTTACCTTGGTATTATCCCAATTACCTGTTTACTAGTCACAACTTAGTCAATTAGATATGGAACCAGTTTCACATTAAGTCACACTCATACATTCACTTATTAAAAATGAAATCAACACGCGTTCAAATACAAATACCTTACTAAAACAAGCAGGCTTTCTGAATCCGGGGCGGAAGTGTAATTACTGGACGCTAAGTTGGAAAATTCCGGTACAATCCCGTATTTTCCGGCCATCTGACTACACTGCTAGGTCTTTATCGATCCAAAAAAGTTTTTATAGGCGACCATCTCAGCCCTCCGGAGTATCACACTTATTAACTAACTAACCAACTAATATTCTAACACCATCTACTAACTGGACTAACCATCCTAGTCCCTTTGAATCTACCTTATTGATTATTACCTTTTCTGGTTACGCTTTTTTTTGAGACGACCATCTCAGTCCTCAGGAGTAGCTACAGACCTGTGACCGAATTAGAACAAGACTCACACTAACAAATACTAACTTGACTAACAATAATAACTAACACGACTCACCATCACAGAGTCTCTGTCCTCTAACTAACCAACTAATATTCTAACACCATCTAGGTACTAACTGGACTAACCATCCCATTCCTTAAATTGAGTCTTGATCTAGGTCGGTCATAGTTGTCATGGGCGGCAGTGGAAGGGTGGTGCTACATGCTCGTTTGCTACTTCATCTCCATAAAAAAGCCGTCAGTCCGAAATGCCCCTACGAGGGTAATAGTACACTTGGGTACTCGCCTAAGTGCTTATTGAAATTTAATCCAAATTACGAAGGGCGCGTGATTGATTCTTCTAAACGCGACTCAATGTACCCTCTTAAGTAAGGCTTGGAGTTTATAACACTGGTACATCTAGTAAGTAGGTAGAAAATGAAGCGCTAATAACCCGGCGGCTTTCGTCGGTCCTAGTGATCGACAAAGTTAAGCAACTACGGGTGCGGTCAGTAGTTGTATGGGTGACCGCTAGTGGCAGCAATTTCTTGAGCACTTCCGTGCTTCGGAGACGTGCCCTCCGCCGTCGGTCAGGGTTGTTATCGATAGATAGCAGTCGTTAAGCCATGTCGGAAGGCCTTCGAAACTTCTGATACTTACTGGATTGGCCACTAACCCCTCCACCAATCCGCACTGGAGCAGCGTGGTGGAGTATGCTCTAGGCCTCCTCAATAATGAGAGACCCGTGCTCAGCAGTGGGCCATTAATAGATTGTCGCCAATTCGCTAATCGCTAAACGTGGTCCGTTATGCCCTCATAGTCCCGCAGCGTCGTCAATCCTAACTGACCAATCGATTTAAGCAACAGTGGGCGCAGTGTTATTGCGTAAAGCCTTCCTCGATAATGGCCAACACAAAAATATTTTTTTATTCGCACAAAAATTCTGCAGATTAGCCCGTTCAAACAAACAAAGGAACAAAACACCACGGAATAGTCAATAAAACTATTCCGTGCAAAACACCATACAAACAAATAAACTCTTCAGCTTTTTAATATTATGTTAGCAATAGTAGATATATACAGATCAGACATGCGTGTAGGATTCTCATGAAGATCTCAACGGGAATCCAACGATGGATATTGGCTATTACAAGACAAAACCACTTGGCAATAACTGTTCATGTAAGTGTAACTGTTCATCTCTCAATCATAAAAAATACGACTGAATTCGTCATAAACCGTTTCAGTAAATAAACTACAGAATCCTAAAAGCATAAAATGATCAAAACCGTGTCTTGTCCTAACAAAATGGACTTTCGCCATTACGTTCGTAATGCGTGAAAACCCTTCTCAGGCGAACATTATACAGAAGCTTATTTACCGGAACCGGACACAAGGAAATTATTATAAGCGCACGACAATACAGCACTAACCTCATCCAAATAAGTTAAAGTACAAAAATATAAAAACCACTAGAACATTGATATACCTGCGGCGAAGAAATGCTGTTATAGCATATTGGATACTGGTCACTAACCAGTTCCTTACATTATTTTTAATTTAAAATTTACTTTATGTTAATAAAATTTTTGAACTTATTATATTCATTGTATTCCAATTGGTGTAAAAACTATTTAATTTCAATGAAGACAGTTTATTGTATGATTCTATATAAACGCACCCAACCTCTTGTTTGAGTACATTTAGGGAAAATCTGCGGAAAACAGTTTTAGCGCCTAACTTTGTAGCGCTTGACGAGGGGACAATGTTTGTGATGGATGGCTGCGATGTTGTCATGGTTGCTAGTTCTTATACAGTTTTCCTGCTTGATAATAGTGTTAGAATCGGGAAAATAGGCAATTCTAGAGCGTCGTAAAATATCACTTATAGTGATGCGGAGTCATTTGTTTGGTATTAGATGATTAAAATACCTGATCTTCAGAATAGACACACCTAACAGTTCCCCATCATCAAACCACCAATCCATGTATTCCACCATTGTAGTCCACCAATCCATATTTATCCATCGTGATGGACTATGATGTCTGTGCCCCTCACGTTATCAGAAGTGACCTGTTATCAGCATTGGGACATTAAAAAGTTGCTATTTTGACCTATCCTATTTTGACCTAGGCGACTCAAAATATAGTTTGGGAGACCAACTTTCAATCTTTCCTACATACATGTACCTACTGAAAATAAAAACTTGATACGTCGAAATATTTACGACGCATTCTTTCAGTATCCAGGCCTTTTTTACAAGGTAGGTTCACTTTCGCACCAGAATATTATCAAAAAGTTAGTAAGCGCTAAGGATGATTCATGGCAACGCGCGAACCGTTTTCGTTACCCCCACGCCATAAATTTAGGTATCCTAGAGGTAAAAAAATAATTTAATGCTTGTGTGGACGACTTTCACTATAAATCTCTTTTTATTGTCTACTGCTGTTGTCTTTTACCGTGCCTGCTGAATGCTGATGTGAAAGCGGATTTGTAGTTCATAGGCTAACTGTTCTTAGTATAGTAGAAGATCCGAATCTATATCGACATTCACCGGGTTGATAATAGAATCAAACTTATTTTATAATAAATTTCGTATATTAGAAAATATATTAAAAATGGGTTGACAACAAAAATCCTGGACAGAATATTTTTAATTATTTTTTAAAAAATGATTTTCATAAAACGTTGTACTTATGATGAAGATAATAATAAAATTTTATACTGGACTTAAAGTATAGAACATATAGAATGTGCAGACGTAGGGTAGACTATTATTTACCTGGACGAACTACTGGGTAGACAGGTATAAACAGGTATGTCAATACTAGTTACTTTTCACTCGATTTGATAATAATCTGCACATTCTATATGTTCTATACTTTAAGTCCAGTATAAAATTTTATTATTATCTTCATCATGCAATATTTTTGAAAAATTATTTAAAAAAAATAATAAAAAATATTCTGTCCAGGATTTTTGTTGTCAACCCATTTTTAATATATTTTCTAAGATACGAAATTTACTATAAAATAAGTATGATTCTATTATCAACCCGGTGAATGTCGACTTAGATTCGGATCTTAGACTAGTATGTTTATTCAGGGCTTCGCATACGAATTAACGTTGTTTAATAAACTAGCTCTTTCCCGCGGTTTGGCCCGCGTTTATGTATTTTTAATTAATTATCAAATAAATTTCTAACCCCTTTTCTATCTCTTTAGAGGTGGAATATGTCAAAATCCATTCAACCATCAACATCCAACTACTTCCTTGCCAAATTTCATCTTTATATATAAATGTAAAGCGTTTTTCGATATTCGGTGATGAATAAGTGACCAGGGTGTCATAAAGTGCGACATAAGATGGCTTCTGCTTGGTAGTTGGGCTGAAGTTACCCGCCAAACGACTTTTATCTTGTTCTAATAGGAGTCACTACTTTTTATCTTTCTTTCTATTTCTTTCTTAGCTGGCAGCGCCCCAGAGCTGCCTTTGTTGTTGATGTTCATTGGCAATTGTGACCGTCAGTCATATGGCTCGTCTGCAAAGTTTTACATCAACTGCCAAACGCCTTACAAAGGACTCCGGTGCGTAGAGACCTAGAGACGGGAAATTGTAATTGTGATTAAAATATCATCTGGTGTGTTATGTCAAGAAAATTGTTATGGTTACATCTTATAATTAGATCAAATTTCCACCTCGCTGGGAATCGAACCAAGGATCCTTGGAACAGCGCGCGATCTGGCGTGCCATTCCGCCATTCAGGCCGTCGTAAGTACTCTGTATCTGTAACTACCTTTTCTCAAAAGGCGCTCGAGGAAACATTTCTGGACCTCCATATACATTTGCAATCTATCCATCCATCCATCCATCAGCCTTTCGATGTCCACTCCTATCATAGTTATTTTTACATATTCGTGGTTTGATATGTATTAAACTATGTGACCCTTATTAATAAACACGGCTTAAAGTTACTCCAGGTGGAATTTTTTTTGTCCCTGTCATGTGATTCTCTAAAGTCAAAGCTTAGAAAAAGACAAAATCATTTAAACTCGGAGTAACTTTAAGCCGCGTTTATTAATAAGGGTCATTAATACGACCCTATAATTATATACCTACCTTTGATGTTTTAAATGTCTAGATGGAACATCGAATCCGCGCAAACGTGTCAAAAAATTGTGGCCAACTTTTAGCCACAATTTTTATATCATTACGCACACATTACGCACACATAGACAATAGACGAAGGTGTAAAACATCGCCTGCACGCACACATGCTTGATATTGTTGCCTTCTTTTTTTGTTTTCATTATAGGGCGACGTTCAATCTAGATATTTAAAACATCAAAGTTATATACATAGTAGGTATCGTACTCAATGCAAGTATAATCACAATTAGTCACTGTTGACTGCGGCGTGGATCCAGCCATCGCAGTCAGCTGTCAAACTGGTTGATTGATGAAATGCCATCCTCTGGACCACTTTTCCCGTACAGTGATTTGTAGTGTGATCAATTATTGCATGACTAGGGTTGCAACATACATGTTTATAATTTCCTAGACATTTGTAGTTACCTACTAGGGTAAGTCGCGTAGTCATAGGTATGAAAATAAAATATCTCGATCGTAATTTCACAATCACTACATAGTATAAAACAAAGTCGCTATTTTTGTCCGTCTGTTTGTCTGTATGCTTAAATCTTTAAAATTACGCAACGGATTTTGATGCGGTTTTTTGTAATAGGTAGAGTGATTCAAGAGGAAGGTTTTTATGTATAATACATGCATATATTCCCACGAGAACCGCGTGAAAAGTGAAACCGCGGGCGGGCCGCTAGTTACCATTCATTTAAATTAGTTACAAACGAAATCAACACGCGTTAAAATTCAAATAATTAAGAACAAGTAGGCTTTCGGAATCCGTGACAGAGAAGGGTAATTACTGGATATGGGACAAGTTGCAAAACTCCGTGACAATCCCGGATTTCCCGGCCATATGGCAGCCCTGCGTATGACGTTAGTGTATAAGGGGATTTATGCATTGTTCTAGTTTCTATTTACTTTCGCGTCCCTATAATATAGTAAGTATCCGTTTAACTTTAAAGTTTAAAAAACGTATAAAAATTATGTGTTGAATCGTAATTATGATAAGTTGGAAAATAGTGGAACCGGGTAAACTTACTTAAGGATTTTGTAGACCATCTTAGTCGACAGCATCAGTAATACCTAAATCTGTGACCGAATTACAACTAACAAATATGTACCTTTCTTCATTGATTCTTACATTTCTTACGGGATTCCCTACGTGAGCGACGAATACGACGCGACGCGACGTTGCGAACGCGACGAACGCGATCAAATCAACGGTATCCCTACTTGTGTCCTATGTGACAATCTGCGACGACACGCGATGTAACGCATTCTTGTTTTGAGGGCGACCAGACGCGACACTACGAAACACGAAATGATTTCTCTGTAAAAATATTATATTTGTTTTCTTTCTGTTACGATATTTCTACATTTAAATATGAACTTTCGAGCAAACTCTCGTGTAGCATCGCGTCGTATTACGTCGTATCGTGTTGCGTTGCGTCGTGTCGTATTCGTCGCTCACGTAGGACACCGCCTTACTAATAAGTTAAAAGACCCGAATACTGCAATGTTTAACACGCTGGATCGCTTCCGATGGTCCTAGCTCCATTATAACCTAGTTCTAGACAAATATCATACCCGATTTCATCTCAGGAAATCTAATACGCGCGCTATCAATTTTACGCCAGTCGTATAAGTTTTACGTAGTGACGCGGACGGTCGAAATGCGAGCGGTCATAAAGCGAATGATGGTAGCAGGTGAGCTACCACCGACCGGTACTTACGTCTTGATTGAAAACCATTTTGCGACCGATATTCTATAGCGTCTTGAAGTGTAAAGAAAGTCTTTTACGACCGAAGACTTATTTTATTTAACGCATCACTGACGTTTAAGTTTCGTATCAACGGTTATTATATTAATATTTTTATAGCGGTTTATGATCAAAGTAGAAGTGTTTGATTTTTTTTTTAATCGGGTCCCAGGTGCTAATCTTACACATACATATTTATATTTCTTTTAAATATATAAAAGTGAAAGGAAAATCATTCATTATGAAATATTGAAAATGGCTTGTCGTATAAAGATGAAATGTATAATAAGCTAATGTCCGCTAAAAACACATTATGTCATCCTCCCCAAAGTGGGTCATATAGGGGTTGAAAGTATGTATGAAAATCATCATATATAAATCAAATTTACTTCCACGCGGGCAAAGCCGCGGGCAATTCAACGCAACGCTAAAGTGTGTGAGCTTGTGGGATGGTTATTGGTTGTGATGCTGGATAAAATAAAATAGTATAGGTACGTATAATGAAAATTAATCTAATTAATCAAATAATATATTTTTTTAGTTTTGTCTGTACGTCTGGATGTCCGTTAATTACGCATAGGTATGTACTGCATAAAACTTATATTGCTGGAAGCCAAAGTTAAAATTTAGTACCTGATTGAGATAGTAATAATGATACTTATACTTAAGTATATGTCGCCAGGTCAGCTAGTATAAAATTTTATGTAAACAACGTCGCGTTCACAAAAATACTCGAATATTTCATCCATTTAACCAACAACGGCATAATTCATTAACTAATACAATTAACAAACCAGCATTAAAATCGCGCAGTGCACTTCATTAAGTGCAGCAAGTAATTGGCTCAGACTGAAATAAAGTGAAAGAAACTCCACAGGATTAGAAGGGACAAGCGAGAGTTCACTGGCTTTGGTCACTTGTCTTACATACAGTGGATAGTGGATCAACGAATGGATCAAAAAATTACACACATAAAGACAATTCATTTGTATTAAATTAATATTTATAGTACATGTAATAAGACTTTCCTAAGTACTATTTATTTTTATTGTTATAAGTAGGTATTTCATTTCCACAATAATATTATTATTTATTTAAGTAGCAATCATAGTCAAATTGTAAGTTAACATAGACATTAAGATCAAATTGAATGCTTTCGTTTTAGTTGGTCCGATGCCGGGTCGTGGTTTTTTTATGGAATTAAGATAGCAAACGAGCATGCAGCACCACTCTTCCGCTGCCGCCCATAACAACTGTGACCGACCTAGAACTAGACTCAAAGGGACTAGGATGGTTAGTCCAGTTAGTAGATGGTGTTAGAATATTAGTTGGTTAGTGTGTTAATAAGTGTGAGGACAGGAACTGTTAATGATAATAATTCCTGTTAGTTAATGTTAGTAATAGTCCAGTTAATTATTGTTAGTATGAGTCTCGTTCTAATTCGGTCACAGATGCGTTGCACTTGCTACCTCTGAGGACTGAGATGATCGCATCTAAACAAGTGTAACCGGCTCCACACCTTCCTATCCGGAACATAATTGTTCTTAAAACAATTATTACACGGTAGGAATGGTACTAAGTACCGTGGCGGGCGGTGGTACTTCCCCGGGTAAGCTCTAGGCCCTTACCACCTGTGTATTGTGCGTAGTCTTTAAACTGTCATTTGCAACACGAAGACACAGAGTTTCACACAGTTCAGCGACACCTGGTGGACGAATAGAGCACCTTACAACCTTAAATTACGCTTGGTTTAATATAACAGGCTCTCGTTCAATCTTTGACAATACAACAGGTACCTTAATTAAACCAATTGCAAAACTACCTGTTTTTAATCTCAATCGTTTAATTTGTACTCAATGAAGTTGCTTTCCGGTAATTTGATTTTATCAAGTTGAATTAAATTGAACGCAGTCGATTGTGGAATTTCAAAACTTAATGTACCTTCCCTTCCCTTTTGTTTTAATAAATTAAGATGACACCGTGGCCTAGTAACCTACCTTGCCTATAAAACGATAGGTTGGTTCGATTCTCGGCCTAACCAAATTTTTTGTGACTGATAAATTGAATGTTTTGTCGTGATTGAAGCCACCTACTTTCCTCGATGTAATGTCCATTATGAAATTATTAACAAACTATTATAGATCTAACTTTTCATAATAAAATGTCCTTTGCTAAACTCGCCTACTATAAAAAAGAAAAGGCAACCTATATTAATAAACTATAATGTATCGACACCCAGCGTAGCTGTAGGTTGCACTATATACATTGCTCTGTAAGAAAGAGCGAAAGTTAAACAGTTTAATACAGAAGCTGCAATGTATAAAGTTAAATACAAGCTTACAAGGGTCTGTTGTGAATTACAAACATCGTAGTAAAAGTTGGAAAAGAGGAGGAATTGTGATTTTCAAAGTTGTCCAATATAAAAAGTTTGCGGAAGGTTTTTGGGATAAATTACGCTTTTCTAAAGATATTGGTGTAAACTTCAGGGATACGAAGATTCAACTTCATTAAGATGCTGAGAAGCGTTTACTTACCTAATGAGTTTTAAAAATCTGTCTATCTCTATACAATAAGATCTTCATTTTTAACATTTTTTAATTGACTTCAAATAAAGGAGGAGGTTCTCAATTCGACTGTTTTTCTATGTGTTTCTTCGTAGTTCGTAGGTTCTTTCTGGCTGAACCAATTACGGTGTTTTTTACATTCGAAAGCTGGTGATTGACATCTGTTTCTATATTAATTTAAGCGACATCTGAAGTTTAGTTTTGGAGTTATGCTTATATTTTATGGTAAAAATGGTATGTACTGTCTTCTGGTAATTTTTCTCGGTTCATCTGGACTGCAATCACTATTCCTATATCAACAGAAAGTTTGAATCGCTTCCTTATTTCCAATCATCTTTGAGTTCCAGCTGAGAAAAATATGTACGATGAGGGTATACGGGCAGGACCGATTTTAGGGTTCTATAGTGATTTGCCAAAACCAAGGATTTGGTCTTCGGTTTTAACTTGGATGATTTTTATAGACGAGTTTAGTCCTTGAAGGTCGATCTGTGACCGCATTTAAAAGAGACTCTTTTAGACTAAGCATTACTAATACATATTATGTCGGTCCCTATTGTGAAGCACGATTAATATATTGTGGATTCCTAAACTATACATAAGTTGATTTAGATGATGTAGACGCGTAAAGTGATCAACTCAACGGTACATTGTACTGAATACAACACAGCGGTACCTGTAAAAAATAATAACGAACTTAAAAAAACTGATTTGAAAATCGATAAGTAGAGATAATTGAAGGCTTTGGATTTCAAAATAATTATATAAATCGGAAAACTCAGTTAAAAGTTATGAGGTAAAGTCCGTAAATTAAATACGCATTTTTTTAAGTCGGTTAAAATGTGTTTTAAATATTTCCTTACACTAATTAACAAACTAACCGACTAATATTCTAACACTATCTACTAACTGGACTAACCATCCTAGTTCCTTTGAGATATGAGCAGCAGCGGTAGGGTGGTGCTGCATGCTCGTTTGCTATTTTAATTCCATAAAAAAATTGCTCCTTGATACGGGACCCTAGTGTGAGACGCTGATTCACGATTGTCCTATTTTTTCATTTCAATTTAGGAAATCCTGCCCGTACCTATTTGCGTGTCTGTGAGTATCCACACTGACGTGCGTACGCCTACAAAGGAATCTGCCGATATGAATATCCAATCTATAAAAATTGAACTCGCCCAGATTGTTTCGACAACCAAAATTCCTTTACGCAAGCCAATTCACCAATAACTTTTTGTGCTCCAATATATTATATAAATTTTCCCGCGAATAAATACTACAAAAACACCAAAAACATTTTTATGTAAAATGTTGTCAAGACGAGGCAATGTTACTAGCACTGTCAAAAAGTTATCATATCTTATGTAGAGTCTACTTCTAACTACACGGCTAAACACTAATTTTACATAATCAACACCTAGTCAAAATGCGTGGCTTGGCCATTTTGCTACCGTCGATTACTTTTCTGTTACTTAAGTAAGTAATCAGTACTTTATGAATAACAACGAAACGATAGCATTGTCATAAAAGCAAACTCTCATTTCATACAAACAGCCATTTATCTCCACCCGTATTGAGTTAAATATTTAAATAATGCCATCGCATTATCCGAAATGCAATTGACGTTGAACAGACTACTGGAACGCCCAAAAAGTATATTTATAGTCCAGTTTACACGCGTGCATAACGGAACGCGAAGACACGTTGGAAATGTCGGGAAGAACCACAATATTTATGCGTTGGGTTAAGTGGTGCAAGTTATAAGAGGAAGAGATGAAGAACATTTTTAGATCATAATGCACCTGCCTTAATCTGATTTTACCACCTTTTTATTAGTTTAACCTGTATTAATATCTGTATGTACATATGTAACAGAACTTTTCCGCCTAATTTTCACCAACTTCAAGAAGCCTGATTAACTGGAAAAGAGAATAAAAGCCAACGACACAAATGACTCATGACAAACATGGCCAAATAGTATGCTCAGGACTGGCACCAGACAAGGGAAGCAACAACACCTCAACGGTTAACGGCATAGTGACAACATAAATTGCTTTGCGTTAAAACTATTAATTGTTATTTAAAACATTTATATTAACTTGACCTGTATGTATGCAAAAAAAATTAAAATATTTATTACTGGTGGTACATTTGGTGGTAAATAATCAAATTCGTAGTAATAAAGTTTGAAATAACCTCCGGGCTTATTAGTGGTTGTTCACACACATATAAAACTATAACCGATCGATGTGTGTGCATAAAGGATATTCGAGAAAAAACTATTTTAAGTGTATTTATCACTGCAATACATCCTTTTATAATTTTTAAATCTTTCTTTAATTTCCTGTATATTTGTTTCCGCTAATTTTAGTACTTATTAAACTGATATGAAAAGACTACAATTGTATATTTGTTGATAGTATCTTTCACCGTTTATTTTGATTGGTACGACGAAGCAAAATACATTTTCATATCAATTAAAAATAATCCTAGGTACTAAAAAATAAACTTACTGGAACAAAGCAAAGGCGATTACAAGTTTAAATTATTGTGAAAATCAGTTATAAAAGCCCACAAATTTTATAACCTATTTATAAAATTCATCCACTGATGCATACAATCCGCTGCTGTCTTCTCACTTAAACCAAGCTCGTACCATGAGTGATGGAGTAGGTACAGTAAATATTTATGTAAAAATCTTATTTTTGTCGCATTAAGACGCAGTGCATTGTTCTCATCTGTCTGTGTGCAGCTAAATGGGCCCAAATTGTATGTATTTATATTGTTACCTATATGGGACGTGTTATAGTCTTGTCGGGTGGGAGTTTATGCTAATAACGAGTAAATCCGTCTTAGTTTCGCTTCGGGTTTGTCCTTAGTACATACGAAAATTGCAAGACGTAATTCTATAAAATATAATTGAAATACCACTCGCCACACCGTTGAATGATTTCATCGCTAGGAAACCTGTATGCGGGAGTGTTTCTAACACTCAAAGCTCTAAAGCCTGCCTATCCGAACTTGGCAAGGGTGGACCATAGCCTTAACCCTTTCATTCTGAGAGCGAAGCGTGTCCAGCAGTGGGACAATTATGGGCGATGATGTGATTCTGTAAATTGACACAACTTTTTATTTATGTATTGGGATTGTACTCGTGTTAATAATTTGTCTATTCTCGAAGATGATCAGCTCGCTACCTACGATTAAACAAATCCTATCCTAGTCTTGCTACCTTCAACTAAGGATGTCTGTAGTAAATGTGTGTTATATATTTATTCCCAACTAGTAAATCCGCCCTCGCTTCACTTCGGGAAACCAGTCCCTTCAAAAATCTCTATAAATTTTAACAAATTATGTTATTCCGATGTCTAAGCTATATTACTGCAAAGTTTCATGAAAATCCGTTCAGTAGTTTTTGCGTGAAAGAGTAACAAACCCACACACACACACTCACTCACATACATCCTTACAAACTTTCGCATTTATAATATTAAGTTCCCAATAGTTTACGCCCACAACTTCGCCCGCGTGGAATTCGTTTAAACTTCACCCCCCTCCCTTATTTCACTCCCTTATGGGGATGAATTTTGAAAAATCCTTAGCGGATGTCTACATCATAGTGGTTATCTGCATGCCAAATTTCAGCCCGATCGGTCCAATAGTTTGGGCTGTGCGTTGATAGATCACTATGTCAGTCAGTCAGTCACCTTTGAGTTATATATAAGTAATTTAGATAAGCACGCCAACATGGTGTAGTGTTAAATAGTAGATTGTATGACAAGGGTGCAAAGTAATATTTTTTCGGCGAGGGCGTTTTTTGAATCCAGAGCGAAGTGAGGGATTCTAGAGTAGAATCCCGAGCGTAGCGAGGGATTCTTTAGTAGAATTCCGAACGTAGCGAGGGATTCAAAGTACGTCGCCCGAGCCAAAAATATACTTGCACCCGAGTGATACACTCTACTTTTCATCACCCACTATGAGAAAATAATATATATATATATATATAATAGAAAATAATAGAAAATAATACGTAAAAATGCACGAAAACTTAATTTTAATTTGAAAACGAAATCTTAATTTGATTTCTTTTTTTAATAGTCAGGTGGCGGGGCCCTCGCGTCGTACCAGACATTCTTTATTCAAACAATATTTGCGTTCGATTTCTTTAGCGCAAAATACTAAAATGTTCTAAATTCAAAATAGGACGGAAAAGATCTAGTCGGGCAGGAAAGTTGTATGAAAATTCATTCCCGCCCGCTGAATAGAAAACAGCAACTTTGGAACCCCGTAAGTCCGAACCAAGTCGTCTTTTTCGAATAGGTGTGATGAAAAATGTATTTGTTCCCCTGCCCTCCAGAGGGCACACCGAATAGGATAGTATTTCTCGTTATCATACGGAATGCTGTGGAGCTCAGGGGCATAAAATATGATTTGGCATCGCGTTTACGACTTTTTTACAAAACGAACATAATTCAGTTATTTTTCTAGATGACGGTCTAGTTAGGACAATTGTGGGGAATTTTTTGTAGTTGGGACTTTATGAGGGTAATGTTATTAGAACATAATATTATAGCTTAAAATTTAATGTCTTCGGGCGGCATGAAAACCTCCGATACCGAGGAAAACTCGTTCACGGAATCGGCAACACTCGCATATAGTAAGTAAGTACCTACCTAATAACTTTCTTACTGTTAATGAATTAATCTTATTCAAACATCAGAAGAGTCCAAATCTGGCATGCAATGTCCCAGCGGGTTGATTTGGCCAAAATCTTCTGCATTTTATATGCGATCGAGTCGAAAACACCCGACCACAATCCTATGGAATGGCAGTGTGAAAGTTTTAGATGCGCCTTTGTTTTTATGTACATACTAGCATTTTGTTGTTGTTTTTAAGTACATATTGCGAATTGGTGAAGGAGGGGAGGGGGAGGGTACTCCCTTAGGTACTCTCCCCAAATATCATATTGAATTACATGCAAATTTCAGCTTGTGTTAAGCAGTTCGATTTTTCATTTTTATCCCCTATTCTAGCCTCTTAGGGGTTGATTTTTTAAAAATAGGTATCCTTTTTGACTGCGTCATCAACTATCTTTCTGCGATAGTTAATCGAAATCGGTCAAGTGGTTTAGATTTTTCATACAAATTATGAAAAAAAGTAGCCTATGTGTGAACCTGAGTCTCAAATTACATTCGTTCTGAATTCCATTTGAAGTTTTAATGCTAGTCATAAAATGTTATTGTTATAACGAATTATAACGAATTCCTTATCGAACGCGTACGGAGTATAGAATCGTCACAAGCCGAGCTATGGGCGCTTTAAGTACTTATTAACCTCATAATTAGGTAAATGTTATTATTTTCGCCGGTCGAGGCACGCTCGCTGTTAACAATTCTACTTAAGTTGTAATTAGATCCTCTGTTTACACATCTCTGCGTCTTGTTTCAATTTAATTTTCCTTAATTGTATTACCAAACATGTTGCTGATCTCGTTTATTTTATTAATTTATATTATTTTGTAGTAGTTTTTCTAGGAATTTATTTCATGACACTATTGTAAAGTGTGCTAAGTGTGCTATTAAGTGTTAATTTACATTTCAATTTCTGCTGAAAGAGGTATACTCGTATTTTAGAAGAGTACTGTTGTGCAAAATTACTTATTTTATTCTGTTTATGTACGAGGACATGTTGTTTAAGTGAACATAAATTATAAAATAAATAAAGTTTTGTCTTTACTCGACCAAGGAACAACTTTTCCTGTGATCCCTTGTGATAACACAGTCATTACAGAAAGTATGAAACGTGAGCCAGACGTCTTAATGTGCTAAAATTTAAGCTTTATGACTGTTTCTACACGAAACTTAGAACAAGGGGTTTGCGAGATAATTTAAACTATCCTGCGACGACAATGGTACGACAAGCTTATTTATGTTTTGGGGGAAACTTGTTCTTTATATTTACAAAAAGTATTTTCAACATTTTTCATTGATGCTTGGCTCCTAGCCTTCTTTGGTAAATGGACTATCCAAAACAAAAAGAGTTTTTTTTAACTCACCCTTATTTCTGAGATTAGGTCGTTCAAACAAACTACTAAGTATAAAATTGGTATTATCAATTTATAGATATGTATATTTTTTCTGATCGGCGTTTTGAAAACGTAGCCGTTTCCTATACCTACATATGTATATCGCATGGTATAGCCACTCAATTCAAACCCAACTTACCTTCTTGCATGGAAGTAAGGTATTTTACACGCCTGTAACTATCATTCTCCTTCTGATATCGACTGTATTTTTTCTACTAGGTGCTGTTTTATGTTGTTTTGCCTAATGTTTTTTTAATAATGTGGCCCGTTTTTTCAGTCGGTATCGGAGACGATATTGATGTTACCGACATCCAGGCTACGTCGACTTACCTCAAGAATTGCGGAGTTCCCTATAGGCCTACCTATAACATAACCTACATATAACATACCTTTTAACATTACTAGTGTAACCTATTACACTAGTAATGTTAAAAGTTAATTAATTTAGAACTTTTTTATTTCAGTATCCCTTAATTTAACTCGAAGATAATTTTGTGAATCGTCGGATATAAGAAAATGCGGTGTAAAATGAGCTTGTTGTCGACTTATTTATGTGGTAACTTTAAAATTCACTCAAACTTGCCACAACTCACTCGCGTGGAACTTTGTTATTATCCTGAACATTTTCAGGGTTAAATTTGGTTTAGGAATAGAGTGCCGTTTTTAATGTTTTTAGAGTTCCCTTGTGCTCAGACCAATAAAGTATAGACGGCGTGCCTTGAACAAAAGCGTGAAGCCGGCAAAATTGCGCCTAAAACACACATCGGAACCAATAGAATGCCCTATGTTGACAGTTTGAACTAGAACAAAGGAGGATGGGCGTTTTGGTACCCATGTCCAATCAAAATGACTTTAGTGTCATTGGAAAGGTCTTTTCAAGAGTACAAAAAATTACTATGGCGACAAACCCGTACAAATTGTCCGTTTTGAAATATAGCCTTTAGAAGATACGAAATATTTAGTTCAAATTAGAATTTAAAAAATCATATCTTTGGCATAATTCGACTGATTTTGATAATGTTTGCACAGATTTTGAGCTTATTCAATAACAAATAAAAATAATCATCATCCTCACCATCTCAACCCATCATGGCCCACTATTGAGCACGGATCTCCTCTCAGAATAAGAAGGTTAAGGCCATAGTCCACCACGCTGGCCAAGTGCGGATTGGCAGACTTTCACACACCTCTGAGTTTTGCGAACTCTCCGGCATGCAGGTTTCCTCACGATGTTTTCCTTCACCGTTTGTAGCAAGTGACATTTAAATGCTTAAAACGCACATAATTCGACAACATTTACAATGCCTAAATGTAAATCTTAAGATTCATCAAATGAATGGTGGTAAAAGCCCGAAAAAATTGACACTTTATTGTTATTTCGGACAATTACCAACTCGTTTTGGTGTATCTTACGACTGACTGATAAATCTTAGAATTGACCGGTAAATCTTAGGATTGTGGTTCGGGCTTTTAGAGTAACATTTATACGAGTATATATATATAGAATAAACGATAAAACTTATTTCGAATGGCTTTATTTATACTGATAATTATAGATATTTTCAAGTAAGATTACTACGATCGGACAATGAACCGGGACTAGCGCTATGGTTATTCACAATCTACACAAAAATACCTTTTCAACGATGTATCACTTACTCCGATTGGTGCCGGTACCAGATTCCATACATTTGTGCCCATCCTCCTTTAAACTTTATTTTTTGGAACACAAAGCTTCATTTATTTTTTATTATTTAGAACACAAAAGTCGTTTTGGTATGAGTGCCGCCGTGTGTATTACAAGGCGAGGCACACTTTTTGCCGGCTTCACGCTTTTGTTCACGGCACGCCGTCTATAGTTTATTGGTCTGAGCCCTTGTGATGGACAACGGTACCACACCTTCATTAAAGTTTAAGATGTTTAATGGTTGGATATGATTTATTTATTTATTCTTGTCTAGTTGACCCGACAGACGTTTTCTTGCACCATTGTATACCTACTTACCTATTTTCTATTCTAAGCGGTATATTAAATACACCATCTAATTTAGAGCTCCAGCAATAAGACTGCGAAAACTGCATCAAATTTTATACAGTACTTCAGAGTTTACACATTCAAAAATTCCAAAAATAATATTTTTGAGTTCTATTGGACCTGTGAAGACTCTTAGTCAATCGAGTAACATTGTAATAGGATGATGACGTCATATAGCGTAATAGATATAGGATACAATAAAAATACAGAATCCGATTTATTGTTTTAAGGGAGAGTTATAAAAATACACCAGCAAAATGGTTTTATTGCTAAACTTAAATGGTGATAATGTTTTTGCTGTGCATCAACATCTTTTATAATGTACAACAATTGGCAATAAATATATAAAATCAAATAAATAATTAACGAAACGCGAATAAAGACACCATAAAGCCGTACCCTGTGCTAGAAATACCCTAATCTCTCTCGCTGTTCAAAAAATCTGACGTTCCGGTCAAATAAATATATTTGACGAGTTCATTGACCCGAGCGTGAATACTTGAGTCCGCAATATACCTAAAACCTAAAATACCCAACACATTTTTCGCAAGGATTGAACATTTGAGATATTCATTTGAATTATATGAATAAAATTGTATCTGATATGACAGATCCGTCCCGATTACACCTTACACCATAGACATACATACATAGACCGGCCTTGCACGTTCGAATTTGTGTCAAGTTGTAACAATCCAATTTTGAATTGAATCGGTTTGTGCGCGAAGTTGGCGAAATGGAAATTTGTTACTATATTTGAAAACGAACAGATTACATAGTGATATCTCGCTTCCGCGTTTGAAAGTCTTAGTCGTGCTGTCTCTGTCACTCTTACATATGTCACGCGCCATTTTACTAAAGTTATTATTTTAGAAATAGTGAAAATTATTTACAATTCAATGTTTACATAATGAAATGTGATTCCTTTGGACTTTATTTGTGTTTATTGAATTGTTAGAATATTTTTGAAGGCACAGGAAGCCATATTTTCTACATTTGCGGACGTAATTACTGAAATCAATTTTGCGTAAGGAAGATGTGTAACTCGCTGCTGTCTACAACAGACTGACTTGATCAATCACTCAATCACACAACTTAATGTTGACCACTCGTCGTGCGCCTTATGTATGTTACGGGCGCATCTTGACTTTCTACATCCATGCCTTACACAATAAAATACAATACCTTTCTTTCACACAACTTAATCATCGACAAAAGCGCGGCAAGTAATAGCTGTCATCTTCCAGCTAGTGATGGGGTCATATATCGTCGTGAACATAGGCATGTGCATAATCCGTTATTCCGATATTCCGTCACAGTATGTTAATGTCGAATAATTATTATATACCTTTTTTTTATGGAATTAAGATAGCTAACGAGCATGCAGCACCACCCTTCCGCTGCCACCTTAAAAACTGTGATCGACTTAGAACTAGACTCAGGGACTAGGATGGTTAGTCCAGTTAGTAGATGGTGTTAGAATATTAGTTGGTTAGTTTGTTAATAAGTGTGAGGACAGGGACTGTTAGTGATAATTAGTCTTGTTAGTTAATGTTAGTAAAAGTCCAGTTAGTTATTGTTAGTATCTATGAGTCTCGTTCTAGCGCCAGATCGTTTCTCAAATATTATGGTGGCACAGAAGCTTAATAAACTTCCGTGTTGAAATCAAGTGAAAATAATACAGCTAAGTTTTATAGTCTGAAAATATCTACTTAATAAAATCACCGAAAACAAAGTCGTCGAGTCTTTTGAAATCGTAAAAAAGATTTAGACCGACATAAAGCAATATAGAATAATTGATTGAGGATGTAATCCTTTTAAAGTCAGTCGAATATAGCGTATTTGTTTTAGTGAAGACATTTAAATGTAGGTATTAGTGGGTTGTGGAGGGTTACCTACCAGATACAAAATGAGTGCTCCTGACTTAGTAATTTCGTCAATGTTATATTATGGTGCTTATTTATTAAACATATTTCGTCTGAAACCAATCTTTTTTTATTTCTTCTTTTTATTTTTTATCACAAATTTTTCAATAAAGAAAATATCTGTGGAAGTATATTAGTTAGCAGGTTAAATCACTCTTCTTTTGCTTTATCTAACTATCATTATTTTCGATTTCCTTTAGGGACAAAATTAAACTGTATGAAATTATAAGAATGTAAATTATTAAAGTAAAAAAAGGTTTTTAAGCAAACTGTACTTTTCATATCGTAAATTACAACAAGGAAATTTAAAATGGGTTATGTCCTTATGACTATTTTATGTGGACTAAGCTTAAAAAATATTACCGAAATGATTATTCATAGTAGATACAAAAGAGTGGGTTTTGGATAAGAAAAAAATATTTTTGTGTTATGTTACAAGTTTAAATGAGTTTTAAATATTGATTTTACGGAAACGACGCGAGGAAAAATACTAGTATTAATTTCCGATTATTTTCAGTTTACCAATAATATTCCGTCACCATAATATATTGTTATCTTAACACACACTTATAAATCTATTTGTTGGCTTAAGAACATGAAATATTGTGCTTCTATTAACCCCTCTCTTTAATCTTTCTGTTGGGTGTTTATAAACATGTTTTATGTTTCCTCATAAATGATTATTTACTTTTGTGTTACGTAATATAGTATTTTCGTAAAATATAGGTACCTGTCTACTCCATTTTTACTTATAATTTTTGATTTTTATTAAAACAAAGAAGATAGTTGCCGTATTTTGAACTTTTCGCACATTGGTGCGTTTATTTTGATTTTCTTGTCTTGATAGATGATTTACACAACTTGAGAGATGATTCTCTCACGCAGGCGTAGTCGCGGTTAAAAACTAGTAGTCAATATTTTTAATTTAATATCTCCGTCTAACCTGAAGAAAAGTGAATATGAAATGTAATAAGACACAAGAATCAGCGTCAGCTAAAAGCATTTCATGATGGGATCGAGTCGTGCGAGTTACACCACGTATCGTGTGTCGAAATATGGTTTTATTAAAATATTTTGTGTTAAAACAACATGTGTACACTTTGATCTGCTTTTAGTTTTTAATATTAAACTTAGTCTTAAAATAAACTGACACAGTTCATGATTTATTTTGTCTTATGACTTTTATCATTGGATATCAGCGTGTGGTACTCTGTTTGCATTCATATGGGATCCGTTTCAATGGCCACCATGGGTAACTGCATTAAAATTTATAACAAAGGAAATGCCGTAGGTAGGTACTGTAAATTTAAAACTCGTACAATCTCATTACAAACTTGATGAATATTTTAATGATAAAACAGCTTGGACATGAGATTCGTATTTTAGCCGTAAGTAGAAGTAAGTGCAATCTGTAACTGAAAGTAGAGAAAGAAGCTCCTTGGGAGTTTCTTGCTGCTTCTTCTTCCAAGCCCATTAACCTTAGGGATTTTACCTACCTACTTCGAATAAATAAATATTTTAATTTCAACCCACACAAATACCAGTTTCCACTCCTGTGACATCCACGGCCATTGTATATTGACGGCGAAAATTTAAAATGCCATAAGTAAAGCTTTTAAGCCAAATTGAACTGTGAGCACACGTAATAAATTTGTTTTTAGCGGGGACTGGCAATTTCATTTTCTCGGCGATTCAAGTATAGGCCTCCTCAGTTATGAGGCCTTTGTGTATGTGAGCCATACATTTAGTTACATTATGTTTAAGTCAATCTCTTAATTCTTGTTCTAGAGTAGATATGTGTAAACTGTAAATTATAGATAGTAGGAAAAGAACAAAAAAACACAATAAGCTTCAAATCAGTTAATCAGAGATGCATAACTAGCCTGTCATGAGACAAAGTAAAAATAATGTTTTTTTAGTTTTAATAAAAATTATTTGAGTCAACCCTATTACTAATTTAATGTAAGTACCTACGTAAAATACAGGCATATTCTAATAACGGCTATTATTGTGTTCCACAAGTCCACAACTTATTACTTCTGTTGTCACTAAAAGTTGGGTATATTTTTACTTAAGATTCTTAAGTACTTATAACACCACTCGATGGTAAATGTAATAGGTACAGTGTTAGACGATAAAGTGCATAGTCTAGGTTAATAGAAAATTAGGTAATAAAGTGCATTAATCTAGAGGAAGTCTTCACATTTATACCGCATGTAAATTCATAATGAATATAGCTCATTACAAAGAATCCATTATGAAACTAATTACAAACTCTGTACGCGAGATCCTCTTGACCCGCTGTTCGCGGGCCGCAAGTTGCTTACGCTCTCAGATTCCATTATTAAAACAAAGAAATGAAATGAAAACTTCAAAGGAAAAAGTCAAGTTGTGCGAAATTTCTGAAGAGTATTAGTTGATTATGTATTATTTTATAGTTCTGATGACCCGGAAGCACAGTGGTTAACACGCCGGATCGCTGTTCCGAGGGTTCGATTCCCAGCTCCCAGCACGACGGTATTTGAATGACCGTTCTTGGTCTCTGTGTATCCTTGTCTTGTCCATGGCACCCACGACACAGGGAATCCGAGTGTGGGGCTATGAGCGTGTAGCGTTACGTTATAAATTGTTTTTATTATAATGAATAAATAACGCTACGCAATGGGCAACACACAAGATAAGATTACACACCCACACCGAAAACGGAAATAACTCATAATTCATTCCACCTAGAAATCGAACCCAGGACTTTTTGAACAGTGATCCGGTCCGGCATTTTAACGCATTAAGTAATACGTAACGTAAGTAGGTAGGTACTGTTACTGACAACTACGTAGTTATTCTGTATAATTTTTAAATGAAATAATTGCAATACATTGTTTCGCCATGTTACTGCTAGTACCTTAATTAAGATCTTAATGAGAATGATGAATGAAGATGTCATTTATTACGAGAGGGCGTGTTGAAATGTAAAGATCACGTTATCATTAATAAGATGACGTACCTATTAAAAATACTAACTTGAGGTTATATTAAGTCTTGTTTCAAAACTGTGTGAATAATTATAATTCTGATGCAATTCTAGACTGTGTTTCATAATTAAAATGGTCATGCTAGCACCATGTTCCTTCGGAATCATTAGACATCTCCTCAGTTTCTAAAATGTCCAATTCACCTTCAATCAAATGTTTTAAAACCATAAATAATAAACCCGAATTTCTTTCTGCACTCAGTAAGGCCTAAGCCATAAAGCTGTGAGTAGGTCAAGTGTGTACAAAATGGTCGACGTGACGTGGGAATTGAAGTGAGCATTTACACCACTTTCATATGCTATAAAATAGCAAATGAATGGACGCATGAATGAGTCCAAATCAGTCTTCTTTGCTCATAGTGCACCTTGCTGAAAGGCGAATAAGTTGCCAGGGCCACTTTTTAAAGACCTCTGCAACACAGCATAATTAATTATATGGAAGAGCATTATTGAGGCATAAAGAAATAAATTTTTCAATTTCAATCAAATTTTCGCTTTTACGTTACAAACATACGAGAGATTCCCTAGCACTTTTCCCAGTAATTTACATACCGTTTTCGATAAATTAAAAATGTCTAATTTACATGAGAGCAAAATAATAATGGTTGAAAAATTTATAACCATCACAAAATTATTATTAGAACATCACTCACAACATCTAAATACATTTTAGTATTATAATAATGAAACTAAGAAAAATAACACAATCGATCTCAAGTTTTGAATTTTTCGGAAGATGGGTAAGAGACACGTTGTTTGTATCTATTATAAATTTATTTTCTGATTTCGTGAAGTCTATAATTCTGTTTTTCCTCGAATAAATTATTTCTCTCCGCTGCCTGGAAACCATAAGAACTTAAATTAATACTTTAACTTCAAGAATAGATTCATAGAATAGATTATTTTCACAGTTAGCAAGTTCGACAGCCTTTCAGCTGTAAAACAGGTCAAACTAACCGAAGGGTATTAAGATCCGATGTTTTACGTCACTGACCTACTGCGATGTTTACTTTCTATTATGATAGCCGATGAGAGAATCTGTCTGCTATATAGGTGAAGTAAACAACTAAGTTTAAATGGGCGGTTCCTAAATTAAAAACTATTTTTGTAAGCTTTTATTTAACTTGCACTATTTATTTCCCAACAAACATTTAACAGGTCGCCACAACGTGCCAGCGATAACTTTTGGTTCTATAAGCTTGTCGCCGTTACGTCGCTATAACGTCGGTATCACCAAGAAAAGGCCCATTTTATACGACTCAGAGTCCTATAAAAGTCATATAGCAGTCGCGTAAGTTACTTCTTGGTCGCATAGTGGTCGTATAGAGGTCGTGTAGCGCACTTTTTGTCGAATTAAGGTGTTTATTACCACTGCTTTACGACATTTGATCGTATACGAGTATCCAGCGCGCCTCCATACCGCAAAATATTAGTTGTCAAAGTGACAAAATATGTAATTATAAATATTACTGTTGAAAGCGAGACTCGGCCATTTTACTTATTCATCTTTGTTTTTACTTCGAAACTCAAGTTCAAGGACGGTTGATCTTATGGGAAATTAATTTCATCGAGTCTTATGTGCTAGTTTTAACTATATAATAAACGCGCCAGTGTAATTAATTAAATAAATAATATTTTACAGTCATTTTTGAAAAAACGTGTTTACAATTACCTTTATACGATTCAAAGTGTTGGACAAGACCGTTATACAACTTCTATACGACGTTTCAATTTTTGTCATTATTGGATTTGTAAACATTCCGCCATAGAAACAAAATTAGGGTTCAGTTTAGTAATTGTCAAGTGTGTAAAACCTTATTAATCACTATTGTTATTATCATTATTGTGTTGTTTGCTGGTTGAGCTGTCATTAAAAAAATACACGTGATACTGGATACAATAGATATCGATAAATTCTTAACAAAATTAGATTTATTAATTTGATACGTATTGCTCAAAATGACCATGGAAATCTACACATTTTGTACGCGCTGATCGTTGTTTCGGTTGCAGATTTTATACTAGTGACGAAACCGAACCTGCACATTTTATACTAACTGAAGAAACTGTTATATATTATATTTTGATAAATTTTGATTTTTTCTGGTGTCCAAGTTGCACTTTTTGCCATAGGTATACTATAATTACCCAGAAGATGAATGTGAATTCTGTATTTAGAAATGATTTTTTTATAAAACTAAATATTTTTCTTGTAACTTGTACAGTAAGTATAGGTATAATATAGTACCTACTGGTGACGGCGTTTTAAAAAAATAAAGTGCTGTTTACGGAACCATCTCCAGTTGGACTACAGTTAACTTGTCGCATACCTACTTATATTCCGTACTTATATTCAGTTCGTATAACGGTCGTAAAAAAGTGTTTGAATCGACTGAAAGTCGTATAGGAGTTTTATATACCACTCTAATACGACGTCGTGTAAAGGTAGTTTTCGAACCTCTAATACGACTAAAGTTGGTATAGAAGTCGCATAGATGTTTCTACTGCCACAACACTGCTTACACGACTGAATGTCGTGTAATAGTCGTATAGGGCAGTCGAATAGGCGTTTCTACGACGTTTTTACACGACTACAAGTCGAATAACTATAGGGGGCACTAAGTCGTATAACAGAATGAAACTACTTCTATACAACGCTTATACCACTATGAGTCGCGTAATTCCTTCTTATTCGACTAAAATGTTTGTTGGGTTATATGTTCGGAACTAATCTTGCAAGCTATAATACTTCAGTCGCCGAGATTATAGAATTGAAATAAATTTATTACGCGTGCTCACGGTTCAAATGAGCTTGTAGTCAAAGTTTTACTTAAGGCATGTTATATTCCCGCTGACAATCTACAGTGAACCTTAATCATAGGGGCGGAAAGCTGGCATTTGTGTGAGTTGCCATTGAAACGAATTCCATATCGAACGGAGTATAGTATTATCTCCTCTACCTTTTAACGACTAGATTTTTCGCATAATGCTTAAGTTCTAATGATGACGTAATTTTATGACAGATGACCAGATAACACACTCAGGATTGGTTCCAGACAATGGCTCCCCCTAACGCTGGTTCCTGGTAACTGGTACAATAATTTAAGTTTTTTTGAAACTATAAATATAGATTTAATATAAGGGACTTCAATGACCTTTTTTTTGGAAGGAAACGTTATCTCCGTCAACTGACTATGATCTGTAAAGACTCAGGGCTAATCTAACGCCAGCCTCATGCAAACATGCAAATGATTGGTCTCATCATTTATGTATGTCCATTCTGTTAGTAATACCTACAGAAAAACCTAATAAGGGAGAGGAAGTGGGGTAGAAATAGGGGTCACAGTTCAGTTCAGCTTGCACGCAAAACTTACCAAGGGCATTTTGAGATCGCGTCGTCAATCTTAAATCTACCTTAATCGCTTAGGCGGACGCTGGTATTTCTTATCGAACGCAAACGGAGTTATATACAACGTTTGGTAGGGTTTAACATCGATCACTAACATCGTAAGAATTGTCACAGCTTTGACTGCTAGAAAAACCGTAAATGTGTCAAAAACTTCGCATAATGATTTGCGAAGGTCGTCCTACACTTGTGGGTTCGCGATGTTTCGTACGCATATATTCGTACGAATGTGATAGAGCGGTATGGCGACGTGAAAAGTTGAATGGCAAGTTTACTGTGTGTATGTCTTTGTTTGTTGTCTATGTAGCTTTATCCTAGTGGGGAATATGTATGTGTAGCATTATTTATTATTATTATCAGTTTACGACAATGTTTTCCTAAGAAAAGAAAGCTATTGTTATATTTGGGTCAGTATTGTAATCTTTCTTTACAGAATGTCTAAAATACTCCCAGAATATTTTGACCTCACTGCCAATCGACCCACATTCAAAATAAATTGCAACAAGATTTGGGCGGCAAATGATTTACTTGCGTTATGTTTTTATTGCTTATTGTTTGACAACCTTTGTTTTATACTGATTGATCAACCGCTTTTGACAAAATCTTTATTTATTTACGTTATTACCATTGTTTATGGCCATTGATCAACAGTTTTTGAGAAAATCTTTAAAAATGGCTTTTTCCGAAAACAACATCAACAAGTAGATGTCCCTCTTGAAATGGTTACACAGCATAGGACATTTCGAATAAAGAATTACAAAAAATAAGAACAGTCAGTAAAAAGTTATCATTGTAATGACTATAAATTAAATAAGTACTCATTATTTAACTCAGAAACTTTAAATTAATGAAAAATGTAAATGGGACTAACATTAGCTGTCGAATACCTAAATTAAATATTAAAAAACATTGAAATATCAAGTGACCAATTGGCCACTTGATATTTAGCAATTGCTATTCGGTGGCCAGCTACTAACTACCCTATTTCAGTTAAGTTAAACGATGTTCGTGAAAAGTAGTTGTAACAATAGTTAGATTTATGACGATAACTTCGAGCGTATAGTGGGGTTCAACCCCAGCTCGTTAATATCCCAATTATAATTTGATGAGCGAATTCAAGCAAATGGTTTCAAATTAAAGTTCCTAACTTAAATAGGTACATTGTTGTGTGAAAGATCATTGAATCTGTATTGTGCATGTGGCCAATATAATCTTATATATAAAATTGTCGTGTCACAATATTAGTTACCTTATTCCTCCGAAACGGCTTTACCGATTTTTACCTAATTTTATATGCATACCTATTCAGTAGGTCTGAGAATCGGCTACTATCTATTTTTCATATCCCTAAGTGATAAGGGTTGTTCACCCTTAACATATTTTGGCAAAACAACGTTTGCTGGGTCAGCTAGTTTTAATATAGGTATTTTTAGGTAGATAGTAAAATACCTATAGATTTAAGTATTGATAATTTGTAACTCATTCATTCATCATTTTGTTATTCTTTGTTCCAATTTTTTATCAGTTTACTTATTTTTAGATCATTTTATGGGTCAAGTATTTTTGTTAATACCTTTTTATTTAATGCAATAGGGGTACAGCTTTTGGAAAATTAAATAGTGAACTCAAATTACCTTCAGTAATTCTGGCATAATATCATCTATACTACTATTATAAAGCTGAAGAGTTTGTTTGTTTGTTTGTTTGTTTGTTTGTTTGGTTGAACGCGCTAATCTCAGGAACTACTGGTTCGAATTGAAAATTTTTTTTGTGTTGAATAGACCTTTTATCGAGGAAGGCTATAGGCTATATAACATCACGCTGCAACAATTAGGAGCGAAGAAATAATGGAAAATGTGGAAAAAACGGGGAAAATTTTTAACCGACTTCAAAAAAGAAGGAGGTTCTCAATTCGACCGTATATATGCTTTTTTTTTTATGTACGTTCAGCGATTATTTCGTCGTTTATGGGCCGATTTTGATAATTCTTTTTTTGTTGTAAAGTAGATATGCGCAGTGGGGTCCCCTGATAAGGAAACCAGGATCTGATGATGGCATCTCAGAGAAATCGAGGGGAACTTTCGAAAATTGTATGGACAACTAGTGTGTTTGTTCATGTTATCATAAGTACATTAAAGCGCTACCATTTCATGAAGATCTGGAGTCGATCTGATGAAGCCGAAAGACAGTCGAGGGAACTCCTCAACGATTTACTGCAGTTATCTAGTGTTTGGGCTTGATTAATTTGTAGTGACGAGAACTTTACACTTACATGTTGAATGGAGCGCCATCTGGCGAGTAGTTTTTGAGTTATCTCTACTTATCAAGATTGAAGTCGGTTATTTTTTTTTGTAAAAAGCAATTATTCATTCTCGAGGGCTTTCGTTGCATGCGTTGCGAAAACGATTCAAGATACCAAAAATATATGTATGAAAGAATTATTCCTCTTGAAATGATCTAAAAAAATGTCCACGACAGTATATGTCTATCTTTTAAGATTAACACACTAGAACCGTTTTTATGGTAATCAAATTTGGTCGAACCCACTGCCATACCAAACTTGCCGCGTTTCCAAGTTTAATCTGAATTAATCTTGCTGTGATCCTTTGCTACTTTGCTATTATTTTGTCGTAAGCTTTATTTGTAAGTTTAATTTAATTTAACCTCAATTAATTTTGGTGATAGTTTATTATCTTCCCGAAATTCCTACGGGAGCGGGACCTACGCGGTTGATACCTACTTACGGGTCCCGAAGCGAAGCGAGGGCGGTTCGCTAGTATTTTATATGTTTAAAATCAAACCGCAATTCTAATACACAGAAGAAATATAACAAAAAGAGATTTAGGGGATCTGAAATGCTTATGTAAGTCAAAATGATTATTTTAAGAGTTCGTATTATTAAAAAACTGCACGATGAAATTCGATTAGGTTTTCAAAGGTGTATAGCTGGAAGTTTTTAGAGCATATTTCATTTTATTACGTCGCTTGAGATACTAACAATATTAATAGGCAATAAATCTTTGCAAACGAAAGGAATAAGTTTCTCGAAGCGAATCGAGAACGGGTTTATTTTTTATAAAAGCCCTTAATTATACGGGATCTTGAATTTGGCAGTGGAGAATTTTGAATGAAGATAAATCTAATAAAATGCGACAAAGAAGTATTGCCGTATAGCTATTATTATGAAAGTGGATAGAAGCAAAGTAATATTTGGTTTTGTAGCGTATTTTATTCAATAACTAGCTGTCCCACGCGGATTTACCCCCTTTTAAATTTTTGTTTCAGTCAATCCTCTCTTTTATTCCTTTAATAAAAAAATCCTCTCTTTGTGCTTCTCTAGACTCCCCAAGGAACACACAATATGCCAAATTTCAGGTTTTTGTGTCCAGTATTTTCGGCTGTGTTGTCTCAGTTGTAAAGAAAGAGTCTTAGCTATAAATTTATTGATATTATTAGTATTATATTACTAACAAATAGTCAAGAAATCGGGCCGAAAGTGATAGTTTTTCTGAATTATTCCCTCCGAGAAAAACCTACCGATTGAGAAAAATGGCCCGTGCCCGCCAATCACATTGACCTTTGTTGGTAGTGATGTAATGTTCCCAAATAATAATTCTCCTATGTAATATCGATGTAGTATGTATTATAATTTAAATGATGTATACCTAATATCGTTGATTTACACTGATAGACAATGCAAATAATATAATTATTTAACTTAGCTGTTTGGTGGAATGAGTTTTGTAATACAAAATGGTCAATGGTCAATTGTTTGACTTTAATATAGTATATAAACATTGTCACGTAAGTCACTTAAATATTTATTGCATCAAAAGTCACATTTAACAGTTAGGTAGTCTCACTTGTTGTCGTTTGACAACACTTATTAACAATCTCATTAAGAAAAAAAAATATTTCGTTTGAGTTCTTGCAACTAATAATAATGAAGATGCTAGATTTGAGCCTCTTCGCAGGCCGCCGTTCACTACGTTCCTCAAGTGTAAATTACAGTCTACACCTATCTTTGAAAAGATTCTGGAAAATTCAAAGGTGGACAGTTTATTTTAAAGTATTTATTCTGCAATTTGCTGAACTAGCAAATCATAATTAGTTTCTAATTCGCAACCTACACATACAGCCTATTTTGTGGGATACCAACGTTCAAAACACTAGGCTTTCACTGTCCTTATATAAAATTATTTATCGATAGGTACCTACTTAATTGTAGGATTTTCTTGGAGGAATCTTGAACAATCGATATTAATCGTAGGTAACTCAACACCTACGATTAATATCGATATCGATATAGATAAAATTAGTGATTCCCACCTCTAAAAATGCGTGTTTGTATTGAATCTCTAAGTGTCTATCTGGTCGGGAGCCAAAATGCGAAAAAATACGGATACGAGTAATGAAATACCCGACCGACGTTTTTATTCTCATATCGTACCGATGTGTGCTGGACGATACATCACTGTGTCTATATATAACTGTATTTTTTTAACTAAGAAATTCCTTTAAAAGTTTCCTGGAAAAAAATTGGATCTCAATTTCTTTAAGATGGAAAATTTGTTGAGATGTGGGACTCAGATGGATTTTTTTTAAGATGTGGGACGGTACGCACTATCGAAGATTTCTACACCGCTCGCATACATGCTGAAACTCTAACATCGACACTCGGCAGTTCTATTTAAGTAAAACTTAACAAAATATGTATATTAACAAACATCGCGCCCAATTCGGTTAAGCCATTACTGAAATAAGCGCGAACAACATCACAGACAAACGACAATCCGAAAATCATTGTTTTGGATTCTACTGGGTTCATAAAGACCTTCTGTAAGGCACTTCTCATACAACGCTATTTGCAAGCGACTCGGATCTTGTCAATGTATGAAAGCGACGCGTCTACAATGCGTCTCCTGTCAGTAAACAGTGTCAGATACAGCGAATTTTGGATTGCGTTTCAGTCGCGTAGCTAATAAATAGCGTAGTGTGAGAAGTGCCTTATAGTTTTTCTCATACATCTTTCATGTACAGAATCCGATCAGTCACAGATTTATTTTATCTATAGACATGGAAGAGGGAACAGCGATGACGTCTGTCAATCAGGAGAAATTGTTCACGGTCCGACGACTTTTACAATCGTGATTGTTTGACCGAGTTCAGAAACTTCGCGCGATTGGTCGGATGAGTGACCGCTAGTGGCGAGATTTACAGAGTTTTACCCATGGACCTTATTTTAGGTCACATTAGGAAGTTTGGCCCTTTAAGCCAATAGTTCATAGTTCAAAAATATTTTATATGGAAATTTTATCGCGTGGGTTTTTATAAACTTATCAAAAATTTTTTGCTAGTACAATTTCAGAGGATGATGATGAAATGATGAAAGGAACTGCTCAGCACATTAACTATACAATTAGTAACTCCAAATTGATACACGAAAAAAATACTAGGTATGTAGATCATCAAAGTTTTGTCTATTTCTGTTCATCTTAAATACGTTATAGTGATAAGTATGTTTACAATTCATTGATTTAATTATTTGCGTTCAATAAAAATTGTTTTAACATATCATAAAACAAAGCCCAACGTTCGTATATCTGTTCGCGTAAAACTCCAAAACTACTGAACGTATTTTCATAAGATTTTCAACATAGGATAATTAGTAAACTAAAAGGACACACACACAACCAGAACGAAAACATAAAAGAAGCATTGAAAATTCCGCTTCGCTGGGAATCGAACCCTATGATGGGCAGTCCAGCAGGGTCATTACATCATCATGGCTACTTGGTTACAACCAAGGACACCGCCCGATTACCCCGATTGTTCAGCTGCGCAAATCGCCGCACGTATTCACTAACTTCGGGTCACGTCCCATCTGTGTGAATTACGCACTTATGTAAATAGAACGGACAGCAAGAACGCACGATGTATGTTAAATGTTTGTTACGGACTTTTCAAACTGCTTTTTGCTTTATTCTGCTTTGGGACTTATTTTATAGCTTAAACCTGTTCTATTTACCTAGTTATATAAAAGCAAAAGGTCACTCACTCTTCACGAAATATCGAAAACCGCTTGACCTATAGATATGAAATTATGCAAAGAGATAGTATCATTAGTAGACGTCCGCAAAGATCAGTTTTGTCATATTCCACTTCTAACGGATAAACTTAGGGATGAAAATTTGTATGAAAATCGGTCAAATCAGTCAAATTAGTATTTCTTTACGAGCCAAGAAGCGGGCATCAACTAGTTTTATTATATTTGAGGCTTTTTCTCATTTCTGTGTCTGTAGTGATTCCATTGCATACATTTTTGTCCAAGTAACGTTCAGAGATGGTTGAGAGGCACGCTAAGTCCATATCAGGTCCTCCGTTTTTTAGGTCCGTTGAAAAAGAAGAGGTTATTAATTTGACTGCATTTTTTTAAGTGTGTTACCTCATATTATTTATTGTGTGCACCGATTTCGATTATTCTTTTTAAATTTCAAAGCTGGTATTTCTCATGCGATACTATTTGAGATAATTCTGACGTGTGGTGTTCAGTTATCCTTAATATTGCGTATTTTATTGGGTTGGTGTAAGTTTTGCTACTTGTCGATGTAAAATGGTCAATATTTAGAGTTGCTGTTTTTCGGCTTAACGGTTATGTAAATTTTCAATATCTTCTCTATTTTATTACTCTTAAAAGTGCTGCGTGTTCTAGAAACTTAAATTATCTTAAATGTTGGTTTAAGATTGGTTTGCGAACGATTTGTCAACGTCACTTGCTCAAACAAACTAACTGAAACTCTTGGTATTAATTATTTTGAACAGAATTGGGACCCGAGTTATGTCCGTTTTTTATGCTAATAGCCGGCAAAGACGGACAATCTTGTGGTTATGCCGAATAGGGGGAGGGTTATTTTAACGAAGATCCTTACTTCACGCTATGGATGGACGCTAGAAAATTAAAATTGTAAGATTTTTGTGTGCAACAATATTACTTCGTTCCAACCGAGTGTTTTACGACACTCACGCGCTTTTCGATTTGTTATATTGATTGCCATGATAAAAGGTAATATTTATTTTATCTGTTATTGCAGTTTATGTTTTTGTTCATTTCTTTAATTTAATTATTATCTCTGACTATTATAATATTATGCTACAAGCTCAGACCAATAAACTATAGACGGCGCGTCGTGAACAAAAGCGTGAAGCCGGCAAAAGTCAGCCGAAAGCACACATCGAAACCAATAGAATGCCGTATGTTGACAGTTTGAAGTAATATACTTAAACTTTATTTTTTGGAACACAAAGCTTCATTCATTTTTTATTATTTAGAACACAATAGTCGTTTTGGTGTGAGTGCCGCCGTGTGTATTACAAGGCTAGGTTGACTTTTTGCTGGCTTCACTCTTTTGTTCCCGGCGTGCCGTCTATAGTTTATTGGTCTGAGGCTACAAGCACATTACCAAAGATATTAAAGTTCTGTCAGTTGCCAAAAATAAAGACACAAACATTATCATACATTAGGTCGGAAACAATTTATAGTAAACCCAACTTAAGACTGAAACGAAAGAGGCGCTGTCGGACGCATTTGACATTCATTTGACCAATCATTGCACACTAGTAACTGACAGATGAATGACCACAACGTACTTATGAATGACTTTTCGTTAGTTCCAATTTTTGCCATTTCAGAGTTAAGTTGGGCGGACTGTACCTACTTGTTACGGGTCGACCGTCACTTTGCTCACGTCACTTGTTATAAGTATTTTGAAATAATACGTATACTTATAAGTATAATTATTATGTATATTAAATATAATCTATGTAAATTTTATTTAATTATGTGATAATTATAACACGATTGTGTAATATTTATATTTAATAACTGATCTCTAATAGAAATAATAAATTAATACAGTTAATAAAACGCCAGATTAAGTTGATTAGTGATTAGCAATTATTTCGAATGCGAGTAGGTACTAAGTATTTTTAGCGTAAAAAACTTCTTTCTTCAGACGTAACGAGTTCCTGTGAGACAAACGGACGATGTCGTGTGATAAGTGACATTATTAATGTGGAGCGACCCTTAGATGAAATCTCGCAAATGAAGCAGTTAACCAAACGAACATAATGGGCGATACCATCTTAATACGAAATATGGATGCGATCTGAAATACGATACACCGCGTGTAATTGCTCATAATTTGTCTTTATTACGGGCCGTTTGTCGACAGGGCCCCGCAGTGAGACGGGTCCGACTTGTCAAGTTGTGACGTTTGTTATGTTAAGATGATTTTTTTGATGTACGCGCATAATTATAATTTTTTTGCTTTTTTTTTGCTGGACTTGGAATGTTGGTCACTAAGCGATTGGCGTATGTAATAAAGTTATATTTAGGGGATGCTAATTAGTAGAGCGCGCGATTAGCTAAGATCTACCGCAAGAAAAAATTACATAACAATCGATCAATCCGTTTGAGACCTATATATCTAGCTAAATCAATCTACAAGTTATTCTCATCTCTTTTTAATGTGCTATAAAATAAAAGAGGTGGTTGAAATAAAATAGTATTGAAACGTTTAAAATATGTTTATTGCAGCACTTCAATATGGCAGTGGTGGCTTCTGATACATAGGTTACATATTATAACATTATTTAATATAGTACTGTACATAACATTATGTTTATGAATAAGGAACTTGCAACTTTTTTATTTTTAGACTAGCTGCACAACGGCACACACGCTATATTATCAATGTTATTGATTCAGATTATAGCTAAAAATATTATAGGTGTGCGACTAGACATAATTTTATTTTAATTTGTCAACACTGATTTATATAACTTCAACAGAAATATTCATGGTTTGAAAATACTCAGTGGTTTCGTTGTGATTGCGATATTGACATTGATAGATGACGTTGTATCGCGGATTGTCAATTATGGCGCCAACTTTAAGGAACTTAATAATATTGTTTCAATGTGTAAAGCAAAATTAATTTAATGTTACAGTTGAACTTAAAATTTAAAAGCATAAACAAGTTGCAAGTCCCTCATTTAAGTCTACTGATTAAACAGGGAATGTTATACAATTTTATTACAAGTACATAGATAAAGTTGATACACAAAACTATTTACTGTTCTCGATAATTATTTACGTATAAAAATTGAAATCTATAGGAACTTACTTATACGTTTCTATAAATTTCACCTATTTACTATCTAAATGCAATGATTTACTTGGCACTCGGCCAAATGCACCGAATACTGGATTGAAATTGTTCAGAGAAATAAGACAAAATTAAGCTTTGTCACAGGCTACTAGAAGCACCATCAAGTTAACACTTTCCAAACCTTTTAGGATTATCTTTATGTTAAGTATAATAAAACGGAGCCTCGAAAATATAAATTTTGAAAGGCAATGAAATAACACTTATAAAACACATAAAATATTTATAGCGTAACGATTCTTTAGTAATATTTATTTAATTCTGATAATATGATGTTATTGACCTTGTCATTGTGACCGCAATATATAGCAGCTTTACATAACAATTACTATGTTCATAACAATATTCAAAATGTTTATAATATACTTTTAAACTTCAGCGAAATAATTTAATACAAAAATAGAAAGTACCCACTTCAAAATCATGAAACATTAACTGATCTTTATTGTCTTATTTCTCTGAATGCGACTATTACACAATAACTTTAATACAAAACTATATTAGACAAAACTTTCGTTACTTTTAAAGTCGTATACAAATATATTTCTATTATCTTGCGCAGGCGCACACTTAAATTGGTTTCTGTCACACTTTTCATTAACGTCTAACGTCAGAGAATATACGCTGTTAGTCTTAACATCTAAGTTTAATATTTGTATTTGTTTATTGTTCTCATTTCCTTCAATTAGATCGGTATTATGAACGTCGACTTGTACATTGCTTAGCCCATTGACAATAGTGGTGTTATCACTATTGCGTTTTACACCATCGACTATATCGCCTAAGCTATCATTAAGTTCGTTCATAGCAGCGATTATTTTCATGCTATTACGTCTAGTATTTTCTACGTTAACTATTTCAACAATTTTCATTTGTTGCGCTTTTGCTTCAAATATTTCTCTTGCTTCCTTAACTTTCTTACTATCTCTATTTATGAAGTATCTTTGTGAAGACGCTCTGTTACTATATCGTCTCCAAAAAGATTCAGATGTATTTTGACTGCTTGAAAATCCAGTTGAAGTAGTTGTGTTGAATGTATCTCGTCTTTGCATATTATCCCTTAGGTTCCTTCCACATCTCATTAATTTATTTATCTTTAACAACTTAACGAACCCGTCTCTAAACTTTGATGACATTAAATTGTATAGTATAGGGTTTATAGCCGAGTTTAAATACAGCATAACTCTACAAAAATATAAAAGTATGTAATAACCATCTATACCTAAGGACATTATTGTCTCCGGGGGGAATACTATGATCCATAAAGTGAGAGCTTTGAATGGTAGAAGACATATAAAAAATGATAATACTACAGTTCCCAACATCAGAATTACTTGTTTTCTATATCTGACAACATTGCCCGTATTATTGGAGTTTTTGCTGTGCTGAGATATAATGATTGGGTTTTCCATGAGGTTTTTGGCAATGATGCTGTATAAGACTAAGAGTACTCCGAGAGGGATGATGAAGAAGATGGCAATGATCAGAATGAAGAAGAGAGCTGACCAGAAGGTGTCAGCTTGTGTCAAACAGACCGGTTGCTCTGTGCCGTCGAAGTATCTCTCGTAGGTGAACGTTGCTACTCCCAGGATAGGACTGTAAATAAAACAATAAAATTAGTGCCGTTAAATCGCCTTCAATTATCTAAAATTTTAAATCTCAAGTTCATTTCCCATTTTCGATTTCGTTTGCCCAATTTAAATGGCATGAGAAAGCGAAGTACACACCCTTCCGCTGACATTATAAAAATAGGATATGACATGACATAGATCCAAAAACTTAACCGCATATTTTATTATTTTATAGATTTAATTCAATCAGATTCAAATCATACACTAATAGGACAGTTGTAAAGCTCCAAACATTGCAAACTCGTGTAATGCACACATAGACGCCTTTGACAGACTCCAAATATTCCACTTCGAACCACTATTGTGCATTTTTCGTGTCCGTGAACGGTGTCTGTGTGTGCGTTGCTCGAGCGTGCAATGTATGAGGCTTTTCATAGACTTTTGTTTACTAGCCCATGATTGGTGGTGTTCTAAAAAACGTTAGTTGATCAGTTAGAAGGTATACCTTCTTTCATTCTTCAGGGACTGTTAGCAATAGTTTAGTTGTTTGTAATAGTCCAGTAAGAAATTGTAAGTAAGTCTCATTCTAATTCGGTCACTGATGCGTTGCGATCCTTGAGAGCTATAGATCTGTGCTATTAATCTTTTACGGGATTCTCTCAACTACAAACCAGTATCTTTTTTCATTTAAAATACAACATCCTAGTAAGTTGCCACAGCAAAATTAATTTCATTACAGTATAGAGTAGCGAGCTTAACATTTAATACATTCTAATTAATTAGCGGACCTGTTTCCCTAATATGGTTTCGGAAAACACAGAAATTTTCTTTGTATTTCGTAAGTGAATTAATACCCTTTCGCTTGCTAATAGGTATTATAGGAACCAGAATATAATTAACGTATAAGCCTTTTCCTTTGATAACTCTTATCTTAACCCTTATAGTCTTACAACGAAAAATTGTTTTGGTTTGGACTAAAAACTTAGATATGTATTAGAGTCCTTTTAATATGCTCGTCAGTCTCGTCACACCAATCCTTTAAGACGTGCGTGCCTTTGAGTGAAAGAGTGAAGGGAATTTATAGGTCCCAGGGCGAGACACTTGGAGATTGCTCTGAAGATCTACCAGTGGAGATGATCTCTTTTCTTCTATCTTCACTCTTCATTTTTCCCTGGAATTATTACTTACTTACCATCTGGTGGCTTGTCTCAACATTTCTTCGTCATTTGTGTAAACATTCTACCATGTTTTTCTACCATAACGTTATCCATGTTTATTAAGGGTTTTTTAAACCATTGAAAAATATAACTGGTTCATGTCTGTACATAAGAAATATTTGAGAAATAATGTGTAGTGTAGTAAGTACCTAAGTATGTAGTAAGTAATACAATATAGAATGTTAATGCTAAGTGTAGTGTGTATGTGTCACGCAATACTTATAATCAGGTTAATTATAATCCCATGAGAAAACACGTCAGTAACATCCACAGTCCATGGGATATGATGCTCACTTATGGTAAGTGACCATTCTACTCGTTAACCAATATTAAAAATCTGTTAAGTTTCATGTTTTTGGCATTTTATGTCCCCACATTTTTTATGTTACAGCCATATAATTCGATAATGGGAATTAAGACATTTGTACGTTACGAGGGCATAAAGTTTATTTATTGTCAGATTTAACAACCTTGAAGGTAACACTATAAACAGTGTGAACAAAAAACGGTGTTTAATAAATATTTGTTATTGAAACTTATTGGAGTGAAACTACAAAGGGTGATTTCTTTATATTTTTACAAGCTTATATTTTTACAACTAATATTAGAAGCAGTAAGCGTGTAAGTGAATCGTAGGAGGACACGCAACGTATGCGGACTTGTTCGACAATGGTCATGCTCGTCGTACGCGTGGATTACGATACGATACGCTTACGACGCTGTGTGCGAAGGGGCTAACTCGGTTAGTAAGCACCCTCTTACTGGTCGTGTTGTCATGTTACTGGTAGCATTACTGATGTCAATGGGCGTGATTGATAAGTTAAGTAACCATTAAATGGTATGAGGTTGTAACTCTAATAATAAAAACATTAGGCTGATGAGTTCTATGCAATTCGTAAGTCTACTGAGATTGGTTAATAAATAAAGCCAATTTTCCTTATCTCTTACCATTGCGGACAATAGAATTACGAAGCTTATATTAGGGGTTGATAATTAAGTTACAACCCCTCTATCGCACGTATTTCTATCCATTTATATTTTCAGTGTGTTCCAATTCCAACTCTTCCTACGCAGTTTCACTTTTTTGAGCTTGGCTTACAATTGTTGGCAATTTGGCAGATTTATGTAAGGGCTTATAGAACTAAAAATGTGCTCTTATAAAGACCATATGCATAGAAACATTACAATGTGTCAAGACTCAAGTTTAAGGTAAACCTGCACATCTGCGTTCTTGATATCTAATGTGCCCAAAGAGTGAAGTTTGCCAATCCTTACTAGGTCTCTCAGATGTTAAAGGTGTTGCGACATCGCACACACGTCACCGAAACCTGAAACACGCTATCGAAGTTTTTTACACCGCTCGCATATACATATCGACAGTCGGGGGTCGTCTCATCTGGCTGGCTGGAGATGTCGTCTTTGGCAAATACCTCCTATCTTTGTCAAAGAGGACACCTCCGATATGGTTTAATGAAAACTACTTAATGATAACAACCGTGAATAACGGCTTTACGTGTCCTCCGAAGCAAGGAAGAGAAGCGGTCACCCATCCAACTACCGATCGCACCCGTAGTTGCTTAACTTTGTCGATCACTTAGGATCGACGCAAGCCACAGGCCTATGAGCGCTACGTTATGTGAACCTATCTTAACAGCAGGATTAACTGCAAACGCGTAAGGATAAAAGGATTTTATAAGTCTTTTTTTATAATTCATTGTCATACGTGACAATGATATTCATACTTTATCTGCCGCGCGCAACGTAGCAAAGTTATTTGTGTATGTAAATTGATTCAGAATAAAATTGTACTTAATCTTTTTTCAAAGAAGTGTGACGCAAAAGTTACCAAGCAGGACTGCTGTACACAGAATCCTGGGTTCAATTACTTAAAATCATTTATTTTTTGTAAAAAGTTATTATTTGCTCGATCTATTTGTGTGTGTTGTCTTTGTGTGTTGGATATTGCAACCGCGACACAGGAAATCCTTGTGTTTGGTTGAGTATGTAGCGTTTTAGAAAATACGAGTTTTATTTTAATTAACTTACTTTTATACTTTTATATCAGACATTATATTATTTGTTGTGACATTTACAAAAGACGATATATTTTTAACAGAACTTCCATCTCACATTTTAAAGTCTATTTCTGATTGCATTCGTCATTCAAATTTCTGCATTGATGAATCGAAACCAAATATTCGAATTGCAATCCAGCATGCTAACTATTCCGTTTAGTATTAGTTATCGAATCGAAGTTTCGTGATTATTCAGAGAACCCGCTTTGTTTTACACTAATTAGTTGTGTAATTAACCGATAAACAATATATTCTAACGAGGCCCATATTGTCGGAACGGATGACTTATTGCTTATTGTTTTGTTACATGCGTGGGTTTAACGTTATTTAGTAAGGTTGGTGCTTATAGTACACTATAACCTATTACAATCATTAAGCTACATTTAAAGTTATTAATGTCAGTTATTAATACAATCTGCTCCGCTTTGTGAATTCTTCGTTTTGTAAGTTAGTAAAGGTGTAAAACTGAAGTAAAAATGTTTTTGTATGAGTTGAAATTGACAGACCTTTTTTAATTTTAAGGTATGCAATTATTTCGGATTATCCGCTAGTTTCGGTTACGGATATCCGTGCGGCAAGTATCTGTCCGAAAAGTCTGAAAAACCAGACCATATTTCATCTTAATACCAAGCTTGCAAGACAACGTCTACTGGGTCAGCTAGTTACAGATAAGCTTCTGTTCAGCCATAAACGGCTTCCAAATTAAGCCCCCGTCTTCACAATAAGATCGTAAAGTACCTACGTCACATTGTTTTGCATCGTTATTTAAATAAGGTGGTCGCCATTACTCCCACAATACCGCGTTTACTGACTAAGTGGTGTTATTGTTTAAAGTTTAAACAATTCATCGATAAACAACGCAGAAGACATTGTTTATTCGTTTTAAAGGCGTTCCCGTTCGATTATAATGTGGATGTCTTCAGATCGAGAATAATAGGCTTTATTTACTATGTTAGTGCGCTATCCACCCGAGAATTTTTAAGAATAATTTTAAAGCATTCTGTGAACTACGCTACTCCGTTACAAAAGTAGCCAATTTTTGTATGAGCTTAAATTAATAAAATGCTAACTTCACACTAGTTAAGCACGAGTTTCTGACTTTCGAAGTTAAGTATGTGAGTTTTAATAATTTAAATGTCACTCGCTATAACGACGAATATACCTAAATGTACACTAGGTATAATTTTTTGTTGTGTGTTGTGTTGCGGGTGGTATGAACAACATAAATCACACACACTAACATCCGCGACCCGAGGATAAAAACATTTATCTGTCACATGTCTGCATCAGTTGAGAATCGAACCCCAGACTTTTCGCTTTGCAGGCAGAGCTACGACCAACTAGGCTACGGGGTCGTCAATAAATAAAATATATTTGAGAATTTCTTTGAGCTTCCACAATCCAGTGTGATTCTGGAAGCTTCCACGGTTGCTACTGTCTGTTATTAAGGAGGCAACATTCAACCGCGGGGAAGTGTGTAGTTACCCGCAGAAGCTGCACGACGATAAATTACAGCCCTTGCATTGTATGCTAACGACACGAAATTGCTTTAAATGCCGCCATTTACATAAACGAGGTGTTTCATAAGTGTTGACACAGCTTTGTCCAATGGAATCCCACTAATCCATACTAATATTATAAATGCGAAAGTCTGTCTGTCTTTCTATGACGTTTTCACGGCAAAACCACCGGTTCGATTTGGATGAAATTTGGAATGAAAATAGTTGAAGACCCAGAGTCACACATAGGCTACTTTTTTTTCAAAAATCAACCCCTAAAGGTTTGAAATAGGGGATGAAAATTTGTATGAAAAATCTGCACCGCATAAACGATTTCGATGAATTTTCCCAGTTCGCGATATAAACGAATTCCACAAAAGCGGCAAAAGCTTACCTATATATGCGAAGTTTTTGAGCATTTATACCAGCGGTTGTCAAACTTTAACAGCCATAGGCCGCGCAACGACCCATAACTCTGCTCCATATGGAATTCGTCTTAATTGCATGCTACACAAATGCCAACTTTCCGGCCCTGCGATTAAGGTTCATTGAAGATTGATGGCGAGAATTTAAAATGCCTTAAGTAAATTTTGCTATCTAAATTGAGCTGTGAGCACACGTAAGTAACAAAGGTGTTTTAACGGGGACTGACAATATACCTAATTTCGGCGACTAAAGTATGGCTGATGTTCTATAGTTTTTACTATTTCATTGGGACACCTACTGTCTATACCTATATTTGCCCCACAATTTTGCTTATCACTTTGATAAGATGCCTATATCGTGGCTGCCATGGACAACACACATACATATATGAAGATGAACACACATACCCACACTGACAATAGAAAAATCTTACCATTAAAAATAGTGGGGCGGCCACTAGGAATCCAACCCATGAGTGCCCATGACCCATCTAAGAGTATTCCGACATGGTAAATAATAAACCGAACGAGTCAATATTTTACGTTTTTATGGAATGAAAGAAAAAACAATAAAATCCTTATAACTTTTTGTATTATTCATATCAATACGGTTTTTACAACAATAGTTATATCTTAGAACAAATATTTTGACTTACATTCATATAATACATAGTTTTACATAACATTGTGACAATATTGCACATACCAAGGTTTCCTTTTTATATTAAATTCTTGGATAAACATTTGGTGCTCCCAAAGTATTATGTTGTAATAGTGACCACGAACGGGAGTCTTGATATAATATATCTTAGAGCTGGGTTTGAATCGCTTTCGTAATAAGAAAAAATTGGTGCTGATACACAGAATTCACAAAACAAGATTCCATAAGGGTGCTCTCACAATGGGGGCGATTGCGAGCATTTTTAAAGTGGAGCGGCCGCGCAAAAAACACGCCAACGGTACGCAGCGAAGACGTCACGGGCACGCAGCGAAAGGGCAAAGCTTTCGACGCTTCGCGACAAGTTTGCGGTGTAAAATACGTGTAGCAACAAATTATATTATTATTTATTAGCGTTTTATTCGTGTGTTCTGATGTAGCATTTAAACACCAAATAAACATTTTCTCTTTCTTTCTTTTAAATTGGATTCCGATTAAGACAAGCTGCTGTTAGGTTGCTTACTTTTTATTTTATACCTTAAATGTGACGGGGTGGGCTGGCCTTTGTATGTGTGTAATAAAATGGCATCTACGACGCTACGCGGCGCGATCGCTGCGTAGATGCGACGTCTTCGCTGCGCTCGCTAATATTTAAAAATGGTCGCAAAACTAATCAGAATTCATTATTTTCTTTTCTCTCTAGGCTGATAAAGCATCGATGAAGCCTATGGTTGTTTTGGTAGGCGACAATGACTTGATTACTTACCGTTAAGTATTTCTTCTGTTAAACAAAACACAACAGGCAACATTATTTTGTTGTTTCGATATTTTTTTTTGTAACTTCAACGATTTGCAAAAATATTCTACAGCTTTGTTATAACTGACATACATAAAAGTCAAGTCAGTTTGTTTGTTGAAAAAACAGCTTATATTAACCCTATAGAGTCCTTTAACATCTGCAGAGATGTAATAATGTCCAGGTTGAGAAATATTGATTCGAGAGATATCTAGGAGAGCAACTATCACTTTATAATAGCAATTGTGCCTGGCTTCGCAAGTGTATTATGAAAATAAAACCTTGTCAATAAATGGATATCTCGACAGTTAGGTATAGTTCGCATACCTACTAAAATTACATTCTAAAATTGCTTTACAAAATACGCATATAAAAATTAATGTACCTACTATTACGAGAGTTGCCGGTGCAGGGTTGAGTGGTAGATAACCCGTCCTTCGTTGACATTATTTTAATAAATATTTTTATTATTGACATTAAGTATTCATTTTTATAATTACTAAACGTATGAGACAGGAAGGCAATTAAATGAAATTATCCGACTGCTGCATTAACTGTTCACTTGTGGCGTATCTGCACTTATTATATCATTAGCTTCTATTAGTATGTAAAACATCACTATGTAAAACCGTCATGAATTTCGTCATTTACTAAATCTTACCAAGAATTTTACCACTGCTAAGCCAGGAATAGTCGCTAAATAAAAAGTAGTTACTTAATTGAAAACAAATGCTTAGAAATACTTGAGCTAACTTGACGATAAACAAGAAATAAGAGGTTCTTCAAGATAAAGTTTTGAACTATCTTATTAACAAATACGTATAGTGTGTAATTATTTGGGTTATCAGAAATAATATACAACAAACATATCCTATCTTAATGCAATTATATGGCAGTGGCAGTATTATTCCTACAACAAGAAAAATTAGGGCTAAATTTTAAATGTCTAAGGGTGGAATTCCACTCATCCAATTTTTTTGATTCAAATTTTATTGGACAAAGAAATCGGATGACTTTTTCCAATGTACGAGTAACAGTGATATTTGATTAAAGATTTTATTGTTGTGGTGAAACTCCATTTCCATTCCTTTTATTCTCCTCTTATTATCTACATAATCACCTAGACTTTATATTTTTAGATCCTACTTTATGACGTTTCCGCTGTAATGTTCCCACTTGCCGTACCTATTTCTACACAGTAGGACGTTATTTTTCCTCCAGTGGTTTACTAACAATCTTACAACAATAGCAGGACATAGTAGTAGTAGTTCCTCCATTTTCGCAAACTAAGCGAATATTGGACAAAGATATTGGACGAGTGGAATTAGCACTAGTCAAAGAAATTTGATCAAATCTTGAACATTGAAATTGGACAAAGAAATTTGACCATTGGAATACGAATACCACCCTAATAAACGAACTATTAGATACCATTAAAGTAGGGTTGCCACCCGTACTTTATAATAAAGTATTGTACGTTATTTCAGGCAATTCTACTCTATACTTTATGATAACAATAAAGTACACGAAAATACTTTATTTCGCATGATTTGATTTCTTTGTAATAAAAAATTAATCACTTATTAATTTTAATTTAAATATAGATTGTAAAGATGCTGTGCAATTGTTTAGTCGAGATCTTAATTTTATACAAACTGCAAAAAGCAATAAATAATATGTTTTTATAAATAATAATAAAGAAAAATAAATTGTACTTTATTTTGATACTATGTACTTTTTTTCTCACCTATAATAACCAATGTACTCTATTTGCCAAAAAAAGGTGGCAACCCTATATTAAAGACAACTCTGCATGTCATGTTTTCGCAAAAAAACCGTTCACGCCCTAGCACGAGTTTCGTCACAGAACTCAGCATTATCACGATAAGTTGATTAGCAACAGCCGTATATTATGTTCCTGTGAATGTCTGCAGCCCAATGAATCTTCAATCAATTATCGAGTTACCTCATCAGTTACACAATCATTACCTCTTTAACCATTTCTTTCACACTTATCATTAACAAAGCTGTCGTGATATATGATGGACATTCACCAATCAGTATGTATGTATGACTGTTTGTCGATCTTTCTCTTACAGGGCTGTATCTCTTGAACGGAATTTTGGGTCATCCGTGGGTACCGCATCATCTCCACTGAGGCTGCGTGCTTGGTGGTGAGGAGGTATTCCTGGGTTCTTAAAAAAAGAAGCCCAAGCATCTACAAGTAAGTGCGAAAAATGTAGACGCAGATAGATGTAACCTAACTAAGACAAAATAAATCAACGTAGCAATTTTTTCTGTGTAAGATTTGATTTGTTTTAAAATAGGTGATGATTTTCAAATTCTAAAACCGGAAAATTCACTTACATCGGACGTTCAAAATACACCTTCATATTTTACTTTAGAACTGCGCGAAGTGAGTAATACTGACTGAATAACAATTCGATTAAGACAAGTAATACTTGACACTATCAAATACATTATAAACTATTTTAGAAGCGCATTAAGTCAACAACTACTTAGGTAAAAAGTCGTTTAACCTCAGTTTTACTTTGTCTTCAATAGTAGTGTCCAGATTTGCAATATATACTTACTAGACTACTATACGAATAGTACTAAACAAATAAATTGCTCTAAAACTTATATTATCTAGATTTCTCATACAAAACTCTCTGGAAAATCATATTCTACGCTCTTCGACTTTTGAAAGCCAACAACACAGTCTACTTTAATCTTTTGGTAAGTTACGAACTTCTTGCTGTCCCCTTCAAAACTTTTAGCTTTAGCGCTATTTATTAAAACACTACGACGTAAAGAGTGGTTTCGATTATGACAGTCTAGTTCAATTTCAGACCTATTTTTAACACTAGTATTGGAATCAACGATAAACTTTGCATCGGCACCTATTTCATCGGTTCTGGTTTTACGATCGGCTTCTATATCAGATGCTTCTATCATGTTCCCTTCGCTTCGCATCCTGTTGATCTTACTCGGTTTTGGACTTGGATTTGAATTCGAACAAACTGGAGCAGATTGTTGTCGAATAAATCTTCGGTTTGTAAACATTCTTTCGAAGAAGCCATTCGTTTTTGCATTAGGATCGTCTTTACTCTCCTTGCTTTCTGATTCCACGTCACTTTTATCTAAACTACCTCTATGTGTAAATAGTTTTTTCAAACTGTTCGTTGTTCTGGTTAAACTACTGCTATTCGTGGATCCGTTCGTGACTGTTCTTTGAGCACGTCGATTTTGAGATCTCTCTGTGGACTTTTGGTAACAAATGCACACCTTACAAAATCCGACTCGAAATTTTGAGGACATCAGATTGTACAATATTGGGTTGATAGCTGAATTAATGTACAGCATTATTCTTGAAAAATACAGCAAATTGTACCACCTTTCTGGGCTTATGTTTTCGTGTAGTTCTGCAGGAGTTACAATAATCCAGAGCGCTAGAAGTCTGTAGGGCATTAGACATAAAAAGAAGCACAGTACAACTGTGCCTAACATGAGTATAACCTGTTTCCTCGCTCTAGCATTGTAAGGATCAACAGTTTTGTTCATCACGACTTTGGATGCTGCTGATATAAGGTTCTTTGCTATGACGCTGTACAGAATTATAAGGATTATAAGTGGCAGAAGATACAGAAGAATGATGACCATAACAAAGAATGTAATCTCCCAGAAGTTCACGGCCTGGGTGAGGCATTGAGCAACAGTGCCGCCGTGTCGAGTCACCGTTTGAAGCTCTGCTATTGCCAGCACTGGACTGAAAAAGAAGAAAATAAAGCAGATTAAGATTTTGTCTATTGCCCAAAATTTGCTACCGGTCAACGCAAAAGTGGTCTAAAATACGTCGTCTGTTTGTCTCTATGGTAGGGATTTTACACCGTTATTTTACTTTAACATTTTATGTTACATATTTTTTATAGAATCAGTTGTATAAAAGGTAATAAAATGATTTAATTTAAGAGAAATAAAACTCTTAAAATTTTGACTAAGCAGACCAATTTTACGCTAACAATAAATAAAATTCAACCGCAACGTAATTAAATTGAAGGAAGAAATTAACTTAAATATATAAACATCAGTACAATTTGGAAGAGTAATTAAGTAATGTTATTGATAAATTTCATTTGAAACTTAAAATTACATTAGGATAAACCAAAATCCAACTAAAATAGTGCTACACACGAAGCGAACTGTGCAGTTGTAAGATGAAATGCTTGAATGTTATTTTACGAATCACTACCGAAATTGTTGTAAAAATATCTTTTGCCCGTTACTATCCTAATATTAAATTAAACTTAGTGAATTTTGAGATTCTCACGACTGAGATTATTCTGGCCACTAAGTTTGTTTTGGTGATTATTTTAAACGAGTAGATTCCAAACTTTAATGGTAATTCTAAATTTAAATGTGCGTCTTATTCAAACGTTTATTTTAAGATGGCAGCTAATTATGTTTGATTATTGGCCGATTCCTAAACCAATGTATCCTTTACTTCGGAAACATATTTTACGTGTTTTATCTGATAAGTAACGTAACAGGTAGAAATTAGCAATATTTGTTTAATAAAAAAATGCAGTTACTCTGTAATGTAAGCATTTTCTTATCTGTAGTAAAGAAAACAGAGGTTATAGAAACGGCCGGTCTAATCGGACTCATGGTAGAGATTCGCAAATGAAACCAATTGGGATGTTGACTTTATTTAAAAACATAACTTTAACGCGAAATGAGAATATACAAATAAAAAAAATCTTTCATATTTTTTAAAGTATTGACTTAAATAGCACCTAAGTTACATGACACCAAACAGCAGTGACGTCATCTGTTCATGTTTTAGTCTGTGCTGATTGTTCACGAACTTATTGTTCTTCAAGTTTAACAACTCTAACTTGTCTCTTGTTCCTTACACTGGGAACATGTGACGTCATAACGATCACGTGACTTGTATGATTCGAAGTTTGAAATAGATTTTAAGGTTATAAACTTGTCGTATTTGAAAAACATAAAGCTATTAGCACTTAAATAAACAGTCAACATCCCAATGTAAAACACAGAAAGCGTCACACATTTAAGCCATATAACTTACATGTTTTACGAACCTTGTTATGTAAAGGGGTTCTTTGACTTGATCGAACTGGTGACGCTTGTCAAGCGACATGCAATAATGTCCGGGTTAGTTTATGACATTTTGACATCGCCAGTAAAAACTGTAAAGCCAATTAATTTTTGAGGGTCCTGTACCTCACATACACATTTTGAAGTTTTAAAATATATGTTTGGTAAATATACACGTTCTATTGATTTTTAAGTACTTCGTATTTTTCTCCCTCGTAATTATTTTAAACAATTTTCATGCGCTCGAATTCAGACGAGCAATCGTTCTATTCACGCCCAAATACCAGCGCCGATCTGAGAACGACCGAATTGTGGAGAATATCGAAAATGAACGAAAAGATCATGCCTATTCGCGTCTTCTTACTTAGGCGAGCATCACATGTGATAAATTCATAGATAGTCAAAGTGTAGAATTAGCCCCTTCACACACGAGTCGTTAGCGTAAACGTAACGTAAGCGTAGTCATAACGTAAGCGTATCCTAATCCGCGCGTACGTCGAGAGCACTACGAGCATGAACATTGTCGAACAAGTCCGCACACGAAGCGTATCGTAAGCGAATCATAGGAGGATACGCTTCGTGTGCGGGCTCGTTCGACAATGTTCATGCTCGTAGTGCTCTCGTCTTACGCGTGGATTTACGCGACGATTACGCTTACGACTCGTGTGCGATGGGGGTTAGGAGAGTTTGAAGAGAATTGAACACAAAGGAGAATATTCTATTCATGTAAAAGCTTCTACTTTTACATCCGAGTGGGCAGGTATTAGGTATCTCGATTTGTCTTTTACAATTACTTCTACTAATCCATCCATGCCCTATAACCTATAAATATGTCGATCTTCAGTCTTCGCTTAAAATAAAATACTTTGTAGCCGCTTATTGCATCAGTTGTGCAATAGATGTCTCGCAGTCTCTATCCGACACAATGCAATATATCAAGTGTTTTATTGTGAACGAACGCCCTGTCGCGGGCTGTGATGTAAAATAGATCTACACTATTATACCAAAGGACGATTGTTTTATGGGTTATGCAATGGATGCTAGTTTGCTCGAATTTTCAGTTTTTTCGTCGACCGTCGTGATTAACCTACAAAGGGGACGGACAAAGTAAAAGATTTTTTTTTGCTGGCAATAAATACACGCTGACACATTCATACCCCCGTACTAAGCTTTTCTGTGGTACGATAACATAAATAACACATCACTAACGACCATGATAACATAACCAACATTTATCTGTGATTTGTCAAAGATAAAAATGCAAAAATAAATACAAGTTAAAATATTATAGTCCAACAATATAACCACAACTTCGTATAGTCATTTGCGAAGGTCCGTCCAATACTTGCGGGTACGCGTATACGCGCGAATGTGAGTGAGCGCCATAATAATATCGTTAGTGCTCATTCATACTGACTCGCGGGCGCGGTGGCGGGCGCGGTCACGAAATATCAAACATATGGCGTTATATCCAAGTGTTTACACTGGAATCGCACGTGCGGTCTAAGTAGCGGGCACGCTAGCGACGACGCGCGCGGTGCGCTCTCGGCAATTTCTACTGGGGGCTTACTACGAAAAACGAATACAAAATCACTATTTTGGTACGAAATTCTAAGTACGAACGTCGACGTAACCTATGTCAACGTGCGTTTTTCGTAGTAGGCCTCCTGAACTCTCGCGCAAAACGCCTGGCGGTCAATGTGAACAGTGTGTTCAATATATGAACAAGCACTTATAAACACCTTACTCTCCGCTAGTGAAGCCTGAGAGCATTTTGTTTATCGTGATATACATATTTTACTATGCTTTAAAAAGAATAATATTCGTTCGCTTGTGTAAGGAAGTGCAATGAATTGCCACTTTTATGCACGCAACAATAAAACTTTTCTGGAGGTTATAAATAGGACTTTCAGAAGGTAACACTTGTTTATCTGAAACTATAATATAGACACCCAAAAAAGACCTAAATATTTTTTACAACTATTATAGTATTTACTCAAGAGTAATAAGTTTAAGAAATTTTTCATAAATTAACGACGACATAGGTAAAGAAGTCCAATTTTTTCATACACTTGAAATAATTTTGACGTGATAACGTCTTATAAATTGGATTACCGGGTGGCACTTCAAGAAACTGTGTCACGGTCACGCTCCGCCGCTCACGTTATGCGCTTACAATGAGAGCGAGTGAGAGGCACCACTCGGGCATGGTTAGCCCGCCTAAGAGCGAGAGAGACAGACATAAAAAGTGCTTCCTCCTTAACATTACTTATGGTAGCTACGGCGTACACACGTTGGCGTGTTTCAGAAAATCTCTGCCATCTCGCCATCTCTGCAGAAGTAGAGTAATCTTTTGTTACCTCACTTAGTTGTGACTAATGGTTAATGGTCTAACGGTTAGCAGCGCTAGATGGCGGATGGTGTTACAATGTTTTAAATATAATTCTTTGTATAAATAAATGTTTTAAATTGTTACTATTACTTCATCCTTCTTTTATTGATAAATTTCTGTAACTTTAAATACGATTTCATGACGTTTGTTTACTTTGATGATATTATTTGTCAATCATTCCATCAGTATTTTCTTAAGACGTTGTCACGTTCAACTATCGTCAGTAAACCGACTTTACAGACAACCAGTTTTTTTAAATGACTCCAACAACAAATAGTTCAGTTTAGTCATGAATAACAACCACAGTGTGCCGGAGTCAATTTTGATGAAACAAATACATAGATTGCTAGATAGACTTAACAAAGTGACGAAGTGTCTCTTCCTGTACTTATTATGAAAACCGAGAAAGTAATGTAACGGGTAAATACTTGGCTACAACCCATTAATGGCCCAGTACTGAGCACGGGTCTCTCCTCATTATTGAGGAGGACTATAGCATACTTCACCACGCTGCTCCAGTGGGATTGTTGAAGCGGTAGATGTATTCGCTATGTGCGAAGCGGGTGGTAGGTGTACCAAAACGATCGCAGCGCACAACGTGACAAAAAATGGAAACTACTTCGGCTGTGTGTAATACTTACACTATTCAATAAATTGCACTCGAATAAAGTCAACAAGTATCATTTACTGTTTATTTTGGTTTTCAATTGCAAAAATACTAACAATGTTTACTTGTCATTATTTGACAGTCGCCGAAAAAGTTGCGCGTCGCCACCGTCGTGCACGTTCCCAATACTTAAATGTGTAAATACTTGGCGTTACGCTAAAAATGCACTAAACCATTGTAATCTACTAACCTATTCAAGTGAAACTCAATATATTCGTGGTTAACCAACAAAGACAAAGAACTGAAGAAATAGTCCAACAGACAAAGAAAATTCAAACGAGGCTGTTCTCACTGTGCACTTGTAAAATACACAAAACTAAATAACAACTAAAATATTTAGGTTGCGTTCACGTTAAAACTCCTAAGTTGCAGTTGAATATTTTGTACAAAGTATTTGGCTCACCGCAAAGTTGTTCGTGACTACTGTAACTTCTGCGGGAAACTATTCACTGCATGTATTCAGGGTTGTCAGATTATATGTTTATAATTTTCGGGATAATTCTACTAGAAAATAGATCTTGATCTTAATTTCACATATTTTGCTACTCAGTCACCCCTTGGCTTCAGACGGCATTATAAGCTGTCATAATTTCATAGTACGTTCACTTCGCTGAATTCAATGGATTAACTCTTCACTTATTAAAAAAATCATCACGCGTTCAAATACAAATAAGTATAAACTATAAAGTTTTGTAAAGTACAAAGTGTAATTACTGGTAACTTGACGAGTTGAGTTGCAAATACTGGGACAATCCAAGATTTCGCGGCCATGGCAAATTGGCAACCCTGAATGTATTGAAAAAAAAAAATACTATCGACATACGAAAGAACCAAATCAGAAGTCAGAAGCTTGAAAGAATTGTCGTAAAGTGAATCTGTCGTACATTTTATAGCCAATATCGTAAAGACCACACTTTGATCAGAAACATGATGTTGTGAGTTTAACAGTAAATCATTTTGGGATTTCTAAAAGAAAGTCACGTTTCATTTTCTCTACAATGCCATTTGCAAGGCACGATATTCTCAATAATGTTTCAACACGTGTTTATTGGCAACTAGAAAAATAAAAAGTAGCCTATATGTTGCTCCACCGCTTCAGTACAGTTCTATATCCCTATGAAAGTCCCATAAAAATCCGTTCAGCTATTTCTGAGATTATTATATGTATAGATAGATAGATATATAACAAGGTTTTCAGCGCAAGCGATGCCGCGTGCAAAAACTAGTGTCATATAAGTTTGTCTTCAGAATATACATAAGAACCAAATGAAACAGGTATTGCCTTTATGGGGGTTCTTCAGGGGTCGATTTAGGGTCCACTTACTTTTTAAATAATGGTTTTCAACAGTTTTGGTGAAGACGTTATGTAAGCTTTTGTGTCACGATTAGATTTTTATGACGTTAGCGTCATACAATCACAATGGTATGGCATTAGATATAAGTTCCTTTTTCCCAGAAACAACTCAATAACGGCATGGAAAAGTAATATTGCAATAACGTGTCGGTTTCAGCTACGAACGCTTTAAATGTAAATACTCCACATTCACAATAAAGTGAGCGAGTGTTAAGAATTCGTAAGTCGCTATTCAACCTTTCCTATGTGTTCTGCTGATATTACGGAACGGAATTCTATGTTAAGGTATTACCGGATAGCTTCGGATATTCAAATTACAAATATAGTTTTTTAAATATTTATGCTTTGAACGTTAACTGGATTTAACCTGTAATTGAATTAGAATTAGATTCTAAGGGTGCGGTTCCACTGAGGCGGAGCGGAGCGGAGCTGTGCGCGATTCACCAATCACATGGCTTGAAGTCCATATCTCAGTGTGCCTCGTGTGGATTTCAAGCCATGTGATTGGTGAATCGCGCACAGCTCCGCTCCGCTCCGCCTCAGTGGAACCGCACTCTTAGGGTCCCCGTAAAGTAAACTGACTGCAGCCACCGGCGGCAGTGGCGCTTCTTTTTAGAAGCGCGTTCCGGCCGACAGCCAACAGCTCCAATAACAGTGAGCAGAATTCAGCCGAAGCGGCTGTCGGCCGGACCGCGCTTCTAAAAAGAAGCGCCACAGCCAGCGCCTCAGCCGCCTGTGGCTGCAGTCAGTCTGCGGGGACCCTTACTGTCAATTAATTACTTACAGGACTATTACTAACAACAATTAACAATGCCTGTCATAATCTTCATAAGTAACATAATATTGTAACAGTGACTTCTAACTAAACTAGCTATCTTAGTTCGGCTTTGATTTTTGTTCTTCGTCGGTCACTGTTGCCATGGGCGGCAGCGGAAAGATGGTGCTGCCTGTTCGTTTGCTACCTTAATTCCATAAAAGAATGCTCACGCTTTACGCTTCACTTCCGGTAGGTACTTAAGAGCAATGCATGAATGAATATCTTATTTGAAGTAGGTTTTTTACAAACACTTTTCGAAAGCCAAACTACGCCATCGCTTCAACAAATACCTACGGTGTAGTCTTGGAAGAAGAAGCGGCAAGAAACTCTCAAGGAGCTTCTTGAGGGTTAAGTTAATAAGGATTCTTTGAAACGAACAACACATGCATTTGACGCAATTTCAAATTTTTAGTTAAAATAGTCATTAGTAACTCATAAATTTGTTTTATGGGAATCATTTATAATCTTAATAGGCTATTAGTTTCTTAATGTAACATTATGTTTTCTTCCCCCTTACCTCTATATATTAATCCGTCACCTGTTACAAAATACTTTTGAAGTATTATAGTGATTAGCGACCCATGTTTCTTTAAATGACGACATGATGACAAATATAAGATTATAATTCAGACCAGAAAATAAAATGGTATCTAGCACAGACAATAAATTAATACAATAATGTAGGAACGTGAAAAATTGTAGATTTAGAAGAAATATTGCGTAAAAAACAATTTGAATTATTATGTGTTAATTATGTTATGTGACGTAATGTCGGAAAAAGTAGAATTGACACAGGTGCAAATTTTTGGTTTTTCGCTTATATCTCAGAAATGGATACGTTGTAGCGAAAAATGTTCTATGGGGTAATTAAAGCTTATAAAATTCTCTACAACTTTGGTTTTATACACTTTTTCGATGCGACAATTTATATCAATCATTACATAATTAATAATAATATATAACTATTAATGTCGGGTCACCTCGATATAAATAAAAAAGCAATAATGTAGTCATTATGCCGTTATCGAGCGTAAATGTCAACAGTCCGCTTAGACTAGAAGTTTTATGTGTTTTGTAATCATTCTAAGATTTTGATTTTTTTTTGTGCTGAGGAGTTTGTTTCGCCTTTCTTCTTTTATAATGAGAAATAGCACCTTTGGAAACGGCGGTAGACTAGAAAAATTACATGCATTTGAATTGAAAAAATAAATCATTTTGACCTTGACTTGTAATTTTTTACTATTCTGGTACATGTAACGGTGAACCGCTTGTGAACGAGCGACACTGCAAGTAATGTTTGGCGACATAAAACTGACTCTCTGGCATTTCATGGAATTACGTTACGACTCAACCTGTCAGCTTCAGTCCCCTTGAACGGGAAATATTGTCGGGAAAGAAGTCAAAAGTCGTTTTGATAACAAGCTATTTATTTGGCTATATGACGTTATGCTTTTGTGCTTCTGTCATTATACAATATACTAATATATTTTATATACTTATACTAATATTATAAATGCGAAAGTTTGTAAGGTTATGACTTGTATGTTTTTTTACTCTTTCACGAAAAAACTACTGAACGGATTTTCATGAAACTGCAGTAATAAAGCTTAGACATCGGAGTAACATAATAAGTTAAAACTTATAGATTTTTTTAAATTTGGTCATAATGCAACGACAACTGTCAAGTAAGTCGGAAAAATATCAGCCTTCTGAAAGCTATCTTCTACTAAGGGGCTGGTTCCCCGAAGCGAAGCGAGGGCGGGTTAAGGTACTAGTTACACTATACAGTCTTATTGGGACGGGTTTAATTTTTAATTCTAGGTATTTTATGCGGTCATGATTGGCGTGAAATTTTCGTCTCAGAAATGAAGGTGGAATTTTGGGGTTTAACGCTCTTATAAACTTAGTGATATAAACGCTCTTATAAACTTAGTGATATAAACAGACATTATTACGATAAAGTCAAAAACAACTCGTCAGATTGCTGAAAAAAGGGGCTCACAGAACAAATATCAGCTTTCGAGCATTAAAATAATTATCAAAATCCGTTCAATAATGACGGAAAAAGGACAATGACCATTGAAGTATGGGACAATGGTCTAAACTTGCTACAGAATCACTTTCTTTTAAACTTTGTTGATAAACTTGGTCACTCCTTTTTGTAGTCGGTTAATAACGACGATTCATAAGCCATTGATAAAAGGACAATAATTAATAATAAGATAGCGTTTTTCCGAGTTTTGCGGGGAAACTTGTAATCAGGTTGGCAGAAGTTCCGATACTGGCAACAATTCAACATAGTTTGTTGTTTGTCTCGACGCCTCAAGACCTCGGAATGGCAAATTGGAATTCTCGGAAGCGTGCTAAATATCTCAAACTATAATGACTTTAAAAATTACTTAACACATCTTCTTATATTTCAGCTACTTTCACATGAATATTTGGAGTTAATAATGATTATTGAATATTCGCCTGTAAACCATAATTATATGGCACGGTACATAAATATAAAAAAAATATTCTAAGACTTGATTATTAATTTGAATGGAATAATTCTACGTCAATATTGATTACCTACTTAATAAAAAAGAAATAATTAAATAAGAAATTGACGTTAGAATTACAACAGTTTATTAATTTATTTCGTAACACCTTATAAAAAAGTGTACAAGGGCAAAACTTACTGCCAGTAACGGTTTCGTGCTGGTACAAACAATGTGTACGTAACGGTTATGTTTTATCGCCGATGTGAGGGCTAGCAATACATTAAAATCGTCTGAATAGGACCGGAATTTATCTCTTTCAAATACAATATTAATAAAATAGAATACCTACATGAAAATCAAATAAATAAAACTCATTATTTTCGGGTTACTGATATTTATTTCATGCTTAAAATATCTCACATTTTAACAAAAATAATATCTCATTTTTTATGGATATTAAATGTAAATATGTAACAAATCAATTGTACGGAAGGGCCTTTTAGGTTAAAAGTTTTTTGCGTGTATGTAAGTAACCAATCTAAACTTAATACAAAAAACAGAGGGTAGTTTTATAAATTTATAAAAAGCAAAATCCGTTTGGAAATTAATTAGATACTGTTAATACACTTAAAAAGATTCATAATACAGTTATTTCGATTAGGGGACGTTTTCATGTAATAATTCCCATCTTAAACGAACCTAAATCGTTTGTTACCATAAAAAGGAAAAATCAATAAGAGTATGATTTATTTCATACTCATAACTTCTAGCTAAGCATCCATTAGCGACGAATAATTTCAGGTCACTAGATCCTAAAACCCTTTTCATATTAATTCTTCAAGCGTAACATGATATCGGGCCTAGGGAACTTTTACCATAAACTTTTAGTATCCTCTGTACACAAATAGATAATCTTGGTCGCTAAAGCCAAAATAACAACGCGGTTTAATGATATCTCGACGCCATAAAAATCGTTTTCGCCTACTTGAAGTGAAGTTTATTTGCAATCAACAATAACATTCCTCAAGGAAATTCTAACTTTATAAGCGTTGTATAAAGTGCAATTTGGAATAGGAGACGATAATTGCGTTTAGAAGAGGTTATATTTTTATAAGATTGCTATGGAAATGAAGTGGCTACGGTTGTTGGGAATTGTAGGCGTATTAAATGCCAAAGAGGGTATTTCTATCACTAAATAGGGTAATATTTTACGCGACAGGTGATGTACCGTGTGAAGAATGGTGCAAAACAACTTAGTACCTATTTTATCTTTATGGCAAGAGGCAAACTTTGTAAGACAAACATCGCTACTAATATGACTGAGTTACTGCTTGTCTGGTAGGGCTTTCACGCTTGAACCGCCTAAGCGCGCCTAAGCGATTTTAATGAAATTTCATAAATAGAGTGGTCCTTGATAAATGACATAAGATTTTTTATCCTTGAAATTATCTCTGAACGTGTAAACAGGAGAGGAAGCGATATCATATTTTCATAAAAAGTTCATATCCTCAATTTTACTTTTTGTTTTCTATTAAAATAAACCGCTATTATCGTCTGTCGACCATTCGATATTTTCGCACAATGACCCATTAAGTTATATGTACGCTATTCTAAACAGATGTTTTGACATTATTAGTCTTTCACGTAGGCGAAGTCACGGGCAAAAACTAGTGTTTTATATGTTAATGATCGATAAACAAACAAACGATGTACTCTTTGGCAAATGGACACCGTAAAGAAAGTAAGTGAAGAAAGAAGAGGAATGAAAAACAAATAAAGCTACGCTGTGTGTGGATACCCTGTGTCGTGGACAACACGCAAGATAAGGACACACCAGACCGAGAACGGAAATTTAAACTCATCATTCAAACCGCCTCGCTGGGAATCGAACCCAGAACCCTTGGAACACCGATCCGGCGTGTAAACACAGCCATTGGGTCATCAAAAAAAGAATGAAATCTTTAAAAAATCTACGCAATGCAATATCTCAGAATATTAGAAACATATTCTGAGATAATACGAGTATGTATAATAATTATTTTGGGAGGTAAAAAAAGTTAATCGAAACTCAACGTAACGTAACGTATTGTAATTCGAAACTATTTTTCGTGTTATAGGTAGGTATATAAAGTAAAATTATTATTTTTTCGATAAATTGTGCAGCAATTTTCAAGGAAAGACGTTGTCCTGAGAAGTTAGCGAAATATCAACACACTCACAAAGTCTCAACATAATAAATTTATTCTCAACCCGTCTAATACGGAAACGTTTGCTATCACCGACTAGTTTGGAACCCTAATCAAGAGCTTAAACATAATCCTTGACAGATTTCGACGCAAAGGTCGCTTGAAACGGGTCCAGACAATAAAATATCGCTGTTTTCCTTTCATCCTTGTTTCGTAGACTCGATACCAGCTGTGGGTTACTATCAAAGTATTGAATTTATGAATATGCCGGATTTGATTTTGAATGCCCGAGACACACGAGGCTACTTTTTCGATCTAGGATAGCAAACGTTAGTAAGCTAATAGCAGTTAGAACTGCATGGCACAAGTACAAAGGCCAACTTTCCGCCTATGCGATTAAGATAGATTTAAGATTGACGGCGGGATCTTAAAATGCCCTTGAAAATTTTGCTTAAAAGGTAAATTGAACTGTTAGCATAGGTAATAAGTTTGGTTTTAGCGGGGAGTGAAAAATCCACATGCTCGGCAACTCAAGTATAGACGGTAACATCCTTTACAACTTGCTTAGTCCCTTCACACTCCTACAACGTGTTATATCAATAATACTTAGCAAAACACTCTCAGAATATAACTCAACGACACATTTCCAATTTAAACTCGTCTGCGACAAAAATCTGAAGTCAGCGGTTTTTGAGTCTCATATCTTGGCTCATTTCACATGCCGAGCGATGTTTTTGCGAGTGGGAAGTGCGAACAGAGGGTGCCACGTCATTTGTTGCCAGACCAATATATTCTATAAACGATTGTATCTCGACAGCGCTTTTGCTTTGCGGCTCCTTAACGGTAACGAAGGAACCCTTTTTATATGCAGGTTATTTGACCACTAAAATCACAAAAGCGTGGCTGCTATCACAACAAATAATGATAATGTAATTGCTTTTGAAAAAAATAACCGACTTCAACATCGACAACCAAAGATAACTTAAAAACTACTCGCCAGATGGAGCTCAATACAAACCATCTAGGTAAAGTTCTCGACACTCAATTTAATCTACGTATTAGTAGCGTATTCTACTTGCAAGTAATGAACCTAAGGGTTCTAAGCGTAGTAAGTAACATATACTTATATACATACACTTATGGGAAGTTATACTGAGTACCTACCTATTAAAAATAGCATGACATACAATTTGTATGGAACACTTTGGACATGTATTCGACTCACACTTGGCTGATTTTTTATAATCGCACCAATAACTCAAAGCTACTCAAAGTTTTAGCTTCACGGACAATTTATTACTAAGGCGTCTGTAATTTAGAATCAGACTTTCGAGTTCGCATTCTTTAAGGAATTCATTTTAATTTCATCCACGAAAGTGCAAGCTTTCCCTGTGGTTAAGGTAACTTGTAGATTGAAATCGAAACTTAAAAACACCGCAAGTAAGTTATGCTTACAAGCTAAATTGAACTGTGATCACAGGTAATAAAACTGTATTTCGCGGAGAGTAACAATTCCACAATCTCAATGACTCAGGTAGGTATATGATATAAATGCGTTTATTCGAATGGGTACAATGTATTGGTATTTTTCCATTATAAATAGGAACACTTTGGAAAAGCAGCCAACAGAATCCTAACTGAATAATTCCTGACTATGTTATTATCGGATTTTGAACTAAGCTCCTTTGGTTAACTTGTTGAAAGGGATTTTCGGACGGACGTATTAGCCTAGTTCCGAAAATAGTTAGGTGTCCTATAAATTTCTACTACCATGAAAGGAGTCCATCGGACATAAGTGTAACGGCTGACAACTGCTTTAATTAAGTAGTTAAGTCATGAAGCGCTCATAGCTTACGGCTTGCGTCGATCCTAAGTGATGGACAGAGTTAAGCAACTGCGGACACGGACGGTATGCTAGTTGGATAGGAGACCGCTAGGAAAAGACTTCTCGAGCGTTTCTGTGCTTCGGAGAGCACGTAAAGCCGACGGCCTTGGTTGTTACCGATAGACAGAACTATAGGTTAGATAGAGAGATAGGCCTTCAGGCGGTATGACAAATACTTGAGTTTACCACTAACGTCTCTACCAAACCGTAGGTACAGGATTTATTATGATCAATGATGTGTGCGCTCCTCAACATCAAAGGACTTCATCACCATTGATCAATAAAAAAGTCAAAAAAAGTTTGTCAGATATTAAGGATTTTCTTTTATGAAAATAGTATACCTACTCGTAGTGTCAACATTCTCGTTCCAGCAGAATTTTTGGCACGAAAATTCAATAGTAACAAGATACATTCAATACTTTAACTTCAGCGTGAAATGAAACTTCCGCTCCAAATTTGTCTTCTCTGTAAATACGTAAGGGTCACGACACAAGTTGGCTTAAACTAGCAGTTTATGTTCTAATAGCGAATAAACCCCTCACTTCGCTTCGAAAAATCAGACACTCATTGTTAATCAAAAATAGTTAGGTCGGACTTACAACTTTTTTATTTATTAAACGATTGTAACTATTTAAGCGAAAACACCACTCGAAATTGTCAAAACATTTCTGAGCTTACTGCGACTCTCAAAAAGACTAAGAGAAAAAAAACAAATTAGTTTAATAAAGACTAATTAAGTAATATTTTTTTATAATATCTTGCATGATCAACAGTGATCAACTATGAATACACTATCTCTGAATAGAAAATAAAGAATAATAACAATCACTTCTTCACCGGAATCGGTTCTGGCACCCGTTATGATTTGATAACCATTTACCATCTTATGATCCGACCACTAAATTGTCGGTTGTTATCGTATAAAATTAATAGCCCGTATTAAGCTAACCGAACTATAGATGCAAAGCAATAAATGCAGACACTTTACCGTTGAGAAGTTCCCTTTTGAGCATACGGCTATGTTTGTCATAACATTGCAATATTCTCCGTGCAAATATTCAAACTAATCAGGCTTCTTCAAGTTGGTGAAAATAAGGCTGAAAGTTTTCACCAACTCAACATCAAGATCAAGCTAATAAAAATTGATTGTCGGGAGAGTCGGTTTACGGACGATAATTTTACGTAATAACTTTATTTATGAAAACATTGATGAAGAAATTGCATTCTTTTATGAATTGAATTAAATTAATATTGTATCGATGGATGGAGTGGAACGGAACGGTTAGGTCTATGCCTCTTTATGATTTGTTCCACGCCTTCGCGTGCGCGCTCGGTTCGGGCGAAACATGACACTTTTTCATGCATGCTGCCGGTGTTCATAGATTTATAAGACGTTGTCACGTCAAAAAGATACAAGTACACGGGATTATAGATATCATATTCATTAGATGTAGGGACTTTCAACTTAGTACCCATGTTCCCAGGGTTCAAATTCAAGGCTCAGATTGGAAGATCTCCGTTTGTACTACTATTTCAACACACTTTAAAAGACAAGTTAAGGACTGCGCACATTACAACGACTCCACGCCAACGCGGTTACGGAGCAACTCAAATGTAAGCATTCAATTATGATCCTTATATCTTAGGCGTCACGGTTGAATTTCGAGTGTGAACGGCGTCGGTGAGCAGAGGGTGGGGAGTAGTCCACGTTTTCTAAGTGTACACTCGAAATTCAACCGTAACGCCTAAGATATAAGGATCATAATTGAATGCTTACATTTGAGTTGCTCCGTAACCGCGTTGGCGTGGAGTCGTTGTAATGTGCGAAGTCCTTTAGTTACCAAACGGATTAGATTGCTTGTTTAAAGTACCCGCTTGCCCGCATCTGTCTCAAATATCTATGTATGCAGTAACAGTTTATGTGAATACCGGTCAAGTCCGAATAGAAATATTTTAAATTTTGAAGTTATTGAAATACACAGACAATTTTCTGCATTTTAAGGTTGAAAATACTTTCTTCGAAAAATCAAAATAATATGCCAATACTCCATTGGTAGAGTGGTCAATTTGGGTGATAAGGTTAAACGAAAGTTCCTTTATAGGGTAAACAAGATTCACGTATGATATGAAAGTTTAATTTGAATTCAACTGTTTTATTATTGCAAAGAAAACAAAAGTTTTAAAAATTATAGTATTTGAAAAGGAAGTTTTAAATATAAATTGTATTGTTGTCATGGTAAAATTTGTTGTAAAAAGGTTGGTACCATGTTCTCAAAACACTTAAAGCGTAAAATGTAAAAACATTTTGTCATAAAAATGGATGTCAATATGCGCTGTTAGCTTACGTTAAAATATCCTGTGAACAAAAATAATTTTTGTAGCTTAAACTTCGTAAATCCAAGTTATAAGGTAACACAAAGGCACGCACGCTTAAGCTTAGATAAAATCAAAATCACAATGAATATTTAAAATTCCGATACCTTAAAAAATTAAGGGTACACAATTAGGCAAACCATGTTTAGCACAATAATCACGTATCAGCTTTTATTTCACGTTTCAGTATCCAAAAACAGTACTTTGGAAGTAAAGAAGTACCATTTCAAAGCATCAAATGTTTCACAAACATATAAAACTTTAAGGTAAAACGAAAGTCATTTAATGGTAATTACCTTGTGAATAGGGCTGCGAAGAACCACGCTAGCGCGCAGATGAGCGTAGCACGAGTCTTGGTGCACACGTAGCCGGCGCGTAGCGGTTCGCAGATTGCGTAGTAGCGCTCAAAACTGATAGCGAGAATGGTAAGCACAGAGGCATGTGCTACGGTGAGCTCTACGAACGGAACTGCCAGACCTGGAAAGAAAATATGTACGTTATTTTATAGAAATCTTTAGTCCAATATTCGAATACGTCTACCGGATACAAATCGGGTTACTAACAACAGCTTACAGAAATAGGTAACACTAACAGACCCTAGTGCAGTCCTCAAACTTATCTATTAATTATCTGAATAACTGACGTTAATGATAACACCTTCTGCTTAGAAGACTAACCATTTTAGCCCTGATTTGAGTCGTATTTTGTCTCAGTCTATCATAAAAGTCTGGTGTTGTCGTTTTTTAGGGATGTTAAATCCATAAAAAAAGTCTCCCTAACTTGCGCCAATCTGACCGATTATGACTTACGATTCCTTAGAATTTACGATTACACAAAACATTCGATAAGTGAAAAGTTAGGCAAAGTTGGGTGAAATCAAAAAGGATTTCAGAACTTCAGATAAAATGTTTGGGCATTCCGCCAATAGGTTTTGGAGTGTTGTGAGGAGTGAAGTTTACGAAGCATTTTCCCCATGTCTGGAGCCATTAACTTAAATTATAGTAGAATCGAGTGAGCGTTACGGAACTTTTGGTACGAATAAAAAATACAGGGTGATTTACTTAATGTACCTACTCTTAGGAAAATAAACTGATGAAAAGTTGCCACTTTGCAAATAGATACAAGAAGTAATAACATCCCTACTACTTTCACTACATTAAACTACTTTCAAGATTACCATAGAAGACCATACTAATAAAAAACGTGAAGTTCTGTCTGTCCTTTTTCCTCGTCTAAATGGAAGAACAGATCTACAGGAGCTGTTTAAAGGGCTATAGATCACCACAGCCAACGACTTTGTGAAAATATAATCTCATTTTCACAACAAAACAATTTTAATCAAATCAGCAACATAGATGATGTCATCGCGGACGCAATAATACTAAATATTTGTAACCGCGAGAAAAAGATTTCCCAAAATAAAGCGAGGGTGGTTTACTGATAATAAATAAACAAATAAAGGCCGCCCTCGCAATTTAATTTACCATCTTGCGGCTGGAATGGACAACACAAATAATCACAAACACCCACGACCCGAGAACAAATATTTATTTGTCACATAAATTGAATGTCTCCCTTGATCGGGAATCGAATCTAGAAAATCGAGGGAAAATTAGTACACCGCGTTTAGTATAGGTAGGTATAAAACCGCACCGAAATTATCCCTTAACGGGGTGTACATGGGAGAAGGACAATATTTTCGTAAAATATCAGTACCTACCCTTGACTTTACTTACATTTTTGGATTTTTATTAAAATAAATAAGATGGCCGGCTACGTCAGTCGACCATTCGATCTTTTAGCACAATGGCGCGTTCAATTTTTCTCGCATTTCCTTCAGTATTTTGACGTTTTGTCTCACGCGGGCGAATCCGGTAGCAAAAACTATTGGTCAATATTAAGTGTGAGGATTGTGGTGCGACAACAAGAACAGTTGATGGCTCTCAGCCAATCGAATGAATTATCCGCAGCTGGCTCCGGAAGTTCCGCGTGTAATATTGGTTGTATACATACTGTCCCAAAATTCGACGGTTGGTCGGAAACTGGGTAGACCTATTCATGACTAAGCACTTAAGGAAAAATAAGAAAAAAAATTCGCTCTGTTTATTTTTCATTCAAAAAATTCAAAAAATAGAATTTTTTTGAGTCTGGTTCTAGGCCGGTCACAGTTGTTATGGGCGGCAGCGGAGGGGTGGTGCTGCATGCTCGTTTGCTATCTTAATTCCATAAAAAAAACACCCTGTATATTGTTTACCAGCTGACCTGTCTTGCAACATACCAATGTTATTTATGTATATCATAGGTTGTAGGTGGCGTATCAAGATGAAACATACATCGTTTTTTAAGTTAAACCTCAAGCAATACGTCTGTGAAAATCACATCAAATTTCGTTCAGTAGTTTTTGCGTGATAAACAATCTACAATGAACCTATTCAATGGGCGGAAAGCTAGCATTTGTGTGGGGTGAACGAAATATTGGTGGGTAGGTATACTATGTATGTAATAGTCATGTATGTCAACAACTTTTTGAATGCTAATGAGAGGTTGTGAGTTTCTCGGCGTTCATACTGTTATACCAATATTTTATTGCTTTATTGAATATTTAACGCCAAGTATAAAATTTTATGAGACGTAAAATCTAAGATTCAGAGCATTAAAAATATCTATGTGTCTGGTTTCCTACATGTTTGCGCTTGGTTAAGCAGTTATCTCTTGCCGAAAACATTTCGAATCTTCATCATCAGATTACGCGAGTGGTATCGTATTATTCTAATGTCATTGGTCCATTACACATGTACATTACATCCATTACAGATGTATACAATTGCACGTAAGAAATATTGTTACATAGCTGCCCCCTTCACCCGCGTGAAATTTTTGTTTTACATAAAATAGTAGTTAAAAATCATAAATTTTTGTTTTAGTTTTTCCCCTTTTTATCTTCTCACCTCTCTCAGTGCTACCCTACCAGTCACTTATTACATAATAGAAGATTTTTATTTACCTACTAGGTATATTGATTGATGTTGTTGTGAGGTATACTTGTACAATAACACTGTATTAAACGTACTGTGTAACATTAAACAGCATACATGGTACTCTCTGCCAGTCAGCCATTAATTTATAAATAAGTAGTTATCAGATTTAATAGGGGTAAGTTCCTACATCAAAGGTGTGACTCTACTTGCCCCAACTCTTATTTAGGATTCGACTCGACCGGTCAGTTGTTATTCCCGCAAAACCATATTTGTGTTGCCAGAATAACTGTTCGGAGCTTGTTTATTTGTATTGCCAAAAGAAACTACCTGTGTACAACATAAACAGTATCGTTACCAGTATCGATACGAGTATCGATAGTGTTTCGTTCCTCTTAAAGGCAACCCTGGCTTATGTACTAAGCTACGCAGATCGAAAGTAGCAAAATCAACGAATTGTTTGGAAGCTAACCACGAAGTGATTTTTATTTAAATAAAATAATATTTTCAAATACTAAATATAATAAGGATACCTATACCTACTCCGTTCGCGTTGAATATGGAATTCGTTAAAATGGCAACCCACACAAATGCTAGTTTTCCGCTACTGTAATTAAAGTTCATTGTAGATTGATGGCGTCAGTTTAAAATGCCCTAAGTAAATTTGGTTACAAGCTAAATTGATCTGTGGGCACACGTAACAAATTCGTTTTTAGCGGGGAGCGGCAATTCCATGTCCTCGGCGACTCAAGTAAAGCGTCATTCACCACGCTGCCCCAGTAAAGTTAACAATCTGATTTTTTTGTGTCGTTAGAAGACCTCTGATATGGCTACGCTACCAGATGATAATAACGCTTTTTCGCTTAACGAATCTAGCAATTAAATACCAGAAACTCGACAATGGAACTACGCTAGGAAACGTGAAATGAACATAATGTTCCGGTGCACGGTGACTAAAATACGCCCGCATTTTAGCATACCGAGTGCACGTTTTCACGTCGGAAACCAAAAGTATTAAAAGGAAATGTAATAGTATAGAAATTTAATGTAAAATTATCATAAAGAGAAATATATTCAGTAGTAAATAAGTATGCAAAACATATGAAAATAAATGTTTGTTAGTAATGAAACGTTTATAACTTTACTAAACAACAGTGAAGAGCAGGATCAGTAGAAAGTGGTTAGATGAGCTATGTATGGTGACGCGAGGAGTCGAAAAGAAAGAAAGAAAAAGAAGAGAAAATTAAACTGTTTCTCAAACCCCCAGTCGGAAAAAGAAAAGGGAAAATTGTCTGAGTAGCCCCCAAACGGGGCATGAGAAAGAAGAGACAGAAAAATATCTCACAAGCCCTCAGTCGGAACAAGAACCCGAGACTCAAGCGAGGGGTTATTCATTGCTACTAACGATGATCCTCATGGCACCCGCAGCTGCAATTCGATACGATGAACTCAAGCGGGTTAATATGGCTTCATTAAACTGATACCTTTGAAAACAACCCAAGTGAAATTAGATCTAGTTACACTATAGATAACTAACGTACCTACCTAGACCCGCATTCTAACAGTTGTATGCGATAAAACGGTTTGTGGTTTTGTTAACATACATATATTCTAGAAAAAGTTATATGATAACATAAGGCGATTGTACCAGCAATGGACACTGTGTATTTTAAAATAAATAATCGCTTATGTACACTTTTGTGGGCAGGATGCTAGAAGCTATTTCACGAATCCCATATCATTGCAATACTTTCGCATGTAGGTACTAATTTACTTAGCATTACCTGCATTACACGTTGTGGAGGAAAAGGGGAGATCTCCCGCCAGGCGATGTCACTGCCTGGGGACCGCGGTCCGAATGTTAACTTCGGACCATTTGTATATATGTTAGATACTGTAGAATCTTCGTTAGCGCGGTTGAGGATGCGTCTTCTGATTGGCCAGTTCAGAGTGACGCGTATGACGTAGTCTATTGTTTACTTTGCTCGGTGCATGTCGTGTAATGCTATGGTCAGCATATCATGTGAGGCGCGCGCTCATGTTACTGCAGGAATGCGCGCCGCTACATCACTCCCCCTCCACTGATGGGATGATGTCGTAACTCTTCGTGTGCCAGTGTCTTCTATTGGCCATGAGTGCCGGAATGATGCGATGCGTGCGCAGTCACGGGAGGGAAACCAGAAACCTCTGCTGCGTGCTGCGGATCGCTGAAGTTGAGCGTGCTGAAGGAACCAAGGCGCTTTTTACGGCTGCTTGTGGAACCTGGTCGTTGTGCTCGTCGCTGCTGACATGGTTGGTCACGTCGGTTGATGATGTCGGTTGAACATCACGTCACGGCGTCGGTGCAATCACGTCGGGGTCACCAATTGTGGAGGAAAAGGGGAGATCTCCCGCCAGGCGATGTCACTGCCTGGGGACCGCGGTCCGAATGTTAACTTCGGACCATTTGTATATATGTTAGATACTGTAGAATCTTCGTTAGCGCGGTTGAGGATGCGTCTTCTGATTGGCCAGTTCAGAGTGACGCGTATGACGTAGTCTATTGTTTACTTTGCTCGGTGCATGTCGTGTAATGCTATGGTCAGCATATCATGTGAGGCGCGCGCTCATGTTACTGCAGGAATGCGCGCCGCTACAACGTCTTACGTCTTATGTATCTTTATGATTAAATGATTATTTATTTCTTGTAATTCATAGTTTAAAAATGTAGGTCAATTGAATAGTCGTGTCTTAATATTTTAGGAATCAACACTGCATTGCATTGCCGAAGCGAAGCGAAGGCGAGTTATTAGCTTCCAAACACCATGTAGGTATAATTTATCTTATATCTAGGTACATACTATACCTATACAAAAATTGTTACGTTGGGCATTCGCGTCGTCATTTGGAAAATTTAATATCGCTGCTGATGTAACCGGCCTTCTTTCACATTTAAAGGTTTGTAAAATTTTTAGATATTGTCATATAAAATTTTATTGATGAGAATAACGTAGACGTGGGTGGCAGAGCACACCAGTCAGGTACAGTTACTAACTTAGTGCGGATTAACATGACACACCCCCACACTCTAATATATCGGTTAGGGACCTTTATAACTGGTACCTATATAATTATGTCAATAACATAGAACAAACTCAAACTTAAAAATTCCTCTTTCTTGAATGTTGTTTACGCCTACCTATAGGTAACTGGCATGCACATTTGCGTATTTAAGTATAAAAACCAGTGCGTTAAAAAAACGTATGTCCAAATATGTGCGATTTACTGCCGCAGAGAACTTATACCGACGACCAGTTTCCTAAACAAAGATATAACAAAAGTTATATTATTATCTGCTCCGATGAAATTACTGTAACCTAAATGTAGATGTTGTTGGATTTTTATTGATCTATTTTAGCCATTTAAAAAAATATTTTTATAAATTATATAGCCTTTGTTACTCGCTGAAAATATAGCTGTATATTGGTGAAAGAAATTTTGAAATCATCGCAAAAGTTTTTAGTTTATTCATTACAAAGAAAGCAACAATTAAATCTCACCTCCTTACAACATACTATACCTAGTATTTTAAAGTAAATTTTTATGACAAAATTTAATATCAAAACGGTAGAGACATTATCACGAACTGTAATATTCTACAACGCTCAAAATCTCCAATCACAATGTCGTTTGCGAATTTAATATCGGAGAATTTGAGCTTGTGCTGACGCGAGTGATCTGAATACTTTCAGTCGCCCAGAAGTTAATAATACTCGCATAGTTTTAAACTTACTACCAACTTGCATCGTCAGATCGCGAAGGATACATTCTTGTCATAAACCCGCGGAATATATTAAACGAGGGTAAACTACCGTCAAGTAAATAGCGCTGATAGCCTAGTGGTTAAGAATTCGGCCTCCTATTCGGAGGGTCCGGGTTCGAATCCCAGGGCACACACCTCTCACTTTTCGGAGTTAATCGTTTTAAGCATTTGAATGTAACTTGCTAGAACGGTGAAGGAAAATATCGTGAGGAAACTTGCATGCCGGAGAGTTCGCAAAACTCAAAGGTGTGTGAAGTCCGCCAATCCGCACTTGGCCAGTGTGGTGGACTATGGCCTTAAGGCCTTAACCTTCTCAATCTGTGAAGGGACCTGTGCGTGCCTAGCAGTGGGACAATTGTGGGTTACGATGATGAGAGTATGAGGAAGAATTTATAATTCAGCTTGCAAGATCTGTAGTTTTATTTTTACTCTGTATTACGGTTTTGATCCTATATCTGTCACATAGATGTCTGTAGTAGTCAGAATCATTTCGAAGGAAGCAATTAATTCAGGAACTACATCACAAAGCCAAGAAGAATAAAATTCCGAGTGGTCAATAAAAAAACAATAAAATGAAATGATCTTGTTTCCTCGAATTGTATTTTAATTTGCGAGTAAAAATTCGCTAACACTTTATTGCACTTAATTAGGACACTCTGTGGTTTCCAACAATTTTATAGCTTGGTGTTCGACGAAGAAATTTAGACTTTAGGGAATGGGAATAAGGTCTATTTGTAGTACAATGTTTGTGTGTAAGTTGGTGTAGGTCGTTTAATACAACACTGTACAGCATGTGTTCGTAACAGTTTGAAATAGGGCTTGGTTACAGTGTCAGCGGGTTTTGTTCCCCTTGTTTACATTAGCTACACATTTTTATTTCTGTCATTTTTTTATGGAATTAAGGTAGCAAACAAGCATGCAGCATTACCTTTCCGCCGCCCATGACAATTGTGATCGACTAAGAACGAGGGTCAATTTATGGACTAGGATGGTTAGTCCATTTAGTCCAGACTCGTAAAGTTAGAATTTTAGTTCATTAGTTTATTTCTAGTTAGTCCTGTAGTTAGTCCTGTTAATTAATGCTAGTAATTATCCAGTTAGTAATTGTTAGTATGACTCTCTTTCCAAGTCGGTCACAGATGCGTTGCTACTCGTAAGGAATGACACGGTCGCCTCTAAAAAAGTGAAACCGACTCCACACCTTTCTATCCGGAACACAATTTCTCTTAAAACAGTTATTATGAAGGTAGAAATGGTACTAAGTACCGTGACGGGCGGTGGTACTATCCCGGGCGAACTCTAGCCTCTACCACCTACATAATAGAGTTATCGGATTGCTATTTTGTGTCGGTAGTTATTTTGTTTGTGATTGGAAAGTGGTAGATCTAGTTACACTTTTTAGAGGCCACCTTTTTGTTTATTCTTCTATCTATCTATCTTCTTTATCTATCTATAGTTATTTATATATTTATCTTTACAAATAATACAAGTGCAACTGATCACGTTTTTGTGCATGCTAGTCTCAGAAGTGGCTGAACGAATTTTTATGGGATATTCACTCAGGAGATAGAGGAGACTGTTGAGCAACATGTAAGCTTTTTATCCCGGAGTTCCCGCGGGATCGGGATTCACGTAGGAAATACTTTTATTTGCGAACGAAGTCGCGGGCAACAGCTAGTTACTTCTAGAATAGTAGCACCATATAGCTATGTGCTAATTAGAACGAGACACATAGAAACAGTAATTGGACTTTACGAACATTAACTAAAGACTAACTATCTGTCCCCAACAATCTCTGCCTCAGTTCTAATTCATACCTCAAAGCTAAGGCGCTTTCCCACGGAGAAACTTAAGTTGAGGCAACTATCAACTTTTTAAAAGTTTTCTGTAAAAAGTGGGTAGTCGCTACAACGTTTACGGTTGCCGCAATTTTATAGCAATTTGTGAGCAACTTTTATGCGAGTTGCTCAATCTACGCATTTCCGGGCACAGGCAGAGGAAGGGAGGATGTGAAAACGTCTGACGCGTTGCGATTGACAGTTGCGGAAACCGGCAACTTTAAAAACCGGTATAATATTTAACAGTTGCTAATTAGGAACTAATCTAGTCATCGATTACAGCAACTGAAAACTGTTATGTGTGCTATGTGTGCGCAGCCCAATTGAAATGTATGTAAACAGCTAGTTGGCAGCTAGTTGCCAGTTGCCAGTTGCTGCAATGTTGCTCCATGTGCAAAGCGCCTAACTGACCAACTGACATTCTTAATAACACCCTTTGCTTACTAGGCATTCTAATCCCGATTTAATGTAAGTCTTTTTCTGTGTTCTCCACAATCATAATGGATGAAAGCGGAAGGGTGCTTCATTTTTTGTTTACCAGGTTAAGTCCATAAAAAGCTCAGTTGTTGAACAAAATTGTAGGCTTTTTCCAGTACACAACATTTTCATTACTAACCGACTTCCAAAATGGAGGAGGTTATCAATTAAACTGTTTTTATTCGTGTTACGTCATAATTTCGTATTGGATGAACCAATTTTGATTATTCTTTTTTTTTCTGGTCCATATCTGGCAAGTAATAATTAAGTTATCTGTACTTGTCGATGTTGAAATCGGGTTTATTTGTTAAAAGTTTTGTACGATACGTCCATTAATCCAAATGGAGTGGACGTCTTCCAATATTGTTTCGTGGATGTGATAAACGTATATGGAACGTCAATACGGAAGTACCTCCATAAGGAAATCTTTCATTTAGAAGCATTCCAAACAGACGTAACGTCAATGGCTACTTTTAGTTGTTATGAATAAAAACCGAACGCTATCTCTACGACCGTGTCTTTACCTATAACGCGCTACTAACACCGATCGATCTCTGTTATTGCCATAAAAGTAAGTTTCCTATGACATTATGGGAGATCGCATTAGCGGACCGTTTTTAACCCCCAACGTAGAAAGGGGTGTTATAAGTTTAACCTGTCTGTTTGTGTGTCTGTCTGCGGCACCGTAGCTTCTGAATTCAATGAGTGAACTGAGTTAAGTGCGGTTTTCTTTAATCGAAACCCAGTTTATTTGCGCTGATTTTAGATATGTTTGGTAGATTTTTTTAGTTTGGGGGGTTTTTTAAAAATCCAATTCACAGTTATTATTTTTCTCGCTACAAACGGTGAATGAAAACATCGTGAGGAAGCCTGCATGCCGGAGAGTTCGCAAAACTCAAAGGTGTGTGAAGCCCGCCAATCCGCACTTGGCCAGCGTGGTAGACTATGGCCTTATTCTTAATCTGAGAAGAGACCCGTGCTCAATAGCTTGCCATGATGGGTTACGGTGATGATGATGATGATGATGATGATGATCTTTCATTATCATAGGTATAGAAATATAATACTTAGGTACCTATGTTATTAAAATAATGTTAAGCAGATTAAACAGTAGCATATTACATAAATATAACTTATTATTTAATTTATCAATACTGACGATGTGCACTCCATTAAGTAACATGATCACATTAGACAGATATTAATGAGTCTGAAACTGATATGAATAAAACTGTGATATATTCACTAAAAAACTAAATTATCTATATCAATAACGGTTAAGTTAAATAAATAGACAAAAATATCATCTGACCTGATTTCCTATCTGAGGGTTACTGATTTTAAAAGTTTCTGATTTATTTTATTTTTCTAAATACCATATAGGTAAATCGAATCACTGTAATTAAATACAGTGTATAATGTAGGTATATCTGCTATTTCAAGTTCTAAAACACGTATCTTCCCAAGACACAAACAGAACACAGTTTTTAAATTGAATTCAAAATGAGTTTCGAAATCAAAAAGAAATGCAACGCTAAAACTTTGTTAGGCTTCCATGAAGTTCCGTGAGAGATTAATTAATTTTTTAATTGGATATTTTGAGACATTGTTATTTCAACTTGGTTAATTATAAATTCTTCGATTTGGATGTATTTAATATAGACGCAGACCAGTCGCGGCCGAATGCGATTAGTATAATTGTTTGTTTAGAAGAAGATCATAAAATAAGAACATTCCCAGTAGTTTTAAACCACAATACAATAATGCATCGTGACATACATGACGACTTAGGTACTTCGAAAACGATTATAATTTAATTTGGTTTTCATTCCCTCTGATCCCAATTCTGTTTTAAAACGGTACTCGCAAACAAATACCTCACTCCAAATAGACTCCGGAAGTTCGTTCCCGTTTCTACCGCTCCTTAGTGGAATGCGCTAGCTTTGATAACAAAAGAATCAAAGTATATCTAAGTCCATTTTGAAGTGAAAACTTCTTTAGGCTCGTTGCGCACTTTAAGGGCGAACAAAAATCATGTAACTCGTGTCACTGTTACGGCACGCTACCCAAGAGCAATATGTACCTACTCGTATACATAATTATGTATCGCGAAAGGAGTATAGTAACGTATAAAATGGCATCCTAAAGTTATTTGGCCATGTACCAAGAAGAGGCAATAACGCCATTGAACGAGGTGGTTCTAGGCCGGAAGCTACTAGGCTACCTGTTATCAGCTATCCATGCGGTGAACAGACCAAAATATATGAGACAAAATAACGACCAACGGAGCGACATGGCTAGAGTAAATGAGGTGTATTACATCTGCCAATTACTAACTTTCACAAAAAAATCACAGACTTCAAAGAATAGCTCAAAAACTTCACGTCAGATGTCGCACGACAGACACCAGCGTTCGCTTAGAAAAATAATGATCGAAATGAGTTCACCCAGTGCAAAGTTATGAGCTATGTCTAAAAGCCCGTGAACCCCAGACCTACGTTATTTTATAAAAGCTGAAAGTTTGTCAGCGGATGCTCTCAACACAGGTAAGAACGATGGACCATTATGGAGTTTGGGTTATAGTGTCTCTGGCAGGTAAACGGTACTAAAGGTGTGTAAAATACCGATCTAAATACGTCAAATAATAAAGTGCAATTTTTCGGTAATACCTTCAGAATATTATTAAAAATCACGTTATTCATTGCCAGACACTTAACATAATGGCAACCCCTTGCCAGACACCCTTAATTAATGTTCATGAAATTATAATTTTGCTCTACTAGGTAACATACATAAAAACATTATATTTGGAACCTCTTCCTTTTTTTGAAGTCAGTTAAAAATGCTACTGTATGAAAACCACGACCGTACGCCAATAGTGAAACGATTTAGTAGAAGTTAAGTAAGTAACTTTTGGAATAACCATCCTATTTTTCCAATTTAAATATTTTTCTAGGTCGGTCACAGTTAGGGTTGTCACCTTTTTTTTGCAAATAAAGTACATTGGTTATTATTGGTGAGAAAAAAAAGTACATAGTATCAAAATAAAGTACTGTTACGTGTGAGGAGTAATGGGTTCGAGAAAATGCCGGAATATACCACAAAGACTTTATTTGTAACCGTCAAGTGGAGACATCGATTCAGCACCAATCGATATTTATTTCGTTTAACGAAAAAATAATTACGGCGAAACTTTTAAAATCACAAAGAAATAAAATCCTGCGAAATAAAGTATTTTCGTGTACATTATTGTTCTCATAGAGTACAGAGTACAATTGCCTGAAATAACGTACCTACAATACTTTATTATAAAGTACGGGTGGCAAGCCTAGTCACAGTTGTCATATGTGCGACAGCAGAAGGGTAGTGCTGCCTGCTCATTTACTATATTAATTCAATAAAAAATCTGTAACATTCTACACACGAGAATAAAATCTGTATCGCCATATCGAGTCGTAATAAAAGACGAGAATCGAAGTAAACGAATAATTTATAAACGACGTTACCGATTATTATCGTTGAAAATCGATACAAGTTCGGTATAGCAAGTTAACCTTACTTAAACCTCGATAACCGAATCCTTTACTGGTTTTTAAGCGGGATTTGGCAAATAAGATGTCATATAAGGTTAAGTAACTAATAAAGTGACCGGTTCTAAAAATAAGTTTTGTGTTTGTAATATTGCGAAAATAAAATCCAATTCAAGAATTTTTGAAGTGCCTAACAAGTTTGTTTCCCGTTTTTTTAATATAGATAAGTACATAATTATATTTAACTTCTGATAATCTAAACTTGTTATAGCACAAATAATTCAATAATACAAACCAATATATCTAATGAAATTACAAAAACACTAATAACACGAATATAAAACACCAACCAAAAATAGTATTCTCATCGGTGGTCCCAAACTCCCAAGAGACTGGTAGGAATTTTTTGCACATTCAATGTGTTGAAGTGCCGGTCCATAAAATACATCGAAAACCACAGACTTACAAAACAACCAGACCTAACATCCTTTCCACCACTACAAAGACGTATGTAAGCAATAGTTTCACCTCTTTCTCTCCCATGACACGTACGAAGTCTATCTCGTTTTATTTTTGTTGTTGCAACACTCACGCACACAGACAAAATGGGGTTAAAGCACTTTCGCCATTTTGATAAGCTACAAGAAGCTCACTTTTTGTATGAGAATCATAGACAACAATAGACCATGAACAGTAGACCATGAATATTTTGTATGGAGAATGTCAATGTGTGCAGCATGTCTACGTAGTTGTAACTGACACGCTTTTTTCCCATATGTTAGATCTGCTTATTTTTTTTTTATAAGTCTGTGTCGAAAACCTACATCACATCATTTATACGTAAAAAAAATACACACATTCTCGATTAGCATTGAAATTCTTGTGAGAATCATTTCGGTTTCTCGCTCCATTCTGCTCCATTTGGGCCAGTGTATGCCAGAGCCAGAAATGACATTTTAATGGAATAATAATGACAATTCGTTTATAGCGACTTGTCCTACTGATAGCGTCATGCGAGTAGCGAATAGGACGAGAAAAGATTTTTACAGACTAAAAAGGGAAGACGGTCCAATTCGACTGTTTTTTGCACAGGTTTTTTGTGTGTTACCTCATAATTTTTTACTGGGTTAACCAACTTGGATATTTCTTCTTATCTTTGAAAGCCGGTGCTTGTCTTCTGATCTGATAAAATCTGATTATCGATTTCTTCTATTATTCAATCGAAAATTGGTGCTTGATGTGTGGTAACATTTAAACTTGAGCGCCATGAGACAAATACTTTTGTTTGAGTCATCTCTACTTGTCAATATTTGAATCGGTTTTTGTTGTAGAAAGTTTATTATTACGGATTTGGGAAAGCAAACGAGCATGCAACCTAGGTATGCTATTGTAATCTGTGATGCAGCACCACCTTAGCACTTCCGCTCATGACAACTGATTAAAAAACAACAAATCTCAGATCGGAACTAGGATTGTTAGTTCAGTTGCTTCTGTTATTACTTGGAGAATACTAACATGAAGCTCATTAAATGTTTGTTGGTTTCAAAAGCTTGCAGTTTTCTTTGCATTACGCAATGAAATTGTGAGATACCCTATATGTGGAGAAAACGTATGTGTAGGACAGCGGTGATAGTCTAGTGGTTATGAATTCGGCACCCTACACGGGGGGTCCGGGTTCGAATCCCATCGCACGCACTTCTGACTCATGGATTTAGGAAACGTTTTATTCATTTAAACATCACTAGTATAAACGATGAAGGAAAACATCGTGAGTAAACCTGCATGCTGGTGAGTTCGCAAAATTTTGCGAGTCAAAGGTGAAGTCTGCCAATCCACACTTGGCCAGAGTGGTGGATTATGACCTTAATTTTCTCGATCTGAGAAGTAACCCATGCCCAGCAGTGGGACAGTTATGAGTTGAGATGATGATAATATTATAACGCTAATAAATAACGCTACACACTCAAAGCCCCACACTAGGATTCCTTGTGTCGTGGGTGCCTTGGACAACACAAAAGACAAGGACATACACCCAGACCGAGAACGGAAATTAAACTCATCATTCAAATTGCCACCTCGCTGGGAATCGAACCCAGGGCCCTCGGAACAGCGATCAGGCGTGTTAACCATTGCGCCATCCAGGCCGTCAAAATTTATTTATTAAAATAATTAATGTGTAGGATACAATACATGTCATAACATAAGACTTTAACGTTTGAACACAAGTTTCAAGAAGATAAATAAAACCGGTCAAGTGCGAGTCGGACTCGCGCACGAAGGGTTCTGTATCATTATGTATAAAAATGCCAAAAAAAACTGGTCTGTTGTATGAAAACCTCACTCAAATATTTAATTGTTTTATTGTAGCCACATGTTAGCCACAACGCCATCTCTTGCACCGAAAGGTAACTAAACTATCGCTGAGGCGTCGAAAGTTTGGGCGCCCACTTAAATATTTATGTTATTCTGTTTTTTAGTATTTGTTGTTGTAGCGGCAACAGAAATACATCATCTGTGAAATTTTAACTGTGTAACTACTACGGTTCATGAGATACAGCCTGGACAGACTGACAGACAGACGGACGGACAGCGAAGTCTCAGTAATAGGGTCCCGTTTTACCCTTTGTGTACGGAACCCTAAAAATGACGTTCATAAGTGTGTCAGTGAAACTACATGAATAAAGGAATTTGAATTTGACAGAAGACACAAGTGGACGCGTCTCATTTCACAATGCCCTAGTTAATTGCTTTGAATAAATTTAATGCTGGTTCATTATCTAATGATTACATTGTCCGACACATGTCGACTGCAACACACTGACGCTTTGTGCAAAGCCTATGAATGTGTAATTGATTAATTCTCTGATTACTATACCGATCTCTTTATGAGCTCAGCCTGTTGTATTGTAGTTTTTTATCGACTTCAAAAAGAAGATGACGTTCCTAATTTGACTGTATTTTTTGTGTGCTACCTCACAACTTTGCACTGGGTAAACTGATTTTGATAGTTAGCAGAGATTAAAGAGATTTAATAGGAATCTTAAGTTGGATGTACTCAGTTATTAAATATTGAATGAGTTTGATAAGCAGTAATGTAATATAAATAATATTAATGTAGTGAGAATTTAAATGTCACTTGCTACAAACAGTGAAGCAAAACAACGTGAAACCTGCATGCCAGAGTCCGCAAAAACTCAAAGGTGTGTGAAGTCTGCCAATCCGCACTTGGCCAGCGTGGTGGCCTATGGCCCTAAGAGAAGGTCTCTTTCTGAGAAGAGACCCGTGGCCCGTGCTCAATAGTGGGCCATGATGGGTTGAGACGATGATGATGATGAATGCAGTATGTCGTTTAATAGTTGATAGTGCGACAAAGCGCCGGTAAAGCCGAGATTTTAATAAGTATTATTTGCTTCAAAAACATGGGTAAGTTGTGGTTATGTAAAAGATAATTTTTTAAAAGCCTTAACCGAACCAGCGATTTCATTAGTATGCGGATATATTTTAAAGAAATAAGCAAAACATTCAATTGTATGAATATTCATTTCGGGCTTCCTTTTAAACTTCGATGTCCAAAATATTAAGTTAATAAGGTTTAGTGTGTGAATGTGGCACAAGATATCATATGCATTAATTTTGACTCAAAATGCACCGACTACATAAAAAACTGACAATTTTCTTAAGATGGAGAAACGTGTATTTTTTTTTTAAATGTATATGCACCTACCTATAATATGTAATTGCTAATGCTAAGCGTATCAAATAATATTACATCATTCTACGGCTACATCTGCGTCTTAACGCGTTAATTAACGCACTGATATGGTCAATACAGAAATTTGACTTGTCAAAATTGTTAATTTTGATGTAAGTATTAAGAATTTTGCTTATTTACCTATTAATTTAGTTAGGTATTTGAATATATAAAAACTTTAGATCAATGTCTAATCTACTAATAGCCAGTAGCTAGTCTCGATTGACAATAATTTACATAATATTATCTTGTGTACTGTTAGTAATATAGGGGGGGGGGAGGGAATTTAGCTGAAACACATCGACGATGCTCCTTGTTTTGGTGGCGACAGGCGATTTGAGATCTTTGAAATTTTGAAATAACGCTACACACTAGAATTCCCCGTGTCACCTATGACCATGGATAACACACAAGACAAAAACACAACCAGACCAAGAACGGAAATTTAGTCATCAATAAAATTTCCGCCTCGCTGGGATACGAACCCAGGACCCTTGAAACATCGATCCAGCGTGTTAACCATTGCGCCATTCGGGTCGTCAGATATTATATAAAGTAGAATTACAAATAGCATTAAGTACTTACACAATTCCTTGCCAAGCACCCAGGTTTCAGGTTTCGAGTTAACCTCGACCAGAACAGTCGGCGTGCACACCAACAGCACCATCAGATCTGCGATGCTCAAGTTCACCAGGAATATATTAGTCGAATTCCTCATATCCTTAGTCTTTAAGATCACTATAGGCACCATCACGTTCCCAATCACTCCCAAACACATTATCACTATACAAAACGCCATCGACGTCGCTTTTATATAATACGGTATTTCTGCGTATTCCGTAAAGTTGTCGTTCGCAATATCAAACGTAGAATTTCCGATCGTGTTCTGGAACGTTCCGTTCGTATCGAAGATCTTCTCCGATCGGACGTTCTGCGTATCATTTTTGTAGGCGTAGTTCTGGCTCTCGTACTGAATCGGCAAGTTCGTATTCGTGTGCGTGAAGTTCACTATTGAAATCATGTGCGTGTAGTGTGTGCTTGTTCACATTTTTGATGAGTTCGTTTGTCTTTGGCACTAGTTTTGTATACTGTTTGGCTGCGAATGGGATCTGAAACAAAAAGAAAAAAGGCATTAAGATTCGCTTTTTTTTATTTTTTGTAAATAAAAAAAAGCGGCTGTAATTCCAGTTCTATCGTTCCTGTTTCGATAGAAAATACACACGGTATCACGGTATTGAGTCATGCGTTTTCTAACAACACGTACTGATAAAATCAGTCCAGAAATTTTTTGCTAACTCTGCACAAAACTTGAAAACTACTTGAGAGAAGAATATCAATAAAACATTAATTTGGGATCGTAAGTAATTTTCCTGCTTCTCAAAATTTTATCTTTGAGGTAGGTACAGGCACTTCTTTGAGTTTTATAATATTATATCTTAACATTTTGAAATAAAACATTCACAACGATAATTTTTAAAGAAATATATTTTATTTAATGTAGACATTTTTACTCCAGGTTGAGAAAAATAAAAATAAATTAATAATGATATAAAAATATAAAATAAATATAATGATATAAAAATAATTTTTAATAATAATTACCATAATTTAATAAAATCTAGACAAGTCGACAACACAGTTAAAGCATGAACAAATGTTCAAAGAGCACACTTAAAAGTCTATTATAATGTCCGCATGCAAACTAAAAGTACCCTCGAGTCCCGCGTCGTTAAAGTTGCCTGAGTGGGCACACATTGTGGGTATAGCCTGGAGCATAAACTTACTATAAATAATAATTTACTCTAACACACTTAAACTAAACTTAAATCTCAATTTGACTGTATTTTTTATGTGTTACGTCATAGCTTTATACTACGCTTTTTTCATATGGCGACATCTAGCTTAATGTATGCTCGTTACCTCGTACCTTTACGAACCTAGGACCTTTGGAGCGACAATCCGACATGATAATTATTTCGCCTTCTCAATTACAATTTACAAATGTATTAACCTAATATTAATAAATATAATGTATTTAATGTAGTTAGGTAGGTACTCAATATTTACCTATAGGCTATCACCATTGCCCACTAGGCTATCATCGCTGCACATAGGTACCTTCATTCATAATCTAAAACATCTGTCCAGAACAAATCAATATTCTAAAAAAACTTAAGGTACTTGTTGCAACTTATTAAAATTTCTATAACTTATTTTTTGTTTAAAATTTACTCACAGAATGGCTATAATATACCTATTTTACTTAACCTCTCATTATTATAACATGCACCGTCTGTGCTTTGAAATTTCTTTGTGTGATCTATCATTTTATTTATCATTTCTCGTACAAGCATCGTATTATAATGATTATAATTATCGTCATATTTGCTTAAGGTACTCTGTGACTGTTTACATTCGTGCAATAATTACATTTGGATTTGTGGACGCCGAGCTTTGTAAGTATCATCAAAATCTTTTTTTACAACAATGGATAACACATTGAAAAAAATCAAATCGAGCACGTCAGATTTTCTAAGGGGGTGTTAAGTGAACCAAAAAAAAATTGGTTGCCTGTAAAGTCGGTATACGGGCGAAAGTTTTACGTGACAACGACTTTCAGTGGTAAAATAATTTTAATGTGAATATTCATTCGTATAGTAGGAAGAAGGATGAAATAATAGTAACAATTTAAAACATTTATTTATACTGTCTAACCGTCATGTGAAGGCGGAAGCAATTTAAGTTTAATGTTTTATTTTTGTTAAATAGTTCCTCACTTGTAAACAAGATGGCATTGTACCAATTTGTGAAACGCGCTAACGAGTGTAACGTGGAGTTTATATAAGAGAAAAATTTGTAAAGGGCAATGTGTCGACTTCTTTGGTTTTATAATAAACTGCTATTTTGGGTTTGGAAGCAGTTGTGGTTATTTGTGAAGTTGACCCTGCGTTCCCGTATCTTCATGGGGTAAACATATACAAAGAATTATATTTAAAACATTGTAACACCATCCGCCATCTAGCGCTGCTAACCGTTAGACCATTAACCATTAGTCACAACTAAGTGAGGTAACAAACTAGTTACTCTACTTCTCCAGAGATGGCGCTGTACCATTTTCTGAAACACGCCAACGTGTGTACGCCGTAGCTACTATAAGTAACGTGAGCGGAGCTACTAACGCAGTTCCTTGAAGTGCCACCCGGCAAACCAATTTATAAGACGTTGTCACGTCAATATAATTAGAACATTAATCAACACAATTTTTATCTTTATTATTGTGTTCATGGGTGATTTTTGTATAATTCAAGTCGAATATTTTACAACGAAGCTCTTGAAAAGGCAAATTGAGGTATTGTATACATTTGTGAGGTTCACAGATCATAGGGTAGACAAATAGATCAATAAAGGTCAAGCGACACATTTATATTGTGCAATAAATCAGGAAGTGCTCACCGGCCGACTGATATATGAGTTTCTGATAACAAAGATTTTGTGACGCTCTAACACATTTATCATATAACTTTTTTGTCTAACTTTTAGCAGTACATAAGGAATATTTGTTTATTTTCATATACGGTAGTGCCGAGGCTTGAGCAAGTGCAACGTACACATATATGTAGGTGCACTGTGGAATGCTTACAAACTAATTTTAAAAACTTAACTCATCGTAAAATACAACTTGAGGTTGCGAGATTAGAGATTAATAACTTAATAGTTAGAAAAACTAAAACACCCTAGGATAAAACTAAATGATGTATAACAAAATACAAAGCAATAAACTTAGTCACTGTGCCGTTAACAGCTGAGGAGTTTTCTTCTCTTGAGCCAATTCTGAGCGTGTTAATTGCCCAACCTTTGTTATGACATTACATTGTTATCGGCCCTTGACCTCTATACAAATTTTCAAAGTAATCAAGCTTCTTGAAATTCATGAAAATTAGACTGTAAGTTTCCGTTACATAAATACCTACAGGCCAAGCTAATAAAATAGTGTTAATAAAAAATTCAGTTTCATTAAACCAGTAGGTACAGGTAGTTACACTCAAAGATCAGATTGTTACGCGCAAAGCGGATTAATAACAAATAACAAATCAAAACTCGTCCTGTCTTTTCTATTACAATAAACTGTTTTCATTACGATCTCAAGAAGAAAATATATTTTCAAAGTGGTACAACAGGCAGTAATAACGAGGTTTAAGACTCGATTGCTTCAGCCCACGAGTCCCTGCCTCCCACGGTCCCACCTAATTACATTTAAATCCAATCTAACCGGTTAAACCTGAATCTGTGCTTTTAATTAACGTCTGAACGGATATTTTAATCTATACTGTAAGTAGGTTTTCATAAAATATAGCTAAATCTATTTACTGGGAAATGAATTCTCCGTTGAAAATCGAGACGCTTTTGTTATACCTAAACTTGTTAGTCTACGGTTACACGTAGGTACGTCTTAACGCGTTAGTGAACGCATTAGTGTGGTGAATTTGGTAAAAAGAAATTAGACTAGTCAAAATTATCAATTAGAAAATGATGTTAAATTAAAGTCGTAGCAGATTTCTATTATAACAATTTAATAAATAAACATAAACAGTTTCTAGTTCACCAAAGAATGCTATATTTTACCGAGCGACATCGTCCGTGGACATATATTATTATAGGTAGATATCAGGGCCCGATTTAGGGGGGGGGGGCAACCCGGGCAATTGCCCGGAGCGGCGAAATTGAGGGGCGGCAAAATTGGGGGCGCGCGGCGCGTCATCGGCAAAAATTTGAAAGATGGTTAAACAAAAAAAAACCCACCCCTACACAAAAGTTGTTAGAACATAATTTATTACTATTGACATGACTGAAATTTCACATCATATTTTAGTAGATTACAGAAATAAAACGCGGTCACACTGCGTCCTTCAATCTGTGCATGTTTTGCACGATGGTGCACACAGCACGATTGGGCATGACGGCCGTACGCGTTTGCGCGGACGCGGACGGACAGCAAGATGGATGGTGCATAGTGTGCGTACAGGCCTTTAGTTTCGTGGGGTTTGGGGTTTCAAAGATACAAATATGTACATTACTTTTACTCGCGCTACGCTAGTCAGATGTAGTTTCTTTATTCCTCTGTTGTTTTCTATTCTATTAATTGAATTTAACGCGACCAATTTCGAAATCGCGAGAAAAAAATCAGCTGTTCCATACATTTTGGTCGACCGTATAGTCATTTTACTATGGAACAGTTGATTTAATTAGCTGATTTGATTTAAGTATACTTGTTCCCGCATATGAGTTTTTCCCGTGTGAATCCTGATCCTGCGAGAATTCCGCGATAAAACGTAGCCTTTACATTGCTCCACAACTTCCTCTATCTCTAAGTGTAAGTCCCATAAAAATCTAAGCTCGCGACTTGGCGCGTAGGAGTTTTTCCCACGTTAACTCTGATCCTGCGGGAATTCCGGAATAAAAAGTAGCTTGTACATTGCTCCACAATTTCCATAATCTCCCAGTGAAAGTCCCGTAACAATCTAAGCTCGCGAATTGGCGCATAGGAGTTTTTCCCACGTGAATCCTGATTCCGCGGGAATTCCGAGATAAAAAGTAGCCTATATGGTGCTCCAGAACCTCCTCTATCTACCAGTGAAAGTCCCATAAAAGTTTAACCCCCGCCTTCGTGCATAGGAGATTGCCCCGCGTGAATCCTGGATTCCGCCGGAATTTCGGGATAATTAAGTAACCTATGTGTTGCTTCAGAACCTCCTCTAACTCCCAGCGAAAGTCCCATAAAAATCTAAGCCCGCAACTTCGCGTATAGGAGTTTTTCCGCGTGAATCCCGATCCCGCGGGAATTCCGGTTTAAAAAGTAGCCAATGTGTTGCTCCAGAACCTTCTCTATCTCCCAGTGAAAGTCCATTAAAAGTCTGAGCCCGCAACTACGTTCGCGAAGCTTTTCTCGCGTGAATCCCGATCCCGCGGGAATTGCGGGATAAAAATATATGTTGCTCCATAACCTCCTCTATCTCACAGTGATAGTCCCATAAAATTCTAAGCCCGCAACTTCGCGCGTTGGAGTATTTCACGCGTGAATTCTGATCTCGCGGGAATTCCGGGATAAAAAGTAGCCTATATATTGGTCCACAATCTCCTCTATCTCCCAGTGAAAGTCCTGTAATAATCCGTAGAGTTAAAATTCACCTTTATACATCAAGCTGTTTTCGATTAAGTAAATAACCTTTCAACCCTTATTTTACCTATTTAGGGGTTGATTTTTAAAAACTTTCATACTTATGGGTTTTTCATTATTGCTTTTTATAATTCTAAATACCAATTTTCATAATATCTGGTCTACAATTGACGGATTTGCATACAAACTTTGAACCCCTATTAGACCCCCTAGGAGTAGAATAACAAAAAATCCGTTCTTAGCGCATACCTTCTAACTATAAACTACCTCCCTGCCAAATTTCATCTTAATATGTTCAGCGGTTTCTGAGATTTCGTGATGAGTGAGTCAGTGACCTTTCGCTTATAGACAACTAGCTTTCCGCCCGCGGCTCCGCCCGCGTGGAATTTTGTTAGGTATATAGCGTATTTTTACTGAACTCGACAGTGCTTTTCTTTAGACTTATTTTAGAAAAAAAGATTTTTCAGGCTGAAATCTTATTACAACTTCAATTTAATATCGAACAAAATCGTCCATGTAGTTTAATATTTGCTGCTTTCCCTTCATAAGAAAGTCCAACTCGCTCTTGGCTTGGAAGTTATTTTTCAGGAATTTGCATTTTACGATCCCGTGGAAATGTCCTAAGTAAATTTCCCGTCTCGTATAAATATTTGGAGTACTAAATCTCTATTTAATTTTACACCTACCTATATATTTTTAAGGTGATATTGAAAAAATACTGAAGCACATTTTTTAATTTTAACAAAGAGACTGGACATTCATTTTCAAGTCCCCTTGGAAACTAACGAAAAAAACACAAATTTTCACCCCGTATTTTTAGGGGTTGGAGGGTTAATTCGAAAAAACACTTGATTTTTTATTTACAACAAAGAGTATTTACCTATTTTCAGCTTTCTATCTTGAAAATTTTATTAAGTCCCATACAATCTTTCACCCCCCTTTTAAAGGGGTTGAGGGTTAATTATCAAAAAAATCTGATACACGTATTCATTAATTTGAAGTAAGCAACCAAAATTCAAATTTCCAAGTCACTAACTTCAATGTTGTAGAATTTTCATATAATAGTTTTCACCCCTTTCATCCCCTTCAGAGTGGAATTTCCAAAAATCCTCTCTTGGTCCCCTACACTCCCCAAGGAACATACAATACATGGCAAATTTCATGTTTCTAACTTAGAAAATGACGGACTTCCATACAAACTTTCAACCCCTATTTTACCCCCTTAGGGGTAGAATTTCCAGAAACGCTTAAATACGTATCTATTAATTTTTAATCAGTTTTTCAGGAATTTGCATTTTACGATCCCGTGGAAATGTCCTAAGTAAATTTCCCGTCTCGTATAAATATTTGGAGTACTAAATCTCTATTTAATTTTACACCTACCTATATATTTTTAAGGTGATATTGAAAAAATACTGAAGCACATTTTTTAATTTTAACAAAGAGACTGGACATTCATTTTCAAGTCCCTAACTTGGAAACTAACGAAAAAAACACAAATTTTCACCCCGTATTTTTAGGGGTTGGAGGGTTAATTCGAAAAAACACTTGATTTTTTATTTACAACAAAGAGTATTTACCTATTTTCAGCTTTCTATCTTGAAAATTTTATTAAGTCCCATACAATCTTTCACCCCCCTTTTAAAGGGGTTGAGGGTTAGTTATCAAAAAAATCTGATACACGTATTCATTAATTTGAAGTACCTAAGCAACCAAAATTCAAATTTCCAAGTCACTAACTTCAATGTTGTAGAATTTTCATATAATAGTTTTCACCCCTTTCATCCCCTTCGGAGTGGAATTTCCAAAAATCCTCTCTTGGTCCCCTACACTCCCCAAGGAACATACAATACATGGCAAATTTCATGTTTCTAACTTAGAAAATGACGGACTTCCATACAAACTTTCAACCCCTATTTTACCCCCTTAGGGGTAGAATTTCCAGAAACGCTTAAATACGTATCTATTAATTTTTAATCAGTAGCCCAAAAATAAAGTTTCATGTTTCTAACTTAAAAAATGACAGTCTTCCATACAAACTTTCAACCCCTATTTCACCCCTTTAGAGGTTGAATTTCATAAAATCCCGTCTTAGTGAGCACTTACATCCTTAAAAGAACCCGCATGCAAAATTTCACACTCCTAGCACTTGTAGTTTCTGAGATTTTGTGATGAGTGAGTGAGTCAGTCAGTCAGTGACCTTTCGCTTTTATATATATAGATGTGTTGTGTTATTTTACACTTGATCAAAAAAATGTATTTACGGATACTAGATAAAAAATTATCGTAAAAAAATGGGAAGATTTTTTTTATGTCAGCTATTTCGAAAATAGAGGCACCTTAATATTTTTTTTAGGAAAATTCTCATATTTCGGTTTAATTTTTTTTCTCCCATAGAAAACGTTGTATATTTTTCAGTGGTCTTATTTGAAAGCTAAAAAGTGTAACTTGCCAAAAAAATAAAAAAACACCTACGATTTCAAGCACGAAATTAGTTAAAAAAAATTAAGTAGATATTTTTTTTGTAATAAAATTAAGGTTATTTTAAATTTTTATCTGCAACTTCAAAACTAGCACAATGAGATAACTTTTTAGCATGTTTTATTAAACTACATGACTAACTCTTCAAGTTCGTCAAAATAACATGGATTCTATTTCTTTTCGTTTTTAAAAAATCAGCATCAAACAGTACGTAGTGTTCAATTACGTGCAACTGTTTGTATGGATGAGAATGGTGGTCTATTTGAAAATTTAATAAATTAAATCATTTTACTTTCCTACTGTTTTTTTTTTGTTTCACTCCATAACTTTAATTTGTTATACTCCATAATTTATGTCAATTAAATCATTATTAGATCACTTTTGACTTTCATACTGAGATTACCTAACTTATTTAAACAGTAGGTAATTATTTACCTAATAACGAAAAGAGATAGAACCCATATTATTTTGGAGAACTTGTAAAGTTAATCATGTAGTTTAATAAAACATCCTAAAAAAGTTATCTTAATGTGCCAGTTTTGGAGTAGCAGATCAAAAATTAAAAATAAACTTAATTTTATTACAAAAAAAAATCTTCTTAATTTTTTTTAACAAATTTCGTGCTTGAAATCGTAGGTATTTCTTATTTTTTTGGCAAGTTATACTTTGTAACTTTCAAATGAGACCACTCTGAAAAATATACAAACATCGTTTACTTTAAGAGAAAAAAAAACCGAAAGATGAGAATTTTCCTAAAACAAATATTAAGGTGCCTCCATTTTAACTAACTAAAACTATAATAGTGGATTTCACGAGCGTCTTAGTTAAAGAACAAATTATTCGCAAATATAAAGACTACAACAGAACCAATAAAACAAGCAAGCTAAGTACAGAGACACTACACATAGGCGGACCCCGTAAGCCAGTATTTATATCAGAAAACCTTACCCCTAGGATGAAACGGTTACTATACTTAAGTAAAGAATACGCAAAATCAAATGCTATTGCTTACTGCTGGGTTTCAAATGGTAAAATACTGCTACGTAAAAAGGAGGGGTCAACCGCCCACCAAATTAGAACTGAAAAAGATCTTGGAAACGCTTTATGACTACTTCTAGAACTAGTTAAGCAACAGTTGCATCTATATATTACTCTATTTAGATTAATTTCTGTAACTCAACATGTTAATTGTCAAATTAATGTATTAATCACACTAATTACACACACATACCACACTGATCACGACACTTATCATATATATTACTTAGAAGGTAATGGAAACATCAAATTCACACACATACACAAAACACATTTAAACAAACATACAACATGTCATGCCAATTCCAAGAGCTGTCAAGTAAGTACCACTTTTGTTAATAGATTTATATTTTATGTATGTGTTTGGTTAATTAATTTAAATATGTCAATAGTTCCACATTTACTACAAAATGGATAGTACATCAATAAGTAATAATGACATAGAAGAACTGACAAATGACTTAGATTCATTTTCAGTTGCTCATTCCTCTACTTGTGCCATAGATTCTTGCATTAATTTGATAAAAAAACCACTCTCATCCTTAAAACTACTACATCAAAACATTAGAAGCATTAATTGTAACAGTCCTGGCTTGCAAATTTTACTACATAGAAGTGGTGTTGATTGGGATTTCATAATTCTGTCTGAATGTTGGCTTCCACGATCTAATTCTATTCCAGATATACCAGGATATAAACATGCATCAACGAATAATAACTTAACACAAAATGAAGGAGTTGTAGTTTACTTTAAATCTTCTTTGCAGTGTAAAGTTATGGAACCCTGCATAATACGCGAGGCTAACTGTTTAATTTTTGAAATCAATGAATATACTTTATTAATATGTATTTATAGACCATATGGTTACAAACAGGTGTCAATGTTCATTGATTCACTTAAACTTTTGTTACATACATATGCATATTATAGCAATATTATTTTAATGGGTGATATCAACATTGATATTGCGTCTAATAACAACGATCCTCACTCAGATATATATCTTAATATGCTCGCTTCCCAGGGAATGCTACCCGGTCATACGATTCCTACACATAATAAGACATGTTTAGATCATGCAGTTTTGAAAACAAGGCTTAATGCGTTTTGCTATGTTGCTAATACATCGCTTACAGATCATGACACTTTAATAGTAATAATTGAAGATTATGTTAAGTTTAGACTTACTCCTCGAAAAATGACTTTCAGCAAAATAATTTATAATAATTTGGATGAACACTTAACAACAGTTGATTTTACAGACGTATTAAAAACTAATGATGTTAATTTAGCTGTTTCCTTGTTGATTAACAAACTGACAAATGTAATAGTTGAGAACAGTAAAATAATTAAACTACCCAATCGTAAAAGAAATCTCAAACCGTGGATTACTTCTGGCTTAGTTAAATGTATGCGGAACCGTGATAAGCTTCACCAAAAGGCAAAGCGTTATCCTGATGATGTTATTATATGCACGACTTATAAGAGGTATAGGAATTTCTGCAATCATATACTTAGGAAGTTAAAAAATGAGTATGAAAAAAATCAAATCAAGATTGCCTCACAAACAAACAATAAAAAACTTTGGAAGACTTTACGAGAGGTAGCTAATTTTGATAAGAATAAAGATTATCCCTCAGAACTTTTGCTAACCCCCAACCCAAAAAAAACTGTCAATGAAATTAACGCATATTTCATAAATATTGGCAAATTAATCGTTGAAAAAAACTTAAACAATACATCTAATAATGTCGCATTGGTGCAACCGTATAAGACTCATCCACATTCTTTAGTTATGGTGCCCACTGACTACACTGAAATAAACAACATAATAGTAAATTTAAAAAATAGCTATTCTACAGGTCCAGATAATATCCCAGCCACTTTCGTAAAACAATCTATATAAATAAAAATGGATTGCTGTTCGTTAGAGTCCGAAAAACTCAACAACGACTAAACCGATTTGGCTAATTTTAGTCTTGAAATATTCGTGGAAGTTCAGGGAAGGTTGCAGCGATGAGAAAATATGGAAAAAATTGCGAGGATAATACTAAAATCGACAATTTTAATTTCCCATACAAATCTTACCTGTCAAACATTTGATGTTCGCCCCGTCGGTTCGGTATTTTTAAGATAAATACATGTAGATCTAAATTAAATACGGGGTTGGAATCGACAACATATATCCATAATTGTCGAATTATCGCGTATTTAAGATTTAAAACATGAAAAATAACATAGATATATTGACATACATGACACAAAATAATGACACTACAACGTCATTTGGTTGTTGTGTCGGGTGCGTTCAGAAATTAAAGTTCTCTCTTTATGAAAATCAAAGTCAAATCGCTCCGTGAGGTACGTGAGGGTATGAATGAGTATTAGGTACATTATGACGTTACAGTTTTCTGTTATCAAACTGGTTCCTTTTTTATTAGTTTTAAGCTTATAAAATTGTCAAACCCTCAAAAAATCTGTAAAAATATTTTAACGATTATATTAGAAAATCACATTGAAATGAAAAACAAAATACAGCCACAAGAGCAATAACGAAACGAAGACTCATCAAATAGGTTAAAAACTTATAGCACTCTTTACACTTCTTTTTCAAAATAGATCTTTCCACGGGACGCAGCAATACATTGGAGGGAGCTGAAGATAACTCCATATGTGTCAGTTTTAATTAATGGCTTTTAAAATAACCATTATTTTTGCTTATACACATTTTTTTGAGTTGTTATTTAGCTCTGACCCATCCCAAACAAAAAAAAACAAACATCCCAAACATCATTGATAACCACAAATATTACGAATGGTTGAGTGAGCGAATAATCTTGGGAGCTAAGAATAAACATGTGGATGAACTTCATAATTCAAAACGAAATCATTGGTACCCTTGCATTGGTATCATTGCATTCATTCAAATCAATTTATAGTGTAACCAATGAAGACGAAGCCACCAACTATTTAACTATTTTTTTAAATTCACTGGATGAGCCTGGCTTACCACCACATAATTTACAATTAAAGGTTGGCTCGGTAGTCATCGGTTCGAAACCTAAACCAACCAAAATTATGCAATGGAACGCGTTTGGTGATAAGGAAATTGATGATCAATGTGATCCATGCACCGATTCTAAAAGGAAAATTCAAAGGTGAGGAAGTTCTCATTCCGAGGATACCGATGATCCCAACCGATATGCCGTTTGAGTTTAAACGGCTTCAATTTCCAATTTGACTTGCATTCGCTATGACGATTAACAAATCACAAGGCCAATCCTTGAATTTTTATGGTCTGAATCTAGAAAATGCATGTTTTTGTTCTCATGGCCAATTATATGTGGCCTGTTCACGGGTCGGAAAACCACATGCTTCATTTGTGTTTGCACCTAATAACAAGATGAAAAATTTCGTGTAATAACAAGTCTAATAACAAGACCAAAAGTGTCGGTGCTTTACTGAAGAGTGCAGTGAAAGCTATGCACGGAAATTAAATATGCATGTCATTAAAATACCCGATTTCATTTCAACTTATATTTTATTTACTTTCTCCTCTGTAATAATGGAAGAATTTTATGCCTTTACTAAAACAAGGATGAGGAGCAAGTTCAGCAGGAGGTGGTGTTAAGAGATCTGCAGAAGCGAGGTAATTAGGACGAAACTGAACGCTTTTTCCATTAGTCATAATATATGACATAATGTGTCAGAACAATTTTACGTGAATGTCCGAGCAACATTGCGGTAGAATCATTTATTGGTTCATGGGTGGAATATGGATTAACAATGTTATGAAATGGTTATGAAGAATCAAGACGAATATTAATAACGGCGCTCGAGACTGATTCACCAAAGATGATGTGTCATTATTACAATAGAGATTTCATGCATGATTTCATGATACGGAAGAAAATGTCAAAAAGTTCTGATAAAGTTATATTTCTTGATGTGGAAAGCACTATAAATTGGAATGACACATGTGGATTTTCGGGAAAAAGTATCAGTAGTTATCATTTTTATTTCAGCTTAAAAAGGGTGATGTATGCCATACCACATCGTTATAGCCCGGTGATTGGCGTTGACTTTCTTGAATAATGAATTCTTGAATTTCAGGCTAACTTTAAGAGCCCGTTTAGACAGACCGGCTCGGAGAGGAGAGCAGATTTTTATCGCGATGGAATCCAAAGTTTTGAATAATTGTACTAAGGTTTATTTTTGTAATATGCACTTATTTTGTCATTGGGAATGCCTGAACGCGTTTAGTGTGAAATAATGAGCTCTTTCTCGGTCTATGTGAAAGAGTTGGCAGCTCCGCACCGGCAAATTCCAAGTGCATGCGATCCGGTCTGTGTGAAAAGAAAAATACGAGCCGATACTCTCCGAGCGGGTCAATGTGAACGGACCCTAATGGAGGAGTTTTATGCCTCTTCTACAACAATTGTGAGGAGCAAGATCAGGTGGTGATATGAAATGAGGCGAGGCGAACTCAGATTTGGGGTGCTGGTGAGCCAAAATATAGAGCGGTGCTTTAGTGGACAGCAGTGGAGAGATATGAAGAAATTTGATCGACGTCAAAGGTCAACATAACTTTGAAAGGAGCAATTTTTCCAGAACTACAGCAAGTAAATTATCAACGTCATGCATTGGTATACAAATTCAAGACTGCTTCAGAGCGCATGCCTAATGATGGCTACAATGTGACCAGAGCGGATAATCGAAACACACGAATACACTTTTATCTCTGCAACAATAATAATTAAGAAGTTGCAATTAATTTTAAAATAATAGGGTTTGATGTTGTCAATATATTCATTGAATAAAACGGATCAAAACACATAAAAAAGTATTTTATTTAGCCCTTTTTCCTATATGTTATTAAGGATTGTGACATTATCAATTTGCACTAATTTTTTAAATTGTAAACCTACTCTGCCATTGACTGCTTGGCGGAATGAAGTTCGCCGGGTCATCTAGTATAAAGATAAAATAATCCCGTCATTAGTCCATATATGTAATCTTGCACTCAATACGGGTAAATTTCCAAATCAGTTTAAAGAAGCACAAATATTGCCTATACACAAAAGTGGTGACAGAAGCTGTATCAATAATTATCGACCCATCTCGATATTACCAACTTTTTCCAAAGTATTAGAAAAGGTCATGAATAAACGTCTTATTAATTACCTTGAAAAAAATTACTTACTATCAAACTCACAATATGGTTTCAGATCTGGTCAATCTACAAGTAATGCAATTCATGACTTAACAGATTTCATTGTACAAGGCCTAGATACACGTAAAAAAGTAATAGTAATATTCATTGATTTAGCTAAAGCATTTGACACGGTTTCTGTCCCTCTTTTGTTACAAAAGTTATCAAATATCGGAGTTAGAGGTATCCAACACGAACTTTTTTCTAATTATCTTAAAAATAGAGTGCAAAGAGTAAAAATCGGTGATGAATGCAGTGATTACCTAGAAGTATGCCATGGCGTTCCACAAGGAAGTGTCCTTGGGCCGACCTTATTTTTGACATTTATCAATGATCTTTGTGACTTACGGTTGGAAAATGGTAAAATCATAACTTTTGCAGATGACACAGCTCTCTTATTTAAAGGCGATACGTGGAATGATGTTTTTGGTTATGCTCAATTAGGTTTTAATAGAGTTCTTTCCTGGTTAAACTTAAATAACTTAACACTTAATGTTGATAAAACAAAGTACATAACGTTTGCTATTAAACAAAATTGCCTACCAGATGAAAACATATTTAAAATTTACGCTCATTCTTGTTCGACGAATCAAACCATTTCATGCTCATGCCCCTGTCTGTCTCGAGTGGAGTCTATTAGGTACCTGGGAATTATTATTGACAACACTCTCAGCTTTCGCCAACATATTGAACAACTTACAATAAGAATAAGAAAACTTATATTTATATTTAAAAATTTAAGACATATTGCTGATAAGAGCATATTAAAATTGGTTTATTTGACGATGTGCCAATCCCTTATAACGTACGGAATAACTAGTTGGGGTGGTGCGGCAAAAACTGTACTACTTAAACTTGAACGAGCTCAACGAGCTATTTTAAAGGTGAGTAATTGTCTACCAACATTATTTCCTACCAGTGAGCTTTATAAAATGAAAAAGATGCTAACAGTTCGACAATTGTTCATTCTTAATACAGTTTTAAAAAAACATTCGGAGGTAGTTTATGAAAATTATAGTTCAGTCAGTCGGAGACGCGCTCATAACGTGTGTCCTTATGAAAAACAAAGTACTAGCTTTACGAATAAATTTTATAGATTTTTGGGGTCTTTTCTTTATAATAAATTAAACAAGCAGCTGAATATATACCATCTTCCTAAGTATAAATGTAAATTAATAGTACAAGAATGGCTTCTAACGCTCGACTATGACAGCACTGAAAATCTCTTGGAAATAGTATCATAAATCATATATGTACGGAACAATCACAACAACAACAACAACAACAATCTTAGGCATGCACTCACATACACACACACACACACACAGACACACACACACACACACACACACACACACACACACACACACACACACGCACGCAATACACGTATACACTGACACACACACGTAGAGAAAGAAAATTTAGTGATATTTATCGATATTTTGGTTAGTTAAGTAAACTAGATGTTCTTGTCTTCGTTACCGGGGTGAGGGCCTGGAGATCTGTAATACAGGTTCATCCTAGTACGGACTCCAGACTCCCACATAATACTGTTACAATATTCTTGATTAAAGAACTACTTGTTTGTATCATATGTGTGAGTAAATAAAGATATTGTTTATTGTTTATTATTATTTATTTTCGAAATAGCTGACATAAAAAAATCTCCATTTTTATCGATATTTTTTCATCTAGTATCCGTACATTTTTTTATCAAGTGTAAAATTAACATATTGTATAGATAAATAAATATCTTAAAACACAACTTATTTTGTTTCAATAATATAGGTACGGAAAATTTGTATTTTTATAGGTTAAAATTACACCATCTATGGAATAACGTAAGGGCGGCAAATATTGTTTTGCCCGGAGCGGCGAAACAGCTGGATCGGGCCCTGGCTAGATATACAAAGAAAACAACAAGTGTTTCCGTTTCCAACCACATACGTAAGTTAGGAACCCAAATCAATTCTGATTCCCTTCTGCGACCGAAAATGTAAGAATCATTTCAACTTACGCAGTTAGTAGCTAGGCTTGTAAAACTGCTACCAAGCTTAATAAATTTTGACTTCAATGCTCAACAGTTTAATCTTATCAGTTTTAATCAGATCTTTGGAGCCCCAAACTCAAGTATTTCCGCTAATTAACCGTATCTGAGACGTGATGGGTATCCAACGCATTTCTTCACTAATTGATTTTTAACGTTGAGATTACTTTGCTTGTGTTAAAATAATGAATGGAAAGGCCACCGGGAAGGATTTTGAATTAATTATTTGTAATTATAGAGGTTTACTTTAGAAACAACAACCTCACTTGAGATTTCTCAGTACATAACGTTCTTAGAGATGTGAAGTCCGTCAACTGGACAGCGTATTGGACTATGGCCTCACATTGAGGCGATATTTATTTATTTATTTATTTCAGACATACCAACAGCATAATATACAACACATTCAGTAACGTAATAGGTATACACTAGAATTTTAACAGATATACATGCCAATTGTAGGTACGTACAACATTCACTTATAGGTTGCGATGATAAAGGATTAATAATATGCAATTGCTATGAGCGCTTCGATAAAGTCACCACCCTCAAGATTGCCAAAAATGATTAATTTAAGGGGCATTTTCACAATATTAAAGGCGCGATAAATCTTTAACTTTTGACACGATAATAATCTGATCGATGGGTACATAACAAAACATTGATTCGGTCTCGTACGCTTGTTAACAGCGGCACTTAAGTGCGTTGCTGTGTAGCCGCAATGGACCGTACACGGCTGGCCGTCATAAGTATACTCTGCTATAACCCGACAAAAATAAGTAGGCACCAATGTTATGTAACTTCACTATATTTTGTGGATGTGATAAAGTGTTTGGTTTATTCATAGCTCTGGCAATATTAGATTTTCTTTGTGTTTCGATCGTCGTTATGTTTGATAAATATTAAGAAAACAATAACCTGGTCTGAGGTGACGATACGCGTAGATCAAGTGTAACTTTATACTATGAAGTACATAAAGTGTTACTTATACACGTTTGTATATAGGTACACATATAACATATCTCATAGATCTTTAAATGATTCAACAATCAAGTTTACGAAGGCGGAAGGAAGGATGCAAAGTAATGGAAACTCGCATTTTTATAATCCGCACTCTCATACGGCGAGCGGGCGACAAAAGGGGATAGATAATAAAATACCCTTAAAATTTATCTCCCGACAATAAGACAGATGGAGATCTAAATCAATGCCAATAAAATTTATCTCCGCGTTCAATGGCAGAAATCAAGATTTATTTGGTTGTTTGACCGCGAAAGATTTCAGCTAAGCGAATAATAGTTTGTACAAAAACGAGTGTGCACTGTGCACCTCACTTCTAAATTACATGTGTTTATTTATAGCATATTTTTTATTTAAACTCAATTAAATGAATTATCAAATCAGTTCGTAACTTATCTATTTACATATTTATTATTTTAAATGACTTCTTAGTTCTTTACCTTCATTCTACTTAAAACGAAATCTTTAACTTTTTATATTGTTCAGAATGTTGTTAAAGTTGTAAGATGTATTACAGCGAATCGAATAAATTCGAATTGAAGTTATTTTTACAGTTTTAAACACAGTTTTAGTTTTCAAAAAAGGAGGAGGTTCTCAATTTGTCTGTATTTTTTCTTATGTTTACCAGTTTACCACATTACTTTGACTGAGTTTTTGGACTTGTATAATTTTTTTTTATCGACAGCTAGTGCTTGTCGTCTTATCCCATATAAACTTGAGCGACATCTGACGGATACTTTTTGAGTGATCTCTACTTGTCGATTTTGAAATCGATTATTTTTTTTTAACTACGGTAACCACAACATTGACAATTGTGGCATCTTTTTTGACATAGCCTATCAAGTTACAAATGTAAGTACAGTAAATCGTCTTCATTCCAAGCAAGCGCGCTTCTACGACCATTTCGAGCTAACATGGTGTTTCACAGCTGTCATTTATTCTATTATCCACAGCCATAAACCTAAATTAGATACCATTCAATTCTGTATTTTCTATGTTTATTAGTTCACAATAAAAAAAGTATTAATTTCTTCTTTGGATCATTCACTCCTTTCTCCTTGGAGACTCGACCGCAAACATAATAACACGCTCCGATCTCAGTGAAAGAGTTAGTTTAAAAGGTCGTAACTTACTTTAAAAGGTTCGTATCTTCGAACACAATACACGTCAAAATTGAAATTATTGCGAAACCGCCATTATTAACATGACCTGTCTGCTCAATTGCATGCATTAATGATTTGGAATAATTTATATTGAATCAAATAACAACGACCTCAAAATGTTTATTTGTTCATGTGTCACGTTAAATGCGAACAACTGATCGATATATTGGTATGATTTTTGGTATAGAGATAGTTGAAAGCTTGAAGAGTAACATAGACATCCATTTCACTGGAAAACACGTTTTAATCCAAAAAGCGTAGCCTATCCAAGTATTGGATGTTTTATGTAACCCCTCCCCCTCCCCGATTAAAACGCCTTTGTCACGTGTGTTACACAGTTCAATTTAGCTTGTAAGTTAAATTTACTTAGGGCATTTTAAATTCTCGCCGTCAATCTACAATAAACCTTAATCACAGGCGCGAAAAGCTGGCATTTGTGTCGGTTGCCATTAAAATGAATACCATATCGAACACGAAAGAAGTATAGTAAAATATTTATTTATCTATTGCTATTGTTTTGCAAAATCTTGTGGCGGAATTATTCGAAGCAGAGACATAAAATATGCTCTATTTCTTTCTAAATATTGTGGTAAATCAGCATTATTTACTGTAGAGTAGGTACCTTTTTAATGCACTGAAGTGAATATAAAACCCTAATGAGTTGAAGTGCTCTTTGCCAAGATTTAGGAACTACGTGCATAATGAACTATGTAGTTTCGAGGCAAAGCCTCTTTCAAGCTTGGTCTTTTGTTTTTAACACGAACGTTTATTCGTCAGTTATGTTTGTTAATAATACTTAGCTATTTCACTGAATGTATTTTTGATTTTTTGTAAGTAGGTATCTACATTCCAAACTTTTGTTATAAAATTTTTTTTTACCTATACGTAAATCGAATCTGTGTTCCTTCTACTTTTACAATCATTCCACTCTATGAATAAATCCATACTAATATTATGAATGCGAAAGTCTGTCTATCTGTTGTTCTGCCTGTCTGTGACGCTGTCACGGCTAAAACTCATCATTTAAATTTCCGCCTCTCTGGGAATCGAACCCAGGATAACCATTGCGCCATTGTATAGTGCGACAATGTAAAGTTCGAGACTACTGTATAAAGTTTTCAGTCATTAGTATAACTTTGACTTTTAAAAATATTAAAGCTCCTTTCTTTCTGAATCGTAAAGCTGCGATGTATATTTTAGTCACTCCACGGCTTAAGGGCTTACAGTATCCTGTGATAGCAGTGTTTGAAGAATTTATTTTGCTCAAACAAGATGTTCAGATGGTTTACAAACTGAAATAAAATCCTTTAGAGAAAAATGAAAGATATTTGTAGAATAAATGTGGCTTTCTAGATTTTAATCTTTGTTGGTACACGTAGAAAAAACATCGAAATGCGAACTGTCTTGATCGTTTCAATACAAGATAGAATTTACAAGAAGAATATCTGCTACACGCTGATTGAAAAATGTTGAAACAACTAAGTAATAATTTCTTTCACAGAATAATAATATATGTTTTGTGTTAATATTTTTCTTAGTTTTGAAATAAATATAATTAATGTAAGATTGCCATGCCCTCGCGCCCTCATTCATTCTGTTTTAATAGGCATTAAAAACAATGAAAAAACAAATAGTTTAAAGGAATGAACAACATCACTTAAATAAACTAATTTAAATTCATTTATTCACTTTATGCGTGTCGTTTCTTGCACCTACAACCGTTTCTGCCTACATGCAAGAAGTTAAGTAATTTAATTATAGTTTATACAACTTAGACAAACTCGGTGTTTTATAAACACAATTTTATTTAATTTTTTTCTCTGTTATGTATTTTTTCCTCGTATTTCATACTACATAATATTATAATGTAACCAGAATGTCATATTCGTATGTTATACACATAGTAAAATATTGCAGCCTTAATGATACAGATTTTGGAATTTTGGGTACAGTCTATAACCTGCTTGTCTATGACAATGACACTGCTTTTTGGCATAAGCTGTGGTTGTGCTCTGTCTGTATCTAAATTCTGATATCTGATCTGTAGTATAGCGGTAGGTACAGGACGAGTGAGTAAACTAACTAAGCGTCATTGTTATTTTTTGTGTGATGTGGTTAAATTAACTACCTGAATATTATGATAAAACATCATGTCTGCTGTATGGAAGTTTTTAAAAAAAAATGGGATCAACGAACCTGTTTCTTGCAACTTGTGCGGTAAAACGTATAAAACTTGTGGAAACACTACAAATTTGGCAACACATTTAAAAACGAAGCACCATTATGCTTATTTACAAATGGTAGACACACAAAATTCATCGAAGAAAACCGAAAAGTCTAGCAATTCGACTAAAGATGTTGCGTCGGCAAACTTTGATGACACCAGTGTTGATGTAAGTCTCAAAATATCCAAACTAAACTTTTTTGGGAGCGGTCTGTCAAAGTTACCCTGATTGACTGTACATAAACCTATTTTTAACCGACTTCAAAAAAGAAGGAGGTTCTCAATTCGACCGTATAAATGCTTTTTTTTATGTACGTTCAGCGATTATTTCGTCGTTTATGGGCCGATTTTGATAATTCTTTTTTTGTTGTAAAGTAGATATGCGCAGTGGGGTCCCCTGATAATGATACCAGGATCTGATGATGGCATCTCAGAGAAATCGAAGGGAACTTTCGAAAATTGTATAGACAACTAGTGAGTTTGTTCATGTTATCATAAGTACATTAAAGCGCTAACATTTCATGAAGATCTGGAGTCGATCTGATGAAGCCGAAAGACAGTCGAGGGAACTCCTCAACGATTTACTGCAGTTATCTAGTGTTTGGGCTTGATTAATTTGTAGTGACGAGAACTTTACACTTATAAGTTGAATTGAGCGCCATCTGGCGAGTAGTTTTTGAGTTATCTCTACTTATCAAGATTGAAGTCGGTTATTTTTTTTGTAAAAAGCAATTATTGGAATAATAAAACTGATGTTAAAACAGCCAGATTGTGTTTTTACTTTAAAATTTCGAATATTTTGGCATTTTTTTATAAATAATTGCATAATAGGCGAAAAATATCGATATATCGAAATATCGATATTTCTTGGACGATATATATCGATACATTTGAAAAATATCGATACGATATATATCGATATAATTTTCCCATTTGCCCATCCCTAATGAGCGGTTGGTAAGTATTCGGATAATCGCGAATCGTATTACCGAGGGACGGATACCTAATCGAGTTTCTACTATGTTGTTATTATTGTTAATTGTTGACGACCCTGTAGCCTAGTTGGTAGCGACCTTGCCTGCGACGCGAGGGGTCCTGGGTTCGATTCCCAGCCGGGCAGATATTTATGTGGCAGATAAATATTTGTACTCGGGTCATGGGTGTAATTGTAATGTGTTATATGTGTAGTCCATGCCACCCGCGACACAGGTACCTAGTAACCTACTGCGGGGGTATTGATAATTATCTTTGTATTTTATATCCATTTAAACAGTATTTTATTACATCCAATAAACATTATATTCTACCCTAATTTCATGCAGACACGATTCTCTTCTCAATCCATTGGATCGTCTGAAATAAATCGCTTGTAAACGATAAGGCCGCCCTTTGTATTGCTACCGATTTAAAACTGTTATTTTGTTTTTAGTTTAAGGTGTATAATCAATTTTGAGTTTTAATTAAATAACATCAAATAATTTATTTTATTTGTTCTGTTTCGTCTAGTATAGTCCTGTATCCAAACTTTAAAAAAAGTTTGGCAATAGGGAGATCTCCCGCCAGGCGAGATGACGTGCCTGGGGGGCGGCCGGGCCCCGAGTGAATGTACTCGAGGCGTGGTATATATGCCAGCGATGTAGAAATCTTCGATAGCGCGTTTCAGGCTTCGGTGACGTCACCGTGTGACGTGTGAGCGGTGTCGCCACATCACCCCCCTGCTCAGACCGGAGGTCGATACACCGATGTTGCAGCGTGCTCTTCGACGTTGGTGACCCGTTGATGTTTTGCCCCGAAGATTCCCTCTATCCGCGGTGAGTCGGGATGGGAGGGCGAGACGACAGATGCGGAGGGCGAGTGGTGCACTCCAGCCGTCCGTGGAGTCGTCGTAGGGGCAGCCGGCACGGGCTCAGGAAGCGGAACACCATACGCTGCGATGAACCCGGCGAGCTTGGCTGAGTGTCGGGGAGACGCGCTGCAGTGTCCGTCGGGTGTGAGCGGTGAGGTGAGGTGGGAGGTGAGGCCTGAAGCGCTACCGGTACTCGAAGGGACGTGTTCTGTCCGGAAGTCACCAGTTTGGCAATAGGGAGATCTCCCGCCAGGCGAGATGACGTGCCTGGGGGGCGGCCGGGCCCCGAGTGAATGTACTCGAGGCGTGGTATATATGCCAGCGATGTAGAAATCTTCGATAGCGCGTTTCAGGCTTCGGTGACGTCACCGTGTGACGTGTGAGCGGTGTCGCCACAATTTGAACACTATGATATTATTATGATCTCAATTTCAATTTCAACAGCGTGGGAGAAATACATATGTGAGTGATCACATCTGACGGTTACCTCAACACCCACTCGAGTTCCTGTGAACCCTTTGCTATGAATTTATAATGAAACGCTATAAAGAGATGAGACTTCGAAGCACACTTTAATTCTTCAAGACTTGCACCCGACGCCGACGGCTTTATCAACCTTGCTTTTTAGCCTTTTGGTAAGAGTTCGGTTACATTTGTAAAACTCACTGTCAGCCTATTCTCAGATTAGTTTTTGCCTAGTTATGATGTAAAATTTCTACTTCATATAAAATACTTTTGATGTAGCTATTTAGGCATCTCTTTCTATCACATACATTCTGTTCTGTAATTATCTCTCACATTAATTACAATACAGATGTCATCGGAATAGATCAAACATGCAACTTGGTTTCTATCGACGTAACGCATCTATGTTAAATCTTTGTCAGTTATAAAGACACTGAAATAAAAATAAATGGTCTTGTCCTTCAGTTTCTTATGGACAGAGTCCATTAGAGTAAAGAACGTTTACAAAGGCAAATATTTGCGTCATACAGCCCTTCAAAGAGTTCAGGAAGCGCATCCATTAGTCGCTAATACCCGCTGAATGTTGTCCGAGGCTTAGTCGGCTATGTAGAGGAAGTGCATTGTGCAGCTCCTATTAAACTTGTAATATTCGACAATCCCGAAGTCTAATAGTGACCTTAACAACTGAGCAAAGTATCATGTTCTAGTCCCGGTTGCAGACGTATATTTTAGAGAAACATTATCTTCTTATTATTATTATTTATTAAATTATTATTTATTTAAAGTTAGTAAAAACGTTGAAATAAACAGTCATAATATAAAAAGACATAAAAAAATTAAGAACTGGCAATTAAGACAAGTGGCAACAAATTGTGCAAAAGAAATAAGAATAAAAGTACACGAATACAAGTGATAAGTTTGCTTTCCATCCCAAATATTAATATTTAACATTCACGATACATTAACTATACTTCGCGCTTGTCACTTATAATTAACAGTCCGCCTAAATGTTAAAATGTCAAAACCGTCATACTTGTAATCTTAGTCAATTTGTATTACGTTTTATATTTAGCGCACAATGACATCTGTCACACGCGGAACATATTATTTATTAACATTTCCTGATTTATGCACAACATTTTTTGTAGAACATTTATTTTTAAATCGAATTTTAACGGTTATTTTGATCTGTTTATGGCCAGTACCTATTTATCTCTTGGTTACAACTAATTTGGGTTTCTTATAACTGAGGAAGCCACACTCCACCAATCTGCTCTAGTGCAAATTGGTGTATTACTTCCCTAACTGTGGTTAAATTGGCTACTTACTCTGAGTGTTTACGATGTGTTTTGGAGTATTAACATTGTGTATGTTTCTTTCATTTACGACAAATTTAATGATTATTATAAAAGCAGTAGTCGCTAGTTATGCTGTGCTATTTAATTTTGCAAAACAAAATTAAATAATAAACAATATGAAAAAAGAAAATTTCCAAGAACTAAAAAACGCTTTATTAAACGTAAGATTAATTGAAAATAAATTTTGTCCCTGAGCTATCTTGCATTGTGATCAAAACTAAAGCAATATGCAAAGCAAGTCCGTGAAGTCAGAGACAGTAATCCTAACTCGGCTTGAAGTATTTCATCCGAACATACAAATTTTGCAAGTTAAATAAAATCGTGTACAAAGAAAGAAAAAACAGTTTGTTAAGTACTAATTTCAAATGTTAAGTGAATACAAACATGTGACGTCACAAGCAGCCCCCAGTGCGCTCATTATAACGTTTCTGCGAACAAGTGCACTGAGACGAAATTGCGGAGCTTTCGTTCTATACAGATTTACCTTATTTCGCAACTTTTCAAGACTGCATGCACTTGTAATAAGCTACTTTTCATATTCATTATACAACTCGTAACTTCCTACTGCTGTAATTAATGGTAATGCTTACAACATTTCTGCGTTAGGTACAAGCAACCAGTTTTTAGGGTTCTGTACACAAAATGTGACAAACGAAACCCTTTTTATATGCTTCTTCATTCTGTATGTCACAGACGTCACAGTACTCTATCTATTAATCGATATCTGGAGGTTTAAAAGAAAACACACACACACTCAGCTTATGAAAACTAATTTCAAATAAACGCTTCATTATAAAAACAGTTAATATGAAGCGTGAAATAAAGAGTTGAAAAAAACTGCAAGTTTTAAATCTATAAGCTCTTTCATAGCGTTAGGTAAAGAACGAACGCGCCATTAACTGCATTTAACCTACAAAGTAGTAATGCATTCAGTTTAAGCGCAATTTGCTTGCGACGACGTCAGTGTCGACTCAATGACGTCAACCAGATGGGTAGTTAACAACGAGCTTAGCTTATTCTAGAACCTGTACATACCTTTATTGTGTATATTAATTACTATAAGTCTTCGCAATGAACAGACTTTCTTCTTACGTTTGATGGCAGCATTCAAAAATAAATTCAAACGAAGTTTTAAGTAACTCAAATTGGGAATATTTTTACGAGACGTTATTGTCTTTTAAAGGTACATTTATTTGTTTGTGAATCGATAGAAATTATTTCATTTCAATTTTATTTGTTTGTGAATCGATTGAAATGAAATAATTTCTATCTTATTTCAGTGAACTACAGGATGTGTATTGTATCCACATTATTTAAATTGTTTCTAAGATAAGCGGGAAGAAACGCACAGAAATACTTACATAATTAATTACTAAGATTATTAATGGATGTCATACTGCATTGATTGACATGAAATTTTATCATTAATCAGTCTCAGTTAATGAACTAAATAATTTGACTGTTTTCTTAATCAATATTGTTTTTTATTTTTTCTATTCTTCAAGTCACCTGTCCCACTGGGCTATAGGTCCAGTATTAACGAAGGTACAGTCGCGTTGAAAATTCCACGAAATTGCGACACTGTTCATCCCATTTTGGCGAACTAGATTAGTGGCTGACATCAAAGACTTGGCCGTGTTCCAATCCGTCACAAGTACTGTCGTGCACGATAGCCATCGGAGGAAATGTGTATAATTCATTATTTGAAATATTTATTGTCTTCATATTATGTGAGAAATATTTTTTTCGGCCGGTAACGGATGTCTGCGTCGGTAAAACTACGATGGCGATCGAGGTTTTGGATAAAAAAAGTAATTTCAGCAAGAAATCATCTTTTTATGTTATTTTTCGAACTTTGTTAACATTAAAATGATAAGAAATTCAAAAATTTCAAATTGTTTACAAAATCCTTATTGTAAACTAAAAAAATTGTTGTTACAAATTTTCATTTTACATCTAATTTAATATATTTAATACACTATTCTTAAAAAATATGCTTTTATGATACCTAAGCACATAATTATTGAAATCGTAAATTATTTTATTTTTGCGTGATGAATTGATGAAAAGAAATAATATTCTCAATTTTTTGCATTTTAAGTGTATATTTAGTACATACTAGCCTTTTCTCGCAGCTTCGGTCTTGTAACATTAGGAAAATTACAAAATACCATTTAAATTATCCCAAGAGAATGTGTTATCGGAATACAAACTATCATACGTCATTTTCAGGATTTCAAACTATACCTGCCATACATCAATTGGTACTGCAGATTAATCGTGAAAATAACAGTTATTTTGACGTTTATAATAATATAGCTTCCGACCGCAGGCTTCGCCCGCGTGGAATTCGTTTAAACTTCATCCCCCTATTTCACCCCCTTCGGGGTGGAATTTCTGAAAATCCTCTCTTAGTGCTCCCCTACACTCCCCAAGGTACATACATGCCAAATTTCAGCTTCTTCGCTTCAGTAGTTTTGGCTGTGCGTTGTTTGTCAGTCAATCACCAGTAACGCAAGAGTTTTATATATTAAGATAATCAGTATGATTTCACCTTCGTATTTTACATAATTTACTTCTATTAGAAATAAAAGCAAATAAGCACTAATACTGCTTAATATTTGGGTTTACGTAATTCAGACAACACCTAAAGCTAGTTGAAATGTTTAATAGTAGCAAAAGGGCTCTCTCGACGCGTCTCGCTACTCGAGGCGGCTCCAAAGCGAGTGAATGGTGATTAAACAAAGTAACCAAGTAACAAACTAACCAACTAACATTTTTACGCCATATTATGCAGTATGCTAACTGGACTAACCATCCTAGTCCTTAAGTTGAGTCTTGTTCTAGGTCGGTCATAGTTGTCGTGCGTAACAGCGAAAATAAGGTTTTGCTGCCTATTCATTTTCTACATTACTAACAGTACAAACACTTAATTAGTTCCCTCAAAATCCGCACGATGTCACTGCTCGATGTTAAAATAGTTTTAATCAGTCGCTTGTCCACTTACCTGTACAAGCTGACATGAGTGAAGGGTAATTCACCAAATATTAATCGCAGTGTGTTTGCCGACGATTGGCCAAATGTCTCGATACTAACAAGAATAATCCTAATGGCGTGTCGCACGTCACCGGAATTGAGATATCCCGAATCCGCGTCCATATATATTTTGTCAGTGTCAAAGCACTGTGTAGGTTGTTCCTAGGTGTTTTTACAAATGTGCAATGTTTAGACTGGGTTTCCGAGATTTTTCAGTTAATGTAATATTATTGGGTAGCAATACTTTTTTGATTTACGCTTTTACAATAATATAACATCAGTAAAAATGTAACATCATGTAAATAATGTAATAATGTAAATGGAATAAATGTAACATCAGTAAAAAAATTGTCGTAAACATCGATACTTAATGAAATGAAATCATTATCGTAGTTGGGAGTTAAATAAATACGCATTATTAGGTATACTCGTCAGATCTCACTCGTCAAATCTCCTTTTTTTGGAGTCGTTTTAAAATTATGGGAAGTTTTATATTTGACTAACACTGTTTAATTCTTAAACCATTTCGTATGTAGTTTACATTTTAATAAAAAAGCACTTTGAGATAAGTAGTTAATTTTGTAGAAAACTTTTTAATTTTAACAAATATAATTCGTTATTTTGAGTGTGTTGTTGTCGTGGAGCAACTATATGTCTCTACTCGCTCTACACACAACTCTACCCACAACATTTAAAATTATTGTATTAGTTATAATAAAATATATCTCAACAGTACACTAACAGACTTATGAATCCGGTAAATTAACTTTAAATGCATTCAGTAGGTAGGTAACTACTTAGTAATAGTCGTTTTGGAGACCACTAATGGCGATGTTTGGAGTAAAAGGCTTACTTATCCTTCAGTCCAAACTTCCACATTTTGCGAGGCATCGCACCTACTCAATAGAGGTGTGGAGCCGGTTACACTTGTTTAGAGGCGACCATCTCAGTCCTCAGGGGTAGCAACGCATCTGTGACCGAATTAGAACGAGACTCATACTAACAATAACTAACTGGACTATTATTAACATTAACTAACAGGACTAATTATCACTAACAGTCCCTGTCCTCACACTGATTAACAAACTAACCAACTAATATTCTAACACCATCTACTAGCTGGACTAACCATCCTAGTCCCTTTGGGTCTAGTTCTACGTGGGTCACAGTTGTTATGGGCGGCAGCGGAAGGGTGGTGTTGCATGCTCGTTTGCTATCTTAACTCCATAAAAAAAGCGATACATGAGCGAAAGACCCACTTGATGTTAAACAATCACCAACCATCATTCGTTCACAACATCATAAGCGTTACCAAAGCGTTGGTTTTCATCCATCCGTCAGCCTTTGTGCGTCTACTGCTGGACATAAGCCTACTTAACTTGCGCAACTCTGACCAGTTTCGAGCCCTCTGAATTCAGAAAAACCACTGCCTTCTTCAGGTCACCAGACCACCTGTATGGTCCTATGGCCTATGTATGGTCTTGTGTCCTGTGATCTGTAGCGTCTTATTGTCCTTTTTCCGAGACAGGACCTCCACTCGAGGACCTTTCTTCCCCAACGGCTAGCATTCCTTCGAGCTTTATGTGACCAGCCCATTGCCAATTGAGCTGGCTATTCCTAAGTGATGTCAACCGACTGGGACATAGAAGAGGTGCGTCAAGCAGGGTAAAGTTAAGGGCAAGAGATGATGTGGGCATTCTCTAATATTATGCACTCCAATATTATAATTATCTAATTGTATAATGCGTTTGTTAATGCTTATCTATGTTACTATATTTTAAATTGTATAATTGTATTTACTTTGTAAACTGTGCCATTTATAGTGGGAAATAAAACGCTTTTCTTCTTCTTCAATGACAACGCATCACAAGTCCGAAGACGCGAGAATCGACGAAGACATGACTACGAATATGACAACACACCATGATCTGACTCTGCATTTATCCTGGGATTTTCGCAAAGATCCAATTTATTTGCTAACCCCACAATAAAACTTTGTATTTTAAGGCGACAAGAATAAACTCGTGAAGAATATCTCTTCATGTTTATAGTAATAATAGTGTTCCCGATACTAGTAATATCACTAATGGCATCCCGTGACGTACATTGAGTGATGGAGTTATTTACTCGTGTTCTCCATTGTGCCGCGTGTTTGTCAATGTCAACACTTTTTATCACAGTTTACTTGGGTTCTTAGCGTCAGTATATTTAGTCCAGACAAGCAAACTATACAATTATAACGTCCACTAACGAAGACGTAACAATTAACGATCCATCACGTTGGAAATGTTTTCCGGGAACTTAGAAGATTTTTGGGAATAACCGGCAATGGAACTATAGTTGAGTCGCCGAGCGAATGCTACTCGCCGCTAAAACCAAACTTATTACGTGTGCTCACAATTCAATTTAGCTTGTCAGAATTTACTGGACATTTTTAGATAACGCCGTCAATCTTAAATACCATAATCGCATTGTTGGAACGTTGGTATTTGTATGCCATGCAATAATAACGAATTCCAGATCAAATTAAAACGGAGTATGGGTACAGGGTACAGGATGGTTCATATTCATGGCTATAGCCCATGGACGTCAATAACCCGTCACCAACCATAGGCAAGGCTCTGCGCTGTACGCGCAAGACATGCACTAAGTACACGTGGGCGACAAGTGGATTGAAGCATCAGGGAATATGTTATGTATACCTATAAATATAATTTAAGTGAGTAATTTTTACAGTAGCTATCGCTGAAATCAAAAAACCTTTAACATTATTTTATTTTTATGCACTGAAATCAAAAATATTAAATAATAAAAAGTGCCAAGTCCCGCTTATCCTGGCGAACTATATACAAAACGTATATATTACAAAATATATTGGTTTCATATAGGCTCTAACAAATATCCCTCTTTACTACCACGAACTGTCGTTTTACGCAATTGTATTTATGTATCTACATTACGAGTGGGTATGCGTTGATAAAATACGATTTCACAATGTGCTAAAGTGCAGAAGTTATATTTATCGAATAAAAATCATAAAAGTTCCAATATAGCTCTCCGAATTGTATAAATTGAATAGATCGGCTTTTATGACGATATCAAACACGAATACCATTTAAATTGTTACACTGTAGTTTTAGAATTTGTTAACCGATAAAATCTATATTTTAGCATACCTAGTTGAAGACAGCGAAAGTTATATTAAGTATAATTTTGATTGAAATAAAACAAACAATAATATGTATGTGCTACATAAACGTACTAAACTACACAGTGTAGGTACTTATGTACCTACAGTGAAAATTTTCTGACAATAGGGAAATTAACACAAAGATAAATTACGCTATAATTTCATAGCATACATTGGGACTTCTTGTGTCGTGGATGCAATTGACAATACCTTTATCTTTGACAAAGAAAAACACAACTCAAACTTAAATACTTAAACAAAATTTTAATTTCTCTCTCGTTGGGAATCGAACCTAAGACCCTGAACAACAAAATATACATAATGCCTATGGCGTAAGAGAAACTAACAAGAATTCTAAAAAAATATTGTTATGGGTGTTAATAACCCCCAAATATTTTGTTACCAATTGCATATTTAAATTCAAAACACCTTCGTTTATTTTATTTGTAAATTTCATTACTGGTAGCGAACCTAACAAAAGAAAAATACTACTTACTCAATCCAAAATTAAACATAGAAAATGGCACCATAAAAATGACTTATCTCAAACAAAGTCAGTGAATCCATTTGATTATCTTACCACTAACAAATAAGATAAATATCAACCACTATACGTGAACAATTCTCATAAACCAACCATAAACGTATTTGCAAATTCATTTTATTTACTGCAGTTAAAATTTATGCGACAATTCGGTAGATACCAGTAGGTATCTCGCGATTCCAACGAATATAAGTTTAGCTCGTACATCCTAAACGCGTTTGAGCTCTAAAATTCAGGAGCACTACTGTGTCAGCCAAGTTTAGATTTTATCACATTTAATTTAATTTTTTTTGTTTGGGGACCATTTTATGTATGTCCACAAGGTTAACACGATGTCATGGCCGAATTTAAACGAGACCTAGTCCTAGTCCAATTTGAGTATTTTTCTGTGTCGGTCGCAGTCGTCATACTCGAAAATGGAAGGCTCTGGCTACGCGTTTGCTACATAAAAAATACAAAGTACATACAAACATATTATGTGTATATTTTCTGCTATCTTAATAAGATGTAAGGTCCTTTTATGTATTAAGTATATTATATTTAGACTAGTAAACCCGCCCTCGCTTCGCTTCGGGTAACCAGTCCCTTCAGAAATCTCTATAAATTGTAACAAATTATGTTATTCCAATGTCTAAGCTATATTACTACAAAGTTTCATGAAAATCCATTCAGTAGTTTTTGCGTGAAAGAGCAACAAACACACACACACACTCACTCACTCACATACATCCTTACGAACTTTCGCATTTATAATATTAGTAGGATAGTAGGATGTTTTTTGTTTAGTATAAACACTATGCCATATTATTATACCTACACATTTTGGTGTACTAACAGTAGAGGTAAAAAATAAAAATATTAACTTTAATTTAATAAGACATCCATAAATATACTTCTTATTAACAGATTGTAAAATTGAATTTTTTAAAAATGACTTGGCCCCCGGTTACATAATATGTTTTTGAGTTATCCAATGACGTTTTCAGTAACAGTTACAGTTTGTAGTTGCCTGAGACTATTTGGTTAATTTACAGTAAATTCGTGTCTGCAGTTCAGTCGCGTGATTTTAATGAGACATTTATTGAAATGATGTCCATTTCGTGAAAATTAAACTGACTTTGCAGATAATAAAATGGCAGACTATCATGCCGATATCAATAAATTTTGACATGATAATTTTGCGATTGCGAATGTTACACACGGACGGAGGCTAGACAATAAACCCTAAAAATGTTTGACATTAAAGTATTGTTTGTTTATTAGTAAGTATCAATAAGTTACTACAGACTTCATTAATTGCCAAATATGAGCATTTGATTGTGCAAAAGAAATACAAATTGGCCATTGTTCCTTCGGCAAAATTTAATAGCGACAGTAAAAACGCGGAATAAAAGAAGCACAATATAAAGAAAATTTAAATAGATTCAATCTAAGAGCATTCCGATGTCTAATGCATTTGTTATTCGATAAGCAGCGGTATTACTAACAGAATCATCTCGGCCGAGTGGCTGAGTGCATTTTTTGCTTGCTTTCAGTGATATTTAGAATCTTGGAGGATACTTGAAAAAGAGGTATAATAAAATATTATTCCTTTTAGCTTCCTATACAGGATAAATGGAGTTAATATAAAGGAATAACAACAGAATTAACACTATAATGTAACACATTTACATTTGTTAACCAATTTAAGATTTATGGAAAGAAAAGAACCATTGTGAATATATTGAAAATTGTAGCAAGATCCTAACCTGTTGAAAACCTGTTAAAAACCTATCCTGTTTAACACATACTTAGTAAAATAAAACTAAACCAATCAGGAGAACAATTACGGGTTGAGAAAAAAATACGGCGTCCTGATTTCCAGCTGAAAGGAACAAGATATTTTTTATTGAATAAGATCATCATAACACTCGGGGTTTATAATCCGGTTACGAAGGATTGTAAAGCTGATTTATGGATCCATGTTCGAATCCCGGGTGGCGATTGGCATAGGTGCTATAAAACAAAGTCCTTCGTTATTGGGTTCCAAACGGCTCGTTCATTTATTTTATTAGTTCGATGGCCCGGCTGAGTAATATCGGATACGACGCGGATTGAAAGACGCAAAATTGCAAGATTTGCGAAAGGTAGCTGTATTGTAATGAAGCGGCGAAAGTCTAGTGGTTAAGTATTCGGCCTTCTACACCGGGCTCGAATCCCAGGGCACGCACTTTTAACTTTTCGGAGTTATGTGCGTTTTAAGCGCTTAAATGTCACGCGCTATAACGGTGAAGAAAAACATCGTGAGGAAACCTGCATGCCGAATTCACAAAACTCAAAAGTTAACAATTAACATTCATTTAGATATTTAGGCCTACGGGCGGGCGGCTTGAAAACTTTCGACACTGGGTTGGCCACTAACCCCTCTACCAACCCGCATTGGAGCAGCGTGGTGGAGTATGCTCTAGGCCTCCTCAGTAATGAGGAGAGACCCGTGCTCAGTAGTGGGCCATTAGTGGGTTGTAGCTTTAGATATATGAAAACTATAGATAGGTAACTATAATAACTTGTCTAAACTGGTTTCCTTACAATTTGTTTCATGTTGAGCAGGATTTTGTTCCTTGAAAATATTATGTTTTAAAGCAACAAACACTGTCTTCATATCTTCATAGTTAACCCTTTACAGGAATATTTGAACTGAATACAAAATAAGATCCTTGTGGAGCAACGTACCAAACCAAGGACCTAGCTATCTAACAAACCAAGGACACTATGTGAAACTGTCTCCACTGTTCTAAACATAAAACCACCAGGTGTTTAACGTGATAGAATCTTATATATAAAATTCTCGTGTCACAATGTTAGTTACCTTACTCCTCCGAAACGGCTTTACCGCTTTTTATCAAATTTTATATGCATATTCAGTAGGTCTGAGAATCAGCTACTATCTATTTTTCATACCCCTAAGTGATAGGGGTTGTTCACCCTTAACATTTTTTTGGCAAAACCACGTTTGCCGGGTCAGCTAGTTGTAGTATAAAAATCTTTCTCTCCATGGCTTAGCCCGCATAGAATTTTCGTGTCAGTTTATCCTCCTTTTCGTCCCTTTATGATGGAATTTCCAAAAATTCTCTCTTATTACTCCCTTAAACTACCCAACGAACATACATGCCTTTCAGTTTCTTGCGTTCAGTAGTTTCGGCTGTGCGTTTTCTATCTATCACTAAATCAGTAAGGGAAGAGATTTACATCTATAAATAAAAAACCGGCCAAGTGCGAGTTGGACTCGCGCAGCAAGGGTTCCGTATCATTATGTATAAAAACGCCAAAAAAATCTGGTCTCTTGTATGAAAGCCTCATATTGTTTTATTGTAGCCACATACTAGCCACAAAGCCATCTCTTGGACCGAAAGGTAACTAAACTATCGCTGAGGCGTCGAAAGTATGGACGCCCACTTAATTTTATTCTGTTTTTTAGTATTTGTTTTTGTAGCGGCAACAGAAATACATCATCTGTGAAAATTTCAACTGTGTAACTATTACGGTTCATGAGATACAGACTGGTGACAGACGAACGGACAGCGAAGTCTCAGTAATAGGGTCCCGTTTTGCCCTTTGGGTACGGAACCCTAATAAACGACGCCATACACAAACACACATCCAGACCAAAAACGAAAAAGCCCATCCTTAATATTTCCCGCCTAATCGAACCCAGATCCCTTAGGCGATCAGCATGGTAACTATTACACCGGGTACACATTGGGCGCTTTCAAACGCGCGCTTTGCTAACGCGCGTTTCGAGAACCAGGAGGTCTGTTGAAGTATACACATGCAAGCGCGCGCTTCTGTTGAAGCGTGCGTCAAACGCGCGTTCATATATTTTTGTACGAACGCGCGTCGCGCAGGCGTCAGCTGCGCGCTTCGAGATACACGGGCCGCCATTTTGGTGTACAATGTACATTCGATCGCGCGCTTTCGTGTAGAGTAGACGCACGTTGAAAATGGAGACCGAACATTTTGATACTGATTTCTTTATTGATGAAATCCAAAAGCGACCAGCTATTTGGGATATGGAAAGTGCCGATTATAAAAATAGGATTAAAAAAAACGGGATTGGGAGGAAATGGTTGAAATTTTTTGTAACTCTGAAGATTATTAGGAGAAAAAAAACTGTTGTTAGTATAGGGTGCACCCAGTAGGTACTCTCTTTGTCTCTGTCGTCGTCGTTTATAGCGACGGTAAAGGAGCCACACCCAAGTAATCGCTTTGACTTCCATTTTCGTACTGAGCTAGAAATATACACCCTACTAACGCACGCCGAACGCCGCACTGAACGCGGTGTGTGTACGTTTTCAACGCGCGCTCAACGCAACGCTGAGCGCTCAATGTGTACTAGCTCTTACGCCAAACAGGGCGTTAAAACTGTATTCTAGTTATAAACATGATGGTAGAAATATGTTGACTGGTTAAAGTTAGTTATGAATGCTAGTTCTGAGAATTTGACAGTAACTTTTCCACGTTTTCAAGTAAAACTTATATATTTCAGTTCGAGAACTTAAATTAACTTAAATGTCTTTAGAGCTAGTTATTTCTTTCCTCTTCCTTATTTTCTGCATCGCTACGTTACTGTGATACTGATTCCTTTGATGATACTCAAGCCCATGAGCGACGATGACCAGTTACCATTACGTGGCTGGATTTTTCCATTTATTAATATAAAAAATAGGAGTTGAATAAATCCAATGCTTCAATTACATAGGGTCCTTTAAAAAGTCCATCGCTGCGTTGGTGTTGCCACTGGCATTGCCATCATGAGCAATGGTTACATAAAATGGTAAATGATTTATGCAACCCGTCTTCTTGTTTGCTTGCTTAGTTTTTAATCCAAGATGACTTAAGTTCAAAATCGGTATTACTAAAGTTGTTTTGCATTTCGTCTTGTGACTGAAGTTTTTCAAGTTTCAAGTATCTAGTTGCCTACACCATTTGTGTCCCATGGACACACGCAGTAGAGTTCATTTAAGTTCCTCACTCCTCAATGGTGGCGTGATCACGAAGATGACGACAAAAATGTCTGCCCTCTCTAATTTGCCCGCCCGTTTTGGTGCCAAATTGGTTTTGTGGTATAAATCATAAAACTTTTTCGTTTAACAAGCGGCGGTGTTGAATCTGCTTCGGAATAATTTTGTCAGAATATCCATGTCACGGATCATTATTGTTAATGAAGTGTATAAAGGTAATACGATCAAAGGTATCATGTTTAAATTTTCTTTTTTACACGCTTTTATGTAACTTGTAATGTTTGTGATGTTCAGGTCAAAATTAAATATTTTTATTAATATCTATTATAAAAAATAATATTTATTAAAAAGCTGGTGCCCGCGTCCTGGCCCGTGTATAAGTACGTTTACCTAATTGATTCTAAAAAACTTTTAAACCTTATTGCACCCACTCAGGATTACGCGTGTTTAGTTTTTCAAACCATTAATTTATTTAAGTTGGCTGCAACCCAGTAACCAGTACTGAGCCTGCTCCGTGACCCGTGGGTCTCTCCTGAGTCGTAGAGCATCCTCCACCACGCTGCTCCAGTACGGACTGTTGAGGGAGTTAGTGGTCAACCCAGTAGATGTCGGATTTTTTATGCCACCCGAAGGCCTCCGACATGGCGGTATCTATTGATAACAACCAGAACCGACGGCTTTAGATACATTGCGGTTTATTTTTATTACTTTATTTAATTATTTACTAATAACCAGGGAGACAAGCTGTATAAATACACATAAGTAGCTAGCCCGTGGGCTTTAAGATGTAAAATAATAGCTATAAGCTATAACATATAAAACGAACTTTGACATCGACAAGTAATAAAATGACAACATTATAACAGTCGAAGTGAATTAAATACGCATGACTGCTTATCAAGATTTAAGACATAAAATCGCTCGCATGAGTTTAGTTTCTCGTAGTGAAACAAGACCTTACTGTTTTTCAATATTCACAAATATTCAAATGTAAAGCTAGCTAGGATTCTGTATGTCACAGTTCACATATTGGTGAACGCGACATATCTACCTACAACGTATACAAATTGGATTTTCTTTACTTCAAATAATAATTTTCTAGCACACATTGTATTACATGGATTTAAAGATTTGAATGTAAGCAAATATGTAGGTATGTTTATATATTCGTAGTAGCTGTTGCTTGGACTTGCGCGCGTGGAAATGCTTTCGTAGATTTTCAAATTTTTATACTTACTTAACCTTTCCCTCTTAGGGTTAAGTTACCAAAAATAATGGAATAGGTGTATCATTATTTCGTCTTGTTTGGTTTCTGAAAATTCCCAATCAAATGCACCCAAAAAATATTTAAATACGATTCTGTAATAAATGGACATATTTATCAATTTTTATTGCGAAAAAATTTTAATAATACAAGCAATAATAGAACTTACTTCTGGTTAGAAATTAGTGTCCTACCGAAACAAATTTTTAGCCGAAACCGAACTTTCGTTGTTGCTCTCTGTTAAACTTTCGGTCAGTTCTTAATTAAAATATTTACAAACAAGGAAAATCCAAACGAAATAGGCTAAGCTATTCCTCATATTTGCAGAAAAAAACACGTATAAAAACAAAACAAAACTGTAAATATTTTTTTTCGTTGTCATTTGTGCCATGCATTTTTTTAAGTACCTACTCCGTGACTATTGCGCCAAATTATAATTTTTGAACTGAATGAATACGTTTATTTTTAAACTATTGTACCAGAGTAACAGCACTTCAAAGAAAACAGAAACTATTCTAAATGAACTTCTAACAAACGCGTCCGTCGCCTACGTATTCATTACACCGCCCTCTGAAAACTAATTTAGTTTAGTTCTGTCGACATTTAAATCATAAACAACTGGGTAGGTACCACAATACCACAAAGAATTAGTACTTCATTTCATTTTAAAACGAATTTATTTTATAACATTTCATTTTAAGCAAAACGACAAAGATAGAGCCGGCAGGTATTACTAGAATCGTTTGGACAAATAAAATACAATTTGTATTATATTGTTTTATGACAGCATAAGCCAAATTAACTGCTTACAGACCAGCAGTACTAATTTAGAAAGTATAAATATCAATTTGATATACTTAGATGTCATCTAGAATCTGTTGAATTGGGAATCTGTAGAACTGGCCATAATTCATCAATCGTACTTACCTACTCAAGAAGTACTTACCTAATCAAGAAAAGGAGTAGGTAACCAATCAAGTGAAAAATAGACAGAATGATACTATGTTCTGTCCTTTCCCGTATTGCGTGCCTGTCTTATGACTCAGACATTTCAGGGATTCTTTCAGGGATTTTAGGATCCTTACTGATCTTCGAAGAATTAAACCTACCTAGGTCAGTCGATGCATATTTGTTTTTTATTCAAAAGATGTACTTACATAATCTATAACTCAGTGTCGCATTTTAACGAAATACTACAAGATCGTTTTCCGGCGATAATATGAAATTTCAACTTCACAAAAAGCCTCAAACACATGCATATTCATACACAGTCCCCACTTGTACGATAAACACGTGTTTCATGGAATAATGTCAGCGACGCGAAACTCGAACGAGCACTTTGCAGTTTCCTATCGAATACTTGAACGCCGCGATAATCGCGACGCCAACCGGAATAACCAGTTTCGATGTACCATTTTATCACAGACAAAAGAAGACCACATTACCAGCGAATTACAGTTCAAAGTCCTATGCAGTTCCACCTAATAATGCTGGATATAGGCTTTCTTGTAACAATTAGGTATGCGGTATTTAAAAATTAACACTGCATTTCGACCCTGGATGAAATTACTTGTAAAGGGAAATGCATATGCGATAAGAGTAAATGACACTTAGTGCTTATATATTTCTTCATAATTCTGCTTGGTTTTTTCGGATGATCTATGGATAAATGCTTACACATACACACACCTAAATACTAAGATTTCCTTTGTTGTCTTTAGGTACCTACGTGGGTGAGTTCACATTATAAAATTAACGTAAAACTGCCTTCGCTTTGCTTCGATAAAACTATGCCTTTTTGCTTCCGAAACATTATATTCCGTTGTGACTTTATATCATACTTCTCATCATCGCAACTCAAGGTTACCACACTGCTGGGTAAATATGTCTTCTTTTATAATATCCTCATATTATTAAGCGGGGTACCTACTATAAGATTTCCTTTGTTGTCTTTAGGTACCTACGTGGGTGAGTTCACATTATAAAACGTAAAACTGCCTTCGCTTTGCTTCGGTAAAACTATGCCTTTTTGCTTCCGAAACATTATATTCCGTTGTGACTTTATATCATACTTCTCATACCTCATCATATCATATACCTACTCGTACCTACTATAGCCGTAGTTCACCACACTGGCCAAACATTTGGGAGAACTCTCATGCATGTTGGAGGTTCCCTCAGGATGTGGTTTTTAACAAAGCGAGTGATAATAAAATTCGAATACGTACGCGTATAATGTCAAATGATCAGAAGTGGGTGCAGGATTTCAAGCCCGACCCCCCGATTCGGAAGTCCAACGTGCAAAGCACTCGAATATCAATGTTTAAAAGTATGTGTACAGTAATTATTTATTTAATAATAATAGACGACCGGGATGGCGCAATGGTTAACATGCCTGATCGCTGTTCTGAGGGTCCTGGGTTCGATTCCCAGCGAGGCGGAAATTTGAATGATGAGTTTGAATTTCCGTTCTCGGTCTGGGTGTGTGTCCTTGTCTTATGTGTTGTCCATGGCACCCACGACACAGGGAATCCTATTGTGGGGCTGTGAGTGTGAAGCGTTATTTATATATTTAGTAACTTATGCACACATGGATACAGTTTAAACCATATGTAGATTTATCCAAACCAGATGTATGAAAAATGTGGGGTTTAAACAATTTACATTCAGTAAGGATGGTGCAAAGATATTGCTTATCCCTTATGAATTTTCTTCCAGCAGACCTAAGACTGGAGAGTGGTAAAGCTAAATAAAAAACTGGTTGTCTGTAAAGTCGGTTTACTGACGATAGTTGAACGTGACAACGTCTTAAGAAAATACTGATGGAATGATTGACAAATAATATCATCAAAGTAAACAAACGTCATGAAATCGTATTTAAAGTTACAGAAATTTATCAATAAAAATAAAGAAGGAATACAGGAAACATTTATAAAAAGGTAACATTTAAAATTTATAAATAGTCCCAGAAGTCAATAACAAAGTAATAATTGGATACATTACCAAAATATCTACCTCCACAGTAATCAAGCTGCCGAACGCAAAGGCCGATTGTGCTGTCTCTCTCGCTCTTAGGCGGGCTAACCATGCCCGAGTGGAAGGGACGCGTGCCTCTCACTCGCTCTCATTGTGAGCGCATAACGTGAGCGGAGCGTAACGCAGTTTCTTGAAGTGTCACCCGGCAAACCAATTTATAAGACGTTGTCACGTCAAAAGTTATGAAAAATATACAGCTTTATAATCCTTTTATCTTTACCCGAACTGATTTTTTAAAGAACTTCCGAATATTGTAAGGTATTAGGCTGCGTCCACAGTAGGCAAACTGTTTGCCGCCGACTGATTTAGCTGCGTATCGGTTTAGTACGCACTTCACATATTTGAAATGGAGTGTTCACAGTTTGCTAGTTTTGCGCTCACTCTTCGCAGTTTGCAGTGTTACGCGCGCCGACTATCTCAGTGAGCGGCAGACAGTAGCACTCAGAGCTCAGAACAGTATGCTTGAGACGTCTGCAAATTGATCTGAGTTCGCAGCTGACTCGAATTTCTTTGCGGCTCACTTATTTATTTATTTATTACTTTATGTACCATACAAACGTATAGAAACAAAGGCGGACTTAATGCTAAAAGCATTCTCTGCCAGTCGACCTTCGGGAAGTGATAAACACTTAGTCGGCGGCGAACAGTTTGCCTACTGTGGACGCAGCCTTAAATTACAACACAGTGTATAATAAAAATACGACGAAAACCGTTGTAAAAATTTATATACCTAACTTTTACCCAGTTACTAACTGGACTATATATAACAGCAAGAGGTTTATTTCTTGAGGCGCATAAAGAAGAATTACTAACATAGCACGGTAAGTTATTTGTTGAAGTATTGTTTTAGCAGAATTGTTTTAAGTTCAGTCTGTTTTAGATTTACTACATATACGGGCCTATATGACAAGTAATCATAGAAAATGTGAATCGATACAAAATTTAAATTTATTCAAAAAAATTAAAAACTAATTAAATACTCGTGAATGTTTTACACTATCACATAAATGTAGCCAGGCCGATGATAGAACCCGGGACTAAAAAATTGGGTACCTGAACCTGTAGGTACTTAAAGCTTAATTTATCTTGTAAGCAAAATTTACTTAAGTCATTTAATATTCTCGGCGTCAACCTGCAATGTAGCCTAATCACAAGGGCGGAAAGGTGGCATTTCTTTGGAGGCAGTTGAAACGGATCATTTTTGCCGCGAACTTGCAAGCTGTGGAATGCGCTTCCTTCTTAGGTATTCCGGTCCGATTTGGATGAAATTCGGAATGAAAATATTTAGTTGAAGACCCAGCGTCACACATAGGCTACTTTTTTATTCAAGAATCAACCCCTAAAGGCTTGAAATAGGGGATGAAAGTTTGTATGAAAAATCCCGTTACGCGATATAAATGAATTCCACGCGGGCGAAGCCGCGGGCAGAAGCTAGTACCTACATATAAATACAATACTTCAGACGCCTTAGATAAAACGAACGCACAACCTAGGATATGCTAATCTTATATACCTAATTCGATCGATTGTTTCCATTCGTTAGAACACTTAGAACAAAGGGGATTAATAGTGGGAATCTCAACGGCAATAAATTCCGTATCGGATGCCTGGGAAAATTCCCGATACAAAAACAGGCAACAATTTCAACTGGGAATAAATTAATATCGAGATATTTTAGGCAGAGTAATATTATGCTTCACACAAGGGACAGCTAAATGATTATTTATAGGCATAGTGTTAATAGGAGCGTGAGTAAATCTTAATTTGTCGTATTTTTATCGTACTTTGAGGCATATTTATTTCAAAATTATTATAATTTATTACAAGAGCTGTCTAAATTAATGTGTTTACTTTGTAGTATATACCTTATTATTCCATTTTCCAACTTTTTGTTTCAATGTATTGTGATTCATAAAAATGAACGGTCGATAGCTTGAGACACTGATTAATGAAGAATTTATGAAGAAAATGGAAGATTTATACCTATTTGTTTATTTTATTAAAATATTATTCAGCGTCTTTGATTTTATGCAGAAAGAAGGACGAATTTTGATATTAAATTTAGCAACCCCAATTTTTATTCATGATAAAAAACGTAAATAAACAGAAACAAAAAGAAAACCTAAATAATTACTTCACAGCTTTGATATCCGAGCGATCTTTTGTTATAAACTTGATAGATTGATTGGAGAATAGTCCTGAAGACTTTGTTTAATAGAATTTTGTAAAAAGGAAAGTAAAAACTTAAAGCTTGTCGATAGATTAATTCGATTGTTCTTGTTTGTTAGAATAAAAGAAAGAAAATTAGCACGAATCTCTGCAGTGAATTCCGATTTAGCTTTAGATAAATTTGAAAAATAAAAGAAATCCACGCGTTTTTAGGCCGAACGCTACTCGTGAAGTCATTAGAAGTTGGACGAAGGAGAATGTAGTCACTTTGAATTACTTTCTGCTTCTTTGGATGACCTTCGGTGACATTCGAAAAAGATTTCAGAATTCGAAAACGTGAAATTGAAAATTCCACATTGGAAACTGAACCCAAGGCACTTAGCGCTTTTAAACGACTTCAAAAAGGAAGCGTTGCTCAATTCGACTGTTTTTTTAAGTATGTTACCTCATAACTTTGTACTGTGTGAACTGATATTCGTAATTCTTTTTTTATTCAATAGCTAGTTCTTGTCGTCTATTTTCATATAAATTTTAGTTTCACATCTGACGAGTGGTTTTTGTTTTTATCTCTTCTCGTCGATGTCGACACCGGTTTTATTTATTTACATTGAAAATTAAAAAATACCCACCGAAGCGAAGTTAGGGCAGGTTAGTATGATATAAAGATAAACTCTCGTAATCTCTGAGGCTAAGTTTTTCCTGATAGAAAACGATCAATCAATATGCTAATATTAACCGCCACAGCCGAAGGAATTCTACTAAAAGCGAAGATTTATGTAAACGTTTTATTTCTATTCTATAAGTATTACGTCAAGCTCATAATATCTTCTCAGTTTGTCGTACTACAGGTGTTAAGCGAGAAAACATTTCAAAACATATTACGGTATACAAAAATATGGTTAGTTGTCATTGAAGTTATTATAGTCGTAAAAGGACTTACTCGAAAAATTAAGTCTCTTTCTCTTCTCGCCCCGATATACTTAGAATATTTATATTTTCTTATCTAGATACTATCATAATTATGAAGTTTTACAACTATTTTTGTAACAAACACTAAATTATCATAATAGTTACTTTAGTCTTCGAGGATAGCAACTTCTTCTGCTCGTTAAAACTACATATAAAACCCAACAAAAATACTTATGTTCTTCTTATCGGGCCACGAAATTACTTTGGAAATAAAAGCGATATTTAGTAAAGGAATAACAAATGACGTGTCATATTAAATGAATGCGTCTAGTGGGACTTGTGTAACGCATTATCGATTTTCGCTTATCGTTCGCAGGCAGCTATACGACAAGTTCCTTACGAGTCAGGGGCAAGTCGATCCTTGTGCCATTCAACTCTGCTTAATTAATACAAGCCTCTTATCCTGGTTCTGTCGGCTTATGTTGCTGTTGACGATTTAACGATTGGTTTTCGATTCCTTCTTGCGCTTAGATTTGTTTATTTTCTAATACTTATAGATTGGGTACTATGCGAATGTCAAAATAAACAAGTTTTAATCAGTATTAATTTAAAATGTTGGGATAGCCAAATAAACCTTAGCAATGCACACTGGAGCCACTGGAGCGGCGTGGTGGATTATGGTGTAGGCTTCTTCAGTTATATAGAGAAATCCGTACGATGCGAATGCGATGTGCACTTTGTCGAATTAAGAACCTCCTTCTTTTTTTGAAGTTATATAAAAGACTATTGGTGAACAGGTTGAACATGAGATAGAACGATTGTAAGATTGTATGTGGTCCGGCAAACGTTTATTCTCATGACATTGGCGTAATGATAATTTTCTTGTGTGAGTGCGATAGAAGACGTCTTACCGTCTTGTATTTTTCTACTTCTTTGATTAGGGTATACTTAACGTTGACAAACGTCCCGTATTTAGCAAGACAGTCTAGATGGAATACAACCTCATTTTCCAGCTGTGTGTCTCGAAACCCAAGGGTAGCCCCGGAATCCAAAACTATACGTATTTTATTTTCGACTTATTACTATGTAGGCAGATACTTTATTCCGATTGACGAAAACAGACAACATCCCATATTGACCATAAGCATATTAATTTATCCCTTTTATTCAACTATCAGTTGTCAAAAGAAGGTCAGAAACAAGTCATAAAGTCACAACTTGGTAAACTAAGTTGTGACATGTTTGTTAGTAAGACGGGTAGTAATTAATACTGTCGGACGGGTGGCAGCTAACAGGGGTCGATTTTAAGTGTTAATTACTTTCTCAATGTTTGTTGATATAGTTCTAACTTCTAATAGGTCTAATGTAAGATATATAACCTATATTTATTTATTTATTTACCCTTTATTGTATAACCTACAACTAGGTACAAAAGGTGGACTTAATGCAATAAGGCATTCCCTACCAGCCAACCCTTGGTGTTGGTGAGAAGTTGTGATAGGTGGCAACAACAAAGTGATAAAAATTAAAATGTGGTGTCGTGGGACACCAGGTAGGAACGAAGTTCCTTCGGCTAATGTAGAATCGACACAATTTGCAAAAAGAATCGTGCTCAATTTTATGTAGGTTTTCTTGATTTTTCTCTTAAAGTTTGCTGATTAGTTTTTATTTAAGTACAGGAAAGTATTTAGAAAATTCAGTATTTTAGGAAATAATAAATTACGTAAAATAATAATGTTAGGGCACAGTAACAAATGCCCCTTAAAACTGTCTCAAGGAAATAACGCTTTTATACTAGGTACGCACTACTACTAGTACTAGGTAACTAGGTAAGGTAGGTACTAGGTAACGCGTATTTTCTTACGGTTTTACTATCACATATTTTTCAGTTCAGTCGCACAGCAAATTCCCTATCTCCTCCAAGCCTGCCGTAAGGAACTTCGTTCCAAAAAGTACTTATAAGAACAAAAAAAAACGAATATTCTATATTTATACTACTATCGTATAACATATTAAATACACTGCATATCTACATCAAAATAGATAACAATATAATCTATATTGAAGACGTACAAAGACCCATTTCTATTCTATTTTCCTTAATTCGGTCCGTTTTGGGAGTCCAACGGTCATACCAATTGGTTTTCATTTCACTGCTATTTATTTATTTTAATCAATACGTATTAATCATACAAACCTACGGTTACGAAATAGAACATACACGGCAAAAAAATCACTCAGTATCTTTGTCTTTGTCAATCTTTTCTTTTATTTGATACTTTTGCTAAACGCGTAGGCGAGTTCGCCTTTTATCGAAGGTTTTTCTTCCTCAAATTAACTATTTTTTCTTCAGATTAAACTCAGTAAGGACTCTCAGAATCATGCCAGTTACGGTAAATATCTGAAGAAAGGAATGTGTTACATATTTTATTTATAAACTAGTCAAATGATTTGTAAATTTATTCTCTACTAGACGTATTAGGTACATACTCCAACACTAAAGAGCAGATGTATTCGGAATATAAAAAAAAACAATATAATCCAGTATTCACGTCGCCGACAAAGCTGAGACGGACAGACGTCCGAACAACTATATTATTAGTGAATGTAAATTGTTATATTATCCAAAACGGGCGTAACGTACTATAGCTACATAATTAAAACTGTGGAGTCGGCGATGCCCAGTTCGCAAATAAATTTATTCCGCGGTACGTTTGCTTTGCAGTTAAATTAATGCCTCCCTAACTCGTTTCTCACATTACATAACGGTTTTTAGTTTTGTACGTTATTGGTTCCACTCAGTTTATGATTACGGATGTATTCGTTTTATTAGTTAATGATTAGGTTTCTCTATTGCTAATATAATCGATGCTTTGTAAAAATTTCGCAAGTTTTATTTCATAGTGATCAGGCGTCATTTATCACTTATGAACATAACCTCCTTCCCTCTCCTTGAATCTCCCATGGCTTATTTATTGAAGACTAGCTTCTGCCCGCGGCTTCGCCCGCGTGGAATTCATTTATATCGCGAACCGGAATTTTTCATACAAACTTTCATCTCCTATTTCAAGCCTTTAGGGGTTGATTTTTGAAAAAAAAAAGCCCACGTGTGACTCTGTGTCTTCAACTATTTTCATTCCGAATTTCATCCAAATCGGACCGGTTGTTTAGCCGTGGGAACGTCACAGACAGACAGACAGACTTTCGCATTTATATTAGTATAGATATCAACTGAACAACGAAGGCAACGCAATAAACACTAAACTTAGGTAAAAAATGGTTCCTAATATTTCGTACACTAATATTAATAACGGAGGGAATTTAGGTATATCTCTACTGAAATTGAATGACATGGGTGAAGTGAATTAAATTAATAGATGGTAAGAGCCTAAGGCTTACTCCGGAAAGTGGTGGGACGAACTGATGAGAACAGGAATGGGATCCAACGGGAATAACTGTGCCAACCCTCGCCACGATACTTAGTACCATTTCCACCAGCATAATAATTGGATTGAAAGCAATTGTATTCCAGTTAGAGGTGCCGAGCCGGTTAAACTATTTTAGAGGCGACCTATTCAGTCCTCATGGGTAAAGACGCATCTGTGACCGAATGAAAACGAGACTTTTACTAATTGAATCTAGTTCTAGATCGGTCACGGTTGTAATGGGTGACAGCGGAAGGGTGGTGCCTGCTCGTTTGCTACCTTACTATGAAAAGGTAATAAGAGGTACGGCGAGGCAAGGAGCAGCGAGCGTTCCGACTATTGATAAATAAAATATTCCTGATTTCCTGGCCCACACACATACATTACCTTCGATAATAGTCATAAAATAATAAGCAAAAACAATGGAAGATTGCTTTGATCATTTATATAAAATGATTTATTTATTTATTTATTTATTTCTGGATCATCAACAAAAATACATGTATAAACATCTACTATAACTAGGTACTATCAAGAAATAACATGTATTTTTAATTTATGATGCAAGAGTATATTATTTCTCGATAGAAATGAATAAGAGATTAGTAAAATAGGTTTTTGAACTAAGAAAACACAAATTTGGTTGACATAAGGCAAACTTTGAATAACCGTGTTCTGATCAAGGTTAACTAACTAATCCTTTAAGATCGGGATGACCTGAAATTACGGAAAAGATAACAAAAGGAAAACAGTATAATACTCACAAAATTAAGATGCTCTACAACAAAAAGAACCATTGTAATTATGTTTTTTTTATATAATTAACAAATAATTAATTAAATAACAGTGGGGGTGATAGCCCAGTGGTTAAGAATTCGCCTTCCTATTCGGAGGGTCCGGGTTCGGATCCCACAGCACGCACCTCTGGCTTTTCGGAGTTATGTGCGTTTTAAGCGTTTAAATGTCACTCGCTACAAACGGCGAAGGAAAACGTCGTGAGGAAACCTGCATGCCGGAGAATCCACAAAACTCAAAGGCGTGTGAAGTCCGTCAATCCGCACTTGGCCAGCGTGGTGGACTATGGCCTTAACCTTCTCATTCTGAGAAGAGACCCGTGTTCAATAGTGGGCCTGTGATGGGTTGAGATGATGATGATGATGATGTCATCATGATGAAATACACAACCCTATACGAAAGCACTGAGCACATTACAGCGACGTGGCAACGGACTAACTAAAACGAAAGCATTCAATTATGATCTTTATGTCTTGGTATTGACGGTTGATATTGATTGTTTATACTTTAATTTTCTTTTATTTGCATTGGAAATTTAAAAAGGGGTGGTTTAATTGTATAAAAATGGTACATAGATAGGTACTTACACATTATACATGTTTCGCGGTAAATTCATTATTGAGAGAGTGTAGTCAACCATTAACTCAGAATAAACCCCATTGTTTATTTATTTTTAAACTATCGGCGGATATAAATCACAATAAACGATAGACCGTCTGTTAAAATAAACCGACTGTTTATTATCGAGAATTTGGTTAACTTTTGTAAAAATATTTGTAAAGCCGTAACTTCGTGTCTGAAAACTTCTTTGGCACAGACATGACGTCAGAGTACGGTGGCCGGTATTCATTTCACTGTGAAACACGAACGATGAAATGCAAAACTTTTAAGGGCTTACTCGAAAGTTTTATATGAACAGCTAATTTAGTTTACCTTACTAACTCGGAGGTTTCTTTTAAAATGTTCTTTTGCTTACCTCATAAATCGGTAAATCTAAATTAAAATCGTGTCTAGATTGCCGGGTAATAAAATTTTCCTATAAAATATTATCTTATTAAGGAACTTTTGAATTTATTAAAACTATACTGCAGAGAGAGATAGGAAAAGGTAAAATGAGGTGACGTGAAGATAGTCGAAGCGAAGCGAAATGAGGCGAGGCAAGGCGAGGTGAGACGAGACGTGACGTGTGAGGTGATCCAAGGTGAACTGAAATGAGCAGAGGGGAAGCGAGGCGAGGAGAGATGTGACGAAGGAGTCTTCTAAATGTTACTGGCCAGTAACCATCAAAATAGACCAATGTTCAATAAAAACCATAGAAAATATTGACTTTATCAATGGTGAATTTAATAAAATTATTTGAAAGCTAATGAAGCGCTCATAGCCCAGCGGCTTGCGTCGATCCTAACTGATCGACAAAGTAAAACAACAGCGGACGCGGTCGATTGATGGATGGATGACCGCTAGTGGCAATTTCTAGAACACTTTGGTGCTTCGTAGGGTACATAAAGCCGTCGGTTCCGGTTGTTGTCGGTAGATAAAAATTAACCATTTCGAAGGCCTTTGGGCAGCATTAAAACTTCCGATGACCCATGGCCCATGGTCAGTGAACCCTTAATTGGTTGAAGCCATTTGGAAGATGGTGACCAAATATTTTAATTCTCCATAAATGTTTATTTTACTGAACGAAACCAAACAGCCATGATTCGCAATGGACCAGTTTTATATTTACGTTGTAAGAAAAATTCGGCTGGTATTTATTTAATTTTTATCTATCTCGTGTCCGCGATAAGAATACCTTGTGATAACATTAAATATTTTTGTTAGGTCATGTTTCTGAACCAATATCATTGTTTTATGAGGCTTCCTCCATCTTTGTGCCCGTAATATATCCCGAGTCGCTGGGAGTACAGAATTGCCAGTTCCCGTCAAAAGCACATTTATTACTTACGCTCAAGGTTCAGTTTTCTTTGTAAGCAAAAATGACTTACGGCATTTTAATTTCAATCTGTATGTACCTTATTAATGGGGGCGGAAAGCAGGCACTTGAGTGAGTTACTATCGAAACGAAGTCCGTATCGAATGTAAACGCAATGGAGCGCATAGAGTTATAACTTTAGAAGCTGATTTATTTCATTTCAGCACGACCTATGCTCAGATTTGGCTCCTATTGGAGGAACTCAAATGCAGATAAAAACTTTTTGACAGGAAATTTTATACTCCTACGCATTCAATTATAAATTATCATCCTTAACTCGATCATAACCTGATTGCCGCGAGGCATAGTCAGTAAATTAGCTCTTAGTGCACTATTAATACACAGATACTACTTACCTACTTGCTTCAATCTAGATAGATATCGCTTTAGTACATAGTATCTCAATGGATATCGCGGTCTCGCCATAAGCGTCCAATAACTGCCCGGGGGATTAAGGTAGATCGGTTTGCTAAAGCAACCGAATCCCTCACCGTAAATCCCATCACATATACAGTATTTTTCTCAACGTTCAGGTCTTCAACAATCATAATTCTATTTCGGTTAATCTACACAATCCTTACTAATATTATAAATGTCAAAGTGTGTTTGTTTGTGACTCTTTCACGTCGCAACATGGCTATTATATGGTACCTATGGTTTATGTGTGTTGGGATAGTTAGGAGAGTGGAGTGTGACGTAGGCTACTTTTTACCGCGGAAAAACATCTCATTCCCATGGGAAGATTGATGTTTTGTTAGTTGCTAGATATTAAGTTCCGGAGTTGTTAATAGATGGCGTTAGTAAAATTCATTTGCAAGTTCTGAATCACGCTATCAAATACTACATGTAATTTACTTAAGTCATAGGCAAATGTTATACCTAGGCTACTTTTTAGCCGAGATTCCTACGGGAGCGAGACCTACGCGGCTGTTACCTACGGGTCCCGCGAAGCGAAGCGCGGGCGGTTCTCTATTATAGTACCTCAATAAACTGATTGAATGAAATCGCAATTGTTTCCTGGTTATGTGGAGCCGGTTACACTTTTTAAGAGGCAACCATTAGGTACATTCCTCAAAGGTCCTCAAAGCATCGGTGACCGAATTAGAACTCTAACAATAACCGACTGGACATTACTAACAAAAACCGACAGTATTAACTCTATAAATGCCGTCCCTGTCCCAAGTCCCCCATGCATACCTAGGTAGCAGAAAACTAACCATTTATTGATTTGTGCATTGTTGAAATCCGTACGAAAACCCACTTCCTAGGAGAGCTTGCCCGACCCGCACTTAACCGGTTTTTCCCTATATAGTTAACAGTTTTTTCGAAGTTTCCGAGTTTTTGAAGCGCTCATAGCCCGGGGGCTTGCGTCGATCCTAAGCGATTGACAAAGTTAAGCAACAGCGGGCGCGGTCGTTAGTCGGATGGGTGACCGCTAGTGGCAAAAATTTCTTGAGCGCTTCCGTGCTTCGGAGGGCACGTAAAGCCGTCGGTCCCGGTTGTTATCGATTGATAGCAGTCGTTAAGCCAAGTCGGAGGCCTTCGGGCGTCTTGAAAACTTTCGACACTGGGTTGGCCACTAACCCCTCCACCAACCCGCATTGGAGCAGCGTGGTGGAGTATGCTCTAGGCCTCCTCAGTAATGAGGAGAGACCCGTGCTCAGTAGTGGGCCATTAGTGAATTGTAGCTTAGCTAGCTTAGCTATAGTTAACAGTTTTTCCAATTACAGTTTACTTTCAAACTTGCAAAATAATAGGTATTAGCCTTTCGCCACAAATATAATTATTTTATGGGACAATATATGATTTGAAAGGATCTAAATTAAAGTTGTTCCTGAGATAATGCTTTATAGGTACTTAGCAATAAATCAGATATTCTGAGAAGTCGTAAATATTATGGGTTGGCGGAATTCTTGCACAAATGCAACTTCTAATAACGAACGTAAAGAAATTTATTATGGCATAAAAATAAAAATATATTACAATTTTTCATTATGTTAATTGACTAAAATGTTTGAAGTTACGTTTACTAGAACAGCCAATTATACAATGTGTCTGGTCACCAGTGTCGGAGACTTAAGGGGGATGAAATATGGTATTTTTATCGACAAATCACTATCCAAATTTTCTCTTGCCCCCTCCATGATACAATGTCAGCCATTTTGTTTTTTCAACCTCGAAGCTCGGGCGCCTGTACTGTTTTCATCATTGCTATCGATTTAGACGACTTAGGAGGCCAAAAGATGTCTCAATTGAGAAGAGCAAGAGAAAATTTGGATAGTGATTTGTCGATAAAAAATACCATATTTCATCCCCCTTAAGTCTCCGACACTGGTGACCAGACACATTGTATAAAAGGTTCTTAACTAGGATCCTACATAATCATTGACGAGGTAAGAGGGAATGTGATGTCCAAAAATCCTTTCTTAGTGATCACTTGCGTCACTTTAGGAACGTGCCTCATAGAGTTTCAAGTGAATTCATTGAAGGGGTTAAGGTTATGTTTATCTTCTCCTTTATTCTCTTCCTATTATAAAATTCAAAAAATCATATAATTTTAAATTTAGTTCATCGCGGATTGTATACATTTTATTAGTTTACCTAAGGTGCTCAAGATGTTTTTTGTATGCCAATATTTCTACTCAGTTGCCTGAATCGTGGTCACGGCTGAACTGTGGTATCGTGAGTACCTGCATTATAATAAAAATTGTAACACAATCTACTTAAATTGAAAAAATAGATTACCCAGCATACTATTCACGTTCAAAAAATTCGCGATCTGGATAAACTTCTCGTTTCTCCGCAAGTTTTTTAACGAGCAATAAAGTTTATTTGCTTAAGAAATTGCATTTCTTAGACATCTATTTACAAAACCCATTCAGAAGTGCTTTCAAAGGAAAAAGACAGTGGGTGCATGTCTTGAAGCCATTAGTGATCCTCTTCAGGCAAGGTCTGTTCAATCGAGGAAGAGCTTACTTCATGTCAAACTGTGGGGTTTCTGCGTATTATAATTTCTAGTAAGTTCTCTCGTTTCACTTCAGGGAACCTTTTCCTAAGTGTGTAGGTAGGTATCAATAGTTATGAATTGATATAATAAAAACACCACTACAAAATTATTGAAATAAAAAGAAACTTATAAGTATTACCTACCCCACGCTTAGTCACTACATAGTATAAAACAAAGTCGCTATTTTTGTCCGTCTGTTTGTCTGTATGCTTAAATCTTTAAAATTACGCAACGGATTTTGATGCGGTTTTTTGTAATAGGTAGAGTGATTCAAGAGGAAGGTTTTTATGTATAATACATGCATATATTCCCACGAGAACGGGATCCACGCGGGTGAAACCGCGGGCGGACCGCTAGTAAATCATAAAACATTAGAGAAAGCATGCAACTCGGTTAAATAAATGTATGAGATACATTGAGATACTATGTACTGTTTTTATAGTACCTCAATGATGAGATATTATGTCGGCAAAGAGTCAAACATTGAGCGTGAAATTACAACTATCCAAAGAAAAACTATAAATATATTGTTTCTTGTTTAATATTGATAGGTGTCGCTTCAGGCACTACCTTAGTACCGACTCTCAAAAAATATGTTTAAAGAATATTAAAACTGATGTTCTTCATGGGTTTTTACGTTTACCACTTACGTTTTTCTATTTTCCGTAAATATTAGGTAACTATATATACGGGTGTTTACCCGTGGTCCCGTTGGTTTGTCCCATTAACGGGACCACGGGTAATTTTAATTCCCCGTAGTCCCATTGCACTAGGGGTTACACTTTTATCGACTTTTTCAACTTCTGATATCGATATAATGTTTGAACCTCCTTAGAATAAAATAAAAATCCATGTTAACGGCATATTGGAAACGTCAAAAGAGCATTCTTTTGACTATACTAGATAGAAAAAAAACAGTTATTCCCAAGTAACAAAATGTGGCCTTGTAGTGGTTCCGGGGCCAAGTCTATAACAGGCTAGTAAACGTTTATAACCACGGAAAAGGGCCCATTTTATACGCGTACTTTTGCTAATAAAACACTCATAGTATATTTGGCGAGCACCACTTAGACCAATAAGATACTCATATTTGGACTACGCAGAACTATCTGCTCCCGCGAAGCCAGCTATAAGCATCTAATAGAACCAGGTAGGCGTGTAACATACTCCGCGCATCTATTACTAGCTACTTCAAACATGTCTGAATTGTTGTTGTGTTGTTCGATTATGGAGGAAAATAAAATAATAAAAAATAAGTTCATCTATTTTATATTATATGTATTAACAAGTATTTCGCACGTAATATTATAAGTGCATACACGTTTGCACGGCGAACGCGTAAGTATTTTCGGTGAAGTATATAGTGTTTTACATCTCAATTTTTGTTCGCCTTTTGAACACAGCATATTTACTAAGTTGTGTTTAAAAATAATATTAATCCTAACAGCATTGTCGCGCCATATTGTGACGCATTAGGGTTCCACATACAAATGTGTTCTTATATGGACTTCACTAAGATATCTATAGACACTAATAGTTTTACAAGAAACCTTTATACAGAAATGAAGACTATAACAGCATTCGAGAGTCCACAATAATACCAAGTACACTTACTCCTAAAAGAAACCACTGTAGAACTTATTTACTTATAATTGGCACATAAAGTTGACTTATACACCCCTATAAGGTCTAGTAACAAATGCAAACGGTTCTAAGTGTATTTAGTTCTGTAAATTACTATTACTGGCGTATGACACTAATAGCGGATTTATAATTACTTCTTATAGCCGATTATAAGTGTTACATACTGGAGCAAGTTTTCTCAAGTGTATTTACACCTATGCAACACTTTTATAGTTAATCTTAGCCTTTACTGCGCCTATAATTTTGTTCTATACACGACTATAAGTCAACTTATAAGAATAGATGTACTATAAAACCAAAAGAACTCTGTGTAACCCGTTATAAGCTTGGTAGTAAATCCTGGAACCACTAAGAGAGACGTACTAGTGCTGTGAGCCTGTATACAGGAGAACTTTGTTACTTGGGTTTACAGTATGTTTTATTCAATCTGAAGCAAATGAAATTAAGATTATTTTATATGATTTTGGTGATTAAAAACATTTTTCGACAGTCAAACTACGCCATCGCTTCAACAAAGCACTACGGTAAGTGATGTTGGAAGAACCGTAGGGAATGCAGTGAAAATTAAGCTCTCCATTGTGAGAAAAGATCGAAAGGTTCAGTGACGCTGTTGGCCACCAACCTTTTTTATTTTAATTAAAAAAAGTATAGATCAGGGTATCAACATTTCAAGAAAATTTTATAATATATGGGATAATTTAATCGATAAAAAGTATCCTTTGTCCTTTTACCACGTCTACTCTATATCTCTACCATATTTCATTAAAATTTCCTCGTGCAAAGTTAATATGTCCTAGAAGTGGGACCACGAGGAAGCAAGGTATGCAATCATACATCTCCACTTTGGTCGCGTTCCTGTTTGCGCGTGCATGTATGTGCGTTTGCGATTAACAGACATCTTAATCAGATGTGGTCATGCTTAAATTTATACACACGCGCGTAGACTCACTCACAGACTCTCATACTCACTCACACACAGACGCACGTAGATATGTTTTAAAACATCCAGTTTTTCAGCTATCATATAAAGGAAGCATAAGTGTTAGAGAATAGTTAGTAAGGAAAATGATGAGGCTATGTGAGCGAAACAGTCTGCAACACCTTGGACATGGTTTTGTTATATTATAGCCTTAAGTAGGAATAAGTGTAGTATGTAACTGTGTGTAGAGTAAAAAAATCCTTGGGAGTTTATTACCCCCCCTTCTTCCAACATCACTTACCGTAGAGCTTTGTTGAAGCGATGGCGTAGTTTGACTGTCGAAAAATGTTTTTAATCACCAAAATCATCCTACTAGTATAATATTATAAATGTGAAAGTTTGTGTATTTGTTTGTTTGTTACTCCTTCACGCAAAAACTACTGAACCGATTTTAATTAAATTTGGCACACACATAGAGGGCAACTTAGATTAACATATAGGATATTTTTTATCCCGGAAATCCCGCGGGATCGGAATTTACGCGGGAAAACCTTCTTCGCGTATGGGGTATAAATAGCTTCTAAACAAACATTAATATAAAACTAACAAGTCTGTCTTCCCGGAAATCCCGCGGGATCTGGAGTTACGCGGAATAAACTCCTGCGCGTAGTTGCGCGCTTAAATTTTTATGCGATCTTTACTAGGAGATTGAGGAAGTTTTGAAGCAACATATAGGGTACTGTATATCCCTGAATTCCCGCGGGATTAGGATTCACGCGGTAAAAACTCATACCCGGGAATGAGGTCGTGGGTTCAGATGTTTATGGGACTTTCAGTGGGAGGTAGAGGAGGTTATGGAGCATTATATAAGCTACTTTTTGTTCCGGACTTCCCGCGGGATCGAGATTTACGCGGGAAAAGCTTCCATGAGCGAATGAAGTCGCGGGCTCATTAATATCGGAATATCTATACATATATTGGGAATCGAACCGGCTTTTTTTCTCATGATCAACTTTATGTTGCTTTTTCGAGGGTCAGCATCGCTTTAGCGATTTTTTTAGGTCTTTATGTTTTGGCACCCGAATGAAAAACTACCAATGTAGTTTAAAAATATAATCGTTTGGAATGAAAAAACCCCGACGTTTATATCTTAAAGTCTTTTTATCGATTTTCTCAAGATCTACATAACGGATTTTTGTACGGTATGACTAAAACGTAGTAAAAAATCAACTGTTCTTAAGATGTGTGGAGTGTGTCTTAATATGTGTGGGGTCAGGATTAACGCAGGAATAACTTTGTGACACACTGAGTTCCACGCGGGCGGAGCCGCGGGCAACAGCTAGTATAAAATAATTTTAATTTCATTTGCTTCAGATTGAATTTATACTGCAAATAACTGTTTTTTTTCTATCTAGAATAGTCTTTTGACGTTGAAAAGAATGCTCTTTTGACGTTTCCAATATGCCGTTATCATGGATTTTTATTTTATTCTAAGGAGGTTCAAACATTATATCGATATCAGAAGTTGAAAAAGTCGATAAAAGTGTAACCCCTAGTGCAATGGGTCTACGGGGAATTAAAATTACCCGTGGTCCCGTTAATGGGACAAACCAACGGGACCACGGGGAAACACCCATATATACAGTACACATAAGGTACATATATCAATCATTTCGAAGATATTATTTGAATAAAAGTAGTCTGCCACAATATCCGCTGCGTAGTTTATAATCTAAGATCTTTAAGATCTGAGTTTAAAGAAAATGTCATCTAACGATTCGATCACTTGCGATTGTCACAAAGACACTGACTCGGTGCATACTAATATTCCAATAGAAATAGAGATATTAGATCATAATCTTTAGTACGCGGATAGAAGATCGAAAATTGATTGTAGAATGTAGACATAGAAGTCCTCGGGAGCTCAAAGTTGTAAAACAATTGACAGTTGCAACTAGCATGTATGTAGACTATGTAGTAATATAAAGGAAATTTAACCTTGTCCTCATAGTAATAAGAGTTTTGCAAATAGAAAAAAACGTGGGAGATTATTATCAAGAACAGTTCCATCAATTTAGGTACAAGTCGAGGGGGAGCTCAGACAGTTGTAATTTATTTTTGTTTATTGATGCACGAGTTCAAAAACATTGCGTGCTTGTTTCACGGAACACAGAAGAGTTCATTTCATTGCTCAATTTTCTTTTTTGTCAGCCCTTTGAACTTTGAACCATTCATACATCAATCCGTCAGCCTTTGTGCGTCCACATTTGTTAATTTCTGCACAAAAGCCTTACCTAACATTCACCCCTTTGACTTTCTGAACCCAACGGATGCCAACGGTCGCCTGCTGTCGTGTGCAACGTGAATGACGTGTGGGTGATAGAGACAGCGCCTTACAGGTAAAGCAAACTGTAAGGCGCTGTCTCTGTCACCCACACGTCTACGCGCCAAAAGATCCTTGTACGACAATAACTTTTTAATTAAGTTTCCAGTAAGTTCGGTCCAAAAGCCATAGAATCTTCTCTTCTAACGTACATTCCGTTTAAACCTAGAAAAATACACACTTAAAGGTTAACCTATCGGTAAACAAGCGGATTGCCACCACGGGCAATAAAACTAGTATTTAAACTGTGGAGGTAACCGATAAACTACGCGAAACTGCGAGAGTATTACGACTAGGGTTACCACAAGTCTGGACTTGTTCGGACATATGGGAATCTTTTGGCCTTTTGTCCGGATATTAAATGACGTGAAATGAATTAAGCATTGGATAAGTTTTCATCTTTTTATCATCAATATACATATAGGTAGGTATATATAAAATTACCGTTACTGAGGGATAGAGTGACAGACAATGCACGATTGAAACTACTGAACGCAAATAGCTGAATTTTGATATTTATGTTCTTTGGGGAGAGTAAAGCCTACTGTCCACGTAAACCGCACGTCATACGCACGATTGCTTGCATCTTGCTTTGAAATAATCAAATCTGTGTCCAGGGAGCGGCAACGTTGCGTCCGCCGATCGCCTTGCGCCGCCTTCCTTCATTTTGTATGTTGCATGCATTCGTCATTTAACTAAGAGAGGATTTTTGAAATTAATTTAATTATATTAGATAATTGTCCGGACTTCAAAGTTTGAGATGGTAAACCTAACGCGTATTTTACGGCGCAAATAAAGTGCCGTCAACGAGGTGCATGTAAGTGCTGTTATCTGTTTCAATGGTTACTGACAAACCAGTTGCAGCTGAACCTTGTGATTTGACATGTAACAATCATGTGTATTATTTTACCATCCACTTTAAATAAATAAATATTTACCTGTAGGTACCTACTGCACCTTATTCGTCATCTTCAAATCTTAAAATATAAAACTCTTGCGTTACTGGTGACTGACAGACAACGCACAGCCGAAACTACTGAACGGAAGAAGCTGAAATTTGGCATGTATGTTCCTTGAGGAGTGTTGGGGAGCACTAAGAGAGGATTTTTGGAAATTCCACCCCGAAAGGGGTGAAATAGGGGGGTGAATTTTAAACGAATTCCACGCGGGCGAAGCCTACGGGCGGTAGCTAGTAGGGAATATGCGTGTGTTGCAAATACATAAGTAACAACAACAACAACAACAACAAAACTCTTTATTGTACACCAGTAAAAAATAGTACAAACATATTGTCTTAGGTAATTAATGTACAAACGGCGGCCTTATCGCTTAAGAAGCGATTTCTTCCAGGCAACCATTGGGTAGAGGACTACTTTGTTCTAGAGAAAAAAAAAGTAAGGGTGTACTAGCTGTTTGTTAATACATATTATAAAAGTGTCATGTAGTTATTGAATAAAAAGTTATATAATAATTTATGAATGAGAGAAAATAAATAATTATAGTGAAGTGGTCTAAGAAGTTAGAGAGAAAGAAAATATGATTTAATTAATCTTTTAAATGTACCCACAGTCTGAGCGCGTCGAATATATAATGGCAGAGCATTCCATAGTTGAACAGCCCTAGCTGAGTAAGATTTCGCAAAGTAGGAAGATGTACATGTAGGGAATCTTAAGGTGAGATTGGTGGAAGATCGTAGAAAACGATCGTGAGTAAGATGTTGATACTGAAAAAATGACTTTAAGTAATCGGGTGTACTAGGATTGAACAGCACGGAGTAAAGAGAAGCAAGAATATGAGTATCCCGGCGAAGACGGATAGGGAGCCACTTGAGTTTTAAGCGATATTCAGAGACATGGTCATATTTACGAAGATTAAATATGAATCGGATACAAAGATTTTGAAGTCGCTCAAGTTTATTGAGTTGCTCCTCTGTTAAGTCCAGATAGCATGTGTCGGCATAGTCAAGAATCGGAAAGAGTAGTGAGTGGGCAAGCGCAATTTTAGTGGCTGTAGGTAGAAAATTACGAAACCTGCGAAGTGATCTGACGGCAGAGAACATTTTCCTACTGACCTCGTTCACTTGAGGAGCCCATGACATAGTCCGGTCCAAAATAATCCCTAGGTTCTTGACCTTTTCGCTATAAGGTATTATTGTTTTATTAAATAAGATCGGAGGTAATTGTTTCCAATTGATTTTACTTATTATTCTAGAGCTACCGATAATTATAACTTGCGATTTTAGTGGGTTGACCAATAAACCATGTAAACGACTCCAGTCCGATATAAGTACCTATTATGAGTTATTATTTCTTTCTACATTCTTTATCGTTTAGAGAAAAATATGTGTAATATTATTTTGTAAAAAATTGTAACAACTTGCCTGCATCAGTCTTTCCGCCTAAGTATGATATGGGTGGGAGTCTTCAATATGAAAGTGAATAGACTTCATCTACCCACGTGCGCTGAACATGAAAGACTTCATCGCTACTTAACATCAAGTGGAATCGTTGTCAAGCACTATTTTATTCTACGTAATAAAAAATCTTTAAACTCTATGAAAACACATTTATATTGAACTAGCGACTAGCCCGCGACTTCGTTCGTATATAGGAGTTTTTCCCGCGTGAATCCCGATCCCGCGGGAACTTCGGGAAAAAGAATATGAGCCTATGTTGCTCCACAGCCTCCTCTATCTCCCAGTGAAAGCCCCATAAAAATCCGTTCAGCCGTTTCTGAGATTAGCGTGCACAAACAGCGATCAGTTACAGTTTTATTGTATGTATAGATATAGATAGAATAGATAGATAGAAGAAGATAGATATAGATAGAAGATAAATGAAACAACAAACTCCTAAGGTCATAAATAGACGCAATTCACAGAGTAGCACGCGCCCGTCCTACTTTCTAAACAGATAATCAATACTAATGTATACTTATCACTCCAGTAGCAGTAGATATCAATAAATCAGTCAGCGGTGCAATTATAATTTTGCCTTCCAATTGGCGGGATTTATGACGCTGCAGCCAGACATCATCCGGGACTCTACACACACGTAATAGGTAATTAAGTACACACCACATGTGCATATTACTGTAAATTACCTCCTGTCTGACTTTTTAAAGTTTTGTACGAATATAAAATTGGTTCGAAGTTTGGTATATTTCGAGTTTTAAAAAAACCGGCCAAGTGCGAGTCGGACTCGCGCACGAAGGGTTCCGTACCATTATGTATAAAAACACCAAAACATCTGGTCTGTTGTATGAAAGCCTCACTTAAATATTTAATTGTTTTATTGTAGCCACATATTACGCACAACGCCATCTCTTGGACCGAAAGGTAACTAAACTATCGCTGATGATATTCCCTCAGTTTTTTGTTTTTAAAATCGTGATATAAATAAATCGATATATTATCGTTTTTTATTTATTTAAATAAAGGATTTATTGAAATGAAATTTTAAGTCCAATTTAGAACATTATTATCGTATTTAGAAACTTCATTATTTTCTTATGTTTCCATCAAATATTGTTTTTACTCCAATTAAAATTTCAGAAACACGAAATAAACCAGTCCCCTGAGTATCCACTTTTTTAACTATTTAACTTTCCGAATATTTTTTTCGTATAAAAAAATTATACCCAGTTCACTGAAAAGTTTTGGACTTAATTCTATAAAATCTAGCAAATTTTGCTCAAAGTCCTCTTCACAGCGAACAAAGCCGGTAAAACTTAAATAGATTAAACTTATTGTCTTCAGGAAGGGTTAAGCTAACTTTGGAAATACGTTTTCATTAATTTTATTATTGACGACTCCACAGTCCAATTCTAAATTGCTCTAGATCTGAAGGTTCCGTGATTATACTTGAGTCGCCGAGAATTTGCAATTATCTCTTCCCGGCAAAAAGCAATTTATCACGTGTGCTCAAAGTCCAATTTAGCTTGTATACAAAATTTACTTAAGGCTTTTTAATTTCCCGCCGTCAATCTACAGTGAACAATTAAAACGGATTCTATTATCGAACGCGAACGGAGTATATACATAGGTATTGTTTGGAGGTAAAGTGTTACTAAATAGACGATAAACTAAGAGAAGAGCCACCTGATGGTAAATGGCCGTAGAATAAAGCAGAGAACTCAAACACATACAAAATTAAATCCTTAGCTTCATTGATTTATTCATTGGCCCTCAAACCAGTAACTACACGGAATGTAGCCAAATCGCGGTAAAATCAAAGGAAAACGGACCACACGTAAGACGCGGCGCTCGCGAAGTTTCCTTTATTTCAAAGATAAATCTCTCATCGCTCTATTACAAGTATATGTAAGTGCGGAAAAGAGTCGCACCGTTGAAAAGACCGTGACGAATTGGACACACTTGTATTTTTAGCGTAACTTCTGTTGAGTTATTGTCAGAAACATGTATCATCAATGAGATTCTTGGATTTGTAATTACATCATTTGGAACATATTACGATTATAGCCGGACCAGGAATATAGAAAACCGGCATTGAGGGCGCTGAAGTTTCCTTTTTTATGGTATAATAGTAATATAGTACCTAACGCTCATGTCATTTTGACAATTATGTCGGAAATGTTGTTTAAAAGGAAAGGAAATGTTACTTTAGCAGATAGGAAACCACTTTTCTTTAACGACTATGAATAGTTTTTGGCATTTAAGCACAAAATAATCACTCAAAGCAACAAAATAAACCATTACATATAACTAACTAAAAGCAATTTACGAGTGGCGTTTAGAAACTAAGTTTTGCCAGTAAAACAAATTGGTTCCATGAGCTTATCGCAATGTGGCGAGGTTTCTATATTCCTGGTCAACCTATAACCAGTAGTGTTATATCTAGTCATCATCATTATCACAACCACCGTGTGTGTGTTTATCCTGTGTGCAAGTGAGTGATAATTTATTGAATAAAAAATTGACGTGAGTCCTAAATGCATCCAAAATGAGACCCCACTGTGAAAATTCCAGAATTCAACCCACTAGGCTACTGCGCTTCACTCGACTATCGTATTTCTAGTGATGTTCAGTATAATGTATGTAATGTGAATGTCTTCATAGTCCGACGGTTAGTTTCGTTAAGTTAAACAACTACAGTCCCAATTGTTATGGTTAGAAAGAAGTCGTTAAGCCGCCGAAGGCATTTCAGTGGGCTATTCCCAATGGAGAAATGTAATCCATGCCTTAGCCTACAATGTTAAATGCTTCAACCTTCCTTAAGATATCAGAAACCCACGCCCCGAGAAAACATTTAAGCACGAATTTCTGAAATGATAATGTAAACCAACTCGCACTCAAGGGATTAACAATATTTAATTAAAAAACCGAAACACACAACATCCAAGCTAATACTAGTTTAAAAATAGAACACTTAAAAATATCCTATAACGATATTCTACATTTTTAAGAAAAAAACAAGCCTATAAAATTTTCCTTATACGTAACTTGTCTACTAAACACGTAAATGCGTAGGCGATAAAATTATCTCAAGTAGTTCTTATTTTGAAACTCATCAAAAATTTTACAATGGTATAACCTTAAAGCTTAAAATCGAAGCTCGTCTTCGCTATAAAATTAATGAAAATTATATTTTTCGCAGTTGAATTCGCGCAAAAATGTTTGCATTTTATTTTTGTATTCGGAATTTTTCGTAGGCTCGGCTTGAAAATTAGCGTCGACATACTACGGCCTACGTTAACCTTGATCTTGTTCGAAACTTCGCAGCAGCAGGCAATTTCATTAATTTTTTTTTCTCGTCCCTTTGTTTCTCGTTCCATTTAAAACAAAATGGCGTTCCTACTATTAAATATTACGAATGAATGTTTTCTTTTTTGCATTTTACAAGAAGTTGGTAAAATTGGAGAAGAAGAAATAGTATAACTATCTATATAACAAAAAGTTGTTGACTTATGAAAAAGAAAGTTTTTTTAATAATATAACTAACGATTTTTTTACAGCTACCATTTCTGTACCTATTAATTTTCTGTTTACAAAGAATTAACGATAGATCTATTTGAACCAATGTTCCACGGGACGCGAGTAAAGTCGCGAAGCAGAGCAGTGAACTTTAATAAAAGTTTAATTACAATATTAACCTACATTACGCCACAGTGCAGTGTGACGCGATGAGATCGTCTGTAGTACATGCTCGTAATCTCTACATTGACTCAGTTTTCAATTGTTTTAGGGTTCCGTACCCAAAGAGTAAAACGGGACCCTATTACTGAGACTTCGCTGTCCGTCCGTCCGTCCGTCCGTCCGTCCGTCCGTCCGTCTGTCACCAGGCTGTATCTCATGAACCGTAATAGTTACACAGTTAAATTTTCACAGATGATGTATTTCTGTTGCCGCTACAACAACAAATACTAAAAAACAGAATACATATAACATAATGGTACGGAACCCTTCGTACGCGAGTCCGACTCGCATTTGGCCGGTTTTTTTATTATGACGAATAAATGAGAATGAGCCAAGTTAGAGGTCTTCGGGCGGCATGGAAACCTGGACTGGCTACAGACTCCTCCACCAATCTGCCCTAGAGCAGCGTTGTAGAGTATGCCTAGGCCTCCTCAACTGTGACATGAGACCCGTGCTAAATAACATTGTATGTGAAAGATTAAATGACGGTTATCCTGTCGAAAGACTCGTGGGTGATAGAACTTAAGTATTTACAATGTATAAAAAACTGAATATACAGAAATAAATTGTCTTGTTTATGTTTATGTCATAATTGTTTATGTCATGATAATTTGGTATAAGAGTAAGTTAATAAATTAGTGGCGATATAGTACATGACTTGGGTAGTGAAATGCACTAAGTAGGTACGTAATAGTCTACTCCCCTAACCATATATTATTTAAACGAAAGGAAACAGAAAATAAAATAATTGAGTAAACAAACATTTCCAATTAAATTAACAACATATATTTTTAATTACTCATGTTGCATAAGGACCGCAGACCGGTTGAGTAGCATTTAACAATAAAGACTAATTAGGTTAAAAAATAATGAATTTTGTCACGGCCCAATATCGACACTATTGACACCAAGACAATGGAGACCGGCAATAATAAAAAAAAAACATTTATTTTTACAATAGCCTAAAATTAAAACTAAGCCTTTTTCGTGCTGTATAAAAATGGAATCGTAAATTAAAATTTAAAATATAAAAAAAAAGAATTTTAAAAATAAAATTACTTCTTTACCTACTGCTAACCGTTGAGAAGAAATCTAATATTATAGAGGTCACTTTAGACGAGATATTTAAATTATAATGGACTGTAGAATGAGATAGATATCATCATAATGAAATGGGTATATAAAATTACATGTCTGTTACTAAGCGTTGAGGAGTTCCCTCGTCAGAAGCAAAACGTGTGAAGTACGTCAGACAATCTAATAACATAAACATTTACTTAATTTCCAGTGAGACTTGTTGAAATGTACGAATACTTTATTATAATACTATATTTACGAATACGTATTTTGTACTTAAATAGTACAAAAACATTTTAAAGTCTGTTCAGATATGCAATGTACCACTATCGCTATCGATAACGGTATCCGAGTAAGTAACAGGTATACTGGGTCCAAATGAACAAAATGTTACACCAAACAAAATTTTGTAATCAACAACGTATATACAACGTATATAATTATAACAATTACACGTAGTAGAGTCAACAGCTTTTACAACGCGAACCGGCGCGGCGTGAAGATGTCACTGTCCGGAGAAATTCGACTGGAATACTAGCTGGAAACAGCTGAACATGAAAATGCCACGCGTTCGGTCCGTTGTTGTCCATTACAAGTGAGGTTGCACTTTTAGGCTATTGCGAACCATCCGGTATCGCCTAGGAATACCGGTTACTCAGTTAGGAATATCGCTTATACACTCGGATACCTTTATCTACAGTAGCAGCAGATACCCAGCATATGAATAGACCTTTACAACGGCAACACAACCAACATACCATTAAATTTAACAAGCTCTCTTAACTTCATATAATTAGGTATCCGGTGAGTAAAATGAATCCGGTGTATAAAAAGCAAAACTTTTATTAGTGATTTTTTATTCCCAACGATCTATGCTCCCACATGTATAAATTCTCTACCTGCCTACAAAGTAAGACATACAGACATTCTATCGTATTTAAAGAACATTTGTTTCAATGAGCTAACAAAGACGTACGAGGGGTCCAGCTTCCAAGATGGAGACAAAGTGTTAGGGATATAAAATCTCGATCGTATTCGGCCAATTTGGTGTAACAAATAACTGCGTTCGGGTCGCTTAGGGAGCCATAACTTTCATTAGTGACCGCTCCAGGACCACGTCACGTTTTTATCAGGCGTTTTATAAACTGTATTCAACTCATTAATGGTCCACTACAACGCACGGGTCTCTTTTCTTACGTAAGTATGTAGGTCTAGAATAAACTACAGAAGGCTGCTTCAATGCGGATTAGTAAAGCAGAAGTGATAATTCTTTCTTTGATATTATTATTACAACTCTATAAAAACAATTTTGGTCACTATCGCCAATGACATCACTTCACAACTTTCCTTAACCTATTTTTTATGTTAATAGTCATGTATAGCCATAAATTACATCAAGTAGCCATCTAAGCGATCTGCCTACACACAGTCTATTAAGGAAGAACAGCTTTACTACTGTGTAAAAGGCTCTCAAACTAACAACCGAAATACGAGTATATTAAAAAACTTAGGTACGATTCAGACCAACCGGCCCGCACCGGGCCGGGCCGGGCGGCATTTTACAATGCGGTAAAGAACATTGAAATCTATCAACAGTAATTACAGTTCATATTTGCGTGCAACGCATAGTTTTCTCCGTCGCGCGACGCGTCGCGACGGCCGACCGGCTCCGACCGGCTGTCGCGACGGCCGACCGGCTCCGACCGGCCGTGCGTCGTGGAATACGAACGGAGATTACGGTGCAGCAACTAGCGAATCATTCAAGTTATGTTCTTCAAGCGACAGTTAACATATTAAAGTAAACAATGGATACGGAAGAAAAACTAATTTCTTTAGTTCAGACATTTAATTGTCTTTATGACGTTAATTCCCGTAAATACAGTGATAAGTTGTGTGCAATGTGAGCAGCACATCTGGGCGCTTGTTGGAGTGCGTGCGGATTCCAGCGAACGCGGTAGCCGTACGGCTGTCGCGGTAGCCGTACGGCTCCGTTCCGATGCGGGCCGATGCAAGCCGGTTGGTCTGAATCGTACCTTACATGACTCCTAGAAGATAACCAGTCGAGTCAAACTTTGTATAGTAGCATTTACCTACATAAATAATTGCCTCGGCCGACAACCGAACGCGGAACCCCTCGCTAAGTAGACCGGGCCAATTCTACCTCTGAACAGCGATTTAAAAAATTCAGATATGTAATTAAACTTAATTTAGATTTTTGGTGTGAAATTTATTGCTTTTTTTAGATTCAAACAGTTGTCTATAACTAAGCCACAGGGAATGCGGAATAGCCGCTCCCCGCTAAAATCAAATTTATTATTTTTGCTCACAGTTTAATTTAGCTTGTAAGCAAAATTAACTTACGGCATTTTAAATTCTCGCCGTCAATCTGCAATGTACCTTAATCACTGCGTTCGTTGGTAACTGACATTTGTGCGGGATGCAATTAAGGTACTTCTCACACAACGCTATTCATGAGATACGCTACTGCAACGCTACCCAAAATTAGTATGTATTTGACACTATGTACTGACAGGACGATGCGTCTTCTGTCAGTTAAAATGTGAGAAGTGCCTAATACGAATTCTGTATCGAATGCGATTGCAGTTTAGATAAAATAGTTCGCGGTCCCGATCCGTACCTTCCACGGTCCTGTATTTTGTGACCCCTTTAACAGTGGTTTTGGTCATTGCTATAGGAATTTGAGTAGCCCGAATCAAAACCAGCCTTAACTTCATGATATAGTCAACAGGGGCAACGACCCTGTCGACGTTCCAAGTTCGATATGGAATTCGTTTAAATGGCAACCCACACAAATGCCAACCTTCCGCCCCTGGGATTAAGGTTTATTTCAGATTGACGGCGAAAATTTAAAATGCCGTAAGTAAATTATGCTTACAAACTAAATTGAACTGTGAGCACACTTAATACCTACACGTAAGTTGTTTTAAACGAAGAGTGGCAATTCCTATCCTCGGCGACTCAAGTATAGAGGTTCAAGCAATGGGTCCTGGGTTTGATTCCCGGCCGGCGCAAATATTTACGTGACAGTTTGTTCTTGGATAACGTGTTGTGTTATGTGGGTGTTAGCTTGTTTTTGGTTCAATGACCTGCGGTTTTGAAGTCACAACATATTACTTTTCTCTCTTTGAAAACATCTAAAGTACAATTTTTAATTAGCGAAGTCTAGCCATAACAGCTTTCATAAATTAGCGGCTTTAATATTTAATTAAACAAAATTTAAATCCTCTGGGATCCGAAATTGAAATGTTGCGGAGCGAAATAAAAAAGTTTGACACTGAAAGACAGCGAAAGATAACCTGAGGCCTTGTGTGTTATTTTTATGACACGAATTTTAATTAAAAAAACAAAAGTCCAACAAAGATATCAACAGCAACCGTTAAAAAGATTATCCTTTTATTTTATGTTTTATTGTTCCATCGTTATTTATTTATTAGTGTTTTAAAGAGGAATGATTGCAAAATAATTTTATCGCCTTTTGCGTATGATACGTTTTATTTTGTATCGTAAAAAGTTGTAAATTAAATTAAATTTACGTTCCGTATTGAAAGGCTAATTGTACACTTACCAAGTTTTTGCGACAAATGTGCCAAATTGCCGAGCGATAAAAGTATCGGCGAACTGTTTTGTACGTAGTAAAAACGCAATAATAAACTTTAGAAATAAACACTGTTCTCACGTATTGTAAGTTTTTAGTACTTAGGATATAATTCTGTTTATATAAAAAACGTGACAAATGACTATAAGATAATTATTTTTGTTGTATCGGAAATTTTGGGTTATAGGTAGAAACAAAAAATAGTATATGAATGGCTAATTGACAGTGATTAACGTCTTTTTCTATTGGGAAGCAGTTCTTATCATTTTTCAATGTAAAAAGGTATAATTATTTTTATATTCTGTGCATTTTTGTTTTTATTAATCTTTGGATTTATAGAAACCATTTATTTTTATTTACTTTGATATAACAGAAACATTGCGTTCTCTGCCTTTTTTATCGCATAAAATTTATCTCTAAAACACTGAATCTAACGTGAAAAACATCATGTCGCAAAAAATATTTTTAAGTACCTAACGAAAGGCAAACGTGGTGCTGTCATAGAATCATTGAAAATATTTTCACAATTGCCTGAAATATGGGGTTGGAAGATCAAACAAATCTTTTAAAACAGAAGAAAATAACAAGGTTTGAAGAAATAATATAATTTATGCATAGACTATAAATTAAATTATAATCTCATTACGAATTATTGTCCGTGTAAAAAGGAAATAGTATATCAACTACACTGGCAGATGTGACAATAATGAAAGCTATGAAAAAAAAACTTCAAAGACACTTGAAAAATACTCACGCGTTAAAAAAATTGGCGTAGCTGACGACACAGGGCACGTTAGCACAAATTAAAAAATCGTAAACACTTATTTAACACAGTCGTAAAGTAATTTTGAATCGGTTACTTCAATACAATACGCTCGCAAACTTTCGCGCGGAAACTTAGGGAAGACGACACTCAAACACGTCCGTACTCGGCGCGATTTGCGCGATTACTGACAGTACTCGGCACTGGCTGAAAAATATTTCCCTACAGACGGAATTTTTCATATTTATCACGTTTCGGGGCGGGAAACCACATTCGAATTATGAATGTCTGAATAAGTTATATTGTCTCTGGAGATTTTACTTTTTTTACGGCCAGTTTCAATTGTTTGAAGACACGGATTCTGAGCGAAGTTATTCAGGTCGCCATCATTAAATCTATTGTTAATTATGAGATACGATGACACTAATTATTCGGTTTTTATGTGGACAAAAAGTTTTGAATGTGAAATTTTTTCTCACATTTGGAAAAATCGCCAAAAAAATCTCCAGATGGGGATTCCCGTCATCATCTCGGATTGAAGTTCCAAAATAAATGAAAGGAAAAGAAGAATGTTACATACTACTTTTTTGAAGAACCCTGCTGTTTTTGTTAGTGAAATTAGGAAATTTAGGTGAGCAGCTATGTACATATTGTTATTATTATTTAGGTGTCTGGGCATAGGGAACAAGTATCCCTACGAGGCCACTGCGACCATCTCTGATCTATTGTAGCCAATGTACTATCGGCCAATTTGATTCGTACCCCACCTTCAGCTCATTTTCTTATAGCACATCAAGTGCAATTAAGTCGAAATTCGTTTAAATATTCGTTGCCTTGGAAACAAACCTGTTAATACTCTACATGACATTGACAATACATTATTATTATTTCGAGATTTGTGTTTCTGAATACTTTGACATAATTATTATATAATACAATAATCAACATAAACATTAAACACATTGTCTGTCCATCATGAAGTAAAGATATTCAAATCTGCAAAAACGATTTCTGATAAATAAAATTATTAAAAAGTGAAAGTAACTTTGTTCGTCTATTGGCTTTTCACACTTAAACTGCTGAATCTGTTGAAACGACTGAATGCTGAATTTATTGGAAATTATATGGAGGAGGTTTGAGATTCTGAAAAAAACAAAGGATGATAATTTTACTCCTCTAAATAAATTCCCATGGAATAATTTTAACGGTATTTTTTTTGCTTAGCTGGTAAGCCGCGGGAAAAACTTGTATATAGTTAATACAAAAGACATAAGGATTTCTGTCAAATTTATTTTGCAGTTATCAGATACTAGCTTTTGCCCGCGGCTTCGCCCGCGTGGAATTCGTTTATATCGCGAACCGGGGAAGTGGGGAAGGGGGTACGTCATCAAAGCTATCTTCCTGGGAAAATTCATCGAAATCGGTCAAGCGGCTTAGATTTTTCATACAAACTTTCATCTCCTTTTTCAAGCCTTTAGGGGTTGATTTTTTTTAAAAAAGTAGCCTATGTGTGACTCTGAGTCTTCAACTATTTTCATTCCGAATTTCATCCAAATTGGACCGGTGGTTTAGCCGTGAAAACGTCACAGACAGACAGACAGACAGACTTTCGCATTTATAATATTAGTATGGATTATAAAAAGTAAATCATTGCACTTGACAAAAATTTAGAGCGACGTTTGACGATTTGACGGAATGAGCATAATAATAAGAAAGTCATATGTGCAGCAGACACGCTTGAAATGAAAACGAATTTGACATCCTCAAAAGTTCAAAGGAACTGTTCACGAAGTGGGGTACGAATCAAATGGGCCGATTGTACATATTGTACATAAATTAGATATATATCTCATTTTACCTACTTCAAAAACGGAGAAGGTTCTCAATTTGACTGTATTTCTTATTTGTATAATGCACCTAACATTATAACTTTGTATCTACTACGAAAACCGATTTTAATAGTTGTTTTTTTATCCGAAAGTTGGTGCTTATGTCTTCTGATGACCTACAAATTTTAGCGATATCTACGGGGTACTTTTCGATTTATCCCTACTTATCGATTTCCGTCTTTTTTTGTAAAAGTTAGTTATTGAAAATAAGAGGTCAGTGTATTCGAACCTACGTGACTCTACGGTTCTGACGACTAAAGTTCAAACTTCAAACCACTCGACTACCACTGCCATCAAATGGTTTATGAGCGACTAGAGAACCACCCGCGCTTCGCTTCGGGACCCGTAGGTAACACCCGCGTAGGTCCCGCTCCCGTAGGAATTTAGGCTAAAAAGTAGCCTACTACTCGCTCTCTTCACTCCACCCTGTCTGAGGTGTGTGGAGCCCTCGGGACAGTTAGTTCCCCTTTGGGGATGTCTCTCGCGGCCCGTTAAAATGGGCCAGTCCTTGGGTTGGGCCCTAAGGCCCTTGGTTGTCCATCTGTGGTTAACCAATAGGTCAAGTCCGGTGAGTGGTGACCTTTTTACAGGCCACAGAGTCTTAAACGGGATGGGGTTCATCTTCGCGCCGCCCAGGCGATCGAGCCCCTACCGGGTGAATCCCGCTGGTGGGAAGCCCAGCAGGAGCCGATCAGCGTCGGGCGACGACTTACGAAGCCCCAGTATCAGTCAGTGCTAGGCCCGTCCCGCGCAACCAGCAAGTCGCGCGGGAAGGCCCAGCGGTCCGGTGGACGGGTGTGGAGCGGCGCCAGGTCCTACAGATGCGGGAACCGCGACGCGTCGACACGCCCGAACATGTTGCGTGCCAATCGCTCGATGAAGTCGTCCAGGCTCTCGACTCGAAGGTCCCTCTGGATGACGGCGTTCCTGACGTACCTCGGCGCACCAGTCAGCCGGCGGAGCGCAATCGCCTGAACTGCGCGCATCCTCTTGCGCTGCGGTTCGCTGACGAGCGCGTACCACGCCGTTGTCGCGTACGTGAGGCGGGGTCTGATGTAGGTCTTGTAGACCCCGAGCTTCAGTCCGAGAGGGAGGCTCGAGGAGAACACTGGTTTCTGCCATCGCACTTCTGGAATTCGCGACGGCTTTCGTAACCTGTGGCTTCATCGAGAGTCTTCCGTCGATTTTGCCCAAGTATTTGGGCTGTGGGGCCCATTGGATATCTTGTCCATGAAGCTCCAGAGTAGGGTCCCGCCTGTTGAGGTATCCTCCTATGTTCACAGCCGGCGTCTTCCCGACATTCACCGACAGTCTCCACGCGGCGAGCCATTCGGGGAGGGCATCAAGCGCACGCTGCATCTTGACAATGGCGTGGGTTCTATTCAGCGCCGTGGTGATGTACGCCACGTCATCGGCATACAGGGCAAGCGACGCCCCCCCTGCCGCCGGGATGTCGTCGGTGTAGCAGGCGTAGCAGACCGGGGACAGGCAACTCCCTTGCGGGACGCCGGCTGCGATCGGACGCTCGGTGGATTCGGCGTCTTCAACCACTACTCTGAAGCTTCTATTTTCGAGGAAACTGGAGATCATCTTAACGGCACTCCGGGGCGCCGACGGCTGCGAGATCTTGTAGAGAAGTCCGTCGTGCCAAACACGGTCGAACGCCTTTTCCATGTCGAGGAATACTGCACACACGCGTTCTCTCTTATTCAGAGCCGCGGTAACGGTGTGCAACACACTCGACAGTGTAGCCGTGCTGTTCAGCGGCATCAAAAAGTAGCCTTCCACTTCTGTTGGCAGCTAGGCTATTCCACCACGGATGCTTGCAGTTCCAGTCGCCCGCGCCCACCACCGGTGTCGGCGAGTCCAGCAACTTGCGGACATCAGCCAACAGGATAGTGCCAGCGGGCGGGCGGTACACTGAACACAGCCGGAGCGGGGAGTTCTCGAGGCAGAGCTAAAGTAGCCTATTACATTTGCCTATGACTTAAGTAAATTACATGTAGTATTTGATAGCGTAATTCAGAACTTGCAAATGAATTTTGTTAACGCCATCTATTGGCAACTCCGAAAATAAATATCTAGTAACTAACAAAACATCGATCTTCCCATGGGAATGGGATGTTTTTCCGCGGTAAAAAGTAGCCTACGTCACTCTCCACCCTCCTAACTATCCCCACACACATAAACCTTACCATATAATAGCTTTGTTGCGACGTGAAAGCGTCACAAACAAACAAACAAACAAACAAACAAACAAACACACTTTCACATTTATAATATTAGTAAGGATTGTGTCTTATTAAAACAATGCACCGTTTGTTCACATTAAAGGATCTGTCACTCCCAAGTCTTTATAAGCTACGATCGTAAAATTCTCACAATGCAATGACAGAACAATTTGTTTGAGACTCACACGTAAAACCTTAATTTAACAGAATATTAAGGTTATTGTTTACTTCTATTTTTAAATGTGGACCAGGTTTTGTGGTTACATCAACATAATATATTGTATAAAACCCTTCCGTATAAAACCCTTCCGTTACTAAGTTAATTGACAGGGGACGCACAGCTTGAACTACTGAAAGAAACTGAAATTTGGCATATTTACCTATTATGTATGTACCTATTGTGTTTCTTAGAGAGTATAGGGGAGCATTATGAAAGGATTTTTGGAAATCTCCCCCCCCCCTCCCCTCCCCCCTCCCCTCCCCCCTAAGAGGACAAAAAATCCTTTAAAAAAATTAGACGTGGGTGAAACTGTCAATTGAAAGCTAGTTGATCATATTTTCACATTACCAGAACCAGTAGACTACTGTAAAGTCACTTGTCAATGTCATAGAATCTTTAAGTTACTATAGATCTATATTGACATTACATCAATAATGCACCTTCTACCCGACCTAAAAAAAGAGTTATGGCTTATGCACATACTCCTAGACTTTACGGCAGGAATAATGACACAAACCGCGAACTGTCAATATTGTGATGAATCCCACCAGGCGTATCCGTTCGTATGACAGCTAAAAATGAATCAAGTTCGTAAATCAAAACAGCTCTGCAAATGTAAACAAACGCAACTGGGTCGTATCGCTATGTAGCAGTAATTTTCATAATCGCATCGTGGGTTAAAAATAATATATACTATTTAATTACATGCCACTATACACCCGGCGACGATAAGCGATGTAAGTCATCTGTAGCTAGGTGACGCATTATTTATGTATATTATTATTTTAATTATTAAGACAGGCCACATACAAAGAGCGCGCTCCCGCATTCTATTTAAATTTAAAAAACAAGACACTATTGAAAAAATCTTCACTTTTTTTTCATGCGGGTACAATAGCGAGCGCGATCCCAAATTTTTCGTGATTTAATAATTGTTCTAAAGTTATTTTGCTTTCTGTCAAGTAAATAAATAATTATTTTATGCGTAATAGTGTATTTTATTGTGATTCATCGCCCGCATCGCTACTTCATCTTTAGAACTCTCTAGACATAAATTCCTTTTCTCCTTCAAACAGCGAGATTAAGAAAACTTATTTACTTCACTTTAATTTGTTTGGACATACTAGTGTCGAATTATACCTACTCATGAACTTAGTTTTGCATAACAATCTCTAATAGAAGTGCTCTGTAATCTGAGAGTTTGTTGCCGGTTTCCCGACGGAGCGACGCTCATTATTAAAAAACTATAGCTTTTTTAAGAAATTCGAAAGAGAAAATGTTATTTTTTAGAGATATTTTGTGCCAGGAGTTATTAAAAGTTTTTAATTTTACTTCCTCAGGAGTACAATTTCGGTTTACAAAAGCTAAAATAATCTCAAGCGTCTTGTTTTTTAACCTCACTCTACCAACTTATCCAATAACTGCTAAGTGCTTTTGTAAGATAATATCGCTTATCGCTCACCCGTTTGTAGTACAGCAAGTCGAATTAATTTAATGATGTTTCAACGAAGCTCGGAGCAGTGTCATTTGGAATTTATCACGCGGACAGAGGAAATTATTTGGAACAGAAACACCAATGGAAAAATACGGACTTATTACACGGATTCCAATTTTGATTCGATAAAAACATGACCTAGATTTAATAAGTGAATAAACAAAATAAATGGCATTGCTTTCGTCAAAATCGCAAACCGCTTTTAGAATATCAAAGTTCTTATGGTTCTTGGTAGTTGTAACTATTTCACTGAATAAGGCTCCTCTTTCAACGTGAACAGTAGATGCTATCATGGACAAAATATTCTAGAAGATTGGCAGTCATAGTTCATCTTCATCTAGGTAATTGTTAGCTAGATACCGCTCGGTGTATCAAACTAATTAATTATCAAGAAATAAAATCTTCTTTTTATCCTCGTATGGAATGCAGCCTACTAGTCTATACAGAAGGACAGCTTAGATGGCTCTGGGGGGCATTTGTACTTTTATCGTCTATGATGCTATCCCTATCCACCACCTTAGTCAAGTGCATATCAAACTTCACACACCTTTGCAACCATTTTCGAGAACTTTCAGGTTTGCAGACTTCTTCACGATGTTTTCCTTCACTGAAGTACGTGATACTTAAATTTTAATACGCAAGGGCAAATGATACTGTTCCATTTATTCAATTCTATTCCACTGAACTCGTCATTGAATTCATTGAGGACAATACAACAAAACGCCGTGTGAATTCTACCAGTATTCCAGGAGGTGATAACGCTATCAAGTCATTCAGTGGCATTCAAACGGGTGTTCCATTGAACAATGACTCAGTGGTACCGGCAGCAAAAAACGCGTGACAGTAACCTATATACGTATAAGTAGAGTGCCACAAACTTATCTGGCCCGGTGGCCAAAATTGGAATTGGGTGGACAAAGACAGTAGCGCCCCTCTTACCGGGTCAGATAAGTTTGTGGCAGTGTACGTAAAAGACTAAAGCTGTACGCTTTAATCTTTATGTATTTAAAAAACTGTTTCTGATTGATGTTTGTATTTGGAAAACGTGAGAAAAGGTTTTATTGTTGATATTTTTTTTTGTTTTTTTTTTTTTTTGTAACGCTACATGTCATATTCATAGGCTCACACTGGGTCGTGGGCGCCATGAACAACACACAAGACGAGAATACACACCCAGACTTAGAACGTAAATAACTCATAATTTCTTCCTCGTTTGGAATCGAACCCAGGAAGGACTCTTTGAACGGCGATCCGGCGTGTGGATCAATACGCCATTCAGGTTGTTGTTTGTTTTATATAAATCTGTCTTTTACATATTGCGAGTGAATGTGTGAGCTTCAATACGAAATTAAGTAGGTATGTAGGTATGCGTTTAGTCGCCAGGTGTAGTGATAAAACCTTCCAAACCGTAACCACGCATCTTCCCCGTCAAATGACTCTCTAGTGGTACATACATAAAACCATGTGATATACTCATGAAATAAATAATAAGCAAGCTTACATAATCTCCAATCAATTATTATGTACAAGGGATGTTCCTGAACAAATAGTGATGTCCCCTCGGGGAATTCAACTGCGGTTATTAGGGTTAGTAGGACAATGAGTTGGTCCCCGCGGACGATCTTAGTAAAGTGATTTGTTTCCTTAAAGTAACGTTTATAATGCAAGACAATATTGTTCATTCAGTGCGTTTAAAAGTCAATTAATTTAAATCTAAATCTATATATATAAAACTCAAAGGTGACTGACTGACATAGTGATCTATCAACGCACAGCCCAAACCACTGGACGGATCGGGCCGAAATTTGGCATGCAGGTAGATGTTATGACGTAGGCATCCGCTAAGAAAGGATTTTTCAAAATTCATCCCCTAAGGGGTGAAATAGGAGGGTGAAGTTTAAACGAATTCCACGCGGGCGAAGCTGCGGGCGGAAGCTAGTTTGAGGATATAGTAAATGTTCTAATGTAAGCACTTGAAGTATTAGTATGCCAACCTATAAAGAACTTCTCGATTCTTCAAACTCGCTTTATCGTCACAGTCGATGAACGCTGACAGCGTTAAAATAATTTTATCTATAATATAATATTCCAATAGGTCTCTATGACACTCGAGTAAATCCACATTCAGCATTGTGGCCTGCCCCTGCCGTACTATTACAAAACCTTTCAAATAGATGTCATTCAATTTTTACCTAACAAAACGTATGTAAGTATAAGGTTTTGTAACAACACTATAAAAATAACATTGTTAGAACCAAACACGTGAACAAAACTAATCAAAACTGAAAAATAGAGACCTACCGAAAAGTTGAATGCCCGGTACCTCCTACAGCCGGACAAAAAGGAAAAGCCGGAAAATCCGGATACTCTTAGGCCCTTCTCACACTACGCTATTTATTAGCTACGCTATTCCGACGCAATCCACAGTTCGCCGACACTGACACTGATCACTGACAGGACACGCGTCTACGACGCGTCGCCTGCATACTTTGACAATATCCCAGTGGCTTGCAAATATCGTTGTGTGAGTAGGCTTTTGATTGCCTATCCGGCTTTTGTAACACTGATGACTTAATAGGTGTCCGGTTTTTTCCCCAAATATCTGGCCAACCTGGCAGCCCTGTCCGTCTTTTAGGCTTGGCGACCTGTCAACCCTACAGTCACAAATCGGCGAGCGCACTTTCCCGCTGAGTTATGATTCAGCGCTATCTTCATTCACAAATAAACGGCCTTGCAGCGATTCATCGGAACCGCGATGCCGTTACAATAACTCGATGAGACGTATTTGAGGAAAAATGTTTTGACATCGTGCCTTTAGTCCAGTGTATACTGACTTTTTCCGGCGCCACTTAATAGTTGGGTATCCGTATGATAATAAATATGTGAGGAACTGTTTGTCTCTCTGCTTAATGAGTTATAGGAATAATTTGATAACCAGGAGGAAACAAAAACTTTGCATGATTTTATCGACATTTTATTGTTTTACCATTTTGTCTGTCTGCTGTCTTAATATGAGTTAGAGAGATAGATTGAGGACCTGGTAGAAACAACAACTTTGGGTAATTTTATCAGTATTTTATTGTTTTTTGTTGTTGGCAAAAATTTCTAGTCTTTGCAATGTCTCTCTGACACTTGACGAAGGCCCCTGTGGTGCAATGGTTACTATGCCGGATCGACGTTCAAAGGATACTACATAGATTCGATTCCCAGCGACGCAGAAATTTAAATTGTGAGCTGTTTGCGTTCTTGGTCAGCGTGTGTGTCCTTGCGTACTGTGTTATCTGTAGCATCCACGACAAAGGGAATCCTAGAATGAAGCTATAAATCATGTAGCGTTACGTTATTTATTTAAAACTTCTGACAATCGAATGAAGTCGACAAAGGGAATCCTAGAATGACGCTATAATATTAATGTAGCGTTATTTATTTATAACCTTTGACAACCGAATGAAGTCCTAACTTTTTAATTAATAACCATCCACCGCTCCAATGGTCAGTGCCAGTCACGATCATCGAATACTATATCGATGTTGGAAATAGATGAACTACTTGCGTCGCGGGCACTCGCGGGGACGAGCGACGCCAGGTGCTGCGGCTTGTTTGGCATACAGAAACACGGTCAAGTTCGACCCGAGATCATAGGACGGTAAGGTTTCGGCCGGGCAACTGCGACCGAAATTCTGCGACGACGACTCACAAAATTACGCTCGTTTAGCCTCACTCTAAGGCGCTGTGCCCACGGAGCAACTTGAGTTGAGGCAACTATCAACCTTTTAAAAGTTTCCTGTAAAAAGTTGATAGTTGCTACAACGTTTACGGTTGCCGCAATTTTATAGCAATTTATGAGCAACTTTTATGCGAGGGTGTGAAGTCGTCCGACGCGTTGCGATTGACAGTTGCGGAAACCGGCAACTTTAAAAACCAGTATAATATTTAACAGTTGCTAGTTGCGGCAATAAGGAACTAACCTAGTCATCGATTACAGCAACTGAAAACTGTTGACGATCACTGGAACTCGAAACTCGAGTTGCTATGTGTGCGCAGTCCAATTGAAATGTATGTAAACATCTAGTTGCCAGCGAGTTGCCAGTTGCAAGTTGCAGAAATAGTTGCTCCATGTGCAAAGCGCCTAAGATTGAAACCGAAATCTGAACCATATCTTAAACCAACATAGAACAACCAAGAGGAATTAAGCAAGAGTTAAGCAACTATCAACTTTTTACAAGAAACTTTTATAAAGTTGATACTTGCCTCAACTCAAGTTGCTCCGTGGGTAAAGCGCCTCAGAGTTTTCGTCTCGCTCTCTCTACTTCTCTCTTAATTTGAATACTGCTAAGTACCTATAATTTAATCTACCTATAATTTAGTTGCCAATGGAAAAAGAACGATTCTTCTTAAAAATCTATCTCCATTTCAAGGAATGCCATTTTAATGAAATCGTTTATTTAGCCCAATTCTCAGCGTCTGCACACTGCGATTTGTTTCTACATTGCGGTTTTTCCGGTTTTAATTTAAACTACGGAATGGCGCTTTTGATGCAGAGAGTGAAGAGAGGTTTCGGAGGCGTTGCGCGCTGTGAATTTCATCGTTAGGCACTTCTCACACACACACACAGACAGACACTTTTCACTGACAGGAGACACGTCTACGATGCGACTGCGACTCCTGTCAGTGAAAAGTATCAGATACATACGAATTTTGAATTGCGTTGCAGTCGCGTAGCTCATAAATAGCGTTGTGTGAGAAAAGCCTTAGTGATGTAGATAAAGTACCTACAATACTTATATTTTTTAGAAATGTAAGTAATCTGACCATTTAAGTCCCATTTTGAGTCTTGTTCTGGGTTGGTCATGGTTGTCATGACAACCAACGGAAGCGTGATGCACGTTTGCAATGTTAAATCCATAAAAAAGAATTACCAAAAAATATTGTACCTGTAATTATATTTCAGTAAAAAATCTCTCCGAACAAAATTACACCTTATTTCGCGATGAAACCGTCAAATCTATAGATCAAAATAACTGTTTCGCGGTCAAGTCATTATAATTTAACTAGTCCGTGAATTACCGCTCGAAACTCTGCCAACTTTGACCGTCGCTGAAATGAAGACGTTCACAAACTGCTTTGATATCATAAAAAATAATGATATAGATGGAACACGTCCACAAAATTCGTGTTAAATATAATAGGTCGTAAATAATTTTACCACGCCCGCACACAGTAAATCACGTGTTGGAAATTTATGTCCTTGTCAACGATGGTGTACCGGCATTAGGGATTTAAACGGAAAACTTTCTTGGCAACTAGCATTTTTTATTCTCCAGAGATGCTTAAACATAGTATAATAAAGACAAGCGAACTATTTAATAATATTGGAATAGATTGCATCTCTAATACCCTGTCAAGTTATGGGCATGAAAGTACTTTTTTTAAACACCCTCTTTTTGACTTACATCTATGTCACGGAATCTTTCAGCCTAATATTCACCAACTTTAAGAAAAACTGATAAATTAATTATTAATTAAAAATAAAAAAATTCACGCAGGTCAATGACCGATGACATTACAAAAGGTAACATATTTTACAAAATAACAAAATAACATGTTTTACAAATGTGGACGCTATTGTGTTACAAAACAAAGTTATACAACATGTTATTAGTTTTTGCAACAATGTTAAATGCTATATTTTAAGAAATGACACGTATTGCCTTGTTATAAAACACTGTTATATAACAATGTTGTTTTAATGTGTACGGTCTTGTAACATGTTTCATTGTTAGACAACAATGTTAGATAGTGTGGACGTGTTATAAAACAGAAGTTATATAACATGTTACATAATCTGTACGCACCATTATGACAAACATTGGTAAAAATATAACTATTTACTACCAGTTATGGTTTATTTATCTTACAGGTAAGAAGACGATTTGTTTGTATACGTAAAATTGTTTGCAATGTTTTGTCAAATACATTATGTTTTTGGCAGCAGTGCCGTAATGCCACTTAAACATTCCCAATGCCTTAATAAATAATCGACGACCAATATTGCATGTAGGGTATGTAGGTCAATTTATAGGAAGGTATTAGTAGCGATGACTAGATGACTACTAAACTTACCCTACTTCTTTTCAACAAAAAAATAACAGACTTCAAATCGAAAAGTTACGATAACTCAAAAACTACCCGACAGAAAATACTAAAATTTATATCGGACTGCAAGACAAGCATCAATTTTTGAATAAAACAGAATTGTCTAAGTCAGTTTAAAGAGTAAAAATTATGAAGTAGCATACATAAAAAAACAGTCGAATTGAGAACTTGCTCCTTTTTTAACATCAGTTAAAAATATCACAATACTTTTGGCTTTCTACTACTTTGGTACTAAAAGATAATGTAAACAACTTATTCGTTAAAATAACATACTTATTACAACCTCGATACAAAGATTTGCGAGCGCAATTAGATCTTCGCGAGCCCTATTTCTGAGTCCCTTCTGTCTTCTAGTGCCTAACTAATTTGGCTTTACAACGTAATATAAATCAAGAGTACAATTTGATAGAATTATATCTCGTGTCGTAAATAACAAAGTCCAGAACGTTGAAACCAGAAGCTGGGAGTAATTCCATTTCATCGGGGCTGGAAAATATCGCCTTTTTCGAGTTACCACAACATAGAACGCTAATTAGGTTTTAATAGCATCGCTATGGGGACGTAGTGGGTAATTAAGGCTTTAACTTTAGACCATTTAGTGGTGATAAAGCGGGTTTTATGTTTGTCTAGTAACTATTATAACGGAGTAATTAATAATGATAATAGAGACCCAATTATTTTTTACAGATTTCAAAAATGAAGGTTCTCAATTCAACTGTTTTCTTTGTAGGTATGTATGTTCCTTCATAGTTATACTCCATTCGCGTTTAATATGGAAGTCATTTTAATGGCATCCCTCGCAAAAGCTAGCTTTCCACCCCTTTAATTAAAGTTCATTGTAGATTGACGACTGTAAAATGCCTTAAGTAAAGTTTGCTTACTAGATTTTTTTTTAACGGAGAATCGCAATTTCATATTCTCACATTTCAAAGTACAATTTTCATATTTTGGTTTATACCAAGCTTTCTAGCTTAAAAGCTTAACTTGCTTCAAATAACTACGTGTCTCATATTTGAAAATCTTAGAAAAATACCAAATTTGTGTTTTAAAAAATATCACAGGAGTAAGTGTTCCTTTAAGAAGCACATTCATCGCGTCCTTCTTAACACTTCCTTATTGCTAATAACCACTTCCAAACTATGTCTATATATCCACAGATAAGTTATCTCAAAACTGGAGCACACTATTACCAACGCTGTACTGGGCGCTGTTCCTAGTAGCCCTTTGATGTTGTAGCAACTCTAGATAAATGGTTAAACCGTCGTCCAAATCCAAGCGACGCGGCGACGTGACTTATCGCGAGGCCATCGGCCATCGGACTTTGATTACGCTTCACTGAAGTTCTGTTTATAATACTCGTATTACTCGTTGACCGCGGTTTTAACCATCCAAAGTTGTATGTTTCGAATCTTTTCTAAAGAAAATTCGTTAATTACTATCTGAAGCGCTTGTAACTGAAGTGATTTATAGCAATCGTAAACGGTTGAATAAAAAAAATCCTCAGCTTCTCTAGTTCGTAGAGTAAAAGAGAAGTATTTACAGAATAAGGCGTTTTTAAAATAAGTTATTTGCAAAATTTTCTGTCTTTCCTCTTCGTTATTGACTTAAGAATAATCATTTAGCCACAGATCATGCGAATAGAACTATCACTAACTGTCCCTTCCCTGGGGCAGGATTAGTCCTCCGACCTCCTAACTACCTTACTAACTTCGTTACTTATATACCCTGTTTGCTAACTTACTTAGTAACCTCGTTTCGTTCTGAGTTTTATGTCTTATTCTGTATCACGGCGGCGGCGGGGTAGTGCTGTTTATTCGCTAGCTATAATATAAAATAATAATACAAAAAATCTCGTTGGATTCAGGAGAATTAAAGGGCACCTATGCATCGTTCTGATCGACAGGACCCAAACGCTTGAATTTGACCATAGCTCCTTAGTCTATAACTGGATATGGCCTACAAGATGCTTCAGCTACGTGTATCGCTATCGATACAACCGGTTAACTAATGGTGGCGTGTATCTACGTTACGTGGTGCGTTAGCGCTGCAGCACCTAACCCTATTTTAGATCAAAGTGATATCTTTGAAAGTGAATCTTTGAGGTAAACAGTGAAGTCTTCCCTGGCTATAATCGATTTAAATAAATGGAAATTTCTATAAGGGAATATGAATTTGCTTTTTAAACAATTACGACTTCGTTGTTTAGTAGTGATCTTTTCTGCCATTGAAAAGGTCCCGGATTCGATTTTGGGCCAGGTCAGACACTGAAAATCACAAATAATGCTTTATCTTAACATAATATAAAACTCTTGCGTTACTGGTGACTGACAGACAACGCACAGCCGAAACTACTGAACGGAAGAAGCTGAAATTTGGCATGTATGTTCCTTGGGGAGTGCAGTGGAGCACTTACACTTAGAGAGGATTTTTGGAAATTCCACCCTGAAGGGGGTGAAATAGTGGGGTGAAGTTTAAAGTGCACTGCCGTACCCCCAGATTACAGAATTATACTATCGATAAATGTTATCAATAATAAAATCAGTTTCAAAGTTAAATGCAGATAGTGAATCAACCATACAGTATCCAACAAAACAAACAAAAAACAAAAAATCCCTTCTTGCCATTGCCTCGTCATCTGCTGGCGTAGACAATATATGTTCCAGAATGATAAAGCTGATCCTTCCTGTCGTTCTTCCTATCCTCACACATATATTTAACTATTCCTTGTCATCTGGTGCATTTCCCACGACTTGGAAAGAGGCACACATTGTCCCTATTCCTAAAGTTTCTACCCCATCTATTCCTTCCCACTTTCGACCCATCTCCATATTACCCTACCTTGCTAAAGTTCTGGAACATATTGTCCATACCCAAGTGTCCCTATTTCTTTCGTCAAATTCTCTGCTTAACTCTTTCCAGTCTGGATTCAGACCCGGCCACAGCACAGTAACAGCGCTGCTTAAAGTGACCGACGACATTAGATGGGCTGTGGAAAATAAGCAGCTAACTCTTCTGGTCCTTCTTGATTTCAGCTCTGCGTTTACATCTGTGGACCATGATATTCTTAATGGCATTTTAAAATCAATAAATTTTTCTTCTCAATCCTCTAAATGGTTCGACTCCTATCTTCGAGGCCGCTCACAACGTGTTAAGATTGATGGAGTACTCTCTAACTCTTGCGACCTGTCTGCGGGCGTGCCTCAGGGTGGTGTTCTCTCTCCTTTACTCTTCTCTATTTTCATTAACTCCATAACTTCTATTATTTCTTCAAACTTCCATCTCTACGCAGACGATTTACAGCTTTACTTGCACTTCAGCCCTGACCATGCTAACTCGGCTATATCTGCTGTCAATGATGACTTACGTCGCATTAATGACTGGTCTAGGTCATTTGGCCTGCTAATCAATCCCAATAAGTCACAAGCTATTATTATTGGCAGCAGATATAATCGTAGTAAAGTTGACTGTTCCCTTCTGCCACCAATAACCATAGATGGTTTACCTATACCCTACACCGAGACAGTCAAGGATCTTGGAGTAATTTTTGATTCCAATCTATCTTGGGTATCTCATGTAAATTACATTAGTAGTAGAGTCCACCATACCTTCCATTCACTCAGATGCCTCCAAGGATTTCTGCCCATAAATACCAAGATATCTCTTGCACAAACTCTTATTCAACCGCTTATAGATTACGCTGATTCCTGCTACCTGGATGCCACTGAGGAGCTCCTAAACAAACTTGAGAGATTGCAAAATTTGTGTATTCGATTTATTTTTGGTATTGGTAAATACGACCATGTTTCACATCTTCGCAAAAAGCTCAAGTGGCTCCCGATTCGTTTTCGCCGGAACACTAGAATTTTATGCATGTTGTTCAATATCCTTCACTGTCCAAAGTCCCCTCCCTATCTACGCGAGCGTTTCTCTTTCATGCGCCCATCCATTGCTCCCTGTAGAACACATCTGAGGACGCTACTTAAATTCCCTTCCCATAAAAGCTGCGCCTACTCCCATTCCTTCACCGTACATGCAGTGAGATTGTGGAATGCACTTCCACCCGATATTCGCAGCCTGAGAACCATTGCTACTTTCAAGAAAAGAGTTAAAGAATACTACTTGTCCTTGACAACGTAAGTATTTTGTATTTATATATATATTATATTTATTTATATTAATATGTATATATTATTTATACATATTTATTAGATTAAATATCTATGATGGTATGAATCATCTATTTTATATTGTTAAGTGTGTGCACGACAAACCTACCTCTTGTAATGATTTCTCCAGTCGCAGGTCTGCTGGAAGAAATTCCTTAAGGAATAAGCAGTACCTTTGTACATCCTTACTTAAATGTAATTTCTATATTATTATCTGTTGTGTGTACATAAATAATAAATAATAATAATAATAATCCATTCAATCAATTAAAATACCAGTGACAGCTAACACATTATATCGTTCCATCACTGTCGGTCTTTTTGTAAAACCATTCGTCGAATTCATTCAACGATGTGACGTCATTTAAATATTCGCGGGTTTTCGCCGCGCCGCAAAAACATGATTACGTGACACATCTGTCATAACATGCGACTGGGTGTTTAATATCTACTCGTCTCTATTTGTGAATGTCTGGTTTTTTGCTTTTTCGTATAATCGAAGCTTACTAATGTTTAATGTAAAATTTACGACTTACAAAACTAGCTCAACGCATCGGAGTGAAAGATTCTCTGATATCAAGATTGTCGGTTTTTTAACCCTACTCAGGCGTGTTTTTAAATGACTTAAAAAATTGAGGTTCTTAAATTAAGGTCGGTGCATACAAAACTTCATGGTATTTCCATAGCAACCCATATTTATCCCACTACTGGGCACAATGTCCCTTCTCAGAATGAGAAGGTTAAGGTCAAAGTACACTACCATAGTAAAATGAGAATAGTAGAATAGCTACGGCCGCTTGGCGAGTTAATTGCCTACTCTTGCAGTAATGCATAGCAGTAGCAGTGACACTACCAAGTGCGGACTGGTGGACAGTTCGGAATGGCGGAAAATGATTTATTATAACATACCTAATAACAATATTTTTTCACATATCCTTAACTAACAATTTACTAGAAAATGAAAGAAACTGTAATAAAAACCGGCCAAGTGCGAGTCTGACTCGCGCACGAAGGGTTCCGTACCATCATGTATAAAAACGCCAAAAAAATCTGGTCTATTGTATGAAAGCCTCACTTTAATATTTAATTGTTTTATTGAAGCCAAATATTACGCACAGTCGCACAACGCCATCTCTTGGACCAAAAGGTAACTAAACTATCGCTGAGGCGTCGAATGTATGAGCGCCCACTTAAATATTTATTTTATTTGTGTTCTTTAGTATTTGTTTTTGTAGCGGCAACAGAAATACATCATCTGGGAAAATTTCAACTGTGTAACTATTACGGTTCATGAGATACAGCCTGGTGACGGACAGCGAAGTCTCAGTAATAGAATCCCGTTTTACCCTTTGGGTACGGAACCCTAAAAAATGAGCACTTTAAAACTCAATATTACGCAAACGGATTACTAACTTCAAGTATGGTTCTCGCACACCCGCAAAATTTTTGAACAGTCTATGAGCTATGTGGTGGAGGGAAGCGGAATTTCTGGATTGCTGATCTAACGCAACCCTGAACAGTTTACACAATAACATATCTACATTAAAACAAATCTACTGCCTCGAATTGTTTTTTGTTTAATGTTGGATTGTCCATTTATAGAGAAAGGCTATACTTACCTATAAAATTATGCTTCGACCATCAAAATGGACTATTGAGTGAATGAAAATTAAATAATGTTGAACGAATGAATGAATGCAACTAAGTTTATTCAAAGTAAACTGCTTTGTATAACACTTTGAAAGCCAATGTAGGTACGTCATCGCTCCAAATAATCCCTGCCGTGAGTAGTCTTGACAGAAAGACCTCTCACGGAACTTTAGTTTCTTACACAGAAAACTGTTTTACTGAAAAATCATCACTTTTCTGTGTCAATTCGCTTGTTTTTCAAGAAAATAGAACACTAATAGATCTAAAAAGATATGTTTAGCACCGTAATTGTGTAACCGCATAGTAAACAGATGCAATTACTTTTGTCAGTATGCTATCTGAAGTAGTTTTTATGGCGGCTGAGATAAATTACGCATATAAAGTACTTGTTCGATTGCAAGATACAATAATGTTTAAACTGAGTACGAGTATATTCTGCATACAAGTGGGTTAATTAAACGACGTGTGATGTGTTTATGAGTGAGTGTTCTATTATTTATTTACAAAAGGTATCTACTACAGTAAAGACAGGGAAGGGTGTTGTTTAAGATTATTTATATTCTTTATTATTTTTTAGATTTCTGCCCGCAGCTTCGCCCGCGTTTTTACCTTTTAAAGGGGGTAATTTCCAAATATCCTTTCTTGGTGCTCATTTACGTTACCCTTTCAAGTTAATATATCTATATTAATATCATAAAGCTGAAGAGCTTGTTTGTATAATCGGGATAATCTCAGGCACTGCTGGCTCGAATTGAAAAATTACTGAATTCGGCTTTAGACTTTAGGAATATATCTAATATCATCACGCTGCGACGAATAGGAGCGGAGCATCAATGAAAAATGTTGCAAAAATGGGATAACATTTAAATTTTATAAAAAACAAGGATACAGAAGCGAAACGCGGGCGTATAGTTTGTTCGATCGCTTATAGCTTATCGTTATAGGTATCACAAGTACCTAAATGCCGTTTGTATACCAAGGCGAATAAATTACGCGTGAAGCACATGGATAGAGCTTCTTAGTGTCAGTAAATCAAAGGTTTGCGTTCACTAAATTAAATTTAATTGTGCTTCTGCGATAGTTACTCACTGATGTAAGCTATAAATTACATAGTGAAATTGTTGATAGCCGGGACTTAATAGAACAAAATAATAAAATAAATTATGTTCAGTGAAGTTATGCATGAAGACATTTTGTTCACACAAATATTTTGTAGTTATAGCTGCACACTCATAGCGATTCTCCGTATCGTGGACGATTGTACACAAAAACACACAGTATGTATACACACGTCATTATCGAGACCAGAAATGTAAGCTTATCTTTCACATTATTTGGCGAGAATCGAACCCTGGACTCTTTGAAGGGTTGTCGGGTTGCAAACCTAGTCCCGCAGCCATCATTTTGGACACAAGCCCTAAAACTTAGATTTAATTTTACATTAATGTCCTCGAGATATCTAAATAAAAAAACTGGTTGTCTGTAAAGTCGGTTTACTGACGATAGTTGAACGTGACAACGTCTTAAGAAAATACTGATGGAATGATTGACAAATAATATCATCAAAGTAAACAAACGTCATGAAATCGTATTTAAAGTTACAGAAATTTATCAATAAAAGAAGGATGAAATAATAGTAACAATTTAAAACATTTATTTATACAAAGAATTATATTTAAAACATTGAAACACCATCCGCCATCTAGCGCTGCTAACCATTAACCATTAGTCACAACTAAGTGAGGTAACAAACGAGATTACTTACTCTACTTCTTCAGAGATGGCGCTGTACCATTTTCTGAAACACGCCAACGTGTGTACGCCGTAGCTACCATAAGTAATGTTAAGGATGTCTGTCTCTCTCGCTCTTAGGCGGGCTAACCATGCCCGAGTGGAAGGGACGCGTGCCTCTCGCTCTCATTGTAAGCGCATAACGTGAGCGGCAGAGCGTGACCGTGACACAGTTTCTTGAAGTGCCACCCGGTAATCCAATTTATAAGACGTTATCACGTCAAAATCAATTATAAAACTGCTTAGGTACCTGGACAAATGCACTGCAAGACAAAAATAGTATATACGTAGAAAATTTCAACGGACTATCAAAATTATCTTTAGCTTTAATTTATACCTAATGTAATTACATGAATTCTTCATTTCACAAACTAGCGCGGCTACGAGGAGAGTGACAATATTGACACATTTTCTGTGTTACCAACGAAAATAGCACCTGTTTTTCTTGCTCGCTGTAGGTACTTACACTAACTATAGGTACCTAAAAAGGATTTGGTACCTGCAATTGGAGAACACATTGCAATCGTAATAATATATGTCACATACTTTAGACAGATATTGGGTTAAAACGATCATGTCTTTTCGCGGGTCTCATAATTATCTACCCACTTATATGCCTTATCAATGTATGAAAGAGGGTATGAATATGTGGGCGATAGACAAACAGATTAAAAACTGATGAAAATGAAATGAAATGACTGATGAAGTCTGTTGTAAAAATTACGAAAACTGAGTGAGAGATTATTATATATCTGAAGTAATTATTGGGCGGACTGTAGAAAACTGACGCTAAATCCTTTTTACACGCTTTATATTATCAACTATATCTACGGCGGTGTCCTACGTGACCGACGAACGCGACGTTGCGAAAGCTACGAACGCGATCAACTCAACGGTATCCCTACTTGTGTTCTACGTGACAGTCTGCGACAACTGGCGACGTAACGCGTACTTGTTTTGAGGGCGATCAGACGCGACACCACGAACTACGAAATGATTTCCCTGTAAAAATATTGTATTTGTTTTCTTTCTGTGCTTACGATATTTCTTTAAAAGACTGTAATTTAAATATGAATTTTCGAGCAAAATAGTACGGTACTTCTCCATGATTCAAGAAGTTATGACCAAAATCACGTAGGACTCTCAGTTGTCGCGTAGACTGCTCACGTAGCACACTTGTCGCGTGTGGCATCCCGTCGCATTACGTCGCGCCGCGTCGCATCTTATTCGTCGCTCACGTAGGACACTCCGTAATACGTGGACCAGCGATCGTCACACTTTTCCGGTCAGGGGCTGCACAAGGGTCCTCTATATCCATAAGGGCATAATTTCAGATGTTCAATTTCAGAAAACAAGAATATTTGAATGAATGTCTTTACTGATGACCAGCCGTCACAAAGACTTTATTTTTATATATTTGTGACTGAAATCAATTTACGTTCTTAAATAAATGTTCTAAAAATATCTGATCATGTTCAATGGATCTAAAAATAATTCTACGTTCAAATTCTCATCACAGTCCCAGTGGACTGGTAGATTTCTCCATATTTACATAGTCGAGAGTTCTTTTGCTCTGTAACGTAAGGGCTAACTTACATTGCGGGAATTCGCGCGGTTTTCATTTTTTTATAGCCTGAAGGGCTGACGAAAAAGCGGACGAGCCAACTGATAATAAGTGGTCATCGTCGCCTATGGACACCTGCAACACCAGTGCAACGCCGGCCCGGAAGGAGAACTCTTTTTACACCTTTCTTGAAGATTTTTTTGCTATGAGCGCGATTGATAAAATTCCATGTGACATCTGGGACGTCTGACGTCCCTAAGTTTTGGTTGAAGAAACTGATCTGTGCTTGAAACTATTTTAACATTGACACATTTGGTATACAAATATTTGGGCTGTAGTGGCCGCCCATGCTTTCAGTTGAAAACGAAAAGTATAAGATTTTCGCATGGCGGAAATGGGAATGTATGCTATTGTCTAAGCTCAGTCATAGATGCGCGCCTATTGGTCAATCAGTTTTGTTAATTGCAATCAGTAAGTTGTCCAGTTTTGTTATGGAGATGTCCAGTTTTTGAGCAAAACTACACATCTCCATAGCGCAAAACACAAATTTTGATGTGGTAATGAATTCCCGCGGTTTTCTTTCCGCAATTGTGTGTTCATACAATTGCATAAACCTCTACGGGTAGAGACGCGCGGGAAAAAATCGCCATAAACGATATACCATCGCGCGAGGCCGCACCACGGTTTTTTCCCGCGGCGGTAACCGCGACCGCGCAATTCGCATACATTATCAGAAACCGCAAGTGCGGCCGCTTGTATTTCTTTCCTTGAGTTACAAAATTTACGCGGAAACCGCAGCGGTTTAGCCGTAGTGCGGCCTCGGCCTTAGTACGGTTGTTTGGATATCAGTAAGTTGAGGAATTTTAATTTAAATTTATTTCCTCTCGATGCTGTTGACTTTCAATTATTGAATGTAAAAGTGGATTTGTGTGTTTGTCTGTGAAATGTAACTGAACGAGGCTTTCTGTATTTACTTCAGACATAATTTAACGATCAAGCAGTTTGTACTGTTTAATATGCATCGATGCAATATGTCTCCCTGGTTTCTGGATGCTTGTTAGAAGTTGACGTAGAAATTTGGGTAGCGGTAGACTTCACTACATAGTATAAAACAAAGTCGCTATTTTTGTCCGTCTGTTTGTTTGTCTGTTTGTCTGTATGCTTAAATCTTTAAAATTACGCAACGGATTTTGATGCGGTTTTTTGTAATAGGTAGAGTGATTCAAGAGGAAGGTTTTTATGTATAATACATGCATATATTCCCACGAGAACGGGATCCACGCGGGTGAAACCGCGGGCGGTCCGCTAGTTTACCTATATGATAGACTATATGTACACTAGTCTATCATATAGGTAAAAGTCTGTAGCCCTCAATTATTCAAATTAGCTTGAACATAATTTATGGTTGATTTTCTCCGTTTCTCCGCTCCGTTGCCTCGCTCCGCTCTGGTGGACAAGCAGCCTTACAGATTCATAATGTGTATAGATAATTGAAAAGGTACCTACTCTTTAATTAAGGGTGTATAATCTGGGCATTCAAAGTGAAATAGTATACATTTCGAAACAAACCAGTCAAGTAAGTATTTAACTTTAAAATGATTGGCTCAACATCAAATATCGATTACCTACACGTCCAAATTACTCTTCAATTTCAATGATTCATTGATGATTCTGATATAAAGGACTTGTTTGATCGCTAGCGATTCTTTTAACTATAGATACTTGAGTCGCCAAGGACATGAAATTGCCACTTCATATTTTACCTGTGTTCAAGCGAAATGTACTTAAAGCATTTTAAATTCTGGTCGTCAATTTACAATGAACCTTAATCACAGTGGTGGAGAGTTGGCATTTGTGTGGGTGGGCTATTAAATCGAATTCCATATCGAGCGCTAACGGAGTATATTAAACTCCATTGTACCAATACGAGTATTATACATTACATATTATAGTTCATAATATACCTATAAACCGTAAAACGCATTCCCTTCCTAGCATAGTTGCATCGCACAAGAGATTAATACCAAATTATTCTATCTATTTCTATTACCTACATAGAATAAAACTGTATCTGATCGCTGTTTGTGCACGCTAATCTCAGAAACGGCTGAACGGATTTTTATGAAACTTTTACTGGGAGATAAAGGAGGTTGTGTAGTTGTCATATAAGCTAATTTTTATCCCGAAGTTCCAGCTGGATCGAGATTCACGCGGGAAAAACTCCTATGCACGAACTGTTCTAAACATAGCTTGAAACCTTTGTCATACATTTCCATATTTCCAACAAGGGCTTCATTCCGCAATCAAATTCAAATATAACGCATGCTCAAAAACATTCAGTTAAAAATATATCACGGTTAACCAGACTCGAACGCGGGCCGTTTCTTTGATATTTATGACAAATGCGTTCCGTTTTTCTGTTCGTGGCTACTAGCCATGATGTACGAGTGTTACCATTAATGCGTAACGAAAACGATGCACATAAAAGAAAATTATAGAACTATATAACTTTTGTAGTTCGTGGCACAGGGCCTTTTTATCAGACTTCAAAAATGGAGGAAGTTCTCAATTCGACTGCATTTTTTTAATTCGTGTTACCCCATTTATCTTCTACTGGGTGATAAGTTTGCGATTCATTTTTTTCATTGAAAGCTGGGGCTTTTCGTGTATTTATAAATTTGAACGACACCTAACGAGTAATTTTCGAGGTTTTATTTATCTTGCAATATTGTTATTATTATTTGTTTTGCAACTAAAATGCGTCTACTACAGCTCACGTTTCGCTTTATGCTGAAGAATAAAAACGAAATACAAAGAATGAAAAGAAAGAATGAAAGAAATCGCCACAAAGACTATTCAGTAGGCCGTCGGCTTGAACTGGAGGAAGAATAGGTCCTTACAACTCCAAAATACTGTAGCTATCTCCACAATCCCAGCCCGGCCATAATTTGTTAAAAAATAACGAGATCTTGAGACAGCCTTGAATATCATTCCGGTTGAATCTCCCCGAATGAAAGCCATTTAATTTAATAGGAGCGAACGGGAACGAAACTAATTTATGGATTCTACGGAACCATATCATTTATATGATAGATGAGGTGTCATTTGTACGAGGCGGAAAAATTCTCGCGTGTTCACACATTATTACAGATTGGCCGCTTTTAGAATGATCTCGGTTCTTCGAAATATACGCGATGTACAAAAACAAGATCGTTTGTGTCCATTATTTCACTGCTAGACATTATTTCGCTATTAGAATAGAAAGAAATAAATTATTTATTTGGCTTAGTCGCCATCTCGCACGACAAAATCTCGCACGATCGTGCGACTTTTTCGCCTTAAAACAAATCTTGTTACAGAGAAAACATTGAAAAAGAAATAAAAATGATTTGAACGTTGAGTCGGTTCGATTTCTGCCTGCGGTATTGAAAAAAAGTACCTACTTATTACAAATGAATTATTACTCGCCTTACCTACTAAACAACTCCACAATCCAGAATATTATATCTGTCGTCTAGTTTCAAAACCCGCTAAAACACTTTTAACAAAATGTTCAGGAAACAAAAAATAAATGTATACTTCAAATAGTTGTAACTTATAGGAAACCAATCATTTTAAAAGCCTTATTAGACGTTTACAAATACATAAACAACTAAATATAATTCAAAACAGCTTTAATGATGAATCAGTAACTAAAAATGTTTTTGTTTTAGAGGGTTTTGTTGTGAACTTTTGGTTATGGAGGGATTTGAAATGAACCTTATTTATTTTGGCGGGTTTTGATACTGATAAAATTTGTCATGTGGATGGTTTTATTCCACATGTGGTAACGTTGATAAATTTTAGTTTCATTGAAATTTGAATATGTGGGATTTTTATCTATCAACAATTTTGGTATAATAATATTATTTTCTTATCATAGTGGAGTGCCGTAAGCTTTAAACCTCGGAATCCAGGGACTATGAATAAATCTTCGCAAAACTGTCGGACTGTATTTCAAAATGCACCAAAAAAAATTAAAAAAAATTAATTTAACGATCTTTTTTTTATTTTTTTGTTTGTTGGTAAGTTTGTGACCCCATAACTTCGTGTTGGATAAACCGATTTTAATGATTCTTTATTTCCTCGAATGCTGGGGCTTTAAGTTAGGTCCCGTAAAAATCCGGTCCGTCACAGTCCGTCAGACGTGTAGTTTATGAGTTATTATTACGGGACTTAGGCTAAAGCAGCAGCTTTCGATTAAAAAAAGAATGATCAAAATCGGAACTGTAAGTAGTAAGAGATGAGGTAACATACATACATAAAAATTATTAAGGATAATTCAAAAACTACAAGTCAGATGCCGCCTAAACTTATATGAGACCACAATGCAAGTACCAGCTTTCAAATAAAAAGGGAATCATAAAAATCTAAACACTCAGTAAAAAGTAAAAAATTAAAAACCATAAATACACACTACAAAACATCCCTACACATTATTTAAGTTAATTCGAAACTACTCGTCAGATGTTGCTCAAATTTATATGGGACTATACAAGTACCAGCTTTCGAGGAAATAAAGAATCATCAAAATCGGTTTTCCCAAAACAAAGTAATGGGGTCACAAACTTACCAACAAAGATAAAAAAAAATATAAAAAAAGATCGGTATTTTTTTTTAACTTTTCTATTTTATTTCTATTTGTGCATTTTGAAATACAGTCCAACACTTTTTATGAAGATTAATTCATAGTCCCTGGATTCAGAGGTTTGGCAATGTTATAAAATTATTTTCAGTACATTTTCACAGTATAAACAAAAAATCTTCAAAATACTCAACTTATACCTAATATTGTGAAATATTGAATTAAAATCGGGATTTGAAAAACCCCAAAACCATTAAAATCCACGTAGCCATATTATGCAGTACGAAAAAAATCAATTACTTTGCAACATTATGCATAACACTTTCAAACGCCATGCAGAAGTAGGTTTTTGTCCGATTTGTACGTAGCATTTTGCTTCCTTCATCGTGCGTCTCGACTTTGTTATATTGCATAACTTTTTTTGGGTATCTTTAGGATCACACTTTTGAATATAATACAATAAATCACCTATTTTTAATTACTTTAAATGATAAAAAACCATGACTACCCTTCGACCGTTTACCAAAACCCGCCATACTGTTTGAGCTGTCACGTGACTCGAATGCCGTGCCGTGATTGGTTCGTTCGTTTTTAGCGGATATTGAAATGCATCAATGCTATTTTAGCGGAGTTTGCAACGAATGTCTATTTTGAAATACGTTTTTTGATAGGTTTAAACAAGTTTTACTGTGAACTGTTTTGTTTATTTAGATAACAAGTACATAAGAATTATTTTGCAACCATTAGCTTAATTTTTATAGAATTCCATTTTAGCGGGTTTTGAAACTAGACGCCTCATATCTTCCTTACCACACGAAGAGACCATATTACTTCAAAGACAGTGGCGATTTCTCTAAGATGGCGCGTATGGCGGCGCCATACCATAAATTTTAAGCATTAAATAAAATGTAAAAAATCATATATTTACAACCTAATTATTTAGACCTAAGTACAATAATTACATTTTACGAGCGCTGCAGTCTTCTATCACGAACGCGACTCGCGGCGATTGTCTTCGCGTTCGGTCGGCGCCGAGCGCGGCCGAGGCGAGCGATGCGCTCCAGCCAGCGCATGCCTAGTCCATACAAAGTCGTTGACCCGCGCCGCCCGCGCCTCTTCGATCGCTTATTATCACCATAGTAAAATTATACTGTGGTATCAGCGTATCACTGAGTTTGAAACGCGGGTCTGGCGCTGGGAATGGCGCATTACCTAACGAGTTTTCGCATGTTTTTCGTGATAGTGTAGATTTGTGATTACGGTTTCTATCTTTCTATTGATTTAATTTACTTTTTATTTAGTAGGTAATTAGTTTTAAATGAAATGACATGAAATTATGAGTGATTCAACAAAATCTGTGATACAAGAACTTTTAGAACGACCTTTCACGACGAGATCGTTTGCCGAAAAACGGTTGATAGTGGAAAATGGACTTTCACTATGGGACAAACCCTAAAATCATTAGCTATTTCATACAAAAATAAAAATGTCAAATTGTATGAAATTTCTTTTTAACCGACTTCAAAAAAGAAGGAGGTTCTCAATTCGACCGTATATATGCTTTTTTTATGTACGTTCAGCGATTATTTCGTCGTTTATGGACCGATTTTGATAATTCTTTTTTTATTCTAAAGTAGATATGCGCAGTGGGGTCCCGTGATAAGGACACCAGGATCTGATGATGGCATCTCAGGGAAAACGAGGGGAACTTTTGAAAATTGTATGGACAACTAGTGTGTTTGTTCATGTTATCATAAGTACATTAAAGCGCTACTATTTCATGAAGATCTGGAGTCGATCTGATGAAGCCGAAAGACAGTCGAGGGAACTCCTCAACGATTTACTGCAGTTATCTAGTGTTTGGGCTTGATTAATTTGTAGCGACGAGAACTTTACACTTACATGTTGAATTGAGCGCCATCTGGCGAGTAGTTTTTGAGTTATCTCTACTTATCAAGATTGAAGTCGGTTATTTTTTTTGTAAAAAGCAATTATTATTTGCGATTTCAAAGTAGGTTTCTTAATGAAAGACTGCAAGTTTGTTAGATTATCCGTCTGAAGAAATGGTTTTCCGGTTATGCGCACTTAACACTACACCCTATATAACAAAAGCTGGAGCCACCCCAATTATAAACACCAGGAATCGCCACTGTTCAAAGAGTAGCCAAGCTACTAATATCAACTAATCAATAATTATACCTATAGTTAATCATTTAGTATCGTTAATTGATTCAGGCGTTACTTTGCGGAACTCCATTATTACCGATTAGAGGTTAATCTACTTTGCAACAATCCGCGAGCAAACTCGTATGTATGTTGGTGTATACATTCTTTGTTTGTTGCATGTTCCTATGTGGGAGGGAGGGAGTTGCTACTTGCATGAAAGTATACACCATCATACATACGAGTTTGCTCGCGGATTGTTGCAAAGTAAATTAACCTCTAATCGGTCATTTAGTACCGTTAGTGTTGAGTTACTTCTTTTTCATGAAGGTCTGGAGTCGATCTGATGAAGCCGAAAGACCAGTCAAAGGAACTTCTCGACGATTTACAGCAGTTATTATGTGTTTGGGCTTGATTTTTTGTGACGAGAACTTTACACCTAGATGGGTTAAATTGAGCGCCATCTGGCGAGTAGTTTTTGAGCTATCTCTGCTTGTCAATGTTAAAGTCGATAATTTTCTTTTTAGTTAAAAGCAATTATAACACAGTTTTTTAAATTACGATGAACAATAGCATTTCATAAAATTTTAAGGACCAACAATTGTAGCAAACCAGCGAGGGTGAACTAATCGCTTATTCGCGATGTACTTTTGACAAGCGACCTAAAACGTCTGTCTCTGAATGATGGATGGCATCTGATCTTGAAACCTTCGCGAATTAGATGTCGAGAATATCATTAGAGGAGTGACTTCTTGTTTTGGGTGATTAGTTGATGACAAAGTTAGATGGAATCGATAGTCTTTCGTATTCGAAAGAGTCAAACTCCATTATGATTGTAAATGTAGATAGCGGGTAATATAGATAAGTTGGGATTCTTCAAGAAAGGTGTAAAAAGAGCTCTTCTTCCGGACCGGCGCGGCGGCGTTGCACTGGTGACTCCCCTGGTGTTGCTCGTATCCATAGGCGACGATGACCACTTACCATCAGGTTGCTCGTCTGCTTTTTTGTCAGCCCTTCAGGCTATAAAAAAGTGATCGACAAAGTTAAGCATCTGCGGGCGCTGTCAGTAGATGGATGGGTGACCCGCCAGTGAAAAAAAAATCTTGAGGACTTCTGAGCTTCGAAAAACACGTAAGCCATTAGTCCCTTAGCAATCGCTAAGCTATGTCGGAGGCCTGCAGGCGGCTTGAAAACTTCCGAGATGCGGCTTGATAAGCTCCTCCACCAATCCACTTTGGAACAGCGTCATGAAGTATACCGTGAAGTATACTCGCTAGGCCTTCTCAATGACTAGAAGAGACCTGTGCTCAGTAGTGAATTAATAATGGGTTGTAACCAAACCGTAGCGGTGTAGCGATGATAGCCTAGTGTAGCGGTGATAGCCTAGTGTAGCGGTGATAGCCTAGTGTAGCGGTGATAGCCTAGTGGTTAAGAATTCGGCCTCCTATTCGGAGGGTCAGGGTTCAAATCCCCACGCACCTCTGATTTTTCGGAGTTATGTGCGTTTTAAGCATTTAAATATCACTTGCTACCAACGGTGAAGGAAAACATCGTGAGGAAAATGCATGCCGGAGAGTTCGCAAAACTCAGAGGTATGTGAAGTCCGCCAATCCGCACTTGGCCTGCGCGGTGGACTATGGTCTTAACCTTCTCTTTCTGAGAAGAGACCCGTGCTCAATAGTGGGCCATGATGGGTTGAGATGATGATGATGAATCATACCGTACCTGTACTCACCTCGCTATTACAATGACCATTAATTTAAAGGCATAAATAAAAAACATCTTTGTTGACGCTTTTATAAATCCGCTTGATGTTCTTTCTCATCGAACAACACTCGTGTAAAATTAAGACGAATGCGTGTTGTATGCAGGTCACTCCGTCATATCTTTTTTTGAAATGCCTCCCACCTGATTAAGGGTGACGTACACTTGCTTGAATTAACTTAATATGAATCTTTTTGATAAACAATCCTCATTTTATGTCGTCATCATGCCTACTAATGTTGCAAATTGGGAATCTATTTTACATACAAAAAAACATCGTATGTCGTCCTTTCCAGGATCTCAAATTATCTCCCTACGAAGTTTCATCTAAATGGGTTCAGATAAACACATTGAAAAACAATAACCCATGCATATTTCTATTTTCTACAACTATAGTGTACCAGTCGATTTTAGTTTAAGTAACGTGATCAAATTTTCAAACTGTTAACCGTGTCGTTATTTTTACGTAATAGCCTACAAACGAGCAGATTAAATCCAATTTCCAGTTATTAGCCGCAGTGAGCTGGTGGCTCGCTTGCACACCCCAGTGAACGACGATTAATCACAAAACGTCGGCTATAACCGCTGACATGCTTTTGCCTGAAAAAGATAAAATTGATTAAGTAACTTTTCTTCAACTGCTCCGTATATTACAAGAAATGTGTTAAAAACGTGGGAACGACCACACGAGTTTGGATGTGAGAGGCTCCATCCATTTTTGAAAGGAGCTTTATCTATCTTGCTATATAAGCTAACGGCTCCTAGTGATATTCGTGTATGAATTGTCTCATCGACGAAAAAGGCTAAGCATAAGCCAGTCTCCTTTCTTCGACAAAAATATAGCGGCTAGTCCTCTCTCTACAACGAAAAAAGTATAGTGGCCAGTCTCTTCTTTTCGACGAAAAAGACAATATTGAGCAGACCCTTCTTTTCGATGCAAGGGGTCGGCCATTCAAAAGTGAAAAGTGATGAGATGCATAATTATATTGATATACCTATCAAGTTATATATTAAAAAAATAAAATATATTAGATTCGTTCTTTTCACAACTGTGACTACCTAGTGGTACTTATTTCTCTTTATCGAAATCCAAAAAATGTAGAAAAAATTAGTTGTGCTCCTTTTTTAATTATGTATTTTTGGGGTCGTGGGTGTCAGTAATACCTAGTATTTGTGTTGTCCATGCCACCCGCGACACAGGGAATCCTATCAAGCGCAGTAGCGTTTATTTATAATTTACGAGTAAACACGCCGTCGCTTCGCTTCGCAAAACCTACATATTCCTCACGTTAACAAATATTTAGCTTTGTTGCGCCCGTAACGTCATTTATGACTTAATTAAAACTTGGTTTAACCGCAAAAAGTAACCTATGTTATCTCCAGACCTTCAAATACCTAACAAAAGTCACATTGTACCGTTGTTCTGCTTTGATGTAAAAGTAAGACAAACAAACACACTTTCGCATTTATGATATTACTAACTTCCGCCCGCAGGCTTCGCCCGCGAGGAATTCGTTTAAACTTCGCCCCCACTATGTTATCCCCTTCGGGGTGGAATTTCCAAAAATCCTCTCTTAGTGCTCCCCTACACTCCCCAAGGAACATACATGCCTTTCAGCTAGTTCCGTTCAGTAGTTTCGGCTGTGCGTTGTCTGTCAGTCAATCACCAGTAACGAAGAGTTTTATATAATATATAGATAGATTCGAATTGATCATTGCGTAATATACAACTAAATAAAAAAGCTCCTCACATAACGATTATCTCTCTTTGTAACAATATTTTATCTCAACCCTTACACCAGATATCTACAGCAGAAAGCAATAAAAGGTATAGAGCCATCGTAAACCTGTCACCACAGGAAACAAACGGACCATTTCTGTAGCGACCAGTTAACTGGACATTATATCGTACGTGCGTGTTGTTCGATCACCAACACAGCTTAACATTTCAATCTAAGCATACTGGTTAGCGCCTATAATACTTGAATCGCCAAGAATATGAAATTGCCACGGGCCGCTTAAAACAAATTTAGGTTATGAAGATGTCTAGGGCTTTTCAATGTGGAAAGAAACAAGTGTTAGGATTTCATAATTTTAATGCTGCATGCTCGTTTGCTGCCTTAACGCAAATTAAAAACTCTATAATTTTTTGATCACCTCACTTTCTATTTTTCTTTCCCTTGGCAGAATATCATCACAATTTCTAAGATCCACACAGGGATTCCCTATCTCTTTCCAATATAATATATAAGACAAAACAAAAGGACGCCAATGAGGAGACGCAAAACCTTTGCAGGTAGATCTTTTTGGAACGAAATGGTACGGTTGGAAGCTAGAAAATGCAAAGTGTAAAATTTTACATAATATAAGCGGAGCTCAGTCAAGTACCTATGCGCGGTTAATAATAAATAATTAAATTATTTAATTTTATTATTCAGTTATATTAATTGCCGCCAATAACAATAAAGTTCCAGCAGTCAGGTCATCAATTGACAGTTGAGGTATGTCGGTGTTCCAGAGTCTGAGTTAAAATGCAAGAATAGGTATAAATTCCAACCGAGTGTTCTACGACAATCACGCAATTTCTTTAATAAAAGAAGGATCAAAAGGTCTTCTTTGCAAGGGGATTCTATAAAAGACGGAAGTATTGGAGATGATATTGTGTCGTAACGTAACAACCAATTACTTGCCGAAGGTCGTAAAGTTCGACAGATGTGGCCCTGTACGTGGGCGTCAAACTGAGAGATATAAGGTGCTTGCTATTCTTCCGCGGCTTTGCCTGCGTTGAATTAGTTTTTAGGGTTCCGTACCCAAAGGGTAAAACGGGACCCTATTACTGAGACTTCGCTGTCCGTCCGTCCGTCCGTCCGTCTGTCCGTCTGTCACCAGGCTCTATCTCATGAACCGTAATAGTTACACAGTTGAAATTTTCACAGATGATGTATTTCTGTTGCCGCTACAACAACAAATACTAAAACACTGAATAAAATAAATATTTAAGTCGAAATATGGCTTCGACGCTTCAGCAATAAATTAGTTACCTTTCGATCCAAGAGTTGGCGTTGCTTGTGGCTACAAAAAACTAAAGTAAATTATTTAAGTAAGGCTTTCATACAACAGACTAGATTTTTTTGGCGGCCAACTCGCACTTGGCCGATTTTTTTCATTTTGAACACCTTTTTCAGGGCTCTTTCAGGGTTAGTTTTTGAAAAACTAAGTAGGCTAGATTTTTTGACCTTGCTTCATCTACTACCTTCCTGATTAAATTAATCGATATCGGTCCAGCGGTTTAGTTTAGATTTTCCAAACAAACTTTAATCCCCTATTTCAAGACTTTAGAGGTTGATTTTTTAAAAAGTAGTCTCTGTGACCCTGGATCTTCATCTGTTTGTCTTCATATAATATTAATGGGGGCTTTACACTATACAATTTGCAGAGCGCTTACTGAGCTAGCGTGCTAAAATCGCATTGTGTAAAGGCAGTTAGGCAGTAACTAGTGCAGCGTAATGTATGAAAACACTAGTTAGTGCACTGAGTTAGCGCTCTGCAATGCTGCAATGCAATGCTCTGCTTATGGATTATTAAGTACTTAATTAACTTCTACTTGGCTGCAATTTCTCTTCTTTCTCTAATTATTGTAAAGTGTAAACCAAAGGTAATAGACCTTTGCGTGGGGAACCGGACCATTCAGAGCACTAGGAGTATCACATATATTATGTAGAATTTCTTACGATGGATTGCCTCTGTGAACTGCTATGTTTCTTATAACTAAAGACCGGATTATATGCATCATAAAAAGCTTGAAATATGCATGCAAATATGCATGAAAAATGCTTGAAATATGCACGAAAACTGACAGAATATGCAACATTAAAAGACTATTTTTTTGTTTTGTAAATATTATTCCTTTAGATTTAAGTTTATTGTTAGTAAATACATACTTGTTTTAAGTTTTACTTTATTAAGTATGTATCTTTATAATTTATTGTTTTTTAATAAAATAAAAAACTAATAAGTTTTAGATTTTTTATTACAAAATCAGCATACATTTAGTAAACTATCCATGATAGACGATAATCGATACAGTAACATGTTACATTATTTAATATTTTTGTAAACATTAACAATCAACTTATTGTTCTAAATGTTCAGTGGTAAGGTTATTTCTTCGATCATTCAAAATATTTTTATAGGTTGAAAGTGATCGCTCCACATCTACTGAGGTAACTGGGCAGAATTTGAACTTGGGTGCTATGTAAGCGCTTATCCCTATCTGGCAAATTTTCCCCCGGCCCATTAATAAAACTATCAATTTCACACAGATGTTCAAAGCCTGGATAATTGTTCAAAATGGTTTCAAACTTTTCTTTAAATTTGCGTCTGCTGAGTGCGCTGCGCTCGAAAAATACTGAAAATATAGCGATAATATGCATCATCACTAGATCTTAGGCAAAATATGCTATTAGCGCTGAAAATGGCTTAAATATGCAAATGCATATGCAAATATGCAAATGCATATTATCCGGTCTCTACTTATAACATAGCACTTTTATTTGACAATGTTACATGACAAAAGATGAATATTTTTTATGAATTTCCTACTATAATTCCCAGTGCAATTTAGAGCATGACTAAGAAAATCGCCAAATCTCATGAATTGTAAGTAAGTGCCAAAAATGTTTGTGGAAATAGAAACCATAAAACAATGTCGAGTGTTACAATCAGAGATGCCGATTGGCAGTTGCTTAGATGGAAAAACAATGCTGAAGAGAAATCGGTATAAGGACATATACACATAATGAACTGAATTTTGGACTTCATTCTAAATTATCAGTTTAATGTATTTTGTTTCAGCACAATATATTATTATACGGTTCTAATGGCGAGCTTAATGCTAATATCATTCATTTATTTAACATTAATTTAAATCAAAACAATCTACAAAATTGGTAGTTTAAAATCAATTAATATTTAAGTAAGTAATCAAAAGTATTTTAAGGTCACAGAAGAGGATTAAATCAATTTGGATTATGTTCAATTAATTAATTGGGTTCGTAAAGGAGGCTTAGTGAATAGGGATGACTTGGACTGACGTCACAAGCCGTTAATTAATGTTCACCATGTGTCAGTCTATTTTTTTAAATTTGTCTTAAAAAATGTCTGACAGTTTACCGTTTGACGTAGTTTGAGGTCACGTGATATTGAGAATCATGTTAATACCGCCAACAGACTCACGCGAGAAGTCTCGCCGAGAAATCTTGCCGAGAATTTGCGCGAGAACCGAGAAGGCATCTACACTCATGCGACCTTCTCAATCTTCTCATTCGCATTCTCGATCGTCATCCGGAATGGACGTCAGTGCAGCGGCTTTGGTTTTGTATACTATAATCTTGTGAATACTAAAATAAGAAATAAATTAATATATCTACTAAAATAATAATAATAATTGGTAACCACAGACAGTAGATTATTTTAACTAGAAATGTGGGTACCTAATACAAAAACACACAACGGTCCCACTGAGACCGAACGAGAATGTGAATACGGTTCTCTTTTCTCGCCCGAGAAACCCTTTGAAGCGGGCAAAAATACAGACACCGATCGGAGAACATTCGAGCCCGAGAACGAGACGGCGAGAAAGCGATCACATTCACGCTTCTCGGGTGTTCTCGGGGGTTCTCGGCGTGAGTCTGTAGCCGCTATATGATATTTTTAGGAAGGACAATTATTAATTCACATGTAACCTACTATATTATTTAAGTACATTAAATACGAGTATATATTATGTCGTTGCAAAAGTTTTTTCGTTTTTTTTTCAGTCACCCAATGTGCCAAAAGTTAGTGTCATATTTTTTTCTTAATTTGCATGCATCGAACTTAATTTTGGTTAATTTTTATGCTTTGTGTTACTAATGTTGGTAAACCTAATAACAACTATTAAATAAATCTAATAAAGTCGTACAAGGATCTTTTGGCGCGTGGCTGACGTGAGGGTGACAAAGACTGTGCCTTACAGTTTGCTTTCCCTGTAAGGCGCTGTCTCTCGCCCACACGTCATCCACGCGCCAAAAGATCGTGGTAGGACTATTTTATGTGATTATGATATATTATTATACAAATCAAAACTATATGGCTACGCCCTAAGCGGCTATGTTAGTTCCGGTCCAAAAACTATGATGTACAATACATAGAGTGGCCAGCCTTTGATAGAGGGTCTTTACAGTCCAGATGATTTATTATTTTCTCCATAAGTTTAACTTATATCTTTAAGACTTTGAGAGCACTCTAAGTGGCCTAACCTAGACTGAAATAATGTATTTCATTTATTAACATACTAACTACTACCTACTTTGTCTAGTAGGTACTGTGTCGTATTTTCAAACTAAAAGGCATTTAAAGAGATAAGTTATATTCATGCTACAACTCATTAAAATATCCAAGTTCCAGTGATTTTGTTTCTCTTAAAGAATTTAAAAATTTGGAAATTAGTTAGGAAGGTATTTCATTAATTTAAGCAAGAAAAGTTTGTTTACTGATTTGAGTAAGTTTGAAGTCCAAATCGTTGTCTGAGTGCCGAATAATATTATAGAATCAAATCGGTATTAGAATTTGAAGAAAATGTATCCAATGAACGGAATTTTTACTTGTCCTCTTTTCAAGTATTTTTCAAGTTCAGTACAAATAGTAGGTGTACGTACTACGTACCTACACCCTGTTCGCAGTCCATATTGAATTAATTTTAATGGCAACATTTTTTCAGCGACCCCACGATTAAGGTTCATTGTGGATTGACGCTTAGATAAACATCATGAGAAACCTGCACACCTGATGCTCCATAATGTCATCAAAGATGTATGAAGTCCGCCAATCCGAACTTGACCAGCGAGGTGGACTATTGCCTGCACTCCTCGCATTGTGAGAGAAGACTGGTACTCAACTTGGGAGAATTATGGGTTGTGATGATGATAATGATTGTAACCTTAATTAAATAGTGTTTTGGCAAAGGGAGATCTCCTGCCATGTGAGATGACATACCTCAGGGCGGCCGAGTCCCAAGAGAATGCTCTCAAAATTCAAATTCATAATTCAAATATTTATTTCTTCGAAGTACGTTTTTACAAACACTTTTTGAACGTCAAACTACGCCATCGCGCCCATCGCTTCAACAAATCCCTACGGTGAGTGGTCTTGGAAGAAGAAGAAGAAGAAAGAAGAAGCTCAGGGCTTTATTTAAATGCGAGCATTGTAGAATTCTTCCATAGCGTGATTCAGGTTTCGTGATGTCACCAAGTGACGCGTGCGATATCACTTGGTGACGACCGAGATAAATGAATTCCCTTCCGACAGGGACAGCAAACTGACATTAGTTAAACATCTAATTATACCTATTCTTGGAAGTCTTGAATAATAAAAGACGAGACGACGTCAAAATAAAAGATCCTACCAGGCTTAGTTTAAATTAGAACAACGTAATAAAACCTCTATTCAAATATTCTTAAGCATTTCTATACGATTTAGAAAATAGACGTAATTCCACTTTTAGTTTTGACGAATAAAAAGGGCTTCACTCAAGAATTTTACAGCTTATTGAGGTATTAAAATATTCTCTCAGGCTGACATGTTACTAGAATAGACGTCACGAAAGCTCTCTTCGAGTAATACCTTGTACCTGATAGTTTATTTATAACAGGTTTCTTTAAATAATAAAATTGAAATGCCATTCACTTGTGTCTGTATCTAATAATACTATCTTCAGTAGAATGTAGGTATATCTTCGTTTCAGAAACAATAAATTATAGAAAGTTATCTACGTTAATAAACCATAATAAATAAATATTGAGTAAAACACTCCTTTAAAAATTCCTTATTTGAGTCTAGTTTGTAATAATATTAATGTGTAATGCGAGGCGGAAGGTTGGTAGGTACTGTAGGTATGCTTCTTTGCTATCTGAATTCGATAAAAAATCAGTTTACAGGTTCATATTCTTAATTTTTTTTTACAGTGTTTTACAAATTTTTTAAAAATCTTTTTTTTTGAAATAATAATAAATAGAGCGATTTGGAAAACGTTTGTGAATATTATGGAGATGAAAATGAAATGGATTATCATTCAGGTGTGCCACTTTCCTCCCGATTATTTTCTTCTATTAATTTTTTGAAAATTACTTATTTGTGCAGGATTTCAAATCGGGTCTACTCAGCTTCTGTTCGTAAGTCAACCATATAAAGTCACTTCAATCTCTCTTAAAATGCGTAAAATCTCTTTGGACGAAACTCCTCGTTTTCGTAGGCAAAACTTATACCTATAAGAGTCTGAACGATTTTATTAATTTCGCAGACACTTAATTATAAACAAAAAACGTTATAAGTAGCCTGGGAGCAATATGAATAATAGCGATGAAGAAAATAAATGTTAAATTTAAATTGTTTCGTTAAAATAAAGCAGTTATTTCCACCGTTAATGATTCCACTTTCATCGACTTTCCTTTTAAACTGTTTTGTGTAAGTTGAAGAAAAAGTTTTTGTGTAACTGCGAGCAGTATGGTGGCCGAGTATTATGAATCACACGGGCTGTCCCGAATTTCATTGTATTGTATTCAATGTAGATGTATTTGTCGATGAATGAAAAATGTAGAAGTTATAATATTTTCACTCTAAAAATATTTTCTTAGTTACAACATTTATTCATTAAAATAATACCAAAATATTACTGTCAAAACTTGTAATTCTTCTTTTAATGTAAAAAAACTGGTTAGCTAAGTAACGTAATTTTTTAAGCACCATAAATTTGAAAAAAAAAAATTCAACTTAGAAAAACGTAGAAAAGGAATACAAAAATTATAGAAACATATCCCATCGTTTGATAGAAGGAAAGGAATTTCTCTTACCATTCCCATTTTAAAATACTCATTCCAACGCTTTAAATCCTGCTCACTCACACAACCTGGCAACACTAGTCGACCGTAATGCATTTTTAAACAATCCCGCGGTGAAACTGAGCCAGCTATTGAAACTTGTGACGGTGATGTATGGGGAAGTCATTTAGCTCGCAAAAGTGTAACCTCTATTGTGGGTTTTAAAGGAAGGATTTCTTATTTCTTTTCTTTAATAAATAATTTCAAATAATATCTTTTGCGTGTCATATTTTATTACAAACTAACAGTTGCCTGCGGATTGTCAAAACTACAGTCGTAAAAGGAACTTTTAGCGCGTGGGTGACAAAGACAGTGCTTTACAGTTTGCCTTACCTGTAAGGCGCTGTCTCTGTCTTACAGGTAATAAGGCGCTGTCTCTGTCACCCACACGTAGTGAACGTGAACTGTCTGGAATTAAGAGTTCATAATACGGGTGCTGGTGTGGGTTTCCTTAAAAACGAATTCCATAACGAACGCGAACGGTGTATAATAACTTATTAACTACTTAAGTGACATAACTAAACTTAGTTCATTCATTCAAATAATACATTATCATGATTATAATGGATTGTAATAGTATATATTCTCTATTACATACAGGTTCAAATAATGAATATATCAAAGGTCACTGGTACTATTAGTAAGAAAATTATTCACGAGCTACCAACGTTACTCAGTGTATATTTTACTGAAACAAATTGTATATTCTAATTTGCGTCTCAGTAATTACCGTAAATAAAGATATTGTGCTGTAATTTGTGGAATATCCATCTCTATAATGTGTTCCAAGTTCATTTGATCAACAAATGTAGGTAATCAAAATAAATGATATATGTAGTTACCAAAAATAGCCTCCATTAAAACAATAGATAGTTTTACATTTATAATAGTTTTACATTGCAGATAATATAATTATTGCCACCTGAAACTTTATATTGCTACATTGCTCTTATAAAATGTTTTATCTTAAACATAATAATTCAATGTTTTTCAGAAAAAAATTACCCTATAGAAATCGCGATGTCTCACAACTTCATTTCCTTTGAATACCTACCTACATTTTTCTTCAGTATTATTCTGCAAGTTAATCATTAAAAATTAAGATTAGTTATTTTGGTACCATATTAAAACAATAAACACCATAAAATATATGTATTTTTAAAGAAAAAAATAAACTAATTAAGTCTCCATATATTATTAAGATGACTTTTTGGTCTTCGATTTCATATAATTACTGCTTATTTTAACAAAAATATCAATATAAATGATGTCCAACAAAAATCGGGGTTCGGGAAAATCCTATTAGGTACGTCACAACGATTTAAAGGTGTTCTCTGGGAAAAGTCTATTATCTGGTTAATATGTGTTCCGGGAACATTTTGATTAGGTACTCATGGTAGTCGCGATAGGCAGAACGAACGACAGTTGCTTCAAAACCTGTGACGAAAGAGTTGTATTTTCGGCGTCCAAAAAACGTGTTCCTAGATAGTCACTGGCTTTGCAAAGTAAATAAGCATGTTATAAATTACGTATCTTGTGTTATTTAAAGATCAACTAACAAACCATAAGCTAAGTGATTTACATAAAACAATTTAATTTATTTACTTTTTAATAAAATAAGGCATGAAAACGTCACGTCGTCATGGACGTCACGTACTTCACCACATGCTATGCCACACATGCAGAGCGTTGCGATCACACCGAATCTGAGTTAACTGAATCTGAATGACTGAAACTGTATGTAAGTTTGTATGGGGCTTAATATTAAAAACTTTAATCTGTTCTGTGGTGATATTGAGTCCTGTTAGTGGTTGTCAGTAATAGTCTAATTCTATTAGAACAATACAGCGAGTATACAAGACAATACTCGTCCAAGACCTCCATTGTCCGAGCAAACAGCTGTTCATACGAACTCCTCAACTCTTGACAAGATACGCCAAGTCGAAAGTTCAGTAGCTCGGGAACAAATATTCCGCAAAACAAAGAGTGAATAACTCTATAAGGGACTTGGAATCGGAAATTGCATTTGAATCTTGAGCTACTTGAAGATGCAGATGCAGGAATATAAATGAGGTTTCGCGTCTATCCGTTTCGAATCTCGATTGGAGTAACCCAGAAAAATGTAATCTTACATTCGCCACACTTTAAAGGTGATTCGATTTAGTTTTAAGTACGTTTCAGATCGTGGCACAAGTAGAGTAAACTGAAGAGAAACTGGCCACCTTCTAGTAATTGACTACCTGATATTTCAATGTTTTGTAGGGTAAATTGAGAAGTAACTGGCCTCCCTTTAGTAACGGGCCACTTGAAATTTCAATGTTTTACGCTCCCGCTGAGAACTTTACAGAATCACGTAGTTATCTAGCTGTCATAGTCATTCATTTTGAAAAATGAGTTCTTTAAGTGACAATGAAAGTATAATTCCTGAATTTAATATGCCTTTTATTTTCTCATAGGGGGGATGAAAAGAAGAGTGTATCACTCGGGCGCAAGTATAATTTTGGCTCGGGCGACGTACATTGAATCTCTTGCTACGTCGAGGATTCTACTAAAGAATCCCTCGCTACGCTCAGGATTCTACTCTAGAGTGAGGGTCACTTCGCTCTGGATTCAAAAAAGCGCCCTCGCCGTAAAAATATTACTTTGCTCCCTAGTTATACAATCTACTATTTTGCATGTTTGTTTTTTTTATTTTTAACAAGGTTTTTTATTTCATTAATTTGTGTATAAAAATACTTTAGAAACTAAACCAGCTTTAACTTACAAGATTCGACACTGGAAGGTGCAAACAAACTTACTATTACTAGCCTCATCTGCCTCATTGAAATCAATATGAAGATCGAAATTGAGGGTCATTCCGTCTTCACCTACACAAGTTTCTTTATCTTGACCAAGTTCGCATCAAGTTCGTAATCTTATTTGTTCCGGAACGAATGGCTCATCATAAAGTGTTGTCCATTTTCAGGGTTCAGTTACTAAGGGTCTGTCAAGTTTTCGTCTTTATTGCTTTAGACATAAAGTTTTTTATAGTACAGTGGTTTGAAAGCTAAGCAAGTTTCAAGTTTCACAGTTTTAGAACTAACAATCTGCAATTTATATTTCTCTAACGTGTCAAAAAACTAATGAAAGGTTATAACTGCCTGGGTGAAAAATAAAAGCAAATAGAAACAAAAAAACAATAAATAAATAAATCAATGTAACTCAAGAAATTAAATTTTTAAAGTTAAAATTTTAATTAGGTAAGTAGAATTAAAAGGTGAATAAAGGAATTACAATAAAATGATGGTAACTGGCGAAAAATTTCATAGATGTTATCTCATCTTATTAGGGTATAAATAAGCGGACATGACAAATGGTCAACTGTCCATTTCATCTTTCCAATCCTTGATTAAACCTTCGGCAAGGACCCAGTAATTCCACTATAAGTGTCCTTCACACTTAGCCAATTTATCCTCTACAAACATGTCGTCAGTTTCAAAGTTCACACTGAAAAGAAATAGAAAAATCGAAACAGTGTTCACTCGAGAACACGCGAAAGTATGTCAATAACTGAAACTTTTCAAGAACGTCATGACATTCGGAGTTTAAAGAGTCGTGTGGTAGTTTAGGTGCAGTAGATAAATAATATTACGTAGGTAAGTAATATATTACATTAATTTATATAATGTATATATATATTATATTTTGATATTTTATAAATCATTATTATCATCGCATCATAATTGTCTCACTACTGGGCTCGGGCCTCTTCTCTGAATGAGAACGTTAACGCATAGTCCACCGTGCTGGCCAAGCGCGGATTGGCGGACTTCACACACCTTTGAACTATACTTTACGCAGGTTTCCTCAAGATGTTTTCCTTCAGGTAATGTTATTTTAAACGACATACGTTTTTTAGATTAAGTTTTGCGCGGACCTGTCCGTGTAGTCACATAAGGGATCCTGCGGAAGACCAGCGCTGGTTGACTGTGTTTCACCGGCATAATGCTGAGCAGAATCCTTTTTGTAACCTTAGGTACCTACAAATCAGTATTGTATCATGTTGTAATAGTTCGTTTTACTTTTGGCTGTATGTACTTTGTGTTACAAATAAAGAGTTCTATCTATCTATCTTTACCGTTATAGCGAGTGACATTTACTTACTTAAAACGCACACAACTCTAAAAAGTGAAAAGTGCGTGCCCTGGGATTCCAGCCCGGACCCTCGTGTAGGAGGCTTGACTAGACTATCACCGCTAAATAATACTCATAATAATATTTGATAATTATGCAGCCCTTTAAGCACTTTGCACGCGCTAGAAATGTAAGATTAAGCACACCAAGTTACAAAGATTAATTTTAGAATTCAAATAGCAAAATTTTTAAACGCTCAGTTCTGAATTCAATACATAGGTAGTGAATCCCGTGACATTAAATTTGTTCATTTATGAACCGCCCAGCTCTACTCTGCAATATGAAAATTTATTGAATACTGACAAAACAATGTTTTTAGTCCCGAAGGCTTAGTTGCAGTCGTCCCCAGAATGGATACAATTTGCGTAAAAACTTTATTCTATAGCATCCGAGCATCAGATAAAAACCCAATTCTCATTTCCCTCTCCTTAACAAATAAAAAACTTCTATCCCCTACAGGTATACCCGTCCAAATATGAAAATAACAAAATCATTTCCAAATTGAATCTTTAGGTTATAAGTACCAATCTATTATTCCTATGTATTTATCTCTATGGAAACGAAATCTCATTCAACCGTCAGTTCCATAAAAGTTAAGTTCTTTTGTAAAAGTCGTCCAATAGGGACAGGGTTCATTACAATAGCGGATCACAAGGGTCAATAGCCGGTTTAGTAAAGTTATCGTCTATCCTTACTAGGCTTCTATTACCGCGAAAAGGATTTCGTTTCTCTATCTAAGAATACTAAGACCTGGAAATGCCAGTAAGTGCCATTAGGGTTTATATTATTTGGATCTACTTATCATTAAGTACAGTCGAAATTTAACTGTGTGCCTATCTAATTTCATTTCATTGCCCCTTATTCATTAGAGTACACCATGATTAAGAATCGAGAGAAGGGAACATTAACCCAATAATCTCCACAAAACTCAGAGTAAGGCACTTCTCACATTATGCTATTCATTAGCTACGCGACTGCAACGCAATCCCAAAATTCTATGGATCTGACACTTTTGACTGACAGGAGTCGCATCGTAGACGCGTCTCCAATGGCTTCCAAAATTTCAAAGATTTCCTTATAGAGGTACTTCCATATGGAAATCTTCCATTTAGAAGCATTCCAAAAGGACGTATCGTTAATGGCTACCTTAAATGAAAGATTTTCTTATGGAGATACTTCCATATGGAAATCTTCCATTTAGAAGCATTCCAAATGGACGTATCGTCAAGGGCTACCTTTAGGTGGCGTTTTTTAGGGTTCCGTACCCAAAGGGTAAAACGGGACCCTATTACTGAGACTTCGCTGTCCGTCCGTCCGTCCGTCCATCCGTCTGTCACCAGGCTGTATCTCATGAACCGTAATAGTTACACAATTGAAATTTTCACAGATGATGTATTTCTGTTGCCGCTACAACAACAAATACTAAAAAACAGAATAAAATAAATATTTAAGTGGGCACCCACACGATATGCGATAGTTTAGTTACCTTTCGGTCCAAGAGATGGCGTTGTGCGTAATATGTGGCTACAATAAAACACTTAAATATTTAAGTGAGGCTTTCATACAACAGACCAGATTTTTTTGGCGTTTTTATACATAATGGTACGGAACCCTTCGTGCGCGAGTCCGACTCGCACTTGGCCGGTTTTTTCGAGTCATTTCCAGTCAAACATAATCATAAACATAAGCAGCTTTCGAACAGAAATGGAACAGTAAACGATATTCAATACCTTCAAGATTCTAATATTTGATTATTCGCTTTCTTTAATATAAAAGTGGGTTCTTCGGTTGCCACTTAATATAAATTCATCTGATGAGATGAATTACGATTTATTTTATTGAAGATTTATACTACGACTTTTCACAAAAATAACCGTCTTCAACTTCGGCAAGAACAGATAACTCAAATAATACCCGCCAGATGTCGCTCAAATTCATATGGCACCACACGACAAGCACGAGTTTTTGAATAAACAAAGAGTCCTCAAAATCGGTTTACCCAGTCGAAAGTTACAAGTGAAAGTCGAAAGTGAGGTAACAAACATACAAAAATACAGTTGAATTGAGGACCTCCTCATTTTTTGAAGCTGGTTAACAAAGACGTAGCCTGACCTAAGCAGCATGAGACTCGCACCTTCGTGATGCTACAAGTATCCTCGTAGGACAAAGGAGTAGGAACACCAGAAAATATTCTTCTACTAGAGAACCGCCCGCGCTTCGCTTCGAGACCCGTAGGAGGCAACAGCCGCGTAGCCGCTCCCATAGGAATCTCGGCTAAAAGTAGCCTAAAATATGATATAGGTAACTGGAACATCAGATATAAAATTTTCCTATAAATTAAGTAAATTACGTGTAGTATTTGATTGCGTGAGACAGAACTTGCAAATGAATTTTACTAACGCCATCTATTAACGACATCCGGAACTAAATATCTAGCAACTAACAAAACATTGACCTTCCCATGGGAATGAGATGTTCTTCCCTGGTAAAAAGTAGCCTACGTCACTCTCCATCCTTCTAACTATCCCCACACACATTAACCATACCATATAAGAGCCATGTTGCGACGTGAAAGAGCCACAAACAAACAAACAAACACACTTTCACATTTGTAATATTAGTATGGAATATGGAATTAGTATGGATAGTATGGATATTTGATAGTATGGATGTCATTCTTGGATGTCTTGTTAGTTAGGCACAGATGGCTTCCCTATCGGTGTAGCGGTGATAGCTAAGTGGTTAAGAACTCGGCCTCCTATTTGGAGGGTCCGCTTTCAAATCCCAGGCACTGATTTTTCGGAGTAATGTGCGTGTGATTCGCAGTGAACGTGTCGGCACATAACGGTAATTCTGTAATCTCCCAACTGCTTTATAGTTTAAATTGTCGTTACATTACGTCTCTATTATGGTTATTTTAAGCATGATAAATGGTTAAGTTACCCATTATGCGTTACATTATAATGATGTTATCGTAGAATCAGCTGTGTTTTATGAGATTATACTCGTATAATTACCGTGCGGCGCGTTTGTGGAAGCGTAAGTTATTTATATGAGTAAGCGCATTGAGATGTTGTACGAAAAGTACCTACATACCTATGTTCTCAGACCAATAAACTATAGACGGAGCGCCAGGAACAAAAGAGTGAAGCCAGCAAAAAGTAAGCATAGCCTTGTAATACACACGGCGGTACTCACACCAAAACGACTTTTGTGTTCTAAATACTTAATAAAAAAATGAATGAAGCTTTGTGTTCCAAAACATAAAGTTTAAACACAACATAGGGCATAGGGCATTCTAGTGGTTTCGATGTGTGCTTTCGGCTTACTTTTGCCGGCTTCACTCTTTTGTTCACGGCGCTCCTTCTATAGTTTATTGGTCTGAGCCTATGTTTACTTCGTTCGCGTTCCATGTGGAATTCGTTTTATTGGCAACCCACACAAACGCCAGCTTTCCGCCCCTATGAAAAAGGTTCGTTGTAGATTGACGGCGTGAATTTAAAATGCCTTAAGTAATTTTTGCATACAAGCTAAATTGAACTGAGAACACACATAATTAGGTTGTTTTTAGCGGGGAGTGGCAATTCCACGCTCTGGGCGACTTAGAATAGAAACAATGTGCTTAGTCCTACAACGATCTTTTGGCGCGTGGCTGATGTGAGGGATCGTTGTGACTTTACGTACTTTTAGCCGGCGATTTGCGTCTTTTCTAATTGATCGATTGTTTTGTTAAGCAACTGCGTACTTTTTTATTTAATTAGGATATAGAGTCAGGTACTTTTAATGGCTGACAGCTGTGTGATAGTGACCTGAGCGCTTCCGTGCTTCGGAAGGTTGTAAAGTATGATCGGTCCCAGTTCTTATTATTAGATATAATAAGAGGAGGTCTTCAGGTGGTAGGTATACCTAAAAGCTTCGCCCGCTTTGTTAACCCCTTCTTTGAGTTCTTTGGTAACCCCTTCACCTTCTTCGCTGGAGCAGCGTGGTGAAGTATGCTTCAGGCCTCCTCAATGATGAGGAGAGACCCCTGCTCGGTGTTAATGGGTTGAAACCTGGCCACCTGCCGTTCCATCCATCCATCCATCCATCAGCCTTTTGATGTCCACTGTTGGACGTAGGCCTCCCCTAACTGGCGCCACCCTAACCGGTCCTGAGCCCGTTGAATCCAGCGGATGCCCGCCGTCTTCATCAGGTCGTCAGTCCACCTGGTCGGGGGGCGTCCTATGCTCCTTTTTCCGAGACGTGGTCTCCATTCGAGGACCTTTCTTCCCCAACGGTTGTCGGTCCTCCGAACTATATGGCCGGCCCATTGCCACTTCAGTCGGCTAATTCTCTGGGCTATGTCGGTTAACCGTGTTCGTCTACGGATCTCATCATTTCTGATTCGATCACGCAGAGAAATACCGAGCATAGCCCTCTCCATAGCCCGCTGAGCGACTCTGAGCTTGTGCATCAGACCAATAGTGAAGCACCACGTCTCGGAGCCGTATGTCATCACTGGCAACACACACTGCTCGAACACCTTCGACTTCAGGCACTGAGGTATTTTGGACGACAAGATATGACGCAGTTTCCCGAACGCAGCCCATCCGAGTTGGATTCTACGAGTGACTTCTTTCTCGAAGTTGGACTTACCCATTTGGATCACTTGTCCCAGGTAAATGTACTCGTCAACAACTTCGAGAGCAGCGCCATCAACAACAACCGGTACAGGTGTGACATGGACATTCGACATGATTTTCGTCTTGTCCATGTTCATCTTAAGACCTACCCGTTGTGAGGCGCTGTTCAAGTCCCCGAGCATAGTACTAAGTTCTTCCACGGAACTCGCCAGAATGACTAGGTCGTCGGCATATCGAAGATGTGTTATGTATTCGCCATTGATGTTAATGCCACGTCGTTTCCACTCCAACAGCTTGAACATATCTTCCAACGCAGAGGTGAACAGTTTTGGGGACAAAACATCCCCTTGCCTGACACCCCTCTGCAGTTGGATAGGGTTCGTCACTGTGTTGTCACCTGCCGTTACGCTCAAATATTCCAATGTCAATTATTTCTCTTAAGTCACCACTAATGAAATCCTGCGTTTAATGGTAAATTCAGTTCTAAACTCGTCGAGTTACTAGCAATCACAACGCCTTTTACGCCAGTGACATACACTACCGAATGATGGCTTCTTTACTGTAAATTCTGGCAGTAAAATCTCTGTAAGTGTACTTCCAGAGTTACAAGCGATGTCGCTATAACATAATATACGACTCACGCGAACTTTCACTCTTTCGGATACATCAGATCAACTCGTTTCGGATACGGCAATTCTACTCCAACGAACTGTCTTTTGTTTGGACACGTGTCAGATTGTCTCGTTCGGATACGGAAACTAAACACACACGAACTTTTACTTCTTCGGACACGTCAGATCATTTCGTTCGGATACGGCAACTGGACTCACGCAAACAATACACTTTTTCGGATACGTCAGGTCGACTCGTTCGGATACGGCAACTAAATCTCAATCTCAACTCGATCTCTATTCGAATCTCAATCTTAATATCAGAATCCGTCTCCGTTTCAGTCTCAGACTCAGTCTCAGTCTTGAACGCGAACTCGAACTCGGACTTGAACTTGGTCCCGCTCCCGAACTCGAACTCGATCTTGAACTGGAACTTGATCTCGATCTTCAACTCGAACTAAACCTCGAACTCGATCTATGTCGTTCTCGAACTCGAACTCAAACTTGAACTAATACTCGAACTCGAACTTGAACTCAATCTTGAACTCGAACTCGAAGTTGAACTCAAACTCTATAAATACTCGCCCCTTTGGATTCCAGGTATATAAGCGGTACTATGCATTCTCGACATGCATAGATGTCGTTGGAGTTCAACAGTTTAATACATAAATAAGCAAGTAAGTACATAAGAAAATAAGTATATAAGCGGGTAAGTAGGAATATAAGCGACTAAATAATAAGTCCTATTTATCGGCCATTGCACACAGTGTTACCCACCACACGGCCGGTTCGTACACGCCCCGTGAGTTAGAAGAGGGGTTTTAATCAAAATTATTATATCGAGAGGCATCTACCGGGCGGCGATTTGGGCGAATCCGCATTTCAGTTTACGAGTCATCTGGAGAAACGGGTGAAATTAATGAAGTGAGTGATTAACTTTTGCGAGGAATCAAAACTTCAGTCTTCTTTTAATACCTATACTCAAGGTTGCCGTAAGTGGACTTGCAAAAGCGGCGGGCGTGCATAGCATAGGCGAGGGCGACAAATGGACCACAGAACATAACGGAACAGCATAAAAGTAAACCTATGCTAACGCTACTGCAGTGTCGTTTTATGGAAGGGTTAGTGGCCATTCCAAGCATCGAAAAAGCCTGCGATATAGTTTAACGATTGCAGTTCCAAGGGCTATATTTGCGAGATGCCGTCCGAAACGGGAAATCCTTCAAGAAAATTTTGCAATTAGCCGTCACCCATCCATCTACGAACCGCGCGTGCTACTTAACCCAATCGTAGAACCATCTCAAGCCACCGGTCTTGGTTGTAGGTACTCATGAGGTAGCAATCTTTAAGCCATGCCGGAGACTTTCTGGAGGTATAAAAAATTCTGACACTTCGGTCGACCAAACTTCTCCCACCAATCCACATGTGAGCATCATGGCGAAGTATGCTCTAGGCCTCCTTAGTGACTCGTGTTAGCAGTGGGCTATAATTAATGGCATGAAATCGAAGGAAGCATACATGATATAAACAACAGTGCGTAGCGACCTTAACAATGGAATACACTATACAGGGTATAAGAATTGCAGTGAAATATTTCGAGTACTAGAATAAAGGCTAACGACCTAGTACCTCGAGAAATTATTACGCCTTTGTTTTCGCCGCTCTTATTTATCACACACTTTATTTTCCATACTGGGAAACAGATTAACGATAAATAAAATATATTCGATGTTTGTATTTCCTGTTTTCCTCTATTATTTTTGCGGTGTAACTTTGTATTGTGTATTTATCTTTTTCTCTGACAAGGAATTGAATTACCAACTTACGTTAAGGTAATACAAGGTTATTTTCATAAAACATTTATTCGTGATTGGCTTAGGTATAACGCAATAACGTAGCGTTGATGCCTCTGGTTCTATTGATATCCACGAGCGACATTAATTTAATTTTACTATCAAGAGGCTTGTCAGCTCATTCGCATAGTGTTACAATTACAATTATGTAGAATAATTAAGGCGTTACAATATTACCACGTTTTGGCCAAATTATTGAACGTGTTTCAAATCACCATTAAAAAAGATAAACTTAAGTTTTGAAAACAATATCGAGGAGTCACCACAAGACCTTATTGTTGCGTTTCAATTTCCAATAACTCCATTCATCAAATGTAGTTGCTCCCAGCAAATATTTTCATCCCCCTATTGTCGGTTATGCTTCAATGGCGTTTAATCAAGACAAGATATTGAGAACCATACGCAAAGTCCGTTCTCTTTTAGCCACCAAAATGTGACATCATTTTGTATTAGACAAACTGTATGAGCCACTGAAAAAAAAATTGTAAAAACCCGTAAACTACCTACCAACATGCTTCCAATTTTGCAACCAGAACATGTGAAAAGCTGTTCAAGAATTCTGTTTAATTCTATAAACACAAGAAACAAGTAGTAGACCTTAATGTCAAAAAATTATACGGTTGTAAAGAAGCGAATTAAAAATTGTACCACCAATACCATAAAGCATAATAACAGTGTTAATACATTTGCAATCAAGTTTTTTAACGGAATTTAGCGGTATATCTTGTATGTTGCTCGTCAGTTTAAAAAATTCAATTTCCATTTATAATTGGTTAATTTTTACAACAAACAAACAAACGCAAAATATAAGAAACTTTTAGGAGTAAATGTTTGTCGGCAACAAATTCTACGCAGCAAAAAGGAAAAAAAAGGTGTGTTTGTGGATTGAGTGAGCACCCTAAATAAAATTAATCACATTATGCTAGTTATTTAGTAAAAGTATAAAAACAATTGTAAAAGCAATCTCACAATTTGTAAAAAATAAAACGCGAGATATATCAGTTAATGTATGCTCACTCGGTTCTCACCTAAGATCACCCTGATCTATGAATCGTGAAAATCTCTATGAAATGTGAAGGATACATGTAAGATTTGTGTACTAGCTTTTAGTAATACCTTTGTAAAGTTCTCGTTTTTAGATACCAATCGCCTACTGCCGTATAAAAAAATTTGAGTGTGTGTGTTTTGTGTTTTACAAATTCATATAATTATTTACCTTTAAATATATGACAAAATTAAATTCAAGTTGGTTTATAGGAAATCGGGTCTTTTCAAAGTGTGTGGATTGAGTGAGCATAAGAAAGCATTTGTAACTTTTTTTTTTGCATAATGTGATTAATTTTATTTAGGGTGCTCACTCAATCCACACACACACAAAGGATTTAATATTAAACCTATTGGAAGTATAAAGAATTACTTATTACCAGTAGGTATTACAACAACACGTAGATAATGCGATTTTTGGATCTCTTCAGTGATTTAGATCTGAGGCATAGTGCAAAAGGTCCTTTACATTGCTGAACGAATTATTTCTAATAATAACTTCACATAACACAAAGAATTTGTATTGTAAGTACTATATGGAAGTATGAGAATTTAATTGAATTCTATACATGAAGATAGATATGAACGATAATACATTGCTAACAAATACAGTCAATCGGGGTAACTTTGATTGTTTAGGGTAACTTTGACAGTCCGCTCCCAAAAAAGTTTTTTATTTTTTACGTGAAAAGCATTTGGTGCATAAAATTTATTTATTACATAATTATTATGTACATAATGAACGTCGTTGTAAACGTAATCTTAAATGAAAAGTAGTTTTCAAACAAAGCTAATATAAAAAACTTTCTTTCAAAGCCATGCGAAACTTTTCGTGTTTTTTTCCGACGTAAAACTTTTTAGATATCTCTTAAAACTTTAATGCTATCAAGGTGTGTTATAATATAATACAATCTTTTACATGTCTACTTTCGTTACATAAACAATTTTTATTAATTTTCAACTGCATCTTCGTTAAAATTACAAATAATACCGGTAAGTCAGTTTTTGAACTAATTCTGGGTAACTTTGACGGTGTCAATGTACCTACCCTGACTATACAAATTTTCGTGTTAATCAAACATCCAAGGGCCCCGGGACTTTTCTCATAACTCATAACTTTTATCTCATAAGCGAAATAGTAAGAGTTTTTAAAGAAAATGCAGCGATGATGTATCAAAGTTACCCCAATTGACTGTACTGTCCAAAGGTAAGTTCGCATCAAGTTATATTTGAAACTTTTCATTGAAAGGCACCCCAATTGAGTCCCAAATTGACAGCGTCTCGGGATAGTTTTACTCGTCATAAAAGCGTATCTAATGGCCTGTCTCAGGATAGGATGTGGCCTGAATGTAGCCTTACTAAATATAATCGTGCTGTAACACTTTGCTCGCGACTTTGTTTGTGTGGGAGTCGGATATTGACTAAATCATGATCATAATCATCTCAACCCAACATGGCCTACTATTGAGCACGGGTCTCTTCTCAGAGTGAGAAGATTAAGGCCATAGTCCACCACGCTGGCCAGGTGCGGATTGACGGAGTTCACACACCTTTGAGTTTTGCGAACTCTCCGACATGCATTTTCCTCGCGATGGTTTCCTTCACCATTTATGACATTTGTGACATTTATGTGCTTAAAACGCACATAACTCCGAAAAGTCAGAGGTGGGTGCCCTGGCATTGGAACCTGGATCCTTCCAAATAGGAGGTTGAATTCTTCTATACGATAGAAGTATGTGTAGATAACAGTAAGTACATAAGTATTTAAAACAAAAGACTTAACGCCTGGAATTGGATATGGAAGGAGCCATCTCATCTCCACAAACTGAGTAAATGCGTCTACAAATGGTTCTTTAATGAAATAGGTCTTTGTCTAGCGTCAGTTGGAATCTATTTTAACTTGAATAAATCACTCTGAGGACAATTCCACTAGTAGAGTGAGTATTTCTAAAAGAATAAGTAAATTTGGCTGAATTGTAATAGGTACGTTTTACATTAGGCAAATGTATATTGGGCGTTTATTTATTATAAAATTAATATATGATAATGACGACCGGATTGCGCAATGGTTAAGACCGAATCGCTGTTCCGAGGGTCCTGGGTTCGATTTCCAGCGAGGCGGAAAATGAGTTTCAATTTCCGGTCTCGGTGTGGGTATCGGTTTCGTGTAATGTCCATGACACCCACGACAGTACAGGGAATCCTAGTGTGGGGCTATGAGTGTGAAGCGTTATTTATTTATTTATTTATATAGGTAATTAATCTGTCAGTGATCGCTGTCTGTACATGGAAGATATTATAATATGTTATTTTTTATTGGGGCCTTTAACATTATAGAATCAAAACAATGTTTTATAGAATCTGTGTGATTGTGCGCTCTTCAGGGGTTTAGTTACAATACATAGCTGAAAAAAAATAAAGCTTCAAAATATCCAGTATCCAGAGGTGTTTGTGCTTTAATTCCTTCAGCAATTAGTATGATCGAGAGTGCAAATTGGACGTAAAAAACAAACAAAAATGAACCATAACTTCACCACATAAGGTTTATCTTGTGATTCTAGACCCAGTATCTAAATCTAGAAATCTGCTTCGTGCGAAGAACTGACCACTGTAATGGGTTTGCCAAATGTAACGGTACACATAAGAAACTGTTCAATTCAATTAATCTTTATGACGTAGAGTTGAGAGAAAACATTTGGTTTGAAGCGAAATGCATCAATATGTATCCAGCTAGGCTCTAGTCTCTACTAAATTAGTGGGATTACATCCAGCAACAGTATGAGAACTTTACCCTCGGCCTTTTCTAACTTACTCATACATGGATTAAATGGTCTTTGTATATCTATGTATACTACGTTTGCGTTGGATATGGAATTCGTTTCAATTGCATCCTACACAAATGCCAGCTTTCTGCTCCTGTGATTAAGACTGATTGCTGATTAAGGGCTCATTTACATGATGCCATTTTCTTGCACATTCAAGAGCAATAATTGAATGCAATTAAGAACGTGCAATAATTGCCATTCAACAATTGTACGGAACTGTTTACACGCAGATAATTGTATGCGATTATTGCATGCAAGTTTTGTTGTCTCAATAAAATCAAAAATCGCATAAGAATTAACGGTATGTGCTGTTTACAACTACGCAAAACTTGAAACGCAAGTCGTCAAGAAGATCAAGAATGTTATGAGTTGTTTAGAATCTAAATCTAAACTTTAGATGATGCAAGTAGTTTATCGCTTCAATTTTATTGTATACAACAGGCAAGAAGTTTGTATCATGTACATGAGCCCCAACGCTTAGAATTTAAAATATCGTAAGTTTTGCTTACAAGCTAATTGCATTGTAATCGGCCCTTGACCTCTGCAAATTTTCAAGTTAATCATTGCTGACAATAAGGGATCATTTACATGATGCCAGTTCCTTGCCTGTTGCATACAATAAAATTGAAGCAATAAACTACTTGCATCATCTAAACAACTCATTACATTCTAGATCTTCTTGACAACTTGCGTTTCAAGTTTTACCTCGCTGTAAACAGCACATACCATTGCTTATAGCCTTATATCGTATAAGGCATTCAATATATTGTATTCAATTGAATTGAATTGAATTGAATTGAAAAGCGCGTAAGACAATGTTCTAATAATCCTGTGTTTCTCTTATATTTATCTATCTATTAAGGTTAATACAGACCAACCATTTTTACTTTACTTTATACTGAATAAATGTTTTTTATCTAAGTTTACACATACTTTTATATATTATTATAACTTTAAGGTTTATAATATAAACATGTCAACGATGCATGCCGTGGCAACCTATTATTAAGACAGCACTAAGCTAATAACTATAATAATGTATTTTCGCAATAAATGTATAAGTGTAAGTTTTGTTGGTTGTCCTAAATAAATAAATTAGAAGTACCTACCTAAGCTGAGGAGGTAAGTATTAAATTCCAAGGGTGATATCTTGTAGGAACACAAGTGTATACGAGCTTCCCCAAATGCAGAAAGCCTCCCAAAACTGCGATAAAAGCTGAAACGCCGGATTTAATCTGGCCAGCAATGTTCTTATTTTATGCGCCACTGCTGTGTTGGCTATTACTCAGTTCCAGTGACTGCTTCGGCTGAATTACCACAATTTAAAGTTTTATTTTTAGACAATTTAAAGTTTTATTTTCCACAAATCCGCACTGGAGCAGCGTGGTGGAGTATGCTCTAGGCCTCCTCAATAATGAGGAGAGACCCGTGCTCAGTAGTGGGCCATTAATGGGTTGTAGCCATTTTTAGATAGCATGCAAAATGGAGTAGCTTGGTAGAGTATGCTCAACTACCATAAGTATTAGAGACCCGTGCGTAGTATAGTTCACGATCCGAATGACGAAATGGTTAACAAGCTGGATCGCTGCGTTCCATAGGTCCTGGGTTCGATTCCCAGCGAGGCGGACACTTAAATGATTGAGTTTGAATTTTCGTTCTCGGTCTGGGGGTATGTCCTTGTCTTGTGTGTTGTCCATGGCACCCAAGACACATATAATACTAGTGTGTGGCTATGACTGTGTAACGTTATTTATTTATTTATAGGGCCATTGATGGATAGACGCCTTGTGAATTTATTTTGAAAAGAAAAAAAAAATTAAATAATTAAAAAATGAATAGACTTGGATGGTAATCAACAACATCAATCGCTTCACCAATGAAGACAAGAAAAAAGGAAGTGATAGAAGCCTGCGTATTAGCCTTTGATGATCTAATGTCTAGATTGAGCGTCGCCCTACAATGAAAACAAAAAAAAAAACAAGGCAACAATATTAAGTGCGTGCAGGCGATGTTTTACACGTTCGTCTTTTGTCTATGTGTGCGTGATCAATGATACAATGATATAAAAATTGTGGCCAACAGTTGTGTTTAAGCATTTTTAAGGGAATACGGTATTGCAACTCACCGCGAAAAACGTTACCTGTGTTCACAGTACAAGTTAACATAAAAGATAAAATAAAATTACAACAATGAAGTACCCGAATTTCACTGCCTTATGCAATTATTGACACAGAGGTAGTACTTTCTGAGATTTACACCATGCCACTTTCTGTAGGCATCTGAACTGAGGGCCCATAAAATTTGTCCATAACATCTTTAATTTAAGTTTAAGAAATTTATGAATGTTTGCTTTAAGTTTTTACTAATTTTAACTAAATCCCGTATAAATTTCAATTTGCTACGCCAAGAAAAAAAAAGTGGGCCCTCATCCAGATGCACACTCAAACCCAACTTTTGTAATATACCTATACTGATTGATATCTTTAACTATATCAGCGTATAAAAGCCCATTTGAACGCCGTCCTACTTACTTCGATATCAAAATGAGTCTTAACAGGCGCACAATAAACACATTTATTTTATTATTGTTCCCTAATTTCTCGCAGACAACCATTAAATACGCTAGTTGGTACTGTATGTACTATTTACTTTATGTTCCATCAACCATTAACCCTGTTGATTATAGTTCCAACTATTAACCCTTCATCTCAATTTTGGAGCGTGAATTTTAAGACTATATTTGCCCTATATTTTAGATCACAACAATAATTATGAGAATTATTCGTTACGAGTGTACGTGGTTTTGGTGTAGGCTTGGTTTATGATAATGAGTGTGCAGAGAATCGGGTTAGGGTTAATCTATTACTCTATTACTTGGGTTGATATCTAGTTTATTTGTTGTGTTTATTTTATATCTAAACATATAAAGACGAAAGGTCATTCTCTCATCACGAATAAAAAATCACAATACAATTTAATAGTTTCCGTAAAACTAATAAGTAATTAATATAAAAATTGAATGTATGGTAAACTTTTCATTAAATTTTTTACATTCAATTATTTATTGAAGAAACTCATTTAAGCCTACGCAAAATCCTACTATCCTACTAATATTATAAATGCGAAAGTTTGTAAGGATTTATGTGAGTGAGTGAGTGTGTGTGTGGGTTTGTTACTCTTTCACGCAAAAACTACTGAACGGATTTTCATGAAACTTTGCAGTAATATAGCTTAGACATCGGAATAACATAATTTGTTAAAATTTATAGAGATTTTTGAAGGGACTGGTTTCCCGAAGCGAAGCGAGGGCGGATTTCCTAGTATAAATATAATCCTGTTACAACTTAGCAATTCAATTATTACCAACACAATTAAGAGCTAGAACGTAAGAGCTGAGTTCAGCGAAACTCGTATATCCACATATTAAAACAATGCCGGGACAATAACTCCGCGATACGCCAGTATCGGTTACTTGTACAGTGACCAACAAATTGAAACCAATATGGACATGTTCGAGATTTGTTTTCTAAATTTTCTGAAAATTATGTATTCAAAACGCAGTTGTATCATTATGTTGTATACTTACCCGTAACCGAAAACCTGAGAACACTATGGGAAACTCTCGATATTGCTCTCAATTTTAATTATGAAGTCCTAAAACCTACTGTAACGGAGGATTTTTATGCCTGTGCTATAACAACTGTGAGGAGCAATGACTGCAGGAGGTGGTGATATGAGATGTGCTGAAGCGAGGGCAGTTTTGGCATACTGGTGATGCCAGATGTGGAGTTGAGAGATGCTATTGAGAGGAGCGGTGCTTTTGAGGAGTGTAGTGTTTTAGTGGAGTGGAGAGGAGAGGAGAGGAGTCAGATCTTTCTTTTCAGGTTTTCTATTAAAATGTTACTGGCCTTGCGACCTGGACGGTACCTATTTGAAAATGGAACGACGACAGCAAAGGAAGATTTGTTGTTGTCAATACTTTCATCATTCAATAAATTGTAACTGAAGTTGTAACACGAGTCGTATTATTTTGCCCTTTTATACTACATCATTTTTGAAAATTGGAGAAGCAAGTAACATTCAAATTTCAAACCTGTCAACCCTAGCCTATTAATTGCCTATCACTTTTTTAAACTAAATAGGTAACTGACAATCGAATAGACGAGCCCATGGGCTACAGTGATCACTTACAATGATATGTAAAAGTCCAATGCTTGGTCGCAATAGTAAGTTTAAAACCTTAATTTTGTTAGTCTCATCATATTAACAATCGATGGTCACCCCGGCGCGCCCACATGGCGCGCTCCCGGCCGACCCATTAACTGGTAACTGATATTTTCGTTTCATAATTTCTACTTTTTGCCTAGAAATATAAGACTTCCATCGTACAGATAGGTGCTGCTTTGTGACTCGGACATTAATTAATTGAAAAACTGTATAATACTCGTGTAGGTACTTGCCTTTGCGAGTACTTATTAGGTACGTGACAGACTACATTAAGATGGCCACAGCCATCCTTTCAAATTCGCCGGTTAAATTCTATTTCAAGAAAAAATATCAATGTTCATTGAAGCTGGCAAACAGCCCTCTCTTTACGGTTACCTACTTACAAGGTATGTCTATGCTTACAAGGTTCACATCGGGAATCTTATTCCATACATTTGAAAATAGAACACACCCGAAGAATAATGATGTTCTTTTATATTTCACCAGAAACAATTGTATTTTTTTTTTTCATTACAATCAGTAAAACAAAGCAAAGTAAACAATTTATTCTCGATATTTATTTTTCTTTCCCAACGAAAATACTGAAATGATCGGTAACCAACCGTTTCTAAGGAGAGTGAATGAATGAGAGAACGAATGTAATGCACGCAACGGGGCAACCACTTTACGACTCCCGCAGGGCAATTGCATTATGGGTGACGAATAAACGAGTAAAAAACAATATTCAATTCGGGTTACATGTACGAATCTGTAAATTTGCTGAAAGCTTATAAAATACTTTGCTTTGCGAATGATACATTTTATTACAAGCTAAAAGGAATTGGCTATACTTAGATACGATTAACCTAGGTAATACTCATGTTACTTACTGCTTACCGACTTATGAACTACATTACCAAAGAGAGTTTTTTATAAGTTATTGCTTGACTACAATCCGACTTATTGGGGAGTAGTGGTGTAGTCTTGCATGGTAAAACGCACTAAGTAAAAGCCTATTTAGATACCTATACTTGATTGATAGTAGGTAGAATGTACGTTGTTCAGCATAGTTTTTTTTTTTTTTTTATGGAATTAAGATAGCAAACGAGCATGCAGTACCACCCTTCCCCTGCCGCCCATAACAGCTGTGACCGACCTAGAACTAGACTCAAAGGGACTAGGATGGTTAGTCCAGTTAGTAGATGGTGTTAGAATATTAGTTGGTTAGTTTGTTAATAAGTGCGAGGACAGGGTATGTTAGTGATAATTAGTCCTGTTAGTTAATGTTAGTAATAGTCCAGTTAGTTATTGTTAGTATGAGTCTTGTTCCAATTCGGTCACAGATGCGTTGCTACCCCTGAGGTCTGAGATGGTCGCCTCTAAAAAAGTGAAAGCTAACATTTATAAATATCTTTAAAATATTTCGATAATATGTATATTCAAACATACAGACTTAATTAACTTTCATAAAATGTAACCGACTTAAAAATAGATAAGTAGAAATAATTAAAAAACTAACCGTCAGATGACGTTACATGAGACCGGAAGTGAAGCCCTAACTTTGAACTTAAAGAATTATCAAAATCAGTTGACACGGAACAAAGTTATAACGTAACAAACATAAAAAATTAAGTCGAATTGAGCAGCTCCTTCTTTTTTGAAATCGGATAAATAAATAGGTTTGACTTTGACAAAATTACCCCAGTCGTTCTTTTAATCGTCGTTCCGCAAATTTTCATCTACAAACAACGAACGACTTTTGTGTCCCACCGGGAATCGAACCCGGCACGCATTAATAGATAATAAAGTCCAGATTTTTTATAAATAGTAAATTTGCTAATAAAACTTCCAAACTTTGTAACAAAAAATATAATTACAAACATCAAAACGTTATGCACTACTATCAATAGTTATATGAAACAATCTATACGCGCAGAATTCCATCAAAGCCAGGCCTAGGGGGTATAAAATCTTGGGGCCCATTTTTGGGGTCAAGAAATATGCAAACAAACCAGCCCCGGCAGTATACCATCCCCATTCTCTGTTATTTTGTAATGAATAATGTGCGAGAGATATAATATTGCAAGCAACAACTATATTTCCCAGCTGCACATTGTCGTTTCCCGCCACCGCCATTGCGAACGGTATCAGACCAGAGACAAGGTGTAGAGTACTTAGGCCCGCGTCACCGCGATATAAATCTGCGTTCAGGCATGGCAGGGCGAGGTACCGTGTAGCTATGTAGCTCATATTGTAGGCTGGTTTAAAATCGCTTTGGAATTTTCCGCCTGAAAAAAAATACAATACGTTTACTTTCTGTCTTTATTAATACTCGAATATATTTTTAAGTACCTAATACCACAAAATGGGTATCGTACTCTAGTTCGAATGACGTTACCTCGACGGTCGATACCTCGATGTCCCTACCTCGATGGTATGTTTTGTCGATGGGTCATTACCTCGAAAGATCACTACCTCGAAAAGTTTCTACCTCGACGGGTTTCTATCTCGACGGTACGTTTCATCGATAGCTTACTTCCTCGAAAGTTAATCAAGTCAAGTTAAGTTAAGTCAAAAAAGAAAATCAAAAAATTGCAAACTGCAATTACACAAATTTGTAAGAACAGAGACCAAATGGAACTAAAAGAGTTTTTGCGTTCTATTGCACATTGCACATCATTATAATATTATGTTACCGTGGATCAAAGATGAAGAACTACGAATAATATATTTAAAATTACTATATTTAATTAAATAATTGCTTTTTACAAAAAAATTACCGACTTCAACCTTGATAAGCAGAGATAACTCAAAAACTACTCGCCAGATTGCGCTCAATTCAACATGTAAGTGTAAAGTTCTCGTCACTACAAATTAATCAAGCCCAAACACTAGATAACTGCACTAAATCGTTGAGGAGTTCCCTCGACTGTCTTTTGGCTTCATCAGATCGACTCCAGATCTTCATGAAATGGTAGCGCTTTAATGTACTTATGAGAACATGAACAAGCACACTAGTTGTCCATACAATTTTCGAAAGTTCCCCTCGACTTCTCTGAGATGCCATCATCAGATCCTGGTGTCCTTATCAGGGGACCCCACTGCGCATATCTACTTTATAACAAAAAAAGAATTATCAAAATCGGCCCATAAACGACGAAATAATCGCTAAACGTACATAAAAAAAGCATATATACGGTCGAATTGAGAACCTCCTTCTTTTTTGAAGTCGGTTAAAAAGACCTGAGTAGGAAACCAAAAATTTAATTTAATTTTTTTTGTAACCGAAGGATTAGATAATACGTTTACATTCATAATGTCTATAAGATTAATAAATAATGTTATAAAAATAATAAAGATTGTTGATTAACACTATTTTTATCACGCCTTTATGTTATAATTTAAATGTACTTGGTTTTGATCAACTTTCGAGACAGTAAGCCATCGATGAAACGTACCGTCGAGATAGAAACCCGTCGAGGTAGAAACCTTTCGAGGTAGTGATCTTTCGAGGTAATGACCCATCGACAAAACATACTATCGAGGTAGAGACATCGAGGTATCGACCGTCGAGGTAACGTCATTCGAACTAGAGTACGATACCCCCACAAAATACCTGGGTCAAACGCTGTTTTCTTAATATTTTTCTTTGTTTGATCAAGGAGCTGACGAGCCACTTAACTGGTATGTGGTCGCCATAGCCTTTGGTCAAAAGAAAGTCGGCAAGAAAAACGAAAAAGAGATGAGTATATTCTCGGAAGTACCCACTTAAATAATCATTATGACCTATAAGCTTTCTAAATCCTGTCCGAAACACGGATTAATCTAGCGAGATCTAAAGTGGTATAATGGTAGCTATGGTAAAGTTGTTAAAGATAGAACCGAATGCTTACACTAAACCAAAGCAAGATTAAAGTTAAAGCTGACTCCATTTGTCGCTCCTACATTACTGTTCGTATTCTAAAATAACCATGACTCAAACACTTCATGTCTCAGGAAAATAACTACATAAGCTTTCATTCTGTCTACTACTATGTTTCCTCAATAAGATAGATATTGCAAAAATTCTAACTTTGATAATGCAGGAATCCCAGTACTCCGTGTATGAAGAAGTTGGCATGCATCCCCGGATGTGTGAAGCTCCGGCTATGCATTCGGCTAATCCCCCGCCCGGCCACACAACACAACACAATATGTGCAATAGAGGCGTTAAAGTCATCTTCATCTTGACCCATAACACATTCCTCTCAAAATAAATAAATTACGAGATAAAATTATAAATAATGATGATTATAAAACAAACAAGGCTAATAATTGACGTTGTCAAATAAAATCTTCGTCAAACATCGTCAAGGCAGACATGACTGTGTATGTGCCAGTCAAAAGGAGTTTTTCCATTAGCAACCATTTAGCAACAGCCTTTTCCATTAGCCGGCCCGGCGCCGGCATAAAACCGTGAACCGGCACCGGCACCGGGGCTTTGATTTTCCACTGCGCCGGTGTCGTTGGTGGTTTACGCCCAGTGAGTGGTAGGTAACACGACGACTAAAACACGACGACATGTAAAGTACATACAACGCGTAGATAAAACAATGGTATCTTTAAGCCGTCGATTATATTTGTTATATGCTTACTCGTATTTTATTTATCCCTTTATATCTATGACGACAATGGTTGACAATATCTACAAACGCAGATACGTCGAATTATGGATTAATCCAATACTAAAAGTTTGATACCCAGAAGGAAGTAAGTATATTGTATAATTTTGAACTTCCTGAGCTTTGTTACAAAAATAATTTTGTATTTAAAAAGGAAGGTAGTACCACAGGTACCTACCTATCTACCGTCTTATTATTTTTTATTGACACATAAATTGAGATGATAATATTGGCGTTTTACCTGAAAATAAAACGCTTATTAAATACTTACCTTATTTGAAACTTTATTAGCTTGAGATAGGCACCATCTGTTTTCTGCGATATCTTACCTCTCTCTCTTTCATATATTGCTACCTCGCTTGCTCACTAGCACCCTCCCACCAGGCAGGCGATGCTTCGAGAAGAAGCTAGCGACTTTTCAAACCATTGAGTCGAAAGCACCAGGCAGAATTAAAAAATGTAAAGTTTCAAATAAGGTAAGTATTTAATAAGCGTTTTATTTTCAGGTAAAACGCCAATATTAAACACTTGACCGTTATTTGAAACTTTATTAGCTTGAGACGTGTTTGTTATCGCCTGGTGGAGTGGACGCCAATGTGATTTGGTGATTGATAGAAATAATGTAATGTAGTGTAATTTATGTTATGCTTACTAGGTTGCTTCATCAACGGCTTAACTTTATGTAAGAGATAGACTGAATAAAGATTTATTATTATTTTTTTTTTTTTTTTTTTTGAATCATCATTATTGTACTTAAAGATTCATATTTTGCCGATGTGTGAATGAATACAAAACGAATTTGGTACTGGTCAAAGAAATTAATTTATGTGAATGCACTTGTGTCACAAGTCACCCTGTTCTATTCGCAAAATATGGGAGCTGACTGAATCTTAGAAAATAAAAAATAAAAATGTATTTCTTTTATAAAATAAATGTATTTCTTCCTTTGGTAATTGAAACAATATAACAATAATAAAATAAAATAAAAAATATTCACACATATGTAATTACAATCACTATAGAAATCAAGTGCTTATTAATTTATACCAATGAATGAAAAATAAAAATAAGAATTTTAATTTAGGACGTAATTTAGGTACATGGATCAAATGCACTTGTGACAAAATTAGCATAATTACTAGATACTGGCAAAATCTGGCGTCTATAAAATTTTTGGAATGTATTTTCTGATCTCCAATTTCCACGTCGTAGTATCTCATCGACTGGAACATTATCAAACCAATTTTTGGACGCTACAGCTGACCGAATACTACCTGGTGATGTGGTAATGCCAGCTTCCACCAATAAAGTTTTCAACCATCCTGCAATGATTGTTCGTGATGCAGTTTTAGGTTTTCCTCTTAAGGTAATAAACAAATTTGAACATTTTGCTTCCTCACGCCTGTTGTGCAACAATGTGTTGCAATGCTTTACCCAATAGACGGGGTCTAGGTTTTTATTAGAAGAATTTCTCAATAATTTCCATCCCGACTGCCTGAAATTAGAATTATCAGTCTTAGAGCCAAAAATAGGCCACAATATCACATAATTATTATTTTGCTCATAATGCTCTCGGTCCACACACAATAAAGTAAGGTCATGTACTCGCCGGCCAGAACACAACAAAAGTAGTAAAGCAGTGTGGCGAGATGTTGAGAATAGGTTACATTCATTGACATTATAGCTTTGTAAGTACGATACCAAGGTATCAATATTCCAGACAAATTTATTGTGTTGGATGGGCTTTTTCAAAGATATGGATTTTAAAACCTGCCTAACCAGGATATGGGAACTTAAATGACCAGCTAGTTCCGTATTACACAAAGTGGCTACTACAGATTTGTGTAGTAAAATTGTATTATACGACAGATTTTCTTTTAAATATAAATCAGCCAAAAACTTTGCTAGATTGGAACCGTTAGGGTGAAATGGATCGAATTTTTGTATTTTATTCCAAGATAGCCATCTCTCCCATGCGACCTTATATGTTTTACGAGTAGACTGCCGCCATGAAGAACTTAATAGATTAAGTTGAGATTCACTCCAATCATTTAGGTTATTTGACCACCCCCACATTTCCATACTTCTAGAGTCATTTCCTGAACTTTTGGCGGGGGGAGGCCGGTGGACACATCTATCAGACGTTGGTTCAGATGGTCTATAGTGAATGGAGCTGCTAATGCTCTGGATTTGAGGTCTGCCCTCCAAAAAACTCGATCCCATCTGGGAACAACTATCAGGTATATGCCTCGAGCCTGATTGAGATGAGTTAGGACTCTGGGGATTAAGTGAGGAGGAGGAAATACCCATGCCAGTCGGTAGTTCCATTGGTGACAAAATGCATCGTGAGATACTGCTTGTTTGTCTGTTAGATCCAAGGATACGTAATTGGCTACTACGTGAGCTTTCTTGGAAGCAAAGAGGTCTACTACAGGGGTTCCGTATTTCTTGAATATTATTTCTGTACAGCTTGACAGAAGATGCCATTCTGGAGGTAATCGGTAGCGAGATAGATGATCTGCGTGGCCGTTGTATTTGCCTGGCAGATAACGTGGCACTATCTGAATTTGGTGAAGTTCTAAGAGATGGAAGATGGTTGATGTTAGTTTCATTAGAGCCTTCGACTTTGTTCCTCCTTCGTATCGAATATAGGCGACTGCAGTTCGGTTGTCGCTCTGCCATAGAACTGTAGAGCGACAAAGGATTTGATATTGGAGTTGTAACACTTTCAAAAGTGAAAGAAGTTCTTTCTGGTTGCAATGTAATGTGTGTTCTATTTCGGTCCACTGACCGGACATCGCTTGGTTGTCTAGTTGGGCTCCCCACGCTTTGTCTGAGGCATCTGTTACTAGAAAATGAGACGGAGGGGACAGATGAATTACAGAAGTCTCTTGATAGTGTTGTAACCACCATTTGAGATCCTCGATAGCTGTTTCTGACAATGGGAGTCGTTTGACAACTGACATTTTTAAAAATTGGTTCAGTAATCTTAGAAGGGATCGGAAATGAAGTCTCCCCTTGGGAACAACAAAGCTTGAAAAGTTCAATAGGCCTATCAGGCTCTGTAATGTTTCTAGTTTTAAACAGTCGCTGTTTAATGTGCTCGTCAGTTTGGAAAAAAGTTTGTGGCGTTTTTCGTGCGGCAGGGCTTTTTCGTTTTTCCAAGTGTCCCATTGTACTCCTAAAAATACAATGCTCTTTTGAGGCACTATTATCGATTTTTCGAGATTTATTTGCCAGCCTAAGTAATGAAGCTTTTCCAGGACAATCTGTACTTGGACTTGTAATGTTTGATAACATTGATGTGCTAGGAGAAAGTCGTCCAAATAAACGATAATACGTATCCCTTGTTCCCTTAAAGTCTGAGCTACCCAATTTGTTAGCGAGGCGAAGACTTTTGGTGCAGTGCTCAGCCCGAACGGGAGGCATGTCATTTGCAACAACTGCTGATTGTAAATCAATCGGAGGAACCGCCTGTGAGAAGCACATATTGGCAGGTGAAAGTATGCCTGAGACAGATCTATTTTGCACATCCAGTCTCTGGGCTGGAGGAAATCTGGGACACGATGCATATTTACGAGACGGAATCTGTCTGTTGTCACAAATTGATTTAGTGCTGATAAATTGAAAATTGGTCGATGGGAGCCATCGCTTTTCTGAACCAAAAACATTTTGGAAATGAAACTTGGAGCGGTCTCGGCAACTTCTAATACTCCTTGGGCTTGCATCTGAGTCAATACCTTTGTCATTGCGCATGATAAAGGGGTTGCAAGCCGTTGGTTGGACAGCCGTGGTATTACAAGTGGAGGCTTTCTGACAAAAGGTATGCGATACCCTTGAATTATTTTTAATATGTAATTTGGAGCACCTAGATCTTTCCACCGCTGGAGGAATAGAAGTAACCGTCCCGCTTTGAATGGTTGATTGTCAAAACTTACGCTTCTTCCCCCGAGCGTTGTTCTCCGATGAAGGGGCTGGTCGCTTCTGACTCTGACTGCCTTTGTTGTATTCTTGGGACTTATTATTGTATCGACCGCCTTGTGAGCGAAAAGGTCCTCTAAAATTATTCATGTGCCCACTGCGTGTGTTATTATACCTTTGTGCTTGCGATCCTGAGGCTTGATTAAAATAAAAACCCTGCGAGGGTCTGTAAGCATTGGAAGTATGCGTTGTTGTATAAGTTCCATGTGAGGTACCCTGCGAGGGTACATTACGAAACACTGGCCCCTGCGGGGGGTAGTGTACAGGCTTGCTAGGACCAGCTTGCGAAGCCGAAACTTTAGAGCCTTGTTTATTGAAAGGCAAAAACGCTTTCCTTACTCCTCCTGCCTTTTCGAGGACTGTTGTCAGTGACTCAGCGTTGAATATATGTTGGCAAGATGGAGGAATTTTCCTTAAAGCAGCTTTAATTAATGGGTCCCGTACAAAATTCAATATACCATCTCGCCTCATTTGGATAACCTCCGCCCGATGACCACAAATTAATTGCAATAATTCACACGATACTTTAAAGAAATCCCCCTTCAAAAATAATTCGTTAATTTTTTCCGTTAGCTCATCATAAGTAATATTGGACTCTCGACCCCACTGCAAAAGACTTTGTAGTGACTTTTGTAAAGCTTCACGCTGCTTAAGAACGCAAAAAGTTAATGCCGCGTAAGCTTTGTCCGAAATTGATAAGTGACGTTGCGAATCATAGGCTTTTACTTCGTCGTTAACATCTAAATCAACAAACCCTGGACTATAATTATACAATTTTTGTGTTTCCGAATAACGGACTTCACACCATTCATTTTTGTCGAAGTGCTGGATTTCATTGAGGGTAGACAAAAAATTTTGTGGAGTCTTAGGTACTGAAGGTTCCTTTAATTTAGTTTCGATCTCAAAAACAAAATTAGGTTCTGAACAAGATTCGGGAATGTTCTCGTATAAATCTCCACTTATATTTCCATCAATTAAATAATTTTCAGCATTAACCGAACTCGAAAGACCAACAGAATTATTTTCGCCAGTATTATCGCAAAATTTAATCTGTTTTTTAAGTTCATTTAATTCGCGTGATAATTTGCTAAGACGTTTATTGTCGCGTTTTCGACAACGCTTGCCCCCCCTTTTATTGTGTTTAGAATATTTTTTGTTATCTCGTGACGTGGAATCCGAGGACGAGGACGAGTTGTCAGAACTCGAGGAGCTCGAAGAGCTACTACTCGAGGTGCTGCTTTGCCTTTTCCTTTTAGCTTGCCTTCGAGAGCTAGAGCCCTGATTTTTATCGTGGGGCTCACATATATTATCACTTTTGGAATGTTCATTACTCATGCCTTCTCTTGAAGTATCCATATTATATTCACTCACAATAGCTAAAATATCACAAAGTAGTTTATAATATACTACCGAAACTGAAATAGCCAAAGTGAAGATAAAATAAAACCAGAATGTGGGTAATACTGTAAAAAAAGATTAAAATAAAGAGGGTAGTACGAGTAAACCTACCCTATTTAAATCGATAAAAATGAACGATATTAATATAAAATTGCAAAGATTTATGAACAGAATTTATAACGAACGGTAAAACCGTTAAATAATCGTAATCTTGAAAATATTATTTTTAAAAGAGGTAAGGGGTTACTTACAAAAATCCGCTTCTCAATCCAATTGATCTACTTTGTACAGTAGGTATATAGTATTATGGTATGCAGTACTAAGTTTTATTTTTGCAAACTAGAGACTTGCTAGGTATGCCCTTGCAAGTGTGTTAACGCTGCAGAAAACAGGACGCCAATGGTTTGAAAAGTCGCTAGCTTCTTCTCGAAGCATCGCCTGCCTGGTGGGAGGGTGCTAGTGAGCAAGCGAGGTAGCAATATATGAAAGAGAGAGAGGTAAGATATCGCAGAAAACAGATGGTGCCTATCTCAAGCTAATAAAGTTTCAAATAACGGTCAAGTGTTTAATAAAGTATTTCCACAATTAGACTGTGCTATTATGAAGTTGGTAAAATATTATTTTGTAATGGTGTGTAACTCAGCTTCGAACCGGTTCAAATACACAAATCGCATGGACTTAAGCTGTTGAGCTGCGGCTCAACGTCTAAATCAGCAGCTCATGACTCAACTTATACTGAGGTAGAGGCATATAACTGAAGCATCAAATGAATCAAGTGGCTAAATGTTTACATAAAGCTCCGCTAGATCGCGTCGAGTTATTTGATTCACTGACGAAGTAGGTTAGGTATTTGATTCATGGCGGCTCATTGGAGCCGTAGCCGCGTTAGAAAATAAAGGCAACTTGAGCTGATCTGCGAGCCGGTTTGCAGGTCTGACTCACATACGCGAACCGCGATTTGAACCGCAGCTCAAACGTTTTGGTCGAGTTTATGTTTATGTTTATTAATTTGTACAATAAATTAAGATTTAAAATTTGACTTAATTCCCAAATTACACTATAGAGAATCATATCATAGAGCTTTATAGTATAGTCCTACAAGGATCTTTTGGCCGATGACTGACGTGAGGGTGACAGAGACAGCGCCTTATAGGGAAGGCACACTCTAATGCGCTGTCTGTGTCACCCTCACGTCAGTCATCGGCCAAAAGATCGTTGTAGGACTCTATCTAGGTATCCTTATTTTGTGTTTATGACTGTTTATGACCACTTATGACATACCTACAGAATTTAGGATCTGTGTCTTTAAATTAAATCTTGCTACTTTCTCTGTGGTCAGATTGTCTTTGTGGTTTGTCTATGTTCTTTATTTATCTATGGTCGGCTTCCACTGCCATCCATTTTGCACTAAATGAAATGCGTAAGATATTACAAAAAAATAACGTATAAAATCAATTCATGAGCTAGAATCCCATTTGCAATAATTAAAACGTTACAGTGATTATAAATAGTGAAGCATAATGGCGGCCAGTGATTCCGGGACGGATGAATCACTCTACCCCATTGCGGTTTTGATAGACGAGTTGAAAAATGAAGATGTCCAGCTTCGATTGAATTCGATCAAAAAGCTGTCGACAATAGCTCTCGCGCTCGGAGTCGAGAGAACCAGATCGGAACTGATTCCGTTTTTAACGGAAACCATTTATGACGAAGATGAAGTGCTTTTGGCACTCGCCGAACAACTCGGTAAGTACCTTCTAAATAATTATCTTTATTTTTGCTCCAGGTTTGTAAATTGCAGACCAGGTACATGAAATGCCCAGTTATGAAGGTTTTGAAGTAAGACCATTTCTTACCGAAGGCAAAACCGTTTACGTTGTATGTCTTTTGATAGCCACACCTTTAACTATAAGAGTAACTAAAACTTCATCTTCATCTAAATTAAGCTCCTACCCATCTTCAACATCAAATTACCACTCACTATCTATTATACATGGTAGAAGAGGTTCGTACTATTACCAGTATTGGCAAATAAGAGATCAGTGCCTCTATTATGAGTTGTTGTAGTAAACGTAAAGGATGTTACTATTGCAGTTAACATTTAGAATTTGTATGAGAATTGTAGTTCAGTATCGTAACCGCTAGAGGCGCTGTACGGATTCTCATACAAATTCTAAACGATAGTCGCTAGCGTGTATAGTAAACTATAGTATTAAAAACTCATAATAGAGGCACAGAGCACCATTCTGATTAGTAAAACTATACACAAGATAGGAGCAATATAGAACAGAGTTAGTAATCAATTAAATGTAAGTATAATTATAAGAAGGGAATAGATTATGTGTAAACCATTAGATATATAATGCATGTATCATTATTATTGATTTTGTGCTAAATTGGAATGTACATGATAGCCTCCTCATATGCCAAGGTCTCTTGTTGGGGTGTACTACTAATACATATTTTGTTTCATATAAATTGAAAAGATTGATAGAAACACTCTCTAGTACTATTCGTAATAATTGTTTACTTGTTATCTCCTACGACTGAATTATTATTATGACATTATTACTACCATGCGTCAGTATGATGAAAGATGGAAAAGGAAAATTATGCTGCTAGTTTCCAAATGAAACCAGAAAAGTTTTTTGGCATGAAGGGAACTTTTATTAATTGAATTAATAGATTTTATTACAGAGTCATCAATTTCATTGTGAATCAATTGTTTTAATTTTTAATGTACCATTTTTTGGGCAAATTTATTTATGCATTCATTTGACAACTCTATAGAGGTAAAGAGTAGCTAGGGATATAAACTAGGTGATATGGATAACTAGGGTCCTATGTTCAATACCCCGCTAAGATAGACTTTTGTTTGATAGATAAATAGATAAATGTTCTTGGGTTGTGGGTGTTAGAGATGTGGTGTTGTAATGTCCTTGTCACACATGGAGTCCTAGTGTGCATTTATTAGTGTATTAACATTTAAGGGGTTTTTTCATCAATCTTAACTGCATTATAAATACATTAATCAAAAGTGGGATCGAGAATGTCTCTCAAATATTGTTTAAATATGAAGAGTTACTGCCCTTGACACAAATCATCCAACTTGTGCTGTTTTTATAAATTTTTTAATTAACTTGATAAGAGGACCACTCATCTCTGGAGTAATTTGATTGTTATACATACATATTTCAGAACCAATTGTTCTCCATAGCCAAAACAATATTTGAAAGGCAAAACTATCTTAATAACAAGTAACATTATTTATTGGCAAATTAGTTTCCTGACAGGATAATTAGCATATTTAAATACACTATTGTTATCTTAATTAATGAAGTTAATTTCAAACAAAACTAATATTGAATAAATTAATGTAATATAAATATATTTTGGAATGATTTCAGGCAACTTCATAACATTGGTGGGTGGTGGAGAGTTTGCACACTGTCTGTTGCCACCACTGGAATCACTGGCAACGGTAGAAGAGACGGTGGTGAGGGACAAGGCAGTGGCATCTCTTCGTGCGGTGGCCGCTCATCACACTCCGCAGGCGTTGGAGCAGCACTTTGTACCGCTGGTGCAGCGTTTGGCTGGCGGTGACTGGTTCACGTCTCGGGCTTCGGCATGTGGCCTGTTGAGGTAAGGGGCTGTTAGGAAAAACAAGATATAAATAAAAACCAACAAAATTTTATTTTTCATATAAACACACTAAGATTTTAATTTTCACATCTGTTCAAAGGCAGACAACTTAAAAGAGTTGACAAAAGAAGTTAAATAAATTGGTCATAATTATTACCATAGTTATTATCTAATAGAATGGTTAATTTTTTTTAATAAGTAATAAATTTTTCCCACAGTTACTTTTTCAATAACTGCATTGTATTCCAAAGAGCATTTAAAGTGTTTGCTTATAAAATTATTTAAAGAGTTTTCAAAATGTGGAAAATCTGTATATCGCATGACATTTTAATACTTCCTCTTTTAGATTTTGATGCGTTTTTTAAGAATTTTGAAACTGATTGGTAAATCTACCAGATATCTACCAGCGGCCCTGGTGGAAAGGCACTGTAACAGTTGTCTAATCTTCATCCAATATAAATGAATTTTTGTCTGTATATGTCTTTTATAGAATTGTAAACTATGCATTCGATCATGTGATGATCTTCAGCAAAGTTATTTGTTATATTTATTGTACATGAGCCCACAAAGGTTTCTGAGTTGGTACAACCAATGTCCGATAGATGGCGTCACTGTCCTTCCAATGAATTTCATATTCGTGTCAGGCCACCGAGTACCAATGGACCAACTAGTAATTTTATCTTTGTCCTCCCAGCGTATGCTACGCGCGAGTCTCAGCAGCAGTAAAGGCAGAACTGCGCCAGCACTTCCGCTCGCTGTGCCAGGACAACACCTATGTGCCCTTGCGCAATACTGTTATTGAAATAATATCTCGTGCCTCCCCTTCGGGTGATTGCATAGCCAAGCTTACCGCCAGCGCGGTTGGCCTACGCACGGGTCACGGGCTACAAGTCGTTTGTACCGTTTTATAGTGAAAAAGAGACCCGCGCCGACGAACCGCGCGTGCCGTACGTCACATGACGTACATTTATAGTGACATTTGCAGTGACACGCTGGTGGTAAGGTTGACTATACAACCACCCTCCGTGGCCCCTTTGCTCCTCCCCTTTCCACGCTCGTTTTCGGCAGCCTTAGTGGTAACCAACCCGTCCTATAACAACTTCGTCATCCCCCAGCGTATGCTACACGCGCGTCTCGGCGGCAGTGAAAGCGGAACTGCGCCAGCACTTCCGCTCGCTGTGCCAGGACGACACGCCGATGGTGCGCCGCGCAGCCGCCTACAAGCTCGGCGAGTTCGCTCGCGTCGTCGAAGTCGAGTACGTCAAGAGCGATCTGATACCGATGTTTATTAATCTGGCGCAGGTGAGTGGTGTGATGCAACGAAATACTTGTTGTTACAAACAATTTAAGAATTGAAATAATAGTTTTGCATAGGTAAAGTGTAGAGTGTAGACCTGTACACAACAGGCAGCCTTACTAACAGCGATCTCTACCAGACAACCCAGTCTAGTTGAAATTAAAGAAAAGATACAGAGACAGCAGGGCTTGAAAACTTGATGATGATGATGAATGATGTGATTTTTTTTAAATCTTGTATTAGTTAATCCTTGACTATGATCTCACTTGGATGTTAAGCAGCAAAGTAGTCATGTAGTCACAAATAGTTATATAGTGTTTGTCTTTGTTTGAGTAATGCAGTATTAGTCAATTGGGTGGAATGTCGGTCTCGACAAAAAAGTAGTCGTAAACGTGTAGTTATTCATTCAATAAAAAATAATTAATGGGGAAAAACTCACGCGTGCACACCTATACTCCGTTCAAATTCGATCTGATAACCTCCTCACTGTCGCTAGGCAACGCAATGTTAACATTCTGTCCGTGTTCAGGACGAGCAAGACTCGCTCAGTCCGGCTGCTGGCGGCGGAGGCACACTGTTCACTGTTGCTAGGCAACGCAATGTTAACATATTTTTGTCGAACTGGAAAACAACCTTACTATACTAACACACTGTTCACCGTTGCTAGGCAACGCAATGTTACCACTCTATCCGTCTATCGCCAGGACGAGCAAGACTCGGTCCGTCTGCTGGCGGCAGAGAACCTCGCACAGTTCACTGTTGCTAGGCAACGCAATGTTACCACTCTATCCGTCTATCGCCAGGACGAGCAAGACTCGGTCCGTCTGCTGGCGGCAGAGAACCTCGCACAGTTCACTGTTGCTAGGCAACGCAATGTTACCATTCTATCCATCTATCGCCAGGACGAGCAAGACTCGGTCCGGCTGTTAGCGGCGGAGGACCTCACACTGTTTATTGTTGCTAGGCAACGCAATGTTAACATTTTGTCGAACTGGAAAACAACCTTACTATACTAAGACACTGTTCACCGTTGCTAGGCAACGCAATGTTACCATCATGGAGCAAATATAGAGAGGAGACGTTGTGTCTATTTTTCTATGAAAGATCGCGTGACGATTTGCGGGGCGAGGGGGATAAAGAAATGGGCGGGATATCGACTTTACTACGTAGTTCAACTATCTCACACTAGATGGATTCTAAATACGGCCCTGTGTTTTTGTTGTTGCAAGTAGTTGTCGATAGATGGCGCTGTTTACAAAATGATTATAAAAACTAGAAAAATAATATTTTGGTGGTAAAAAATTCTTTAGGAATTAATGTAGGACTAATTTCAGTACGTATGATTATCAAGATAAATAGTAAATGTTAGCTCTACGCACCTATGCATTTTTATTTCCCTTGATACAAAGTGTCGCCATCTAACGTCAATTAGAAATTTATTTGGTGAGCACCGTCAGTAGACTGACTTAAGGCCACGCCCACTGTGATGACGTCAGGACCTAGATGAGTTACAGTGCACAGTTGCTTAGGCCATCTCCTCTCTATATTTGCTCCATGGTTACCATTCTCTCCATCTATCGCCAGGACGAGCAAGACTCGGTGCGGCTGTTGGCGGCGGAGGCGTGCGCGGCGGTGGCGGCGCTGCTGCCGCCGGAGGACATGGAGCAGCTGGTGATGCCCACGGTGCGCGGCCGCGCCGGCGACACCTCGTGGCGCGTGCGGTATATGGTGGTCGATAAGTGAGTATTATCCTGTAATACTTGTGTTTATTTTTATTTTTATATGTATCGAGTTATACTAATATGAATTATAAAGAGGAAAGATTTGATGGTTTGTTTGCATTGAATAGGCTCCAAAACTGCTGAACCGATTTGAAAAATTCTTTCACTATTCCCGCTACACTATTCCCGAGTAACATAGGCTATATGTATTATATTTTAAAAAAAAATCGGGATCCTTAAAACTGCGATCATGTAGCACAAAGTGTAAAACAACTGAAGAGTTTGTTTGTTTGAACATGCTAATCTCAGGAACTACTGGTCCAATTTGAAAAATTCTTTCAATGTTAGATACCTAGTTCATTTATCGAGGCTATAGGCTGCTTTTTATCTGAAGTACGGAAAGTAGTTCCCACGGGACGCGGTTGGAACCGCTGGTAGTATATAAATGAATATTTGTCTGTAAGTCCCTTATAGAATCGTGAAGTATGCTTTCGAGAATGTGATGATAATAAGCAAAGTTGTTGTGCATGATCTCACAAAGGTTTCTTAGTACGAACAATTTTTGACTGATGACGCCACTGTCATTCCAATGAATTACAAAGTGACGTACCCTGGAGCTGTTCTGTAGCATAACATAGGCTACTTTGTGTCCCAGAATCCTGCTGGATCGGGATTTACGCGGGAAGAACTCCCGTAGATTAAATTTTATTCTCTAACTAGCTTCCGCCCACAGGCTTCGCCCGAGTGGAATTCGTTTTAACTTCACCCCCCTATTTCACCCCCTTCAGGGTGGAATTCCCAAAAATCCTGTCTTAGAGCTCCCCTACACTGCCCAAGGAACATGCGTGCTAAATTGCAGCTTTTTCCTTTCAGTAGTTTCGGCTGCGCGTTGTCTGTCAGTCAATCAGTAACGCAAGAGTTTTATATTTATATAGATAATGAAGTTCCGCAAACTAACGCCTGATAAAAAAACTATGTATCTCTTCAGGTTTGTGGAACTGCAGCAAGCGGTGGGCCCGGAGCTGGCGCGCTCCGACCTGGCGCAGATCTTCCAGGCGCTGCTCAAGGACACCGAGGCTGAGGTCAGGGCCGCCGCCGCTGGGAAGGTCGGTTGTGGAGCTAAGTCAGATATTTGTGTGATGGATGTTGGAAAGTAGTGTACACGGTTTTAATAATATTGTACAATAAGGGTGCGGTTCCACTGAGGCGGAACGGAGCTGTGCGCGATTCACCAATCACATGGCTTGAAATCGACACGAGGCACAATGAGAGGTGGATTTCGAGCCATGTGATTGGTAAATTTTTAGACTAATGTCATGTACGCAGAGATTATTAGTTTCGTCCAATTTTTATTGATTAAAATTCTTCAAAATGTAGCAAGGATGAAATAATGTTTTGTAGTATCAATTAAATGATATTTATAGTCACAAAAGTAGTGTACTATCAAAAAATACATCTGGATTATTATTATACATGCAAAAGTAACTAAAACTGGTTTCAGGTAAAAGATTTCTGCATGAATCTCGACAAAGCGCATCAGGAACACATCATAATGAACATGATCTTGCCGCAAATCAAGGATCTGGTGTGCGATCCCAACCAACACGTGAAGTCAGCGCTGGCCTCCGTCATCATGGGATTGAGCCCCATCGTTGGCAGGCAAAACACCATTGAACATCTGCTGCCGCTATTCCTGACACAGCTGAAGGACGAATGCCCAGAAGTCAGGCTGAACATTATCTCAAACCTGGAGTGTGTCAACGAAGTTATCGGCATCCAACAATTAGTACAATCCCTCCTCCCTGCGATCGTGGAACTCGCTGAGGACTCAAAATGGCGTGTACGACTCGCTATTATCGAACACATGCCACTTCTAGCCGGACAGTTGGGGCAAGAGTTCTTTGATGAGAAACTCACTGGACTATGCATGTCCTGGCTTATCGATCACGTTTACGCCATCAGGGAAGCCGCGACCCTCAATCTGAAGAAGCTGGTTGAACAGTATGGAGCACCTTGGGCAGAAACCAACGTCATACCAAAAGTACTGGCTATGTCACGCGAACAAAACTACCTGCATCGCATGACCTATTTATTCTGCATCAATGTCCTGTCAGAGGTCTGTGGGAAAGATATCACGACCAGAGTTCTCCTCCCGACAGTGTTGTCTATGGCTGACGACAATGTTGCCAACGTAAGATTCAATGTTGCTAAAACTCTCCAGAAGATGGCGCCTTACCTCGATCCCGCAGTCATACAGCCTCAAGTGAAGCCAGTACTCGAAAAACTAAATGTAGATCCCGACGTGGATGTCAAATACTTTGCATCTGAAGCGATCGCTGGCATCGCCGGTTAAAATATAGTCGCATTAAAATTATTATTTGTATTTTCTAGTATATATTTATTCCTTAACTGAAAGTACCCGTTTTTACCTGGCAAAAGGTAATCTTCATTCCAGTGTAACATCCACAGCATCATTTGGAGGGCATTTAATTTGCACTTTTGAAATTGTATTAATCTTAAATTTAATATAGTTGTTAAAAGTAATCAGTTGTTTTATTTCATATTCAAAAAGCACTAGTCTCCAACATGTAACAGCTAACCAACCAGCTGACAAGAAATCATTTGTTGGCACAAGCATGATAAACCATGGTGGTAATTTTTTGAGTTATCTTCAATAACGTTCATTTCATTTTTGGTAGTTAACACAACTTTTGACTGACCTTTCCGATATCAAGTCTTGTTTATTCGAAAGCTGTTGCAACATCTAATTTCATGTTATAAATGCGGCATCTGACTGGTAGTTTTTGAGTAATGTCTATGAAGTCTCTTATTTGTTGTTATAAGATATAGGCCATTTATTGGTTGTCATGCTACCTATTTTATTATCACTATACTGTAGTATAGCTCATCCCTCACATACTAAGGCCATAATGTAATAACATATTATCAGAGAATTATAGAGCTAAATATTAATTTGGCTTAACCACCCAAGCCTACATCGTCACTTACTATCAGTTGATGTTGAAATTAATTAAAAAATAGGCTACATAGGATATTAATAAAAACAATAAATAAACTTTATACTTTTTATTTCCATTCAAACAACAGTATCCTAATTCACTTTAAACATTGAACTATTACAGCATCTAGTAAGTGAACCGGGAACACAATTTGGAATGCAACACGTTGACACGGGCTATGAAAATATTACACATCTATTTACATAAACATTTGTCAGGATAATCGAAGCGAAAAATATCACACGGACGTATATTACAGAAACGTCTGAATATATTTATTTATCATTTATTGCAATAAATTTTGTTTAAACATCTGAGCACAACTAACAATTGTGCACAAAATAATATAATCTGTTTACAGTAATTTCAGTGACAAGCACCAACAAAAATATTCAATATAGTAAATAATTTATCACCAAGTACATTCTACTTTACGAGTACAAGAAGGGAATATATACAAGACGGCAACATTTCTTTTTTCATAGCAACATCGTTACACAAGGCATATTATGTATCTTAGAATAGAAATCTTTAAATTATTAAATAGCAACACGGTAGTAATAATTTTGTAACTTGATCGTAATACACATAATAAACTATTAACAACTTACTAATAAACAGTAATATATCTTACAAGATACCTGCAGTTCGACATTCTAGCCAATTCTCAGGTGAAGAGCACGAGTTAAACCATCTCTAAACCTTTCAAGAGTAAACATTAACTGAAACCCACTAGAATTCATTTCAATGGTAAAAGTGTAAAACACGGAAATTCGATGTACGATAGATATAATCTTGTACCAAGAAACAAAATACTGATAAATGCATATTGCAATTATGAAAACAACCAATCTCTTAGAACGTCGTAAAATAATCTCCAATTCATTACTTAGACCTTGATAATTAGCTCTGGTTGTATTTGGTGCACTATCCAATCTATCCACAGATGTGACAACCATTTGACAGCTTGACAGTAAAACCATTTGGCGACGCGACAGCTTGACAGTACAACCATTTGGCGACAGTTTGACAGCTTGACAGTACAACCACTTGTCAGCTTGACGGTACACGTCAGTAGAACGTCGAACGCAGCGGGGTAGTGGGGGATGGCGGGGTCTAGTGGCGCGAGTCTCGCGGGTAGAACTCGGCGAGGGTAGAGGCGGGGATACGCTTGAGCATCTCCTTGGGGAAGATACGCAGCAGCTGCCAGCCAATGTCCAGCGACTCGAACACAGTGCGGTTCTCGTAGTTACCCTGCGACAATATGAAAATATGAATAAACACGCTGCGACAATAAGAAAATATGAATAAACACGCTGCGACAATATGAATAAACACGCTGCGACAATATGAATAAAAATTGCCGTTCATTAGAGAATTTGTAAATTCCTAAGTGAAATAAACAGTTTGAGTATGAGTTAAAAAGGAGTTAACTAACGACTTCAATCTCATTCCATCATGCCCGCAATAAGCACAGGTATCCATTATGTAATCATGTCATAAGTTTTTGTGAATTGAGAATAATTAATCACATATTTTAATTATCACTTGTCCATATTTGATTTGCACATTCTATTTATGTTTATTTTATTATTTATAATAAAAAGACCATTATTACATACTTCTTTCAAATTAAAATAGTGTGTGTGTGTGCAATTAAAAACTCGCCAATACTAATAACTGATAAAATTTAAATGGTCACAAAACGATCAATTTAATCAAATGCCACGTGATTTCATTTTTATGTCAGGACTTACATTTCATTTAACCACCTATCCAACAAGTGATTATGGGTGATTGGCTGCGTCAATCGTGCCGCCAGCGCGGTTGACCGGCGCGCGGAACACGAGCTACAAGTCTCTTGTACCGTTTTATAGTGGAAAGAGACCCGCGCCGACGAACCGCGGGCGCTGTACGTCACATGACGTACATTTTTAGCGCGATTCGTCGGCGCATCATGCATGCAATCACCGTAAAGACAGTACGTACCTGCGTGATGAAGTTCTTCTCGAATTTGCCGAGGAACTCGAGGTAGAGCAGGTCGTCGGGCGTGAGCGCCTCCTCGCCCACCACCGCCTTCATCGCCTGCACGTCCTTGCCGATCGCGTAGCACGCGTACTGGAAACATACGCTCGTTTAATTATCTGACTCAAGTTAAGTTCGGGCGAACAGAAATAATAATAGCATAGAATAACCGCATATTTCTTTCCCGAACAAACATACAGATATACAGACAAACAAAATTGAAAAAATAACATTTATGGCTTCTATTTCCAACTTTGAGACAATTCAAATAGGTATAGTAAACCCAACTTAAGATTGAAACGAAAGAGGCGCTGTCGGACGCATTTGACATTCATTTGACCAATCATTTCACACTAGTAACTGACAGATGAATGACCACAACGTACTTATGAATGACTTTTCGTTAGTTCCAATTTTTGCCATTTCAGAGATAAGTTGGGCGCACTGTAATTCATAAATGCTTCAATCACTGTGTCCAAATAATTTGACACATTATGTTAAACAACTACAGCCCAATTGCGAAGTTGCGAATCTACACCTTATATCAAGTGAGTTAGGGTGCTTTTCCACCAGAGATGTGCTATGCTACGTTGCTAAGGATGCGTTTGCCATCCACCAATCACATTCAGCCCTCAGGCGATTGCTAGGCGGGCAAATGTATGTGATTGGTAGATCTCAAACGCATTCTTAGCAACGTAGCATAGCACATCTCTGGTGGAAAAGCACGAGTAGCTATGAGATATTTTCTTGCCCAACAAAGGGTCTTCTATACGTCATCTTTTGTACGTGTCTTGAGCGAGTAAATAACCGGAATGCATTCGCCGAATCGCTCGCGGTGGGACACCTGCCATAAGGTATAGCACTAACCAGCTGGTTGGACACGTCAGAGTGATCCTTGCGCGTCATGCCCTCGCCGATGGCGGACTTCATGAGACGGGACAGCGATGGCAGCACGTTCACCGGCGGGTAGATCTGACGGTTGTGCAGCTGACGGTCTACGTAGATCTGGGAATATTATATATTATAATTATTATGTTTCGTTCTTACTCGCTCTTAGCCTGGCTTGCCTCGATCCAAGTGAACGGTAAAGTAAAGGACCACGCACAAAATGCCTTGAAAGAGTTTGATTATGATGATGTTAACTTTTGACCATTTCTATATATTATTATAGTGTGATTCTCTTGAAATTTTCATAGCGCGGTCGAGAAAACATCTGATTGGCCAGTCTCAATTAGACACGTGTGATGTAGTGTATTATTTAATTTTACTATACTCGTTGCTTGTGTTGTTATGCGTGTTCAGCATTTCATGTGAGCTGCGCCGATTGCACCGTTGTAACTTCACAATCAACCACCCAAGACAAAACCAATCCCTCACCTGTCCCTCAGTGATGTACCCCGTCAAATCGGGGATGGGATGAGTGATGTCGTCGTTGGGCATAGTCAGGATGGGGATTTGAGTGATGGACCCGTTGCGACCCTCGACACGCCCGGCGCGCTCGTAGATCGTCGCCAAGTCCGTGTACATGTAACCTGGGGGGAACAGTTTAATATAGAGGAACTGTAGTTAATATAACAACGTACTTATCCTTATCATAGTCTATCTTTTCAATTTTTTTATCAAGAAAAAAAATTAACATAACGGTTAGATGGCGCCACTTGTTACAGGTAATTTCTAATAAAAAAACTGAAATTATTATACAAATTTACTTTTAGTCAACTTGCTAGATAAATTAAATTCTGGTAAGTAAGCAAACAACAGATGTACAAAAAGGCAATAGTATATAAAAAGAAAGGCAACAATATCTTCCAGGCAATCTTAAGTACAGAAAAGAAGAATAACGTAAACATATAATATGCACATAATGATATATTATCATAAGAAGATCCAAAAGGTTCTATAGATAGATAGGGACAGTACTCAAGCCCTACGTTACCTGGGAAACCACGTCGTCCGGGCACCTCCTCGCGGGCCGCAGACACCTCACGCAAAGCCTCAGCATACGAAGACATGTCCGTCAGGATTACCAGCACGTGTTTCTGGATACATACACATACACCGTTATACATACATCTCAACTGAATTTATAGGTTTACGGCGTTCACCCCAAATAAAATATTAATGTGTGGCATTCCATCTTGAGGACCTATGTGGAGGACATAAATGTTTGATTAATATTGTAACATTATAATTACCCGGATAGCTTAGGCAGTACATTATTGGACTTTTAAATAAATTTTCTTTTAAGTATGTATAATTTTCATATAACCTTATTTACAAGTATTTGACATTCCATTAACATGAAACAAATATTTTTCTGTATGACTTTAATTATCTGTATGTTATATTTTAAATAACATAATTATGTATTTATTAGTACAATTGGCAACCCATTCTAATTAACCTCACCTCACACTGGTAAGCGAGGAACTCGGCAGCGGTCAGAGCCAGCCGGGGCGTGATGATCCGCTCGATGGTGGGGTCGTTGGCCAGGTTGAGGAACAGGCACACGTTCTCCATGCTGCCGTTCTCCTCGAAGTCCTGCTTGAAGAACCCAACCAACCAACTAACAACCTTACAAACTAACCTCACACTGGTAAGCGAGGAACTCGGCAGCGGTCAGAGCCAGCCGGGGCGTGATGATCCGCTCGATGGTGGGGTCGTTGGCCAGGTTGAGGAACAGGCACACGTTCTCCATGCTGCCGTTCTCCTCGAAGTCCTGCTTGAAGAACCCAACCAACCAACTAACAACCTTACAAACTAACCTCACACTGGTAAGCGAGGAACTCGGCAGCGGTCAGAGCCAGCCGGGGCGTGATGATCCGCTCGATGGTGGGGTCGTTGGCCAGGTTGAGGAACAGGCACACGTTCTCCATGCTGCCGTTCTCCTCGAAGTCCTGCTTGAAGAACCCAACCAACCAACTAACAACCTTACAAACTAACCTCACACTGGTAAGCGAGGAACTCGGCAGCGGTCAGAGCCAGCCGGGGCGTGATGATCCGCTCGATGGTGGGGTCGTTGGCCAGGTTGAGGAACAGGCACACGTTCTCCATGCTGCCGTTCTCCTCGAAGTCCTGCTTGAAGAACCCAACCAACCAACTAACAACCTTACAAACTAACCTCACACTGGTAAGCGAGGAACTCGGCAGCGGTCAGAGCCAGCCGGGGCGTGATGATCCGCTCGATGGTGGGGTCGTTGGCCAGGTTGAGGAACAGGCACACGTTCTCCATGCTGCCGTTCTCCTCGAAGTCCTGCTTGAAGAACCTGGCCGTCTCCATGTTGACACCCATGGCTGCGAAGACGATAGCGAAGTTGTCCTCGTGGTCGTCTAACACTGATTTGCCCGGGACCTGGTGAGGAAATTTGGTAATGATGCGGTCAAATTCGGTCAATTGTTGCAGTTCAATCAGCTGTTTCTGTTGCTACGGCTACACGTGCATCTTAACACGTTAATAAACACGGTAATTTGGTGAATTGAGACGTAATTAGACTTGTCAAAATTGTTAGGTCTTGGTTAGGAAATTTAGTTATGATGCAGTCAAATTCGGTCAATTGCAACAGCTGATTGAACTGCTAAAGCTGCGGCTACATCTGCATCTTAAAGTGGTGAATTGAGACGTAATTATAATTAGACTTGTCAAAATTGTTAATTACTTAGACATTGTTCAATATAGTGGTTCAAAGTGGTTCTATATTTTGTCAGTGAACAGTGTTTATGTGTGCACTGCTCGACTGGAGCTGTACATCTGAACAATTGTATAATTTAAGGTTATATCTTGGGTAGAAATGATTATGTTAAATCCACAAACCTTGACAAGACCGGCTTGCCTACAGATCTGAGCGGCGATTTCATTGTGCGGCAGACCGGCGGCCGAGAAGATGGGGATCTTCTGGCCACGGGCAATGGAGTTCATCACGTCGATGGCCGAGATACCTGCGGATGCATACCGATGCTCTATACTCAACAACTAATAATACCTCTGCGAAGGGGCGATAGAATTAAAACACTTGTAGTGTATCAGGGATACCTGAATAATTGAATTTGATTGTGACAACTATCAGTTTTAATAATTAAATAAATAAGTAAAAAAATCCCAATACAAAAACCTAAGTTTCCTCTAAAAGTTAAAAATAATAAAAAGCACTCAATTTTTAAGTACCTAAGCATAAGCAGGTATTAATTATTCTATAAAAAAAACTGTTACATAGGGGGATCCAAACCTAGCAATTTAATTACAAATAGTCAATTTAGTTTTTAAATTCATATATTTGCACAGTTAGGTAATAGGTTAGGTAATACATGGATAAGACTACTGAAAAAAATAATATACGAATTTTATTTTTAATCTAAAGTATTATAATTCCTGTGTATAAACTCACCAGTCTGGATCATCTCCTCAGGGTAGATACGGGACCAGGGGTTGATGGGCTGGCCCTGGATGTCCAGGAAGTCCTCGGCGAGGATCGGGGGACCCTTGTCGATAGGTTTGCCGGAGCCGTTGAATACGCGACCTGAGGCATAATTATCACTTGTTATCCTGTAATATCATGATGAAATTTATGATCATGGGTTATGGAGTATAAAAAAAGAGAGTACTCTTTCTCCCTTTGCCAAAGTGCCATCTCATATAGGGGACAAATTAAAAGTATGCACTCAATCAAAGTATTGAAAAACCCATACAAAGGCATTATCCTGTAATATCATGATGAAATTTATGATCGTGGGTTATGGAGTATAAAAAAAGGAGTACTCTTTCTCCCTTTGCCAAAGTGCCATCTCATATAGGGGACAAATTAAAAGTATGCACTCAATCAAAGTATTGAAAAACCCATACAAAGGCACTGGAATAGGTAGTATATGTAGATATTAAAGATAAGGTGAATAATTGTGCTCAGAGTTGAAAGAATAAATAACAAAAACTTCTGAATTAACCCCTAGGATAGTAGCCCCGGCCACATTTCGCTGGCTCACTATTACAAGGTTCTATATTAATTTTGATGAAGTTTTGTAATAGGCCATAGAATTTCGTTAGTTCCTTTACTTGATAAAAACATCATAGGACCGCGTAATATATGATATTTTGCAGTATATTTTTGCAAAATAGTCAGCTAATAACACATAGAACCTTGTAGTAATCATAACTAAATAAGTGATTAAGTGATACAATTTTAACATAGAACCTTGTAATAGTGAGCCAGCGATTTAATACCTTAATACAGTGAGATGATGCTTATTGCTACACTCCATGTGTTAAATGCTTTTACGAGTGAGATAGATAAAACCCTCACCCAACATATCCTCAGACACCGGTGTACGCAAGATGTCGCCGGTGAACTCGCAGTGGGTGTTCTTTGCGTCGATACCGGAGGTACCCTCGAAAACCTGAACCACGGCTTTGGAGCCGCTGACTTCCAACACCTATTGATATTGAAATAGTTGATGCATTTTATAAGTCATTTTAAGATAACGCTAATCTGAATTATTTGATTAAAGGAAGTGAATAATTATCACATAAAATAGACAACTAAGAAAAATAAATGGTTATTAAAAAATTATGAAAGTAAATTAACATTATGATTTATATTTCACGTCTATGAATTACTAAAATTAGACTATTAATATATTAATTTAACTTTCAAGTTTCAGTATGTTTGTGTAAATATATAATTTGTTTACCACCATTTCATATATAACCCGAATCGAAAATCCCTCATGAGATCTATAAAAATACATATTATGAACATAACATTACACTTTTTTAGAGGCGACCACCTCAGTCCTCAGGGGTAGCAACGCATCTGTGACCGAATTAGAACGAGACTCATTGAGCCTAGTTCTGGGTCGGTCACAGTTGTCATGGGCGGCAGCGGAAGGTGGTGCTGCATTGTGGTCGTTTGCTATCTTAATTCCATAAAAAAAAAAATATGCAAAAACACCTACCTGACCAGAACGCAGGGTTCCATCGGCAAGCTTCAGTTGGACGATCTCCGAGAACTTGGGGAACTTCACCTCATCAAGGATGACCAGGGGCCCGTTCACACCAGACACCGTTTTGTATGCTGTTCAAACAGAGTACAAACATCAATAGAAATATCTGCAAACAATCTTAGCACCATAACTGGTTAATATTACAAATATCTATACATCAATAAAAATATCTTTGGAACAATCCTTCCACCACATATGCTGGTTAATATTGTAAATGTCAAAGTAAGTCTGTCTGTGTATGTGTCTGCAACATATTCATGCCTTAAATCCAGATATAATTGAAATAAAATGTTGTTTTGAGGTAGGATGAGACCTGGGAAAGGATGTAAGATAAGTTTTTATCCCTCTAATATGTTCCTTTAGGACCATTTTAACAATATTTTGTCATTGATCAACTCCCATTCTGATGTAGCCACTTAGCAAAACATAGTTTATATGTTAAATTGCATAATTCTTAACTTTTTGTGATAAGTATTCAAACTAAAACAATATTTGCAGGATCTTAAAAACTGACTGTTCATCTATAACACTTATTTTTATAATATTCATGTGTATATATCATATAGGGAAGCTGAATTTACCTGGTTTTTAAATGGAAATATAATTAATTCAAGTCAAGGAGATGTGCAACATCAGTTAAGGCCTTCATTTGCCGGAGAACAAAACATTACCGATAGTTAAACAATTTTCATGTAACATAAATCTTATAAGAATGGTAATTCTTATGTTCCTAATCTCATCAAATCAGCCATGGTATTTTTCTAAATTTCAAATCAGTATTCCATAGAATAAAATGGGGAATTGTTCTAGTATTGTGTTTAAGAACAACAAAGATTCATCCACTTGTTTTAAGGTTCAAAGCCCTATAAAATAATGTTATATTTCACATTTCTAACTAACTATATTCAATGTCAATGGTATTTAATACCGTTTTGGTAATATTCCAAAGAACAATACTTACTTTGATCAATGTAAAGTGATGTTAAATTTTAAAATAAAAAAGATACTGATCAGCTGATCAAGCATGCTGACAGTATAATCACATGACAGTTTATAATCTTTCAATATTCAGCACTTATTTTCAAAGAAACTATTACAAGAATATGAGTTTTACTAAGACAATAAGCTTTACCCTCCGGACACCATTCAGCTTTCATAAAAATTGGACTAAAAAATTAGAATTGTAAAGAAATTTTATTTATCTGTAACCATGACCTGAATAGATCTGTGTCAAAGGTAGGGTGGTCTTTTTACAGGAATGTTTTGTGATACCTACTTTATAAAATTGAACCCTGTAAATTATAAAAACAATCTTATGATGCATCGTCAATCAACGACAAAATAATGTACGTCAATACAAAATGGATCTTATTCCTATTAGAAAAGGTGCAATTCAACTCGAAAATCAATTTTATGCCTAGAAATGGTCAAAAATTGTAAGTTTACGTAACTGAAGGGAACTTTATGGGTTATCGCACAATCTTATATCCAATTCATAGATTTGTGCACAGCAGAACTGTGTCTACAACGGAGCCAATTTTGGGCGTCTAATCGATCCGCACCAAGGACTCTCAATACATAATTGGTTTAAACGCATATAACCATACGATTTACTTTGAATAGACTACAGCAGATGGGAGGAAAGCCAAAACAAAATACAGCAACTCCTGCAAAATCAATATCTTGACATGACATTACAGGGGTAAGCTAAATACGTGCTAGGTATGGCGTAAAGACTTACTGAGTCGCGGCTGGGAAATGAAGTCGCGGCATACGGCCAAGACATGTTCCTTACTGGCCTGGGTAGCCGACATAGTTTTTGCCATGATTCAATTTTCTTTTGGCAGGCCGCTAAATAAAACACCAAACTGCGCTGCCTCCTCGCCCGAAAACTGGCGAATGGATAAATTCAATAAATTGTCTATGCCATTTCACGTGCCGTCACGTGATCCGTCACAAGGTAAAAGTTGCCAGTATGTGTAATTTTTGCTCTTTGCTACATAAATCATTGTAAAAAAATATTGTAAAAAATGTAAGAAGTTATTGTTCTCTCCCTATGCTTTACAACCAGGAATACATTGTGCGAAATGACATTTAATTTTAATCAACAATTTCGATTTCTTCATATAAACAAACACTATCGTCCTGTTCTGTTTGTCCTATTTTTGTTTTTATTCTTTGGTTATCAGGGATGATGATGGGATTATGCATGATTTTTTTGTTTCTAACGTTTATTATTTATGTTAATATAATACCGTAAAAATATTTACGGAATGAAAAAATAACAATTTATACACTTTATATAAAATATTTTAAAACTTGCTTAAAATGAGAAGGCAAATGAAAGACAGACATTTAAAAAATAATTTAATGAGATAAAATCTTCTAAAAATACAGGAAAACGAAGGCCCCCCTCAACTTTCTAAGATGGCAACACGTCATCAAACATTGCTAAACTAAGTTAATGTCCATGGGCAGAAATAACCACTTAATATTGATTGACCAGGAAAATAAAAAACCTGTCATGAGGGCGCTAAAGTTTTCTTTTTTATGGCAACAGCACAGGTAACAGTAACTATAGTATAGTAAACCCAACTTAAGATTGAAACGAAAGAGGCGCTGTCGGACTCATTTGACATTCATTTGACCAATCATTGCACACTACTTTTCGTTAGTTCCAATTTTTGCCATTTCAGAGATAAGTTGGGCGCACTGTAACGCTCGTGTTATTATTGTCATTTTGACAACTAAGTCGGATATGTTGTTTTGTATGTCGACTAAGTCGGATTCGGTTGTAATTATTTAACTGAATTAAATAAGTTGAATAACGAGATATTTTGGCCCCAGCACTATTTTTATTTCAATAAAAAGTGGCAACACTCGAAATGTCATTTTACTCCGTTTAATTAAAAATCCGAGTATACCTACCTAAGTTTATCGGCTTTTCACATAAAATTGTAAAATAGGTAAGTCTTTTACTTAGTTTAAAGATTAGTCTCTTCCATGAAAAACTATCTGGTATTACAACTAGCGCCATCTATATTTGCAAAAAATTACAAAGGTCTAAGACATGACACAATTCCTAAAAGTATAATAAGTAAAGCTTGTGGTAAATGATCAACACTCCCCCCTCCAGCTGCGTATGGGTCGACGTCGTATTCGTAGTTTACTACCCTACTTCTTATTATTTCCTTGTAGACAAAAGCTGATTTCCTTGGTGTCCTGGTCCTTTTAGGGTCATTTTTGTCCATTGCGTAGAGTCCAAATTGAAATCTGTAAGAAAAGTTCACAAATAATTTAAAACTCAGACCAATAAACTATGTATAGACGGCGTGCCGTGAACAAAAGCGTGAAGCCGGCAAAAAGTACGCCTCGCCTTGTAATACACACGGCGGCACTCACACCAAAACGACTTTTGTGTTCTAAATAATAAAAAATAAATGAAGCTTTGTGTTCCAAAAAATAAAGTTTAAATTAGTTCTAGTTCAAACTGTCAACATAGGGCATTCTATTGGTTCCGATGTGTGTTTTAGGCGCACTTTTGCCGACTTCACGCTTTTGTTCACGGCACGCCGTCTATAGTTTATTGGTCTGAGATTTAAATGTAAGGGACTACCGCGCCTGTCTATGAGCGCTTTGGTTTGACAAATCGGGTTGGTGGGTTGGTTAAAAACATTGACATAACTTTAATTTAATATTTTAATTAATTTATGAATCCGTACATAATTATAAGTAGGTTTCCGAAACCGCAATCGATGCCTCAAAAAATAAAATGTTGCAAATTATTGCTTCCAGTTCGGACGCTACTCATGAACGTCGGGCATTAGAATTTTTGAAAGCGAGGAAAGGTCTAATTAAGCTGGACGCTTCTCTTTGAGATGGAAAAATAAGAAAAAATCTGTTATTTGTTGTGAACTACATAAAAAGTAGCGTAAAAAGGAAACATTTTGGTGTAAATAATACGTCGGTCGGTAAGTAGGTACAGTGCCACAAACTTATCTGACCCGGTAAGGAGGGCGCTACTGTCTTTGTCTTTGTCTGACCTATAACATTTGCATTAGTTCCAATTTTGGCCACCGGAACAGATAAGTTTGTGGCACTGTAGGTACTTACTGGTAACCGGCAGACCATTCAAAATTGTCCATTAGACTCCAGACAAAATAACCCTTCACGTTGGCCCCGTCGTATTTGGCATCCAACAGGGCGGTCAGATAGTTCCTATAGTATTGCACCCTCGCGTCGTCGATTAGTGAAGTCATATTTTCTGTATACATGCCATTTTCAGTGACGTAGACCTCTGGATTATCATAGGCAACTTTCAAATGCATAAGCAAACCATAAAAGCCTGGAGCATACTCCTGAAAATAACATCAAGTGTTTGATTAATAAGGTGATTTACCAAATAACAAATAACATCTCTATTATTTACTGTAGGTAGTAGGTACTACTTTATTACGACCTCGCTTAGATTCGCGGTAACTAATTGTTCTTTAATTTTTCAAATATTAAATTTATCCTATTTTTGCAACATTTCTCATCGATCTTCCGCTCCTATTAGCCGTAGCATAATGTATCCTAAGCCTTTCTCAATAAATCCATCCATCACAAAATAGTAGATTGTATGACAAGGGTGCAAAGTAATATTTTTTCGGCGAGGGCGTTTTTTGAATCCAGAGCGAAGTGAGGGATTCTAGAGTAGAATCCCGAGCGTAGCGAGGGATTCTTTAGTAGAATCCCGAACGTAGCGAGGGATTCAAAGTACGTCGCCCGAGCCAAAAATATACTTGCACCCGAGTGATACACTCTACTTTTCATCACCCACTATGAGAAAATAATATATATAATAGAAAATAATACGTAAAAATGCACGAAAACTTATTTTTAATTTGAAAACGAAATCTTAATTTGATTTCTTTTTTTATTATTCAGCTGGCGGGGCCCTCGCGTCGTACCAGACATTCTTTATTCAAACAATATTTGCGTTCGATTTCTTTAGCGTAAAATACTAAAATGTTCTAAATTCAAAATAGGACGGAAAAGATCTAGCCGGCAGGAAAAGTTGTATGAAAATTCATTCCCGCCCGCTGAATAGAAAACAGCAACTTTGGAACCCCGTAAGTCCGAACCAAGTCGTCTTTTTCGAATAGGTGTGATGAAAACAATTTTCCAATACGAGCCACTAGTTTCTAAAATTAGTCCGTTTAGACAAACAAAATCTTCAACTCTATAATACGAGTACTTATAATTAATTGTCTTGATCCTTGATTGATTGCAAAAATAGACCTATTTGCAAATGCTCCTTACATAATATATAGGTACCTACTTACCTACTATAAATATACTTACAAACAACCACAAGTCGGTAACATGAGGCCAAGATGGATCTCCATACTGCCCAATACCTAAATCATCGTCCACTGACGGAACCTCAAAGCCTCCCACTGATTCGTTTCTATAAACCACTCGGCTGGTGTAATGGTTTAAGCCCAGAAAATCAGCCGACTGTTTCATATAATCTATCTGTTCTTGGGTAAAAGGTCTTAATCGAGATTCATTGTATCCTTGTGCCGCGCTGGCATCTGCAACTTTTTTTATTAAACGCTCTGGAAAGTTTCCTTCCTTAGAAAATATCGGCTGAAGATAGCAGTCTACCTGGCGATATAGAAATATATAATCAAAATAAATCTTAGACTTCCTGTTTAATTATTATCTGTACGATTTTTCTTTAAAATGTTTAAGTAGATTTTAAGCAATTAGTTGTTAGCTGATGTGATCGCACAAAGAAGTGATTGGATTTTATAACAGAAACAGTTTACTTACTTGGAACGCCATAGCATCTAGAAGAGCCTCAGCATCTTCTTCCGAATTACTCTGCGTGACAGGCCATTCGAAATTTAAAGTGAGTCCGACCTTACCACCTTGAACTTTCCTGAACTCTTCGTCATAAATGTGGTACGCTCTCGCATGCGCTAACAAATGATTCCTGGCACATTCGTAGTATCCTATTCCTGGGGAGTGAGTGCCTGGTGGATGCCAACCCATTACAAAAGCCATGTAGCAGTGTATTTGAGGTTCATTTACCGTTAACCAGTGCTTGACGCGATTGCCAAAATACTTGAATAGAACCCTGGCGTAATCCCCAAACCAATCGGCAATTTGCTCATTCAGCCAACCCCCTCTGTCTTGCAAACGTTGCGGCAGATCGAAGTGGTACATTGTGACGAACGGCTCGATGCCATTAGTTATGAGCTCGTCTAATAGTTTATTATAATGGGCAATTCCACGATGATTTACATAGTCTGGGGTTCCAAAAGGCAAGATTCTTGTCCAAGATATAGAGAATCTGTAGCTGTTGACGCCTAGTTCTTTAAGCATCTCTACATCTCTCTTATAAAGGTAGTAGGAATTACAAGCGACGTCTCCATTGTTACCATCAAATATTATTTTGGGATTTGTGTGCACCGTAAAGTCCCATATGGAAGGGCCTTTGCCTGTAACAAACAAAAGCATGTGATCCTCGCAACGATGGAATTAACGTTTTAACAAAAACTTTATATAACTTTGAACTCATTGTAGTGGAATAATTGAAAAGGATAAAGAAGTAATATCACATGCAGAATATTTTGGCTTCAACTTATAGTAGCCCACTACTGAGCATAGGTCTCTCGTCATCATTGTGGAAGTCTAGAGTCTAGAGCATACTCCATGTGGCCAACCGGCTATCAAAAGTAACTGGTGATACGTTCCCGTGGGATCATTTTATTCATTTTTCAAAGTCTGTCCTTCACTTAAAGCTAGTATGACATAGAACTACCGTCAACGTCCCAGGCTCCTTCAGTCTGGTAGGCCGATGTCGACGCACCGAATCGGAAGTCATCTGGGAATTTCTTCACTGATGCTTTTATATTTTCACCAATCACTGATCCGAGAAAGGCACTAGAAAAAAATGTATTTAATGTAATGCATGATGATCAGTGGAACTACTTTGTTAATCATAAATAAATGTTAATAAAAAATTACGAAAATATAGAAAAAAATAATGAGTCTTTAAAATAATTCATTAATAATTAAGTAATTATTAGACTTCGTGTATGTGTCCATATTGTGTTATGCTTTTGTTCCAGCTAAAATCAGAATCTTCTAAACCGATCTAAATACGGTCTATAACACAGTTCAAATTAAATAATTTTAATTCCGCAAATAATTATCATATTTATTAAAATTTTAAAAACCCTTTAATATCATTGTTGTTATTCGTATTTATTTGCCCTAATATTTTTTGTGCTTGAATAAGCAGATAACTTTGTATCTATAGACCTATTTAAATCAATTTAATGAGATATTTAAACATTACCAAACACAACGTAAGTACACACTACGTACCAAAACACGAAAAATATATTGCACGGTATCAACATCGTTGTAATGACTTAAACTTATTAATGTACATCCTTAAATCTCTGTCTTAAGATTTTATCACTTGATTATTTATCATCAAGGTAAATAACTTACTTACTTACTGAGACAGGCCGAGGGCGCTACATTGTTGCTGCTTATCAAGGTTGTGGTTTAATGAGGATTATTATATTTAGGACTAGCTGTGCCTGCGGCTCCGCTCGCGTGGAACTCAGTGTGTCACAAAGTTTTTCCCACGTAAATCTCAATCCCGCGAGAAGTCAGGAACAAAAAGTAGCCTATAAAATGCTCCATAACCTCCTCTATCTCCCACTGAAAATCCCATAAGTAAACATCTGAACCCGCGACCTCGTGCCCACTTAAGCCATTTTCCCGCATGAATCCTGATCCTGCGGGAATTCCAGGCTAAATGAAGCCCGTACATTGCTCCACAACTCTATCTCCCATTGAAAGTTCCATTAAAATCTAAGCCCGCGACTTCGCGCATAGAAGTTTTCCCGCGTGAATCCTGATCCCGCTGGAAATTCGGGATAAAAAATAGCCTAAATGTTGCTCAGGGATCTCCGCTATCTTCCAGTGAAAGTCCCATAAAAATCCGTTCAGCCGATCCGGAGACAGACAATCCGGCGCGCAAACAGACAAACAGACACAACTTTTTTTTAATTAAAATTTTTTTTCTTTTAGATTCATGTTCTAGTACTGTTTCTTAACCCCCCCTATATATTTTGTTTCGTCAATTTCGTAAAAAACAGACGCTCTTATTATATAGATTAGGTTAACATATTTAAATATTCTCTGTCCTTATCTTAACTCTCAGAACGTTACTTTGTAAAGTAAAAGTTGAAAATACTACCTACACTTGCACACATAGTCGTACGCAAGAAAGGGTTGGAGTAGGGGAGGCAACTACAATTATTATTCATCATCTCAACCCATCACGGCCCACTATTGAGCACGGGTCTCATCTCAGAATGAGAAGGTTAAGGCCACCACGCTGGCCAAGTACGGATTGGCGGACTTAACACACTTTTGAGTTTTTTGCAGACCCTCAGGCATGTAGGTTTCCTCACGATGTTTTCCATCACCGTTTGTAGCAGGTGCTATTTAAATGCTTAAAACGCACATAACTCCGAAAAGTCAGATGTGCGTGCCCTGGGATTTGAACCCGGACCCTCCGAATAGGAGGCCGAATTCTTAACCACTAGGCTATCACCGCTATATAATTATATGGCAATATAATTATTAGTCCCTTTGAATTTGGGGTCTTTTACAAACAAAAATGCGATATTACCAATCGGCAAACAAGAAATATGCATTATACTGTTGTCAGACAAAGACAAAGACAGTAGCGCCCCTCTTACCGGGTCAGATAAGTTTGTGGCACTTTTTACTTTGGTTTTTAGTACGAGTTATACGTATACGTACGTATATAGCGCGTTATGTCACGTAAAACTCGTACTTAGTCCTCTGTCAGTTTACTACTTTTTTAGTTACTCTGTGCATAGTGTATTTTCGTTGACTCTGTGTAGTGTTGCCACCTTAGCCCTTTTGGGGCTAGCCCTTTCTATGGTTTGATTTCTCCAAATTTTAAATTTAGCCTAAAAGGGCAATCTAGCCCTTTTCCGAAATCCTCCCTTACCTACTATTTTCAAAGAGTTGATATGTAAAATTGAAAAATAAATCGCAACGAGAGGTAAAGAATTAGCCAATTACATTAATTCAGCATATTTTTAGCTTTGTTTGTGGTAACTATTACTTTAATTAGCGGGGAACACCCCAAACTTTTACAATCTGCCATGCTAGTATAAACCGAGCAATTTGAAAATGCAATCATGATTTGTTCTTAACAGTTTAAATTGTAATTAATTGTAGTATTTTTACCGTTATTATGATTTGATTGATAAATTACGACAACGACTAGAAGTTTTATCTTGTGTAATCATTGAAAGATTTTGATTTAAAAGATGTGCTGAGGAGTTTGTTTCGCCTTTCTGCTACTCTTATAAAGAAAAATAGCACCGTTGGAAACGGCGGTAGATTCAAAAAATGACATTTATTAGTGTATTGAATTTCATAAAAATGTCTAACTTTTTTAGCCCCTTTCTAGCCCCATTTAGAAATACCCAATGTAGCCCTTTTTGCATGTCCGCTTAGCCCGTTTTAAAAAATCAAGGTGGCAACACTGACTCTGTGCGCATGTCAGTTAAGACGTCATTGGAAATAGGGATGGGAATACGTAGTACATTCTGCAGTAGTACCAAAAGTACCATGGTGAATGTTTAATGGAGGTACAATTATTTTTTATGGAATTAAGATAGCAAACGAGCATGCAGTACCACCTTCCGCTGCCGCCCATAACAACTGTGACCGACCCAGAACTAGACTCAATGAGTCTCGTTCTAATTCGGTCACACATGCGTTGCTACCCTTGAGGACTGAGATGGTCGCCTCTAAAAAGTGTAACCGGCACCACACCTTCCTATCCGGAACACAATTGTTCTTAAAACAATTATTACACGGTAGGAATGGTACAAAGTACCGTGGCGGGCGATGGTACTTCCCCGGGTGAGCTCTAGGCCCTACCACCTGTACTTGGTCAGTTACTGTACCTGCGCAAACATCTCGGAAAACGAAGTTCACATCAGCCTAGTCTAAATGACCTTAATGTACAATTGTACACGACTGCGCCTCACTAGGGGACGCGCGGGGCTAGAGCGGGGTGGGGGGCCCGCGTGACTGCTATCTGACATGCGCCTAATTATTGTGGTCAGGTAGTATATATTGTTCTATGGACGTATGGGTATGGACATGGATGGACTGATCTGATGAGTGCGTTCGCGGCGCGGGACAGGTGGGACGTGTGTTTAAACTGTTTAACTTTAAATAGTGTTTTGTTTAAATTTTAATTGACGAAAACCGATCTAAACTTAAATCTTGCAGCCTTAATATTCTAAACAGTGTTAGTGAATTATTAAATTGTAATCAATATACGATTCATTGTAATAACACTCAACTATGTCTGCTATGGGCAAAATGGTAATTCCAAGCCGGAACATCGGTAAATTAGGCGCCGCGTTGCAAAATGTTAAATCGAATACTTATTTTACGTATACAAAATCGTTATCACAGCCTTTGGACAGGAAACCTGAAATTGTAACAGCGAAGCAGGCATTCGAAAAATGTTTAAAATCCGGTAAGTATTTTTGCGATCTATTTGTGTGTATTACGTAGAATCGGTCGTTAGTATAAATTTATTATGCATATGTCAACGGAAATGTGTTAAATCCGTCATTGTATACAATTCCTAGGAAATGTATACAATTCCTAAAATCGCCAGGAAATGTGTGAAATAAATTATATTGGACACATTTCCTGAATAGCAATCGGAAATGTAGTACATTAAGATTATAGATCAAGATTTTAATGAGTACGCGGGATAGATAATATGAAGATATTATATTTTACGTTATGATTTTTACCAGATTGTCTCACCGAGTGCCTTAATCAAAAATATTATTGTGTAAAACAATGAATACTCATTTCCATGACTCCTCAGTCAAATTCTTCAAGGTGTAGGTAGGTCGAATTGGTTACAGGACCGAATTAGCCTACCCCTACTCCACGTAGTCTTGTATGCCCTACCCCTAGAGTTTTTTTTAGAACCCGGAGGCGCGGAGGGAGGGCAGCCCCCGCCCGCTGTAACAAAACGCAGACACCCGGGCGAGCCGGAGCGGCTGAGGCTGGTCGCCGAAGGCGACCAGCAAGCCGAAGCTGCGCAGGCGAGCGTGGGTGTCTGTGCTTTGTTACGCAAGGGCGAAGGGGCTGCACCTTCCGCAGCGCCGGAGACGTCACGGTTCGAAATTATGCCCTATATTCTGCGTTTTTACGATTTGGCCAAACGTGGATAACCAAACGTAGACGATTTAACGGTCTGGACAAACTGAGTTGCCCATTTCATGAAATGCGACCATTTGAAGTTAACAATTCTACGATGTGGCCACGACATACACATTTCCTAATACGATATCGGAATTGTATACAATTCCTAGGAAATGTGTACATTTCCTAGGAAATGTATGAATTAAATAATTTTTAAAACAATATTTTACACATTTCCTAAAGAGCTTAGGAATTGTATACATTTCCTAGGAAATGTATACAATTCCTAGATTTCATACATTTCCGGTAACACATATATTTAGCAGGAGGTACTAATAACGAATGTAGGATTACGAAGTTAGACGGGTTTGGTCCTTGATTGCTTGATTGAATGGCTATTAGACTGATAAAGGGAGATTTCTAGGTCAGTTTAAAACGATTGAGTGTTTGTTGACCCTTGGACTCACTGTATTGTTTAAGTCTCGTAAATAGCTACGCAGAATTCTTAAAACCAATCTGTTCAAACAGTAAACGGTATTAAGCCACACCCGCCCATACAATCGAGAGGGCTTTGAATTGAAGTAGGTCAAACAATACCTACCTTATAGGTGACCTAATTGACTGAAACTGAACAGCAGGTCAAAACAAAGAAGGTTAAGTTGAAGTACTATAGTTATAATTTAAATTAAATATCAGGTTAATTACTTTTTGCTTGCAGCTTTTTCTGTGTAGTCGATGGAAACTGACAAAGTACCATTAAAATTATTACATATTATCACATAGAACCACATTATTAACGAATAACTCATACCTCACTTAACGACAAGTGTAAATAAAAACTCAAGGTTGAAAATATTCATATCAAAGCAATTATCTCCTATAATCAAAATAAGAATTATAACAATGTCTGTGAATTGATAATGTTGTATATTGATCAAATTATTATTTAAAATATTAATTGTGTTTGCATTCAAAATGGAATTTGTTTTACAGTCGTACAACGATCTTTTGGCGTGTGGATGATGTGTGGGTGAAAGAAACAGTGCCTTACAGTTTGCTTTACCTGTAAGGCGCTGTCTCTGTCACCCTCATGTCAGCCACGCACCAAAAGATCCTTGTAAAACTATAATTCCATTGTGATTGCACCCCATACAAATGACAGCTTTCTACCCCTGTGATTGAAGTACATTGCTGAGTGATGGAAATTCAAAATGCCATAAGTAAATTATGCTTACAAGCTAAATTGAACCGTGAACACAGGTAATAAAATGTATTATCCATATTCTTGTGACTTGGGTATAAGTTAGTGTGCTAAGCATTAAGGACCACCATTCTATTAGTATTTTGTGCTAGTGATGAACAGTAAAATAATAAGGGTTCAACCAATTAGATTTCATTGAAATTCTTAGTAGATAGGTATATAAATATTGATCATAGATAACAAAAATTAGTACATTGTTTTTGCTATAACTGTGACCTTGTTGTATGATATGAGTAAGAAACACAGCAATTAACTTCTGGTATTGTTTTAATTATACAACAAGTTTGTTCTCAATCAACTAAAGCTGTATTGATTTTGTAATTAATTAGATTTAGATTCACAAATGGAATTCTTTTTAATTGCATTCTACACAAATGCCGACTTTCTGCCCCTATGACGAAGGAACATGGCAGATAAACAGGGAGCATTTAAACTTAACTCTCAAGTAAATTTTGCTTACAAGCTAAATTGTACCTTGAGTACCAGTAATAAATTTGTTTATAGCAGTAGTGGCAACTCTAGTATAGATCAATATAATTTATGCTTCTCTGAGGCCTCCAAAATAGCTTAATGCTTGAATCAACACTGACACTGCACTGACTATGCCGAGAATGTATGAAAGATTTGCCGGAACTGTGACGGAACGGTGCGTGACTTCACTGATATGTGTGAATCGGCCCTAACGATTCTACCAAATGATGACAAAAGGGACCAATGACGGCTTATATAAAAAAATAAAATCCCCATTGGAGCAGTAAGGTGGCATATGCTCTATATAGGGCTCCTAGAGACTGGTGATCAGTAATTAAAGCAATAAATGGAAAGAAAACAAGGTATTATTTGTTGGTTTGCGAAAAATAAGACATTGTCGTCTGGATTAAATAAAGTACTCAGAAAATTTGTACTCAGTTGGTCAAGGCGACCGACTTTGTTCGCGCCTTCACGAAAGAGTTATATATTTGCATTTGAGTTCTCGGTTGTCTTTTGTTTTAATACAAACACTGATTCAATTAAGTTGGAAGACACAGGTGAAACAATCATGGTGGTCCATTATAGGTGATCGTAAAATAATCACAAAGAAATCAAAAACAGAAATAATATTTTTAAAGTAAAATTATAACCGGGAGTTCATTTTTATTCATTTAAAGAAGATTTGTCCTTTATAAATTTATAAATTACTAGCGACCCGCCCCGGCTTCGCACGGGTGCAATAACTATTTAATGGATGTTATTATACATATAAACCTTCCTCTTGAATCACTCTATCTATTAAAAAAAACCGCATCAAAATCCGTTGCGTAGCTTTAAAGATTTAAGCATACAAAGGGACATAGGGACAGAGATAGCGACCTTGTTTTATACTATGTAGTGATTTGTCGATATTGAAGTCAGTTTTGTTTTCATTAAAATTATTTATTAGTAGGCTTTTCGTGCTAGTTCCCCCTTTATGACCTCAAATTAATATTAGTATGCATTTATTTCCATAACTTTAGTACCTATAAGGTGAGAAATGTTTATTCCGTCGAGCCTAACTGATCGACTGAGTTAGGACACCTCTCCATTTTCACCAGAGCTAAGCTAAAGTACGTTGTTAAGGATACGTTAGTCATCCAACAACCACCAATTATGTACATTCAATGACCCGTCTAGAAATCCCCTCCGGTCCCGGCCGTCGTACTTCCGACGAACAGCTTTTCTCGCTACTTTGTATGCGTTGGGAGTTTATCACCGCGTAAATCCCGATCCCTCGGGAATTCGGGGATTAAAAATAGTCTACAAGTTTCTCCACAACCTCTTCTACTTTTCAGTGAGTCCCATAAAAATCTGTTCAGCCGTTTCGGAGATTAGCCCGCACTATCAGAAAAACAGACAGACGAAAATCACAGACAGACACTTAAATTTTAGGTTATGTAGGTTTAGCGATATCTATATGGGTTCGCCACTAATCCCTCCACCAGTCTGCGTCCGAATAGGTGTGGTGGAGTACCCATTCTTTAGGCCTCCTCAATGAGGAAGAGATACCCAATTTATGAAAATTTTACTGAAAGTTTTCTTTACACACACGTCAAGCTTAATATAAGCATTTGAAAAGAATCATCAATATCGGTTCATCAATTCTCAACTTTTTTTAAGTCTGTAAAATATTTTCAAGTAACAATATGTGAACAGTGGGAAACGCCTACGAATGCCTCTTACATTGTTACGCAATACTGCAGAGATATATTCTTCTACATATGGAATGTTATCTCTGATGTTGTTTACTTTGAGAAGTGGGCTTGGCTTCAGCCTATTAATGGTCCACTACAATGCACGGATCACTCTTCAATATGGAGGAGGCCTAGACTCTAGACTAGAGCATACTCTACACGGCTCCAGTGCGAGTAAGTGGTGAGATCAGTGGCCAATTCAAGTATCAAAATTTTCAAGCCGCCCGAAGGCCGCTCACATGACTTTGTTAAGTCATCGTTAAGTCATCACCGATTGTCGATTTGTTATCTATCGATAACATCTATCTGTCTGTGCTATGCTATGTATCTATAACAACTGGGACTGGTAAGTGCCTTCCGAAGCACAAAATGCTCAAGAATTTTTTGCCACTAACGGTCATCCATCCAAGTACCTACTTTGCCGTTGCTTATAACTTTCTCGATCACTTATGATTATGATCGAGGGTAGCCGAGCGAAGAGCCCAGAGAAGTGACTGAAGCAAAAATGTAAAGCAGATAGGTTAAAGATTTGTTGCCAAGGCGGGTCTCAGTTTCAATTCCCGGTCGAAAAGTATGTAATGTAACCAATTCATGTTGCTGGGTTAAAACTTGAAACCTTCACGCGACGGCCACGACGGTGGGAGCTACTGAATATATCAAAAAGCTCTTTAGGGTTATGATTATGAACATAAATTAAGCAGCTGAAAAGTTTGTTCGTTTCTTTGAACAGCATAATCTCCAGAACTATTATTGAAAAAAAATGATGGATAGTCCATTTATCGAGGATATTCAAAGGCTATATAAGTACATATTATATAATATCACATCACGCTACGATCAATTGGAGTGGAGCATCAATGCAAAATGTTTAAAAATCGGATTACAGAAAAAGTGTTCACGTCCATTAGTTTATAATTATATTATATTATAATAGTGGTCAACAATCAACATATTATTACGATAATTTAAGTAATAAACTATATTTTTATATTTTATTAAATATTATATTTAATATTTGTAAACTTCGGCTTCCCGACATAAGTCGCGGCCTGCCCCCTTATTATGAACTCTTAATTCCAGACAGTTTACGTTCAGTTCAGTGGGTGACAGAGATAGCGCCTTACAGGTAATATGGCGCTATCTCTGTCACGCACACGTTGTGAACGTGAACTGTCTGGAATTAAGAGTTCATTATTAAGGCCCCTGATCGATAAATTGACAATGGCATTAAAATCTTCGACGGCTTGATAAAATGTTTACGAAATGACCAGATGATAATGTAAATAAAATGATACCTAAAGTTTTTTGACAACAACTTTTCGTAAAAAGAAGGCAGGAAAATGTTTTAACCGAATTCAAAAAAAGGAGGAGGTTCTCAATTTCACTGTATTTTTTATGTGTACTACCTCATAACTTTTCACTGGGTGAACCGATTTTGATATTTTTTTAAATTCGAAAGCGACATCTGACGGTTACTTTTTGAGTAATTCTATTTCAAAGCTTGTATGTATTTGTCAACGTAAATAAACATGCTGCCAAAATGGAAGCGAAAGCGGGATCACTAGTAATTAATGACTTGGGTATATTAATAACTATGATACTTACAATATCAGAATAACCTGCATTTGTCACACTTCTGCACAAAACTAAGAATTTTGAACTTACAAAAATTTCTTCGTCAACCTTATTGCTACTGACTAGTTTGTGAAGTGGTGTTCTCGTGAAAAGAACTTAAAATAGTTTTTCTGTTGGTAATTAGTCCCATCAGGTATGATGATGTCTCGGTGTTAACCCAATAAATGCTTCCCCAAAAACGAGACCCGCATAATCGCGTCACATCTATGGCTGCAACCCATTAATGGCCCACTCCTGAGAATGAGTCTCCTCATCATTGAGGAGGCCTAGAACATACTCCACCTCGCCGCTCCATTGCGGTACATAATATGCAAAAAACAAATTAATGACAGCATATAATAATAAAATAATAATAAAACGTATATTACATTATCTGTCTCTCAAGGGTAAAAAAAGTTTATCTTCAAAAATTCTATTAACAACTAGCTAGCTTCCGCCCGCAGGCTTCGCCCGCGTGGATTTCGTTTAAGCTTCACCCCCCTATTTCATTCCCTTCTGGGTGGAATTTCCAAAAATCCTCTCTTAGGCCTCCACGACACTCCCAGCCAAGGAACCCTCCAAGGAACACACAATACACACATGCCAAATTTCAGCTTCTTCCGTTCAGTTGTTTCGGCTGTGCTTTGTCTGTCAGTCAATCACTCAGTAACGCAAGCGTTTTATTTATAAAGATTACAAATTATTTGGTAATCCTTTGTTATCTAAATAAGTTTATTGTCGTTAGTATGCAATTTAGGAGACAATTGTCCTTTATTATGCTATGCAACTTTCGTGTCATAAAATTAACTACCTATGTAACTTGTATCCAAGGATAATAATTTGTGGGCGCGGCTATTTCTTTTCTTTCAGCGATTAAAATTGGAGTGGAGTTTTAGAGCATGCAGGTTTATTTATGATTTTAATAACTGTAACAAAATCTGTTTAGGTCTGTTGGTTCCTCCTTTTCAGTTTCCCTAGTGGGTATGAGGAAAAACAAAACATAACAAAACCGACGTGAATATCGACAGCACAGTCGACAGTACCTGCCTAGTATAAGAAATAATATGAAAGTATGGTATGTGCGTATGTGCCTATAAAATTGAAGGGTTCCCTTGATTCCCGTGGGATTCTAACACCAGATCCATGGCAGTGGGACAACTTCTGCACTGCAGTAGGCTATTCAATATAAAATCATACATAGACATAGTAGAACCTCATTTTTTTGAAGTCGGTTAAATTTCAAAATTTAAAAGGGGAGACTTTCGATATAATTTTGATACAAATTTTTATTCTTTCGAAAGTTGAGGTCTTCGACGCACATATGCGTCACGTCAGCGACGTATGGGTTAACGTAGCGTTACGTAGAATTTTAATGGTCTATTAGTGGTTGTTCTATAGCTCAGAACATCCTTACTAATATTATAAATGTGAAAGTGTGTTTGTTTGTTTGTTTGTTTGTTTGTTTGTTTGTGACGCTTTCACGTCGCAACAAAGCTATTATATGGTAAGGTTTATGTGTGTGGGGATAGTTAGGAGGGTGGAGAGTGACGTAGGCTACTTTTTACCGCGGAAAAACATCCCATTCCCATGGGAAGATCGATGTTTTGTTAGTTGCTAGATATTTATTTTCGGAGTTGCCAATAGATGGCGTTAACAAAATTCATTTGCAAGTTCTGAATTACGCTATCAAATACTACATGTAATTTACTTAAGTCATAGGCAAATGTAATAGGCTACTTTAGCTCTGCCTCGAGAACTCCCCGCTCCGGCTGTGTTCAGTGTACCGCCCGCCCGCTGGCACTATCCTGTTGGCTGATGTCCGCAAGTTGCTGGACTCGCCGACACCGGTGGTGGGCGCGGGCGACTGGAACTGCAAGCATCCGGGGTGGAATAGCCTACCTGCCAACAGAAGTGGAAGGCTACTTTTTGATGCCGCTGAACAGCACGGCTACACTGTCGAGTGTGTTGCACACCGTTACCGCGGCTCTGAATAAGAGAGAACGCGTGTGTGCAGTATTCCTCGACATGGAAAAGGCGTTCGACCGTGTTTGGCACGACGGCTTTCTCTACAAGATCTCGCAGCCGTCGGCGGGCGCCCCGGAGTGCCGTTAAGATGATCTCCAGTTTCCTCGAAAATAGAAGCTTCAGAGTAGTGGTTGAAGACGCCGAATCCACCGAGCGTCCGATCGCAGCCAGCGTCCCGCAAGGGAGTTGCCTGTCCCCGGTCTGCTACGCCTGCTACACCGACGACATCCCGGCGGCAGGGGGGGGGGGGGCGTCGCTTGCCCTGTATGCCGATGACGTGGCGTACATCACCACGTCGCTGAATAGAACCCACGCCATTGTCAAGATGCAACGTGCGCTTGATGCCCTCCCCGAATGGCTCGCCGCGTGGAGACTGTCGGTGAATGTCGGGAAGACGCTGGGCCTTCCCGCGCGACTTGCTGGTTACGCGGGACGGGCCTAGCACTGACTGATACTGGGGCTTCGTAAGTCGTCGCCCGACGCTGATCGGCTCCTGCTGGGCTTCCCACCAGCGGGATTCACCCGGTAGGGGCTCAATCTGGGCGGCGCGAAGATGAACCCCATCCCGTTTAAGACTCTGTGGCCTGTAAAAAGGCCACCACTCACCGGACTTGACCTATTGGTTAACCACAGATGGACAACCAAGGGCCTTAGGGCCCAACCCAAGGACTGGCCCGTTTTAACGGGCCGCGAGAGACACCCCCAAAGGGGAACTAACTGTCCCGAGGGCTCCACACACCTCAGACAGGGTGGAGTGAAGAGAGCGAGTAGTAGGCTACTTTTTAGCCTAAATTCCTACGGGAGCGGGACCTACGCGGCTGTTACCTACGGGTCCCGAAGCGAAGCGCGGGCGGTTCTCTAGTTATGGGCATAAACTCTATTCATAGTCTTAACCTATACTCCGTTCGCGTTCGATCCTAAATTCATTATCATTGCATGGCACACAAATCCAGCTTTCCGCCTAAGGCATTAAGGTACATTTTAGATTGACGGCGGAAACGAAAAATGTCCTTAGTAAATTTTGCTTACAACCTAAACTGAACTATAAGAAAAGGTAATATGAATAAGTTCGGTTTTGGTAGAGTGGCAATTCCATAATGCTCGGCGACTCAAGTATAGCGGGTTTTGCGGTTGACTCGTAACTTGGTAATTATATCATAAAATATGTTTAAGTCTAAATAAAGTCCCACTTACCGTTAAGTTTTATTGTCATGACTAATAACTATAAATTAAAAAAAACCGCAATTAAAAGTTTCTCTTAAATTAAAATTAAAATTTATTAAAATTTATCTTACTCCCAAAGCCAAACCGATCTACATAATTTATAGCCAGCTAATAATTCAAATGGCATAATTAAGTTTTATGCCAAAAAACGCACTTACATCATTTTGGAAACTAGCTAATACTCTTCAAATTACTGGACCGATTTCTTCCAAACATAGCTGAAAAGTGAAAACCACTGCAAGTAAACTGGCTTACGATTAAAACGAACTCAAATCGATTAATAATTCAATCAAGAGCTACATACAGTGCCATAGGCAAACACACATTCAGACGGGTCAAACACCTCGTTTTGTCTCGGATGTTTCAAAACGAACGTCGGCGTCGAGATAAATTCCGTAATTATGCCCTTTGAATTATTATGCCGGTCTGTACATAAAAAGAGGGAAATTAAATATTTTGTGACGTTGAAATTAATTTAATGCATTTTATGTTACAGAAACTAAAATCGTCATTATAATGCCATACAATGCAAAGCGATAAATTTTAAAAGCGAATCCACGAGTCATAGAAATGGAACATAGATGATATTACCCGCATTATTGTGTTTTTGTCAAACCCCTGTAAATCAACTGCTACATGAAAAGAAGAATATATAATTTTAAATCTTTCTACTCGCAGCCTACATGTATTAAGGTTGTTGTATGCAACCAGTTTCACTTGGAGTTTAACGACCTTGTGTAATTTTGGCCCGCAGAAATGGAATTTTTTTAAATGTAGAATATGAGATGCATACTAAATTAATTTGCAGTGCTGTTGGCCCATTTCGTAACCTATAAGGAGTATACTGAAGACACTAGCTTCAATCAAAACCAGTCTTACTGTACCTACTTCAATTTAATATGGATTTAAGATAGCAAACGAGCATGCAGCACCATCCTTCCGCTGCCGCCCATGACAACTGTGACCGACACAGAACAAGACTCATATCAGGACTACGACGAAGAGAATGTTATAAAGAAAGTTTGTTGGTGATTTCGTTACTAGTTACTACGTATGGGGACTGGAAAAGGGACTGAAAGTTTTCTTAGTGGGAGTTTCATGTTACTTGGGACCCAGATGCGATGTAGTTGTAGCCCTTGAGAAGATTGATAATAAGGTTCCGTTTCTAAACCGACTCCAAAAAACGGCAGAGGTAAAATTTATGTGTAGCCTTTTAACTGATTGCTGGCTGAACCAATTTTCATAATTCTTTATTCAATAGCTTGTGTTGTCGTGTGATCGTGACTGGTGGTCCTATCAAAATTTGAGCGACATCTGACGAGTATTTTTTGAGCTATCTACTTGTAGATGTTGAAGTAATTTTTTATGAACCGTTACTTACCTTACAAACCTAAAAGAACCCTTTTTAGGCGACGTCTTAAATTACCTAAATACCTCGAACGTGAAAATCTTTGGCAAATTCAATATTAAAAAAATCTGTCTCCAGGTCAAACGGTGTACGCCCAGGGTGCTGCTGCCACTCCCGTGCCGCTGCTGAACGCCATGACGGAGGTGGGCAAGGCTGGCTCCATGAAGGACATCAAGGTGGTCCACATGCACACCGAGAAGGATGCCGCGTACGTCGCGCCCGAGTGCAAGGATATCTTCAGGTTTGTCTCTCTTTATATGTTACAAGACTGACAAGTTACAAGTATGCTCTTGCTTGGGTTTTCCGAACCAGGACTGAATTATTATAATAGAATTTTTAAAAACAATTAATTCGACTTTGAAATTAACAAGAAATCCTGATTACTTACATATATCCTCTTGGACATCATTATGAACGTAATCGAGGTCAATTAACAATGTTAAATAATTCAATCAATCATGCGAATATATTCAAATCGGTTCATCCAGTAAAAAGTTTATGGTTACATTTATATTTATACCCAAAAAGCAACTTCTTATTCAATTTTTTGAAGACCGTTAAACATGATTAGATGATCATTTTCGATGTTACAAAGGTCAAAGATTAAAAAGTTATTTTACAAATAATATTTTATCTAATGAAGAGTTATTTACATCACTTCGAATAAAATTAATGTAAAAAAGTATAAAAGTAAATTATAAATTAGAATAAATGCATGCTAAATTGCTAAGAGATTTAAGTTATAATTTATGTAAGTATTGGATATTCAGCCTGGTCAGACATTTATAATATCAGATGAAAAAAGCGGTTTTTTATCTGATTGGGGGCTCTTGACGATTTTAGTTATTATCTTATTTAAGTTGTCCGTGCTGCCCACGACATTATTGCTACAGATTGCGGGAGAGTCTATAATTCTACATTAGTTTTTGATTCCCTGGTTCGCTTTGCTTCAGAAACTTGTCCCTTATTATACTTGAGTCGTCGAGAATATGGGATTGTTTTTATTTTAGACTAGCTTTTGCCCGCGGCTTCGCCCGCGTGGAATTCGTTTATATCGCGATCCGGGGAAGTGGGGAAGAAGGTACGTCATCAACTATCTTCCTGGGAAAATTCATCGAAATCGGTCAGGCGGTTTAGATTTTTCATACAAACTTTCATCCCCTATTTCAAGCCTTTAGGGGTTGATTTTTGAAAAAAAAGTAGCCTATGTGTGACTCTGGGTCTTCAACTATTTTCATTCCGAATTTCATCCAAATCGGACCGGTGGTTTTGCCGTGAAAACGTCACAGACAGACAGACAGACAGACTTTCGCATTGATAATATTAGTATGGATTTGCCTCGGAAACTTAAGTATAGTGGTAGAGCCTAGAGTTCGCCCGGGGTAGTACCACCGCCCGCCAAGGTACTCAGTACCATTCCTACCGTCATAATAATTGTTTTTAAGAGCAATTGTGTTCCGGATAGGAAGGTTTGTGGAGCCGGTTTCACTTTTTTAGAGGCGACCATCTCAGACCTCAGGGGTAGCAACGCATCTGTGACCGAACTGGAACAAGACTCATACTAACAATAACTAACTGGACTATTACTAACATTAACTAACAGGACTAATTATCACTAACATACCCTGTCCTCGCACTTATTAACAAACTAACCAACTAATATTCTAACACCATCTACTAACTGGACTAACCATCCTAGTCCCTTTGAGTCTAGTTCTAGGTCGGTCACAGTTGTTATGGGCGGCAGGGGAAGGGTGGTACTGCATGCTCGTTTGCTATCTTAATTCCATAAAAAAAAAAAAAAAAAAAAAAAAAACCAACCCTTCACGATTACTCATTCTCTTGTATACCTACTTGTATAAGAGTTCATAATACAATACGTTTCTATGTACAGTAAGTCGTATTATGTAACATATCAAATATACCGACAGGCTTATCACATTGATGCCAATATCTTAATGGTTGTCATGGATCCAGTCGCACGGTATCTGATAGCGTTGACAAATAAACTGATATCTTCATGTCGGATTGACCTTAATGTGAATGGATTTGAAACTGCATTATTATGAGACTATGTAAATCGCCGTTGGTCTTAATAATGACGCAGGTTAATTGATCTGCGCCGCCATTAACTGCATGAAAGCCCGCGTTCTCACAGTTTAATTTAGCTTTTAAGCAAAATTTACTCAAGGCATATTAAATTCTTGCTGTCAATAGACTTACTGGTCAATCTATATTTAACCTTAATCATAGGAGCGGAAAGCTGGCATTTGTGTGGGTTGCCATTAAAACGAATTCCACATCGAACGCAAAAGGATTATAAGTCAAGTCGGAGTTAAAATTAAAAACAAAAAATTTAGTAGAACTTAAAAATATCAACGTACAATGTAAGAAACATTATGTACACTAAATACACGCACCTCTTTTTTGTACATTTTACAAACTTGTTGGAGTTGGAATATTTAAACGGATCGCATAATCTGCCTACTTACCATCACAAATACGAGTATTTAAAATAAATAGATAACAATAAGTTATAAACGAAGTAAATAAGCATTATTATCATTATTAGTGGCTATACAATTAAAATTCACAGGTGACGCATGCATTCAACCTTGATAAAGACAAACTGTAATTGGAAATTGTGTTTAAATTGACAAAAATATACATTTGTTTTTCCAGTAAGTGTTTAAATGATTCCTTACTTCTTAGGTGGTTGGTGTAAACAACACAATTAATGTTACTAACATCCATGACCGATGACACGAGAACAAACATTTTGTGTCATAAAATAAATTAAAATATCTGCCCCGACCGGGAACCGAACGCGGGACCTCTCGCCTGAAATACCACCAACTAAGTTACGGGTGCGTCTTGAAATAAATAAATAACGCTATACTCTCCATATACGAATTCCCTAACCTATGGAAGCTGTGTGAAACATATAAAGCCAAGACACTGCTATTTGGACCACTGATATTATATTTTCGTATTGCTTCATCGTGTGTGTGTCTGTGTGTTAAAGGAGATGTTTCAAATCCGGCCCACAATATGTACAGTACCTCGAAAAATCGAGAAAAATTCATGGAATTCGAGAAAAATAAAGATAAACTGCTTAAATGCATACTTTTCTGGTACAAAAATTGTATTTATCATTCACTTTTATCACGTTTCAACATGGCGTCTTGCCAATTTGTCATTGATCATAGATCACGAACTGTCTACTGTCACCTCAATATGACAGAAATGTAAGTACATATGTCAAACTTCAATCAAATCAACCAACATGACATGTGATGACAGCTTACCGCCATGACGGATTTTAGTTTTTGTGTTGCAATTTTACGTGTACATTTTTGTGTTGTACCACCAAACTAAAGCAATTTAAAGGAATTGGATGATTGAAAACTGTTTTAATTGTGTTTCTCCATTTTTGAGTATGGTGTACAAAGTCGTGGCCGGGGCTCCATACATTTTGAAACATCTCCTTTATGTAAGATGATATCGTCGTTACAAAAGTCAACTGGTCAACTCGCCAATCTGCAAATGTCAAAATGTTCAGGAAGGGTAGGATTTTAATTAAAAAGTATGTATCGTTGTAAATCAGGGATTTACTATTTAATTATCGATATTAGTTCATGATAAGAATAAAGTATCTTGGATATAGGTTACAGAAGGCTTAGACTTAGACAGTGGACAATCTAGCTATCTTTTGCACTCGTGGGTGCCGAGGCTTGGTTGTGTGCACGCTATACATATAATATGTACAGGTACACACACACCCAAACAATATTATTATCATCCTTATTCGCCTAACGAAAATAGATATAAGATTTTTATGTAATTCTATTGGGATAACATTATATTGCGAACGTTTTTTAATATTACATACCGATCAAATAGCCGAGTCCGTTACGACTACAATGTAGTTATCCCAATTTAAATATTGACGTAGGTCAAAGATTGGACGCGCTCCAAAGAAACTGCAAAGTATACAGGGAATTAAGATTTAAGAATCATGCATGTACAGTAGAATCTCGATTAACTCGAAAATCCGAATGATAGAATTGAAATAAGCATCGCAATATTCGCAATACAATAAATATAGTCACCGTGCAGTTATCCGTTAAGGAGTTCTCCTTTGACTGGAAACGATTCTGAGAGTGCTATTGAGACATGATTGTCATAGCATTGCGCTGTGCAAATATTTTTCAAGTTAATCAGACTTCTTGAAGTTGGTGAAAATTAGGCTGAAAGTTACCGTTACATACATACAGACAGATCAAAGTAGTAAAATCATTATTATTCCTTTTAATAGTTTTAATAGCTTTTCACGCTAGGGATAAATAAGTATGTACTAATGGTGTATATTTTCATATACAGTTGAACTGTACGTTTAATTGAGAGTGTATGTTGCGCAATACAATGTATAAATGTGTACACACGCAGCTCGAGTTTACCTGTGGCCTTATTATGAACTCTTAATTCCAGACAGTTTGGGTTCACAAGGTGTGGGTGACAGAGACAGCGCTTTATGACCTGTAAGGCGCTGTCTCTGTCACTCACACGTTGTGAACGTAAACTGTCTGGAATTAAGAGTTCATAATAAGAGGGCTGATATGTTTACCTGCACAAGCAACTTGTCACATGGTACAATGTATAGCTATAAGTATAGCTTAATATGATTGGCAATTTAGCTGCAGTCGCGGTGCAGTGTCCAATCATTTTAATTAAAATTTTGTAAACGTTAATGTGATGCTTTGTGTTTTTTTTAATTAGGACGGCTTTAGACGATGTTATTTTGGTGAACAACGACATTATATTTTAAATAAATATCGCATAACATCAGAAGATTGTAACGTTATAAGGGAAGAGAGTAAATAAAAGAATTTTGAAGGAAATAAAAGATTTACTTATCTTTCCTAGTGGGTCACAATACTAATAACACGGTATAAAAAATAAGTGAGATAACAAGGCACAGACACTAAGAAAAGTCAGTAAGTCAAGAGAGGGAGGGGAGACGACCTGGGGTTCTCTTGTAAGCGGAGGCGGAGGTCCGAAGTTCCGACTCGGACGGCGGAGGCCGGCGTGTCTCTCGACAGGATGAGGTCGGGAGGCGTATGGGATGGCGCGCTACCAAGCGCACAAGAGGTAGCGCGACCCTGGCGCGCAACCCTGCGCGCAGAAGCGTCCCGCGCGGCAAGCCTCCCGACGTAGTAGGAGGCGGCAGGTCCCAGGGCGCTCCAACAGCGCGCCCGTCCGGAACGTTGTCGGAGTCGAGAATAGATGCACGCGTCCGCGAATCAGATACACGGGACGGCCCTGTGTACGCCACCGAATCAGAAAGACCTCCTCGGGAAAAGTCTTCCGAACACCGCGATGTCTGTCTCCACACTGCCCTATTGACCCGATCGCTTGAATTTTCTCGAGCCGGCGTTCTTCTTTCAAATTACATCTCTATTTGAATTTTTAAAATAATAAGTAAGTCTAAAAAGGTTACATGTGGTGTTAATATTGTTAAAAAGCAAAGACCAAAGAGACGTCACAGTTACATTGACATAATGTCATCTAAGTAAATAAACATGAAATCCTATTTAAAGTTACCGAAATTCATCAAAATAAAGAAGGAATAAGTACTAAAACATTAAACAAGGTAATAATTTTGAAGACGAGTAGGAAAGTTACAAATGAGAAGTGCAAAATAGTGATATCATTACATACGTTGTAGATGTAACAATACTAAATGATTTTATAATTTCAGTTATAAAAACATTACAAGTATTATAAAAGAATAAAGCAAGATAAAAGAATCACAAGGAGTAGACAAAGGCGAGGATATAAAAGGAAATAAAGAAGAAGATAAAGAGGATAAGTGATAGACAAGGAAGTTAAGAAATAAATAAAGTAAATATATTACATAATTATACTACATATTTCCCCCACCCAAGTAAAAATTTTTTGGCTGTAACAAAAAATTTTGAGGTAAAAATAGTGATTACCATCCACATTCATTATCCTGTCCATACCTCTCTATCATACCTCAATCTTGCAGAGTTAGGGGCTAGGGTTCACATTCAATGACGCCTACTCCAATGGTAACACTAGACAATCACATAGGCTTATTTTAGGAGTTGTGATCCGCTCGCGCTGAAAACCCAGTAGAAAAGGTTAGTGGAGGCTTATTTTACGAGTCGCAACCCGCTCGTACCGTAGGCTTATTTATAGAGTTGTAGTCCGCTCTGTAAGAAATAACCAAGACAGTTATTAAGAGTCAGAATAAGAGGTCTGACTAAGAAAGAGTTCCTAATTCTATAAAAGAGAATTAAGGAAAGTAACCGAGCTTAGCTACTCAGTTTAAAAAAGCATTTCTTTTCAGAAAGAGGAAAAGAAATAACACCTACAACTACAAGATGAATGTAAAAAAATGGACTTCGAGTAAGCCAAAATTCGAAGTCATAACGTCGATGAAGATAGAAAAGAGAAATAAAAGAAAAGAAGAAAGAAACATATATAAGTAGCATAAGATAAAAAGAATGAATAAATACATATTATAGTTAGAATTGTATAATAAACATAAATAAATATTATAATAGTAAATTAAATTGAGAGTCCTTTCCTTTTATATCCTGAAAAAAGATACATTTCAAGGTAAATATAAAACAAAGAAACAAGATTATAAAATAGTACATTACGATACGGTGCGTAAAGTTGGCCATTTTTGAACGGCGTGAAGTTAGCGCACGAGCGAAGCGAGTGCGATATACGCCGTTCAAAAATGCAACTTTACGAACGAGTATCGTATATTATTTTATAGCACGAGTGACATAAACCCGCTTTATTGTAGTTATAATAAATAAAAGTTATAATTTGATGCTTTAATTTCATAAAGATTTTTGAGTTGCGATGATGTTAATGTAATTTTATTGTGCGAAAGAGAATTACAAAGTGTTCGAAACATGAAGAGACAGATAAAAAAATAACGACAAAGCCTCCTGAAAGGAATTATTACGAAGTTGTTAATGTTTATATTCAAGTTTTGTACAACATAAAACTGTATTTAGGAGAATCTCTAACCTATGTAAATTCTTGCATAACCCGTAATAAGCACTAGTTTAGTATACTGAACCAACAATTTGAGAAGATAATATAACTAATTATGAAATATTTATTCGCTGATTTCACCAAACAGTGTCCTTTACCCTTTATGTGTACTTACCCATACTATGTTAAGTAAGTAGGTTATTTGTTTACTCAATAATATTTCCCATTAAAATATGATAAAGTAACAGTTTTCACCAACAATTTCACACATAGGTTCCTACCTACAATACACAAAACATACTTCAACTGAATAAGTTTAAAAAGCAGTAAAGATAAATAAATATGACTAAAGCACAGTATGGATAATTATAAGTGCAGGCTTACATGGTGACTATTTGCTAACCTGTGGTGCGGATTTGACGCGGGTTTGCGTCACTCAATGTCATAAAGTACCCTCATGTTATATATTTTTTAATTTCTACCTTCGCGTTTGCGTCACTTAATGTCATAAAGTACCCTCATGTTATATATTTTTTAATTTCTACCTTCGCAATTGTCAATAATTTATTTTTGAACGGCGTGAAGTTGGCGTCATTTGCCGTATAAAAATGAACTACTTACGCCACTGCAAACTGTGACTTAAATGCGGGTTTAAGTCACGCTGTGCTATAAAAGACATTTTAGTAAAAAGCCTGTCCCACCAAGAAAGATTTAAAAGCTAGAAAAAGTATCTCAGGGTCGATTTAATAAAAAGGGGAAGTTAGACAAAAAAGAGTAAGCCAAAAGTAGAACCATAATTTTCACTAGAGCTAGTGTTGTTTTAGAATTTAGAAAAGTTACAAGAAAAGATCTTAAAAGAGTAAAGCCGAAAGAAATCCAAAAGGGCGTCACTTGTGTAAGTGTTATTTTATAATTTAGAAAAGTTACAAGGAAAGATCTTAAAAGAGTAAAGCCGAAAGGAATCCAAAAGGGCGTCACTTGTGTAAGTGTTATTTTAGAATTTAGAAAAAGATTTTAGTTGGGCGCCAAACTGTAACGTTATAAGGGAAGAGAGTAAATAAAAGAATTTTGAAGGAAATAAAAGATTTACTTATCTTTCCTAGTGGGTCACAATACTAATAACACGGTATAAAAAATAAGTGAGATAACAAGGCACAGACACTAAGAAAAGTCAGTAAGTCAAGAGAGGGAGGGGAGACGACCTGGGGTTCTCTTGTAAGCGGAGGCGGAGGTCCGAAGTTCCGACTCGGACGGCGGAGGCCGGCGTGTCTCTCGACAGGATGAGGTCGGGAGGCGTATGGGATGGCGCGCTACCAAGCGCACAAGAGGTAGCGCGACCCTGGCGCGCAACCCTGCGCGCAGAAGCGTCCCGCGCGGCAAGCCTCCCGACGTAGTAGGAGGCGGCAGGTCCCAGGGCGCTCCAACAGCGCGCCCGTCCGGAACGTTGTCGGAGTCGAGAATAGATGCACGCGTCCGCGAATCAGATACACGGGACGGCCCTGTGTACGCCACCGAATCAGAAAGACCTCCTCGGGAAAAGTCTTCCGAACACCGCGATGTCTGTCTCCACACTGCCCTATTGACCCGATCGCTTGAATTTTCTCGAGCCGGCGTTCTTCTTTCAAATTACATCTCTATTTGAATTTTTAAAATAATAAGTAAGTCTAAAAAGGTTACATGTGGTGTTAATATTGTTAAAAAGCAAAGACCAAAGAGACGTCACAGTTACATTGACATAATGTCATCTAAGTAAATAAACATGAAATCCTATTTAAAGTTACCGAAATTCATCAAAATAAAGAAGGAATAAGTACTAAAACATTAAACAAGGTAATAATTTTGAAGACGAGTAGGAAAGTTACAAATGAGAAGTGCAAAATAGTGATATCATTACATACGTTGTAGATGTAACAATACTAAATGATTTTATAATTTCAGTTATAAAAACATTACAAGTATTATAAAAGAATAAAGCAAGATAAAAGAATCACAAGGAGTAGACAAAGGCGAGGATATAAAAGGAAATAAAGAAGAAGATAAAGAGGATAAGTGATAGACAAGGAAGTTAAGAAATAAATAAAGTAAATATATTACATATACTACAAGATCTGGTACCTCAATCACAATACATGTATTATTTTTAACCATGATATAAACCACATCTCCATTCGCGTAATATGTTACAGTTTGTCTTTGGTATCAGTTATCAAGTACCTTTTGATATTCAAAAGTTGTGGATTGAATCAGTGGTTTGCACCGGAGCAGTGAGTACCGGAGAATCACCGGTGATTCACCGGTAAAAGTATTCGGTGAAAACACCGGAGAAAAACCGGTTTTCTCCGGTTACTTAACTTACAGATTCAACTTAAATACAAGTCTTATAATCTTATAATCCCTATCATATATTATGGACTCTATGATAATCTTACAACTTTAAATTTGAATAAACAACAAATGTAGGACAAATGCTTGTTACGAATTCAAAATCTTTCAGGGGTTTACGCCTGTGCGAGTATGAACAGGGTATACGGTATGCCGTATTTCCACAATTTTGCATCCTATTTTCCGGAATAGTTTTCGGTTATTAGAAAACTAGCTGTGCCCGCGGCTCCGCCCGGGTGAAACTCAGTGTGTTACAAAGTTTTTCCTGCGTGAATCCCGAACCGCGAGGTTTCTAAGATAAATAGTAGACTATATATTACTCAACACATAACAGTAGTTGATTTTTTACTATGTTTTAGCCACGCCGTACAAAAATCCCGTTCTATAGATCTTGTAAAAACCTCGTAAAAAATCTTGTAAAAAATCTTGAAAAAAGTAGCCTATATAATGCTCCATAACCTCCTCTAACTCCCACTGAAAGTCCCATGAGCATATGAGATTTTTCCGCGTGAATCCTGATCCTGCGGGAATTCCGGGATAAAAAGTAGCCTGTACATTGTGCATTGCCTGTACAAATTTAAGCCCGCGCCTTCATGCATAGGAGTTTCTCCCGAGTGATCCTGATCCTGCTTAGAATTCCGGAAAAATAAGTAGACTATAAGTTGCTCCAAAATCTTCTCTATTTCTCACCGAAAGTCCCATAAAAATCCGTTCAGCTGATTCGGACATTAGCGCGGGCAAACAGATAAACAGACAAACTTTTTTTTAATTTCAAAATTTTATTTTAGATTCATGTTCTGTTACAGTTTATTAACCCTCCTCCATATTTTGTTTTGTCAATTTCTTAAAAAAAAAAACAGACAGATTTTTCTACGCTCTTATTATATATAGATAAAGTAGGTGCTAAAGAAGCCGTCAAAGCCGAATTTCACTATAACCATCTAAATTACATACTTTGAATGAAGAATAGCGAACCATAATATTATGTAATTAATTCTAGCCTTCGAATATATCTAGATACAACATTGAACACGATTCTCCGGAGATCTCCGGTGAATAACCGGAGGTTGGCAAATCACCGGTGAATTTCACCGGTTATCAAGATTCCGCTCCGGTGCAAACCACTAGTTGAATTAATATATTCTGTTCAACATGTTACTGATTAGAAAATATTCACAACTATTGTCATAAGAGTCAAGTACATACATGCATACATTATCCATACCATGGCCGGATGTAGGGTCAGATCTCCCTAGTCAAAGACCTCAACGGCTACCCTAAAGCCACCGAATATAATAAATTTTAAATAGTATATTCTACTTATAAAATCCATTTTATTTTATAAATAAAATTTAATTTTATTATAATTATTCGGTATTTGAAAACTTCCGCACGCACCCCTATTAGGGTGCGGTTCCACTGAAGCGGAGCGGTGCGGAGCTGTGCGCGATTCACCAATCACATGGCTTGAAATCCACATCTCATTGTGCCTCGCGTGGTTTTCAAGCCATGTGATTGGTGAATCGCGCACAGCTCCGCTCCGCTCCGCCTCAGTGGAACCGCACCCAACCTGTGCCAAGGTTAATCCGCCTCTGATTCATGAATACAAATATTTTAACACGAGTTGAGCCCGCGACTTTCCCGCGTGAATCCCGATCCGGCGGGAATTCCAGGATGAAATGTAGGTGTAGCCTAGGTATATGTTGCTCCACAACCTCCTCTATCTCGCAATGAAAGGCCCATAAAAATCCGTTCAGCCGTTCTGAAGATTAGCGCTGACAAATATGTAGATAGACAAAAAAATTGAAATTGTTTATGTTTCATGAAAAATACCTACATATATTATGTACAGTCCGCCCAACTTAACTCTGAAATGGCAAAAATTGGAACTAACGAAAAATCATTCATAAGTACGTTGTGTTCATTCATCTGTCAGTTACTAGTGTGCAATGATTGGTCAAATGAATGTCAAATGCGTCCGACAGCGCCTCTTTCGTTTCAGTCTTAAGTTGGGTTTACTATACTAGAAAAATACATAAACAGGCCCATAAATTTTTTATGTGTATAAAAGATTCTATTGTCTATTCCAGGTCATGTTCGTTATTCATGGCGGCCAATGTCCGGAAATCAGTGGCCGAGGGGCGGTCAGATGCGATCCCGATCTTCCTTCAGGACATCCCTAAGCTGTTCCACAGGAAAATCATCAAGCCTGACATTGCTGTTATTCAGGTATTGTCACTTTGCTATGTAGAATAATTTAAAATAATCACTCGGTGAGAAATGACATGACCTTTAACCGATGATAGAAAACAATACGCAATACAAAATATGAGCTAGTAAAGTAAGTATATAAATAAGCGTAAAGTGGCATTTCCATTTTGTTTTGACTCTATGATGACCCTTGATATATTTTTTTACAATTTAATCAGAAATAAACTACTTGGTTACAGTTATATTTTTATTATAAGTAATTCAGCTTTCAGTAGGGAATTTTAAAAAATCCTCTCTTAATGCTACTTTACACTTCCCAATTTGGTATGTATGCTCCATGCATTCCTTTCAGCTTCTTGCGTTCATTTTGGTTGTGTGTTGTCTGTCGGTCAGTCAGTCAGTAGCAGAAGAGTTTGTCCAAATTCAAACCATTCGACCTAGGACCCCCGCGGAAGTCCAACGTTCAATTACTAAGTTATCTGGTGTACGGTTATCTGGATGACGTCAAGACTCGGGAGTTATCGATCGCTAAATAATAACATAATATCGCACGAAATGTAGTTTATTTATAAACACGCCCACGGCTGATACTGATGAGTTTAAAGACCTGTTTCGCAACGAGAAAACACTTGATAACCTCACACTCGGTTATTGGTCAGGGTTTGATATAAATTAACTGTATGTTTTAAATACTCGTAAAACCTAAATGTCTAAAGTAAAGGCCTAAAGGTTGAGTGGGGAAAATTGTAATGAAAACCCTTTTAGACTACGGGCCCATGTCGAAAATGGGGGGGTCATACGAACCACCAGGTGATGTATATAGGACGATATAAGAGCACAAAATAATAAGATTCAGCACTATGCCGTCACTTGTAAGCTGTCCAACTGAGTGCTGGTGAGAATTCAAAAGTGCAGGTAGAGGGAGTACATTTTGGTCATATGATTCTGTACGGCATTTTCACCATCGATAGATCCATGAAAAATAATAAGAAAGCGCGCAGTCCCGTAAAAAAATGGTGAGCCACAAAGTCGGTAATTTTTTTTGATTTTTTGAAAATTCCAGGGTAAATTTGGTCATTTGATCCTGGACGGCATCAGTTTCATACTGTTTCAATACAGCTTCTAATCCATTATTCCGCAACGCCGTACAAAAATCATGCGACAAGGGGAAAAAATCGAGGGTTGCAACCCCCTCTATTTCCGTGGTCTGGGGGGTGATTTGAAAAAGTACGGCTTCGGTTCCAAAACATTATCTAGCACTCAAAAGTACTATTAAAAATAATGCCGTCAAAAAGTTATTGTTCATTTGAATGTATATGCGGTTTAATTACGCGAGAATTAGCTTTATCCGCGGATCAATTAACTTTATTCACGATTTACGATTACGATTGATTATTACGAATCAATCAATAAAACCGCGGATTAATTAATTAAAACGCGCATAATTCGCGGTTTGATAAACCAATTCACGGCCGCGAATTAACTTTATTCGACAAATTAACTTCATTCGCGCTTCAATTAAACGATTCGCGGTTTTATTATGTGTCAATCAATCAAACCGCGGATTTATTAATTAAAGCACGCATAAAGTTTATTCGCCACTAGTAGCCGGTGAATCCCAGTTCGATTAATCTATTCGCGGGTCGCCAATTAATTTTATTTCTGCCTTTATTATCACATTCGCGATTTTGTTGACTCACTCACGGATTACAAAGCACTCAACGCTATCTCTACATTCTTTTTTTATCGCTTGCCTTAATGGTCGATGCATTCCGTTCCTTTATTCACAATACAGATAAGGATATCTGCTAATGTTTCCGCCCCAACATTCCGCTCCTTCCATATAAATTTAGCTAGCATGCCTCAAGGGACATCATTGTAACAGTGAAAGTGACACGAGTCTACTATATAATGGATGTGAGTATTTTCTTAATTTCTTAATTATCTGTTGAAAACTTTTAATTTCCTGTGTGCACACGTTCTAGACATGTATGTACATATTCATGCCCGCGATATCTGTAGGTGTTTCGGTATTTTTTTAATACTATTGTTGTTCTCATTTTTATGATTTGCTAATTATCTAGTAACATCTTTTCATTTCCTATGTGATATCTGTATGTATTTCCATATTTTTTGCATTAATTGTCCATGTATAATGAACCAGCTCTCGATAACCTAATAATAAAGTATTATGTTCTCTTTCAGCAAGACACATTCAAAAGCTACTATTTTCCGGACACGCCCGAGGAACCTGACGATTCATTAGTTGTTAATATGAAGAAAAACAATAATATCAAAAGAATAAACGACATAGACATGTTCTTTGAAAAGCCCAAAAAGAAGAAAAAACTCGGAGTACAATCTTCATATGTATCAGCAGCACGTGACGACGGAGTCTCTTATATTTCCTCCAAGGAAGATGACGCTCTCACCGCTACTCATCTCATAAAAATCGATGTCTATGATATGAATAAAATACGCAACATCGAACCTATTAATTATTGGAAATACTCCGATGCTCGAGTAAAATATTATGTGCAAACAGAAGATGATAAACGTTATCAAAGTACGCGGGACATCATCTACAACATTACAAAGACACTCGCCGGGAAGCACAATTGTTCAAAATATTTTATCGAGGACAAACTCCAAGGAATGTAACGCCCCCACCGTGACTCATCTTATAAAAATTTATTTAAGTAAAAGCAAAAGAAGAGATAACATTAACTAGAAGTATCGCGCCCCCACCCACAGCATTAGGCATATAAATAACTAGAAGCTAACAACCAGAAACTATTTCATAAGATACCTAACGAATGTGTTCCAAGTTAGCCGTAATGGATTCCAACGATCAAATTGAGTCTGAACTTTATAAGTTATGTGGTGATATAGAGTCAAGCATTATGTTTAATGATAACAATGATGAAGAACTAGTGAAAATTTGTTGTGAGATTGAAACAAATATAATGTAAGTATAAACAAACTTTACATATATGTAATTTTTTTTGGTCTTTAGAAAAGAAGTATAACGTAAAATAATTATGATGTGGTTTTGTATATTTTTATAGCTCTTAAATTGTATTGTTACAGTCAGTTAGGTCTAGGATCCCGAAAAAGAACCAAAAACATCGAAAATAATACCCACAAAACCAAAAGAGTAAAACATGAAGCTTCTACTTCGTCTCATCCTTCTGCTGCACAATCTGATAAGGTACATTGTGATGTATGTGAAATTTTAGTATGTAAGAAGTATTTTACAAATCATTTAAAAAGTAATCGACATAAAACTAAAGCATCAAAATTACACGATAATTTGCAAAACGTTTATGTTGTTGAATCAGCGTTCGGACAGAGAATAATATCGTATAAAATAAATAGTAAAAGTGATGGATCTTTTGAAACACCAGAGATATTTTTAAATTCAATTCATAATGACATTCAATCATTAATTGAAGAATCTATTCTAAAACATACCGTATTCAAAGTAAATTTTGTATTGCATGCTGATTTTATTCAACAAACAAAAAATATTTCCAATTCCTTCGATTTTCAAACAAGCAATTACATTATATTTCAAGGCGATGATTTAAATATATTTTTTTCGTCTTTACGTGACACTTTTATTAATAAAATTAATACATTTGAAAAAAAAGATAGCGGTTGGACTCTGAATTTTATTAAGTCATTAGACATGAATGTTAACAAATTTAATCCCCTACGAGGTTCGTCATATATTGATTTACCCCGAGACATTATGGTAAAAAGAGCAATTATTAATGTTAAAAACGTAGATTTTTTATGTTTAAAATGGGCTTTGCTTTCTGCTTTGTATCCAGTAAATAAAAATCCTGATCGCGTTTCATCTTATAGCATGCATTGTAATAAACTGAAGTTTGACGGTGTCTCTTTTCCAGTTAAATTATCCGATATCTCAAAAGTGGAAAAGTTAAATAATATTAGTATCAACGTTTTCGGTTTGGAATTTAATAAAACTAATAAAAGTCATAGTATCGTAGGTCCTTTATATTTTACTAAAAGTCGTAAGAGTATTCATATTAATTTATTATTACTTTCAAGTGGAACAAATTATCATTATTGTTATATAAAAAATATGTCACGTTTAGTTAGTAATCAAATCTCAAATCATGAGCATGCCATTTGTATTTGTGATGGTTGTTTAATACATTTTCCAAGTCAAACTAAATTGACAGAACATCAACAGCATGACTGCTTTCATATTAAAACAGAACTTCCTAATCCTCGAAAGTCATCAAAAAATTGGTTTGGACAAGCAGTTGCCAGCGATAAGTTAACATTCGATAAGTTCAATAAAAAACTTAAAATACCATTTGTTGTATATGCAGATTTTGAAGCATTTCTAACGCCAATTAAATCATGTTCTAACGATCCATTAAAATCACACACACATAATATTCAAAAACATGAAGTGTATAGTTTTGGATACTACATAAAATGTTCTTACGATGAAAAGTTATCAAAATATGAAACATATAGTGGTCCAAACACTGCACAAGAATTTATGTCTCGTTTATGTGCAGACTTAAAATTGATATGCACCAAAAATAGTACTGAGGTACCATCTAAATCATTAACACACGATGATTATATTACAATTTCAAAATCGGAGACTTGCTTTGTATGTGAAACAGGTTTAAATGGTGAAAACGATATTAATTATGATCCACAAACTGGTAATTTTCGAGGCGTTGTACACAAAATATGTAATTCTAAGTTTATTATTCCAAATTACATTCCAGTCATTTTACATAACCTTAGTCATTATGATTCACATTTTATAGTTCACGCTCTTAATTTTGTTGATGGAGAAGTTGAAATAATACCACAAACAAAGGAAAAATATATTTCATTTTCAAAGACCTTAAAAATAAATAATAAAATTGTTCAGTTAAGATTTATAGATTCAATAAAGTTTTTACCATGTGCTCTGAGTCAATTGGCGAACAATTTAGTCGATGAAGAATTTATTTCTTTAAAACTTAACTTTCCTAATAAAGATGACTTCAATCTTATGAGGAAAAAGGGAATTTATCCTTATGAATTTATGACATGTTATGACTGTTTAAACGTAACATCTCTTCCTGACAAAGAAAAATTTTACAGTTCACTGGCAGATGCGCATATTTCAGATACCGATTACAATCATGCTAAAAATGTTTGGCAAAACTTTAACTGCAAAAATATGTCCGATTATTCCAATTTATATCTCAAAACCGATGTACTACTACTAACTGACATATTTGAAAACTTCAGAATGTTATGTTTAGAAACCTACGGTTTAGATCCAGCTCACTATTATACTGCTCCAGGCTTAAGTTGGGATGCAATGCTCAAAATGACGAAAGTTGAACTAGAACTACTTACAGATATAGAAAAAATAACATTCATTACAAAGGGTATAAGGGGAGGGATATCTCAATGTAGCAAACGATATGCAAAGGCTAATAACCTATATATGCAAGATTATGATAAAACTAAAGATACTTCATACCTTATGTACTTTGATGCTAATAATCTTTACGGGTGGGCAATGTCACAATATTTACCTTCAGGGGGGTTTGAGTGGGTTAGTATAGAAACAGATTACAATGCATCAAATAATACAGAATATGGGTTTATTTTAGAAGTAGATTTAGAGTATCCCACAGAAATTCACGACTTACATTCTGACTTGCCCTTATGTCCTGAAAAAATTACGATAGGAAATTCTAAAGATATTAAACTCGTCCCTAATTTGTATAACAAAACTAAGTATATAATTCACTACAAAAATTTACAACAATGTATTAAACTAGGTATGAAATTAAAAAAGATTCATAGAGTATTAAAATTCAAACAGAGTTTATGGTTAAAACAATACATAGATTTGAATACAAATTTACGAATGCAAGCTAAAACAGACTTTGAAAAAGATTTTTATAAATTAATGAACAATTCTGTTTTTGGAAAAACAATGGAGAATGTAGAAAAACGTGTGAATGTAAAATTGTTGACCCACTGGGAAAATCGAGGTAAAAGTCTTGGTGCTCAGGATTTTATTGCAAAACCAGAGTTTCATAGTTTATCAGTATTTTCAGAAAACTTAGTAGCAATTCAACTAAAAAGAACCAAAGCCCTTCATAACAAGCCCATATACTTAGGTTTTTGTATATTAGATATTTCTAAAACCCTTATGTATGATTTTCATTATAATTACATGCTAAGTAAGTTCCCGAACAGAATTCAATTACTATACACTGATACTGACAGTTTAATCTATGAAATTTTTACTAGCAATTTTTATGAAGACATTAAGCCCGATTTACCGGAACGATTTGATACATCCGATTACCCATTAAATAACGTATATGAATATCAAAGTATGAATAAAAAAAAATTAGGAGTCTTTAAAGATGAAAATGCTGGTAAAATATTAAGAGAGTTTGTAGGATTGCGATCTAAAATGTATGCTTTGAAAATTGAAGATAATTTTTTGGCAAAAGCTAAAGGTGTTAATAAAAGTGTTACGAAAAGTTTTAAAATGGAAGATTATAAGTCTTGTCTATTTAATCAAAATGTTGAATACCGTAGTATGTTAAGGTTTAGATCTATCAAACATAATATTTTTACACAACAAATTAATAAAAAGTGCCTTTCCCACAACGATACCAAACGATACATAGCACCTAATAATGTTGATACATTCGCCTGGGGTCACTTCAAAATATGTAGCGATTCATGTGGATGAGTAAAATAGTCTGTATGTACCTATTTAGGAATAAATTGTAATCTTTTTATTGTAAATTTTTTAACCAATGTATGTAAACGTGTAAAATGTCTATTTGTAATTATGATTGTAAGTTATATGTCAATGGTCTGCAAAATATGTAATAAATTATGATTAAGGTTTTTTTTTTAATATATTTTTATATTATTTTGTAAATTGTAAATACCTGAATAATGTTTTAAAAATTTGAAATATATGTTTACCATTCCAGCAAAAAATTTTAGTATTTTCCTAATCCTTATACCAAACACACGTCAAGTTACAATGATTCATTTAACACATCCATTTACTGCAATAGTCGCCGGTCCAAGTGGATGCGGAAAATCTATTTTTGTCACAAACTTCATTAAATATGCACAAGAAATATGTGATACACATTTTAGTAAAATAACTTGGTGCTATGATGAAATGCAACCTTTGTATAATTTAAAAAGTGTTGACTACTATCAAGGAATCCCGGATCTTAGTATGTTTGACGGAAAAGAACCTCATCTAATTATTATTGATGACTTAATGAGAGAGTCAGATGGACGCATTGTTGATATCTTTACAAAAGGTAGTCATCACAGAAATTTAAGTGTATTTTATATAACACAAAATTTATTTCATCAAGGAAAAGGCCAAAGAGATATATCTTTAAATTCCTCTTATATAATATATTTCAAAAATCCACGAGATAAGACGCAAATAAAATATTTAGCACGACAAGTATCACCGGAAAATCCAAAGTTCATAGAAGATTCCTACAAGGATGCAACAAATGAACCACATGGATATTTATTGATAGATTTGAAACAGGACACAAATGATATATGTCGTTTTAAAACTAAAATATTTCCATCTGATGGATACTGTGTAGTTTATATTCCGTTGAAGGGCTTTAAGTATGGTAGAAACCAACAAATTACTGTCATTCATAAATGATGCATCGACGACTAAAGACGCACAAAGAACTACTTACTGCCTTACATGCACTTAAACCGAAATATCAAAGAGCTCTTTTAAAATCGTGTAATGAAAAAGAAATAAACTGTATTTGCGAGTGTATCCATAACGTTCTCCAAGGCAAAATTGAACTGAAAGAGAAAGAAAAAAATAAATTAAGTAAATACAAAAATATACTTCGGAAATTGGTGCGAAAGGGTGCCACAAATTTGTTTCGGAAAAATCTGATAATACAAAAAGGTTGTGGTTTTTTACCTATTATATTAGGTTCGGTTCTTAGTGGATTAGTTAGTTCCCTTATCAAAAATGCTGAATGCTAAAAAAATGTTGCTCGTTGAACCAGATGTGATAGAAAAACTTAAACAACCAAGTGCAAGTGACACCCCCTTATCTCGACTAGATTCTGATATGAATAGTATTTTAAAAAGCAATATGGATGATCGTGAAAAGTGTATTTTATATTTACAAACACTCCGAAGATATCTTAACATTACCAAAGAAGACCGTCAACCTTTCCATATACCAATTATTTCTGAGAATACAAATACATTTGATGATTTAATAATGAGTTACAAAAACAGAAACTTGGATCATAAAAGTGCAGTCTCAATTGATACATCAGACAAAGAAGAACCTATTAAACAAGATAATATTTCTGAAAAAAGTTTGTATACAACCGCTCAAATTCTCGATCTTATCCCGAAAACATATGCAAAAAAAGCCGTTTTGTTAATGAAATTACTGACTTCCAATGAAAATAAAATTAAGTGGGACACTGATGGTACAGTGATTATAGATGATAAAAAAATTGATGGAAGTAACATTTTAGATCTAGTAAATGATTCATTGAGACCCTTAAAAAAAAGTGATCCAGTTGGGTGGGAGTCTTTTGCTAAAGCTTTAAAAGATATTCGAGTTCCTTTAACATATATTGGCAATCCGAAACGATGTGAGTTTATTAGTGACATGCAAACACAATCAGATATTTCTGCACCCGAGGAAGAATTCGTTACACCAACGAGTGACACAAAATACAAAAGGAAGTTGAAGAATAAACTGGAATGGGAGAAATGGGAACCTTACTAGAAATTCATAACTTGTATTATGATCCATCACACCCTGCAAGTTATAGTAGTATCGACAAATTGGCAAAAGCTATGAAAGGAAAAATGAGCAGAGAAGAGGTAAAGAAATGGTTACAAGCACAAGAAACTTACACTGTACACAAACCAGTACAGAGAAAATTTTCTAGAAATAAATATATATTATCAAATCTCAATGAATTATGGCAAGCTGACTTGAGTGATATGAGGACCTACTCAAGATACAATGATGGTTACAATTATATATTGTGTGTTATTGATGTATTCAGCAAATATGCCTATGTTAGACCTATGAAAAGGAAAAATTCATCAACTGTTAAGGATTGTTTTGAAAGTATATTTCTTGAATCCAAGGTAACCCCAACCCATATACAATCTGACAAAGGCACTGAATTTATATCAAAGGAAGTACAAAAATACATTAAATCTAAAAATATTAATTATTATACGACAAATAATCCAGATATTAAAGCAAGTATTGTTGAAAGATTTCAAAGAACACTTAAGATGAAAATGTGGCGTTACTTTACTCACAAAAATACATACAAATATATAGATGTTTTACAAGATTTAGTTTATTCTTATAACCACAGTTTTCACTCAAGTATAAAGATGTGTCCTTGCGATGTTAATTCAAATAATATTATGACAGTATGGAGAAATTTGTATGACAATAAAGATAATGGGCCTTCAGCAAGTATCATATTACCGAAGTTGCATGTTGGGGATTACGTTAGGATTACTAAAAGCAAACATATTTTTCAAAAGGGATACGAATCTAACTGGAGTGATGAAATATTTATAGTATCTTCCATAATTGATAGAAGCCCTTGGCCTGTGTATACCATTAAAGATTTAAAAGGCGAAAACATAGAAGGTACGTTTTATGAAAAAGAATTACAGAAAGTATATTATGACCCCACTCTTTATTACAAAATAGATAAAATAATACGTTCTCGCAATACAGGTAACAGAAAGGAATTGTTAGTGAAGTGGAAAGGTTATCCTGATAAATTTAATAGTTGGGTTCCATCTTCTTATTTGAAAGAAATATGAACAAAGAAAGTTTTTATTTAACTTTACTTAGTAATAGTTCAATGGAATACTTTCCTGATAACAGAACTACAATTTTCTCAACTAAATTACCTAAACCTATAATTTTAGAAGGAGAATGGTCAGTTGGAGTGGTCGAATTTCAATATCCCTGCACCATGTTTACTGTACAAGATCATGAAAATGTTGTTTATATTACAAAATGGATGCAAATGCCTGGTGAAACAAAACCATCACTTACTTATTACAAGACACATATTCCTGCAACTAATTATGACAACATCAATCATATTTTGAAGGCCTTAAACAATATCAAGGAAAAAGTCAGATTTCGCTACGACGAAGTTTCTAAGTTTGTGTCAGTTTCAATATTAGATGACATGATTAAATCGATAACATTGTCACCTAAGTTATGTTTGCAGTTGGGGTTTGAACCCAATATAAATCTTAGAGAAAAGAATATGGGAAAATGTCCTGCTAATCTGCATTTAGGTTTACCTTCGCAACTTTTCGTTTATTCTGATATTGTAGAACCCCAAATCGTAGGAGATGTCATGACCCCTTTGCTGAGAATCATACCATTAGATCCTTCAAAATATATCTATGGAGCAAATAAAATGCATGTTTTCTCTCCACCCCATTATATATCTGTAATGCGCAGGGAATTTGATACAATTGAAATAGATATAAGAACAAGCACTGGTCAAAAGATACCATTCCAATTCGGAACAGTGTGCATAAAACTACACTTCAAAAAAATATATAATGTATTTGAAACATAATTATAATATGAAATGTCCATACGAAGATTATTATACGCATCAAGCTGGATCTGGTATTGGTGTAATATACAAGGGGGTACCGTATCAAAGAGGCCATGGAATTGGTAGTTTTTTAGGAGGGCTGTTCCGGTCGGTTTTACCATTACTTTCTAGCGGTGCAAGAGCTATCGGTAAAGAAGCCTTAAGTACTGGAGTAGGAGTTTTGTCGGATATGTTTAATGCAAAACCCATAGATGATTCAATTAAAACACGTTTGAAGGAAGCTACTACTAACTTAAAGCGAAAAGTAGATAGTAGAATAGATAGAATCAACATGTCTGGCTCAGGGTATAAAACAAAACGAAAACGTTTATCTTCTTCCATTCCAACGCTGACCACGAAAGTGAATACTCCAACAAAAACAAAAAATAAGTACAAGAATATTAACGATATATTTTCTAATTGATTAAAATGTCTTTTTTACATAATCATTCTTGTGAATGTATAAAATCAGAGTTAGATTTGTTTGCACTACCATCTACACAGACGAGCATAGAAAGTGGTGTATGGATTCATTACAAACCTATTTCATCTCTAGCGGATGATGGACCTTTAGAATTTCAAGTTCCTGGCGCTGGAGATGACTACATTGATTTATCCCACACTTTGATTCATATAAAAGCGAAAATACAGAATCAAGACAACACAAAATTGGCAGCGGCTACAGTCGTGGCTCCGGTTAATAATTGGTTGCATTCAATATTCAGTCAACTTGATGTTTACTTAAATCAGAAACTAGTGTCACCGCCAAATAACACTTACGCATATCGTGCGTATATTGAAAACTTGTTGAACTATGGTCCAGCAGCCAAAAAATCGCATCTAACTTGTGGTCTTTGGTATGGAGATACAGCAGGAAAAATGAATGAGACTGACATAAAAAATGAGGGTTTTGTTAAGAGGGAGTTCATCGCAAGAGAGAGTAAAGAAATTGAAATGATTGGACATCTCCATGGCGACTTATTTAATCAAGAAAAATTTTTAATTAACGGTGTGGACATGTGTGTTAAGTTGGTGCGATCAAGAGAAAATTTTAACCTTATGGCAGGGTCAGCAGATTTAAAATTTAAAGTATGTATTACAGATGCAACCTTGATTGTTCGTAGAGCACGAATCAATCCAAGCGTATTACTTGCACATCAAAAAGTTTTAGCATCTACTACAGCTAAATATCCCATTACGCGAGCTGAAGTTAAAGTTTTAACAATTCCATCAGGTGTTCAAGGAAAAACCCTTGATAATATATTCCTGGGTCAAGTTCCGAAAAGGTGTATAGTTGGATTTGTTAATAATGCTGCATTCAACGGGAGTCTCAACAAGAACCCGTTCAATTTTGAAAATTATGGTATCAATACATTTTGTTTATATATTGATGGACATCAAATCCCCTCGAAATCATTACAGCCATCGTTTGATAATAATGTGTTTGCTAGTGCATATCATACATTGTTCTCAGGGACTGGTATAAATTTTCTTAATGAAGGGAATGGAATATCTAGAGATGAATATGCCAATGGTTATTGTTTGCTCGCATTTGATTTAACTCCTGATTTATCAGCGAACTCATCGAGTCACTGGAACCTTATAAAACATGGTAGTGTAAGATTAGAAGTACGTTTTGAGTCAGCTCTCACGCAAACTATTAACTGTATTGTTTATGCGGAATTTGATAATGTAATAGAAATAGATAAGCATCGTAATATATCAGTAGATTATAGTAGTTAGGTTTATTATTTTTGTATTGCTTCAATAAATAAAAATATTCAATATATGATATTTCAATGTTTTATTTGTTACACCCTCTTTAATCTTCCTATTTAAAATAAATATCATTAATAAAATTGACATTGTTGTTGGGACTGCAGAGCTGAAAAGCTGTGTTATCTACTTATACCATGGATACCGTGGAAATAAAACAGTACTTAAGTAAAATTGATATGAGCATTGAATCTAACGTATACGCAGCTAATCGTTTACCGATACATGTTCATACTCCTATGTATATCGTAAGTAACTTAGATGTTGATACCAAACCTGGATCGCATTGGGTAGCCATACATATAGATGGGAATGGATTTGGGGAATACTTTGATTCATTTGGTCGAGCACCTCAAACATATCATAGATCTTTTTTGAAAACGAATGCAAGGATGTGGAATTACAACACTAATCGTATCCAAAACGATTTCACAACCGTATGTGGAGAGTATTGCATCATGTACATATATTATAAGTATCATGGTAAATCAATGTATGATTTTCTGAAATTGTTTGATGACAACACAATTTGTAATGATATAACAATGGATGAATTATTTAATACAATTTTTAATAAATAACGTGAACAAATTTACTGTGGATTTTACAATGATAAATACCTCTCATTTAGTTTACATATTGTATAAATTGGTTTATCTCTCTAATAACTTCTATTTTCTCTAAAACAATCATTATCATTTTTGTAGAATGATATAGTAGGTATATGAAATAATACAAGAAAATTGCTTAAAAATAGTTTATTTTTAATTTAGATACAAAATCATTTACAGAATTGTAGGGGAATATGAGATAGGTCGCAAATTTTCTAATGCAAGTATTTGTTGGGATTCTTCTTCTTCTTCTTTTGCCCAATCGTATGATAGAGGGTGTATATATTGCGGTTGTAGGACACTTCCAATGCACGGTGAGTACACGTTATTAGACATAGATTGCGAGTCGCGAGCAATTCCTTCCTGAGTACATATTGTGCAAAAAGCCATCATAATTTCGACTCCGTCTATTACGTCTTCACCATCGTTGGACGTTGCTGAAAAACGATGCGTTGGACACGGTGTAAAGTATGGCTTGATGTCACAATCTTCTATCATGTTCTCGGGTAACTCACCGGTGATATACCAGAATCTGATATATTTAGAGTATTTTTTCAATATAGTTGATTTTCCCCACATTTCTAGAACTTGTTTTAAAAATGACATATTTCAACTACTAGTTGAAGTTTTTGAATGAATGGTACTGTATCAATGCCTGTAGAAACATTTATATACCCAATGCTGTGGGTGGGGGCGCGATACTTCTAGTTAATGTTATCTCTTCTTTTGCTTTTACTTAAATAAATTTTTATAAGATGAGTCACGGTGGGGGCGTTACATTCCTTGGAGTTTGTCCTCGATAAAATATTTTGAACAATTGTGCTTCCCGGCGAGTGTCTTTGTAATGTTGTAGATGATGTCCCGCGTACTTTGATAACGTTTATCATCTTCTGTTTGCACATAATATTTTACTCGAGCATCGGAGTATTTCCAATAATTAATAGGTTCGATGTTGCGTATTTTATTCATATCATAGACATCGATTTTTATGAGATGAGTAGCGGTGAGAGCGTCATCTTCCTTGGAGGAAATATAAGAGACTCCGTCGTCACGTGCTGCTGATACATATGAAGATTGTACTCCGAGTTTTTTCTTCTTTTTGGGCTTTTCAAAGAACATGTCTATGTCGTTTATTCTTTTGATATTATTGTTTTTCTTCATATTAACAACTAATGAATCGTCAGGTTCCTCGGGCGTGTCCGGAAAATAGTAGCTTTTGAATGTGTCTTGCTGAAAGAGAACATAATACTTTATTATTAGGTTATCGAGAGCTGGTTCATTATACATGGACAATTAATGCAAAAAATATGGAAATACATACAGATATCACATAGGAAATGAAAAGATGTTACTAGATAATTAGCAAATCATAAAAATGAGAACAACAATAGTATTAAAAAAATACCGAAACACCTACAGATATCGCGGGCATGAATATGTACATACATGTCTAGAACGTGTGCACACAGGAAATTAAAAGTTTTCAACAGATAATTAAGAAATTAAGAAAATACTCACATCCATTATATAGTAGACTCGTGTCACTTTCACTGTTACAATGATGTCCCTTGAGGCATGCTAGCTAAATTTATATGGAAGGAGCGGAATGTTGGGGCGGAAACATTAGCAGATATCCTTATCTGTATTGTGAATAAAGGAACGGAATGCATCGACCATTAAGGCAAGCGATAAAAAAAGAATGTAGAGATAGCGTTGAGTGCTTTGTAATCCGTGAGTGAGTCAACAAAATCGCGAATGTGATAATAAAGGCAGAAATAAAATTAATTGGCGACCCGCGAATAGATTAATCGAACTGGGATTCACCGGCTACTAGTGGCGAATAAACTTTATGCGTGCTTTAATTAATAAATCCGCGGTTTGATTGATTGACACATAATAAAACCGCGAATGAAGTTAATTTGTCGAATAAAGTTAATTCGCGGCCGTGAATTGGTTTATCGAACCGCGAATTATGCGCGTTTTAATTAATTAATCCGCGGTTTTATTGATTGATTCGTAATAATCAATCGTAATCGTAAATCGTGAATAAAGTTAATTGATCCGCGGATAAAGCTAATTCTCGCGTAATTAAACCGCGAATTACTTAATCGGCGCGCGGATTAACTTAAGTGATTCGCGGTTAATTACCCCGCGAATCACTTAATATAAAGTTCATTCGCGGCTAGTAGCCGGTGAAACCCGTCGAAACGAGTTTTCCGCCCTGCCGGTTCTGACTCTTGAGTTAGAACCGGCGAATCCCTACTACTTACCTTGAGTTACGTAAAATCCCTACACACTAATCACGATTGTTCTATCACTAAATGTCTGAAGACCAAACATCTATAGTTTATTTTCATACACTAGTAAATCAGACCTTGCTTCGCTTCGGGCAACCGTTCCCTTAGTAACCACATTAAATACAAATATCCACATTAAATACAAATCGATTAAGTTGCTCCTGATGTCATAATTTTGGGTTCTATTCTATAGTGGTTAATAAGGACCCCCTCTAATAGTTTTTCTCGTATCTCGTATATCCATATACGTACCTACAGAATGCGATCAGTAATTATACATCTATAACTGGATATATTTATCGATAAATGCAATGGTAAATAAAAAGTGGATTATTACATCTTACCAAATAAATATTTTCAAAAATTTTATTTAACTTGCATTTGTATGTGCATGCAACTGCATTTTAAAACAGTTTTCCTCCTCAACCGATTGAGTTGATATTTTGCATACACATTTACTTTGAATGACAATTCTGGGTTGGCTAGGACATCACGTCGTTATAAATCCAATGTGGTGGACGGCCTAAGATGGCGGCCTTGTAATTTTATCCATGCTACTCGCGTTACAGAAAATTTAAGCGTGGGGGCAACGTCTTTACGTAAAAAAATCTCTCAAGCTCGGTTTTATCGTCGGATGAATGTTAAAAATTAAAATGTAAAATTATAAAAATAATTCTGTCTAGACATGAGGCTGATATTCTAGCCATAAGTTGTAGTGAGTAGGAAAAGAAGTTCCTTGGAAGTTTCTTGCCGCTGTTCCTTCCACTACCACTCGCACAATAGGAATTTCTTGAAGCGATGACTTAGTTGACTTTCGAAAATGTGAAAAACAACTCTCATTATCCAAATTCTCCAAAAATGTAGATATTTTGTCAATACACTTATGAACGTCATTTTTGCGAGTCTACCGCCGTTTCCAAAGGTGCTTTATATCTTTTGAAGAGGATAAGAAAGGCGAAACAAACTCCTCATCACATCTTCAATAAACTTGATACATTCAGCTCTTGTAGTGTCCCTAATTGTAGTGATGTGTTGCAGGTGTCTCCGCCAGACACGCACGGCTACTGCAGCCTGGGTACATCCGTGGACTGCGTGCGGGCCGCGCTCGTCAACGCACAGACTATTATCGGTATTAACTTTATATCACATAGAATTAAGATAGCAAATGAGCTGACAGCACCAACCGTCCATGACAACTGGGACCAATCTTAGACGCGGATCCAGCGGGGGGTCACGGAGGACCAGAAAAATCTAGAACATAAAAATAATCAATTTTTCTGCCTCGTTATAGCTACGAAGCATTTTACGGTCTGCTGATATGTAACGGTGCTTTTATGAACTGCGATATCCATAAAACCTCAATGCGACATCTAGATACTCAACAAGAACGACGTGATTTTGATAATCCTAGCATATTGGGTTTATGAGCCACCCCCTCCCCCCCCCTTCCAAAATTTTAGTCTAAGTCCGCGCCCGACCCATCAAGACTCTACTAGTAAGAGCCTCGTACTAATTCGATCACATAACACACGGTCGCCACATCAAGTGACCTACATAAATATGCTAATAAACGGCTAAGAAAACTGAAAAATTTTAAAGAGTACATAAGTCCCCATTGTATTGCAGCTCAAGTAAACGTGAACATGCCGCGGACGTTCGGCGACGCAATCATCCACATGTCGCACGTGGACTACGCGGTGGAGGATAATACCCCGCTGCCCGAGCACGGGGTCGGGAAGGACCCCTCGCCCGAGGAGGCCCAGATCGGCCGCTTGATTGGAGAGAACCTCGTCGAAGATGGAGCTACTCTGCAGATGGGTAAGAGAGGACTATCAGTGTTTCGTGATTAAGGTAGTTTGAAACTGCATCTCATCTCGGCGACGCGTTAGATGGAGCAAAAATTTCCCGAAGCTAATCGAGGGCGTCTACTAAATACTAATGCAGGACAGCTTCTGCCGGGTCACCTTGTCATTTAATAATTAATTAATAACCAATTTTCAAGTGATTCTGGGACGCATTTAACAATTTAACTGCACTCCAGGTATCGGCAGCATCCCGGACGCGGTGCTGACGGCGCTGAAGGACCACAAGGACCTGGGCATCCACTCGGAGATGTTCAGCGTGGGCGTCATCGAACTCGTGCGCCGGGGATGCGTCACCAACAATATGTGGGTCCATGTAAATTTAGATTTACGTTCCCCAGGTTTGAACGTTGCGGCGCTCTTGTTGGATCTTTGAATTTTTGCAAATGTTATAAAGAAGTTCCTGAAAAGAAAATCATCTTTTTTTCACTTTAATGTAAATTAAAATACTAAATTTCACCAATGGCAACATTTATTACAATTACCAACGTAAGATAAATGTATGTTTTACACACAAATAATATTAAATTTCTCAAATGATATTTTAATTTGTAACATTGATGAAACTGATGTTTCAAACATAACATTACAGGAAGAAAACCCACAAAGGCCGCATCGTCGCTAGCTTTGTGGTTGGTAACAAGGAGTTGTACGATTTCCTCGACAACAACCCTTTCATTGGTAAGTTATATTATGATTAGTCTCTCGTAGATCTCGTGTAAATTTCGGGATAAAAAGTAGCTCATTTATTGCCATACAACCTCCTATCTTTTAGTGAAAACCGAATTAAAATCGATTCAGCCTTTTTTAAATTCCTATTATACCGCCCATTATCAGCATTATCAGAACCCTCAATATTTTACTTTACCAAAGCTTAAGTTGAAGTTTTTTCTAACGTGCAGTGGCAGTTGGCAATGCCTTCAGCCATAGAGTATTATTTTTATGTGTTCTGTGCTTCAGCGCTTTATGAAACGTAAGCGCAGACTCTGGAATAGGCTGAAAGACATTGTAATATATTATGTTACAGAGATGCTGGAGATAGACTACGTGAACAACACGCACATCGTGTCGCTGCAGCCCACCATGACGGCCATCAACTCCTGCATCGAGGTCGACCTCACGGGCCAGGTGTGCGCCGACTCCATCGGTGAGTGCCTGGTGTCATCATCAACCTATAACTGTCCCACTACTGGGCACGGGGAGAGCGCCGTGTAAAGAGGAAGGAAAAGAAGAAATTGAGCAGAGTCTCAGAATGAGGAGCCATAATTGACTCTTGTAATGTGCGGATTGGCGGACTTCACACAAAGGTCGAATTCTTAACTACTAAAGAGCCTTATTAGTCCAGTCAAAATAAGAGTAGGACAAATTCGCATAGAGCTGAAAATTGGTATAGACGTTGAATAAGTTATTACCAATGAAATGTCAAAAGTCCCCATCAATCCTGTGTGCAAAATTTTTTATTCAAGGTCAAAGGTCGCTAATTCCGGTTTTTCCCATTTTTCTCTAAAACCAGAAGTACCTATTATCGTAGAAATAGGTTAGACAAAAGTTGTAGATCATACCATTCTCTACATCTACAACAATACTACAATACAAACTCTACAACAAAGAAAAGTTGTCATACATCCCTGTTCTTAGGTCTGGAATTAAAACGATGCTTTATTTCAAAATAAATTGGCATTAACAATAGCTCATACAAAATATTATTGTGGTCAGGCACCCGCATGTTCTCTGGTTTCGGCGGGCAAGTGGACTTCATCCGCGGCGCGGCAGAGTCGGTGGACGGGCGCGGGAAGCCCATTATCGCCCTCGTCTCCACCACCAAGAAGGGCGAGAGCAAGATCGTGCCCACACTTAAAGTTGGTCAGTACTATAAATAATATTTTTTTTATAGCCCGGAAGGCTGACGAAAAAGCGGACGAGCCACCTGATGGTAAGTGGTCATCGTCGCCTATGGACACAAGCACCAGGGGAGTCACCAGTGCAACGCCGGGCCTGAAGGAGAACTCTTTTTACACCTTTCTTGAAGAACCCCATGTCATAGCGCTCCGGGAATACCTCAGAAGGAAGCCCAATTCCACAGCTTGTAACTTGTAAGTTCGCGGCAAAAATGATCGTGAAAATCGAACTGTAGTCGTTCGCCACGGATCCAATCGATGTGGATGGAACTTCAATCTTCGGCGAGTGGTGTGTAATATACTGCGACACTGCCACACTGCACCCGTAAGCGGGCGTGCAAGTCGTGCACTTCATCGCAGTCGCTGGACGGACGCGGAAGCCCGTCATCGCCCTCGTCTCCACCACTAAGAAAAAACTTAAAAGTTGGTCAGTAATAATAGATATATACGTGCACTAGTAGTGTGATATTTGGCAAGGCGTGCACTGCACAAATGGGGGCAGAAAAGTAAACTTTGGGTAAAACGGTTTTGCACGCGGGTTCTGTTACAACTTACGGCGTCACTGTCGAAGCTGCGCGAATATGTGCGCGATGTAAAAATCTTTGATAGCGTGATTTAGACTTCGTGATGTCATTGAGTGACGTGTTTGCGACGAATATAGTACTAAAGGATCTTTTGGCGCATGACTAACGTGAGGGTGACAGAGACAGCGCCTTACAGGGAAGGCAAATTGTAGGGCGCTTTCTCTGTCACCCACACGTCATCCACGCGCCAAAAATCGTTGTAGGACTCACTAGCTGGAATGGGCTTTACAGCCTACACAAACAAATACACCGGTATAGAAAATTAAGGGTGACAGATGTAAAAAGAGAAACGCTATCGCGCGAGATTGTGTATAAATGACTAAAAGATTGTTTCAGAACTAACAAACCGACTTCAATATCAGTGTAATCGAATTGAAACAACTAACTTTTTACAAAAAAATAACCAACTCAAATATTACTCGCCAGAATATGTCGATCAAATTTATAATCCAATATTTGACGGATAGTTTTTGAGCTTTCACTGCATGTCATGTTGAAGTCGATTTTTTTGTTAAAAGTTGAAATAAATTTATCTGTTAACCCTCAGGTGCGGGCGTGGTGACCACTCGAGCGCACGTCCAATACGTAGTGACTGAGCAGGGAATCGCCAATCTGTTTGGCAAGACGCTCAGACAACGGGCCTACGAGCTGATCAAAGTCGCGCACCCGGACCACCGTGAAACCTTAGAGAAAGCCGCCTTCGAACGCCTCAAGTGCATGCCTGCGCCTTAAATAAACGCGGGAAAAAACTTTCTTCCACTGTGGTTTTAAACACTAGCCAATTGGCCACATGACAGATCAGATCGATTTGCCAGATTTACTGCCATTTAGTAGTAACTAAATAGTTCAATGAAATCATAATATTAATAGATAAAATATTAGGCATACAATCAATGCCATTTTTTCTTTTTGAATTTATTTTTCGAATTTTCAACGATTCCTAACTGATGCATTTTATCAGTATAATAATAGTACTTGTTCAATTAGATTGCTAGTGATGTTATTGTTAATAATTGTTAAGCAAAAAAATGCCTTATCAATAAAAATATATTATTTATCAACGAAACACGCAACAATAAATTAATATAATTAAGAGTAAATGTTCCAAGCGTTTTTTGATTTTTTTATTTGTATCTTGTGCTTAAAGTTACCGGGAAATCATATATGAATTTGAATTTATGTTATATTTTCTTTAAAAAAAAACGGTTTGTATTTATTATGTATTTTATTTTAAAATTATACACAATAAAAAAGTACCTATATATTTGTTAATTTTATTTTAAGGCCTAACATTACTTCAACTTAGTCCATGCGTCAACTGACAGCAGTTTTTGTAATGAAATTAAGTGAACAATAACAATTTAATCCAAACCATAATTCAATGAATGATAAATTTAATGATAAAGTAACATCAGATATGTTAATGCACTTTCCATCAATTGAGAAGTTTTTTTTTCTTATAATACAATCTCTGACAATGAAGTTCAAGATGTGGAATACACTCCTATTCACTCTAATTGTAAACTTGAACGAGCAAGTTATTCCCAGACCTTTGCTGTAAACATAATGAACGATGACGCAAACATTGTGTTTTGTATCCGGGAAAAGTTCACGATGTAACATCAAGTTGCTCGATATAGGAGCGGTTTAATTATATGCTCTTTAATAGAATGCTCTTTAGCCATCTCGATAAGAAAAAGTCAAGAAAGAAAGATTGTGAGGTATGGTGAGTGTCAGAATGGCGGGTGTATCACGGATTTAAATATCTCTTTTGGATAACAAACGTACCTCAGTGTACCTATCCTAAAAGTCTGTGTACCTCCTGCTTTGCATAGATTTAAAATAAAATAGGTACACCCGCCATCCTGACGTCAGAACCGCGGGTGTGTTTCTAGACAGCATTGTAGCTAAGTAAATTCTATATGTAGATTTGGTACCTCTTGTGTACCTGCAGAAACAAATATTAAATAAATAAAAAATACCTAGTAAGATTGCTGAGAAAATAAAATTAAAGAAGAAGATAGATACACAGACGTGATACATAGAAGGAGGAATACAGAAAATACATAGAAGGAGGTTCACAGACTTTTAGGATAGGTACACTGAGGTATACATCAGGAACGTTTGTAAATCCAAAGAGATTTTTAAATCCGTGAGGTACAATACACCCGCATTAACCCGCGAGCACTCGCGCTATGAGCATTTCCCTCACGGTGAATTTCAAATTCGCGCCATTTTTGGATTTATTTAACTATGGACGTCATTCGCCCGATAGCTGAGTTTTATACTTCCCCTGTCCCGCCCGTAATATTTTTTTCAGGAAAGTGTGCATCAATCGCTCAGTGGAGGTGGTTTGTTTAGCCGAGTAACGTCGCGCGGCGTTTTGCTCATCGCGCGAGTAACGTAAGTATTATTTTATTAGCTGTTCTTTTATTTTCCAATAGTATTATACATAATTTAAAGTCTTTATTGTTAAATAACGTTCGACAATGAGTATATAATACAGTGTACATATAAATATAACAGTATTTTTACAGATAGATAGCATAGAACAACAAATTTTGGCGTGGCTACAAGAAGATGATACCGAAAACATCGAAGAAGAGGTTTTTAGAGCTGATATTATTGAAAATGATGGAGAGTGTGAGTACAGCGATCATCACACTGACACTGAGCAGTTATTAACGAAAGATGATGAAGAGGCTGTAAAATCTGATGGAATCTGCACAATCTGTCCAAGACGTAGCTAATAATCGCAAGACCAAAATGTCATGAATTCCATGTAAAAAAAAATTATGTACAGAACATGCTTTGACTTTGTGTGATACATGTAAAACTTGTGCATTTGATGAAGAAACATTTTTTGTGTTCATCCTTTTATTGTTTTTGATTGAAGTTATTTTTTTTAAGTTTCTTCCAAAAGTGCACTTAAGAAATGCCAATTTAGTTCCTAAATTTGTAATTAAAATATCATAGTATAACCAATGTTATATATTAAAAATAAATAATTGATTTGATTTTACACAACTGTTTTATTATAAACAAGCAGTAATATAAATAAATATACTATAATATATGTACTTTTTCGCTATTTATAAAACGTGAGAAAAATGCTCTATACGCGAGTGCTCGTGTAAGTTTTAAAAGCGCGAGTGCTCCCGGGTTAAACACCCATTATACACCCGCCATTCTGACACTCACGAGGGCCACAGCCATAGAGATAGTCTATGTATGGCCACAGCACAGCTGGTGAAAACAATAGAGACAAATGATTTTTAAACACCATACTGATGGACCATACACAATCTTAGAGCCGGCGCCAAATTCAAGCAGCGAATACACTGAGAAGAATGAACGAGATTGAGAATGGTTTTTGATTCTGTTCACGGAGTTCAGTTGTAGGTACTCCGTCCATTTAATTTTAAGTAGATATTTTGTCAAAAACTACTGCACGGTAATAAAAAAGTCACGTGAATTGTGGGTCCATAGATGACCCAAAAGCTGAGCGCATATTATAAAGTACTACTCTGTGGCTGAGCGTCAACACCAGGGTTGCCAGACATCAGCGAACTCAACTCAAGTCGCCGAATTTGGCGTACCGAGTAGCATTGCGAGTAGCCCTACATCCGAAACCCTCTTTTAGTGAATAACCAAATTAATTGTAGTCGAATCACAACTAAATCCATCAGAGCATTTTTAGACTGATCAGTAGAAATGATTTATATTATGTACCTACTAACTACTGTCACTGAAACATGACATCTAAATGCATATTAATCCGATGTCTACTGATCAACAATGACTATGATTGCCATCATTACCTACCCGACGAACTTCCATTTGCCGAAAAATGTGTTTTTCTCATTACTTCTCATTAAAATGACATTACATTTTAGTTAAATATAAGATATTCGTAGATTATTCGACTGAGATCGATTGTTTACGCAATTGTTCGAATATTCCGAGCCGAATCAATCTTTTTCACAGCTATTAAAAATGTCACATCACAAATACCTTTAATTTGTGGTCCCTCACATGTTTAGTCAGATATACTCTATGGCAATAATTATATTTTATTGAATCTGTGGTGACTGGCCACAAAACAAAGGCCACAAATTAGAACGCAACTTGGATTGGTTCTGTATTATATTATAGTGTTCTGTGATTATATTACTCTTTGGATTGGTTGGACCACCAGTCAGACCAGTCTTTCATTTTATTTCTTTCCCTTTCAAAAGATAATTTACCTCAAAACTAAAATAGAAATGATAACGTGTCCGTAGTACTTGTTTTAGTGTTTGTTATTTGTGTATCGGGAAAAAATTAGTGCATTTATCTAAATTTACAAACTATCATCCAAAATGGCAACGTTTCAACAATTGCTCGCGTATCATAAAGAGTTACTTATTACTGATAAATACAGAATCATACGTCGAATTGGAGGTGGTTCTTTTGGTGACATTTATTTGGGGATAAACATCGCCAATGGAGAGGTAAGTCATAATATTCCTTATTGTAGAATTTTTAGTCTAACTAAGAGGTCGAAAGGATTGTCGTGTTGACATGAATTTTGACTTTGAAAAGAGGTCGCATGTTATGTTGATGATTGTGAAATTTTTCGACATAGTTTTGGAGGCATTTCGTCAAGGATAATGTTTATCCTTTGTTCGCGTATAATAATTTAAATATTAGGTACTGGATAGATTCGACGTGACGTGATACGTCTATGTTTATAAATAGCATTGCTTTGCAAAAAATAGACTTCATGTTTTATCAGCAGAATCAATAATTTGCAACAGGACCACATTAAGGAAAGCGTATATCATAGAAGGGATCTAATTAAGACTGGTCTAAAGTTAATTAACAATCCAAAATGTGGAATGTACCTAATGAAAAAATCAAGCATTACATTAATATTAATAACATGTGGGCTCAGGTATTCTTGTTTGTGTCTCATAATTAAAATAATATAAAAACACCCATTATCAGTACAAAATATGTTACACATACATAGACTAAAGGAGAACATCAGATTTGGGCCTGGAGCAGACAGCTTGTTCAATACCCTCAAATAAATAATCTTGCATATTTTAATACATCCATTTCATATTTTAGAATCTAGTTACATCATATCACTAAGATGCGACGACTAAATTAGATACTATGTGTGCGCTGTGTGTAAGACGACTATATTCCATTATTCCCATCATTTTCTGCAAAAACGGAATATGCACAATGTGGTAACAATATACTCGATCTAAAAAGCAATTTCTCATGCATGTTCATATTCCAGGCCCAAGGTCCTTAAGAAAGTTGCTGGTCTCCTTTCATTGTCTGTAAAAACAGTGTAATTATAACCAATTGACTTAATAGCACTCCACAACTCCTCATTAAAACTATTTCAATAATTGAAGTGAATCAAATACACTTAGCTATTTGTTTCAACTTAATCTAATCATGTACAATAATGACAAGGCCAGTTGATATTGTACCCCAGTACCACGTGAAGTGTCTCTCACAATAAATTATTGACTGTTTGTAGAAAAGAAAAATTTTGAAAAGTTTCAATCAGATAAAATTTCTCAGTAAAACTATATAATGTAATAATACTTGCTGACTGTACTCCGAGACACATACACTCTACCTTGATTTTCATCTAGAATTAGTCATTTTTATGTTATGATGCTTTATTTGCCGGGCAGCAAAATGTATTTTTTTGTCACTGTATAAATGTTAAATGTGTGTAAACACAAAAACAAAACAACACCATTTAAGCATAGTTTTAGACAAAGAAAGTGATGAAGAGTTAAGCGACAGAACAAGTAGTAAGAAAGTAACAACAAGAACCATGATTTATGCCAAAAATAAGTTCAGAACTGGAGCCTGTTTTCTCTCCACATTAAAAAAATGTATTTCCTGTTCATCCACTCATGTCTTCAATTATCAAGTTTACATTATGATTAATCAACAAACTTAAATCATTAGATGTTATTGTTCTAAATGAAAAATGTTACAGTAATAAAACATATTGAATTTAATTCATCAAAGTTATAAATAATACATGCTAGACGTGTTAAATTATGTCCGCTGTGGTAAAAATGTAAAATGATATGTTCAACTCTAGAAACATATCATATTCTACTGTTCCCGTAATTATTACTGATACAGTTATACAATTGTCTGTTATTTATGTTATTGATAGCTTGGTGTGCAATAATTACGTTTTAATAGCATTAGACATTAAACATCAACTATGTTACAGTACACGGCAAGAAATAATGTACATCGGTATACAGAAAGAGATAATTGGTTAGTTTCGGCTTTGTAGAGCATTGTCCTTATTACACAGTCCTTACCACTGACTTGTCACTTTTCTTTCGAATTCGGTAGAAGATGGTCGCGTTCACTCATAAATAAATGTAAAGAGTTGTTAAAACCTCCAATGGAACATCAATATTATTATTATTATAAGTACTTAATAGGGCACTTTATCAGCTCTTAATATAATAGATATGCACTATGAGTGCAATGTGCGAGAGTTATTTATATGATACTTAAACACAAACAAATGATTTCAAGTTTTTTGTCTGTCTGTCTGTTTGCCAGGACAAATCTCTGGAATGGCTGAACGGATTTTGATGTGAAGTGGGAGGGGTTTGTCTAGCAACATAATATATTATCCCCAAATTCCTCAAGGTTCGATACTTGCGCGAGAAACCCAAGTGCGAGTAAGTACCGCCCACATAGATACGACATTTGTCCAAATTTTTTTCAAACAAAAACAATTACAATCCAAAAAGGTTTAAATTACAATTTATTTTGTGTATAAATGTCACAGACTTATAAAAAAAAGAAATAAGAATCATAATATGGGAGATAACTACATAGACATGCTGCACACATTGACAATTCCCATACAAAACATTTGTGGTGTAGGGTCTATTGTCCTATGTTGTCTATGGTCCTCATACTAAAATTGAGCTTCTTGTAGCTTAACAAAATGGCGGGAGTGTTTCACCCCCATTTTGTCTATGCGTGCGTGAGTGTAGCAACAACAATAATAACACGAGATAGACTTTGTATGTGATATGGGAGAGAAACAGAGAAAGGGATGAAACTATTGCTTACACGTCATGTCTTTGTAGTGGTGAAAATTATGTTTGGTCTGGTTATTTTAGAAGTCTGTGATAAATGTGTAAATAATACATGTACATAATTATAGATATACTATACATACAATACAGTGTAAACTGTGTAAATAACCATATTAAATTAACATTCCAAACCCTAAATGAACTTAAATAATGTTCTTCTTATAAATAATAAAATAAATAATGTATTCTGGGTCTAGAAGTTCAAAACTTTGCATAAAGTTTTCTTAATTTACACTATACTCTTGTACAACAGTTTTAATATTTCTTTTTGTCTGTTTGTACAAGCTAATTTCCGTTATGTCAACCCATTTTTATGAGACTTACCGATATAATATATAATGCATTATACTGCGATTCCTGCTAACTAAGTAGGCATTTATGCAGGATAAGGAACCACTAACGCGCGAACGAAGTAGCGGGCACAGCTAGTTATTAAATGGTATAGAAAAGAAATATTACCAAATAGGAGAAAAAAAGATCAGTGAGTCTGGCAACACTAAAGGCTTGCGAGGCGAAAAATAATTTCGGATGCATAGTCTTTACTGTTACAATAATCATTATAATTTTATTTGCATTACGTATAAAAGTATATTATATTATAATTTGAAACGTAACAAGTTTATTAAATATTAATTGCAGTATTTACATAACATAACGGCATGTAAAATATCTGACAAGTGTGTAATTTTTATTACCTGTGGCGTTCTTCACTTACCTATGACATTCCAGTTGTTATGACATTCCGACATTTCCGACACTGACAACTAGATGCTAAAAATGTAGGTATCGAGTAGGTATTGATATCGAGTCGACCAGTGTTTACGTAGGTATTTCGATTTCAAGTAGTGTTAAAACATATTTTGGCAAGTTTCAATCTGGTGAGAATTCGGTGGACGATTTTCTTGTGAATTGTGAATACGCAATAGAATCATGTCGTTGATGGCGCTCACGGGTTCCGATAGACTGATCGCTGGCAAATACAAAATATCGCGTTTGGTTGGTTCGGGGTCCTTTGGAGATATTTATTTAGCGATCAACATTGGGACCGGAGAGGTAGGTGATAAAATAGATGTATCTATGTATACAAGTTCCAATCGTAAAGATTGTAGGTCAATCCTCGTTGGCCTTGAAATGTTTACGATTTTACGTCAGTAAACAGTCATTAGTATGTTACGTAGTTCACGTGATATCAATCGTATTTTTGTGGGACTATTTATTTTTTACTGTATTCATCTGCATTATGTTATATTTCGTGATGTTTTATCTGGAAGCAAGAACTTGTTTAGAGTCTACACGAGCGGAAACATTATTCGAATTAGGAGCAGCAATTTATTTGTGTGGTGTCAAATAGGATAGTTTTATGTCTGTATTGATAATTAAAAGCATACATTAACTGTTTGTTGATACAACTGTTAAAATACTGATATGACATCCAAATGGTAGTTCTTTAATGACATTCATACCAAAGATGTTTAAAGTAATAAACATTACATTGTTTGATTCGAATAAAGACACCCATAGCCTAGTCGGTAGCAACCCTGTCTGCGAAGCAATTAATCCCCGGTTAGATTCCTGGCCGGAAATGTTTCTTCTGATTGGTGAAGATGTAATGCATGGGATTGATGTAATAAATAAATAACGCTACACACATAACGCCCCACACTAGGATTCCCTGTGTCGTGGGTGCCTTGGACAACCCACAAGACTAGGACATACCAGACGGAGAACAGAAATTTAAATTCATCATTCAAATTGCCGCCTCGCTGGGAATCGAACCCAGGACCCTCGGAACAGCGATCCAGCGTGTTAACCATTGCGCCATTTGGGTCATCAAATATGGATGGTGTATATTAGTTTATTAGTTAACAATTACAAGAATTAAGATCAATATTGTCTTGGATTTGCAATGATAGATGAAAAAAGCAGACTAATTATTTCAACTTCTAGGAAAGAGTGAACATCCTTTTGCCATGAAATTTATTTACTACCAAAATTAATTAAAACACTTTTCAGAAACATTTTGGAGGAAGGAGTTACAACAATTATCCAGGGAGTTTTTTCTACACACACTTAAAAATTGCACTTGCTGCATGGCATTTTTGTTTAAAGTTGTGTTATTCTAGACTGCAAATTAAAATGTTAATCAAACATACAAAACGAATTCTTGCTTAATCTATGCTTATTACCATAATTATGTCATTAGAAGAATTTGTCCTCTATTTACTATGCAACTAAAACTTATATAGAAAATACTCTGCTTATTATTAAAAACTGTATCAAAATATTCGCAAAACTTCTTGAAATAGTATCATAAAGGCAGGGTGTTGTACACTGTTGTAAGTTGCAAAGAAGAACTTAGGCTGTTAAGTCCTTGTACTTATACTATCATTTGTACGAGAACCTTTTTACATAACTTTTAAGGGATATTTACTAATTTTTTCAGTGTCACAATTTTCCATATTATAATAATTACCCTCATTATCACCGAGTTTAAAAATATAACATTTACAACGCAAACAATAGAATTAAGGTGGGTATAGAATTTTTGATTCTATTTTATTTGATTATATTTAATTTTTGATTGAACTAGTGCTTGTTCATACTGAACACGCGGGCGTGTAAGCACTTAGTAGTGACAAGAAGCAATCCACGTATTTTCCGTTATTGGAAATGCTAAGATCACAGTTAGATTGGGATCCAAAAATATTACAATGTGACTTTGATGACAATGTTTATTCTGAACAGCATTCAAGAATTTAGTCCGACAATTAAAATTGTAGGCTGTTATTTTCATTGGTCGCAATGTATTTGGAAAAAAACAAAAAAATTAAGTGTCTATAAAGTAAATCATAAATAGTAATAACTTTTAACAAAATAGAACCGACTTTAACGCCGAAAAGTAAAAATCGGTTCAGTTAAACGCGTTTAATATTCCTAAATACTTCTCCTAAGTCTGATCCGCATCAAAATCGGTTCAATCAAACGCGAGATAATCGCGCACAAATATACATATGTACATACATACAGGTCAAACTGAGAACCTCCTTTTTTGAAGTTGGTTAAAAATAAATATTAAATTTTGTTGTAAGGCTTTATTTTTGTGGTATTTTGCTTCAGAGGTTCGATATACAGTGTATGCCATACACACATAAAGATGCAGTTTTAGTGTTGACAAGTTATTTTTAAATGAATTGGACCACGGAACTCTCAAATGGTACTGTGGTCCAACTATTTTTAAAGTTGGACAACTGCTCCTAGTAAAGACCTGTGGTCCAACTAGTTGGACAGAGCAGTTGGACCACTGCCCCGCACTCGTGTAGACAGTGCAGTTTCATATTTTAATTACAAGCTGATTTCTGTAGTCCTCCTAAATGACTTGTTTCTGTTAAAAACTAAGAAACCATACACACCAATTAATATTATAATGTGTGTTGGAATCATTGCAAATATTTATGTAATAAACGTTTTTAGGTGACACAAGTATGCTGTGTGGGGTCAAATTGTGTTTATTTCATTTTGATATATTGAAAGTTATGTAACATTTTGTTGAATTATTCATGAAGTGTTGCCCAAATAATATACAACGCTAACACTAAGTTTATTAATGTAGTTTGGCAATGAGAGTTGTGGCATTGCCATGCACCACTAAGACAATTATGAAAACATAACTGAAATAGTCTTTTCACAAGCTTTCATTTCATATGCATATTGTTAAGATAAGAATATAAAAAATATATGAATCCTAAACATTTTTTTTTATGAAAAATTATAAAGGAAATTTAAAAAATAATTTAAAATACTTATTCAATGATATCCCACTTGACATAGACCCAACATCATGTTCACTAGGTGTTGGTCTGCACCATTGATAGAACTTGAGACTTAAGTAAATTACCTAACTGGATGGCAAATTTGAACTTTGTAGGTCACTTTGTAGGAACTGGGTAAGAATTTTGAGAAAAATGATGCATGTCTCATACGAAATTTGGAACAAAGATGTATCTGGCAAGTCTCAGTACATGAGCTAAATTTCACATGTTTAAGTCTAATAGTTTTTGCTACATAACAGGTTGCACTACCAGAAGCGAAGTTGAAAGGTTTAGAAATGACGTAACAAACGAGACCGATAGACTGACATGCCCTCTAGAGTACAAAAGCGATCTAGAAATTTTGCAATTAATTGCTCCCAGTCAAGGTTCCATGAAAATCGGTTCAGCTGTTCCGGAGGCTACAAATAGACAAACAGACAATCTTTTTTTTTAATTTTGATTCTTCTAACTTTTACTGTTTCCTTAAACCTCACTATTTTTTCACTATTTGTTCATATGCTCATGTATGAAATGTGTAATATATAAATAAATAGCTCCTGCCAGCAGTTTCACCCGCGTCACGTGGGAACTTATTGGCGTACTTCAGATAAAAAGCAGCCTACAGTATTCCTCGATAAATGAGCTATCTATCACTGCAAGAATGTTTCAAATTGGACCAGTACTTCCGGAGATTAGCGCGTTCAAACAAACAAACTCTTCAGTTTTTTTACACTTTAGGCTATATTATCGCATTTTAATTAAGGATCCCGAATTTTTTTGAAAATATAATATAGCCTATGTCAACCGGGAATAGTGTAGCTTTCCAAAAGTGAAAGAATAGCTAGTATCGATAAAAAAGGATTATAAAAATCGAAACACCCACTCAAAAGTGATGAGGTGAAGACCATAAATGAGATACGCATTTAACTTAATAACTACGCGTCAGATATCGCTCAAATATATGGGACCAGCGCATTGAGATACTATGTACTAAAATAATATATGTACATCAAATCAATGGACCAGCGTGACCAGTGACCACATTCGAATTAAAAAGAAAATTAAACAGATAAGAAAAAATAACACAGACGAATTGAGATCCTCTTCCTTTTTTGAAGCTAGTTAAACTAAGCAAAAGTGAAGAATTAGTATATTATGTATCTATCGAGTAAAGGTCCGTTTTTCTGGAGCGCATCATTGCGAAGCGTTTATCAGTGATTCCTATGTATTTGCGTCTTGGGGTCGACGACGATCTGAAAGTTTTCCATGTGAACGGATAAAGAATGTGGGCCACGAAATGACAGTGGATTTGATATTGATTTGACGAAATGAAAGAAATTTGGGAACCTCTTATACTAGCGATCGATCAAATTGAGCAGTGCAGCAGGCGCGGTCGGCAGTTTGATGGGTGACTGTTGGAAAAAATTCTATTGCGTTTCCGTGATTGGGAAAACTTGTTAGGCTATTGGTCGCATTTTTAAATGCAAAACATAATATAAAATAAATGTTTTATTTTTTAAAGTAGTACCTAAATGTTAAAAAATTTGTGTTCTTATCCTTTTTGCATCTGACAAAATATAGGAGAATGCATGATATTTTGGCTATGTCTATGAAGTTTACTTTCAAAGCATGACTTCGATATTTAATATTTTAATTAGGTAGAATAAAAATATATACCTATTCTTGATGAAAAAGTCAACACTTATTTTAAATAGAGGACCGCCCGCGCTTCGCTTCGGGACCCATAGGTAACAGCCGCGTAGGTCCCGGTCCCGTAGGAATCTCGGCCAAAGATAAGCCTATAATATGACATACTGGAACATCAACATCAGAATCCGTCCTGTCTTCACTCACGGCTAACATAGCCGTGGGGATTCAGTTTCGGGGCCGGTGGCCCCCTGACTGAGGTGTCTGCCGCGGTCCGTAACAACGGACCGGTCGTTGGGTTGGGACCCTGTATGGGTCCTCAAAGATTGTCCAGATGGTGATGTGGAGTATGGGTGTCTAGTCCGGGGAGTCATGATGATTTTCACGCTGCTGGTGGGAAGCCCAGCAGGAGCCGATCTGCGACCGGACGGCGGCTTGCGGTCTTGTCCGAGGTGGTTCATGTTGGGCTGCTCCCGCGCAGTAGGTCGCGCGGGAGTGCCCAACGGTCCGAGGGGCGGGCGTGGAGCGGCGCCAGGTTCCGCAGGTGCAGAAACCGTGCCGCGTCAACATCTGTTGCGCTAGGTGCTCCACGAAGGCGTCCAGGCTCTCAACTCTGAGGTTCCGCTGGATGGTGGCGTTTCTCACGCACCACGGCGCCCCTGCCAGCCGGCGCAGCGTCTTGTATTGAACCAGGCGTAGACGCCTGCGTTGTGGTCCGCTCGGGAGTGCGTACCAGGCTGGGGCCGCGTACGTGAGTCTGGGGCGGATGTAGGTCTTCCAGATGGTGGTTTTGACCCTCAACGGGAGACTCGAGGAGAGCGCTGGACATAGCGCTGCAGCTGCTGCCTTGGCGTGATTTACGACGTTGGTCACGTGGGGCTTCATAGTCAGGGAACAGTCCAGGGTTACCCCAAAGTACTTGGCCTGTGTAGTGTATGCGCAACCCGACGATGTCATGACACTCGCTCACCGACCGTGACCGCGTGCAGATGTGTTTGGTGTTCCGTCTACATTACAATCACGGAATGATAACGATAAACAGTGTTAGTGTTTTATTGATACATTACAAGTGGCGACGAGGATAAAACTGAGTACATACCTGTCTAAAAGGAAAAAAAGAAGAAGGAAGGTAACATTGTTATAACCTGCAAACAGTTTTTACGTATAATTTAGTTTCATATGAAATCACTTAATCATTAAGAAACAGATTTCATTTTTTAATTTAATATCTATATCAAGTGAGACGATACGTAAATAATTGTTATGGTTAAACAAATTTATTCATACCTACTATAATCTTTCACTGTAAAGGGCCATGCATCTATCAGATCTGAATAGATAAAGGCCACGCAAATACAAAAAGAGCTGTAATTACGACATGCTTAACGTAGGTATAAACCTACTACATAACCTATGTACATTGTGCAGATGTGCAATCTTACGGTACTTAGGAACACAAATCAGTTACTTAATTGAGATAACTATTACATTTATAATACTTAAATTGATACTAATTTAGTACAAAACTGAACCATACAATTGAAGAATATGTAATAATGATTTAATTCCAATGGAATTGTTTTTAGATATTTTAGTATGAAATTTTCATATGTACCCTCTATTTTAGTACTATGTTTTTAGTTTGTTTCTATTTAGACGTAATTGATTGCATATTGACACTACAATGTACTCGAGGTCGTAATTACAGAAAAGGTTTTAAGCAAAAGTTCATGACGAACAAAAGGGTCTATGCACAAATTACATTAAAGGTTTTAAACCACGCAAAAGTAGTACGAGATAATCTCGTCAAAAAGGCTATGCGGTCATGAGACTGTTACATTATGTAAAGAGCCACGCAAAAAGTAGTACGAGATAATCTCGTCAAAAAGGCTATGCGGTCATGAGACTGTTACATTATGTAAAGAGCCACGCAAAAAGAAGTACGAGACAATCTCGTCAAAAAGGCTATGCGGTCATGAGACTGTTACATTATGTAAAGAGCCCACGCAAAAAGTAGTACGAGATAATCTCGTCAAAAAGGCTATGCGGTCATGAGACTGTTACATTATGTAAAGAGACACGCAAAAAGAAGTACGAGACAATCTCGTCAAAAAGGCTATGCGGTCATGAGACTGTTACATTATGTAAAGAGCCACGCAAAAAGTAGTACGAGATAATCTCGTCAAAAAAGCTATGCGGTCATGAGACTGTTACATTATGTAAAGAGCCACGCAAAAAGAAGTACGAGACAATCTCGTCAAAAAGGCTATGCGGTCATGTGACTGTTACATTATGTAAAGAGCCACGCAAAAAGTAGTACGGTGATCCGACATTTGACGACCCTGTAGCCTAGTTGGTAGCGACCCTGCCTGCAACGTGAGGGGTCCCGGGTTCGATTCCCGGCCGGGTAGATAAATATTTTTACTCGGGTCATGGAGGCGAAGGTGATCCGACATCTGACGACCCTGTAGCTTAGTTGGTAGCAACCCTGCCTGCGACGTGAGGGGTCCCGGGTTCGATTCCCGGCCGGGCAGATAAATATTTGTGCTCGGGTCATGGATGTAATTGTAATGTGTTATATGTGTAGTCCATGCCACCCACGACACAAGTACATAGTAACCTACTGCGGGGGTATGAGTGTGTTAGCGTTTATTATTATTATTATTATTATTTGTCGGCACTAGTAGGGTAAAATGGAAGAGGGCATTTGAAACTTGAAATAAATGAAATAGTTACTTTGCTCCAAAAGAAAGTCGAATTTATGAAAGACTAGCATTTACCCGCAGCTTTGCTTGCAGAACTTGTATTCCAAAATAAATTTGCCTACAACTGCGCTGTCCCCTGTTACCCATCGCAACTGTACACACGCTCTAAAGCTGTTGTTACCCTCGTGTTTCAGTCGTGGTCTTGTTAAAGACGGATTGTTGTTATTACGTCAATATTAATGGTACGTTTCCACCAATATAAACATGCGTGTACGAATCGACGCGAGTCCACTGCATATACTCGTAATGTATGTGTACTTACGCACAAAAGTGTACTCACAGATGTGCGCGAACAATTCTAAAATAATGTTCGAACACAATTTGTTATGCTTTGGCCGCATGAGTCGACCAGCGTGAACATCTGTGTCGTGCACTGGTGGAGTCGCATCTTAACATCAACCAATACCTTATTACAATTATTTGAAGATTTAAAGATTTTTCTTGTGTATTATATAAAACAATGAAGCACAATTGAGAATCATTCGTAAACAATCCGTTTAAAATTTAAGTAAACATTATGTGAAAAAAAACATATATTTATATCACACGAAAGTGAGATGATCGTTGATGGATTGATTTTACTATACTTATCAACAGTACCAACAACCAACATTATAAACACGATTCAACTTCTCTTTTGGGTTACTGAGTTGTATGTTTTGACTCCAAAAGACTTCACCAGATCCTGAAATGGTCAACGATGAACTGGGTGTAGGTACAAGGGTGCGCAATGTTTTAAAAGGAAAAGACCAATATCTTGTAGAAATACTTTAATCCTCCTAACTTTAATGCTCCTCTGAGTCAAGGAGTGCATAGTTGACGTCGAGTCATATCATCAGATGTTGAAATGGTCAATGGTGGCCTGGTTTTGCATGGTTTATATATTTAATCACTTTATAATAAACTTTATAACTCGTAACTACCTCTAAGTAGAAAGGCACATGGGTAATAATTTATTATTTACATATAATTGTATTACTTATGTTGTGTACTTTCTGTTGGTAGTGCAAAACAAATAAATAGTGAATAAAACACACTTTAGTTGCTTCTTTTCGTTAAGGAATAGCATAGGTATTAAACCCAGGGGACGACATTAAACCCTGACCTATTAAGACCATCAGTGTATGCTACATCTATGATTAAGACAGACTTTGGCTAATGACTGACATTTATTTCTTTGTATTAAATTTTCTAGATTTTTATTATACAGAACAATAAAGTCAATAAAAGTTGACTAACTAAAAAAAATGTTTATTTTCCAAAATAATAATTTGAAGTGTTAGCGGTATTCAGCCTGGGTGGATAAAACAGTTAAGTACCGCGATAGTTTGTTGACAACCTTTAATATTGTTTAACGCCATCTATTATTATCACCATCGAGAACTAAGACAAGAACTGGTAAATGTTGGGAGGGGAAAGTGCCCTCTAGGTCTGGCTATAAATTGTGCAAGAGCTATGGCTCGAGATCATTCCACTCAGTGACAAGTCGAGGTAGTCAATTCATCTAGTAATTACCATTGTACCCCGTGCTATAGAACGTATTGTTATGGTATATTATGGAGTTGCTTACATCAGAAGAGTGTTCTAACCTTACGTCCCACACGTGGCTGGTTAAATTATTTAAGGTTTTCAGATCATTTTAGGTTACTGAGATCCACAAATAGTAAAGAGGTGTAATCACTACTTTATGATGGAATTTAAGGATTTTCATGTAAATGGCAAGTTTGAACACAACTTAGGTAATATGTAAGGATTTTAAAGTAGAACGGCGAGTATGGTATGTTTAATTATTATCATTTATGGTGGAACAATTCACATTTTGATGATTGGTTTAAATGATGCGACGACGGTCAAGTTCTATTGATAAAGAGGTCGTTTATTTATAGTTTATTGGTTAAATTTGTTTTAAAAGTGAAATACATTATAATTTTCGTTACTTCTATTTACTGTGACGTGTTGTTTTGAGGTTATCTCACGCATTGCGATGCAACGCGCATCTCGATCTGTTGTTCTAGTAAAGTTTCGAAGACGTACGAGCCGTTCCTATGAAACGGCGGCGAGGGTGAGCAAAGGCAGCGATATAAGTACTCGTAATAACCTGCGCGTTGGGTGTAACATAACCGACGGCTGCGCCTGCGCGAGTCCTGAAATACGTTTGTTAACGCTGTCGAGTGAAGCAATGGTAACCTCTCTAGCATTATGGATGGATGGTATAACCTCGTACCCCAGGTGACCCGTATTGTTCAGTCTATTTTATTTCTTGTGACATTAGCTATTTGCAAAATAACTTTACGCTACTTGCTTTGAAATGCGTAAGAGGATAAAACCAGACAGGCATATTGCATTAAAAGTGACATACCTAATACGTCACAGTAGTTTTGTGAAATCGCTTTTTAATAAAATAGAAATAATTCATAAATAAATCGTTTAGTATAAAGGGATTTGGATGTAGTTAGTAAAATACAAAAACTTTATTTTAATTGCTTCAAACTTACAACCTTTGACGTCTTACATAATGATGGATGTACGGTTAGAACTTGTTACGCTTAAGTGAAGCTATGCTATGCTCTTTAAGCAGCAAAAACTACCCACGGTATATAAGGCGAACCTGGAACACTTAAAAGAGGATAGCATCTTGGAAAGTGCAGGCGGCTTCACTAACATCAAAAAAAAATTATGCAAGACGTGTATTATTAAATTTCCATTTATGTATGTTGATATCCTAATCACCTATTAACATTTCGTGTTTTATTATTGCATATGGACTCCCAGAGTGCCCGAGGCAGGCACCGTGCATGATGGCCGGGTTGGTGATTGGAAAACGAGAGGTCGACACCATCATCCTCTGCTGATGAAGAATGGGCTATAAAATGGTCGAATGATAGAAAAGGGAAAGGGGATGGTGACCTAAAAAGAAAAGCAATAACCCCACTACACATACAGTCACTGTTGTGGCTTGTGGCGATGTTAATATTTGGAACGATGATATAAGAATATCGTCCAAATATAGTTAATTTGAAAAGTTTATGATTCATGTATGATTCATGGACTGTGGTTGATAAAATTCTACTAATGATAATTTTGAATTTATAATATAAGTACATAATATATTACATTAAATTATTTACGTTTAACTTGGTTTACATGTTAACTTGTATTTTAAATAAGTAAGAAAATGTAATATTATGATTTAATTGTAATCTTTAAAAAATCTAAAATAAACGAGGGATGTAGTGTATGCGCAACCCGACGATGTCATGACACTCGCTCACCGACCGTGACCGCGTGCAGATGTGTTTGGTGTTCCGTCTACATTACAATCACGGAATGATAACGATAAACAGTGTTAGTGTTTTATTGATACATTACAGCCTGTCTTGTCCAGGCAATGTCTTGGTTGAGGAGCTTTAGAGTGGGGTCGCGCATCGTGGTTCCTCCGAATTGAATGGCCTGCGTCTTCCCTACGTTGATCGCCATCCTCCACTCGTGTAGCCACTTGGGGAGGGCGTCAAGGCATCTTTGCATTTTAACGGCGGCGTGACCTGATTTAATTGAGGTGGTCAGGTACGCCGCGTCGTCCGTGTAGTGGGCGAGCATGACGCCCCCCTCCGCTGGAATATCTTTCGTGTAGCACGAGTAGAGGGTAGGCGAGAGGCAGCTTCCTCAACATCAGATATAACATTTGCCTATGATTTAAGTAAATTACATCTACTATTTGATGGCGTGATTCAGAACATGCAAATGAATTTTACTAACGCCATCTATTAACAACATCCGGAACTAAATATCTAGCAACTAACAAAACATCGATCTTCCCATAGGAATGAGATGTTTTTCCGCGGTAAAAAGTAGCCTACGTCACTCTCCACCCTCCTAACTATCCCCATACACATAAACCATACCATATAATAGCCATGTTGCGACGTGAAAGAGTCACAAACAAACACACTTTCACATTTATAATATTAGTAAGGATTAAATATTTAAATCTGCAATGCTGATTTAAACGCCATCATCTTCCCGCGCGTAGCTAATAGCTTTGACGTCATCCTTCTGTGTAGTCTATGGAGGGCGGGTTCTACTTCCAACCAAAACGCTCAACAAACGCTCTTTTTGTATAAAAAAAAAATGGACTTAATATAACTAACAGGCAGGACTGATAACTCCGAAAATTTGTATTTACGAAAATGAACCAAATTACAAGACATTAAAGTATATTTTCTATTGCGCCTCACACAAAGGCTAATCGGAGCCAAGAGAGATAGCCACAACAGGGGTCCCCGTGTCTCGTTCTTTCATATTGCCAGCTTAAAAATATTTTTTTAACAAAAATTTTGTTTTTCAAAACTTGGTAGAAACACTTGTGTATTATTGTTAATTTAACAAGCTTAAGTCACCGTATTATAATTGCATTATTTTTTTATTATTGCCTGAAGGGCTTACGTAAAAGCAGACGAGCCACCTGATGGTAAGTGGTCATCGTTGCCTATAGACACGAGCAACACCAGAGGAGTCACCAGTGCAACGCCGGCCGAGAATCACCCGAATTGAATGAGGGTAACCGTTTTTGTGCTCACCAGTTGGCGCCACTGCAGAGGGCGGTCATGCTGTCAAAGCCCGCCCATACATAAACAGTGACAAATGAAATTCAGACAAGCGAAAAGTGACAGACAGACCTCCCTTTTCACTAGCGCCTCTAGCGGAAAATTCACACGCGGTTACCCTCATTACATGCATATATTCCCTATTGACAACCGCCTTCTTTTTTGAAGTCGGTTAAAAATGGATTAACAAGTTGGTACGGTGAAAATTTAATACTTTACATTTTAACAATATTAAATGCGCATTAAATTTATTTTAAATTTTATATATTATAAATATTTTTTTACATTTTTGGCATTTTCATATTATTATATTTTTGGTGTGGGCAACACCGTCAAGATGAAAAACGTAATTTTGATAAATTAATAAAATTGTAGTATTGAATATTTTTCGCCTCGTGTTTATTTTCTATGTATGTTTTTTTTTTGTTTAAAAAGTAGCAAAACACTAATCATTCTAAAAAAGACACGAGCTTTAACACAACAAAATTTTCTACCAAATGGTAGAATTTTTATTATATGAAATAGTAGATTCTTGTAGTTGCGTAGCTGGCATCATTGCCACTGTGACGTCACGTAAAATAAGCTGACGACATCTTTTCAGACTTCGCCATAAAATGAATTTCCGTGGTTTTTCGTAGTGTTTCTATAACACATTGTGTTTTTGAACATTTATAGACATTAAATTACAAACGTGTTGTGTTAATTTTACTCGGAGCGATGGTCTCTATATAATTTTAGTGACAGCGAGTGATGAAGGCAAAAGAAAATGGCTACCTTCGAACGCATGTTGATAGCCAGGAAACAGACAATTGTAGCTGATAGGTACAACATTGTCCGCAAAATCGGCGGTGGAAGCTTTGGAGACATCTTTTTAGCCATAAATGTGAATGATGGAGAGGTAAATATTGTATGACAATGTAGTTTTTAGTTAGAAATCGTAACTATTCCCTTGTCTTGTGTCAAGTCGACTGGGTATTTCGGGTTTTTTGAGCTCCAAAATGGCGGTCTGGGCGTATTCACATGAATTAACTAAATAATTCTAATCGATCCCAGACCCTCATAGGAGCTTTATAGCATGTATGAACATTAGTTTGAAAATTTGTACTAATATCGTTTTGGAATAAAGAAATGTTGGATATTCTGGACATCTATTTCTAACGTTCGACAAGTCGACAACGGTAACAAAAATGTAGTTACGCAAATAAACACCAAGTGAAATAGAGTATTTCTCATTTATCACAAGCAGGGATGTGAATATTAACATTTACAAAGGGGTATACATTGAAAACACGACATTGTTCACAGCTGATTCGTGCTCATCTTTTTGTTAGTCTACTCTTGTTTCATTACAGAATCTACTTGTTATACCTTAATAATTAAAATAAAAACAGCTGCAATATGAAAGAGAATGAAAATTTCAATTATTTACAGTACAAACTTGAAGACTGCTAAAGATTCTTTGTTTCCATGTTATGATTACGATAAGATGTTAAGAAATATGTTTGTTATGAAACAATGATCAGTGTGTAAGGGAGGACACAAGAGCAGACAGCTCATATAACTGTAATCTGTTTGTTCAAATTGAATCTGCTTAAAATTGATCAAAACTCAATGAGATTCTGTTTACTACCCACCCAATATACCTATATTAAAAGACTTTCTTGTTCTGTCGGAACAAGCAAGTCATTTATGGATTGTAGAATGTACAGCAAACCATCATCATCATCATCATTATGTAATTTTTCCAGTTAGTTTAAGGTATAAAGTTAGTGTATGATTTAAAAAGTTGTATAGCAGTAATATCCAATTTAAACCTAATACAAAGGGCAATTGCGACATGTTTGTTGTTGACATGTAGTTGTTTACGCATAGATTGCAGTTCTAAGTTTGTAAATAAAACCACATGTGTGTATGGTTGACAGCATTGACATACCATCATACCAATAAAGGCAATGTATATATATATTGATACTTTATATGCTTTAAAAACTTTCAAATTAGTTAATAATGCAATCAAATGCTAAGGAATATTAAGGGGATGCACTTTCACAATATAGGCTGCTTTTTAAGATGCTGCTGCTGAAATTCTCATTTTTTTCTGCCTACAAACAAATGAGAAATAGTTTTTTTTGCTGAGATCTATAAGTGTGATGTTGAATAGTAAAATGATATTTAAAAAATTTTGGATACTACATATATCCATTTGATAATATGCCTTTCATCAAATGAATTCTCCACCAGTCCCTAATAGAGTAGAATTTTGACTGTGCTTTAGGCCTCCTCGGTAATGTGGGGAATCCATGCTTTGAAAATGGAATTAAGGTAGTAAATAAGCAAGCAGCACTACCATCCGCTGTCGCCCATGACAACTGCAACCAATCTAGAACAAGACTCACTTTATGGACTAAGCTGGTTAGACAAGTTAGCAGATGGTGTAAGTGGGCATTATTACACTATAAAGCTGAAGTAGAACACTGATACTGGTTGAGAAGGTAATCCAATTAACAAAATGCAATAAAATAAGCAATTTAGGGTTTGGTTAGATGTGTAGTGGTCAGTGTGAATGTCAGGACTGTATACTAAACATAAACACTAAGTAAATATCTACTATCAAGTAATAAAAAAAATGTATATACATTTCAAATCAGAGAATCTATCAATTTATTCTTTTAGTGAAGGCAGTGAAGGTACTAGTCTAGCAGTTAATAGTCTGACTACCATTTGCACCAATTACCATTTTCTTAATTTGGTCAATCATTAAAAAATACAAGCTACCCAGCTGAGAGCTCTTTTGATCTGATAGCAAATTTTGGTTATTGGCTTCCAAAATACATAATCTGGGCTCCCAGTCAATGTAAAATCTATGCAGATGATGATGAAATGATCTTGAATTATAATTTATTATGTCTAAAAACAAGACCAAATTCAAAAGTTCAATTCACATTGTACAAACAGAATATTAGATTGAAATCATAAAATATGACAAACCAATGTTTACAAACAAGTGTTTGTTTGTTTGCAGGAGGTAGCAGTGAAGGTAGAATCGACAAAGGCGCGGCACCCCCAACTTCTCTATGAGAGCAGGGTATATAAGATGCTCCAAGGGGGCATCGGCATACCACACATAAGGTAAGGTTACTTTTACTTGTATGTAATATAATTGATCCTGAGTAGTTATTTTTAAAGTTGTAACCCGTTCAGGATTAGATTTATTCAGGTTATCTATAACAGATAAGAAATGTCATAGAATAGACGTAGAAATCACTGCGAGGGTCAACTCTTTGTCACTCAACAACAGTGTAGTTTGCTGTTTGTTGCATTATGATCTGCTCATCTGCCCAAGATTCCTTATTAATTTTGAATGTTGGATTAGTTATTATGTGTAGCGAATATGTTTCTAATTGAATGCTTCTTGGTAACTTGTAACTTGATAGCAGCCCCAACTGGGAAGGGGTGCCAGGTTTGAGCCCTTGCTGGGGTAAATAAATCTTTGTTCTGGGGTAAATAAATCTGTTTTAGGTAATTATTTTTCACCCTTCATTTGTAGTTTAAGACATTGATTGGCGCGTCTTATGAACATAATTTTTTCTACATATTATGTGTAATTTATTGAATGAAACAGCAGATTTCATCAGTTACTACAAGTATTAGCAACAATTTAAGACAATTAAAAATGTTAAGTTAAATTAATGTTATTTACATGTAAGTACAATATATTTGGCACAGTTTTGTTTGTTATTGAACTATTTGTGTTTGCTGATAAGCTATTCTTCACTTATCATGTATTGGATACATGGTCATTCAGGTCAGCAGGTTACTATGGAAATACTGTACCTATAGTTCTACTTGAAAATTGTCGGTAACTCACCTACTAGGTTTCTGTTGTAAAAAAAATTGTGCTTTTATTTGTTGTATGTTTGGGAATGTTTCAAAGATTCAGAGAGGATTTGTAGTGCTACAAAAAACATATTTTCAACTGTATTCATAAATTTAATAAGTTGCCAGACATTATGTTATTGTATCTAAAAGCTCAGGATCAGGATACAAAAAGTACATTCGATTTTTAAAATGAAATATGAAAGTGGTACGCAAATAACACTTCGTGAAAATACGTCTAGACCGCTTATAGGGGCATTTTTAAGCCTAAAAAACTTTATTGCTGCTATAGTGCCAATTATTTTAATCGTTTGTTTATAATAAACCGTAAGACCCGTCGACTTGCACTTTTAGGGTCGATTCAGACATATCAGTGAAGTCTCAGTTCCGACACAGTTCCGACAAATCTTTCATACATTCTCGGCATTGTCAGTGCAGTGTCAGTGCTGACAATGCCGAGAATGTATGAAAGATTTGCCGGAACGGTGACTTCACTGATATGTCTGAATCGACCCTTAGCGTGCAGCTGCGTAGCTCTCGTGTTTCAAAACACGTCGGCCCACCGTTTGACCTAATTTCGTCGTCTGCCTCCGTGTCTGCCGGTAGCCGCCCACGCTTTTTAAAGCCTTTGTTTCCTGTGCCAAACGTTGAATACCGTGTATCCTTGTGATGTTGACGGGGCGAAGTGGAAGGTTTCCGTGTTCAAACCTTAATGCAAGGGTATGTTATGGGAGTTCTAATTGTTTACTTGTTCTTCAGAACTTTCGATGTTATATCAAGTGGTATTATTAACTTGTTTTCTTACGCCCGGTTTCTGTAAAAAAATATTAAAAGGAATGACTTGTAACTCCTTTGTACAAGATCCTTTCTACAAGTACCTAACCAATATAGATTGGTTAGGTACTTGTACAAAGGATCTTTTTAGGTTGTTGCTACGCTATAAAGGGTGTTTTAGGGGTTTGCTAATATTAGGTTTTTAAAAGTTCTTTGAAAGCTTCAATAGTAGAAAGACGTGGTCGCTTCGTTCTCAGTCTGCAACGTCAGTCACGCTGTGAAGAAGATTTTTACGGACGACGACGATCATGCCACCATGATACGGCTCGTTAACTTTGCGCGACCGTTGCTATATAAAAATACATGATTTGAAAATCATCAACTCGAAGGACTTTCACAACGGCGTTATGTAAATGTATGAGAGCTGACCTTAATACGTTTTTTGCAAGTATTACAAGGTTTTTGTTGTGATCTTACTAGGTGATACTACAGCTACACTGCCATATCGCATGCGTCGTTGGGAACTATGTAGGTGATTGTTGTTGTGCAGTTATTTATAACTATGGCCGGATAATGTTCTCAAGGGTATGTGTTATCCACCAATCAACAATTGTCTAGCGTGGTGGGTTGGCTTGTTAGTCCTCACATTGTGAGAGGAGGCTTCGGCGCAGAAGTGAGTGAGACGCTTGCGTTGTGATGATGACTAAGATGATGATGATGTTAATGATAAGGGTGCCTGGGAGTGATAATGCCGCGACCAGTTCCGCTTAGACTAGAATAAGTTTTTCTTTAAGTTTAGCCGTAATTAGTCTAAGTGCAACCTGTACTGTGAGTGGAGAAAGAGAAAAAAAAGACTCCTTGGAAGTTTCTTGCCGCTTCTTCTTCCAAGTCCATTCACCGTAGGGATTTGTTGAAGCGATGGCGTAACTTGACTTTCGAAATGCGTTTGTAAAAACCTACTTCGAAGAAATAAATATTTGAATTTGAATTTGAACTATGAACTTTCGAAGTCGAACGTAATAGTAGATCATCTTGGTGTTGAGAAAAATCGTTGCTATATCTTGCATTAAAAAGGACTCTCCGTGTTTGTCAAAAATGGGTCAAAGGCTTTGTCAACATTGGGAACTGGAGAATTGATGCCCGGAAGTGTGAGGACGGAAAAGAGAAGTGTGTGCTCGTTTTTACTGATAGATGAATAGAATAAATGGTTTAAGAATTATACATATATTTTTTGTAATAATTCATTAGGTAAGCCACCACTGATTTTCCGCATTTCTCGTCGATTGTCTCGCTTTTTTGTTAGTAAATTATCATAATTATTATTAAGCGCCATTTTTAATTGTTCCTACACAAAATTCCGTTGAAGGTTATTTAGTAGGTACCTGCTGTTATTATAATTTAGACGGGGAGTAGTGGGCGGACTTCTCTAATCATTTTCAACGCAGGCCTTATAAAGTGGAAGGCCTTAAAATTACATTGTAGAAGAATAAATGCGAAAGGTTTTTCTATGCGATGTAAACGATCATGTATTAATACTTGTTAGTGTTACTGTATTCAATTCTCCGTTTCTTGAGTGTCACCGATAAATTAGCATTTCATGAACCGTCACTATCAGGGCAGAAACCGGGATTTGGCTGCCTGTATTGAAGCGAAGTTAAAAAGTGAGATAGGTCAAAATGTTGTGGTTAGTAATTCAGGGCGGTTGCTAGGCAACTGACTTGAGGATTATTGTATTGATATTGAAAACGGAGGTTAGCCAACTCGGCATCGATAAGTATGGGGTAACTCACTTGTTTACTAAGCATCGATATAGCCGTGTTATGAGTGTTTTATTGCATAGAGATGCGTAGGTATAGCATAGTTACTGAGAGCCTATCAATGGAATATGAAATAGATTTTGAACGTTGCGTCACGAGCAATATGGTCCAGATTCAATTGTACATGGTCTCTGTCGACACAACAAAGTATAATGCTTCAGTGAATAAAACGCCGTGAAAATTAAATCGAGAACGATGGTTTTTATTCCCGGCTAGCGGTTCTCGCTTGTTTGCACCTGTTGTATAGGAATTGTTCTGTTTTGTCCAGCTATATGAGTCTAGCTATATCAGTATTATCTGATGCGTATCTGTTTTGTATCTCGTTGTTATCTTGTGTATTTTGTTCGATATATCTCTGTTGTTCATTAAATTTAAGACAGAAGTTTCATAGGAAGTATATTTTAAACACGTAGGAATTACTTACGTTGTTCATGAGCAAAGTCTGACTTTTTTTTTTAATGCAAGGCTTAATAAACAAGATGTCGGTATGGATGGCATAAAAGAAAATTTCATTATATAAAACAAATCGCACTTTTGTTTGTAATTATTAGCAGCCCCTGTCATCTCATAAATGTAGTATTTTCGCGTTCTGTCCTAAGATTATCTATCTCCAAGTCACCCAAAATATTAGTAACGAGAAAAATATTGATTCTTGGGCAGTTGATAAAGACAATTGAAGACATTTTGTAAAGTCGTCAGCATATCGCTCATAATATGTCTATGATGCTATAATTGTACTTAACCGTTTTAATTCTCACTCCTGATAAGACAATACTGTACAAGATACATTTGTCAGTGCACTAACAGTTCCAGATCTTATATCCGGATTCCGGATGTAGACGGGTGTGCATGGGCACGCGATGTAAATGTTAAATCCTTGCACGCGACCGCAGTCTGACAGAAGTAGAAAGTAGCGCTAGCGCCACTCGCGAGCGCCGCCTGAACTTTTTGTATGCTAATACAGGGGGAATGTGAGTTATTGCTCGAGATGTGTGTGTGCGTCATGGCTCATGAGTACAATGTTGTATGGAGAGTTTAGAGTTATCTATAAATTTTAACTGACTTCAGAAAAGGACGAGGTTCTGAATTCAAATGTATTTTTTATGTGTTTCCTCAGAAGTTTCGACTGGGTCAACAGATTTATATGATACTTTTTATGAAAATTTGAGCGACATCTGGCGAGTTGTTTTTGAGTTATCTGTACGCGACGATATTGAAGTCAGTTATTTTTAACCGACTTCAAAAAAGAAGGAGGTTCTCAATTCGACCGTATATATGCTTTTTTTATGTACGTTCAGCGATTTTTTCGTCGTTTATGGGCCGATTTTGATAATTCTTTTTTTGTTGTAAAGTAGATATGCGCAGTGGGGTCCCCTGATAAGGACACCAGGATCTGATGATGGCATCTCAGAGAAATCGAGTCAACTTTCGAAAATTGTATGGACGACTAGTGTGTTTGTATATGTTATCATAAGTACATTAAAGCGCTACCATTTCATGAAGGTCTGGAGTCGATCTGATGAAGCCGAAAGACAGTTGAGGGAACTCCTTATCAAATTCCATAAAAAAAAAATTAACTGCAGTTATCTAGTGTTTGGGCTTAATTAATTTGAAGTGACGAGAACTTTACACTTCCATGTTGAATTGAGCGCCATCTGGCGAGTAGTTTTTGAGTTGTCTCTGCTTATCAAGGTTGAAGTCGGTTATTTTTTTTTTGTAAAAAGCAATTATTTAGTAAAAAGTTATTTACACGCCCTCAAACAATATGATCTAGTTATAAGTAGAATCGAGCTGCTATCGAATATTGTATGATTGATTATTATCTATATTAACCGATAGATTATGATATAAAACAGCTGTTACATTAGGATGTAATTGCTGCTTTCAAAACAAAACATTTAACGATGAACGATTGATTGGTTTCACGTCCTATCAAAATATCCCTACGTAATGTCCTTTATGTTATGTCAGAATAACCCTTATCTCAAAATGATTTTTGTGGATACAATCTCCCAATTTGTTATAACGACTCGAATCCTTCAATTAAAATGTCTCATTTAATCAGACAGTTCCGTTGTAAATATATTGTTAGGTATATGATTTTGTACTTATCACGACTGTAGTTCTATGTATAGCCTGGACAGTTCTTATTACTTACGTGTTCGGTTACATAATACTTGAGTAATGTCTGATAATGTCGTTGCATTTTTTGCCTAAGCGATTAAAGAGAAGCACTACATAATATCCGCACGGCAAACGAAGCCGTAATTGTATTGGATGAGGGTTGATTTCGTCATCCTGCCGTATGATGGTTTCGTAATCATGGTTTGGTGTGATGATAGATTAGGTGTGCTTGTGAATTGGTTCGCTTGGGAAATTATCAAGGATAAAAGTCCTGCACATTCACTATAACCTAGTCTTATATCTTCAACTCAAAGTCCCATTAAAATAGGAGATTAGCACGTTGAAACAAACAAAATCGTCAGCTTCATCGTCTTTTGTTCGCGCGTAGATCTCGAAAATCTCGTTCCCGGTGGAATTTCGTGATTGAAAATAGCCTATATGTTGCTACATAACCTCGTATCTTGTTGTGAAAGTTTCATAAACATCGGTTCAACAGTTATAAGCCCGGAAAAACAAAATCACAGACAGATAGACAAAAATTTTATTAAATGTTTGTTTGTATTTTAGTATCGTGTCAAATACGTATATGCACTGGTAAAATCACTGTTATTTATAAATACCAAACAGACCCTTCAACTTCATTTATATGTAAAGATAGGTAGTGTTGTTGTTGATGATGATGAAGACAGCGGCGTCCCGTAAGGGTGGTTGTATAGTCAAGCTTACTGCTAGCGCGGTTGACCCGCGCCCATGAATGTCACTACAAATGTACGTCATGTGACGTACGGCACGCGCGGTTCGTCGGCGTGGGACTCTTTTCACTATAAAACGGTACAAGAGACTTGTAAGTTGTAGCTCATGACCCGCGCGTCAGTCAACCGCGCTGGCGGTAAGCTTGACTATGCAATCACCCTAAGATAGATTGTGTTGATGATGATGATTGTGCTAAATACACTGTCGTCATATTGTTGCAGATGGTACGGCTTCGAGAAGGACCACAACATCCTCGTGATGGACCTGCTGGGCCCGTCGCTCGAGGACCTGTTCAACTTCTGCTCGCGCCAGTTCACCATCAAGACTGTTCTCATGCTGGCCGGTCGGTGCTTTGTCTGTTACACCTTTGTATTATGATAGATAATAGATATTATAGGGCTGGTAAAGTTGATGTGGTTAGAGAGCAAGATGTGTCGCTAAAAGGAATTTTTAAGGAGTGAAAACTACATCCCAATTGGTCGAGTCGTTTTCACTTTTTATTCGAGAGAGTGCTTATTTTTCGGGCCCAAATAAATTTGGGCGACCTCAGGCTAGTACGTTTTGAGTTATCTGTACTTGTCGAATTTGAAGTCTGTTATTTTTTTTTGTTGTAAACAGTTTTAAGTTAACTACTTTCCAATATCCCGATTCAAATAGAACCGAATGAACAGTAGTCGAAATTGTCCACACCAGATCAAATGTTGGGGCGTGTGGAGTACCTGCACTGCAAGTGTTTCATCCACCGCGACATCAAGCCGGACAACTTTCTGATGGGCATCGGCCGGCACTGCAACAAGCTGTACATGATCGACTTCGGGCTCGCCAAGAAGTATAGAGATCTGCGCACCAGGTCGCACATTGTGTACCGCGAGGACAAGAACTTAACCGGTGAGTGTTGCCATGTTAAATATGACTTTATCGCTAGGGTTTACAGTTCAATTTGGCTTGTAAGCAAAATTTACTGATGGGCATCGGCCGGCACTGCAACAAGCTGTACATGATCGACTTCGGGCTCGCCAAGAAGTATAGAGATCTACGCACCAGGTCGCACATTGTGTACCGCGAGGACAAGAACTTAACCGGTGAGTGTTGCCATGTTAAATATGACTTTATCGCTAGGGTTTACAGTTCAATTTGGCTTGTAAGCAAAATTTACTGATGGGCATCGGCCGGCACTGCAACAAGCTGTACATGATCGACTTCGGGCTCGCCAAGAAGTATAGAGATCTGCGCACCAGGTCGCACATTGTGTACCGCGAGGACAAGAACTTAACCGGTGAGTGTTGCCATGTTAAAAATTACTTTATCACCTCAGCTCATGGTTCAGTTTAGCTTGTGTAAGCAAAATTTACTGATGGGCATCGGCCGGCACTGCAACAAACTGTACATGATCGACTTCGGGCTCGCCAAGAAGTATAGAGATCTACGCACCCGGTCGCACATTGTGTACCGCGAAGACAAGAACTTAACCGGTGAGTGTTGCCATGTTAAAAATGACTTTATAGCCTCTGGCTCACGGTTCAGTTTAGCTTGTGTAAGCAAAATTTACTTGGGCTCTTTGGCACGCCAACGCCAAGAAGTATCCACCCGGTCGCACATTGCGGACCGCGAGGACAGGAACTTAACCAGTGAGTTGGTGTGGACTTATGGCGCCTGGTGTACGGCGTTGTCATGCTATAAACAACTCTATCGCCTCGGCTCACAGTTCAGTTTAGCTTGTAAGCAGAATTTACTTAAGGCGTTTTAAATTTTTACCTTCAATCTGCAATGTACTTAATAGAGACTTCACGTTGAGAGATAGTGCTATGCTACTACTGTACTATTACTAATACTGTCCCACTTCTGGGGTTAGGCCTCCTCTGACATTGTGAAGTTTATTTTTTATCTCACGCTGTTTCACCGAAGCAAGTGACGATTAATTTATACAATCGGAATTTTTTAACAAAATAGCCACACATTGTGTGCCAAAAGACTGGTTCTCAAGACGTGGGTCCAGGTTCTAAGACTTGGGTCCCAGGTTTCATCAATTTAAAATTTTAATGCAAGATAATACATTATAGTTTGCGATGAATTGGTTTTTTATTTAGTTTAAAATACCGATAGAATGTGTACAATCGAGTGGTGTTGGATATAATATGTAAAATGAACAATAATAATATGTAATTGTGTCGTTGGCAGGCACCGCGCGCTACGCGTCGATCAACGCGCACCTCGGCATCGAGCAGTCGCGGCGGGACGACCTGGAGTCGCTCGGATACGTGCTCATGTACTTCAACAGGTTGGTGATAAATATAAGGGTGATGCATTGGTACACTACGCCAATCCGCCGTTCCGCACTTGGTCAGCGTGATGGACTATGGCCTTATAGTTCATTCATTCTCGTTCTGAGAAGAGACCCGTGCTCAGTAGTGGGTAGGGTTGCCACCTTTTTTTTGCAAATAAAGTACATTGGTTATTATAGTTGAGAGAAAAAAAGTACATAGTATCAAAATAAAGTACAAGTTATTTTTCTTTATTATTATATTTAAAAACATATTTTTTATTGCTTTTTGCAGTTTGTATCAAATTAGGATCTCGACTAAACAATTGCACAGCATCTTTACAATCTATATTTAAATTAAAATTAATAAGTGATTCATTTTTTAGTACAAAGAAATCAAATCATGCGAAATAAAGTATTTTCGTGTACTTTATTGTTCTCATAAAGTATAGAGTACAATTGCCTGAAATAACGTACAATACTTTATTATAAAGTACGGGTGGCAACCCTAGTAGTGGGCCATGATTGAACATTGCTACAGTAGCTGGCGTCAGCTTCACTTGATTGCGGCGCCGGATCAGCACTGTGCCAGAGAAAACATGATACAATCCAGTCCAGCATCCAGTATCCAACTGGATCGAAATAGACCGTCCGCTTATATTTCGATCCAGTGCCTGCCCCCCGCACTCCTCGCAGGCCTTGCCGTTGGTACTGGATCCGTGTAAACACTACACGCCAGTGATCGCGATCTAGTGCCAGTGCAAGTGCAGCGCCGGAATGCAGTGATGCTGATGCCAGTTATACTTCTTCTTTACCTGACTAGCTTGCGGTTGCCAGCTTTTAAACTTTTGGGCTGGTTTGGGATGTGACGGATTTTTCAATGCAGGTGCAAGCGCATTAAGTGGGTATGCAAGGCGTGCACCGCACGCGGGCGGCACGTATGAAATATTGTGTATATGGAAAGATGTACGGAATTTTACTTATTTATTTTGATAGTTCTTCTCTTAAGTTCTTCTCTTAATAACAAGTAGTTAATTATGTACTGACATAGACGCATTATGATTATGAATTACCATTAAAATAGGTCACGCGTTGTAGCTGCGTTGAAGATTTGAGTTTAAACCTAGCGGCATGTTTAGAGTTTTAGACCAGCGAAGTTCGAACGACCTCAAGCGTCATTGACCTCGTTATATTATTATGTCGGTTACTGTTCATCGACCAGTTTTTTTGCCATCGATTTCGTCTCGATACCATGATAAAAAAAACAATCGATATTCCATTCGCGTTTTTGTGCCAGTAGCTAGCAATGTGATTCGAGTTTTGAATTATTCGATGCTGCTTACGTAGAATTAGAAAAGGAAAGACAATATTCTTATTCGTTAAGTGCAGTAAAGCATTAATGTGCAGAGTCTAATTAAATTAGTAATTAAATTATTAATTAAGTTATCTTAGTAAACTCGACGAGCAATATTATAGCTATGAAGCTAATATTACTTCAGGTCACAAGGTTATTTCCACGGTTGTGTACTTTAGCCGCGGTTTTTTTGCCTCGACGCTGATTTTCAGCAACGTTGGAGAGATGAATTTTATTTGTATTTCTCGCTGGCTAAGAAGTAGTAAAAAGTATTCTTTAGGCCGCGGTTAAAAAGTTTTCTTTATATACGAGTACATTGAGCGTACGTAGTATTAAAGAGTATCGTAGTCGATATCAAGTCTTAATTTTTAAATTGAAACTGATCTGTGATTTTGATTATACAAGGTACAAATAAAAGAAATTTTTGTGTTCGAATATACTTAGGATTTTTTTTCTAAATCTACATCAACGTTAAATATGAGCAGACCCGCCATTCTGACGCACACGACGCGCGAGCGGTCACCGCTTGACGTTGTCAACCACCGCTCGTTACCCGCTCCCACACCGCCGCCGCGCCGCAGTTTTCGAGGGTCGGTCCATTTGATTATATAGCTGGGGAGCCCAAGAGGGGATTCTTGGATTCACTCGAGCGCGTCAGATTAAGGTACAGGAGGTACCTGGCACCCAGTTAAGTAGCTCCACCAAATATGAGCCCCATATATGAGGCCGCGCCTATAGAATAAAGGATCAGATTAGTAAAAAAAAATTGATCATCAGACATTCTCGAGCGCGTCAGATTAAGGTACGGTGAGTTAATTACACGCTAAAAAGTGTGTATTCCACTAATCTGACAATTTGAGAATGACGCAATGAAAGGGGAGGGCTACAAAGTTGTTAAAAAAAAACGCCATCTTGACATTCTCGAGCGTGGCTAATTTTTTATTTATTTTGAAGGAAATGATTCAAGGATAACGAAAAATATATAATCTGACGATTTATAAGAGCCGAAATAACAAAAATTCGTCATTAAAGTTTAATGTTCAAAATCGATAAGTAGAGATAAATCAAAAAGTACCGGTCAGATTTCGCTCAAATTTATACGAAAACATACGACGAGCTTTCGATTAAAAAAAAGGATGAAAGGATGAAAATTTAAATTCTAAGTAAAAAGTTATGAGGTAGCGACCATAAACACACATTATTAAAAATAACTCAAAAACTGCCCATTAGAGGTCGCTCAAATTTATACTGTATCACAAGACACGCACCAGCTTCCGAATAAAATAAGAATTATAAAAATCGGAACACCCAGTCAAAAGTTATGAGGCAACTACCATAAATCCAATACACATTATTATGAATAACTCAAAAACTATCTTCAAGAAACGTCAAATTAAACGAAAGGTTAATCTCACAAGGAGGTTTTTAACCAATCTTCGGGAGAGTTTAAATAGTTTAAACTGGACTTGATCGATTATCTACCGTTGATCTTAAGAAATAATTCGTGACTAAACTCTGAAGCATAGTTTAAACTATGATTGATATTAAGGCCCTTATATTATGTAAATACAAGTATTCTACTTAAAAACATACACTTCTTTATTAGCATGCTATTTCCTGAGCTTTTCTATAAATGAAGTTCAATGATTTAATTTTTTTTTGGCAGATTAGGGAAATCCCTCTAGATAATCGTCAGATTAAGAGACAGCAAGTCTAGGACATAAAGATGAACCATATATATCTTAATCTGACGCGCTTGAGTATTTCAAAATGGCGATTTTTTTTTGCATATTAGTATAATGGCTGCGAGTTTGGGTCACATCCAAATCGTCAGATTATTGAATTAGAGCTTTTTTTTGGTGCACTTAACACCCCCTTAGAAAATCTGACGCGCTCGATTAAATTTTTTTTTTTTTCATTTTCAACCCTTACGTACGATCACCCCCACCATGCAAACGGTCAGATTAACATACATACATTATTAAAAATACGTAGGCCATTGATGGTATCAATATCTGACGCGCTCGAGTATGTCCATGCGGCAGTTTTTTTTTACATATTTAAAGATCTATAGCCGCTTCCCCCACCGATGAAAAGGTATACATTATATAACATTTTTTTCTCCTTATCATCTAACCTTTGCAACCCAATAGGTCTCTATGACGCTCGAGTAAGTACACATTTAGCATCGTCGGCTCCCCTACCAATACGCAAAACATCTTGCCGCGCCCGCGCCGCCGCCGCCACCGCCCCGCTGCCCGCAAAATTCGAGGCCGCGGCCTTAGTATTAGACATCAGTTTAACATTTTAAATAAAACGTCTATCATATTTTGAAGCAAAATCGCTCGAAATCTTTGGCTTCACGCCATTTACCATCAGCTGAAATTGTTGTCAAGCATTATGAAAAATTTTGCATGTTTACATAAAAAATATAAACCGAATAGCATTATAGTTTATATTATTATGCTCTCAAAACATAAAATTGGTCAATGGAACCGCGTGGTGAAACTGATTAAATATACAATGTCGTTGTAGCTAGCACACATGACTCGCGATAACGTGACTCACGGAAGTGTTGTGACTCATTCGGTGTTGGGTTACCTCGGTCGATCTTTTCGTATGTCGACAGATTTGACGAAATCACCTACATTACTTAAATTAATATTCAACAACTAGGAATGACGAATCGATTTACAAAATGTCACAATGAATTACGTTACAATTATTGCAACGTGCAAATTGTATATTTCCATAGTAATAAGTGAAGCAAAACATAGTTAATATGTCACCGAATAAACTGTTTTAATATATGTATAATCTTTTTATATTGTTGTAAAAAGAACTTCCTTCATAAATCAAGACCAATTTTCGTTACAAATTGACATATTGCATGGCTTTAATTAAAGTAGAAATCGGTCTATAATTTTTGATTCAAGGAATGTATGACTATGACTCACAGCGCTGTAAATGTTATACGTACGTTGAGTGACGATACTGAGACGATATTTCGACGAGAGAAACATGTCTCTACATGTTCCAACGTACGTGTCGGTGCCAAACGATGTTTCATTCAACGAATGAGATTACAAATTAGTGATAAGTTAAGTACTTACCCACACAGGAGGTATTTGAATAACTTCCAGTTCAATAATACTGTACTTAACACTGATCCCTCGGGATCTCCGGGATGAAAAGTAGCTTAAGTATAATTTGCTCCTAAACCTCGTCTATCTTCAAGGGAAGGTCCCATGAAAATCAGTTCAGCAGTTCCGGAGATTAGCTTTTTTTTAAATGTGTGTTCTAATATTGGTTCTTAACGCCCATCAATTATTATTAATATGTATAGTATAATGTATAAGTAAATATTAACTGCGAATGTCACATTGTCCACAGAGGGTCGCTGCCGTGGCAGGGTCTGAAGGCGATCACCAAGAAACAGAAGTACGAGAGGATTAGCGAAAAGAAGATGTCCACGCCCGTCGAAGTGCTGTGCAAGGTAAGTATTGTCAACAGACTAGTATGTTCTGGTTTATTGTTGTTTTACATAATATTATTTTTAGACATAAGATTTTAAACTTCTGTAACGGGTACTCATACGATTTTGCTTTCGTATTTTTTTGGTTAATTTCATTAAAAAAAAGGTGAATTATTAGTATGGTTTTCTAGTTCTTCTAGTTTATTGATATAAACATACAAAACATAAAGCGGTTACACACATAAATATGGCCTACAGTTCTAATGGTATTTTCTCACGGATGCTTTTTCAAACAAACATTCACATTATTACTGACGGAAACTGCCACCGAGATTCGTAAACATATTTCACTGTCGATTTTACTATATCGATTTTAGGATATAGCTAGCATAGCTAGCAAGGCAGATACTACCATGCATGAGTCAGTTGGGATTAAACTGTTCCCCATAGTCTTTGTTGCTAAGTAGGTTGTACTCCCATAAACTCTTAATCCTTCTTGTAATGGTAGTTACTCTTAAGTTCAACTAAATATTGTCTATAAAAGTTATGCATGACAAGGAGTTGTAGAATTGAATATTTGTTGTGTATAAATAATCAATTTATTGTAGGCTACAAATATCCAACTAGTATATTTACATCCCGTGAGATGACGCATTGTGCGTGTGTGACGCCACAGACACCGGATAAGGTCAATATATATTTAAATTATTTTGTTGTTAATCGATATCGGATGGTAAAAATAATGTTTGTCCGTTTGTTTCTCCGCAGGGTTTCCCGGCCGAGTTTGCGATGTATTTAAATTACTGCCGTGGTCTAACGTTCGACGAGGGACCCGATTATATGTATCTTAGACAGGTAAGATTTAACACATAAAAAGTTATAGTATTAATGAGTAATGAGTCCCAAAAATAAATTCATAACGCTTTACATAAAGGCCCTTTGTTCTTATACGTAGTAAACGTGTAAAAAAGATAAAATAACGCCTCGCACTCGTAGCCTCATACTGGGTGGGTGCCATGGAACGATAGTTTCCGTCTTGAAATCGATCTCAAGACTCAAGAAGAAGATCGTCAAAACGTTTATGAAAACAAAACTTTTAAAACACAAAAAACACCCGCCTGCGATAAATAAGCTACGCCATTTTGAAAATTTATATAGCTTATGTTTCCACCACATTTATGACGAATTCAACAACACCTCAAATGTCGTCATCTATCCAGCCGTTTGGGTTGTGGGGCCCGAACAAAGAAATGGACTTACGTACATACTCTAATAACATTACCCTCCTCCTGACGCAGTAGGGTAAACAGTAACGTATAATATGTGTTGTCCCGTTCCAGTTGTTCCGCATCCTGTTCCGCACGATGAACTACCAGTACGACTACACGTTCGACTGGACGATCCTGCGGCAGCGCAAGCAGCACATGGAGGCGGGCGGCGCGCAGCCGGACCGCCGCTCGCCGTCGGTGCAGCGCCGCGCCGCGCAACAGCCGCCGCAGCCGCCGCCCAACAACGAGGTGGGGGTTATGTGACGATGGTCTCGGTGGTGGTTGTGGGAGAGAGATAAAATTGACGTCCCCGATGAGGGGGGTCCGTTGAGCTGTGAGATAAAAATGGAGTCCCCGATGAAGGGGGTCCGTTGACCTGTAATTAACGCTGTTAGAGGTAATGGTATAGTTAACGCGCCGTTCGCTGTCGGCGCGCCGCGCAGCAGCCGCCGCAGCCGCCGCCCAACAACGAGGTGGGGGTTATATAGGGGATAGGGTGATAGGGGGGGGAAGAAGGGGTAGACAGTTAAAAAAGGAGTCCCTGACGAGGGGATCCGTTGAGCTGCTTTGGGTTTAACATTGACCGGCATTGACATAGACCGGCTTGGAGAGTGCTGCTCTCATTTTTCTTTTCACACAGACCGGATCGTATATGCTTGGAATTGGTCGAGGAGAGCCGTCAACTATTTCACATAGACTGTATAGAAAAGATCTTAACGCGAAGCGAGCGAGAAAGAGCACGCAATCGGAGCCCATCGGCTCCTCTTATTATTTCACACGAAACGCGTTCAGGCATTCCTAATAAATCCTAATAAAGCGAAGGAGAATAAAAGTGATTGTCAGTTTTGTTAATTGCAAACAGTAAAGTGCTAGCTGTCAGGTCAGGTAAGTCGGCTGTTGGGGGAGGTATGTCAGATGTTACAGTTCCGAGTTAAAATGCAACTATAGAAGTTAGTTCTAACCGCGTTTTTTACTACAATCACGCCTTTATTTCTATAGAAAAATAGTTGTTTTCTGGAACACGCCCTGAGTTAAGGTTGTGTGGTGTGTGTGACATGGATGGTTGTAATACACAGGTCTTTACCTAATAATAATAGGACCTTTTAGTTCTTAGTAAGATTATTACATACGGCAGATTTTTAGTCAGTATTTATGTATATCCCTCCTTTCCTCTCTAAAAGTCCTTATTCCATCTCCAAATCCCGCAATGCTCTATAGGTGAAGTCGGCGCACGCGCCCGCCGAGCCGACGCCCAACAAACAGACGGTCAAGGCGCACCAGTCCGGCAGCCAGCTGAAGAAGAAACTCGCCCCCTGATCCCACCGACATCTTTATTCCTCCTCACTCTAAATCCCCCATTTATCTAAAATCCGCGATGATACTGGGGAAATGTCCTAACCATATAATTGATTGGCTTCAAATGTTTGGAATGTATAGGAAATTAGTAATAAAAAACCGTTTACGTCGCCATATTGCTTGGGCATATAATAGTGCAAAGACTGAAGTCAAACTTGGAATATGTTTAAATAAAAACGACAGCTAACAAAATTGAAATTTTCAGTTCAACTTTATCTTCCTTAACGGGTTGTGTTATTAGTTGTGTATATGATAGTGATCTTTTATGTAAATTTTATATAATAAGGTTTAAAAGATTTAATTAATGACTTTATACTCTGTCCTTTGCAAAGATGCGCAAGGATTAATATTTTAATAACAAAAACCGCATAAATTATAAAATGTGTTTGTATTGTTTGTAGGTTAGATAAAAAAAAACCAATACTTGTGTCAAGTTTGAGGTGTGAATTTTGTAAAAATTGATTAAAAACTTTTGAGTTTATATTTTTGTCCTTTTCAATGAACATGGCTACAGAGTGTTGGAATATATAATGGCTATGGGTGGGTTTTATAGATATTGATGGTAATTTTAATTTATTTCTGTTGGTAATGAATAGTATCAAAAGTATATTTTTATCGTAAAGATTTGTGCATCTATAGTCGGCACAATCATAAGATTCCGATATGACGTCTGTCATGTATGAACACAAACTAACCTTGTATGGACGTCTTCAATTTACTTATTACGGAAATAATTTTTTTTTAATTTGAACCACTGGTAATGATACTATGAAGTGAAGATATTTCGTAGTGAATGATAGGTCACTTTGGTTAAATTATGCAATGCACTATTTACTGTGCATATACAGTACACAGTTTATATTTATTATCAATGCAGCTTTATAAGTAGGTACATAATGTACTTGTGAATCCACCTCCTCTTCGCTTTGGAAAATTGTTTTTATGTTTACAGATAATAAACACTTCTTCCCATTTTTGCAACATATTTTATTGGTACATCGCTTCTATTGCTCGTAGCATGATGTTATAAAATTGCCCACAGTTTGTTAAATATTTTAATTAGGCATTAGTCCGTAATATTAAACGCAAGTAACTAGCGGGTTAAACGAATTGGAGTAATATTGTTTACTTACTACGAGTATTTAGATAGGTACCTACTTACTTACTTATACGTACTTACATAGGTAAATACTAGAAATTCTGGCGAAATATGTAAACCATCCCTGCTTGTTTTTTATTTGTGTTATTTATAAATTGTTTAAATAATTTTATTTTATTTTAATCAGTTTACTTCATAAATTGTGTAAAATTGAACAAATATTTAAGACGTCACTACAATGTTTTATAAGGAGGCTGGATTTATAGTTATGTGACCTCTTGAAACAATTTATGAATCGACCATAATCGATACATTACTATAATCGAAAGTATGTGCTACCATGTCACACTCAAAATACAAATAGTTATAGATTCCTTAATATGTCTAAAGCATTGCGATTTTTCGTAGCTATTATAAATTCCCGATACATACGTTTTTAATACCTTTTCCACTCAAATCGGATAATTATTAACCGTTTAATAGTTTCTTCGTTTTCACTAGATTAATGAAATTTCCTTAATAACTTATATAATTTCCTCACCTTAACTTACTAGTCAAATTGTCTTATTATCCCTTTCGGTGTTAATCTCAACGCTACATCTGTTTTTACCTGATTTTAAGAAAACAATCAGAGGTCGGTTTATAAATTATCGTTCCGAACTTAATTAACGAAACGATTAGAAAGTCTTATTACTTATAATCGGTTAAATTTATAAATCGGTTTATTTAATGCATCGATTTTTGTTGTACTTCACTATTGTCACTGTGATGACAGCCTTCATATCGGAATCTTATGATTGTGCCGATTATAATTAGCGTTCAAAGTTGGTGGTATTGGTTTCTATAAGCTAAGCTAAATATCTATGGTTTCTATAATTGTATGTAATCGTTATCGTCATTGGTTGTCTCTTAACAGCACTGTATTATGTTAGAAGTACCATGCACCTTTAGATTTTGGTGTATTTATATCGCATTGATTTACTTAGTGCTTAAAAAGTTGGTTCACTGGAAAATTTTCGAATATGTGTGTCTTTAGTTCTTTTCCTTAACGTGTTTTCCTTACGGGAAATATGGTAACAACCGTAAAACTTTCCGTATTTATAGTTAACTTTACGTTATAGTTAGACGTGATTACAATATGTGCATTCATTAACCTATTTCCTTTTCTGTTTCCAGTGAAAGAGATTACGACGTTCGGCAGACTCCAGCAGTCCCAAAGTAAAGAAACAGCAATAGCGTGGCGTGCGTATAGTGCGTGTGTGTGTGCGTGAGCGTGCGCGAGTGTGTGTGCGTGCGTGTGTGTGTGAGCGTGCGTGCGTGTGTGTGCGTGCGTGTGTGTACGTGTGTGCGGACTGCGCTGCCGGCGTTGCGGTGATGGACAGTGACAGTGCGGCCGCGCGACAGACTACGGACATGCTTCCCTTCTCTAGTGCAGAGGCCTCCATTTATAACATTGTCGGCGTAGTGAGTTAACGTGACGCAACGGAGAGCGTACGACAAATCGGTGACTAACTTTTCTGCGTGCGCAGATGTAGGGAGATACATAAATATTATATTGTTTTTTTTTTAATTTGTATTATATTTTTGGTACTGTTCGTTCCGTGTCGATTTATAAGATGATTATTATTATTAGGATCCGCGGATAGTTGGAAGTGCATTTTCTATTCAGATTTTAAACGTAATACATACATTGTTTGATGTTTAACTTTGACATGTCGGAATTAACCGTTGAGTTGTCGAGTCCAGTAATATCGCTCTCATATTTACTTAGTTTTCGATGTTAGTTTTCCTAATTAGCTAGTGTTTATTAAATTTATTGATTAGTGTTATGTCTGGGGTGTTTCAGTCTTGATTGGCTCGAAGGACCATTCGCTCGTACCGAACTTATCGATCTACCCTCCGAAGGAGTCGGATCTCTCATGCGGTACCTGTCTGAAATTCTTCCGACATAAATCTCGTCGTGAAAATATTGGCTAAATATGTTCATTAAAAATCTACTGATTACTAATATAAATAGATTTCTGTATTGAATGAAAAAAATGTAAAGAAAAATCACAAAAAAATATCGCTTAGGTTTAAGAGAAGCTGATTCCGTTCGGTCGAAGCGCGTCGCCCGCCGCCGATAGGATGTAGGCCCCATTGTTTATAGAAAATATTACGTTTGATCCGGCACACGGCGTTTCGACCACAAATTGTACATAAAATGTAGGCGGCCGACGTGTTTCGGCCGAAATCGGTACATATGTATCGTATATTTTAAAATACAACAGGAATAATAATTGTAAATACGAGATAGTGTTCATTTTAACTGTTATTTTTTTAAGAACACGCTATTAAGTTCGTTTGCCTGTATGGACCGCGGGAGGGCTGTGACACCCGACTGATGGTAGACTTGGTTGCTAGAACGATGGTGTAGGTGATATTTTTGTATGATAATGAGCAGTGGGTACATAGAACAGTTTCTATAGCCTATTCTTAACTGTCTATAGTAGCTGTAGCTGCATTGAGTTTCAGTAAAGATAGATACACATTTCTACTTTTGAAATTGGTCTAAAGCTCCAAGAGTATTTACGTGAAAAGAAACGAACCGTTATCTGCAGTAAAGAATAAAACAGGTTATATGAACATAACATGTATATGGAAGAGATGATTTTATGGTCTTCGAAAGGAGAGTGTCACAACCCCGGCGGTACTCTTAGCGAGTATAAGTGGAATTGTACATGTAATAGGTCTTGGATGATTGAGAGTGGATTTGTGTCAAGTGGGGACAAAAAACATTATCGTTAATATATTTAATTATTACACTGGATGACTGGAATTTGCGACCAACATTTTTTTATTGTCTTGTGATAATATGGATCTCAATATTCCTCTTGTAAAAGTAACGATTTGAAGTGAATCCGGTTTCGTTTTAGTTTCCGTGAAGTAAAGAGTAATGAAAGTTATTTTGTCTCCAGCTGAGTATGTTCAATGTACTGCACTTAACTATAAATTAATAAATAAAATAAACTTAACATGCCTGTTTTATTACTTTACCTTTATTGCAATCAAGATCGTGGTTTGACCCAACAGGTCTATAGGTAATTTTAATTACCCGTGGTCCCATTGTACTAGGGATTACACTTTTATAGACTTGTACTTTTGATATCGATTTAAAATGAATATACGTCAAAAGCGATCCCGATGTTGTTGTTCTCCTGTATTGGTCATGTTGTCCTCAGTCGACCCACGGGCAAACAGTGAATTAGTTTCAATTCAATAATGGACAACTGCTGGCTCTTCTCAACATTGAGGAGGCCTAGAGAATTGTACTCCACCACGCTGCCCCAGTGCGTAACTGCCTATTGGTGAAGGGTTTAGTGTTCAACCCATATATAGGAAAATATGCCGCCCGAATGACTCCAAAATGGCATAATGGCTGTTCTTATCAATAAGAACCTAAAACGACGGCTTTCCGTACCCTGAGGAACACGGAAGCGCGCAAAAAATATTGGCCACTCGATCCCGCTTGTTCCAAGTCGTCACCACACTGGGGACAAACGAGAAAAAAAATACCAGTTGCCAGTGGTGACAATGGATCATTAGTCTCAGTTTTTGCCAGTGGTGAAATCGGTGATATGGGTCATCAAAATCCATTCAAAATCCCAATTATTACTGGTAACAATTAGAACGAAATTAAGTATGTAGTTACGATATGAAGATAGACGTTTAATTTGAAAAACAATGCCAATTAGATAATTACATTAGGTACTTAGGTACATAATGTAAAGCAAACAAAAAATATTGTTTTTACTCTCAAATTTAAAAAAGGGGATAACGTTTTCCTACTCCTAAACCTTGATGAAATAATAAAGCTATGAAAGAAGAAATTAAAAATTCCGTCTTGCATAAAACTCACAAAGAAACAAAGCTTTTTTTTATTTTTTGTATCGTCCGCTTTTTCGTCAGCCCTTCAGGCTATAAAAAAAATCTAGTCCCACAAGCTATGCAGAGCTTGTACTATGGGTACTTGACAACTGACTGATAATACGAGTAAAATACCATAGATTTATGTATGCTACATCTATGTATAATCATTGTATAATACATATTTTTTTTGTTTTACATAATTATATTACATACATACTTATTACTAACACTCAGAATCTGTGCATACAGATGTATTTATCTTACAAAAGTCTGCACTGTAGCAGTAGCTGTAGCGGAATCGAACCCGCTACCCAAGCATAGTCACACGCGCTATCGCTACACCATCCGGTTCGTCAATATTTATGAAATGCTTGGATGCTTATAGTAAACCCAACTTAAGACTGAAACGAAAGATCTACAAGATGTCTACAGTGCGCCCAACTTATCTCTGAAATGGCAAAAATTGAAACTAACGAAAAGTCATTCATAAGTACGTCGTGGTCATTAATCTGTCAGTTACTAGTGTGCAATGATTGGTCAAATGAATGTCAAATGCGTCCGACAGCGCCTCTTTCGTTTCAATCTTAATATTCCTATCTCTATGGGTTTACTATACTTTACCACTGACAATAATCGGAAATTCATAATCTCGAGCGTCACCACTGACAACAAATGGTGTTTTTTTCTCGTTTGTCCCCAGTAGCAACGGAGCCAGTGGTGACGACTGGGAACAAGCGCTCGATCCTCTTAAATCCATTGAAATGGATCCTTTTTGCACTCTCTTTATGTCCACTACCAAATTACCAGTGGACCCGGTAGGTAATAGGCCAGACCTATTAAGTACGTATAGACGTAATAGGTAAACATTCAAGGAGGTGGTCTTTTTTGGACTATAGATGTGGAGAATAATTGGTAAGGGAATGCTATTGATTTAGGAAATTGCGCGCACATACATTGAAAGAGTGGGGATCATGTAAAAGCGGGGAAAGGTTTTAGGTATAGTCTCAGAGCGACAGTCATAAAAGGCGGGGATAATTTATTAGAACAAAAAATGGTCTGTGTCTTTTTCGATATTAGACGAAATAAACCATTGTTTAGTTGGTCTGGCAATAATTATGTAACTTGACCTTTTTTTTAATTACCCGTTTTGACCGTTGCGCTTGCGATTTTTGATTGTGCATATTTCGTCAGTTTTGAATTCAAATTACTTACGCGAGAAATTTAAAAATGTGAAAGGAGATAGCTAAATAGAAGTACCTATTAAAGACTGCCCCAGCAATAAATAGAACAAAGAACATGACAATATGTATAAAGAATAGCTGAATATTGGTATTTTATGTAAAAAAGTTTCATGAAGTTTTCATAATACCTATCTTAACAATGCTGAAAATAAAAACGGTTAACGCCTATTAAACTGCATACAGTTTTAGTGACATTGCTATCTGAGATTGCTATGAACTTCTTTCTAGGTTTGGATGTATCGCAAAGTTATCTGGCGCGGTGGCCAAAATTGGAACTTATGCATACTATAGTCAGACAAGGACAGACAGTAGCGCTTACCTTACCGGGTCAGATAAGTTTGTGGCACTGTATCAGTCTGTTTTTAGGGTTCCGTACCCAAAGGGTAAAACGGGACCCTATTACTGAGACTTCGCTGTCCGTCCGTCCGTCTGTCACCAGGCTGTATCTCATGAACCGTTATAGTTACACAGTTGAAATTTCCACAGATGATGTATTTCTGTTGCCGCTACAACAACAAAATACTAAAAAACAATAAAATAAATATTTAAGTGGCCCCTCATACAATCGACGCGTCAGCAAGTTTAGTTACCTTTCGGTCCAAGAGATGGCGTTGTGGCTAATTTGTGGCTACAATAAAAAACAATTACAATATAAAACATATAAAACAATTAAATATTTAAGTGAGGCTTTTTTATACATAATGGTACGGAACCCTTCGTGCGCGAGTCCAACCGGCCGTTTTTTCGTTATCGTGGCCGGTTTTTTCTCGTTCTCATCTATTATTTTTAGACATGAAATAGATACCTACCTACTAAGATTACCTACTTAATAGCTTAAGTTGTATTATTATTTATTTTGATATTTTTAAAAACTAACTCCCACATTAAGAATAAGGGCCTGTTTCACCACTTCCTGATAAAGTTTGAGATAGCTATATGGCAGTTACCATTATCCACCAGATAAAGGTCGCTGATAACTTTTCTGTGTCACCACTTCACCACCAAATTCTCTGATAATGATTTGACGGAGCGGCATCGTCGCTTAGCTGCGCTTCGTTGCTATTACGTAAACAATCGTCACTTATGAAGAACTTCTTAAGTGTCAGGATACATCGGATAGGTACATTAGTCGTACAAATGGACATATTATAACTAACAGGACTGATAACTCCGAAAATTTGTATTTACGAAAATGAACTAAGCAGGTGGACCACGACCGACGCCTCCAAACGAGCAGACAGCACCAGTGCCGTTGCCCACGATAACTGTGACTGACACAGACCAAAACTCAAATTGGGGACTACGATAGTAATTAGTCCAGTTAGTTCCTACCTACGTTGAGTTTATAAATTATAGATTATAGATAAAACTTATAAATCTGCTACGTTTTGCTAGGGACGTCCTGTTCTACCGCATTTTGTCATTTTGCCACACCATACTTACCTACCAATGATAATATAAATAGGTAGATTGAGCGTCGCCCTACAATGAAAACAAAAAAACAAGGCAACAATATCAAGCATGTGTGCGTGCAGGCGATGTTTTTCGCGTTCATTTATTGTCTATGTGTGCGTAATCTGTGCGTAATGATAATATAAAAGTCGCCGCCAACAGTTGGCGGCGCTTTTTTGACACGTTTTCGCGGATTCGATTATCCATCTAGATATTTATACATCATTGCTTACCTACATATGTCATCGTGATCGCGATACAGAATATAGGTAGGTACTTAGAAGGGATTTGAGTAAAAAATAAAAACAAAATTACACATCATATTTATTTAACATCATCGTCATATAACTTACAGTAATTAACAATTATATCCATAGTGTATATCGGCCTCGCTAGACCGCGTAGTTAGTGGGTACAAGATTGAACACCTAAACTCTAATCATGGAAAAACATTGACTTAATATTTAACATACTGGGTACATAGTAATACTGCGAAGGAAGTAACACCGAAGTCTACAATATTCTACAATCAACGAGACTGTATCAAATCTATTAACTATAAGGCACTTCACATACAACGCTATTTGCAAGCGACTCGGCCCTTCAATGTAGGTATGAAAGCGACGTGTCTACGATGCGTCTCCTGTCAGTGACCAGTGTCAGATACAGCGAATTTTGGATTGCGTTGCAGTCGCGTAGCTAATAAATAGCGTAGTGTGAGAAGTGCCTTAAATGGAAATGTTATACAGAGAGACTTAGGTAGAAGACAGTTAGATAATCTATTGAATTTCTATTAAAGTTATTATAATAATTATTTATTAGTAGGTGTAATTGGATGTTTAAAATTTAACTTCTGATTTAGTCAGTGGTTCGTTGTTATCGATTTAGATTTTCGACATAATTTTATCAAATAAGACTTTACTTCGAAGTTTCAAGTTGAGGTATATTTAATATCATATAATCTGAAACAATCAACAAGGTGATAAATATCGAACTATGTGTAATTTACAAATTGTTTGTACCGAAGTTCCTTAAATAAATAGGATATAAAGATGAGCGTAATAATATTATCTTGTACTTACATATATGTATTTAATGAAACTTACAGTTGATTCTTATGTTGTTGTGAGTAGATAATGTAGTTTTATAAATTATGTATTATTGGGGTCATTGTTTATGTTAAATCATTTTTATTTGCCACTTAATAATAGTTTAAATCTTAGTTAATAATTTCAGAACGAAGTTAGCCATGAGATGTTTAAGGTACGTTAGGTATATACCTACGCACGCACGAGTCGTCGATTCGATATGCTACGGAATACAGGTAAATGGACAGGCGCGCCGCAACTATAATATGAGCGTATGCTCATACTACACCACACCCAACTATTCCTTGATTACCGCTTGATTACAAGAAATAGTGAAATACTACTTAAAAATGACTACTTAAAAAGTAAATGATGCAAATACAGAGAGGAGAAAAACTTTTTTCATCACACCTATTCGAAAAAGACGACTTGGTTCGGACTTACGGGGTTCCAAAGTTGCTGTTTTCTATTCAGCGGGCGGGAATGAATTTTCATACAACTTTTCCTGCCGGCTAGATCTTTAATATTACTTAAAATATTAGGTACTTTGCACCCTTGTCATACAATCTACTATTAAATCTCAGCCCGCCCTCGCTCTTCATTATATTACTATTTATCTATGCATTATTGTACGAGATTTCTTTTTATTGCCAGCTCTTTTTATATATGAAGAGATTGAAACAAATAAACACTAAAGAATAGGTATTAGGTGCCATAGGCTTAAAACTTCATCTTAGCGGCCCTCTCGCACTATTCTTGGGCAGGCCGCGACTAGAATGGCATAATGTCGCAAATTCAAAAATCATTTCATATCAAACTTTGTAGTTAGCGTTGAATAAAGTCACAGGTACCTACACACCACACACACCTACGAAGACTTGAAAAATGGCTCGTTAAAATATTTTTCTCTAAGATCTAACACTTCCAATATACAATAAAATTAGCAATTAGAATGAGTATGTACAAAGAGCATAAGAGTATTCGTTTTTTAATACATTTAGATGAAATAATAACGACAATTTTGGACTTAATTGCTCAATAGAGAAGACGATGTGTAGTAGGTAGGTAAGTAAGAAATATCTATAATTGGTCTGAAATTTTAAAGTATGTATGTACTAATAAATAATAAAACAAAAACGGAATTTATTAGATGCATAATTTAGTAAGTACATTTAAGCCAGGCATTTTTTACAACATATTGTTTATTGCAAAAAATAAAGTTTTCGTTATATTAGGTACCTACAAAAGGTAGATACAGAAGCGGAAGCGAGTTTCACTAGCGCGAAATATCCGATTGCAGAATTAGTGGCGAAGCTCTGATGTTTTAAATATCTAGATGGAACATCGAATCCGTGCAAACGTGTCAAAAAATTGTGGCTAACTGTTAGCCACAATTTTTATATAATTACGCACACATTACGCACACAGACAAAAGACGAACGGGTAAAACATCGCCTGCACGCACACATGCTTGATAATGTTGCCTTGTTTTTTTTGTTTAAATTATAGGGCGACGCTCAATCTAGATATTTAAAACATCAAAGTGGCGAAGCTTCTGTTAGTACCTACATCTTTGACTTGAACACACAACACTGAAACGCTCACATGCACACACAGTCGATATTATACTTATTTCAAACGAGTTTTACTGTTATTACTTAACCTCACTTCGCACGAAGTGCTCATACCAATAACATTTGAAACACACAGTAAATATTCATATTAGGCGACGCACATGTAAATATTTTCACTAAGTATCATAAACCTTCTTTGTGAGGCCAGTTGGTAATATTAAAAAAAGGGTTTTGTAGAACCATTTTCAGTTATTATTAATGACTGCATTGAATAACAGGAAACTTATTCGTTTAGCTCAAATATTTGGTTGTAGGAAACTGGCACACATTAAAAGATGAATATCTCAACACGATCCTATCTTTAGATATTTTAGTACCATCTACTAAATTGCAATTTTTACAGTATTATCTACATATCAAAGTAGATAGCTTATTAAGCATCGTAGTACATACCTATTTGGAACATAATTATACATGTTGGAACGAACTTCCGTATTTTATTCTTAGACCGTTTATCAAAATATTAAACTTTACATCATAAAAAATTATCTGACTTTGGTTTACACACCAATTTTTCGTCAGATCGTAAATTGATTTATATGATAACAAATTGACATTATTAATTGATACACGAATGTTTTCGATTACGAATACCTATAGTAGGTATGTCTGGATGATAGGAGTTAGAGTTTTTTAGTTATTTGTAATAATGTTTTAAGTTTGTTTAAAGCTGGTTATTTTATCGCTCACTCGGGAGTCGGGTGTCACCTGAGGGTATCCTCGAATGAGTGTCACCCAGAACTATGTCACTTTAGGTCACTAGGTTGTGAGGGGCTGAGGGGCTGGTCTAATGTTGCATATTCACGTCGGCCATGGTTCGCCAAGCATTGCCGGCGTCATGACATGCTATATATTTCATAGTACGATCTCAAGTCAGCCAAGCCAAACCCCCCAGGTACAGGCTTGCGAGGGCCTAAGGCCCAAGGGTCGGTCAGCGTGAGTTGGAGGCATAAGGCCGGCTCCACACGTTGGCGCCAACGTTCGCGCCAACGCTACTCGCCCAACGTGTGGACTGTGGAGCTAGAAAATGGCGTTTGCGCCAACGTTGGGGCGAGCGTTGGGAGTTGGCAGGCGCTACTCGGCCAACGTGTGGAGCTAGAAAATGGCGTTGGCGTGAACGTTGGCGCTAACGTGTGGAGTCGCTATTATTTGGTAAGTAAACGCAATCGTAGACACCTCTACGCACAAGCTACGAGGGTAAACATGCGTGCTACGCGTACAATTAGCGTCACATACTACATACATTTCGTTGCGTCTCGTGTAATATTAGCTTGTAATATTAATTATTTAAAATAAATTATACCTTTAATACCTATAATTAATACCTTTTTTATATTGACCTACTTCAAATTGTAGGTACAGTCAAAAGATATTATATTCTCGACTTTAATTAAAGTGTTTTATTCCCTTTATGCAGCATAATCCTGTCAGTGTTAATTTGCAGTACATTCGTGATTCCGTGTAATTCATTTGTATAAAATATAACTATTATTTATAACCATAACTACAATATTATAAATTATAGTTAGTGTTAAGGGCCGAATAATCACAGTGCAGATTTCATTGAACGACTAGTATATTGGGAGTAATTATTTATTAAACACTAAATGCACATACAATTTGAACGAAGTATAACTCAAATTTGTATTTTCATGGAATTAGGGTAGCAATCTAGCAGGCAGCATAATATTTATACTATTCTTGCCATTAGATAATTATCAGTGCTTAGTTTTTTTAAAGAACGTAGAACCTACGTACAATAATTAGATTTAAATGTTGAAGAGTAATATTAGAGCTGTTTTTTAAGATTATGTCAAAAAGAAGAGTACAAAATGTATAACTTAGATTGAAGGATGTACCTATATGATTTTTAAAGCTAACGCGTTAACTGAAATCAATTAATATTATTGTCGCTACGTCTAACCTACGGGTACATAATACCTACTTTTAACATTAATAATATATTTAAGCCATTTATTTATCTAGTAATACCAATTATAAATACCTTATGTAACACAACTTGCAATGAGGACTTAACTAATATACTATTTACTTGGGAAGATCACGAGGTAGTTTTTTATACTTTTTATCAAGATTTTTTTTGTCTGTGAACTTGAAGTATGTAATAACATTCTTTATTTCTTTATGAAAATCGCATAAAGGCGCAGTTCAGTAAGATACCAAAACCCTCAAAACGACACTGATTCTATAAAATTGAACGTTTTGAGTGTTTCGGTCGCTTATTGGAACGAACGGATAGAAGCATGCAATAGTGAGTCAGTAACATTGCACCGATATTTCACAAGTATATTGCAAATTATAATGGCAAAACTGACTAGAGATTTATGAATAAAGAAAAGGGATCAGACCGGCACTGTAAAGTTTACAGCGGATCGGACAAGATTAAAAAATTAAAAATAATCGGCAGTGGGTCAATTGGGAGGATCAAACTGAAATATTGACCGTCCCATCGAATTTGTGATCTTTTTCCCAGCAAAGAAATATTAAGCCATACGATTTGCTGTCAAACAGTAAAATTGCTATGGATATGGTGAACATGACTAGAAACGAATTCTGATATTTCTAAATAGTGAGTAATGTTTATTTATACATGAATAACGTCTAACAATTTCTTAGCTAATTAAAAAAGAAGATCGCAGATGAAAAAAACTAAATTCACCTGGATTAATAATAATCCTTGTAAGCGAATTAAAAACTAATTAGTACTTATATGCCTAATTCACAGGTGAAATATTATGACAGAATTAAAAATTATAATTGAATCAGGCATGCACACAAAAAGTATTTATAGGTATTTTTTTCAACATGGCGTTGGCATTAGTATATTCAGCCAAGGACTAGCATAGATATAAAATCATCACAAGAATCTAATTAACACAGTGTAAATAAATTTTAATGAATAAAGGTTAATTATCTAAAGTTTTAAATTGACATTGATTATGACAATAGACTTCTTTAATATACAATATAAATATGAATACTATGAATTGGTTACATTTATAATGAACAACACATAGTATATTTTAATTGACTAAATTATTACCACAGAGTAGGCATTACATGGACACGATATTCGTATTAAGACTATAAAAGAAAAAGGTTGAATTTGGCGCGTTCCACACAGTGATTTTAAGCGTTCTGATCGCTCAGTGGAACGCGCCATGAACGCGCCTATTGTAATTATTAAAATAAACTTCTTTAACTTTTTTAAATGAATAAAGTAATCCGATTTATCGAATAATTATTAATTAAAACAAATTATATAATATTACGACCTATTAATACTGATATTTTAAAATGATTAACAAAAAATAATACCATAATTTGTAGGTATATAATACCTGTTCTGTGATATCCGAATATAAGGGAATATTGACTATGTGGTCTATAAAATAATATAGGGCTATCTATTTAATATCCACTATACATGATATAATATACAAGCTACAAGTCAGCCCATTACACTGATAGTTCTATCTAATGCAGGTTTTTTTTTAATTTTTAGGCTAATTAGATTAACGTCAACATCGGTTACTAATTTTATTACTCAAATTAGATCTATCAGTTATAGTGGTCAGACATACGGTCAGATAAATGTGGTTAACACTCGTTGACTATGATAATACTATTTCAAGGAATGTCTCAGCTATCATTGGTCGAAAGCCTCGAGCCTTACTATGTAAACATGTTATAGACACGCATCGATAGTATGACAATAGTAAGATAACATGTACCTATACCGCCATATCACGTATTATTCATGAAGAATCTCGCCAAAATATCTCTTTTAAGAATTGAAATAAAACTGATAGTAGCGTGATCAGAACAGGTGAGTATTACTAATATGTACATGTATGTATGTGCTTTTTTTTGGCTTGTTAATGTATGTATGTCTTAATACACTGTGTCTATATCTATCATCTAAGTACGGTTTTATAAAAAAATCTACGCTCCTGTAACATTGCTATCATTATTAAATTTGGATTAAGGTATGTTATACAAAATAAGCCTGTATTAATACTTACTAATTCATTATATCACTACAAGAGATACAGAAGCTTATGAAAAAACGTCTTAGCCTTTTCTTTGGATTCTAATTGGACTAAGAATTTCAATAAAAAAAACTACTAACGATGTCTTACGTTAATATAAATAGAGCTAATTATGTAAGATCACAGAAGGTAATTTACTTTGAAGGACAACGAAGCAAAGTATGAAACATCCATATGAGGTAGAGTGTTAAATTATTTGAAAAACTAAATTTTACTTCCTTTTTCAGCTAGTAAATAACCCCAAAATTGACATGGACAAAAGTTACTTTCTACACAGGGTGGATAATAAATAAAAAGCGTACAAGAAAGGGTTATATGAAGTTGTTTTATTAAGCGTTGTAAATTTTGTTAAATCAAAATAATATTTTATGTATTAATTTATGCGATATTATCTATACCTAGCCCCCTATGTCTTGAAAGGGGTTATATACTTGCTATGTTTGTACTTGTTACGCCTGTTTTCTATATGCTATGGAAGAACGGGAATGTTTAAAATTGGTTCATTTTATTAAGCTAACAAGTGCCTTTCTACTGGGTCACTATAAATACTATCTATTGCTCGATATAATATATTAAGCAAAAAATTCGAACTGTATAAATCTACTGTAATTCGTCAAAATGTCGATGTCAACCGTCTTTAAAATCTGGCGCTGTACCTAAGTACTTCGTACCTATTCAGACATACGAGCAGTTAAATGTTAATACACTTGAGAAGAAAATAATTAAAATTACTCTAAAAATATAATTTGCAATTAGTTTTATTTCTTTTATATTAAGTAAACATTCATACACACCTAAACAATATTAAAGAATCAACATACCTATCAATAAAATATTCACAATTGTTCGAGAATATGTAATAAATAACATCGATTTAAAATAAGATTTGAATAGGTGAAGTTCAATTAAGTACTTATACATAAAATAACACATGGTACTTAATTGGAAATATTATATTTACACTGGTACGAGTTAAGTAATACTTATATAATGTTTGGTATGCAGGTAAGCTTTGTGATTCATGAAAAAATTCGAACTAAACAGCAAGTTCGGAATGCTTGGTATCTAATTTATTTGTTTTAGGTACAATAAATTAGTATAATTAAATATACCTAAGCTGTTAAAAGGGATAATAAAGAACATGGGGTTCTTCAAGAAGCGTGTCCATCGCTTCCATTTTGGTCAGCAACTCGTTAGTAACTCTCCTGGTGATCATTTAACATCAGGCGTACCGATTGCTCGTTTGCTTGCTTGGGTTATGAAAAAAATCTGTGTTGCAAGTGGCAACGGCACACCAATTTGACAAAACTTGCGGTCCGAGAAGAATTACTTAATATTTTCTGTGCCTTATTATAGACTACGGGCCCATGTCGAATATGGGGGGGTCATACGAACCACCAGGTGATATATATAGGACGATATAAGAGCACAAAATAATAAGATTCAGCACTATGCCGTCACTTGTAAGCTGTCCAACTGAGTGCTGGTGAGAATTCAAAAGTGCAGGTAGAGGGAGTACATTTTGGTCATATGATTCTGTACGGCATTTTCACCATCGATAGATCCATGAAAAATAGTAAGAAAGCGCGCAGTCCCGTAAAAAAATGGTGAGCCACAAAGTCGGTAAATTTGTTTGATTTTTTGAAAATTCCAGGGTAAATTTAGTCATTTGATCCTGTACGGCATCAGTTTCATGCTGTTTCAGTACAGCTTCTAATCCATTATTCCGCAACGCCGTACAAAAATCATGCGACAAGGGGAAAAAATCGAGGGTTGAAACCCCCTCTATTTCCGTGGTCTGGGGGGTGATTTGAAAAAGTACGGCTTCGGTTCCAAAACATTATCTAGCACTCAAAAGTACTATTAAAAATAATGCCGTCAAAAAGTTATTGTTCATTTGAATGTATATTAATAATTACCTTAATTTCATGGTATACTTGATTTATAAAGCTGTAATGTCATTTGACACTGTACGGCAACTTTTTTTTTAACATGATATTGTAAAATATAATTGTTGCATAGTATTGCCGTTCAAAAGAAACTGTTCTAAAAAAAGTTATAGAGAAATACAAAAACTGAAATTTGTTAAATTATTGCAGAAGTTTAAATATTCATAGATTAATAGAATATAGCAATTTCCTACATTTTTCTCTTGTTCTAAATAGTATTAAGATACATAAATTAGGAAAAAATGATGCCGTACATTTTAATGCAGACTATATTTTTCATACATTTCGTTCTATGGATTTTTCCTTGAATTTTTTTTTCCCTACAAACCTTTGGACCAACGAAAATGTACGGCATGTAAAAAAATATTATCTGTGCATAAAATACTTTCAAAATAAATTAATTTTATGTTGTTTCCAGACCACGGAAATAGAGGGGGTTGAAACCCTCGATTTTTTCCCCTTGTCGCATGATTTTTGTACGGCGTTGCGGAATAATGGATTAGAAGCTGTATTGATACAGCATGAAACTGATGCCGAACAGGATCAAATTACTAAATTTACCCTGGAATTTTCAAAAAATCAAACAAATTTACCGACTTTGTGGCTCAACATTTTTTTACGGGACTGCGCGCTTTCTTATTATTTTTCATGGATCTATCGATGGTGAAAATGCCGTACAGAATCATATGACCAAAATGTACTCCCTCTACCTGCACTTTTGAATTCTCACCAGCACTCAGTTGGACAGCTTACAAGTGACGGCATAGTGCTGAATCTTATTATTTTGTGCTCTTATATCGTCCTATATACATCACCTGGTGGTTCGTATGACCCCCCCATTTTCGACATGGGCCCGTAGTCTATTATGTCTGAATCGGTATTTCTCGGGCGCGTTCCACTTGGCGATCAAAACGCCCAAAACATTCCATTTGATATTGAAGGAGTCGTTATGGAGTGAACGCAGCCCCAGCTCTAGCTAGAGTACTAACAAGGTCATCAAATAATAATATTAATCGGAAATAAAAGAAAAAGAACATGTACTTATGTAAAATGATGTAGGTTTTGTGCGTTCCAAACTACATATTTACATTACAAAAGCAAATAGTGATATTTATAGTGTACTTAATTGTACTTTTTTTTTGTTAAATAGGAACCCGTGAAGGGTTAAATCTATGATAATAAATTATTATTATTAATAATATACATAAATCAATTAGTATTTTCAACAAATTTCGAAACATATTAAATTTTTTTAATTTGGTGCAAACACTGAATAAGTATTAACAATGTACCTCATAGTTTGATTCCGATAAAAACTTCGGGATTTTATTCATAAATGGTAAACACGACACCCGTGTTCAGTGAAGCCTTATTTTTGCACCGTAACTTTTTTTTTAAATTTCATAATTGATTTTTATTGCTCCAATATTTTACAATAATATGCTTTATAATATTATTTTATTACGCAATAATATCAACATAAGATAATAAAATTATGTAATATAATAATATTTTAATTCTGAAAAATAAACATTTAGCAATCATACTTAACAAAAGTTATACGAGGTTAATAAAAAATTAGTGATGGATAATGAAGACAAGACATCATTTCGAAATTAAAGTATTTACGTAAAAGTTTATAGGTAGGTGTTTTCTTATTATGGTTACATTTTAACGTTAGAGCAAATTTAATTAATATTTGATTTACATTGTTACGAAATATACAAAGGGTCTTTAATTTTGAAACAAAACCTTTAATATTTTTATTAATTTGATTTATAAAAGCATCTAAGATTTCATTCTACATCGTTTATATTGCACGATTTAAAACACGTGAGAATACCTATTACAAGCATTGCATTAACAATACATATAGTTATATATTATAGTAACATTATAAATAGAGAACTACTTACATACATAGACACCTAAGATAGAACGGAATGAACATATTTACGCTTTTGGGATAGATTTTTCATGTTGGATACATTAATACAGAACAATCTAAAAAAATATAGTTATTTAAATCATAACAGCAATATTTGTCAGCGATAGCCTTAAGATACTTATAAATTGCTTACTAGTTTTTAAAATGGTCTGTGTACATTGTATCAACTCCGACTCGACTCGGATTAAATTACAGGAAAGCATTAAAATGCATATCAGATTCTTTATGATTGAATTTTCATCGCACAATTTTTTATTTGTATATCAACTCTAATCCGACCGAAATTCAACCATAAGGAACACGAAATAAATCTCCTATTTCAATGATTTCCTAAGTTGAGTTAATACTGAGCCGAGTTTGGTGGAAAGTACGTACCTAGACCTTTAAATGTGACATTAAACGTACATGACGAAAACATTCAGGTGACTTAAACTGAGCTAGCAAGAATGGAGCTATCAACCCATGGAGACTTGGTGAGAAAATGGAATGATCATGACTATCGTAATCATTGTTCGTATCGTAATCATCGCTTTTACAGGCATACAAGTATTACTAACAGCTACGACATAAAACCATTTTTATGGTCACATAAACATATGCTATCGGGTAGGTGATAAGAGGGTAATCGAGGAGAGGGCGCTTACGAGACCCCATTCCACGGGGTTCCTACTTCTGCATTATATAATTTAACCCGATCTAACTCAACTGATTTTAGTGTTTTCAATTAAATTACTGACTACGTTATGACATAGGATCAAATCCTCTTTTTCGACATTTTTTGCGAGATACATTTTCGATGATGCAATATTTTAAAGTAAAGAATTTACTATGTCTTCTATCGTATCTACAATAAGCAGTTGTCAGGACTCAATTTTTTTGTTGGTTGGAAATTTTGAAATTCGAAAACATTGTGATGTAGGAGTAATTAAAAAATAAATTTGTTAAACGATCTTCTGTGACTTTTCCTTTAAGAATAAAGTCACAAAACTTCAAACAAGTGGCTCTAAAACAAAAACCACATCTCCATTGGTTTACCGCTCCATTCCTCACCGTAAACATATCAACAGATATTTCTAATTATTGTCTTAATAATAGGAGCCGCAGTCGGGCGGGTGGAAGTCTCCGAATACATTGAGTTCGTACAGGCTGGCGAGGGTGATGAAGAGCAGGTACCACACCATCAGGACTGCACCGAACTTCCTGTCGAGCTTCCAGCCGTTCGCGTGGGTCGCTACCACCAGGAATATCACGGTAGAGAACAGCGACAGAGTTGAGTAGATCAGGCCTGGTAAGAAAGGCATAGGGGTGTAAAGTAAATAATGGAGACCAAGTGATTATATGAGTGTCTTTAAGACTAGCGTGAATACTCTGAGAATTTTACTACAATCGCTTTGGCTAAGCTATAAGTAACGCCACGGCTTTATATCAGTTGGACGAAATCAAAAATTGAATAACCTAGTTCATTTATTGCACGTAGAGTGTTAAGTATACATTTAGAACACCAGTCTTTATTTATAATTAAAGTCGCGACCGCTATAAAAATTCTAACATTTTGCTAATGCTCCAGATTTTCTAAGGGCTACTATCAAATTCACTTTAACCTCATAAGTAACCCTGACCAACTAAAGAAAACCTGATAACGGAGGATTCTTACAGCATTTGGCATTTGCTTCATGGTGCTTCAGTATCTACTAATAGACATATAATAGACAATATAAAAACAATAGTATTACATTACAAACCTATTGTATTGAAAAATACCGTGTATACATACCTTTGCTGATCACATTGACGTGACTGCCTGGTTGGATGATGGCGGTCTGGATGAACCAGGGCAGTCCGAGACACACCAGGATGTCGAACACGTTTGACCCCACTGCGTTAGACACTGCCATGTCGCCGTATCTAGAGATAAAGTAAAATAATTAAATTATACAACACTAATACAGGTTTAAATACATTTTTTTTTCAACTTTTATTGATAAAAAAAAGTGTGCGGCGCGTGCCGAGATTTCCTCATTAATAAAAAAGTTCCGTATCATTGTATTTCGTATCAAATTGGATGTAATTGTTGCTAATTATACCTGAACAAAACTTAATTACTTATACAATACAATACAATTACATAATTATATTATTAATTTCTACAATTTAATATGTACATATTATGTTTCCGTAAATTATTCACACTCGCTATTTGTAATGTTTATGTTAACGCTTAAATACATTTCACCAGGGTACAAAACTGTGACGCAAAAAGTTAAAATATAGAAGTCGGGGGCGTGATCGTTATGAGCGATTAGTGGAACGCAGTACCTACTAAAGACTTGACAGTTGCACCTTTGTGTTTATATAAGAGTACGACTTCACTAAAATACAGAAAAGAAAAGTGTCTTTAATTTAGGAAATAAAAATAACCATTATCTGACTGCTTATTGCCTAAGCTATCTCAATTGTATAATTTTAGTTTCTTCCCATAAAGAGTAAAACACGGGTGTTATCAGACCAATCGATCGATCGTCGATCGATGGTGGAATGGATTAGTCGACGTTGATCGATCAATTGGTCTTAGTAAAAAATATTAACACCCTTATTCTATTACACAATCATTGACTACTATCCCAGGCAAATGTTGAAGTCAAACATGGAACCACAACAGTAGCATTTCATACGAAGTCCTCACCCTTCCTTGATGACGGCGAGCGAGGAGAGCGCGTCGGGCACGGAGACGCCGGCCGCGACGAACGTCAGCCCCATCACCGTGTCGGGGATGCCCAGCGTGTACCCTGGAATTTTAACAAAACGGCGTTAAAAAAAGTAACGCTATGTACATACTCAGATTACGCTTCTTTATTTACGTTACAACGGGTAAAACGCTACACACCTATAGCCCTACATTAGGATTGCCTATTTCTCGGGTGTTATGGACAACGCACACAAACAAAGACACAACTAGATAAAAAAACTCATCATTGACACCACCTTGTTGGGACGAACTAAGGACCCTTCGAACCATTGCACTACAGGGGTCAAATATAAGGTTATATTAAACAAGCAAACTCACAAATCACATTAGAAACCTGTTTCTCTGCTATATTATGCATGTACCTTGGTCATGAATCACCCTATCTATTAAAAAACCGCATCAAAATTGATAGTAAAGATCTATAATACGCATACGGTCAGACAGTTTGGAGAGCCTTTTATTTTATACCCCGTAGTAAACCCGCGGCTCACCAATGATAGTGATCATCCAGACCATGAAATACGAGTAGAAGGAGATCCACAGCATGGAGATGATGAAGGTGACGGGGTACCAGCGGCCGCGCGCGTCCGGCATGGTGTGCCGGCACGCCCAGTGGATCGGGAACGCCACGTACCAGCACGCCATCTGCAGGTGATCTGCGACAACGGATCAGTCTTTATCTATAGGTCTATAGGTAGTAGTGTGGGAAAAGGCTGACTCTAATTAATATTAAAGAGACTTCAAATAAAGAAGATATTTAACTGCAATTAAAAATACACAGTTTCAGAAACATGTACATAAGGAAAACATGTGACAATGATGTTATTTATACTCGTAATACCATGGTAACTTACAAACTAGGGTTAAATATTTACAAGAATTCCGTGTACAAATGTAGGGTCGCTACATAAGTAAATATAATATTAATGTATAAGAACGCAGTTCTTTATCACATCGGCCGATGGAGTGGAAAAGAGTTAGATGAGTCATCAGCCGAACCTTGTCTTTCCTACCGCTTATTCCACGTTTTCGCTTGCGCGCTCGTTTTAGACGGAACGTGACACTTTGTTGTGCATACAGCCGGTGTTCATCGATTTATAAGACGTTATCACGTTAAAAATTATAATATCTGGTGGATATTGGTTCGCCTATGAGGTTTTTGCCTAAGGTACGGATGAGTTCTTTGCCTAGGACACACTCGAACCTTAATCCGGCTCTACGTAAATAACGTTTTAGCGATAAAAACTGGAAAAAATGTATTCGGCACTTCGGAGAGCGTACAAAGTGGACGTGTTACTAAACAGATAAAAGTTTGCTAAACGATTATAATTCTAAAGTTAGTAGTAATAAGCCAGTGTAATCCAAACTGCATAAGCTACTTGCGGCTTATCTACGCTGCGAACCAGTTGCGGGAGGTCCCCTCGGGTAAAAGAGACGGGCTCTTTATTTTTCAACTCACTTCCTCATAGCGCGGGCTACATTACCTGTTTACGTGAGTACAACACGGTCAACATAGATCAACATGAGCGTACAAAGATCGCCGACTGGAAGTGGCATGAATACTGGACGTAGTGGGTCATTTCCTAATTTAGCCAATAAAAGCCAGTCCTCCGAACCATCTGATTCATCACAGATAACATTTCGTAATAAGAGAAAGTTAGAACATGAAAGTGAACAGATGAAGATAGAATTTTCGGAAATGAAAACTGAATTTACGGAAATGAGAAAGCAAATGTCTACTATGCAAAACCAAATGAGTGATCTTATGAAATTTTTAACATCAAATAATAACATGCAAGTTGAAAACTTTAATAAACTTACTGAAGATATTACTACTATTAAAGAACAAGTTAACAATATTAAGTGTACTACTGAATTTCTGACCAATGAGCAAAATAAACTAAAATCTGATATTGCTTGGATTAAGGATTTTAAAAACACTACTGAAAAAAAAATAGAAATGATGGAATCTGAACTCAAGGGATCTAATCTTTCTTCATCAAATCGTCAGGGTTTGCTGATACAATCGCAAGAAGAAATAATGATTGAGTTAAATGAACGAACTTTGAGATGCAAGAATATTTTAGTATCTGGAATAAAAGAAATAATATCAACAAACTCTCTAGACAGGCGAAGTCATGACAAAACTGAATTCCTTAATTTCATTAAACCATTCTACGCTGAATGTCCCGACCCTGAAAACTTATATCGTGTAGGAAAATACCACCCAGAGAAAAATAGACTCCTGAAGGTATGTTTTAAATCTCAAGAGACAGTACAGAAAATATTTCGTCTAAAACCAAATGCCGAAAAGGGAAATATTAAGGTTTTTTCAGACCAGACACCGCAACAAAAATTATACATGAGAGCACTTAAAGAGGAACTTGAATCGCGTACAAAAAACGGAGAAATAGGTCTGACGATTAAATATGTTAAAGGTGTTCCTAAAATTGTCTCATCAACTCCAAAAAACTTAAGCCAATAATACCTAATACTAAGCTAGACTGTAATGACAACACCCATGAAGTAGCACTCAATTATTCTAATATTACAATCAGCAAAAAATCATTGAAATTTCTGTACGCAAATGCACGAAGCATAGTTAAACCTGGAAAAATAGAGGAACTGATGTGTGCAATCCAATCTTTTCACGATACAATCATTCATGTCATAATTTTAACTGAAACTTGGATAAACTCTGAAAGTGAAGCCAAGAGAATTCAATTACCAGGATACACACACTACTTTAACTATAGGCACAATGTTAAGGGTGGGGGGGTTTCAATCTTTGCCCATAACAGTGTTAAACATAGCCTTATTGAAGAAAACACTGTGGATGAAAATCACTACCTTTGGGTGCACATAAACAGATTTTGTCTAGATGTGGGGGCAATTTATAAACCTGGAAGAACAAATGATAAAACTTTTTTGGAATATTACACAACTGCCCTAGAAAATAGAAAAAGAGCTATAATTTTTGGCGATTTTAATTATGACCTGTTAAGTACTGACAAATTGGTGTTAAACTATAAAGAAGCAGTCAATGAGGTAGGCTACAAAATTATTAACATGGTAGATCAACAGTACTGTACCCGTGAAACAAGCAAAACACATACCATCCTTGACCATGTATGTACAAACATTAAACAGAATCAATTTCATTTAGCTATTGTCAACTCCAGTATGTCAGACCACAAACAAATATACTTTGAAGTCAAACAATATGTGCCTGACCCAATAAAGTCAGTTACATATGAAGCCATAAATTATAATTTACTATACAAAACTTTTGAAACCTGTAGCGACAATAACAAGGACCATGATTATGCTAATCTAGAACAAAAAATAAAAAATTGTATCACGTCAAGTAAAATAATAAAAACTAAAAAATGTAATCCTATAAAACAAGAATGGATAAACAGAGATATTATTAATGAAATTGATAAAAGAAATGCATTACGGCTTGAACATATAAGAGATCCTCAAGATACCAGAAAAGAAGAAGAATATTTAAATGCAAAGAAAAATATCGCACAACTCATTCAGCTTACCAAGTCTCAGCATTACTATAAAACATTTATGAATTGTCAAGACAAACCAAGGAAAATGTGGTCTCTAATAAACAATCTCTGCAATAATAAAACAAGGGACATCATCACTCCACAGAAACTCCAGACTGAATCAGGTACAATCACTAATGAAGAAGAAATTTGTGAATATTTTAATTTGTACTTTTCTACAATTGGTCTGAATTTAGCGAAAGCAATACCGGAGAAATACCATAAAGATAATATTTTTACAAATGATCATTGTGCTCCTAAATGTATAGTACCCGAACTTTCACATTTTTCCCCAACAACAGAAGATGAAGTGAACAAAATTATACAAAATTTAAGTTGCAATACGGCATCAGGTGTAGATGGCATAAGTAGTAAAGCTATTAAATGTGTTAAAAATTTAATTGTTACCGAATTAACGAAATGTATTAACAAGTGCTTAGAATATGGAACATTTCCTGATAGCTTAAAACTTGCGAAAGTTAGTCCCGTTTTTAAATCTGGTAGCAAATCAGACCCCGGAAATTATCGTCCGATATCAGTCCTTCCTGTTGTATCAAAAATTTTCGAAAAAATTATATATGTTCGTTTAGAGAAATACCTAAATTCTATAAATTTTCTATCAGAGAAGCAATATGGGTTCAGACGAAAATCTAATACACTCTCAGCCACAATAGATCTAGTAACAAAAATAAAAATTAACATAGACCAAAAACATATCGCATTGGGAGTATTTATTGACCTTAAAAAGGCGTTCGATACCGTTAGTCATACTGTGCTCCTAAATAAATTAACTGCAATAGGTATAAACGGTACCGCATACAATATGTTAAAATCTTACCTAGCCCACCGAACTCAAGTAGTTAAAATCGGACAATACAAAAGCCAACCTAGACCAGTCACTTTCGGTGTACCTCAAGGCTCAATAATCGGTCCATTGCTGTTTTTGGTGTATGTAAACAATATACATCAGATAGGCTTAAAAGGAGAAATAACAATGTATGCTGATGACACTAGTTTATTCTACTTTGGTCACTCGATAAATAACATCGTCATAGACGCGCAGCATGATTTAAACTTATTAAACAAATGGCTTCAATATAACCTATTAACTATTAATGTGTCGAAAACAAATTATATTATATTTAAGGCTAAAAATAAGAAAATCGCTGAATATGTGCCTCTAAAAATTAATGACCAAATAATTAAAAGATCCAACAGAGAAACTTACCTAGGCCTAATTCTTGATAGTAATTTAACGTGGAAACCTCACATTGAAAAAATTAAATCTAAATTATCTTCTCTCGCTGGGGCTCTAAGAGGAATCACTAAATGTCTTCCAAGGAAAGTATCCTACTGTATCTACAATTCGCTCGTTAAACCACATTTAGACTATTTAACTGAAATTTGGGGCTCAGCTGCAAAAACTAACCTTGATTTAATACAAAGGGCCCAAAACAAAGTAATAAAAATTCTCTTTCATTATAACTACATGACCCCTACCTCTCGGATATATAAAGAAACTAAGTTATTTAATGTTTATCAGACTTATGTATATAAAAATTGCTTATTAATACGCAAAATAATCACAAAGGACATGCACACACAAATTACTTTCACAAAGAAAAAACAATTACAAAAAATTAAATTAAGAAGCGCAAATAACCTAGTATTACGAGCACCAAGGACTAACTACGGTAAAAAGAACATTATGTATGAGGGCGCCCAGCTATATAATATGCTCCCCAACGATATCAAATCATTGCAATCTAGCATAACATTTAAAAAGCTTTTAAAATATCACGTGTTAAATAACTTAGGGAAACCAAAATAAAATAATATAAATTTTATATTTATAATATATACTTAAATCTATAACATACATTTATATTTATTATAAATAAATCAATCTTTCGAAATTCCATTTTTCTAAATACATAAATAAATATCCTATTTTATGTTCTAATCCCATATAAGGACAAAACCAAAATATTAGAATTTATATTTATATTTACATTAAAATAAGCATGCAACAACAAGCAACAGATAAGCCACATCTAGTAACAACGCTTTACATCTTTGGTACAAATTAAATGGCATCTACGCTTGAGTCGGATTGTGTGAATTAAGATTAAGTGGGTAATGCGAAAAAAGTGTTCGAGCAAAACATTAGTACGCTCTTCATTGAATATCTGTACAAATAAATATTAAGTAAGTTCTCATGTAAGTGAATATGTATTATTCTTAGTGAGAATAAATGTCTTTAAACGTAAAAATGTATTAATCCGTTACGACCGAGATGTTCGAACAACTGAGAATCGAAGTACAGAGCATGAAGAATGCAACACTGATTGATAACTCTCCTATATAGTGTTAACATTAATCCTTAGATACCTAACTGAATCATATGCATATTCCCTAGTGTTTAAATAAGAACTATGAAGTAAGTGGTTCAAACTCACTGGCTCCTTCCGGCTTCACCAAGGGATCGATGGCTGTCTCCGGGTTATATTCCTTAGCCTTGTAATAAGCAGGCATTGACGGACCCTGAAAAGTGTTTGGTATCATTTTTAAAATATTACACTGAGAATAAAAGAAGAAAAGCGTGCTATGATTCTTCTTAGTTCTTCACAAATGGTACCGAAAGCCAAATTGTATAAGATATTGTCGCGTAGATTCGGTTGTTAATAAATTTCGATGCGTATGTCAGAGCAGTCATAGCTCTATAGGAAATAGTCGGTTCATGGAATCGTAGGTTACCTACATGGTTCGAATCGTATTTTTGTATCGTATTAAGATTTTTGTAAATTAGAAAATAGAATTTTTCCACGAAATAGAAAAGAAGATACGGGGGAGAAAATGTGCGAGCAGGATAGAAGAAATTTAAAAACAGAAACTCTAGATTGCTTTCGACGAAACAATAGAAGGAATTAAAAAATAATAATTTTGAATTTTTGTTTTTCGGAAGTTAGGGTTAAGTTTCGAAATTGTATCTGGAAGGAGAAAAAGAGAAGAAGAAGAAAGAAGATGAGAAAAGGCAAGAGCAGAAAAGTGTAAAGTAAATAGAATAGTGCTTTTTGTGTTCATTATAGCGAGTGTCGTGTGCGAAAACAGTGTCGCGAGTGTCGTGCTGAAAAATCGTGTCGCTAGAGCCGTGAGTCAAAAAGTGCGTAGCATGGAAATTATAGTGCAGTGAAGTCAGTGCCATTGGTTACCCTTGAAAATAAAAAAAACACCCTTATTGAAACCGGCTTATTTTCTTTCCTATCAACAAACCACTCCTGTGAAATGCATACAAATAATATAAACTACATAGATATAAATAAAAAGATGAATATATGTAGGTACATATACATAAAATACAAACATAAATACCTACACGCAATACCTGTAAATATACATAATACTTGTTATCATAATATTACACATAATATATTAATAAAAATTGTGTGTGCAATTCACACACGGTTGAAGTGAAATTAATATTATGATGATATTTTTTTTGTTATAACGCGGTCGTGGTCGATATGGAATTCGTTTTAATAGCAGCAACCCACACAAATTCCAACTTTACGCCCCTATGATGAAGGCGCATTGTTGATTGACGGCGAGAATTTGAAATGCCTTAAGTAAAATTTGCTTACAAACTTAATTGAACTGTGAGCACATGTCATTAATTTACATTGTAAAGTAGTGGTGTAATGAACTATCTTATTATAAAACAATACTTTAGATCGTGTCAATATCTCATCGGCCTAATCCTATATCATGTCTTTGTCGTATATTAATTTTCATTTCATTTAATTAAAAGACTTTCAATCCAAAAACTTTATAAGTGTCAAAGTGAAATAAACCTTATAATAAAATAATTATGGTCGAATTTCGACTGTAAACTGGATTACCAATGTATAATGTATGTGATACATACTTTGATCGGCGTGGGCACAACCTCTTTTGGTGGTTCTTGTGTGCTTGGGGTCGTCTGTGACTGCTGCGGGGGTTGTGGTGGCTGTGTGGTGGGCTGTGCGTTCCAGGAGGGTTGCTGCCCCTGTAAAGAAATAAAGAAAATAACACACATTTGTGGGACCTTCTATAAAAATGTATTAACTTAACGATTCAGAACAGTCTAAATGTGTAATGTAATGTAATGTCTAGTGTGTTGAGTGTTGAGTGTCGTGAGTTATGTGTTGTGTGTCTTGTGCTGTGTATGTGCTGTGTGTTGCGTGTCGAGTATAGTGTAGTGTGTTGTGTGTAGTGTGTCGTGTGTGTATCAATGTATTGGTCTTGGTAAGGAGACCACTTTTCACCAGGAAGTGAGTTCTTTGACATAAATACGGTGCGAAAAGAGTATTGGTGAGATGATGAGAGTAATACAAAGGTATACCGATGAATCCCACGCCAGGTTGGGATCCCACTCTTGGTTGGGATTCCAGCCCAGGTCCGCGTTGTATGCTGCGTTCTCGTACGCCCCGTCTGGGTTAATTGCTGCAATTCATAAATAAACTTGTATTAACAAATTTATAAAACAAACATTAGTGACTAGACTTCGCTCCACATTCTATAGTTCCCAAAAAGCTTGCGTTATGTTTCATAAGAACTCTCATAAGGTAATTAAATTAAATAAATAACGTTTCACATTCATAGCCCCACACTGTGTCATGGGCGCCATTAACAACACTTAATATAAGCAACATTGATTCGGGTCGTCCAATTATAATCATAACCATCACTAACGCTCGGGCACGTAATGCCGTCGGTCCCGGTTGTTATCGATAGATAGCAGTCGTTAAGCCATGTTGGAGGCCTTCGGGTGGCATGAAAACTTCCGATACTGTTTAGGCCACTAACCTCACCATCAATCCGCACTGCAGCAATATGGTGGAGTATGCTCTAGGCCTCCTCAATAATGAATGAGGAGAGACCCGTGCTCAGTGGTGGGTCGCTAATGGGTTGCAGCCATTATCAACGCACCTGTGGGTTCCCTGGGCGACTCCTTGGTCTGTCCGTCCATCTGTGCGTACTGGCCCTCGGCAGCCGCGGCCGAAGGCGCTGGCTGACCGGCACTCCTGAATGTCAACATTTTATTACTTTTGTGAATGGTCCGAACATGTCTAAAAGTAAGCTTTTAATCCGAGTTATAACGAATATAGCCACATGTGGCTAATATATAATGACTCCTTTATATATTAGCCACATTCTTTTCGACAAATTATAAAACTGAAAAATTATATGTTTAAATTAATAAGATCACAATTTGAGTTCTAACTTGAGAAATTGGAAGCGTATATGATAACAATTTCCTATCAGTTACACTCATCAGACTCCACCAGTGGGCAATGGGCAATAAAATGTAAGAATTAAATAATCGATCATAGTTCTATAGAAATAAACCTATTAGATGGTTTATGGCCTAGTAAGGTAAGAAAAAGTAAGTCAATAGTACCCCACTTACTTATATGTGACTAAGGCAGCTTGCTCCTCTCGTGTGGGCAGTTTGAACGGCAGCGGCAGGGTTAGGACGTAGGCCTCCAAGGCCGTGTTAAACCGCAGGGCCACGCAGTACACTCCGTACATCATCAACATGAACAGGGCTTCGGGCCTGAAAATATACTCTCGCAATTAGATCTAATAAAAACCTTAATCTATAAATTATGGGTAATAATATTAAATGTTATGCTAAAAACCGCCTTACATTACTTTGAGCTGATACTCTTCAAACATTCAAACTTTCATAGGTGGTAGGGCCTAGAGCTCACCCGGGGAAGTACCACCGCCCGCCACGGTACTTAGTACCATTCCTACCGTGTAATAATTGTTTTAAGAACAATTGTATGTGGACAACGGAATGTGGAATGGAATGTGGTGCTGCATGCTCGTTTGCTATCTTAATTCCATAAAAAAAAACAGTAGAACCGATTTCTACGAATGCTACGACGCTACCTACGCGCTACGTTTAACAGCTACGATATCACAGATCGACAGCTCAAACTTGAACACGCCCTTTATTGGGTGGGGGTAACAAATTGCCCCGTACAACCTATTGACGAATGAGTTTCCTACGCGGTTGGATCACGGGTAATTAACTTTTTAAATATTAAAATTAAGAATAGTTAAGATGATTTTTGTAAAGCACAAAGTTCTCTCGTCTCATTTAGGTAGGTCTCTTCTTCGCTTTTCTGCCTGGAGAATAACCACCGATACACCGGTTTATATTTTCGTGAGTATTCATATATATTTTTCTTATAACATTTTACTGTAGAATTTTTAAATTTTTTAAGCCGTTTACATTAAATGCTCACGACATGCCTGAATCACGTTATCAAAATTTTCTACATCACTTGCATATATACATACTAGTTTCTACCGTGAACAGTCGGAGCTCACCCGCTTCTTCAAGTATGACGCCTCGTTTAGCGAGAGATCGACATTTGCTAAGCCTAATCACGCTTCCTCGGCCTATAATAATTAAAAAAACAATATGATTACCAAGAGACGTATCCGTTGGCGATGGTGCAGAGCATGACAAGGATGGAGATAGCATAAAAGAAGCAGTCGCGACACAGCGGCCACCAGTTGAGGTGCGACACTGTGCCGGCGCACAGCGCGCACACCGAGATCACGAACATTATGTTGAACACTGCCGACCCGATCACACCCGACACGCCTGCGAACAAACAAGAATTAAATAAATAAAGTTAAACATTCACCAATCCAACCCTGGATATTGTATTTAATCACGGTACTGGTAAACAGTTCAAATAAGCTCAAAATTGATAGGGTTGCAGCGTTTCTGTTTCTGGATCCACCATTAGACCAGATATTAGGATAGCGTATTTGTAAATAACGTGAATGTTGCAGATAATTTAGTTTTTTATTGATGATGACAAAGAGAAATTATAAAAGTGCCATTGAAGTATTGCGAGCCATACCTAAAGGAAGCAAAAGATTCTTACATGACGACCATCATTAAAAGGCGAGACTTGTACCCAGCATTGTACCCTAAATCTCAAATGGGTAGAATTCGAAAGCTGTTAGCTTACCGATATCATCTTGAGCACAGAAGACTCCAATGACGACGGTGGCAAGCTCAGGCGCTGAGCTGCCAGCAGCCATGAACGTGGCACCTGCTACATCTGGTGCTAACTGCAGTTCTGAAAAACAAAACGGTGCGTTAATTCAAATTGATGGTTACAAGATTGATAAGTTTTTAAGAGAACTGACGGTATGCGATCAACGTATCCTAGGAACATCAGCAAGACTGATGCGCTTTTGAATAGAGAAGAAGCAGAAGGATAGAAGAGAGAAGAAGAAATCCAAGATACTTTCTTTCATTCTAGGTCATAACACCAGCCCATAAGATACATTTCCTTACATGCCGTTTGACGATATAAGGACATTATTTATAATTAAGATTAGAGAAATAAAGGGATTAGGATCAAATGATATACCTTCGCAGATTCTATCGAGGCTAGAAACAAAATACTCGTCGCAGACTATCGCCAGGCCGATGAAGGTGAACACTGCTACCAGAATGTGGATGATCAGTCCGCCGTGTTTCCTCGCGTTCTGACCCATCAGCGGCCGGGGAAACTGAAAAGTTAAACAGAGGCCATCAATCATCAATCAAATATATAAAAGTCTTCCGTTATTGAGTGACTGAGGTACTGACAGACAACGTATAGCCGAACCTACCAACCGAAATAATGAAAGAACAAAGGGAGGGAATAAAAAGGGATGAATTGAAACTTTATATTTCTTCCAAAAAAGAAAACCTCCGGGTACAATCGTAATCCATAATCATCAAATCATTTAATATCGCGCAATCTCTGCATTATATGAAATAGTAATCTGACTATTGATTATTGATGACTAATATCATAAGTTTCTCATAAGTCACACACACACCTGTTCAATAGCTGGCGGAGTACAGTTCCGCAGAGGATGCACCGTGGGGATAGCATCCTCTTCATTTATTGCTTCTATTTCTTCGCTCTCCCGAATTTCTTCTGTCTCTTTACCCTGGAATAATAACATCGTTTATTGATAACCTTATCAGTTAAATAGCTCCAATTATGAACACTTACTTAAAATCTTGAATACCTTTTTGGAAATGTTATCTATTACTTCATATTTTTTTTGTAATTATGGAAAATCTATAAAAATTTAAAATTACTCTTTAATATTTTGGGCTTTACCATTTTTATTAGCAATTTTTCTTCTTTTGCTCAACTTTTAACCTTCTTTATCAACAACCATTCAACAACACGTCAATTGACGTTAATAGTTTCCATAAAAAAGACAAGATTTCTATTACAACGCTAATACTCTCAAACTCGTACCTCTTCATATCCAGCATCCTTTTGTTCCTTCTTTTCGCCTTCCTCTGCTGAATCCTCTAGTTCTTTCATGGCTTTTTTGCCACCTTCGGGAGGCTTTTCTTCTTCTTCTGGTTTTTTCTCTGTTCCACTTGTTGAAATTTCTTCTGATTCTGCAATATACATAAAATTCTATAAAGAGCTGCATTATGTGGTACTTAACTAATCTCCTAATAGTTTTGAAATTTCTGAGTCGATTCTAAGTCGTATGATTGTTGGCACGTAGTCAGCATATTTCTGGATTTCATACATTTTTGGACAAAATCTGTTGATGATTTGATTTGGTAAGACTTTATTTGATTTGATGAGATTGGTCGTATTCAAAATAATAATGTCAAGAATTTACCTTTAGTCTCTTGAGACTTGGTGCTCTCTGCTAGTTTGGGAGTGGGAACGACTTTCTCGTCCGCAACGCTGGAGGACTTCACTTCAGACTCCGTGGCGTTGCTGACCATGGCCTGGAAGACTGAGTACGCGATGAAGAACACCGACACCGTCAACCAGCGGTGTCGGCGTGGCCGCCGCATCCTCTGCAACAAACACCATTTTGAATTAAACCTTGAACTTTTATGGAAAGACATTATTCGTAGCGTTACGAAATTACTGAATCACGAATATTTAAAGTTTTGATGCTGAAGTAAAACTTAATGATCACGTAATAAGGGCACAAGTTCTCCTCATAATTTAGAAGATCCAGAGAAAATCCGCACAAGTGTTGTTGGCCAAGACAAGTGTCAGAGGGTTTTTATTCCTGTAGCCTCCGACATGACATTATTACTTTTTTCCGCCGATAAAATCGAGATTGACTTAGTAATGTAATTTAACTGATTGTTGAAAATACTCCTATCGATATAACGTCTTCAAAATCGCCAACTGATAATAAAATGATATTAGAATAAAGAAATTAAATAACTACTAACAATATTTACCGAAAATTTCCCTTTTTGATACCTATGAAGTACTTTAGTATATATATAGTACATCTCAATGCCTATGAAATACGAAACTACTGGGTGAGATAATTTAATTAATATCGAGTTGTATTCACGAATTCTAGGGAAATACGAGTTTAAACGTATAAACGTATGGGTGAAGCTGAATATGCTTTGGCCTGAGATGCTAGGATTGACACAAACTCTAAATGGTTTACCCCTTTCTCTGCTCGCTGGTTTACCCTGGTTTACCTGGTTATCTGGTAGGTTTTAAAAAGGTGCCGAATTACATAGAAAAAGTCATAATTTTAACGTCATTAATTTTATTGTACTTGTTACGTTACCTACGCTTCAATAATTTTAACTATTACTTAATAATATAACAGATTAGATGTTAATCTACTTTGCAACAATCCGCGAGCAAACTCGTATGTATGATGGTGTATACTTTCATGCAAGTAGCACCTCCCTCCCTCCCACATAGGAACATGCAACGAACAAAGAATGTATACACCAACATACACACCACCACCAACACGTGTTTCGCCCCAAAACAGGGCATCATCAGGGTAAGTAGACTCTACGACGGTCGGTCACAAAGTGAGGCTCTGGCCCGAGCGGTCGTCTTTTATACCCTTCCAACCCGCCCTTATCTGTCGTATGACCTAATTAAGTTGACCAAAAGTGACGTAATCCTACCTGGCTGCTAATTAATGATCACAAACACTGCGACAGACAGGTAATTAAATCTGATCACGCGTTGGAAAAATACGTAATAAGGGCGAGTTGGAAACGTCAATCTGTTCATTCAGCAGTGTAACATTACTAAGATTATCATGCCTAATAATTTCTAACTGTTCAAGTACGCTAAGTTTTAATCCTTTATCCGCTGTGTGTAGGATGTCATAAGTGTGGTTATTAGGTAGAACATGCCCCGATTCTAAGAGATGTTTAGCAAAATTAGATCTATCAGCGTGGCCATTCCTGTACGCGGCTATATGTTCGCGATATCTAATATCAAAACTCCTACCAGTTTGGCCTATGTATACCCCATTACAATCAGAACAAACAATTTTATAGACACCGGATTGTTTGTGTCTATTTCTTTTTTCTTTTGCGTTACATATTGACCTAACAGTATTGTTTGTTCTGAATGCAACGTTGATCTTGTTACGTTTTAGAGTTTTAGCAACCCTCTCCGTGATTAGTCCAAGATAGGCCAAACTAGATTGATAGTTAACGGGACTTTTTTCCCTCGGTACCGCGTACAGTTGACCACGCACTATAGAATTCTGTTTTATTCGAATTAGTCCATCCACCATCCTCCTGTCATAACCATTGGAAACTGCAATATGATAGATTGTATTCAATTCTAAATGGTAATCCTGTGGTGATAACGGTAAAGACATTAATCTGTTTATGTAAGAATGAAAAGCTGCTAGTTTGTGACTCCAGGGGTGGCAGGAGGATGATGGAATAACAATGTCAGTGTGAGTTGGTTTGCGGAAAATTCTGAAGGAGTGTCTATTATTTACTCTACTAATGGTAAGGTCCAAAAAATTTAATGATTTATTTGTTTCGACTTCTAATTTAAACTTAATTTTGGGATGAATTTTATTTAATTTATTTAGAAAAACGTCCAGTTGTCTGTCTGTCCCTGTCCAGCATATAATTATATCGTCGACATATCTATAATAGTACAATATATGGTTGCTACCTATAATGTACTTATTTTCGTAATTATCCATAAATAATTCGGCAAGCAATGGACTCAAAGGTGAGCCCATTGCGAGACCGTCGTTTTGGGAGTAAAAATTGTTATTAAATTGAAAATAATTTTGATTTACACATAATGTGGTAAGCCTAATGAGGTCATCTTTTTCCCCTGGATGTAATTTTGATTTGTCAAAAAGATGAGACAAAATATCCAGCGTTTCCCGGCAAGGAACGTTGGTAAATAAATTGTCAACGTCTAAAGAAATTAATTTGGATCTACATGGTAATACAATATCCTTGATTTTATTAACTAAATGAAGACTATTTTTTAAACCAAAAGTTGGGGAAAAAGATGTTTTTATTTTTTATAATGA